>CM033728.1:5531746-7931746 GCA_019671005.1 Hibiscus mutabilis | reverse complement strand
TTTCCCAATGTTTGTTATTAGGTACATACTCTTAAAATTTAATATTTTTTTAATATTTGTTATTAGAGCCCCGATTTTTTCCTAATACTTGTTATTAGGAGTCTACTCTTAATTCTAATACTTATTATTAGGGGCCTTTTTTTAGGTTTGTCCTTAGGTCACCAAAATCGAACGAGCCTGTGGGAGTGAGCAAAACTTGACTCAAAAAGCTGAATTTTTTTACTCGACTTGAAAAAATTTTAAATAAAGTTTGAGTTGTAAAATAGAAATTCGAATAACTCAAATTTTTTAGTAATTAGTGGATTGATTTTTAAGTTCGAGTTAAGTTCCTTAATTTTTCTTGATATACATATATATATATATATACCAATATAAAAATATGAAAAATATATGCCACATATGAAAAAATATGATGAAATATATATATATATATATATGCATATCTTATATATTAGAGAAAGTCGTTTAAATTAGAATCAAAGTGTACTATAATATGATAAATAATTACAATTAAATTTGTTAGGAACTCGAAAACCCAACTCAACTCGAATCGAATTTCATAAACTCGACTTGAATTTCATAAACTTGACTCGAATCAAAAAAATTTTAAATAAAATTTGAGTTGTAAAATATGACGCGTCAACTCGAATAGCTCAGAAATTTTTGACTCGATCGAACGCTCACCCCTACGAGCATGTATATCGTAGATTAAAGAATTCATTGCGAGGTTCTCTTTTTTTGGGCCTTGTACGATTGCACCTATTAAACAGGTCCAGAACCATCCACATGTTAATTATTATTGTTAGCAGAGACCAACTTTCCTTACATACACATCGTGATTGCTAAACTTCGATCTTCGTATCAAAATTGGAATTAATTGAGGAGGATGAAAGTTATAAAACACACACAAATAGGAAGATAAAAGTTATAAAATAACACACCCAAATCAAGTATCATCCTATGTGGATCATTTGCAGATTTATTCTAAACAAAAAAATAATATATATTTTTGATGAATCTTAATTCTAATCCTAATTCTACCTATAAGGAGGGGAAGGAGACTCTAAGGGAAGGAAGGGAAAGTACTCCTAGTGGGTCTAGAACTCAACTCATGACCTAAGGAAATATGAGAAAATCTAAATAAGCAGTTTGACCAATCGGTCGAATGTGTTTGCTCAACAAAAATAATATATTTCGATTAGTAATTCAAACCTGCTTTATATAAACTCTTTAGTTTTAATGTACCAATGTAACTAAGTTACAAATTTTGTTTAGTTTATTACGTAAAATTAAGTAATTGATATAAATGTTATATTTTGATACACAAGTTGTGTAAAAAAATTTACACAATCATTCATATTTAAGTAATAAAATCTAAAAAAATTAAATCTCTAGCCCTAACACCTAAACCTTAAACCCTAAACTCTAAATTCTACACCATACAGCCTAAATCCCTAAACCCTAAACTACAAACTAAATCTATAAACTAAAGTTTACACAAGCTTACATATCAAAGTATTTTCCTTGATATAATTAGATTGTTGATAAATATAGAGTTTGAAGAATAGTATAATTTTCTTTTTGAATAGAAGAATAGTATAATTTTGAAAGAAATAAAATAGAAATATAGAATTATTTTACATTAAATGATGGAGGAAATAAATATATAAAATGTATTTTAAAAAAGTTCCGCAATGACAAGTAGATCTTTATCTAATTATTTTTTAAAAATATCATAGAAAAAACTATGTTGGATGGTTTTCGTTTTAGATTATTAAAAGTATTTTTTAAAAATAAATTATTAAAAAATATTAATTGAATTTTTCAACAGATTATTAAATACAGGACTGAGATAGATACTATTTTTAATAATCAAATTCATTTCAATTAAAAATTTAGTAATTCAAATTCATTTCAAGATTTTTGATAATTTTCAAGAAAACATTAAAATGATGTTTAATAAATTGAAATTTTAAATACTAATTTTTTAGTACTGAATTTTATAAATATTAAATTTATATTATGGAATTGTTTGTATATTATTTAATATTTCTTTTCTTCATTCATTTTACTAAAAAAGTTAACATTTGATAAAAATCAAGAACCCATTATATACTTCAATATAATTTCAGGTAATTAGTTTATATTATTTTGTAATTATTAATGGAGAAAAATAAACAAAATAAATAGAAAATACATTATATAAAAAATACATTATCAATAATAAGGTGTAATTGTTTTTTATTTAAAATTCACTTAAGAAACGGATCTCATGATGATCTATATGATTTTCTTGGATAAATTACATTCTAAATCATTAAACTTAGCACTCTTTTATTTACATCACAAACCTTTAATTTTATCAAATTATATCATTCAATTTTTATTATTAATAAATTAAGTCACTTATACTCATATCATTAACTAATTCTAACTTAAAAAACTAAAATTGACACTTTTATTTAACATGTTTTTTTACATATTATCATCAAATAATATTTAATTAATAATTTTAAGAATTTTCTAAAACATTTCATTTAAATAAATTTAAAAGAAAACAACTAAATTTTCTATAAATCCTAACAAAAAAACATTTATATTATAAATTATACATTATTATTGATTATATACAAAAAATATGTTAAAAAGTGTCAATTTCATTTTTCTCGTTAGAATTATTTAACGATATTAATATAAGTAATTTAATTTATAAATAATAAAAGTTGAATGATGTAATTTAATTAAATTAAAGATTTGTGATGTAAAATGAGTAATATTGTATTTTTAAAGTATTACCTTATTTTATATTAAAAGATTTGGGTATTTAATAACCCAATAAAATTGTAGAGATTTCTAACCGAGACTTTTTAGCTCAAAAGGTGTTTCCCCGGTAACCCAATTCCCAACAACATAGAGAAATTACAAAAAGTAAAATAAAAAGGGAAACACCATTTTTTGAGATTTACAAAATATAAATTCTAATTCTTTAATAAGGTGATGCTTTAGTGAACTCCAAAAGGGAATATGTCGAATCAAATACAAGTTAATTTAATAGGATGAGGTGTTAGGACTCTTAAACAAAATTAGATGTAGGAATAGTTTGATTATCCAAATTCAGCAGATCCTAATCTTATAAGGTCGTATTTTCTTTAAAAAAAATGGGTGCGAGTCCGGTCGGATTTTGGGAGAATAAAGTTGGATCGGATCATGTTTGAGTTTAGGGTGAAAAACACATGGCAGGCCTGATCCGAGATGATAGTATAATTTTTGCACTATATATTTATGTATGTTTGTTGCAATGCATTTCTCTATTTTGTCGACTAAAAATAATTTTTTATGTGTCAGGTTGAGTCGAGTTAGGTAGGTGTGTTTTATCACAAAATTCGAGTCTGGTTTGGGTCGGAGAAACATATTCAAATGTGGATTGAGTGGAGGCTTTTAATTTTTGGATTAGATTCGGGTCAACCAAAAACTGACCCTACCCATGATTATCCCTATTGAGGAGTTTGAATGCAAGCGTTATGAATTAGAAGAATCGTATTTATAATAATTTTGTACAATATTCAATCTTAACTAGTTGATTAATAAATTAAACGGATATGAATATAAAGAGAGAAAAAAAGAATGTACCGAGATTGGTCATGGATTCAAGGGATAAATCACATGCTGAGAATTAAATTTCCTTCAAACATGTAATGCTAGATCAGTCATAGGGATCCATTTTTCATGTCGGCACTTAATTGCCTAATATCAACACACTCACTTACTAGTTGACTTTGCAAAATTTAATCCTTTTATACCCAAAGTTTATAATAAATAGATCTACTAAAAGGCAATTAAGTCTTCTACATTAATCATTCATTAATAATAGATCTAAGTCTTCTTCATATGCAGCTTTAAGTAATTAATATCACATCTGATTTCTACTCTATAAAAAGAATTTTTTAAATGGTCTGAAGATGATTACAATATAGTATATGTTCGTACATATTCTTAACCATTTGACAATGTGCATACATCTTGTAGACAAAGCGATTTAAACTCGTGTTTCCTAAGATAAACATCATCTTTTTTTCTACAGAGACGCTTGTTGGGCTCATATAAAAAGAATCTTAAAATATGAGTTTATTCAAACGAAATTAAAAATATAAACTTTAAAAAACGAATTATTTCACTTCCATTTTAAGCTTGGATAATAAATAATTTATTATGGTTTCTTGACTAATGTAATTGTATCTCATAGATTAAAATCAAATAAATGAAAATCAACATTTTTTTAATAAAAAGGGGGAAATGTATGGCGATCACTTAACTGATGTATCAGTTGGCTGCATGTGGGATAGGATTTTTACCGTAAAAAAGTTATTGAATTTTTTTTATATCAGGAAAAAGAAATAACATTTGTAGGAAAAAACAAAGAGTAAATTGATAAGGTTTTTAAATATATAATGTTAAATTTATTTTGAATTAAAATCAAATTGATAAAATATATAAATTTTAGTATCAACTTGAAGAGAATGAACCTAATTCAAGTATCAACTTGAGAAAAAAAATTTAAATACCAACTTAAAACATGCATAATTCATATATTAATTTGAGATAAAATATATTTCAGTATCAACTTAAGAAAGATATCTAGTTCAAATAATATATATATATATAAGCCAAAATTTGATTTAGCCAAAATTTAATTTACCCACCATATATGAATATATAAATAATCACATCAAATACACGGTATTAATTTAATTATTTTATATATGTTACGCATAATTAATTATGATCCATACTCGGCTCCGCCCTTCCCGTTTCTTTTAGGCCAAAGCCGACCATCAAAATAATAATGATAAAGGCAAACTTCGCCAGTAGTCTCAGAATTTTAATAACTTTTTCACTTTAGTCGTTAAATTTTTAACATTTATATTATAATATTTTTAATTTATTTTTATTATGATAATTGTCGCCAACTGTTGTTAAAAATTATTTATGTAATACATTAAAGTATTCCTTTTCAAAAAAAAAACCCATAATTTTCTAGTTTGTCAATAATCACAAAGGTCGAATTTTCAGTGAACAGAGTAATCATCGGTCAATTCTAACGGTAGAAAGGTTTCATTTGACGTAAATATTAACATAGTCCAGTTTCAAGTTGATATGACGGTTGATAGTGGTGGGTCGAAAAAATTTTGCTTTTAATTTCAATTGAGGTTTGAGAAGATTGAAAGATTTTTTGACGAGTTTGAATTGAAGAAAAAAAAAGAATAGTTTGGTGATCTTTTTGTCAGAAGAAACCATTGGAAGGCGACATAATTAAACAAATGATAAAAGGCGACAGTCCCATCAAACAAAAAGTTAAAACTTTTAGATTTTTCATTTTTAATCGTTAGATCAGTTTGAAACTAAATTATGTTAACCTTATGACCAAATAGAGCTTTCCCATTGTTGGGATTGACCGGGTCGAAAACTCAACCTCTGTGACGGTTGCTCATTTGGAAAACTGGGTATTTTTTGGGAGAAAAATACATTAACGTGCTACGTCAACCTTTCTTAACATTAGTTACTTTAAAAGAAAGTGAATTAAAGGTTTAGTAATTGTGTAGTATGTTTTAAAAGTTTGTTGACCAAAGTAAAAGTATTCTAAAAGTTCAGGGACTATCGATGTAATTTATCCTAATATTAATAGAGGATTACTCCATGTTATGGATATGCTGTTTTCAAGAAATTCTACACCGCTTTAATTAAGATCAACTCGGGGAATTAATTTTTGTGAATACTTTGAGCTGACATGAGTGATGCATAAACTCATGGGATCTCAAAGATTTAGCATAAAGTACGCCGCAAAACAGCTTCTGCATGCATGGATATTCGTGCCATGATGTCATTTGCGTGATCTTAATGCATATATAAGAACAAGCGTTCTGTTCTTGCCTGCATTACACAACTCAACTAAGTCCTCTTTTTGTTTGAATCTTTCGAGCAACAAAGAGAGGGAAAAGTTATAAAAATGATGAAACAGGCCATTTTCCTGCAATTTTTACTAGGAATATTGGCTTGCTTTAGTGTCCTATTTGCCGGTGCAGAAGATCCATATAGATACTATACTTGGTTCATCACATATGGAACTCGAGCTCCACTTGGTGTTAACCAACAGGTTTGTTTTCCCATCAACCAATAAACACCAATTTCTTCTTTATTTTCTGAAGAACAATGTTGAAACATATGTCTGCTTTTTACAATTTTGCAGGTTATTCTTATTAACAAACAATTTCCAGGACCTCCAATTGAAGCTGTCACTAATGACAACATCATTGTAAATGTCATCAATCAATTAGATGAACCCTTCCTCCTTACATGGTTAGTTTGCGATTCGGCTCAGCTTGTTTGTTCGATTAGTTTATGTTCTGAGATCAATAACCCAGATTTTGATTTTGGAAATTAGGCATGGAGTTAAACAAAGGAAGACTTCATGGCAAGATGGTGTGCTTGGGACTAATTGTCCAATCCCTCCCCACTCAAACTGGACATACAAATTCCAGCTCAAGGATCAAATTGGAACCTATATGTATTACCCTTCAACTTCAATGCATAGAGCCATTGGTGGCTTTGGGGCTCTTAATATTGAACAAAGATCTGTGATTTCTATCCCCTACCCTGCAGCTGCAGGAGATTTCACTTTGCTTGTTGGTGATTGGTACAAAGCTGGTGACAAGGTATACCCCATTTTCTTTTCAATCATTTGATCTGAAACTGCAATGGCTAGTGTCCAATGTTGTATAACCAAATACATTTTCACAGGCATTGAGGAAAAAGCTGAATTCAGGCTTGGATCTTCCTTTGCCTGATGGTCTTCTTATAAATGGTCTCCACAAATCTTCAGTTTTAACCGGTCAGAAAGGTAATCATCATCCTAATTAAGGCTTTCTTAGGCTTTAAACAAGTGCTGATTTTTGCTTGGTTCATGATTTATTACAGGGAAAACATACAAGTTTAGGATTACGAATGTCGGTATATCGACATCGATTAACTTCAGGATCCAGGGTCATAAAATGGTTCTAGTTGAAGTTGAAGGAAGCCATAGTTTGCAGGAGGCATACGAGTCCCTCGATATTCATCCGGGCCAATCCGTATCTGTTTTGGTCACCTTACGTGGGGCGATTAAGGACTATTACATCGTGGCTTCCACTCGTTTCACTAAGCCTATTCTCACCACAACCGGCATCCTTCGGTATCAGGGTTCCAACACTCCGGCTTCTCTGCCATTGCCTATTGCCCCGACGTATCACGTGCACTGGTCCATGAAACAAGCCAGGACTTTCAGGTAATCGAACCGACTCGAAGCCCCAGTCATGTATCCTACAATAAGCTAACATTTTACTCATTTTGGTGTTTCAGATTGAACTTGACAGCAAATGCAGCTAGGCCTAATCCGCAAGGATCATTCCACTACGGTTCGATAAAGATTGTGAGGACACTTGTTTTGGCCAATGCAAAAGCCAAGATAAATGGAAAGTTGCGGTATACTGTTAACGGGATCTCATATGTGGATCCTACAACTCCATTGAAGCTTGCGGATTGGTTTAACATCCCTGGTGTTTTCAGCTTGAACAACATCAAGGATTTCCCTACTTCAAGGCCACCAGCCATGGGTGTATCTGTATTTGGACTCGCCCTACATGATTTTATTGAGATTGTTTTCCAAAACACTGAACCCACCATCCAATCATGGCATCTCGACGGATCCAGCTTCTTCGTCGTCGGGTATGGTAATGGAAAGTGGACGACTGACTCAAAGAAACGCTACAATCTGGCTGATGCGATATCCAGACACACCGTTCAGGTAATAGTTAAACAAAGTGTCCGATATTTGGTGTTTCATACAGAACATATGGACTTAAGTCTTAACTAGAAAACCATTGGCAGGTGTATCCGAATTCCTGGACTGCAGTTTTGGTGTCCTTGGACAACAAAGGAATGTGGAACTTGAGGTCAGGAATATGGTCGAACTGGTTCCTAGGCAAGCAAACGTACCTCAGAGTTTGGAACAACGAGAAAAGCTTGTATACTGAGACCGACATTCCTGCGAATGCACTGCTTTGTGGCAAGGCCAGGCATTAATGCGGCAGCCAGTGGTGTAATTTTATGTTTTTTTCGTCCCCCCATTCATTTTCAGTTACGAGGGTGTGACTGTTGGGATGAAAGATGGGGGGAGTTTAGGCTTCAAAAACAAGTTTTATGATTACTTTACAATGTAATTACTACAATAATAAACATTTTGCCTTTTCTAGTTTATCCAGATGCTTGAAAAACAAGTTTGATTAATCAGTCAATGGACAACTCATTCAACTACACCGAAAAAGTTTTAAAATTTCAATTGATTGTGCCCAAATCTTAGATCGCATATGATTCCATCCATGAAGGCAAAGTCTTGGTACTTAAGAAGTACAAGGGGTTGAATAATGATGAAAATGAACAACAATCATTGTCAACAATCTTAGCGTAATTTGCACAAAGAGGTAACTATAATATCCATACATATCCTTGCCATAATAATTATACGAGTAGAAATTATCTGTCCCTTTTCAGTATCCTTATTTATATTCTAACACTAAAAAATTAAATTTAAATTAAGGTTTAGAGTAATGAGCATAGGGTATATTTTTTAAGGTTTAAAGTTTATAGATTATGATTTAAAATTTAAGATTATAGCTTATGACTTAATTTTTTTAGTGTTAGGTCATAAAAAAACACACCATAAAGGGACATAGGATTTTTGTTCTAATTATACTCATGTTATTTTTGGGAGTAGTTGCTTACCAAAGTTCCTAATTAAAATCCCAAATATGTTATTTTAATAGTCTCGAGGTTTATAAGGTAGTATAATGTTCATATTTTTTTAACCTTTTAAAAATTTGAATCTTGCAAACAAAGCTATTTGAACCCGAATCTCTTAGCATGAACATCATCTTGAATTTGTTAGATGTTACCTTATAAAAATAATTATATGAATAAATTGAATTACAGTCCAAATCAAACAATAACTCTGGCATTATTTTGGGTAATAACCCTTGATAAGGGATTAGATTTCAAATTTTATTTTGAAGGTCTATGACAGCTAATTAGAAGTCAAATTTCACATAGCAAACTCAAGCTATCTCCATTGTACGGAGAATAGACATAATACAAATCTAACCTTATCTCTCAAAAACATTGAATAAAATGTTAGCAAATAGAGAGAAAAAGGGTAAAGGATGGAATTAGCTTTTTATATATAAAAAATGAAAAGAGACAGTGAAAAGGAACAACAAGTGCAGGCCAATCTCCAGAGAAAGAGGCAATTAGGAGCAGGCACCAACTCTTTAAACATAAGGCTGCAATGGAATCCTCCTTTCCACGGCGAGAATCAAATTGTTGTTTTCGAAAACTTTTCCCAGTGTCTGCTTTATCCAACCTATTTTCTTTTTAACAAAAAAACAGCTGTTTGGAGAATCTTTAATCTCATATATAGTTTATGAAAAAACATCAGAAAGCGAAAACCCTACAAGATTTCGATTAACCGAGGTAGTTGCTATGTTTAAAATTTTAACTAAATCATAGCTTTCATATTGTCTTAACTCTTAAGTTGAACTTAAACCCTTTTCATACCTGCAGTCAAAGCTCACCTTTTTGATCCTTGGTACACTCTAATAAGTTAATTAAACACACCTCAAACCACACTTCGAAGAGAAAGAAAGAAGGAAAAAAAAGGCTTAAATGAAAAATAAGTGTCTAAAGTATATATCTTTTAAACTTTAGGTTCTTAAAATATTTTTTTGTAAAAATACGTGCTTAAAGTTTCAACAGTTGTAATTTTAGGTGTTTGGCCGTTAAGGAGTGTTAAAAAAGTTTTTAACAAATCAATGCTTGACACGTAACACTAATTTATTTTTTTAAAAAATTAAGAAAAAAACCATTTTTTTAGTTTTTCATAAAATCATGAAATTTTGCAATTTTTACAAAAGAGTCTCCAAATCCCTAAAAATTCCCAAATCCAAACCCTCAAATCACAGCCGCTTCCATCGCCGATCGCCGCCCCTAAGCACACCCCTTTGGTCAGCGAACCTAGGCGTTCATTTCTCCGAACACGAAGTCGCCGAAAACGACGAACAGCGTGCCAGCCGAACGTCAATTTTGCGTTCAATGTTAGGCTGGCACGCCGTTCGCCGTTTTCGGCCACGTTGTGTTGGGAAAAATGACCGCCTAGGTCCGACGACTAAAGGGGTGTGTTCAGACACGATGATCGGCTGTGGAAGTGATGGCGATTTGGGGGTTTGGGTTTGAGAACTTTTAAGGATTTTGAGAATGTTTTGTAAAAATTGCAAAATTTCGAAATTTTATAAAAACGAAATTTGTTATCTAAAAAATTGTTTTAATTTTTTAATTTTGAAAAAAATAATAAAATATAGTTGAAACTCTGGACACCTATTTTTATAAAAAAAATATTTTACGTACCTAAAATTCAAAATAGATATACTCTGATCACCTATTTTTCATTTAAGCAAAAAAAAAAAAAAACAAAGAATTGAAAACCACTACAGCCATATATATTCATATACCAGAAGGCACTGCAACAACATTGACATATTAAAAAGCTGACATAAAATAATCAAAGGGAAATAAGAGGGATTTTTTTTTTTACGGATATGCACCATTAGTTGTTGGGAGATCAGACCATGATGATGAAAATGCCGGATTCCAGTAACCCCATTCTCCACCTGCAATCGGAGCCGACTCCAAAACTGATGAAGAAGAACCCACATTGCTTACAACTACTGCCGAGCTATCATAGTAGTAATTTGATGATGATTTGAGCCTCTGATACAGTTCTTGAATCCCTGTGTTTTGAACTTCACCTTGTAGGAACGATCCATAGTTATTGTTCTGTTGTTGCTGCTGCGCTTGGTGTTGATTGTTTCTCCACAAAGGGCTGCAAAGTCCAAGAGAAGGGACCTGGCTAAGAGGATCCGAACCTAGGGTTCGAACACTTAAAGCAGATGGCTCGTTCATGACATGTGATCTAACTCCAAGCGAGCTTATCTCTTCCTTGATATTAGTAGACGAAGAGTTAGGGTTTTGGGTAGTTCTCAATAAGGGTAAAATATGAGAACTCTGTGATGAAGCCCAAGGGGTTGGACTAGATTGAATCTCATGACGGAACCCGTTTCCATGACCAGATCTTACAATATCAGACACTACTGTTTTCATCTTAGCAGCAGCACTTGATTTTCCCATTGTTGTCGAAACAGTAGTAGCGCTCTTGTTCTTCCTACACCCACCACCTATAGGAACGTTCCTGAGAGCACCCCCTTTGGTCCAATACCGACGGCAAGTCTTGCAAAAGTGACGAGGCTGAGTGAGGTTGTAGTTATTGTAATAACAAAACTTGGTGTTGGACGAATCACATCTGGGACACCTCAAATGCTGGCTCTGGTCGGACTTTGCCGCCGACGCCGCGGAATTATTAGTCGTCGTCGATGATGATGGCGAAGTTGCGGAAGAAGGAGAAGAAATAAGGGTAGACTTAGTGGTATCATCCAGAATGGTTCCACTGATGGAGAAGTTTCTCCCAGCAGTACCACCTCCTCCAAAATTAAAGCTGGAAGAGCCACCTAGGAGTTCTTGAATCATCTTTTGGAAAATTCTACCCCTTTGTATACAGATCTACAACAATCCAAAAAAAAAAAAGCACAGAAAAATCAAAGAATCAGGTAAGTGTTTCTTTTTCTTTTTGAGTTTTAGTGGCTTGAAAAGAAGATAAAAGTAGGTTTTGTTGTCTTCAACTTATGCATTATCCATGACCATGAGGAGAGATGACTTGCCTTTGTGATTTCAGTTGAGCTGGCCTTGGCTTTTCTTTACTGTTGTTGGGTGTATAAGAATGTAGAGGATGGAGGGATGCTTTAATAGAACATATATTCCATCAATGGTGAAGAGATAAAGTAGAGCTTATTATTTTAGTTTATATCTCTATCTCAAGTGGGATTTGGGTTAGGAATTTGTATGTTAATTTTAGTTTTTGGAGGCAAGTGAAATGGTTCTTCCACCCCCCCACCCCCACCTACATTTCCTAGTCTACCCTTTGATTCTCATGTGATTCTTCACTTGTAAATATTTAATGTAATTTGACAATGACCCCATTATTGCCTTTTATGATTTCCTAATAAATACAAATACTATGTATTAAGTAAAAAAAAAATGGTTAACACATGCTTTCCCTTTATTACTTGGTTCGTGATGCACGATTTTTCACCAAATGTCCATATTTTTTTTAATTTGAATATCGATATCTAACTAATTGTTCGATCATATGTCCATATTAATAGTATATGTAAATAGTATTAAAACATTAGATTACAGAATAGAAGCGTTACAATGAAAAATGTACAGTCTAAATTAGAAGATTATTAAACTGTAAGAATGTACAGTCTAAATTAGAAGATAATTAAACTATGAGAGAGTTCTAGAGAATCGATATAATGATAGCAGTAATCAAGTTTCCTTAAAGAACAATCATTTCTTGGCTGGGTTAGTTTATCTGATAATTTTGAATAATCATACCGTATTTATAAAATCCAATAATGTTTTGAACATAATTATTATGCTAAACGATTAATAAAAATAAAACGTGATGATGCAACATAAATGATCAAATCGGATTTGTGGACTTGTGGGGGGGCGACGGTGGTGTGTGTGCGTGTTGAAAAATGGCGTTGAATTGAAAGAACCATGATTAGGGTGTCCAAGGAAGGGCTAATGACATGGAGGTACGTGTAAAGTGGGTGTGCCCCAACTAAAGCCACTGACCTACACTCGTGGCTTGAATTTTGCCGGCCTTCTAAGCTAATTCCTCCCTTCATAATTAGACCCCCCCCCCCTCCCGCAAGGGCATATGAGTGAACCACGATGCATTAATTTATTGCATTTATTGGCGGCCCCCTTCCATTGTGTGCCACACTTTGCTTCGGTTTGTAGTCTTTATAATGAAATATGGGGTTGATTGTTCACATGTGTTTGTATGTTATTTTTCGTGATGTATAAATTATATCAATTATCCATAAGTGAGCGGGACAAGATAATAGATTTCTTAATTAATATTTAAAATTTAAATTTTGATGTTTTGAATAGAACAAATCATTAAATCATTATCTTTCTTATGACCTAAATGACACACATGTTACAATGGACGAAACAAAAGTTCTCGATCTCACGAGGGTAAACTAAATTTAAAAACATGTCCTCAAGTCAAATTAGAAGCCGAATTTGTTAGTAATCCTTGATCAACTATACAATATTGAATTCATTTTCAAGCTTTGTACACAGAAGTGAACTTGGCGTGATAGTTTGGGGTGCTCAATTAAAATTTTCATATTTTTTAGAGGTCTAATCAAAATTTTTAAAATTTCTGATGATTTTATGAGAACTTTTTTAAAACATTGAGGGTCTAATTAAAATTTTCAAAAAAAAAATAGGAGACTTAATAAAAGTTTTGACAATTTGAGAGAGCTTAATTAAAAATATTCAAAACAAATTAAGAATTAATGAAAATTTCTAAGAAATATGAGGGGCCTAATTAAAATTTCTATAAAATTTAAAGGGTGTAATTGAAATTTCCCCAAACTTTAGGGTACCTAGGCTCCCCTAGCCCCAATCGAAGATCTGCCTCTGTTTGTACACACCTCCCGACTCACTATGGGAGCTGGCCATTCTCGAAGTCGCTAACTTAACCACAAAGAAGGGGGTGCCGAGGCAAAACATAATTGTACTAGAAAATTGAGCTCATATAGAATAAAATCTAAATACCTAGTATTGAAGCCTTAATTCAATGATTATATTGTTCTATTTCAAAAAAGAAATTCAATGATAATATTGTTAATTGGTTTTTAATTCTATTGACATGGTTGTCTAGTGGAATATTTAAAAGTGTGAATTTAAACGCGTTTAAATTTACATTATCTTTTAATTTATGAGTGAGATGAGGTTTGAATAGTTTATACATTATATTAAAAGATCAATAACAATGGTGAGGTCTTAAAAAATTTTACATTCTAAGTTTGAGTCTCATAAAAACTGAAATTATATATTTAAAAACACATTTTGATTTTTTTATCAGAATTTTATAGGCGATGATATTTTATAAATTTAACATTAAATTTTGTAACTATTTTATTTTTAAATTAAAACGTTATTTTTTTATAAAAATTCGTACATTTTGATATAATAGGAAAAGAAAGTAGATTTATGAGAATGATGCCGACCCATAACTCGTGAAATTGGCAGTTGTGATAGAGGGAAATCGTAGTTAAGTTTCGACTCTGTTATACCTAACACAAAAATGAAGCGTATTACTATTACATGGATTTTCTTTCGGGATTTAAAACAACAATCTGCACGGAATTTTGGGAGACCAACGCTGATTTGACTGCCTTTAATTGTCTGAATTGGCTCACGGTTACTTGGATGTTCACTATGAAATTTTGTATAGATATTGTAAAAGGTTTAATCGTTAAATAAGTGTTTAAATAATATTTTTTTAATTTATGTAGATGTTTAATGTTTTATATCATTATTATTTTGAGTTTTTTTTATTAATAATCATTAAAAAAAGCTGTCATCAAATGAAAACGTGATACGTGATATAATTCTTATTATTCATTTAATTTTTATTTTTAAAATCATAAAATCTTCAACTTAAAAAAAACTAAAACTTTAATGTTTTTCAAAATAAACTCCCAATTTTGTAAAATTCTCCTATATCGTTGTCAAACACTGCATCATCGTCGTTGAAGTGGGTCTCCTTTCGCTACACAAGTCGCAAGGTCTAGTTCGTCACTCGTTCATCCATCGTTCTTCGTTCGATCAAAGATTTTACGTTCAATGTTCGTATTTAGTTTGGTTGTTTTTTCGTTGATTTATGACGACGTAAGGTTGAGTTTATTAGCTGTGAGGGCCGGCGAAGGAAGGGGTGGTTGATGGTGGTTGAATTGACGGCCGAAGGAGAAGAATTTGGAAGTTTATGAATTTAGGGTTAGAGTTTAAAGACTTTAAGAGAAACTAAAGATTTTTTATTTTTTTAAATGAAAAATAGAAAATAATAGAAATAGGTAATACGCCGCGCTTTAATTGGATAAAAAATAATTTTAACATCCGTCACAAAAAATCTTAAAATAACTACATAATGACAATTTACAAATTAAAACCCACTGTTTTTTCTAATGTATTTGATCAAAGAACCAACAGTTATATACATAAAAGTGATTTTGTGTGAACAAATTATGCTTATTTGTCAACGATCTTGAGAGTAGGTGGTTAAAGCTCTCAATTGACACTTATGAGTAAAAAATTTCTTCCCCTCCCTTTAGTATAAGTTGTTCAAAAAAAAATTATTCTAATTTTATTCATATGAGTTTGAATGTCGGATATAAATATACTCAACATTTTAATAATTTTTATATTCAAGCATTGGATATATTGAATTACGAAATGAGAAAAAAGTTGAATTTTATTTTTTTGAAAGTGGGAAAATATATTGATTAGCTGTAAATGGCGTCATTGATTATAACATTAGAAACACAAGGGGGGCTTCTGAATCAAAATAAAAAACACGAACGAGTTGAGAATGTCCAAGCAACAAGAGTATGAGCGGCAACATTAGAATCTAATTTCGTCCGTTTAATAGTTTAAATAGAGATTAATTTCGTCAAATCAAATAAAATTATACAAGAGTAAAAAAAAAAAAAATCAATTATTTAATTCCATTGCATTTATAATAAATCGAACCCGAAATTTAGAATAAACTGAAATAACCTAAACATGAAAAACGTTTTATAAAAGAATATTTTACCGGGGAAATGAGAAATTTAGTGACGAAAATGGAGGGGGTCTACTTGTCTATATGAATATGGGTGCATGTTCATAGCACAACATGATATGGCTTGCTTTTTAAATTTTGCCGATCGTTGTCAGCTATGGAGTCTTGTTTGATCATCACAGCGTAATATATTAATCAATTAAAAGAAACAGAACAAGAGAGGAGAAGAAAATAGAGGAAAAAAGAACTTGAAAATTATGGAAGAAAAACAGAGCAAAGAAGAAGAAAGAAAGATAATGTGTCACGTCAACGTTTTTAATAAAAGTTAACGAGAGAGACTAAAATAAAGACGGATTAAAAGTTGGGTGACCTTAATAAAAATTTTAAAAGTTCGGTGACCATTTGTGTACTTTACCCGAATATAAATGTTAATTAATCATATGAAACAGTGTGTAATTTTTCTAATATAATATATTAAGGATTTTTATCTTTAATATATTGTCAATGTACAAATTTATATGGAGTACTAATAATATGAAACTCTGAAGATAAAATTTTAAATAATATAAATATAAATAATTAAAAGTTTTAACATTTGACTCAAATAATTTTATAATGCAAATTACAATACCAAAAAATAGACACAAACCATAACCTCTAAATTTAAAATAATTATACTTAAGTAAACCTGAACTCGTAATTACTTAGATGTTACAACAGTACTAACCAGGTCCATGTTCTTCACTTAAATATGATTATGCGTTGTTTTTATTTTTAGAATTCTATATAATTTGTATAGCGTTTGCAGATGAAATCGAATGGAAAATCCGATGACATGTTTCAAATGACCTAATTAAGGCGCACAAAACCTAACACGTAATCTTAACTAAATAAATAAACACATGATCATTGAAGGGACATTTATGTCAAAGAAAAAAACTGTGCTATACTATAGTACAAAATCGGTCCAAAAAAGAAGACCTTGGTTTTCCTTTTTATACTATTAACAAATATATAATCTATATGCTTTTTTAAGGTGGGAAATTTGAGATATCCCTGTAGTGGGCCTGAAAAAGACCAAGAGTATGAAAATGAAAACAGCTCCTATAATGCCATCTCGTACAGTTCACTGAATTGTAATTTCTCCAACTAAACAATACCACGTGTAAGAAACAAAAAAAAACCCCAAGTACTGTTTGGCTATAAAATGTACAGTACAAAAGTACGAAGGAAATACAATTGTGTGTTTTAATTTTCTCCAACTTTTTGAGAAAATTATTGTTGTTGGAACTGGAAGTATAGCAGGATAAGGCATCTGTCCGCGCGTGCCGTCGGGAACTTTAGGGGTCCAATGACCGAGAACAACTAAGGGGTTAGGGGTGTACAAAATTTGACCTAACTCAAAAAAATTAAATTATCTAATTTGGCGTAAAAATATTTGATTCATAATTTTTAAAATTTAACTCGAATAAAAAAAAATTCTAATAAAGTTTGAGTTATAAGGTGAAAATTAGAATAACTTGAATTTTTTAGTAATTAGTGAATCAGTTTTTAAGTTAGAGTCGAGTTTCTCAATTATGCTTGATATATATATGGAGGCCCGTTCTCGATTGGGAAGCCACGTGTTTTAAATAAAAAAAGGTAAAAATGGAGTCGCCACCGGTCACTTGGATAAGGTAGACCGGGCACTTAAAAGTTCAACCAGAGATGGGTTCGAGAGTTGGTTACGGGTGGGGAAGGATTAGCAGCCCCACAACGCCCAAAATTGGTACCTAAGGTTCGCATTATATTTATTAAGGAAAATAAAAGTTTTAATTTAGTTTAATAATTAATTTCCAAGATGCATACACAAGAGCCTAAATCTGCCTTGGTATTCAAAATATTCAAAGGAGATGACACATGGATGGCCGGGATGACACTCCTAATAGAAATATCAGAACAATGGGACAAAATACTATATACGATATTTATGTAAAATTATAAATAACATAAAATTAATATAAAGTAAAAAAAACAAATAAAATACTATATAATATACAATATATATATATATATATTAATATACATGTAAACATAAATACATAAATAATATTTTATACATATCTTATATATAAATATACATATTACACAAATATTATATAAAGCAAATATTATACTATATACGTATTATAAGTACAATATATGTTACACATATTATATATAATATACATAATAATACTATATACATTATGTAAAAAATAAAAATAAAATGCATCGAATATAGAAAGAACTGAAATTAAAAAAAAATGACGCAAAAATTAAAAGTAAAATAATATACAAAACATATATATAAAAATATAACAAAAAACATAATCAACATAACTATATATTATATAAATAAATACAAAGATAAGGACCGATTTTATCCCACTAAGAGTTCGAATGAAAAACTTTGATCGACCCCTACCAAAATCTCGATGTCACCTTGTCATGGCCCAAAAAATTAACTTGATCGAACCACAAAAGGGTCTCCGATCGAGTGGTTGACCGAACCACTACGGGGATTAAATCCCCCAAGAGCACTGCTCTCTTTGCAAGCAAAGGCTTGCTCGGTCAATGGCCAATTTCAATTTGAAATTGTCTTGGCCAATTTGTGTGAAATTGGTGCCTTGGCCGGCCATTTCCATTGTCTTGAAATTGTGGGTGCCCATGGCTATTTATAGCCACCAAAGGGGTGGGGGCGAGACGTGACTCAAAATGAGCAACGCAATTTTGTTTTGTTTTTTTGTTTTTACTTTTTTTATTCGAAAAGTTCTCCTATACAAAAAAAATTGGGGTATTAAATACTTAAAAAAGTGAATACACGGTCTTTTAAATAGATTTTACATATTAAAAATTTTCGGGCGATAACGTATTCTTTTCTATTTTTTGGGTCTGCAAGTGCGGCAGCTTGGACTGGATAATAGGTAGGGATATTTGGCTTATTTTGGGTCTAACCGGACAAAAATGGGTTACAACAGCTGCCCATCTTTACTCATCACTGTGCAACAGGGATAGAGCAAAGACAAAGAGTGACCATTTTGGTCCAGGTAGGCTGAGGGTTCTTTTTTGACACCGCCCGCTATCTTGATCTTCAATTGATCTGCATCGACCACTCTTTTGAATTCTTCGAACTGGAATACTCTGCTGAGAAGACAAAATCTTGGAGTTAGGAGGTTTTCTAGTGGCACGAGCCTTCGCTTCCTCGCAGGAGGCTAAAGCCCGAAAAATTTAAAGATCATACCCCGATTTTTGATTGCCATAGGTATGATACCTTGCTGCCGGAAGATTTTTACTGTTTTCCATAATGCTAAAGACTAGAAAATTACAAAATCATGCCTCAATTTTTGATCGCCATAGGCATGAAAAGGTATCTTGCTACAAGTACCGAAAAGTTTTCACTGCTTCCATGAAAGATAAATACTAGAAAACTAAAAGATCATACCCCGATTTCTGATCGTTATAGGCATGAAATGGTATCTTGTTGCAAGACGACTAAAAGATTTTTGTCATTTCCCCGAAAGCTAAAGTTTGCAAAATCCTTAGATGGTGTACCCCAGTTTCTGACCGTCATAGGCACAAAAGAGTAACTCACTTTGAGATTACCATATGACTTTCCCTGCTTCCCCAAAAGCCAAAGAAAGGAAAATCAAAAGGATGCTCTGGGTTCTGACAGTTTTGACATCAAAATGACATCTCGCTGTGAGACTATTAGAAAATTTTTGCTGCTCTCATGAAAGTTGGAGACTAGAAAATTGAAAGGATGCCCTGAGTTCTGACCGTCTTGACATCAAAGTGTAACTTGCTTCGAAACTATCACATGATTTTCACTGCTTCCATGAAAGCCGAAGACTGAAAGTTCATACCCCGATTTCTAATCGTCATATGCATGAAATAGTATATCGTCACAAGATTACTGGAAGGTTTTCGGTACTTCCATGAAAGATGAAGACTAAAAAACCTTGAAGGATGCCTCAAGTTCTAACCATCTTGACATCAAATCACAAACGTTTGAGTACGAAAAATTCTTGAATCTTTGTTGAGAGTTGCTTCTTCCACTGCGAAGCATAAAAAATATACGATATTTCTCTAATTCTTGAGCATCTGTCAAGAAAATAGACAAGAAACTTGTATAATGCGAGTTAGCATGATCCTAATCTTAGGGATGCATATCTATAGGATGAATGATATGAAATATTTTTAGGGTTGCTTTAAAAACTCATGGTCCTTGAAAGGTCATCCTCGGATTTCTTCTTCGCTTCACTCTTTTACTGCATGCTCTTCAATCTTCTTTTTATCAGTTGAGTATTTATCTTAAATATGTCCCACAACATGCTTTTAATCCAGAGTTATTTCTTATTTTTGCAAACATTCTCCTTTAGTCCATGTACTATTGTAAGGACCCATACCATTCTTTTGCTCATCATTGCCCCATTCGATCATGAACTTAACTATTTTCTTGTCATACACTCTTATTAATGCTCTGGTACTTCTCCCCATTCAGCCTTGGGCACAATTGATTTGTCAACATTGGCCAATCACAAGAGTTTTCTTCTATCTTCTACCTTCTGGCGAGCGAATGCTTTAAATTCTTACACTTTCCTTGTGTTCGGAATATTGTTCCCGTCACTGGTTCATTCTTTATTTCTCTAAATATGAGAAACTTATTTTAAATCTCTGAACTATCTGCATATGTACTCTTGTCACCACTCTCGTTGTAATCATTGACACGTTATTTCTCTGTGTTAGGTCGATCATTTGTATTCACAACCTTGTATTCTGAAGATTACTTCTGAAGTAATTGTTACCTCTCCAAAAGTACTATTTTTAATGTCAATCTAACAATGCTTTTGCTTTTTTTAGGTACATTTAGTTGCATAAGGTTTTTAAAATCATGCATTTGTGTTGCGCGTAATAAGTGCTACGCAAATGTGCAAGTATACACGTCGCAAGTTATAGTATAAAAGATATCGTCTCCACAGGGATTGGTGCCACTTCAAGGATCTAATCTCTTGCACTGTAAAAAGTAAAAACACAAGTAAAGGATTATCGGAGTTTAACTAATGACTAATCTAGAAAGCAATAAAGTAAAAGAAAATATGAATTCAATTGAGAGAGATAGGCTAGGTTATCGTGAGTTGAGGTGTGATAGCCGATTGGATTGTCTTGGTAAAAGAGTGCATGGGCAACTCAGTTGCCGTGGCAACTTGCACGACGGGGTTGCCTTGGCAACTAATTAATGGTTGCCTGGGCGACTAGTTGGGCAACTACTTGGGCGACTGGGCAGCAACTTCAAGGTTCGGCGGAGTGTTCTTCAATGGTTTCTTCTTATCCCTAAGTCGAAACTCTAGCTACTTGTGCATGCCTTGATAATACATCCCTGCGTGAATCAAGGGTGAACAACAACCAATCTTGCGCTCCTCTTAGCCGTTGAAATCCTTAACTTATTCCTAAGCCGGATTAATCTTCACCATCATTGGATTGAATAAAGATCATATTCATTCGTTTCTTGAATCTAACTCTCCCGATATTAGATAAATTTATGAAATCACGAGATCCTCTCCCAATTCACTCGCAAACAATAATAAGAACCAAGAATGAATAAACCTTGAAATAGAAAAGTGCAAAATCTTATTACCTAAACAAAAGCCAATAGTTTCTCACAACCACAAAACACAATAACCATAGCCAAGTAAATTTAGTTCATGGCTAGGTTCCAAAGAAACACAAGATAAACAATCCCTAGCATGAACCCAATCGAACAAGGAAGAAAAGATGAAACTTGTCGAAAATCCCTTGCTTTCTCCCTTGGACTTGTCGAAATTTCCCTCTTGCTCTCCCTATTGGTCTTGTCGAAATTCCCTTTATATTTATAGGGCTAGGCCAAAGTCCTTCTTTGAGGAGGAGTTTGAGTTGGAATTAAATTATCTTTAAAGAATATAATTCTTTATTATAATTTTATTCCTATTAGAACTTCTCCTATCTTCTTGGAATTTAATTCTTCTTTAATTTCTGCATGGCAATCAAATTCCTTTGGGCTTGGGCCTTGCTCCATGTCATATTGGGCTTGTAAAATCATGGATTTCGACATCCATATTGCTTTTTGTCTTTGTCGACAAATGCCATGGCAACTGGCTCGGCGTATCCTTCATGCATTGCCCTGGCAACTAGCTCGGCATTGCTTTGGCAAGTGATCCTGCACATACACACACAAAAACACACCAAAGCAGCATCTATTTCCACAAAAATCACCAAGTTATGTAATCAAGCTCAACGATTGAAGGAAACATGGATTAATGCATGAATGGCTAACTATGCAACTAATATGAGCCTAAGTCTAACAATAATATGAGTAGAAAGGGTAAGAAAAATAGTACTTTTGAACACTTATCACACCCACAAACTCGAACTATTGCTTGTCCTCAAGCAATGCAATCTCATAATTACCTACCAAGACTTCAAATTTTCACAAACTTAGCTTTGAACTTGATTTCAATTCTCTGAACCGGGGCACAAAATATGATTGGCTTTTTATTTTTCGGAAAACTGAGGAGTTACTTGGAATTAAACTATAATGCTTGTGAGTGTGTGCGGAGTTGTGTGCAAGTTGATTTTTCGGATTCTATGCAAACAATAGGTTTTCAAATTACTTCATTGGGTTCTTTTTAACATGTTTTAACTAGAGCCAATTTCGGGCACCTCTAGTGTTTTATTTTTAGTTTTCTTAAGTTAATTTAATCGACTAGAGCCGGTTTCGGGCACCTCTAGTTAAAAAAAATTAACGCCTCCTAGAGCCAGTTTCGGGCACCTCTAGTGATCAATTTTTTAGCATATGCTAGAGCCAATTTCGGGCACCTCTAGCATTCATCCAATTTTTATTCTAATCCCCCAATTAGTTAATTATCAACCTAAGTTTACTAGAACTCCTTAAATCAATCAAACCACAACAGTGTTTCATCAAATTTAGCATCATAGTAAAATTCTAAGTTTTTCCATGGTTATCCTAGAATAAAAATTCTATCAATTAAGTGCATTGGCAAAGTTATCATTGAATATTCATCAAATCTAAGCAATTCTTGTTCCAATTAAGGGCATGGCAAGCAATTTATGTATCCTAAATGTAATACTTAAGATTAATGTAACTAAGCATGGTAACTACTAATAACAATCCCCCCCAAACTCAAGTGAGGCATTGTCCTCAATGCATGCATAAAATAACGAGAAATAAAAATAAAATGCATACGAGGACTTACTCCGAGAGTTCGTCATCGTAGATGATTAGTTTCCTTCTAGTTGGCGTCTTGATTTTCTTGCTTGAACGCGATGGTTGTTTTCTTGTTGCCGGTGGTGGAATCGATCCTCGTACGGGGTTGTCCTCATCGTCCTCTTCATCAATATCAATGGTTTTTCGCTTGGAGGATTCAATTGGTGCGGTCTTTATTGGTTCAATGGAGGACTCGTCCGAATCTGAAAAATCAGAAAATGATTCCGTAAGAGTTGATTCGGGCATAGGTGCTTTACCTTTGGCTTTTGCAGTAGTTGCCGGGGCATCGTCAGGGTTGGTTGCCGTGGCGTCAACTTCCTTGGTTGTCGTGGCAAGGATATCGGCGGGAAAGATTGGGAACGGCACGCGATTGTCCGGGTACTTTTCTAGGATGACTTGGGTGATGGCATTGTTGTGCTCCTTCATGTACCGCATGAACATTAGTTGCCGATCTTCAATTTGCCTTAGGCGGCTTGTCAATGGGTTCAAAAGTGCTTCAAAGTGTCCCGGGATTAATGGCCGAGTTGCCCTGGCGTTAAGTGCTTGGGCATTAGGGATTGCCGCGGCGGCAGGAGTTGTGGCAATTGGAGGCCTTGAAGAATCTTCCGGTGCCTCTCCCATTAGCTTCCGGATTAGTGCTTGATTCCAACCAGACTTGGGTAGGGCCTTTTCATCGGTGGACTCACTCGGGACATGCATCTCCTTGCAAAGATTAGAAATTAAGCAAGGGAAGAAAAGATAACCCTTATCTTTTGAGCTGCATACAAAAATCTCATCACAAATAATTTTTCCAATGTTAATGATGCGATTATGCAAAATAGAATGTACGAGCAAAAGACGTGGTATATCAACGGTAGTATTGTGTGTGGAGGGCATTAAAGAAGTTTTAACAAACTTATTCCATAGTTTTGCCTCAGGTTTAAGCCGAAGGTGATTTACCGTGCCCTTGTATTTACCGTCGTTCCAATGAGTTTCCAGTTGAGTGAGTTCTTGAAGCACCTTGTCGAGTTGCTTGGGATTGATTTGGTCAACGAAGGCTTGATGCTCGTCCTTCTCAATGTAAAGTCCGTAAAAGGTGTTGATGCTTTCGGGACTTATAAGTATGGCCTTGTCACGAACAAAAACATAAGGATTATCCGGGTTAGGTGAGTGAGCATAGAATTCTCTTACCCATGAGATGTTACCCGGTTCCGGTTGATGGCAAAAGATTTGCCACTTTTGATGTGCAATCCTCTTGAAGATGAATGGTTCAAGGCTGAAATCTTGGTGAGAGTTGGAGTATTCAAAGCCTTGTTCTTCATGAATCTTCCGGCTTTCAAACTTGGATTGAAATCTTTCTTGAACCGCCGGTGTAGCAAACTTCTTGTATCTTGGTTCTTTGGAGGAACTTGGATGAACTAAAAGTTTAATCTTGGATGCCATGTTTGATCTTGGTTGTGAGTAAAAACAAAGAAAAGAAAAGAAAATAAACTAAAAAGTTGCAAGATAGAAAGTAGGAATAGGTTAAGGGTGATGGGTTTTATAGAAAAGATAGGTGGTTGGGATTGGGGGAAATCGAAAAAAGGGTTTAGGGTTTGGTAGGGATTTTCGACAAAGGGGTTTTGGTTAGGATGAATTGAAGGCTTTATATAAGCCTTAGATTCAGTCCATTGGTTTCTTTGTTGAAGATGTTTTCCTACTTGGTTTAGAGTTCCTTCTTTCTCTTGAACTTCCTTTCCTACAATTCAAAAACAAATCAAATAAGGATTAAAATTAAAGATAAACTAATAAAGAAAATAAATAAAGATGTGTAATAGGATTCTTAGACTTGAATAAAAAATCTATCCTAAAACTACTAATAATCGGCAAAAAAATAAAATAATAAAAAAAATTGGAAAAAAAATGAAAACTAAATAATTAAATAATCGACAAAAACAAAAATAAAAATAAAAATATCAAAAGGGAGAGCATGCTCATGCATCTCCTAAATTGACCACTTCCTTGTTACGTTCCACATGGGCACCATTGTAGTGCTTCAATCTTTGTCCATTAACTTTGAATTCATGGTTGTCAGAGATGGACTTGATTATCACAGCACCATGGGAGAATGGTTTGACGACTTCAAATGGTCCCAACCATCTTGATTTCAGCTTTCCCGGGAAAAGTTTTAGCCGAGAATTGAATAGGAGAACTAGTTGCCCTGGCGTGAATTGTCGTGGCAATAGTTTCTTGTCGTGCCATCGCTTTGTTTTCTCCTTGTAGATTCGTGCATTGTTATAGGCGAGTGCACGGAATTCTTCAATCTCATTAAGATCCATCAAGCGCTTTTGTCCGGCACTTTCCCAATCCATATTCACGGTCTTGATTGCCCAGTACGTCTTGTGCTCGATTTCCACCGGTAGATGACATGTTTTACCATAGACAAGTCGGAAGGGGACATACCTAAGGGTGTTTTGAATGCAGTGCGATATGCCCAAAGTGCGTCATCTAGTCTTAGTGACCAATCCTTCCTTGAGGGATTTACAACTTTCTCGAGTATTCCCTTCAACTCCCGGTTGGAAATTTCTGCTTGCCCGTTATTTTGTGGGTGATATGTCGTGGCGATCTTGTGTGATATGCCGAAGCGTTGCAACATCTTGGCAATTAGTCTATTGTCAAAATGCTTGCCCCCGTCGCTGATAATTGCTCTCGGCATCCCAAACCGTGTAAATATGTTTTTCTGCAGGAATCGTTGCACGGTCTTGGAATCGTCGTTGGGAACTGCAGCTGCCTCTACCCATTTAGACACATAGTCGACGGCGAGTAAGATGTAGAGGTTGCCGAATGAAGATGGGAAAGGTCCCATAAAATCGATCCCCAATACATCGAACAGTTCCACCTCGATGATGTTCTAGAGTGGCATCTCATGTCGTCTAGAGGTATTGCCCGTCCTCTGGCAATGATCACATTGCTTGTAAAAGTCCTGGGCATCTCTGTACAATGTTGGCCAATACAAACCAGATTGCAAGACTTTGGCCGCGGTACGAGTTCCTCCAAAATGTCCTCCATAGGGTGAAGAATGGCATTGCCGGAGTACATTCTGTTGCTCTTCTTCAGGGACACATCGGCGTATAACCTGATCTGCACATTGTTTAAACAAAAGAGGCTCGTCCTAAAAGTAATGCTTAGCATCATGGCGGAACCGCTTCTTCCCTTGGTGAGTAATGCCATACGGAAAAATACCACAAACAAGGAAGTTAACTAAATCTACGTACCAGGGTATTGCCGAGGCATGTGCTGTCGTAGTGTCTGCTCCCAGAATTGCCGCGGCGTGTGCGTCAAAGACTGCTGCGGCATCGAGAGTTGCCGAGGCGTGTGCATCCATGGTTGCCGAGGCGTCATGGGTTGCCGAGGCATCTAGGGTTGCTGAGGTGTCAAGGGTTGCTGATGTAATTAAAATTTGTTCATCCGGGAATGCATCGCATATCTCTAGATCCGTATCCTCCTTCCTATTGCGTTCCAAACGTGATAAGTGATCGGCCACTTGATTTTCCGTTCCTTTCCTGTCCTTAATTTCAATATCAAATTCTTGTAAAAGTAATATCCAACGAATCAAACGAGGTTTAGCATCCTTTTTAGCAAATAAGTATTTTATTGCCGAATGGTCCGTATGAACAATTACCTTTGTACCAATTAATAGGATCGGAACTTGTCAAATGCGAAAACTACAGCTAGTAACTCTTTCTCCGTTGTTGTGTAATTCACTTGAGCACCATTAAGAGTTTTACTAGCGTAGTATATCACATGGAAGGTCTTACCTGTGCGTTGGCCTAGGACTGCTCCTACCGCGAAATCACTTGCATCACACTTGAGCTCAAAAGGTAGCGTCCAATCTGGTGGAACGACAATGGGTGCCGAGGCAAGCTTTTTCTTTAGGGTTTCAAATGCTTGGGTGTAAGAATCATCAAAATCGAAGACTTTATCCTGTTCAAGCAGATTACACAAGGGTTTAGTGATTTTAGAAAAATTATGAATGAACCTCTGTAAAAAAACGCATGTCCGAGAAAACTTTGAATTCCTTTAACCGAATTTGGTGGGGGTAATCTCTCGATCACGTCCACCTTGGCTTTGTCTACTTCAATTCCCTTGGATGAAATCTTGTGGCCGAGCACTATTCCTTCATCTACCATAAAGTGGCATTTCTCCCAATTGAGGACTAAATCCGTTTCTTCGCATCTTGCCAACACCCTCTCTAAATTGCCGAGACAGCCGTCGAAGTCATTACCAAAAACCGAGAAATCATCCATGAAGATCTCAAGGAAGTCTTCGACCATGTCTGAAAAGAGCGCCATCATGCATCTTTGGAAGGTTGCCGGGGCGTTACACAATCCGAACGGCATCCTTCGGAAGGCATAAGTACCGTATGGGCATGTGAAGGTTGTCTTTTCTTGATCTTCTGGTGCTATGGCAATCTGATTGTAACCTGAATAAACATCAAGAAAACAATAAAAGGGTTTACCTGCAAGACGGTCAAGCATTTGATCAATAAAGGGTAATGGGAAGTGATCTTTCCTAGTGGCTTTGTTTAGCTTTCGATAGTCCATACAAACCCTCCAACCGGTCACAGTCCTGGTTGGTATAAGTTCATTATTTTCATTGCTTACCACTATTATACCTCCCTTTTTCGGAACACATTGTACCGGACTTACCCACGTACTATCGGAGATAGGGTATATAATGCCGGTGTCAAGCCACTTGATGATTTCTTTCATTACAACCCCTTTCATGGCATGATTCAGTCTCCTCTGGGCCTCAATTGAAGGTTTGTGATCATCTTCCAACAAGATCTTGTGCATGCACACCGCCAGGCTAATTCCCTTCAAGTCGGCAATTGTCCACCCTATTGCCTTTTTGTGTAGCTTCAACATGTTGATCAGCTTCTTTTCCTGCTCAGGCTGTAACTTAGAAGAAATAATTACCTTGATTTGCTCTGGCTCGGCGTATCCTTCATGCATTGCCCTGGCAACTAGCTCGGCATTGCTTTGGCAAGTGATCCTGCACATACACACACAAAAACACACCAAAGCAGTATCTATTTCCACAAAAATCACCAAGTTATGTAATCAAGCTCAACGATTGAAGGAAACATGGATTAATGCATGAATGGCTAACTATGCAACTAATATGAGCCTAAGTCTAACAATAATATGAGTAGAAAGAGTAAGAAAAATAGTACTTTTGAACACTTATCAATTTGTATAAAGAGTTTAGAATTCAGTCTATGCCAATGTGAATGGTTATTTTGTTGGCAATTTTGCAGGTTTGGCATAGGATTTGACCTAGAAAAAGCAACACAGAAAGGAGCGCCAGAGAGAATGCCGAGTGTTGTTGGCACGTATGGACCAGATAATGCCAAGCACTAGTTGGCAGAGAAGTGAACTTGATACCATGCCAAGAGGCTGTTGGACCCCAAAAAATAACATGATCAGGATTCGAAAAAGATAGCAATTGGATCAATCTCCGAAAAAATAGCAAATAAGGTGGTGCCAAGACTTGTTGGCAGATTCATGCCAAACTTGGACGCCAAGGCAGCATCGGCAGTATGACGTTAGCCTGATCAGCTCTCATTTAAATTTGGATAAGAAGATGATTCATTTATCTTTTGGGCAGTTGAAATTCAAAATTTGAAGAGCTAGTCCTATCCCCTCCTTGCACGCCTATTTCAACACCAACCGAGCTAGACTTTAAAAAGAGGAGATAGGGAAGAAGAAAAATGAAGAAGATCGGAGTGAGGAGTTGGTGTGTGACGATTGACAACCGACTGCACCTAGGAAGGGTGGTCCGACCAACTTGGCCGAGAAGCCTGGATCTTGAAAGGCTGCATCGAGAGACCCCTTCTAGCTCATTCTCTCTTTCAAGTTATTTTAATTTGTTTTTAAGGATGATGTATTTCGAAAAAGTTTGTGGGTTCTTGGTTAAATCCCTCACCGTGAACTAATTTAATAGTTGGTGAGGGATGTTTGCGTTGAACGTTATTTTTATGTTTTATTTTTTAATAATAAATCTGCCTTGACAATGTTTTCACTATTCGGCATACTTTAATATTTCCTAGATACTATGCCAAACGAGAGCTGGCACTGTTGGCCTATTGCTCCTCAATATCTTAACAGACTTGGGGTGGCAACGATTGAGTTGTTGAATACTGAGGAGGGAAGCTTCGAGAAAAGTCGTTCAAGTAGATGAACTTACTTTGAGAGTGAAATCTACCCCTTATGAGTATAGATTGGAACTTAATCAAATTGGTTTATTTAAAAACAAATGTTATAGAGATATATGGGTTTTTACATGATCAATTTAGGGCAATGACCATCGAGAGAGGCTTTGCTACTTTTTAATCTGCTCGGCAAACAATGCCAAGACAAGTTGTTGTTAAAGGCTGACATGGCATGAATAGCGTGAAAACCATGCATTCCATGCCAACGCTCATCATTCATTAAAGAACCTTCATTGCCAACGTCTTTACTTTACTTTCATTCATCTTCTTTCTTTTATTGTTTTCAAAACCAATTTCAAATCAAATCAACTTTTTCTTAAGGAAAGTAACAATCAAGGCAATTGAATTCCAAGTCAATCTTTGTGGGATCGATACTCAGCTTACCAGCTATATTACTTGCAGATCGTGTATACTTCCACGTAAAAGACTCGTTTTGGCACTATTTTCATACTTTTCCAACTCATACCTTTTGCCACTTTTTTCCAGCATTTTACCCAGAGAGTCTACAAGTTTTTGGCGCCGTTGCCGGGGATTGCAACGGAATTGATTGTTTTTAAATTTTTACTTGTCTTCATTTTATTTTATTTTTGTTTTTACCTTTTGTTTTTTTCAGTGTATGACCAGAAGCCATCATGTGGTGGACGAGTGGCCATATGATCCTGAAATTGAGAAAACCTTACGAAGGTTAAAAAAAAAATTAGAGATATGTAAAACCAAGGTAATTGAGGGAATTGTGTGGTGAACAATGATGTAAATCCACTTAACAATGAAATACCACCACCACATGTTGTCCCAGTTATTAATGAGAGACCTATTAGAGACATTCGGCACCAACCATTAACAATTTGATGCCAGGATTTGGTGGCACATAGGTAAATGCTGTCAATTTTGAACTTAAGCCGATAATGATTCAAACTCTTTTGAATGTAGGTCAGTTTGATGGAGCACTCACTGGAGACCCGAGGCAACATTTAAAACAGTTTATGGAGATTTGCCAGCTATTCCAACAAAATAGAGTACCTGAAGATACCGTGAAGCTGAAGTTATTTACTTTCTCTTTAGGAGACAGAGCAAAGGCTTGGCTTAATTCCTTCCCACCTGGCTCAGTTATTTCATGGGAAGACTTATGCCAAAAGTTCTTGACAAGGTTCCAACCGTCAATACTCACTGCCAAACTGCGGGGTGAGATCATTACATTCAGGCAGACTGAGGATGAAACCTTATATGATGGCTGGAACGATTTAAAGACCTGTTGAGAAGGTGTCCTATGCATGGAATCCCAAATTAGACCCAAATCTAAACATTTTACAATGGACTGAACGCACAAACGAGGATTGTTGTTGATGCTTCAGCAGCTGGCTCGTTGCTTGATAAGACATATACTGAGGTTGTTGACATTCTAGAGAGGATTGCAATCAATGATTTTGAATATCCTGTTGCAAGGCTTGGGATCGAAACTAAAACCAATGGGAAATTTCAGGTTGATGAACTACGTCCATTCATGCTGAGATTTCCAACCTTACTAGCATGGTAAGAACATTGCAAAAGAACAACGAGTCCCAAAGAGTCAAAGTATTAGACCCATTATGTACAATCTGTGGAAAGAATCATCATGTGGATGAATGCCCCTCCAACCATGAATTAGTAAATTTCATTGGTAATATTAATCGTTACTATAATCCTAACCCCAATACCTATAATGTAGTTGGAGACAACACCCTAACTTAGAATGGGGAAATCAGGGGGTAACCAGTACAATGCCCAACGCCAGAATACCCAGAGGCATGATAACAATGTCATGCCAGCATTCTATCAGAATGCCATGCCACAGAAAGCCCAAAACAATTTTCAGCAAGGGCAGAGACTCAACCAAGGAGGCACTCTCACAGAGTACATGGAAAGGAATGATGCCACAGTCCAGAGTTTGGCTGAATCAATGAGAAATTTAGAAGTTCAGCTTGGGCAGATTGACATTGCACTCAGCAATCGACCCAAGGTTATTGCCAAGTTCTTACATAAGTATATGTTTACTAGATTTGGCGCCCCTGGAGTGATTATTCACAATGAGGGCACCCATTTTAAGTGTAATCTAATCTTTAAAGCTTTGTGCAAGTATGGTATACAACAGAGAATTGCCACAGCATATCATCCATAAGCGAATGGGCAAGCCGAGATCAAATAAGGAGATTAAAAACATTCTAGAAAATATTATTAATCCATCAAGGAAAGACTGGCCCTTGAAGCTAGACGAGTCCTTGTTGGCTTACAGGACCGCATTTAAAACTCCTTTGGGTACGTCATCATTTAGACTTGTTTTCAGAAAACCACGCCATCTGCCAGTAGAGCTTGAGCATAAAGCCTACTGGCCATCAGAACACTTGACATGACATGAAGAGCTGTTGGAGAAAAGAGGTTACTAGACCTAAATAAGTTTGAAGAATTTAGAACACAAGCTTATGAGAACGCCATGATCTACAAGGAGAAGGCAAAATGATGGCATGACAGTAAGATAATTCTAAGACAATTTGAGGGAGGCTAACGTGTTTTTCTATTCAACTCACGGCTAAAGTTGTTTCCAGGGAAACTCAGATCAAGATGGACGGGCCCTTATGAAGTTGTGAAGCCCTATACTCATGGTGCTGTGGACATCAAGAATTTGAAGACGGGCGAAATCTTTAGGGTGAATGGCCAACGTTTGAAGCACTACATGAAAGGTGATCAGAATAATGCCAAAGAGGTGATCCTCTTGGCAGAGGTAACATGAAAACACCATCAGGTTTGAACCTTTGTAAATATTAAGATAGATGTTTTTTTTTGTTTTTTAGGTTTCAAGGTTTTTTTGTTTTTTTTTTCTTTCTTTTTAAGTTTTATGTTTTTATTCCTTTACTGTGTTGAAATGTTTTCTTTGAGTTGTGCAGATTCATTACGCCAGGAATTATGCCAAGAACACTAGTAGGGCTCATGCGTCAATAGAAAAATCTGCCAGACGCAATGCCAGAGTAGCTTGTCATGTAGCGGTGAAAAAGATAGAAGGAAAAGAAAAAATCCTAGTTTTTTCGGCCAATAAAATAAGAGAGAGTTATTTTTATTCGACTTTAAACCCTAGCCGCCCAAAATTTTGTTTGGAAATTAAATTTCAAATCAATCACCTTATCACTCCAATCCTTACCGTATCTTATCACCTATCACCTTATCACTTCAACCTTATCACTCCACCCTTTTCTTTTTTAAATTAATTCTTTTTCTCTCCCATCATTATCCCTAATTCCTACTCCCATTAAAACACTCAACCAACCCACAACCTTTCACTTTCTCACCTAGCCGGTTAAAAAAACCCAAACAACTCTCTCACTTTTTACTTTCCTTTCGATAAGCAAGTACAAAATCCAAATCGTCCTTTTTTCTTCATCTTTCAACACCATTTCAAGTTTCTTCAAGAGTTTCAATGGCTTCTTCTTCTACTCTCTTCAAGTGATTCTTCAATGAGGAGATCGAAAAAAAGTTTGAATCCAATTTTACCTCGAGGAGTTTTTGCTATGAGAAGCACTTTGACCTCAATGTTGAGACGAGCAATGGCTTCCCCCTGGAAGTCATGTCTACGATTTACTTGCACAAATGGACTCAGTTTTGCCAACAAAAAATGGGAGGTTTATGCCACAATCGTCCAAGAATTCTATGCGCACCTTGTGACCAATGATTCGACATTCTTGATGATTAGAGGTAAATTTGTTCATTTCGATGAAGGTATATTAATAATATATTTGAGTTGGATCGTGCAGGAGATGATTATTTTGATTATGTTGATTCAATGAACGCTGCCAAGAGAAAGAGGCTGCTGGCGGATCTGTGCGAGCCTGACACGACATGGACAGTGTCATCCAAGGGGTACTATACGGTGAAGAGGCTGGCATTGAATCCTCAATAAAGAGGATGGAATCACTTCCTCAAGGTTAATCTGATGCCCACATCCCATAACGAAACCGTGTCGGAAGAGATGATGATTTTGTTGCACTCTATTGTTATGGGGTGCAAGATCAATGTTGGCAAGCTTATTATTGAGGAAACTTACGAATGCGTAGTGAAATGTACTGGTAGCTTATTTTCCCTTTGTTGATTTCTAACGTTTGTATGCTTCACGATGTGCCAAAGCTTGATACGGATAAAGGGCAAACGATCAAAGGAGCAACAATTACTGCTGCTATATGGATGAATCTCATTTTTGCCGAGCCCAAGGACACGGGCAAGGAAAAGGCAAAGGCACCCACACCAAAGCCCAATGAGTCAAAGGCCACGCCAGCAACCATGCTAGAAACTATGCCGACAGTTCACTAGCAATGCTGTCCCAAATTCATCAACACCAGGAGATTATTCTCCAAAAGTTGGAAAAAAGCTGAGGAGCTCAATGTCAAGATGGGACATTACATCCAGGCTAGGGATGTTGCAATCAGGGAGGCTCTTACAAAATTATCAACTAATTTTGTGCCAGAATTTTTAGACCTTCCTATCGAGCCCTCTGTCAGCGATAATGCCATGTTAGCTAGTCTAGTTCATACCCCGTCTAATGCCACAGTCTCGTTGTCTCAGTTGAAGTTGAGTCTGCCAATTCTGATTATTCATCTGAATCAAAGGAAACCAAAGCCAAGTCGCCAGTAACACCTGCTGTCCATACTCCATCTGATGCCACTGATGCACCTGCCGCATCAGAGCCTGCCAAGGAAAATGAGGAAGTTAGAGCCTCCACTGCCGCTTCAAAACCAAGCTTGAAAAAAAAGAAGCACATGCCCCCTGATCATGGGATGTATGTAAGAGGAAAGACCCATGTCGTACGTCAAATAGTTTCCGAATGGGAGTCTTCTTCTTTCTAAACTCCTTTACATTTCATGCAATTACATTTACATTTCATGCCATTGCATTTTTATTTTCTTTTGATGTTTTTCTTGTATATATGTGTTGTTTCATGCATTGAGGGCAATGTACATCTTGGGTTTGAGGGTGTGCATTTCTTCACATTTATGCCATGCATTTCATGTTTAGTTTTTGTTGCCATTCCATCTAGGTCATTTAGAATAGATGCATACCGAACCATTAAAATTTTTTTTGCCTCAGTTTAATCTTAAAAAATGTTAACAATTGTTAGGCAAGCTTAATTTGATCTAGGTGTCTGTCCAATGAGGAAACTTTAATCTTTAGTTGTCATGCCATGCCAGCAGAGTAGTATGCCCGGTTTGCTTGGCAATTGATCTCTAGTTTAGGGAATTGAACTTACACTTAACACGTAGTATGTATCTAGTTCCTTAGCAAACATAAACTTTTTGAAACAATGCTCATATATGAAAAAAAAAATTAGGGTAAAAAGAAATAAATAAGGCAACAATGTTCTACCAAGGCAAGAAAAAAATAGAACTCTCCTCTACCTTAGGGATAATAAGCTACTTGGGGCTTCGTGGTTTGCTCCCTCTTAGTTCTCAAGCCCAAAACCTTAGAGTATGAGTTGAAGAGAAAGGCTAGTGATGTCTAGGTTAAGGTGGGGATTCGTGGTATGCTTCCTCTTATTTCTCACGCTAAATAGTGTCACGAAAAAAACTTAAATTAATGCCAACAGAAACCCTTGGCAAAGAAAAAAATGATAAAAATAAGAATCTGAGTTTAGGTAGTAAGATTGTCTAAGAGAGTGAAATGATACTTGATGCATATTGCCTACACATCATGCATTCTTCATAAACTTAGATTAGAGTTATATTGCTACACTTGGATTACTACCTGCTTGGCATTATTGCACTGAGATACTGAGGACAGAAATAGAGCCAAATTCTGCTTGCTAGTATGTGTTGGCATTCAACCAAAATTTTGTCTAGGTAACATTTTCACGGTTTTTTGTTTTTATTTTGATTGCATTACTTGAGGACAAGCAATGAGTTAGGTTTGGGGGGTGTTACCTTTCCAAAACTACTATTTTTAATGCCAATCTTACAACGTTTTTGCTTGTTTTTAGGTACATTTAATTGTATAAGGTTGTTAAAATCATGCATTTGCATAAGGAGTTTAGAATTTAGTCTATGCCAGTGTGAATGGTTGTTTTGTTGGCAATTTTGCAGGTTTGGTATAGGGTTTGGCCCAAAAAAAGTAACACAAGAAGAAGCACCAAAGAGAATGTTGAGTGCTGTTGGCACGGATGGACCAGACAATGCCAAGCACCGGTTGGCAGAGAAGTGAACTTGATGCCATGCCAAGAGGCTGTTGGACCCCAAAAAATAAGACATGATCAGGCTCCGAAAAGATAGCAATTGGATCAATCTCTGAAAAAATAGCGGATAAGGTGGTGCCAAGACTTGTTGGTAGATTCATGCCAAGCTTGGACGCCAAGGCAGTGTCGGCAGTATGACGTTAGCCTTAGCCTGATCAGCTCTCATTTAAATTTGGATAAGAAGATAATCCCTTATCCCTTGGGCAGTTGAAAATCAAAATTTGAAGAGCTAGTCATATCCCTTCCTCGTACGTCTATTTAAATACCAACTGAGCTAGACTTTAAAAAGAGGAGAGAGGGGAGAAGAAAAACAAAGAAGATCAGAGTGAGGAGTTGGTGTCTGGCGATTAACAACCGGGTGCACCTAGGAAGGGTGGTCCCACCAACTTGGCCGATAATCATGGATCTTGAAGGGCTGCATCGAGAAACCCCTTCTAGCTCATTCTCTCTTTCAAGTTATTTTAATTTGTTTTTAAGGATGATGTATTTTGAAAACGTTTGTGGGTTGTTGGTTAAATCCCTCACCATGAACTAATTTAATAGTTTGTGGGGGATGTTTGCGTTGAATGCTATATTTATGTTTTAGTTTTTAATAATAAATCTGCCTTGGCAATGTTTTCACAATTCGGCATACTTTAATATTTCCTAGATACTATGCCAAGTGAGAGCTGGAACTGTTGGCCTATTGCTCCTCAATATCTTAACAGACATGGGGTGGCAACGATTGAGTTGTTAAATACTGAGGAGAGAAGCTTCAAGAGAAGTCGTTCAAGTAGATGAACTTACTTCGGGAGTGAAATCTACCCCTTATGAGTATAGATTGGAACTTAATCAAATTGATTTATTTAAAAACAAACGCTATAGAGATATAGGGGTTTTTACATGATCAATTTAGGGCAATGACCATAGAGAGAGGTTTTGCTACTTTTGAATCTACTCGGCAAACAATGCCAAGACAGGTTGTTGTTAAAGACTGGCATGGCATGAATAGCGTGAAAACCATGCATTCCCTGCCAATGCTCATCATTCATTAAAGCACATTCCTAACGTCTTTACTTTACTTTCATTACTTTTCTTTCTTTTATTGTTTTCAAAACCAACTTCAAATCAAATCAACTTTTTCTTAAGGCAAGTAACAATCAAGGCAATTGAATTCCAAGTCAATCTCTGTGGGATCGATACTCAGCTTACCAGCTGTATTACTTGTAGACCGTGTATACTTGCACGCAAAAGACTCGTTTTAGCACTATTTTCATACTTTTCCAACTCATACATTTTGCCAGCATTTTACCCAGAGAGTCTATAGTAATACAAGGAAATCTTTCTGCTTAAAATGTCAATTTTGCTGATTATCATTCTAATGAAGGGTGTTCTCTTGGATTAGCATACAAGACCTTGAAACCAAAACCAAAATATATAAAAAATAGAATATGAGCTCTGAATATCAAGTGCAAAAGCGTCCCAGATTTAACCTTTCGAAGATCATTCAAAGCATAGCTTGTGTCTGTGAAGACTTTGAATATTATGACGATTCTAAGTCTCAAAAATTCCCTTTAATGACTTGGTTCATCCTCATGATTACCACGTTGCTACAAAAGACTACTCTTTCTCAATTCTCACTTTTGCTCCATCCAAGAAAATGAACTTGTTTAACCATTAGAGTGCAGAAATATCATTCTAAGAATAGAATTCTAGATGCATGTGTGTGCTTTCCTGTATTTTCTTTATGAACACGCCTATTACCAGGCTTTGACCATGCCTATTACCAGGTTTTAATTATTGCCTATAACCAGGCTTTCGAGCAAATGAGTGTTTTTTTTCTCTTTTAATATTTCATTATTTCCTTATATTTTGATCAATTAGTACATAGAAGACTACGCTTAAAATTTCAATTTCAAGCAACTCTGCATGGTTAACTTTGGAGCTTTTTCATCATCGAACTTTATCAAAGGAGTAGTAATCTTACTTTGCTGACCATAGTCTATTAGGAGAGTAATTAGACCTTATCGTTATCACAATATTCAATTGATCTCAATGTCACATTTTGCAATTGATATCTAGGGACCTACAAAGGCAATGAGAGATATACATATACATGCTTTCAAGGCCATTGTATGTTAAGCAAAATACATTCTTCGTTGGAATAAAAATCACCAAACATGACATATGCCCTTTACAAAAAGATATTTGCTACACTCTGGCTAAGGATAGCAAAGTTGATTCGATGCATTACTTCAAGCTGTGGTCAAAACATGGATAAGACAAAAAGTAGAACTTCAGTATGTCCTGAGCAGAAATTCATATATTGTTATCCCTTCAATACTTCAACTATCGTAATACTTGTTTGGGTCTCGACCTTTGATTTTTATTCTTTATCTACAACAAAACTTTGGTTGATTCTCGGATTACTCCATTGGGTCCCAAGAAATGTGTTTGCAGGTATGTAATGCAAAAATCAATGCAAATGCAGTATTGATTCGCAAATAATCCTTAGAAAGCTGAAATGAACTGCAGATAATGGGTAGCTTCTTGTCTTGATATCTTGATTTTGTAAAGTACGATTCGCACTCTACATCTTAGCATCGTCCTCGGTTTGTGAAACAGTCTCATCATTTTCTTCTTTCACTATTCAAAAGTCTTATGGCAGCGCAATCTACGCACTTCAGTTTTTTATATATATGGCTAGCCTATGCATGGAGAATACAGGCAAAGGTCTCTTCTTTGGTAAACCTGGATGCCAATGAGTCAGGTTTCGAATAGCGTACCTAAGTTGCATCGTCTCTTGTTTACTTCGTATCTCGCAGTCGAGTCATCTTTTTCGTTGGTCTTTATTCACCCTAACCTGATACTGTTTGCATTATCACTCTTGTATCTCTGACTTCTCTTATATATGGGTACACCCTCTAAATTGGATTATTCTCAAATCAACATTTATGGTATGATATGATATGTAATGCACATGCAGAAAAAAGAAAAAAAAACAACATAGAAAATGAGTTAGTGTAATAGAATAATCGAATAATAAAATGAATTAAATGATTAAAAATGAAGAAAATAAACGGTTAAAATATACAATGAATATAAACAAACAAAGCAAAACCTAAAAATGGGTCATTCCTAAATGGGCAAAGTACCGGCGTGATCAAAGGGTGGGATACTACGGTTCATTATATGTTTGGTTCTAGAGTAAAGGTACCCGAATTGTCGCTGGGACACCGATTCGAGGGAATACGACCCTTATACCATACGGAGGTGAAAACCCCACGAAATATAAGGACCGGTACTCCAGATGCGAGACACAACAATATATGAAGGTGAAAAACCCCACGAAGCGAAGTACTCACTCCCATTTAAGGGTTCTATCACTAATGTATGATGACAGTTCATATTAAACAAAAAATGAAAATTAAAAATTAAATTAAATTGAATTTAAATTTTCCTTAATAATTACAGTGCGAACCCTGACTAAGGCCTAACTCCTCTTTTGTTTTCGAAAATAAAATATCCCAGAGGAGTCGCCAAGCTGTAGCGACCTATTCGTCCAGGCCTTTTCTTGGAGGCTCGTCTCGATTGTGAAGCCACGTATTTTAAATAAAAAATGGTAAAAATAGAGTCGCCACCGGTCACTTGGATAAGGTAGACCGGACACCGAAAAGTCAACTAGAGATGGGTTCGGGAGTTGGTTATGAATTGGGAAGGATTAGCACCCCACTACGCCCAAAATTGGTACCTAAGATTCGTATTATATTCATTAAGGAAATTGGACCTTGGTATTCACGATATTCAAAGGAGATGACACCAGGATGGCCGGGATGACACTCCTAATAGAAATATCGGAACAATGGGGCAAAATACTATATACGATATTTATGTAAAATTATAAATAACATAAAATTAATATAAAGTAAAAAAAAACAAATAAAATACTATATAATATACAATATATATATTAATATACATGTAAACATAAATACATAAATAATATTTTATGCATATCTTATATATAAATATAGATACTACACAAATACTATATAAAGCAAATATTATACTATATACGTATCATAAGTACAATATATGTTACACATATTATATATAATATACATAATAATACTATATACAGTATGTAAAAAAATAAAAAAAATACATCGAATATAGAAAGAACTGAAATTAAAGAAAATAAAAAATGACGCAAAAATTAAAAGTAAAATAATATACAAAACATATATAAAAAACATACTAATATGAAAACATAATCAACATAACTATATATTATTATATAAATAAATACAAAGATAAGGATCGATTTTACCCCATTAAGAGCTCGAATGAAAAGTTTTGATCGATCCCCACCAAGATCCCGATGCCACCTCGTCATGGCCCAAAAAGTTAACTCGATCGAACCACAAAATAGCCTCCGATCAAGTGGTTGACCGAACCAGTACGGGGATTAAATCCCCGAGAGCACTGCTCTCTTTGCAAGCAAAGGCTTGCTCGGTCAATGGCCAATTTCAATTTGAAATTGTCTTGGCCAATTTGTGTGAAATTGGTGCCTTGGCCGGCCATTTCCATTGTCTTGAAAATGTGGGTGCCCATGGCTATTTATAGCCACCAAGGGGGTGGGGCGAGACTTGGCTCATTTTTACAACGCAATTTTGCTTTTTTTTTATTTGAAAAGTTCTCTTATATAAATTTTTGGGTATTAAATACCTAAAAAAAGTAAATATACGGTCTTTTATATAGATTTTACAGATCAAAAAATTTCGGGTGATAACGTATTCTTTTCTGCTTTTCGGGTCTGCAAGTGCAACAGTTTGGATTGGATAATAGGCAGGGATATTTGGCTTACTTTGGGTCTAACTCGGACAAAAATAGGTTGCAATAATATCACATATGAAAAACAATGAAAATATATATGTCTATTGTATATAGTTATAAAAAACCGTTTAAATTGAAACCAATTAGTACTATAACATTAAATTTCATATAAATGTTGAGTTATAAAATATAACTCTTCAACTCGATTAACTCAAAAAAATTTGACTCGACTTGATAGCATGCTCACTCCTACAAGTTGCCGGTAACTTCTTTTCATGTGGTTTTAATGTATGGGCAGGGGAAAAGGATATGAGCTTATGATTTATTTTCTATAATCATCGATATTTATTTTATTAATCGATTAAATTAAATTAAATTTTATAAAAAAATATTATGAAAATAACCTTCTTAATTTTTTTATTAAAACGTTAAAATTTAAATTCTTAAATTTATTTAAAAATACCAAAAATCTCATTCCAATAAACGAAATTATTGCGGGTGAGCCTATGATCCTTTGTTTTTGTTGTTGTTTATATCAATGTTCCCGCTCGGGCATGGTTTTGGGCAAAATCGGGTAGACAATGTGGTCGCCGTCAATGTTCTGTGGGGCCAACCTTCCCTGGATCCACGGGAATAATCTATACCCAATCCACTACGATTTAAGTTATCTAGAAATATTGATAAGAAGTTATTTTATTAGTATATTTATTTATTAGCAAATTGTTTTAGGTATAAGGACTAAAAAAAAGCGTAATGAATAGAGAAGATATTATTATATTTGATACTGATATTTTGATAAAATATAAGGTGAAATACGTAACTTATAAAATATTTAATATAATACATATAATATATCTTTAAAATATTTAATGTGGTGTTTATATTTTAACAAAACATTTAATATAATATTTGAATTATCATTTTATGTATTGTTATATTACTTGAGTTAATATTATTAAAAATAGAGAAATTATATAATGTGTTATTTTCACCTAGTCATTTACAGGACCAACTAATAAAATGCATCTATTTTATTGATTTTTTTATCTTATTTTTTTACCAAGTGAATTTTCACTCATATTTACTGTAAATCAAATTTAAAAATAATTTTTACCAAGTGAATATTCACTTGATAAAAAGATAATATAAAAAATTAATAAAATATACGTATTTTATTAGTTGGTCCAATAAATAACATAGTGGGAAGAACCTATGATATAATTTCTCTTAAAAAAAGGCATGTGAAACTTTTTTTTCTAATTCAATAAACCCAAATCAGTATCTCGTCCTTATTTTTTTTTTTTGTTCATTTGCACTAGCAACGTTAATCTCAAGTACCATAATTATATATGGATTGATAATTCAAGTGTTGCACTATATATTTTTATTAAAATATAAATATCATACTAAGTGGCGAAGCCAGAAATTAATAGTTAAGGGAGTCGAGAATAAAAAATAAAAGACTGAAAAATATTATTAATAGGATCTGATCCATTAACTTCAAGTAAAGTTAATTTAATTTTTAGATACATTTTACCACTAAGACAACAACAAATCCATGATATAAAACAACTAAAATAAATTATAATTTAAAATTCTATAGAGCCAAATTGAAGAAGAAAAAAAATGAACCGTAAGAGTGTACCGCATGGGTCTGGCCCCTACCAGCCCCCATGTGGCTTCGCCCATGATTACACTTTTTTTTGAAAAATATAAATAGCACACTAAATATTATGTTAAAATGCGTATATCAGTCCTAACTTATACATTTATCATTTAAATATACGATTATAGTATATATTATGTATGTATGTACATTTTTCTCAAAGGGAAGCAATCAATTATCAACCTACCACTAGGCACTAAGTATATACCTTTAACAAATGTAGAAGGAGCCTACCAAAGAAAAGAAATGTAGCTAGAAAATTTATATGGGTTAGGGCTTAGGGCATTATCCATCTAATAACACAAGTCTCACTAAATTAGCTACAAAGTTAGCTTCTGATAAATATAATTATCAAGCACACATTCAAAAATAAATATCATTTGTTCAATAAAAATAAAAAATTTAATAATTTATCAAACATAACTATATTACTATTTGTAATAATATATATATTTTAAATTTAATCAGAAATATTTATATAAATAAATTATTTAAATTTAATCAGAAATATTTATATAAATAAATTATTTAAATTCAAGTCGTATGTGACATGACATGCACCCATTGCTTCATGAGATGTGATATATACCCTCCCACTCTCACATTCTCAATGTCTCCCCTTATGCAGCATTGCAGCTTTTTAGGGCTCCTTCTTCCCCTTTTTATTTTTTCTTTCATCAAGTGGGATAGCTATTAGCCTATTATACGACCTTCTTGCATGCTAGTTTTTCTTAATTATTCGAAAGAAATATATACACACCTTACGCATATGTATATAAATTTATATATTTTATAATAAATATTATTCTTTCTGTCCCACAAATATTATTTTTTATTAATTTTTTTTAAGTTAAAATTTTAAAATTTTTACTATAATTATATTAAATATTTTAAATAATTAAATTTTATAAAATATATAATTAAAATCTACTTGATTAGAGGTTTTTAAAATATATTTTTTCATATTTTTATTAATAATAAATTTTAAATAATCACAAATCAAAGTTTAAAATTTTTGACAAAAAAAGACAATAAGAAACACTTTTCTTAGGATAGAAGGAGTATTTTTTACTGAATTCACTCGTATTTTTCTCCTATGTTAGTTGGAATTGAAATATAGGTACAATCTTATTGCCTTCAACAATTTAAAATAATTTGTGTATTATATTGTATTATGATCTTGTTTGGTAAACAAATTTTTGAGTTAAAATTAAAAGTTTAAAGTATTTTTAGAGGTTTGACCAGTCAAATCGACTAATTTAAACATTTGGCAAGTGAATGATTGTAGTAGCGGATTGTAGTGAAGCATCTCATTTTCAAAAAAAGCTCATTTTAGGAGCTTTTTAAGTTAGAGGTTTGGCTAAAAAACTTGTAAAGACTCTTTTATCCTTGATAATTATAATTTTTTAAATAACATAAGTTTGAATAACTAATAAAATTTAAAAAATAATTTTAAATAATAAATTAATATATACATATAAATTTAATAATTAATAAAATTATATTAAAAATATAAATTTATAAATAAGAAATTAATATATACCTTTAAATTTAATAATTATTAAAATTATATTTAAAAAATAATTTCACAAATAAAAAAAATAATATATGCATCCTTCATATAAGTTTAGTAATGATATTAAAAAATAATTTTCATAATATAATTAATATTAATTGATACAAAATAATAATTAATAAATTATTTAAACAAGTATTAAATATAATCGTGTCCTTATATGTCATTTTGTTTTTCTAAATAATCAAACATCTATCAGCTATCAGTTAATTTCACCATACTTTTATATAATCAGCTAATACAATCCGCTAATCAAATCAACTAATGCTATCAACTATCCGCTATCAATTAATATAATCTGTTAATTGCCAAATAATACCTATATTTTTTTAGATAATTATTAATCTCATCCACTCAAATTCCTTTGTGAAAGATGACGCAAGTAACAAATTGTATCTATATTAATAAAGCGCAAATCATTTAAATGTACCCCTAAAAATAATTAATTAAATAGATAATTTTCATAAAATATTATTTAGATAAATATCTCTTTCCAGTCAAATTAGCATCATATTAAAAGTAAGTTTCGAACTTGGGTTTTATTAAGAGTAAGTTATGTGCAAAATAAACGCAATAAATTAATTTTTTTCTTACCTACCCACTCAACACGAAACTTGCGTTTAGCTAAAAGCGAGTTTAAAATTCGCTTTTAGTAGGACACAAGTTTTGTCGTACGTGAGCCGAAAGGGATATTTATCTAAATAATATTGGATGAGGTTATTTTTTTTCTAGATAATTATTTTAAGGGCTATATTTGGCTAATTTTGCCTTAATAGAGACAATCTTAATTATTAAACACTTGATTTAGTTAAATCCATATTTAACTAGGGTAATTAAGTAATGTTCTTAAATTCAAAACAGCTCACATTTCCACTTGTTAATTTAATTAATTCATTGAACGGTATGGTAAACAATGGAAGATTGGGCCTACCATTAAATACACTATACCTTAAAAAATTGTATTGAGAGTGAGTGTTATTTAAAAACAAATGACAAAGAATTCCTGGTTAGCCTGCAATGATTGTGATGAGTCAACAAAATGGTGTTTTATAGGTACCCCTACCACCAAATACAAACCTAATTAGATGAGCCGGGACTTAGATTCTTAGAATTATAACCTATTATTTAACTATTAGTTTCAGATTCAATGACCAACTAATTCAGATCAAATTTTAGATAAATTTATTATGTGAACAACACTTTTAACTTAGATTTCTCCATTCACAACGTCGATATGTGAACTTCTGACCTTGCTTAAATAATTTACTGTTTCATCTTACTAAATTAACTAGTTGTTCGTGAACTATAACTTATTTAAGTGGTGGTAACAATGAAATCTAATTAGATATTTTATAATTTCGATTATAATAAGATAATGTGTGAGAAGACAAACTTGTCAACATGGGACAATTTTTTTTTCTATCCGAAACGACAGCTCTTTCATTCAATTGCACCGGCTCAACGTGATTGTTGTAATTTTAAGCAAATTGGGGCGGGGGGATTTTAACTTATTGGTGGTCCATATCGAACTAACTGGACAACATTTTGTTTCTAACTTGCTCTACGAGCAAATTTGATGACCCACATGATTGGATCCGATTTTGAAATAATATCCACTCAAATTAACACGATATAGACTTTCAAGTGCAAAACTCAATAACCGCTGTATTTTTACGTTCGAATTCAAATTACATGCATGTTTTATGCATCTGATTTACAGGTGAAAAAGTATATTATCATGCTAAAATTTTGACATATATATTAAAGGTTTATATTTTGATACATAAGTTGTGTGAAAAAAATTTACACCACCCTTTTACAAAATTTAAAACTTAAATCTCAAACCCTAGCATCCTAAAACCTTAACATTAAACCTTAAACTCTGAATTCTAATCATAAACCTTAAATTTTATATCCACACACTAAATCCTAACATAAAGTTAAAAGACTTGTGTAAACTAAAACTAAAATTTATACAAGCTTGTGTACAAAAGTATTTTTCATATTTAAATGAACTTAGGTGGAGAGAGGGACCGATAATTGTGAGTAGTTGGATATATATATATATATATATATAGGCCTTTGGCTATAAAGGACAGACGCAGAATTCTATATTAAAGGTATGAATTTTTATATTTAGTAAATTATATGAAAATTTAAATTTTTTAAAGAATATGAGATTAAACCATCAATAAAAAATACAATAATTTTTTTTTAAAACATATTAAAATTTAAAATTTTTAAAGGTGTGACGGTCTCTTTAGCCTCCACGATTTGTCCTCATCAATCATTCAAACACTAAAAGATTATTTAAAATTTTGGATAAACAATACACTCGTTCAAAAATTTGAAGAAAAAAAGTAAAACAACAGAATATTTCCATGTTGTGTATGTTCCCTAGGAATCCTCAGATGACGAGGCTCTTTTTTCACAAGCTGCTAGTGTTGGTCCCAAAGGACAAGTCCATAATGCAACCTTTTTTTATCCATTCAAAGAGCTTATGCTATAATAAAGTATATAAAGAAGAGAAGACCGGGGGATTTCTTGAAAGGAGTAACATGTATGCAGTGACGGGTCTAAAAATATTTTTGAGAGTGGATATATATATTAATATCATGTTTGAATCTGATTCATTTATTATTTAGGTGTTTGAGTTCAATTTTTTAGCCTATATGAACATGTTCGTTTAGTGCTCACGAACATGATTATTTATATATTAGTGAACATAAGCAATTAGGTGTAAATAAATTAACAATAATTATTTACAACTATATAAATACGTTATTAATGCAAATATTAGTGAATCAAAATAATAAAGGTTATATAATTTGTCCACCGTGACTATATGGTGGATTTGCTGCTGTGGTTAATACGTATATAATTAAAGTTTGTTTAAAAAGTAGAAAATAATGTCTTCTGTTATACGAACATTTGTGGACACTTTTATACGAACATTTGTTTCGCCTATATTGTGGGGAATTGAGTACAATAATGCATAACAAAAAGGAGGAAAACATATCATCCATAAAGACACATTAGTGAATCAAAAATCTTCAAATTATAATTTACAAAGCAATGCAATATATAATATGTTAGGATATTTGTTTTGATATAATAATTGAAAAATAGTTTTTGGACTAAATTGAAAAGATTTAAAAAAATATTTTTAAGTCCAAACAACTTGAAAATAAGTTTCAGGTATTTTCAAAAGGTTTTGAAAAGGTTTAAAACGTTTTTAAATAGCTAAACCCAACTTTTCTAAAGGCCCGTAGGATATGGTTCCACCCGTGTCGATACCAGTTAGGGTTTCAGTTACAATAATTTTCCAAAAATAAAAGCCCGTACCGGTACAGGCCTACGTATACCAATACGGAAAGGGTCGTACTAATATGCTTATACGCGTATCGATACCCTGTGTTTTCAAATCCCCTAACAACTAATTTCCAAGAAGGGCGTACTGATACACATACCACGTGTATCGATACTCGTATGCAGAACCGTGCCCAACGGCTATTTCCAATTATAGGCGTAACGATATGGGTAACCTGAGTATCGATATCAGAAGCATCAAAGGTGGAAATTCAGCTTGGAACTTGTCTCCAACGGCTCCAATCTAACCTCAACGGTCTCCAACGGCTAGAAACTTATTTGAGAGGATAAAAAGACCCTTGAAGCTCCTGCAACAACTAATGCTTGTATTGCCAACATCTATTATGATTGAAAAAGTGTATTAGTGCTTTAGTTCTCATTCTTTGTATAGATAAACACTTGTGAGCCAAATTGTCAATGTATGCTCAAGTGTTCTAAGTTTTGGGTGAGTGTTAAGAGTGTGAACATCTACCTAAGAAAGGGATTTTCTGTTTGCTTTGATTTCTCTTGTTAGAGAGGGTTTCCAAAACTTGGGTTGTAAGCTTTGGATACTAGGCTTGGTAATTGAGTTTAAGTTGTAAAGGTTGCCTTCTAAGCCTTGTAAAAGGGGAAGAAATTCATAGTGAATTTGGAAATCCTTAGTGGGGAATCTAAGGTAGTGGATTTAGGCTTTGGTTAGAAAGTCGAACCACTCTCGATCGTTGTGTAATTTTTCTTATCTTTTGCTTACACCACCATCACCAAGAAATCACTTCTCCACCACTTTGCGTTATATAAGTTGTATCGTTCTTTTAATTTTGTATTGTTCGTTTGAATAATAATATTTATTTATTATTTTATTTTTGGATTAACGCTCTTTGTCTAACAATCTTAAGATATTTTTTTAGTTTTAATCCAAGACGAACAGATTATCGGTACAAGACAATGATTTATACCGTGTATAATCCAAGACAACAGGTATCTTTATACCAAATCTTGAAATTGATATTAAATCAATTATGACATCAACAACAAATGTTTCTTGAAATTTTTTGGATGTCCGATTTGGGAAAAGTTCATTGCTTCATATTTTCCGATGCGGTATTGTGCAACATCTATTACGTGGGTTAATTGCTTTAGTTTTAACCTGCCAACAGTACATTGATTTTGATGTTCTAAGGAGCAATAAACGCACGTTGCCGTTATACTTTCTTGCTTGAATATGTTAGAAAACATAAGTTCGGGAATATCTATAACAGTTTGCTGTCTAGTTTATTATACAGGGCAGTTTATTGTAGAGATGAATCGGTGGCAAATCTCTAACTTGTCACTTCCAAGTGTGGAAAGTATTATTAAGGTAAATCTTTAATTTATGATATTATTTTGGTAATATTTTTATGATATTATTACCTTATATTTTTTCCTTTAATATTAAATACTTAAATATGACATGAAATGAAATATCCTGCGTCTTGTATAATAATTTCTATAATTATTATTACTTGTGTTTTGAAAACACTATGGATTATTATTTTTACTAATAATTTTCCTTGATAAATTATAAAGGCGAACATGATACTCAGACGAAATTTGGAAAACTAAGATATCGTAAATAATTCGTTTCGAGATTTAATTCTAGTTTGGGTTTTAGTTCTACTAATCCCAATGTTTAACAGAAGATATGACAAATGAAATAAATTATTAAATTTATTTCTATGCTAGAATCGTGCGTTGATTCTAACTTGTTAAGGGAATAAATGGTTGAATTTATTTTCGTGGGAGAATCTAGAATGATTCAATCTTAAAATAAATCGTTGAATTTATTTTGGAAAAAGAAATAATTCAAATTTATTATTTCTTAAGAATAAAGTATGATTCTATTTTGGAAATAAATCGGTGGATTTATTTCTGGAAGTAACATTGGTTACCATATTCAAAGTGCTGATTCCGACCGAGGTCTCGAATCAAAGCATAGAAGAAATTTGTTCTTTATGTCAAAATTAAAATTTTAAAGCCTATTCTGATTCATGCTATGAAATGCACAGTGTTTAAAAATGGCTAAAGAATTGTGAGGGTCGTTGGACCATAAATGGAAGATGTCAGTGCTTCTTAGTTACCAAATTCTTAATGATTGATTCCAAATTGTGGTGAATCAAAGGCAGTGATTTTAATTGATCACTCATGCTTGGAATAACTTCAAGCATAAAAGAATGAAATTCATAAACGGATGATTCAAAGACAATATGAGAGTGCATGTCTAGTTTGTAAAAGACTTGGTATTTAAGCGTGTCTAGTGCACCACCTCTCTTTTCAAAAGTTACCTACCTAGTGCCCTGGTCATTATTGTTCTTTCTATTAGACCGTGGGAACTTTTGTTTCAGGTTTTAGTTCACTAAATTCCTGACGTCTAACAAAAGTTAGAAATTGTGTCTCTGTTTCTGAATGTAGGTTTTGACTAAATTCCTGACAATGAACAGATTCATGATATTCAGTTTCTGGTTTGTGACTATGTGACACAATGAAAAAAACCAGTAAAGTTAATTTGAAAGAATTTCAAAATACGTTGCATATTTGATCATAATAAACTTGGTCAAAATATATAAAAATCAAGATTTTTCCTATTATTCGAGAGGATAAGGTAAATGTTTTACCATATTCAAATATTGCTAAGGCAAATATTGCTAAGACAAATATTGTTAGGGCAAACATAGTGGAAGTCAAAAATGACTTCAAACTGCAAATTAGGCGGTACGGTCAGTAAGCTAAATTTCATGGGAAATTCTTCAATTGCCATAAGATAGGGAACAAGTCTTCAGACTATAGACTCCCAAACGAGATCAATGTATGACAAATTTTGTCATAACAATTGATATGTCAGACAATTGTTTGAAGGAAAATTTATTACCTTCATTGATGATAGCACAAACTAATATTATGTGAAAATATGCTATAAAGAAATTATTCTCTATAAGTAGGATGTTGAAACCCAAACTTAATAAATTGATTAATTTGGAGATAAACTCTATGTGAGTAACGCTACAACATTCAAGGTACAATAATTTTGAAGATAAGAATTGAAACTTCAAAATGTGTCTAACATGTGGGGGAAGTTGGTCTATCAACTAGTTACCTTTAATAAGGTGTCTCAAAATAAAAAAGAGACAATACACCATATGAGTTATGGAAGGAAATAAAACATTCCTACAACTACATAAAATGTGGTAGGTGTCCTGCAAAGGTAATGTTCCTATTACCAAAGAAAATGAAAATAAGTGGACAATATTTTCTTTGACTATGTAGAACATAGTAACGGATATCAATTTCTTGTGTACAAACAGATTCACAAGAATGTGATAATGAAACCAAAGAATGACTCATTCTTTGAAAATATATAATTAGGGAAGTTGATCCAAGTTCATTGAAATGAACTTTGGAGACTACCAATGAAAATAGTCCATACGTTCAACAAAAGGTTGAAACCAAGATATTTTCATGATGACAAGTAAGTGTGACAAATATTGTATGTCAACATTAGGATACATGATCCTATGTTAAGAATATACTCATTGTTATAAGTAACAATGAAATGGTAAACGTACCAAATGCATGAAAGATATGAGAATGACATATTTGATTTTGGGTATCCAAATTTAATGACTGTCTCATATTGACGCAGTCACACTACGTAAAGGTTGGAAGTAAGATATTGTCATAAGAGTGCGACAAATGTGTGTATGTCAAAACTATGATATATGATCCTATGTTGATGACGTACAATGAAATGGTAAATATACCAAAGACTTGTCAAATTCAAGATTGACATGGAAAATATGACATTGACATATTTGATTCTGGGCATCCAAATCAAACGGTCACTTGAAGGTCTCATATTAACACAGTCACACTGCGTGGACAAAAGAAGTTTGACAAGGATGTTTTCGGCATATTCGGAACTCCAATAATTATGAGCCAACATTTGTTCAAAGTGGAATATGCAAGGGTCATAGGCAATCTAATGTACCCCATGAGTTGCACTAGACCATATATTGCTTTTACTGTGAGCAGTTTAAGCAAGATTCACGAGCAACCCAAATGAAAACCACTATAAAGCAATTGTGAAGGTATTGAGATATCTCAGATATACTCAAGATTATGAATTACAATATTCCATAAGGATTCTTCGATGCTAGATATCAAAGACACAAATGAATATGTTTAACATCGAAGAAATGAGCTATGTCATGGGATTTCTCAATACAAACGGTTACAACTAGATTCACAATGAAATCTGAGTTTTAGCTCTAGACAAATCTGGAGAAAAAGTCAAATGACTTTAAAATGTCTTGGAAGATATTCTTGAATGGCCAAAGCATGTGCCAACAATATTCATATATTGAAAACCAAAAATTGGTAGAGCATAAAGTTTTATGTACAACGGTAAGTCGAGACATATGCGTCATCGACATTATACTGTTAGACAACTTATCTCAAATAGAGTTATCAAAGGATAACGTTGTGGATATGCTAACCAAAGGGTTAAATTGAGATCAAGTTGAGAAAACATCGAAAGGAATATGACTAAAGCCCAGGAAAATTTAAGGCGTTATGCGAAGAAAACCCTATCTAGTTGACTGGAGATCCCAAGATCTAAGTTCAAAGGGACAACCTAATTGCATAGACTTGTTCGGTCACTATGGGGGTACCTATCCCCAAGTTCGTTCATATGATGTAAACAATGATCAAAAGTGGTATAGGCTAAGCAAAGCTTTTAATGACCATTGTGTGCTTCGGTGAGCCAAGCAACATAAGTCACCTATGTGAGAGTGAAGTGAGGCCGCTTCAAGGAGACTACTGAGCATAGTTCTCTCAAACTCTTGCAGAACCAGGCGATGTCCACGGCCATATGGACATAACCATGAGAACTAAAACTTTTGTTAGAGAGATAGTTGTGTGAAGTATATCATCGTTTACAAAAATGACTAAACAGTTCAAGGACATTACGTCTACTGGTTAGCTAGTAAAGTAAATATGCTTTCACAAGGGAAGGTTCAAAGAAGGAAACCCACCTATCCTATGCAGCTATCGAGCATAGAACATATCACCACATCGAGTCAAAATGTTTTTGATAATATCATCAATTTCATTCATGTGGGGGATTATTGGAAAAATATGAGAAAATGGTAACTTTGAGCCATATTTCGAATGGGTAAAAGTGGATATTCGAATAATGATTTTATTGGATCTTATTCTACTCCATGAGACCTTTCTAACGATATCTCATATGCTCAAAATGGTTGAGTGATGAATGAGAAATTGATGCTCAAAGTACGGTAGTTGTGAATTGAATAAGGAAGTGAAAACCCCTTATCCCACATTGATAGGATAAATTGAATGAGAAGTGTTTATATACACTTACCCACTTAGGAGTCATTGAATGACTTGAATGGAAATTGTACTTCACGAGAAGGCGCAAGAGGGTGCGGATCGAAGCTCGTCGAACCCATTCGGGTTGGGTCCGCATGACGTAGGCAACGAGAATGTCCAGACCGGTCGAGCCCTTCGTGGACTTGCGAATATTTTACCCACTTCGAATAAATTTTTTCCTTATTATTGGCATATATTTTTTAATATTCCAAATTTAAAAGGATAATTTATGATTTCCTTTAAAAGGATAAGTGCAATTCACGAGAATATTTTGTTTTAATATGGTATTAACAGATTGTTACTGATTTAATTCGGTTAAATGGTTAATGACCATTAATTCAAAATATTATAATTTCCACATTTAACCTAGCTCACTCCCCTATAAATAGCATGTCATTCCTTTGATTTAAAAACAACGAAAATCACATAACTTTTCTATGATTTTACTCTGTGGGTTTCTCAAAAGTTGTTTTCGGTGGTAGGCGAAGGCAAGAGTAAGTATGCGATCTCAACGGCAGTACAACTGTGGCTGATCATCTGTTGTTGTATCCTGGAGACAGACGACCAACAAACTCGAACATCATAGGAGTGGCCGAAAATCTGTCTTAAAGAAATTGCGTTCGTGCATGCCTCAACACGTTTTATTTCGGTTTGCGTTACATAAGTTGTATTGTTTTTTTTATTTTGTATTGTTCATTTGAATAATAATATTTATTTATTATTCTATTCTTGGATTAACGCTTTTTGTCTAACAAATCTTCCCCCCACAGCTGCTATAGATTAGATCGCGTCTCTTTTCCACAAAGCTGGCATGTGGGTCGATTCTTAGTGGAGCTCTGCAACTTTAAAAATATATAAAAATTAAAATAATGTTCGAACATGATACTGACATGTTGAAAGAATAGGGACCCCGGCCCCATCCTTGTTTATTCAAAATCTCAGTTACCAACGGTATGAAACATTTTTTTGGGTTCAAAACAGTATGAAACATTTGAGATCGAGTCATGTGTGTGATTATATGCCAATCTCAACAGTGATCTTCATTGAAGATCCCAAGTAACATTGGTAAAATGGAAAGATGGGGGAAAGTTAATTTGATTATAGTCTGGAAGAATGGAATGCTAGTTTCAAGAAGAATATGAATTGCTTTAGCAACATACGAAAATGGAGGGTATACAGTAGTTTTTATAGGAAATGAAAAACTGGTATTTTTTAAAAAAATTTCTTTGTTGATAGCTAAAATGAGCAGATACCAAATAAGTGAGGTGGAGAGAAAAACACAGTGGATGATGAAGATTTTAAGCGATTCACCTCGGTTGATTTGGGACGAGGTGTTGCCCTCTTGATTATATCAGTTCCTCAATTTCATGGGTACTTATAGTTAGGGGCGAATTTACATTCAGTTTACTGGGGTTAATTGATCCTATTTGGGTTCTACAAGTCCTTGTTAAAAGGATAAAAAACTGAGAGAAAAAAAATTAAATGTGCTTGAAACCACTTGATCGCCCTGTGAAAATTAAAGTGCCTAAACTCAAGCAAACACAAAAAAATGAAAAATACTTTTTACACAAGCATTTCAATTTTAGTTTTTAGGGTTTTAGGTTACGGTTTAGGGGTTTAATGTGTAAGGCATAGAATTTAAGGTTTATAGTTAGAATACAGGGTTTAAGGTTTAGGTTTTAGGGTGCTAGGGTTTGGGATTTAGGTTTTAAATTTTATAAAAGGATGTGTAAATTTTTTTTATACAACTTGTGTATCAAAATAAAATACATATCTACAAAAGTAGAGTAAAAGATGGTGGTGGACCCTTAGTTATATTCTTTATATTTCAAATTATATTTTTTTTGGTTGCCCTCCCGATTTTCTAAGACTTTGTTATGATTAATTTGGACTGACCCGCGCCGTACACTTGACTTTGGCGGGTGAGTCTCCTAACGAGAATTTTCTGCATACAAAAAACCTTGAACTCGAGACCTGCTTAAATAATACCAAGCTGTTTACCATTTGAATCAACCCCATTAATAAATATTTCAAATTATTTTAAAGTTGCACTAAAATAATTTAAATGTATTTACTAGTTTTCTATTGCAAAATTTTTAGTTCGTTTAAATTTCTTGTACTCACTTAATATAAAGTCTAAATCGGCAATTGCTTATAGCCCTCAATGTTGTAGATGATTGGATGGTTCCATGCCTATTGACAACCTATAGAGAAGTTCGTAGGAATATGCCTAACTTTCAAATAGCAAGCTTTGCATGTCAGTCACGTAGAAAAAGTTATTGTAGCGCCTAATAGTACATATTCCCGAAATTGTGTAGGCCTTCCGTTTCATTGTCTTTGGTACTACAGTGCTCCAGGAAAATCCTTTAAGTGCGAAAAATGCTGAGGGTTATTTTTGAAGTTCTATAGAGGTAGAGGTGTTGGGTATAATACCCTTCATAGGGTATACAATGAGTGTGCAATTGCATGTTGTTCATTGGTAACCAATTCGATGAATCTGCAAATTTGTGTCTGCCAAAGACTCGAGCTTTGTCTTTTGCGTGTAATTCATTTCCCATACCAGACATGTAAAATCAGCTGGGTAGACTTGTAATTAGCCATCGACTAATGGAAATATACACGTTTTAATTAAATTTACACACATATTGAGGATAACTAAACATACATCAAACACACGTGTTTTTGTCTTAAAAGTCAGTATTTTTAACAGTCATCGATTAATAGATTTATGTTGCTTGCCACTTCTAATCATCACCGTTTTGTTGGTTTATAGGTAAAACCAAATCCGTGATGAAAATGACCGATTCCTAACGTAGAAATTACTTCAAAAATTATATTCCCACTGTCCCACAGATATTATTTTTTATTGATTTTTTTAAAAATTTTTAATTTTAACTAGAAATTATTTAAATTTTATTATTAATAAAAATATAAAAAATATATATTTTAAAAACCTCTAATCAAATAGATTTTAAATGTATATTTTATAAAATTTAATTATTTAAAATATTTAATATAATTATAGTCAAAGTTTAAAATTTTTAACTTTTAAAAAGTCAACAAAGGACAATATTTGTGGGACGGAGGAAGTACTGAAATATCATTGCCATCTAAGTTGGGTGGGTCTAATGTGCGGCATGTCTAGAGTGCAGCTAAAAGACAACGAGTTTTGAAGTTTGTCCTCAAATTAAAAATGTTAGACTTCTTGATAATATTTTAGGTTGGTTTTTTGAGTTTTTTTTAAGTATCTATACTTATTTTGAAAGTTTCGATATTTTGTCTCAAACTAAAAATTTATCACAAAATCTAAATATTGATACTTGCAAAAGTAAATATTGGTACTTGTAAAAAAAGTTAAAAAAACCAACCAAAAATATTATTAAAAAGTTTAATATTTTTAGCTCAAAAACAAATTTTAAAATTTATCTTTTTTTAACTGTACTATAGACATGTCGCACCAAAAATTTATGAAGATTTATCCATCTGAATTTAGAATTGGCAATTACTTAAACTAATAAGATAAAGATGAAAAGAACAATGGAGAGACATCAAATCAATGAACAGATTGATGAGGGGCCTTTTTATACAGACTTTGGAGATGAATTCATTAATTAAATTATTGTCTCCCATCAACTGAGAAAGGCATAGAGTTGGACCTTATAAGAAACTAAACCAAACCAACTCATGAGTTCACCGATTCTCTTGATTCGTATTAAGTTAAAACAAATGAATTTTTACTCAAGTTTGTTTGATCCGGTCTAAATTCAACTTGAACAATACAAATAGTTTTTGAATTTAGTTATAAATATAAATTAATATTAATAATAAAATAATATACTTAATTATTTTATGAATATAAAAATAACGAAATAGGTTCTAAAACCTAGGTGCGGTCAAGACGAAAGTACATTGTTAATGGAAGCGACGGTTGCCCCGTAGGAGATTTCTTTTAACCTTTGATTCTTTATATTAATTTTTAAAATTTAGAATAATTATAAATTTGTTCATCTACCTTTTAAAATTTATATTTTGTTCTCACTCTTAAATTCTGATTCCACCACTTATTACGGCTAGGCCTAACCCGTAGATATATTATTGTTATACTTAAGAGTAGCGAATCTTTTAGCATAGAAGTGGTATATTGTGTCAACTTTGTAGTTGTTTATAGTTGTTTATAAGGTACATCGTTTTAGATTTAGTTTTTGTTTTATGTTAGTACTTTGGTTTCCTGTATACTCTATTTCTTTTTAAGATAAATAAAAAATAAAGATAAACTACACAGTTGGTTACTTAATCATATATTTTTTTAATTTTTTACCAAAAGAAAATAAAAAAATTACAAATATGTCACCAAACATAGGTTTTATTTTCATTTTAGTCGTTCATGGTTAATTTTTGTTAGTCATATGTGTTGCCATACAATTGGTGATACGTGATACCATCTTACTGGTCGGAACAGATGATACGTAACACCATCTTATTAATCGGAAAAAGAATACTAAGTTTGGGGTGAAACTTGGGTAAATCTCAAATACTCAAAAAAAAAAAAAAACTTCCAACCCACTCAACCATTGCTTTCAGTTCATACATTTGTTAAAGGGGTTAATAATATAATGTTCAAGTTAAATTTAGAACAAATAAGTTTTTTTTTTTTGGCTAAAAGCTAGAACAAAAAAGTTTGTAAGTTAGATTTCACATTAATTACATTAATCATGTATAAAACATTGTTTCTTTAAGTAGTATGTTTTCAAATTGTGTATAATTTATTTTTTTTCTTTAGATGTTTTTATTAGTTTAATTACATGTCATATGATAGGTTTATTTGCAAAAATGATACTTTTTAATTATTTTAACATTATTAATATGGTATCGTGATAATATTTATTCTGTTTTTAGCCTAGATGAAATTTTAGTACACTTTTCAAATAAAGTTGCTCAAACTCAATATTCTAGTAAGAACATCCTTTTTCCACTAGGACCGCTCCTTGAATTCAAAGTTTTTTTTATATTAATTATAATAATCTCAACATTCTTTTAATTGACATAAACTAGATTAATAAGCATTAAATTATAAAACAAAATAAAATTTAATACGTTTAATTTTCAACTCTACAAAAAATCATTTATTTTATTTAGTTATCTATTTACTTATTATTTTGTTATGTCACCATTTAGTAGTGTTGTAAGTATTTGAATTCTAACTTAACCTAATGTTTTGTACATATTTAATGTAATTAATTTGAATTACAACTTAAATTTTTTTTTCCATTTTTACCTAGAATATTATATTGTCAACCATTTATAAAATATATGAATTGAGAGTGTGGTTAAACAAGTTAAACCTTTTTTGGGACTTGGGGTTCGAATCGCATGTACTACGCCTAAACTTGTTATATTTTCTTCAACTGATCAGATTGTGAAACGTGTCATCATTGTATGATGACACTTGTCATTAATGAAAACTAACCATGATCGACTAAAACAAAAATGGAGCCTAAATTTGGTGACTAAATTAAAAATGAAACCTAAATTTAGTGACTTATTTGCAAATTTGTTACTCAGTGACTAAAATTAAATATTTTAATAATTGACTGACCAATCGTGTATTTTAACGAAAACTAAATCCCAATCGAAACCAATGAATTTTATATTTGTCTATTCAAGCCCAAATAGATATTACAAATATATTTAATTACTAATTAATACAATACAAGTTTAATATGTAACACATTAAAAAAATGAAAAAGAAGGAGGTTGCGGGTTGTGAGGTTCAAATCTGCAACTTGTAGTTTGAAAGGCCGGCAACCCAACCAATTGAGCTAGACAGCTCTTGGGATTTACGCTTCCAAAAATTTAATATATTTTTGGGTTGACCGGATATTAAAAGGAAATAAATAACCAGAATCTCTTCAGCTTCCTGATTATTCGAACCAAAATATCCAAATCCTTAAACTTTCTCTCTCACCTACCCCCAATCGACCGCCGTCTGTTATCCCTCACTGTCGCGCTGTGACCGTCACCGCCATGCCCATCCAAATTGCCTCTCTACCCCGACCAAAACCCCTCAAACCACTCTCACAATCGTCGTGTCGTTTGCCAACAATTTATGTTTGAAGGTTCAATGAGCCTATGGGATAAACTGTTCAGAAATTCGTGTTTTTCGACCACCCTCATCGGCTTACAAGAGTGTGGTCATCGTAGTTAACCTCCTAGTGATGAGACGCATTGAATCTTTGTCGTCGATCATCCAACGGGCAGCGTGAGGACCTTCGCCAGAGTTCGAACGGTATGAGGCGAGTTAGGTAAGTTTTGAGAATTTTTTGAGTTATTTGAGTGTTTTCTGGGATGAATATGTGTTATGGGAATGGAATCCAGCCAAAACTGAGCATATTAGGCCTTTTTCCAGCCATTTTGGCTGCGCATGGAGTACACGCGCCATTCAGGCGATTTTCGGCTGCTTGAGAGGGAGGCCCTGTCGAACCGAGCCTGAAACTAATTTTACTTTGAACTAGTTTTAAACTGATCTGACCCGACCCGATCAAACCTGACCCGATTTGACCCGACCGACCTGACTCATCCAACCCGTTGTCCGAGTCAACCTAGCCCGAGTCAACTCATCCGAGTCAACCCTATTTGAGTCAACTCATCCTAGTCAACTTAGTTGACTATAATCAGTTGACTTTGACGTTAGCATTGACTTTAACTGTTGATGTCAGCGTTGACTTTGACTCTAAAAAGTCAAAATTTTTGAAAACCCCTATTTTATATTTTTCGAAGTCCTCGGTCCGTTTGTGAAGCTTGTTTCGCAAAATTCTAACCCAAAAGCCTCCAAAATTGACCTTAAATTCGATCATGCATAAGTGTTTAAATTATTCAAATTAAGAGCAAAGATTTGGATTAAGGATTATGACATGTAATGTTATTGTTTAAGGTACTCGAGATTCGCTCGATCGTTCATCTGCTTAGTCGGTTATTCCCGATCAGTACCTCTACGTGCTCTTATAGTTACCAGTATGTTTAAGCTTCGCATATTAATTATTAAGCTATAACTTATTTATTTCTCTTTAGTAACTCTGATTCGTTATGCCATAGGATCTAGCACTACCACAGATAGTAGCGAGGATGGTGCTCGTTAGACCCCGACCAACTTTTGAGGTGTGTTCCTTGTATGTTAAGTTACCGTTTTATATGAATTGTTTGAAATGATTTTTTGAATTGATCATGATATGTTTTTCCTGAAATATTATAGGCATAAATGTAAGTTTTAATAGCATGCTCTCTGGTTACTATTTACTGAAATGTATATCTGTCAAATGATTCCTGATATTATTGTTTATTGCATAAACTTTTTAATTGGGGTTACTGGGAGAGTGTTTGAAGATCCTCAAGTACAGCCCTGATCTAACTGTACCTACAGTTAGGCCTCCTACGCCTTCGAGCCTAAGACTAGCCTCTAGTTGTGGGGAAAATGTATATTGGTGTTCGGTTGGAGGGTAGCTAGGCTTTAGATGAAAATTTTGGTTGCCATATAGCATGTTTTATTGATTTAACCTTATAATTTACTGAATTGTTTTAAATATTTTCTATATGCACATGTTGGAACACACTGAGCCCCTAGCTCACACCTCAACCCTTTCTTTTCAGATACCTTTTGGATAGGCTACCGAATTTGGCATTTGGAGGATTGAAATATTCTGTACTTGTCTTTGTTGTAATATTTCTATCTTCCAGATTATCTTAATTACGGTGACATGATCCTATGTTTTGGTTATTATCTGTCTTATTTTGTTGTACTACGTGAATTATGTTGTACTATTACCTATTATGGTTTATTTTGAACAATTAATTTAACTTATGATCAAATTAATCACTACTTTAAAATAATTTTAAATATTTATATAAAAAGTCTTTGGTAAGAAATGTGTTCTCCTAGATCTAGACTTTACGCATAGGCCGGTCTAGGGGGTTACATTTAGTTGGTATTAGAGCTTCTGGTTTTAAAAGTCTTGGACCATGAATGAGCCTAAATGAACAGTTTTATAAGATGTTTTGCGAACGTGTTTCAAAAAGGCCATGTCACCAAGTTTCATACGTTTATATGTGTACGGCACTCTAGTGCCAGTTCTAACCCTAAAGTTTTACCGTGTGTAGAGAGCCTGAAATCATCCGTTATGTGCACCTGTATATGTCTTCGTCCATCCAGTGGGCGAGATCGAGCTGTTAGATTTACCGACTCAGTTGATGATGCAGCTGTAGATCCTCCAACCCCTGTAGATCCCCTTACTCTTGTAGCTCCTGCAGCTTTTGTAGATCCACCACATGTCTCCAATATTGATATGACGACTCCAATTAGAGGAGCATCAACGTCGAGTTTTGAACCGATGGTACTGATTGATAAGACTCTTAGTAGGTAGTTCTTACAGTTAATCCGGAGTATGGTTAGAGTGGCTGGCACCATACCTGAGGTACCCATATCGCAGACTCTAATTTTGAATGGGTCAAGACATTCGAGGGCACTACTAGAGGTGCCTCAACTGAGGCTGATGAGTGGCTCAATGACTTGGAGAGGCGCATGGATCATTTGGGACTTGATTTATCCATGCGATATTTAAGAGTCGTCTCTATGCTTTACATGAATGTCTACACCTGGTGAGAGTCTGTGATTAGTAGCGTCCCTGCCACACGTTTAACCTGGGAGTTCTTCAAAGAACGTTTTAGGAGTTAGCTTATCAGAGAGAGAGATTTGAGGAATATGCGAGAGTTGTTCAAGAATCTGACGCAATGAGATATGACTATATCAGAGTACGAGTCAGAGTTTTTGAGGCTTTTGAGATTTAGTTCAAATTTGGTCACCTATGAGAAAGAAAAATGTCGCAAGTTTGCTATTGGTCTCAGGCATGAGTTGTGTGAGAAGGTAATTACATTTCAGGATGAGGTGTTTGATAAAGTGGTCGAGCAAACAAAAGATTCGGAGAAGGTTGAGCTGATGATCGCGCTGGTAGTGGCAGAGCAAATCATGAGCAGTATAGAAGGCCTTCAGGTTATGAGTCTTCAGCACGCCCCGGTAAGCGGGCTCATACTATAGCTCCTCAGATGAGTACTTCAGGTTCTAGGCCTTCTGCCCCACAGTCTCCTCAGTTAGTAGGGGTGTTTCGTTAGGTTCATCGCAGCCCAATCCTTGTGAGCATTATGGCAATTGGCATAGATAAGAGTGTAGAAAGATGCCGAGTGCCTGTTTCTAATGTGGGTCCAAAGATCATTTCAAGAAGGATTGCCCTCATCCATATCCTATAGCTCGAGCTTCCCCTAAGACTCTGCACGCTCACAAGCTTTCGTACAGACTCCGGTCAGGGGATATCATCAGAGTAGAGTTTCTGGGTCTGCTGCTAGTTCTAATAGCAGAGGTAAAACACAACATAGTGGAAGACCAGTTATGTATGAGGCCTGGTAGCCTGAGCTTGTTTATGCTACCCGGCGTCGTGATGACAGAGATGAGCCTGGCATTATTGCAAGTACTTTTACTATCTTTTCTGTTTTATACTTTGCATTGCTTGACAACGGCTCCACTCACTCCTATGTGTCAAAATTCGTATCCCGAGATCTTCAGATTCCAGTTGAGATCACAGAGAGTGCAGTTACCATCATGAGCTCTGTGGGTCAATCTGTGGTGGTGAAAAAAGTTTTTCGACGATGCTCTCTTGAAGTTCAAGGGGAAATCTTCCTAGTTGATTTGATAGTGCTACCATTAGAAGAATTTGATTTAATTCTGGATATGGATTGGTTGACTGAGCATCGTGTTAGTCTGGAATATAAGCTTAAAAGAGCAACTTTAAAGACTTCTAACGACAGGACAATGGTTCTTATAGGAAAAAGATGCGGGTATTTGTCCAATGCGGTATCTACCCTAACTGCTAATTGAATAATTCAAAAGGGGTACAAGACCTTTATTGCCTGTATTCTAAATACAAATGGGGTCTTTATCGAAGATTAAAGAAATTCTTACAGTAAAGGAGTTTCCTGATGTGTTTCCTAAAGAGTTACCTGGTTTGCCACCTGATAGAGACGTGGAGTTTGAGACTTATCCCTTGATCTGCGCCAGTTTCTATGAACCATTACCGTATGGCTCCTAAAGAGCTTAAGGAACTAAAGGTTCAGTTACAAGAGCTTCTCGACATAGGTTTTATTCGGCCTAGCTCTTCACCTTGGGGAGCTCTAGTCCTATTCATTAAGAATAATGATGATTCACTACGGTTATGCATTGATTATTGGAAGTTGAACAAGTTGATCTTAAAGAATAAATATTCTCACCCATGATTGATGATTTGTTCAATCAGTTTCGGGGAACCTTTGTTTTCTCAAAGATTGATCTTCGATCTGGGTATTATCAACTAAAAATAAAGGGGTCTGATGTTACGAAGACGGCTATCCACACTAGATACGAGCATTACAAGTTCCTAATGATGTCTTTCGGGTTAACCAATGCTCATGCAGCCTTTATAGATCTAATGAACCGTGTATTTTGGCCCTATTTGGATCAATTCGTTGTGGTATTCATCGATGACATTCCTGTCTATTCTCGGACCGAGGCAGAGCATGCAATGCACTTGAGGATTATTTTGTAGACTCGCAAAGAGCATCGGTTGTATGCTAAATTGAGCAAGTGTAAATTCTGGTTCAGTGAAGTGACTTTCTCGGGCATGTGGTTTCGGCTCGGGGTATTCAGATTGATCCGAGTAAGATTAAGGCCATCGTGACTTGGAAGAAGCCTAAGAATGTCTTGAGGTCCGCAGTTTCTTAGGCTTAGCCAAGTATTACAAACGCTTTGTCAGGGGTTTTTCTATTATTGCTGCCCCTCTGACGAAGCTGTTGAGGAAGAACGTACCCTTTATCTGGAGTGATGCTCAGTAGGAGAGTTTTGAGAAACTGAAGACAGCTTTGACTCAGGCTCCAGTGTTGACCCAACCCGAGTCAGGGAAGGATTTCATAGTTTATAGCGATGCTTCACGTTTCAGGCTTGGTTGTGTTCTGATGCAAGATGAGAAGGTAATCGCTTATGCGCCACGCCAGTTGAGACCACACGAGTGTAATTATCCCACACACGATCTGGAGTTGGCCACTGTAGCCTTTACCTTGAAGGTTTGGAGACACTATCTCTATGGGGAGAAGTGTTACATCTATACAGATCATAAAAGCCTGAAGTATCTTTTTACTCAAAATAAGCTTAATATGAGACAGCGTCATTAGCTAGAGCTTCTTAAGGACTATGATTTTGAGATTGAGTACCACTCGGGGAAAGCTAACGTGGTTGTTGATGCTTTGAGCTGTGAGGCTATTTCAGACTTAAGATCTCTTTTTTCTAGGATGAGTATTTATGAGGATGATAGTTTATTAGTTGAGTTACAGGTTAAGTCGACCTTGGCCGAGAAGATCAAGGCCAAGCAGCTTCTGGATAGTTTCTTACTTCCTGTTTATGCCTTTGATCAGGATTAGGTTCTGTGCTTCAAAAATCGTTATTGTGTGCCTGACGACGCCGAGTTAAAGTGATCCATTCTTAGTGAGGCTCACAGTAGCCCTTATACTATGCATCCCGGTAGGGATAAGATGTATCATAACTTGAGGTAGAGGTATCATTGGGTTGGAATGAAGAATGATATCTCAGATTATAAGGCTAGATGTTAGACTTGCCAACAAGTTAAGGCAGAACATCAGCATTATTTTGGTCTCTTGCATCCTATCAGGATTCCTGAGTGGAATTGAGAAAGGATCATGAGGGACTTTGTTACCGGATTGCCTTTGAATCCTTCTAAAAAAGATCCATTCTGGGTGATTGTTGATCGACTCACCAAGTCTACTCATTTCATTCATGTTTGAGTTACCTATTCCCTGGAGAAGCTGGATAGGTTGTATATTTATGATATTGTTAGGCTTCATGGTGTGCCTTTGTCCATTATTTCTTATCGAGATCCGAGATTCACCTCTCAATTTTAGAAAGCCCTCTAGGAGGCTTTGGGCACATGTCTGAATTTTAGTACGTCCTTCCATCCTCAGACTGATGGTCAGTTCGAGAGAGTGATCCAGATTCTTGAGGATATGTTGCGGGGATGTTTTCGTGGTAGTTGGGAAGATTTTTTGCCCTTATCCGAGATTGCTTATAATAATATCTACCAGGCGAGAATTTGTATGGCACCATATGAGGCTCTGTATGGTCGCAAATGTCGTACTCCTATCTGTTGGACAAAGTTGTATGATAGAAATACTTTGGGCCCCGAGTTGGTTTAGGAGACTGAGGAGACCAACAGATTGATCCAAAATTGCCTAAAAGAGGCTTTTGATAGACAAAAGTCTTATACTGATCGAAGGAGAAAAGATATCGAGTTTGAGGTTGGTGAAAAGTATTTTTAAAAGTATCTTTGTGGAAGAAAATTCTGAGATTTAGGTGCAAAGGCAAGCTGAGTCCGAGATTCATTGGGCCATATCGTATTCTGAAGAGAGTTGGACCGGTTGCTTATCAGTTAGAGTTACCTCCTCAGCTCAGTCGTATCCATGATGTTTTTCATGTATCTATGTTAAAGAAGTACCATCCAGACCCGAATCACATTATTTAGGTTGCGGGCATCGAGCTGAGGTCAGACTTGTCGTAAGGAAGAACCTGTACAAATTCTAGATTTTGATGAAAGAGTTCTAAGGAATAGACGCATTTCTATGGTTAAAGTCTAGTGGAGTAACCGTAGTCCTGCAGAAGCTATCTAGGAGACCGAGAAATCTATGAGAGAGCAGTTTCCACACTTGTTCAGCTCAGGTAAATTTCAAGGACGAAATTTCTTTTACAGGGAGAGAGTTGTAACACTTTAAAAAAAGATGAAAATGGAGGAGGCTGTGGGTTTCAAACCCGCAACCTATAGTTTGAAAGGCTACCAACCCAACCAATTGAGATAGACAACTATTGGGACTTAGGCTCCCAAAAAATTAATATATTTTTGGGTTGACCAGTTATTAAAAGAAAATATATAACCAGAATCTCTTCAGCTTCCTGATTATTCGAACCAAAATATCCAAATCCCCAAACTTTCTCTCTCACCTACCCTCAATCGACCGAGGACCGTCGCGCCGTTCGCCTGCAATTTAGGTTTGAAGGTTCGGTGAACCTAGGGGATAAACCGTTCAGAAATTCATATTTTTCGGCCACCCTCATCGGTTTACAAGAACATGGTCACCGTAGTTAACTTCCTAGTAACGAGACGCATCGAATCTTTGTCGTCGATTATCCAACCGGCAGTGTGAGGACTTTCACCGGAGTTCGAACGATCTGTGGTAAGTTAGGTAAGTTTTGAGAAATTTTCAAGTTATTTGAGTGTTTTCAGGGCTGAATATGTGTTATGGGAATGAAATCCAGCCAAAATTGCGCATATTGGGCCTTTTTTGACCATTTTGGCCGCGCGTAGAGTACACTCGTCGTCCAAGCGATTTCTGGCTGCCTGAGACGGTGGCCCGGTCGAATCGGGCTTGAACCGGCCTTGAACCGGTTCTGCTTTAAACTGTTTGAATTGATCCAACCTGATCGAGCCAACCAACTCGATCTGACCCGACCAGATCGACCCGTCCGACCCGACCCGTTGTCCGAGTCAACCTAGCCCGAGTCAACTCGTCTAAGTCAACTCAGTTGACTCTGACTAATTGACTTTGACTCATTGACCGATGACATCAGTATGACGTCAGTGTTGACTTTGACTGCTGACGCCAGCGTTTACTTTGACCTAAAAAGTTAAATTTTCAAAAACCCTTATTTTACGTTTTTTGACGTCTTGAGTCCGTTTGTGACGACCGTTTTACGAAAATTTTACCTGAAAGCCTCCAAAATTGACCTTAAATTCGATTATACATAAGTGTTTAAATCATTCAAATTAAGAGCAAAGATTTGGATTAAGGATTCTGACATGAAATGTTATTGTTTAAGGTACTCGAGATTCACTCGATCGATCATCTGCTCAGCCCGGCTCTTCCCGATCAGCACCTCTACATGCTCCTATAGTTACCAGTATGTTTAAGCTTCGCAGGTTAATTATTAAGCTAGAAATTATTTATTTCTCTTTAGTAACTCTGATTCGTTATGCCATAGGATCTAGCACTGCCACAGATCATAGCAAGAAAGGTGCTCGTTAGACCCCGACCAGCTTTTGAGGTGTGTTCCTTATGTGCTAAATTACCTTTTTATATTAACTGTTTGAAATGATTTTCTGAATTGATCATGATATGTTTTTCTTGAAATATTATGTGCATAAATGTATGTTTTGATAGCATGCTCTCTGGTTACTATTTACTGAAATGTATACCTGTCAAATGATTCCTGATATTACTATTTACTGCACAAACTGTTTAATTGGGGTTACTGTGAGAGTGTTTGAAAATCCTCAAGTACAGCCCTGATCCAGCTGTACCTCCAGTTAGGCCTCCTACGCCTTCGGGCCTAGGACTAGCCTCCCGTTAGGCCTCCTACGCTTTCGAGCCTAGGACTAGCCTCTAGTTAGGCCTCCTACGCCTTCGGGCCTAGGACTAGCCTCTAGTTATGGGGAAAATGTATATTGTTGTTCGGTTGAAGGGTAGCTAGGTTTTAGATGAAAACTTTGGTTGCCCTTAGCATGTTTTATTGATTTAACCTTATAATTTACTGAATTGTTTTAAATATTTTCCGTATGCACATGTTGGAACACACTATGCCCATAGCTCACACCTCAACCTTTTCTTTTCAGATACCTTTTGGATAGGCTACTGGATACTGGCATTTGGAGGATCGACATATTTTGTACTCGTTTTTTTTTTTTGTAATATTTCTATATTCCAGATTGTCTTAATTACGGTGACATGAGCTTATGTTTTGGTTACTATATGTCTTATTTTGTTGCACTCCGTGAATTATGTTGTACTATTACCTATTATGGTTTATTTTGAACAATTAATTTAACTTATGATCGAATTAATCACTACTTTAGAATAATTTAACTTAAAGTTTTATGGGGAAAATAGATTTTAATAGAAAATATACAAAAAAATCTTTAAAAAAATTCTAAATCATATACAAATTTTAAATTTCTAGGGGGCTGCCGCTCCTCCTGTTCCCCTCGATCTATCCCTAGATAGGGATAAATAACATTTCAAGATGAATACAAATAAAATTTTATAAATTTTAGGGTGGGCACAAAAAAATTTTGGTAAGTATAATTAATAAAATAGATAATTAATAAAAAAATTAGATTTTAGGGTGGGCACTGATAAGTGTTCAAAAGTACTATTTTTCTTACCCTTTTTACTCATATTATTGATAGACTTAGGCCCATATTAGTTGCATAATTAGCCATTCATGCATTAATCCATGTTTCCTTCCAACGTTGAGCTTGATTACATAACTTGGTAGTTTTTGTGGGAAAAGATGTTGCTTTGGTGTGTTTTGTGTGTATGTGCAGGATCACTTGCCAAAGCAAGGCTAGAGCTAGTTGCCAGGGCAATGCATGAAGGAGACGCCGAGCTAGTTGCCAGGGCAATGCATGAAGGAGACGCCGAGCCAGTTGTCATGGCAATTGTCGACAAGAGCAAAGGTGATATGGTAGTCGAAATTGATGACTAGACAAGCCCAAGATGACGTGGAGCAAAGCCCAATCCCAAAGGAATTTGATTTCCATGAAGAGATTAAAGAAGAATTAAATTCCAAGAAGATAGGAGAAGTTCTAGTAGGAATATAATTATAATAAAGAATTATATTCCTTAAAGATAATTTAATTCCAAGTTAACTTCCTCCTCAAAGAAGGACTTTGACCTAGCCCTATAAATAAGAATGAGATTTTGACAATCCATAGAGAGCAAAGGAGGGGAATTTCGACAAGTCCAAGGAGGGCAAGAGGAGAGAATTTTCGACAAGCCTCATTCTTCATCCTTTTCTTTCTTGTTCGATTGGTTTCATGCTAGGGATTAATTATCTTGTGTTTCTTTGGAACCTAGCCATGAACTAAATCTATTTGGCTATGGTTATTGTGTTTTGTGGTTGTGAGAAACTATTGGTTTTTGTTTAGGTAATAATAGTTTGCATTTTTCTATTCAAGGTTTATTCATTCTCGGTTCTTATTCTTGTTTGCGAATGAATTGGGAGAGGATCTCGTAACTTCATCTATTTATCTAATATCGGGAGAGTTAGATTCAAGAAACGAATGAATATGATCTTTATTCAATCTATTGATGGTGAAGATTAATCCGGCTTAGGAATAAGTTAAGGATTTCAACGGCTAAGAGGAGCGCAAGATTGGTTGTTGTTCACCCTTGATTCACGCAGGGATGTATTATCAAGGCATGCACAAGTAGCTAGAGTTTCGACTTAGGGATAAGAAGAAACCTTTGAAGAACGCTCTGCCGAACCTTGAAGATTGCTGCCCAGACGCCCAAGTAGTTGCCCAGGCAACCATCGATTAGTTGCCAAGGCAACCCCGTTGTGCAAGTTGCCACGGCAACTGAGTTGCCCGTGCACTCTTTTACCAAGACGATCCAATCGGCTATCACACCTCAACTCACGATAACCTGGCCTATCTCTCTCTCATTTGATCTCATTTATTCTTTTACTTTATTGCTTTCTAGATTAGTTATTAGTTAAACTTCTATAATCCTTTATTTGTGTTTTTACTTTTTACAGTGCAAGAGACTAGATTCTTGAAGTGGCACCAATCCCTGTGGAGACGATATCTTTTATACTATAACTTGCAACGTGTATACTTGCAGTTTCAGTAGCACTTATTACGCGCAACAAGTTTTTTTGGCGCCGTTGTCGGGATTGGCAATAGCGACTTTGTTTTTATTTTCTTGCACTTTCTTTTTACTTTTCTTGTTTAAAATTCAAAGGGCTAACAAACTTTGGTATTGCATTGGTATATGACCGGGGTGAGACCGACTTCACGAATATCCCTTTGATCCGTAAATCGAACGAACCTTACAAAGACTTAGACGAATGATAAGAGTAGCAATGGCTAATCAAGGCGGCAATATGAATCAAGATGTTCTAGCAGGAGGAGGAGTGATTCTTGCACGAAACAGAACTATTCGAGACTATCTTGAAGAAGATCTAGATGGACTTAATCCAGAAGTTGTCGCACCTGAAATTGAAGCCGGCCACTTTGAGTTAAAACCGGTAATGTTTAATATGATCAACACAATTGGTCAATTTGGCGGCTCAGCAACTGAAGATGCACGACAACATCTGAAATCTTTCCTCGAGATTTGCAACTCGTTCAAAATACACGGAGTCACCCTGATGTCTTACGATTAAGATTATTCCCCTATTCACTGAGGGATAGGGCGAAATCATGGTTGAATAGCATTCCTGCCGGATCAATAGCATCTTGGACCGATCCTTGTTGTGATTTCCTTGCTCGATTTAATCCTACAAATTTGACTGATAAGCTTCGAACGACATTACTTTTTTTTCGTGGCGGATGATGAATCCATGTACGAGGCTTGGGAGCGATACAGAGAACTTCTACACAAATGCCCCCTACACGGATTCCCGGTGTGGACTCAAGTAACAATGTTTTACAACGCTGTGAATACACCAACAAGGATGATGCTAGATGCCTCGGCAAACGTCATACTCCTAAATAAGTCACCGGAGGAAGCAATGCAAATTTTAAACAGGCTGGCCAAGAATGATTATCAATTACCATCTACTAGAAGAGGAGGAGTTAGACGCCAAGCCACCATACATGAACTAGGATCATCAGATTCAATTTCGGCACAATTGGCCACTTTAACCAAGATGGTCCAGAACATGCAAAAACCGAACAACACACATGAAGTCAAGGTAATGGATTCTTTTTGTGAGTTATGTGGTGATAACCATAATTCTTCTGAATGTATGCAGAATCTGGAATCCAGCTTCTATGTAGGGAATTACAATCGGAACAACAATTTGATGTCCAATACATACAATCCAGCTTGGAAGAAGCACCCAAATTTTTCATGGAGTAATCCCAACAATGCTCTAAACCAGAACAATCAGAATGCACAAGCATCGGGATTCCAACAGAATATGCCACAGCAACAGTTGCCGCAGCAACAACCGACAACATCTAGTTCTTTGGAAAATTCTCTAAATGCTTCTATGATGAAAACTGAATCTTATATGGTTGAGAATAGTAATTTCATAAAAAGAACTGATGCTTTTATTAACAGGACCGAGATGAGATTGCAAAACCAAGAGGCGGCAATCAAATCATTGGAAAATCAAGTCGGACAGTTTGCTCAAAATCTGAATACTAGACCGCAAGGAGGTTTACCTAGCGATACTGAAGTCCCAAGAGGAACTGGTCATGAGCAATGTAAAGCAATCACAACTAGAAGTGGCCAACAACTTAGAGAGGCTCAAGCCCGCTCATCAAACAAAACTCCACAAAAAGATCAAGACGAACCTAACGGCAAAGCCTCAGATGCTGAACCAGGAATTGCCGCGGTAACCGGCAATAAGCATGCCTCGACAACCGACGATAAAGATGCCTCGGCAACTTACGATAAGCACGCCTCGGTAACCCTAGTTGATACCGGCTCGGCAACTCCAGATGTCCCGACAATGCCGTTAATCAGGTTTCAAACCAATGAAAGAATCGAAGATATCCGACTTCCACCACCATTCCCACAAAGGTTGAAGCGACAAAAGCAAGAATACCAATTCAAGAAGTTTCATGATATCCTAAAGCAAGTCCACATCAACTTTCCATTGGTGGAAGCAATTGAACAAATGCTAAACTATGCCAAGTTTCTTAAAGACATTGTGTCAAAGAGAACAAGGCTATGAGAGTTTGAAACAGTTGCCGCAACAGAGGGATGCATAGCAATGTTGCACAATCGTATGCCACCCAAGTTGAAGGATCCCGGAAGTTTCACAATACTCTGTTCCATTGGAAATCACTATGTCGGGAAAGCATTATGCGACCTTGAGGCTAGCATAAACTTGATGCCTAAATCAGTTTTCCAGAAACTAGGAATCGGGAAGGCAAGACCTACAACAGTTATGCTGCAGCTAGCTGACAGATCCTATGTGCATCCAGAGGGAAAAATCGAGGACATACTGGTAAAAGTTGATAAATTTATTTTTCCCCCTGACTTTATTGTTTTGGATTGTGAAGCAGATGAGCATACACCCATCATTCTCGGGAGACCATTCCTAGCAACATGGAGAACCTTGATCGATGTTGAAAAAGGAGAACTCACAATGAATGACCAGCAAGTTAAACTAAATGTGTTTCAAACACTAAGGCATGCTGATGATCCAGAAGAATGCCAACTTCTTCATGTCACGACAGAGTTTAACTTCGACAAGGAATTTAGTTGCCGAGGCAACTACATTGCCGATCAAGAGGAACCTGAGGAGTATGAAGAACCGGTCGATGAGGAACAACAAGAAGAGGCAAATTGGCTAGTCAATCGACCAGGTACATACTTTGAACCACTGGATTACTCAGGTAAGGAAGGTAAGCTCGAAAAACCCTCTATTGAACAACCACCGATTCTCAAGTTGAAACAATTGCCAGAGCAACTAAAATATGCATACTTAGGAACAGATAATACATTGCCTGTAATTATTTCTTCTAAGTTACAGACTGAGCAGGAAAAGAAGCTGATCAAGATGTTGAAGCTACACAAAAAGGCAATAGGGTGGACAATTTCTGACTTGAAGGTAATTAGCCCGCCAGTGTGCATGCACAAGATTTTGTTGGAAGATGATCACAAACCTTCAATTGAGGCCCAAAGGAGACTGAATCATGCCATGAAAGGGGTTGTAATGAAAGAAATCATCAAGTGGCTTGACGCCGGTATTATATACCCTATCTCTGACAGTACATGGGTAAGTCTGGTACAATGCGTACCGAAAAAGGGAGGTATAACAGTTGTAAGTAATGAAAACAATAAACTCATTCCAACTAGGACTGTGACCGGTTGGAGGGTTTGTATAGATTACCAAAAGCTAAACAAAGCCACTAGGAAATATCACTTCCCATTACCCTTTATTGATCAAATGCTTGACCGTCTTGCAGGTAAACCCTTTTATTGTTTTCTTGATGGTTATTCAGGTTACAATCAAATTGCCATAGCACCAGAAGATCAAGAAAAGATAACCTTCACATGCCCATACGGTACCTATGCCTTCCGAAAGATGTCGTTCGGATTGTGTAACGCCCCAACAACCTTTCAAAGATGCATGATGGCACTCTTTTCAGACATGGTCGAAAACTTCCTTGATATCTTCATGGATGATTTTTCTATTTTTGGTAATGACTTCGACAACTGTCTCGGCAATTTAGAGAGGGTGCTGGCAAGATGCGAAGAAACAGATTTAGTCCTCAATTGGGAGAAATGCCACTTTATGGTAGATGAAGGAATAGTGCTCGGCCACAAGATTTCATCCAAGGGAATTGAAGTAGACAAAGCCAAGGTGGACGTGATCGAGAGATTACCCCCACCAATTTCGGTTAAAGGAATTCGAAGTTTTCTCGGACATGCAGGTTTTTACAGGAGGTTCATCATAATTTTTCTAAAATCACTAAACCCTTGTGTAATCTGCTTGAACAGGATAAAGTCTTCGATTTTGATGATTCTTGCACCCAAGCATTCAAAACCCTAAAGAAAAAGCTTACCTCGGCACCCATTGTCGTTCCACCAGATTGGACGCTACCTTTTGAGCTCATGTGTGATGCAAGTGATTTCGCGGTAGGAGCAGTCCTAGGCCAACTCACAGGTAAGACATTCCATGTGATATACTACGCTAGTAAAACTCTTAACGATGCTCAAGTGAATTACACAACAACGGAGAAAGAGTTACTAGCTGTAGTTTTCGCATTTGACAAGTTCTGATCCTATTTGATTGGTACAAAGGTAATTGTTCATACGGACCATTCGGCAATCAAATATCTATTTGCTAAAAAGGATGCCAAACCTCGTTTGATTCGTTGGATATTACTTTTACAAGAATTTGATATTGAAATTAAGGACAGGAAAGGAACATAAAATCAAGTGGCAGATCACTTATCACGTTTAGAACGCAACAAGAAGGAGGACGCGGATATAGAGATATGCGATGCATTCCCGGATGAACAAATTTTAGTTGCCTCAGCAACCATGGACGCGCATGCCTCGGTAACCCTCGATGCCTCAGAAACTCTCGACGCCGCAGCAGCCTTTGACGCGCACGCCTCGACAATTTTGGGAACAGTCGCTACGGCAGCACATGCCTCGGCAATACCCTGGTACGCGGATTTAGTTAATTTCCTTGTTTGTGGTATTTTACCTTATGTCATTACTCACCAAGGGAAGAAGCGGTTCCGCCATGATGCTAAGCATTACTTTTGGGACGAGCCTCTTTTGTTTAAACAATGTGCATATCAGGTTATACGCCGATGTGTCCCTGAAGAAGAGCAACAGAATGTACTACGGCAATGCCATTCTTCACCCTATGGAGGAAATTTTAGAGGAACTCGTACCGCGGCCAAGGTTTTGCAATGTGTCCCAAGACTTTTACAAGCAATGTGATCATTGCCAGAGGACGGGCAATATCTCTAGACGACATGAGATGCCGCTCCGAAACATCATCGAGGTGGAATTGTTCGATGTATGGGGGATCGATTTTATGGGACCTTTCCCATCTTCATTCGGCAACCTCTACATTCTACTTGCCGTCGACTACGTGTCTAAATGGGTTGAGGCAGCTGCAATTCCCAACAACGATTCCAAGACCGTGCAACGATTCTTGCAGAAAAATATATTTACACGGTTTGGGATGCCAAGAGCAATTATCAGTGACAAAGGCAAGCATGTTGACAACAGACTAATTGCCAAGATGTTGCAACGCTTCGGCATGTCACACAAGATCGCCACGGCATATCACCCACAAACCAACGGGCAAACAGAAATTTCCAACCGGGAATTGAAGGGTATACTCGAAAAAGTTGTAAATCCCTCTAGGAAGGATTGGTCATTAAGACTAGATGACGCACTTGGGGCATATCGCACTGCATTCAAAACACTCTTAGGTATGTCCCCCTTCCAACTTGTCTATGGCAAAACATGCCATCTACCGGTGGAAATCGAACATAAGGTATACTGGGCACTCAAGACCATGAATATGGATTGGGAAAGTGCCGGACAAAAGCATTTGATGGATCTCAACGAGATAGAAGAATTCTGTGCACTCGCCTATAACAATGCACGAATCTACAAGGAGAAAAGAAAGCGATGGCATGACAAAAACTATTGCCACGGCAATTCACGCCAGGGCAACTAGTTCTCCTATTCAATTCTCGGCTAAAACTTTTCCCGGGAAAACTGAAATCAAGATGGTCAGGACCATTCGAAGTTGTCAAACCATTCTCCCATGGTGCCATGATAATCAAGTCCATCTCTGACAACCATGAATTCAAAGTTAATGGACAAAGATTGAAGCACTACAATGGTGCCCATGTGGAACGTAACAAAGAAGTGGTCAACTTAGGAGATGCATGAGCATGCTCTCCCTTTGATATTTTATTTTTATGTTTATTTTTATTTTTTTCCCGATTAGTATTTTTTATTTTTTATTTTTTTCAATTTTTTTTATATTTCTGATTATTAGTAATTTTCTTTAGGATAGATTTTTTATTTAAGTTTAAGAATCTTATTACACATCTTTATTTATTTTCTTTATTAGTTTATCTTTAATTTTAATCCTTATTTGATTTGTCTTTGAATTGTAGGAAAAAAGTTCAAGATAAAGAAGAATTTTAATCTAAGTAGGAAAACATCTTCAACAAGGAAACTAATGGGCTGAATCTAAGGCTTATATAAAGCCTCCAATTCACCCTAATCACAATCCCTTGTCGTCAACTTCTCCCTCACCCTAAACCCTTTTTTCGTTTTCCCCTAATCCCACCCACCTATCTTTTCTATAAAACCCATCACCCTTAACCTATTCCTACTTTCTATCTTGCAACTTTTTAGTTTCTTTTCTTTTCATTGTTTTTACAAAACTCACAACCAAGATCATCCATGGCATCCAAGATTAAATTTTTAGTTCATCCAAGTTCCTCCAAAGAACCAAGATACAAGAAGTTTGCTACACCGGTGGTTCAAGAAATATTTCAATCCAAGTTTGAAAGCCGGAAGATTCATGAAGAACAAGGCTTTGAATACTCCAACTCTCATCAAGATTTCGACCTTGAACCATTCATCTTCGAGAGGATTACACATCAAAAGTGGCAAATCTTTTGCCATCAACCGGAACCGGGTAACATCTCATGGGTAAGAGAATTCTATGCTCACTCACCTAACCCGGATAATCCTTATATTTTTGTTCGTCACAAGGCCATACTCATAAGTCCCGAAAACGTCAACACCTTTTACGGGCTTTACATTGAGAAGGACGAGCATCAAGCCTTCGTTGATCAAATCACTCCCAAGCAACTCGACAAGGTGCTTCAAGAACTCACTCAACCGGGAACTCATTGGAACGACGGTAAATACAAGGGCACGGTAAATCGCCTTCGGCTTAAACCCGAGGAAAAACTATGGAATAAGTTTGTTAAAACTTCTTTAATGCCCACCACACACAATACTACCGTTGATATACCACGTCTTTTGCTCATACATTTTATTTTGCATAATCGCATCATTAACATTGGAAAAATTATTTGTGATGAGATTTTTGTATGCAGCTCAAAAGATAAGGGTTCTCTCTTCTTTCCTTGCTTAATTTCTAATCTTTGCAAGGAAATGCATGTCCCAAGTGAGTCCAGCGATGAAAAGGCCCTACCTAAGTCTGGTTGGAATCAAGCACTAATCCAAAAGCTAATGGGAGAGGCACCGGGAGATTCTTCAAGGCCTCCAATTGCCACGGCAACTCCTGCCACCCCGGTAATCCAAAATGCCCAAGCACCTAACGCCCGGGCAACTCGGCCATCAACCCCGAGACACTTTGAAACACTTTTGCACCCATTGGCAAGCCACCTAAGGCAAATTGAAGACCGGCAACTAATGTTCATGCGGTACATGAAGGAGCACAACAATGCCATCACCCAAGTCATCCTAGAAAAGTACCCGGACAATCGCGTGCCGTTCTCAATCTTTCCCGCCGAGATCCTTGTCGCGGCAACCTACATCGTGCCTGCACAAGCTGATGCCACGGTAACCAACCCTGAAGATGCCACGACAACCAACCCTAAAGATATCCCGGCAACCACTGCAAAAGCCAAAGGTAAAGCACCTATGCCCGAATCAACTCCTACGGAATCATTTTTTGATTTTTTAGATTCGGACGAGTCCTCCATTGAACCAACAAAGACCACACCAATTGAATCCTCCAAGCGGAAAGCCAATGACATTGATGAAGAGGACGATGAGGATAACCCCGTACGAGGATCGATTCCACCACCGGCAACAAGAAAACAACCATCGTATTCAAGTAAGAGAATCAAGACACGGACCAAAAGGAAACTAATCATCTACGATGGCGAACTCTCGGAGTAAGTCCTCGTATGCATTTTATTTTTCATTAGTTTTATTTTTCTTTAAAGCAAGCATTGAGGATAATGCCTCACTCGAGTTTGGGGGGGGGACTGTTATTAGTAGTTACCATGTTTAGTTACATTCATCTTAAGTATTACATTTAGGATACATAAATTGCTTGCCATGCCTTTAATTGGAACAAGAATTGCTTAGATTTGATGAATATCCGATGATGACTTTGCCAATGCACTTAATTGATAGAATTTTTATTCTAGGATAACCATGGAAAAACTTAGAATTTTACTATGATGCTAATTTTGATGAAACACTGTTGTGGTTTGATTGATTTAAGGAATTCTAGTGAACTTAGGTTGATAATTAACAAATTGGGGGATTAGAATAAAAATTGGATGAATACTAGAGGTGCCCAAAATTGGCTCTAGCATGTGCTAAAAAAATTGATCACTAGAGGTGCCCGAAACTGGCTCTAGTATGTGTTAAAAATTGATCGCTAGAGGTGCCCGAAACCGGCTCTAGTCGAATAAATTAACTTAAGAAAACTAAAAACAAAACACTAGAGGTGCCCAAAACTGGCTCTAGTTAAAACATGTTAAAAAGAACCCAATGAAGTAATTTGAAAACCTATTGTTTGCATAGAATCCGAAAAATCAACTTGCACACAACTCCGCACACATTCACAAGCATTATAGTTTGATTCCGAGTAATTCCTAAGTTTTTCGAAAAATAAAAAGCCAATCATACTTTGTGCCCCGGTTCAGAGAATTGAAATCAAGTTCAAGGCTAAGTTTGTGAAAATTAAAGTCTTGGCAGGTAATTATGAGTTTGCATTGCTTGAGGACAAGCAAGAGTTTGAGTTTGGGGGTGTGATAAGTGTTCAAAAGTACTATTTTTCTTACCCTTTTTACTCATATTATTGATAGACTTAGGCCCATATTAGTTGCATAATTAGCCATTCATGCATTAATCCATGTTTCCTTCCAACGTTGAGCTTGATTACATAACTTGGTAGTTTTTGTGGGAAAAAATGCTGCTTTGGTGTGTATGTGCAGGATCACTTGCCAAAGCAAGGCTAGAGCTAGTTGCCAGGGCAATGCATGAAGGAGACGCCGAGCTAGTTGCCAGGGCAATGCATGAAGGAGACTCTGAGCCAGTTGCCATGGCAATTGTCGACAAGAGCAAAGGTGATATGGTAGTCGAACTTGATGACTAGACAAGCCCAAGATGACGTGGAGCAAAGCCCAATCCCAAAGGAATTTGATTTCCATGAAGAGATTAAAGAAGAATTAAATTCCAAGAAGATATGAGAAGTTCTAGTAGGAATATAATTATAATAAAGAATTATATTCTTTAAAGATAATTTAATTCCAACTTAACTTCCTCCTCAAAGAAGGACTTTGACCTAGCCCTATAAATAAGAATGAGATTTGGACAATCCATAGAGAGAAAAGGAGGGGAATTTCGACAAGTCCAAGGAGGGCAAGAGGAGAGAATTTTCGACAAGCATCTAGGGCAAGGAGGATTTCGACAAGCCTCCTTCTTCATCCTTTTCTTTCTTGTTCGATTGGGTTCATGCTAGGGATTAATTATCTTGTGTTTCTTTGGAACCTAGCCATGAACTAAATCTATTTGGCTATGGTTATTGTGTTTTGTGGTTGTGAGAAACTATTGGTTTTTGTTTAGGTAATAAGAGTTTGCACTTTTCTATTCAAGGTTTATTCATTCTTGGTTCTTATTCTTGTTTGCGAGTGAATTGGGATAGGATCTCGTAACTTCATCTATTTATCTAATATCGGGAGAGTTAGATTCAAGAAACGAATGAATATGATCTTTATTCAATCTATTGATGGTGAAGATTAATCTGGCTTAGGAATAAGTTAAGGATTTCAACGGCTAAGAGGAGCGCAAGATTGGTTGTTGTTCACCCTTGATTCACTCAGGGATGTATTATCAAGGCATGCACAAGTAACTAGAGTTTCGACTTAGGGATAAGAAGAAACCATTGAAGAACGCTCTGCCGAACCTTGAAGATTGCTGCCCAGACGCCCAAGTAGTTTCCCAGGCAACCATCGATTAGTTGCCAAGGCAACCCCGTTGTGCAAGTTGCCACGGCAACTGAGTTGCCCTGCACTCTTTTACCAAGACGATCCAATCGGCTATCACACCTCAACTCACGATAACCTGGCCTATCTCTCTCTCATTTGATCTCATTTATTCTTTTACTTTATTGCTTTCTAGATTAGTTATTAGTTAAACTTCTATAATCCTTTATTTGTGTTTTTACTTTTTACAGTGCAAGAGACTAGATTCTTGAAGTGGCACCAATCCCTGTGGAGACGATATCTTTTATACTATAACTTGCAACGTGTATACTTGCACAATTGCGTAGCACTTATTACGCGCAACAGGCACGTGCCTACCCTAACCTTAGTGTGCATTTGCCACTGCATGGATGGTTTTTAAAACCTATACATACTTACATACCCCTAAGAAACCTATAAATCATTTTAAACAGCACTCTCAAAATAAATCCAACAGGTAGTGCAGTACACAACACAAAGTGAAACTCCAATGGAGGATGCATACATGGCAAGGAAAATCTAAACGAGGAACAAGATCTTCCCCCCTCCCCCCACAGCTACTATAGATTAATTAGATCGTGTCTCTTTTCCACAAAGCTGACATGTGGGTCGATTCTTACTGGAGATCTGCAACTTTAAAAATATATATAAAAATTGAAATACAGTATTCGAACATGATACTGACATGCATGTTGAAAGAATAGGGACCCCCGGCCCCATCCTTGTTTATTCAAAATCTCAGTTACCAACAGTATGAAACATTTTTTTGGGGTTCAAAACAGTATGAAACATTTGAGATCGAGTCATGTGTGTGATTATATGCCAATCTCAACAGTGATCTTCATTGAAGATCCCAAATAATATTGGGAAAATGGAAAGATGGGGGAATGTTAATTTGATTATAGTCTGGAAGACTGGAATGCTAGTTTCAAGAAGAATATGAATTGCTTTAGCAACATAGGAAAATGGAGGGTATACAGTAGTTTTTATAGGAAATGAAAAACTGGTATTTTATTTTACTTTTCTTCGTTGATAGCTAAAATGAGCAAACACTAAATAAGTGAGGTGGAGAGAAAAACACAGTGGATGGTAGAGATTTTAAGCAATTCACCCCGGTTGACTTGGGACGAGGTGTTGCCCTCTTGATTTTACCAGGTCCTTAATTGCATGGGTATTTATAGTCTAGGGCGGATTTACATTCAGTTTATTGGGGTTAATTGATCCTACTCGAGTTCTACAAATCCTTCTTAAAAGAATAAAAAATTGAAAGAGAAAAAAAATCAAATGTGCTTGAACCCACTTGATCACCATGTGAAAATAAAGTGCCTAAACTCAAGTGATAAGTGTTCAAAAGTACTATTTTTCTTACCCTTTTTACTCATATTATTGTTAGACTTAGGCTCATAATAGTTGCATAGTTAGCCATTCATGCATTAATCCATGATTCCTTCAATTGTTGAGCTTGATTACATAACTTGGTGATTTTTGTGGAAATAGATGCTGCTTTGGTGTGTTTTTGTGTATGTATGTGCAGGATCACTTGCCAAAGCAATGCCGAGCTAGTTGCCAGGGCAATGCATGAAGGATATGCCGAGCTAGTTGCCAGGGCAGTGCATGAAGGAGACGCCGAGCCAGTTGCCATGGCATTTGTCGACAAAGACCAAAAGCAATATGGATGTCGAAATTCATGATTTTACAAGCCCAAGATGACATGGAACAAGGTCCAAGCCCAAAGGAATTTGATTGCCATGCAGAGATTAAAGAAGAATTAAATTCCAAAAGGATAGGAGAAGTTCTAATAGGAATAAAATTATAATAAAGAATTATATTCTTTAAAGATAATTTAATTCCAACTCAAACTCCTCCTCAAAAAAGGACTTTGGCCTAGCCCTATAAATATCAAGGAGATTTCGACAATTCAAAGAGGAGAGAGCAAGAGGGAATTTCGACAACTCCAAGAGAGGAAGCAAGGGGAATTTTCGGCAAGCATCTAGGGCAAGGAGGATTTCGACAAGCCTCTTCCTTCATCTTTGTTCGATTGGGTTCATGCTAGGGATTAATTATCTTGTGTTTCTTTGGAACCTAGCCATGAACTAAATTTACTTGGCTATGGTTATTGTGTTTTGAGATTGTGAGAAACTATTGGTTTTTGTTTAGGTAATAAGAGTTTGCACTTTTCTATTTCAAGGTTTATTCATTCTTGATTCTTATTATTGTTTTTGCAGTGAATTGGGAGAGGATCTCGTGATTTCATCCATTTATCTAATATCGGGAGAGTTAGATTCAAGAAACGAATGAATATGATCTTTATTCAATCCAATGATGGTGAAGATTAATCCGGCTTAGGAATAAGTTAAGGATTTCAACGGCTAAGAGAGGAGCGCAAGATTGGTTGTTGTTCACCCTTGATTCACGCAGGATGTATTATCAAGGCATGCACAAATAGCTAGAGTTTCGACTTAGGGATAAGAAGAAACCATTGAAGAACGTTCCGCCGAACCTTGAAGTTGCTGCCCGATCGCCCAAGTAGTTGCCCAACTAGTCGCCCAAGCAACCATCAATTAGTCGCCACGGCAACCCCGTCGTGCAAGTTGCCACGGCAACCGAGTTGCCCGTGCACTCTTTTACCAAGACAATCCAATCGGCTATCACACCTCAACTCACGATAACCTAGCCTATCTCTCTCATTCGAATTCATCTTTTCTTTTACTTAATTACTTTCTAGATTAGTTATTAGTTAAAACTTCTATAATCCTTCACTTGTGTTTTTACTTTTTCTGATTGCAAGAGACTAGATTCTTGAAGTGGCACCAATCCCTGTGGAGACGATATCTTTTATACTATAACTTGCGACGTGTATACTTGCACATTTGCGTAGCACTTATTATTACGCAACAAGTTTTTGGCGCCGTTTGCGGGATTGGCAATAGCGACTTTGTTTTTACTTTCTTGCACATTCTTTTTATTTTTCTTGTTTAAAATTCAAAGGGCTAACAAACTTTGGTTTTGCATTGGTATATGACCGGGCAAGACCGACTTCACTGTAATATCCCTTTGATCCGTAAATCGAACGAACCTTACAAAGACTTAGACGAAGGATAAGAGAAGCAATGGCAAATCAAGACGGCAATATTAATCAAGATGTTCGAGCAGGAGGAGGAGTGATTCTTGCACGAAACAGAACTATTCGAGACTATCTTGAAGAAGATCTTGATGGACTTAACCCAGGAGTTGTCGCACCCAAAATTGAAGCCGACCACTTTGAGTTGAAACCGGTAATGTTTAATATGATCAACACAATAGGTCAATTTGGCGGCTCAGCAACTGAAGATGCACGACAACATCTGAAATCTTTCCTCGAGATTTGCAACTCGTTCAAGATACACGGAGTTACCCCCGATGTCCTACGATTACGATTATTCCCCTATTCACTGAGGGATAGGGCGAAAGCATGGCTAAATAGCATTCTGCCGGATCCATAGCATCTTGGACTGATCTTTGTCGTGATTTCCTTGCTAGATTTAATCCTACAAATTTAATCGATAAGCTTCAGAACGACATTACTTCTTTTCGGCAGCGGATGATGAATCTATGTCGAGGCTTGGGAGCGATATAGAGAACTTCTACACAAATGCCCTCTACACGGATTCCCGGTGTGGACTCAAGTAACAATGTTTTACAACGCCGTGAATACACCAACAAGGATGATGCTAGATGCCTCGGCAAACGGCATACTCTTAGATAAGTCGCCGGAGGAAGCAATGCAAATTTTAAACAGGCTGGCCAAGAATGACTATCAATTCCCATCTACTAGAAGAGGAGGAGTTAGACGCTAAGCCACAATACATGAACTAGGATCATCGATTCAATTTCGCACATTGGCCGCTTTAACCAAGATGGTCCGAACATGCAAAAACCAAACAACACACATGAAGTCAAGGTAATGGATTCTTTTTGTGAGTTATGTGGTGATAACCATAATTCTTCCGAATGTATGCAGAATCGGAATCTAGCTTCTATGTGGGGAATTACAAATCGGGCAACAACATGATGTCAAATACATACAATCCAGCTTGGAAGAAGCACCGAATTTTTCATGGAGTAATCCCAACAATGCTCTAAAACAGAACAATCGAATGCACAAGCATCGGGATTCCAGTGAGAATATGCCACGGCAAATGGATGCCGCGGCAACAACCGACAACATCTAGTTCTTTGGAAAATTCTCTAAATGCTTTTATGATGAAAAATCAATCTTATATGGCTGAGAATAGTAATTTCATAAAAAGAATCGATGCTTTTATTAACAGACCGAGATGAGATTGCAGAACCAAGAGGCGGCAATCAAATCATTGGAAAATCAAGTCGGACAATTTGCTCAAAATCAACACTAGACCACAAGGAGGTTTACCTAGCGACATCAAGTCGCAAGAGGAACGGCCATGAGCAATGTAAGGCAATCACCACCGAGTGGCCAACAACTTAGAGAGGTTCAAACCCGCTCGTCAAACAAAACTCCACAAAAGATCAAGACGAACCTAGCGGCAAAGTCTCGGATCTTTGAACCAGAATTGCCGCGGCAACCGCAATAAACATGCCTCGACAACCGATGGCGCCTCGGCGTCTTGTGATAAGCATGCCTCAAAGAACCCCAGTTGATGACGCGCCGGCAACTCCGGATGTCCGGCAATGCCGACAATCAGGTTTCAAACCAATGAAAGGATAGAAGATATCCGACTTCCACCACCATTCCCACAAAGATTGAAGCGACAAAAGCAAGAATACCAATTCAAGAAGTTTCTTGATATCCTAAAGCAAGTCCACATCAACTTGCCATTGGTGGAAGCAATTGAACAAATGCCAAACTATGCCAAGTTTCTTAAAGACATTGTGTCCAAGAGAACAAGGCTAGGAGAGTTTGAAACAGATGATTCGCGACAGAGGGATGCATGGCAATGTTGCACAATCGCATGCCGCCCAAGTTGAAGGATCCCGGAAGTTTCACAATACCTGTTCTATTGGAAATCACTATGTCGGGAAAGCACTATGCGACCTAGGGGCTAGCATAAACTTGATGCCTAAATCGGTTTTTTTTGAAACTAGGAATCGGGAAGGCAAGACCTACAACGATTATGCTGCTGCGGCTAAGCGGCCAGATCCTATGTGCATCCAGAGGGAAAAATCGAGGACATCTTGGTAAAAGTTGATAAATTCATTTTTCCCGCTGACTTTATTGTTTTGGATTGTGAAGCGAGATGAGCATGCACCTATCATTCTCGGGAGACCATTCCTAGCGGCAGGGAGAACCTTGATCGACGTTGAAAAGGGAGAACTCACAATGAGGGTGAATGACCAGCGGGTAAAACTAAATGTGTTCCAAACACTAAGGCAAGCCGATGATCCGAAGAATGCCAACTACTTCATGCCACGGCAAAATTTAACCGATGAGGAATTTAGTTGCCTCGGCAACTACATTGCCGATCAAGAGGAACTTGAGGAGTATGAAGAACCGGTCAATGAGGAACAGGAGAAGAGGCAAATTGGCTAGTCAATCGACCCGGTACATACTTTGAACCCACTGGACTACTCGGGTAAGGAAGGTAAGATCGAAAAACCCTCTATCGAAAATCCACCAATTCTTGAGTTGAAACAATTGCGAGCAATCAAATATGTATACTTAGGGACTGATAATACATTACCTGTAATTATTTCTTCTAAGTTACAGCTTGAGCAGAAAAGAAGCTGATCAACATGTTGAAACTACATAAAAAGGCAATAGGGTGGACAATTGCCGACTTGAAGGGAATTAGCCGGCGGTGTGCATGCACAAGATCTTGTTGGAAGATGATCACAAACCTTCAATTGAGGCCCAGAGGAGACTGAATCATGCCATGAAAGGGGTTGTAATGAAAGAAATCATCAAGTGGCTTGACGCGGCATTATATACCCTATCTCCGATAAGTACGTGGGTAAGTCCGTACAACAATGTGCCGAAAAAAAGGAGGTATAACAGTGGTGAGTAATGAAAATAATGAACTTATCCCAACCAGGGTGTGGACGGTTGAGGGTTTGTATGGACTATCGAAAGCTAAACAAAGCCACTAGGAAAGATCACTTCCCATTACCCTTTATTGATCAAATGCTTGACCGTCTTGCGGGTAAACCCTTTTCTTGTTTTCTTGATGGTTATTCAGGTTACAATCAGATTGCCATAGCACCGAGAAGATCAAGAAAAGACAACCTTCACATGCCCCTACGGTACTTATGCCTTCCGAAGGATGCCGTTCGGATTGTGTAACGCCCGGCAACCTTCCAAAGATGCATGATGGCGCTCTTTTCGACACATGGTCGAAGACTTCCTTGAGATCTTCATGGATGATTTTTCTGTTTTTGGTAATGACTTCGACGGCTGTCTCGGCAATTTAGAGAGGGTGTTGGCAAGATGCGAAGAAACAGATTTAGTCCTCAATTGGGAGAAATGCCACTTTATGGTAGATGAAGGAATAGTGCTCGGCCACAAGATTTCATCCAAGGGAATTGAAGTAGACAAAGCCAAGGTGGACGTGATCGAGAGATTACCCCCACCAATTTCGGTTAAAGGAATTCGAAGTTTTCTCGGACATGCAAGTTTTTACAGGAGGTTCATTCATAATTTTTCTAAAATCACTAAACCCTTGTGTAATCTGCTTGAACAGGATAAAGTCTTCGATTTTGATGATTCTTGCACCCAAGCATTCAAAACCCTAAAGAAAAAGCTTGCCTCGGCACCCATTGTCGTTCCACAGTTTGACGCTACCTTTTGAGCTCATGTGTGATGCAAGTGATTTCGCGGTAGGAGCAGTCCTAGGCCAACGCACAGGTAAGACATTCCATGTGATATACTACGCTAGTAAAACTCTTAACGATGCTCAAGTGAATTACACAACAACGGAGAAAGAGTTACTAGCTGTAGTTTTCGCATTTGACAAGTTCCGATCCTATTTAATTGGTACAAAGGTAATTGTTCATACGGACCATTCGGCAATCAAATACTTATTTGCTAAAAAGGATGCTAAACCTCGTTTGATTCGTTGGATATTACTTTTACAAGAATTTGATATTGAAATTAAGGACAGGAAAGGAACAGAAAATCAAGTGGCGATCACTTATCACGTTTTGGAACGCAATAGGGAGGAGGACGCGGATCTAGAGATATGTGATGCATTCCCGGATGAACAAATTCTAATCGCCTCGGAAACCCTTGACGCCTCGGCAGCCCATGACGCCTCGGCAACCATGGATGCACACGCCTTGGCAACTCTCGACGCCACAGCAGTCTTTGACGCACACGCCTCAGCAATTTTGGGAGCAGACACTACGGCAAAGACATGCCTCGGCAATACCACGCACGCAGATTTAGTTAACTTCCTTGTTTGTGGTATTTTTCCGTATGGCATTACTCACCAAGGGAAGAAGCGGTTCCGCCATGATGCTAAGCATTACTTTTGGGACGAGCCTCTTTTGTTTAAACAATGTGCAGATCAGGTTATACGCCGATGTGTCCCTGAAGAAGAGCAACAGAATGTACTCCGACAATGCCATTCTTCACCCTATGGAGGACATTTTGGAGGAACTCGCATCATGCCAAAGTCTTGCAATCCGGTTTGTATTGGCCAACATTGTACAAAGATGCCCAAGACTTTTACAAGCAATGTGATCGTTGCGGAGGACGGGCAATATCTCTAGACGACATGAGATGCCACCGCGAATATCATCGAGGTAGAACTGTTCGATGTATGGGGATCGATTTTATGGGACCTTTCCCATCGTCATTTCGCAACCTCTACATCTTACTCGCCGTCGACTATGTGTCTAAATGGGTAGAGGCAGCTGCAGTTCCCAACGATGATTCCAAGACCGCAACGATTCCTGTGAGAAAAACATATTTACACGGTTTGGGATGCCGAGAGCAATTATCAGCGACGGGGCAAGCATTTTGACAATAGACTAATTGCCAAGATGTTGCAACGCTCGGCATATCACACAAGATCGCCACGGCATATCACCCACAAACCAACGAGCAAGCAGAAATTTCCAACCGGGAGTTGAAGGGAATACTCGAGAAAGTTGTAAATCCCTCAAGGAAGGATTGGTCATTAAGACTAGATGACGCACTTTGGGCATATCGCACTGCATTCAAAACACCATTAGGTATGTCCCCTTCCGGCTTGTCTATGGTAAAACATGTCATCTACCGGTGGAAATCGAGCACAAGGCGTCTTTGGGCAATCAAGACCGTGAATATGGATTGGGAAAGTGCCGGACAAAAGCGCTTGATGGATCTCAATGAGATAGAAGAATTTCGTGCACTCGCCTATAACAATGCACGAATCTACAAGGAGAAAACAAAGCGATGGCATGACAAGAAACTATTGCCACGGCAATTCACGCCAGGGCAACTAGTTCTCCTATTCAATTCTCGGCTAAAACTTTTCCGGGAAAGTTGAAATCAAGATGGTCGGGACCATTCAAGTCGTCAAACCATTCTCCCACGGTCTTTGTGATAATCAAGTCCATCTCGACAACCATGAATTCAAAGTTAATGGACAAAGATTGAAGCACTACAATGGTGCCCATGTGGGAACGTAACAAGGAAGTGGTCAATCTAGGAGATGCATGAGCATGCTCTCCTTTTGATATTTTTATTTTTATTTATTTTTATTTTTGTTTTTGTCGATTATTTAATTATTTATTTTTCATTTTTTTTCGATTTTTTTTTTATCTTGCCGATTATTAGTAGTTTTAGGATAGATTTTTTTATTCAAGTCTAAGAATCCTATTACACATCTTTATTTATTTTCTTTATTAGTTTATCTTTAATTTTAATCCTTATTTGATTTGTTTTTGAATTGTAGGAAAGGAAGTTCAAGATAAAGAAGGAATTCTAAACCAAGTAGGAAAACATCTTCAACAAGGAAACTAATGGGTTGAATCTAAGGCTTATATAAAGCCTCCAATTCATCCTAACCAAAACCCTTGTCGACAACTCCTACAAAACCCTAAACCCTTTTTCGTTTTACCCTAACCCCACCCACCTATCGATTCTATACAACCCATCACCCTTAACCTATTCCTACTTTCTATCTTGCAACTTTTTAGTTTCTTTTCTTTTCTTTGTTTTTACTCACAACCAAGATCATACATGGCATCCAAGATTAAACTGTTAGTTCATCCAAGTTCCTCCAAAGAACCAAGATACAAGAAGTTTGCTACACCGGCGGTTCAAGAAAGATTTCAATCCAAGTTTGAAAGCCGGAAGATTCATGAAGAACAAGGCTTTGAATACTCCAGATCTCAAGATTTGGCCTTGAACCATTCATCTTCAAAAGGATTGCACATCAAAAGTGGCAAATCTTTTGCCATCAACCGGAACCGGGTAACATCTCATGGGTAAGAGAATTCTATGCTCACTCACCTAACCCGGATAATCCTTATGTTTTTGTTCGTGACAAGGCCATACTTATAAGTCCCGAAAGCATCAACACCTTTTACGGACTTTACATTGAGAAGGACGAGCATCAAGCCTTCGTTGACCAAATCAATCCCAAGCAACTCGACAAGGTGCTTCAAGAACTCACTCAACCAGGAACTCATTGGAACGACGGTAAATACAAGGGCACGGTAAATCGCCTTCGGCTAAAACCCGAGGCAAAACTATGGAATAAGTTTGTTAAAACTTCTTTAATGCCCTCCACACACAATACTACCGTTGATATACCACGTCTTTTGCTCATACATTCTATTTTGCATAATCGCATCATTAACATTGGAAAAATTATTTGCGATGAGATTTTTGTATGCAGCTCAAAAGATAAGGGTTATCTTTTCTTCCCTTGCTTAATTTCCAATCTTTGCAAGGAGATGCATGTCCCGAGTGAGTCCACCGATGAAAAAGCCCTACCAGTGTCTGGTTGGAATCAAGCACTAATCCGGAAGCTAATGGGAGAGGCACCGGGAGATTCTTCAAGGCCCCCAATTGTCACGGCAACTCGCCGCCGCGGCAATCCCTAATGCCCAAGCACCTAACGCCGTGGCAACTCGGCCATTAATCTCGGGACACATTGAAGCACTTTTGCACCCATTGGAAAGCCGCCTAAGGCAAATTGAAGATCGGCAACTAATGTTCATGCGGTACATGAAGGAGCACAACAATGCCATCACCCAAGTCATCCTAGAAAGGTACCGGACAACCGTGTGCCGTTCCCAATATTTCCCGCCGATATCCTTGCCATCGCAACCAAGGAAGCTGACGCCACGGCAACCAACCCCGACAACGCCCGGCAACCACTGAAAAAGCCAAAGGTAAAGCACCTATGCTGAATCAACTCCTACGGAATCATTTTTCGATTTTTCAGATTCGGACGAGTCCTCCATTGAACCAATAAAGACCGCACCAATTGAATCCTCCAAACGAAAAGCCATTGACATTGATGAAGAGGATGATGAGGACAACCCCGCAGACGAGGATCGATTCCACCACCGCAACAAGAAAACAACCATTGCGTTCAAGCAAGAAAATCAAGACGCCAACTAGAAGGAAACTAATCATCTACGATGACGAACTCTCGGAGTAAGTCCTCGTATGCATTTTTATTTTTATTGTTATTTTTCGTTATTTTTATGCATGCATTGAGGACAATGCCTCACTCGAGTTTGGGGGATTGTTATTAGTAATTACCATGTTTAGTTACATTAATCTTAAGCATTACATTTAGGATACATAAATTGCTTGCCATGCCTTTAAATTGGAACAAGAATTGCTTAGATTTGATGAATATTCAATGATGACTTTACCAATGCACTTAATTGATAGAATTTTTATTCTAGGATAACCATGAAAAACTTAGAATTGTACTATGATGCTAAATTTGATGAAACACTGTTGTGGTTTGATTGATTTAAGGAGTTCTAGTAAACTTAGGTTGATAATTAACTAATTGGGGATTAGAATAAAAATTGGATGAATGCTAGAGGTGCCCGAAATTGGCTCTAGCATATGCTAAAAAATTTGATCACTAGAGGTGCCCAAACTGGCTCTAGGAGGCGTTAAAATTTTTCGGTTAACTAGAGGTGCCCAAACCGGCTCTAGTCGATTAAATTAACTTAAGAAAACTAAAAATAAAACACTAGAGGTGCCCGAAATTGGCTCTAGTTAAAACATGTTAAAAAGAACCCAATGAAGTAATTTGAAAACCTATTGTTTGCATAGAATCCGAAAAATCAACTTGCACACAACTCCGCACACACTCACAAGCATTATAGTTTGATTCCGAGTAATTCATCAGTTTTTCTGAAAAATAAAAAGCCAATCATACTTTTTGTGCCCCGGTTGAGAGAATTGAAATCAAGTTCAAAGCTAAGTTTGTGAAAATTTGAAGTCTTGGCAGGTAATTATGAGTTTGCATTGCTTGAGGACAAGCAATAGTTCGAGTTTGGGGGTGTGATAAGTGTTCAAAAGTACTATTTTTCTTACCCTTTTTACTCATATTATTGTTAGACTTAGGCTCATAATAGTTGCATAGTTAGCCATTCATGCATTAATCCATGATTCCTTCAATTGTTGAGCTTGATTACATAACTTGGTGATTTTTGTGGAAATAGATGCTGCTTTGGTGTGTTTTTGTGTATGTATGTGCAGGATCACTTGCCAAAGCAATGCCGAGCTAGTTGCCAAGGCAATGCATGAAGGATATGCCGAGCTAGTTGCGGGGCAGTGCATGAAGGAGACGCGAAGGCAGTTGCCATGGCATTTGTCGACAAAGACCAAAAGCAATATGGATGTCGAAATTCATGATTTTACAAGCCCAAGATGACATGGAACAAGGTCCAAGCCCAAAGGAATTTGATTGCCATGCAGAGATTAAAGAAGAATTAAATTCCAAGAGGATAGGAGAAGTTCTAATAGGAATAAAATTATAATAAAGAATTATATTCTTTAAAGATAATTTAATTCCAACTCAAACTCCTCCTCAAAAAAGGACTTTGGCCTAGCCCTATAAATATCAAGGAGATTTCGACAATTCAAAGAAGAGAGAGCAAGAGGGAATTTCGACAACTCCAAGAGAGGAAGCAAGGGGAATTTTTTTCGGCAAGCATCTAGGGCAAGGAGGATTTCGACAAGCCTCTTCCTTCATCTTTGTTCGATTGGGTTCATGCTAGGGATTAATTATCTTGTGTTTCTTTGGAACCTAGCCATGAACTAAATTTACTTGGCTATGGTTATTGTGTTTTGAGATTGTGAGAAACTATTGGTTTTTGTTTAGGTAATAAGAGTTTGCACTTTTCTATTTCAAGGTTTATTCATTCTTGATTCTTATTATTGTTTGCGAGTGAATTGGGAGAGGATCTCGTGATTTCATCCATTTATCTAATATCGGGAGAGTTAGATTCAAGAAACGAATGAATATGATCTTTATTCAATCCAATGATGGTGAAGATTAATCCGGCTTAGGAATAAGTTAAGGATTTCAACGGCTAAGAGGAGCGCAAGATTGGTTGTTGTTCACCCTTGATTCACGCAGGATGTATTATCAAGGCATGCACAAATAGCTAGAGTTTCGACTTAGGGATAAGAAGAAACCATTGAAGAACGCTCCGCCGAACCTTGAAGTTGCTGCCCAGTCGCCCAAGTAGTTGCCCAACTAGTCGCCCAAGCAACCATCAATTAGTCGCTACGGCAACCCCGTCGTGCAAGTTGCCACGGCAACTGAGTTGCCCGTGCACTCTTTTACCAAGACAATCCAATCGGCTATCACACCTCAACTCACGATAACCTAGCCTATCTCTCTCATTCGAATTCATCTTTTCTTTTACTTAATTACTTTCTAGATTAGTTATTAGTTAAAACTTCTATAATCCTTCACTTGTGTTTTTACTTTTTAGAGTGCAAGAGACTAGATTCTTGAAGTGGCACCAATCCCTGTGGAGACGATATCTTTTATACTATAACTTGCGACGTGTATACTTGCACATTTGCGTAGCACTTATTACGCGCAACATCAAGCAAACGCAAAAAAAATTGAAAAATACTTTGTACACAACCCTTTCAATTTTAAGTTTTAGAGTTACTGGTTAGGGTCTAGGGGTTTAAGGTTTAGGTTTTAGGGTGCTAGGGTTTGAGATTTAAGTTTTAAATTTTATAGAATGGTGTGCAAATTTTTTTACACAGCTTGTGTATCAAAATAAAACACATATCTACAAAAGTGGAGTAAAAGATGGTGGTGGACCCTTAGTTATATTTTTTTATATTTCAAATTATATTTCTTTGGTTGCCCTCCCGGTTCCCCAAGACTTTGCCCTGACTAATTTAGACTGACCCGCGCCATACACCTAGTTTTGGTGGGTGAGCCTCCCAACAGAGATTTTATGCATACACAAGACCTTGAACTCGAGACATGCTTAAGCGATATCAAACTGCTTACCATTTGAACCAACCCCATTGATAAATATTTCAAATTATTTTAAAGTCTCACTAAAATAATTTAAATGTATTCACTAGCTTTCTATTTTTCTATTGCAAAATTTTTAATTCGTTTAACTTTCTTGAACCCACTTGATATAAAGTCTAAATCCGTCATTGCTTATAGCTCTCGATGCTCTTGATGATTGAATGATTCCATGCCTAGTGACAACTTATAGACAAGTTCATAAGGATAAACCTAACTTTCAAATAACAAGCTTTGCATGTCGGTCACGTAAATGAAGTTATTGTAGCGCTTAATAGTACATATTCCCGAAATTGTGTGGGCCTTCGGTTTCATTGTCTTCGGTACTACAAGGCTCCAGGAAAATTCTCCAAGTGCGAAAATGCTGAGGGTTATTTCTGAAATTCTATAGAGGTAGAAGTGTTGGGTATAACACCCTTCATAGGGATACAGTGAGTGTGCAATTGCATGTTGTTCATTGGTAAGCAATTCGATGAATCTGCAAATTTGTCTGCCAAAGACTCGAGCTTTGTCGTTTGCGTGTAATTCATTTCCCATACCAGACATGTAACATCAGCTGGGTAGACTTGGAATTAGCCATCGACAAATGGAAATATACACGTTTTAATTAAATTTACACACATATTGTAGATAACTAAACAAACATCAAACACACGTGTTTTTGTCTTAAAAGTCAGTATTTTAACATTCATCGATTAATAGATTTATGTTGCTTCCAACTTCTAATCATCACCGTTTTGTTGGTTTATAGGAAAAACCAAATCCATGATGAAAATTACTGATTCCTAACGTAGAAATTAACTTCAAAAATTATACTCACACTGTCCCACGAATATTATTTTTTATTAACTTTTTTTAATTAAAAATTTTTAAGTTTAACTCCTGATTATTTAAAATTTATTATTAATAAGAATATAAAAATATATATTTTAAATTTTCTAATCAAGTAAATTTTAAATGTATATTTTATAAAATTTAATTATTTAAAATATTTAATATAATTATAGTCAAAGTTTAAAATTTTTGACTTTTAAAAAGTCAACAAGGGACAATATTTTTAGGACGGATGGAGTACTGAAATATCATTGCAATCTAAATTGGGTGAGTCTAACGTGTGGCATGTCTAAGGTGCGGCTAAAAGACGACAAATTTTGAAATTTGTCATCAAATTAAAAATGTTAGACTTCTTAATAACATTTTCAGTTGGTTTTTTGAGTTTTTTTTCAAGTATCGATACTTATTTGAAAGTTTCAATACTTTGTCCCAAACTGAAAATTTATCACAAAAGCTAAGTATCGATACTTACAAAAATAAGTATTAATACTTGCAAAAAAAATTAAAAAATCAACTAAAAATATTATCAAAAATATAATACTTTTAGTTTAAAAATAAATTTTAAAAATTATCTTATTTTAACCGCACCGTAAAGTTCTTCACCACATACCTATCCATTTAAATTTAGAATTGACAATTACTTAAACTAATAAGATAAACATGAAAAGAACAATGGGGAGACACATCAAATCAAGGAACAGATTCATGAGGGGCCTTTTGATACAGAATTTGAAGATGAATCCATTCATTATATTACTGCTCAGTTCCACGAATTTTGCTCAATTTTAACTTTTAAAAAATTAATTTTTTTAATTTTGATCGTAATTATTTTAAATATTTAAATTAATTAAATTTTATAAAATATATATTTTTAAATTATTTGATATAAAGTTTTTAAAGCATATTTTTTATATTTTTACTAATAATATATTTAAAATAATAAATAATCAAAGTTTAAAAAAATGACTTAAAAAATTAATAATGAATATATTTTGTGGGACGGAAGTAGTATTACCTTTGATTCTTTATATTATTTTTTAAATTTTGAAATAATTATAAATTTACTCTTTCACTTTTTAAAATTTATATTTTGTCATCACTCTTAAATTCTGACTCCACCACTGGTTACGGCTAGGCCTAACCCGTAGATATATTATTGTTATACTTAAGAGTAGCGAATCTTTTAGCATAGAAGTGGTATATTGTGTCAACTTTCTAGTTGTTTATAAGGTACATCGTTTTAGATTTAGTTTTTGTTTTATGTTAGTACTTTGGTCTCCTGTATACTCTTTCTTTTTAAGATAAATAAAAAATAAAGATAAACTACACAGTTGGTCATTTAATTGTATATATTTTTTAATTTTTTCCAAAGAAAATAAAAAATTACAAATATGTCACCAAACATAGGTTTTATTTTCATTTTAGTCGTTCATGGTTAATTTTTGTTAGTCATATGTGTTGCCATACAATTGGTGATACGTGATACCATCTTACTGGTCGGAACAGATGATACGTAACACCATCTTATTAATCGGAAAAAGAATTCTAAGTTTGGGGTGAAACTTGGGTAAATCTCAAATACTCAAAAAAAAAAAACTTTCAACCCACTCAACCATTGCTTTCAGTTCATACATTTGTTAAAGGGGTTAATAATATAATGTTCAAGTTAAATCTAGAACAAATAAGTTTTTTTTGGCTAAAAGCTAGAACAAAAAAAGTTTGTAAGTTAGAGTTCACATTAATTACATTAATCATGTATAAAACATTGTTTCTTTAAGAAGTATGTTTTCAAATTGTGTATAATTTATTTATTTTTTTAGATGTTTTTATTAGTTTAATTACATGTCATATGATAGGTAGATTTGAAAAAATGATACTTTTTAATTATTTTAACATTATTAATATGGTCTCATGATAATATTTATTCTGTTTTTAGCTTAGATGAAATTTTAGTACACTTTTCAAATAAAGTTGCTCAAACTCAATATTTTAGTAAGAACATCCTTTTTCCACTAGCATCGCTCCTTGAATTCAAAGTTTTTTTATATTAATTATAATAATCTCAACATTCATTTAATTGACATAAACTAGATTAATAAACATTAAATTATAAAACAAAATAAAATTTAATACATTTAATTTTCAACTCTACAAAAAATCATTTATTTTATTTAGTTATCTTTTTACTTATTATTTTCTTATGTCACCATTTAGTAGTGTTTTAAGTATTTGAATTCTAACTTAACCTAATGTTTTGTACATAATTAATGTAATTAATTTGAATTACAACTTAAAAAATTTGTTCCATTTTTACCTAGAATATTATATTGTCAACCATTTATAAAATATATGAATTGAGAGTGTGGTTAAACAAGTTAAACCTTTTTTGGGACTTGGGGTTCGAATCTCATGTACTACGCCTAAACTTGTTATATTTTTTTCAACCAACCGATAGTGAAAACGTGTCATCATTGTATGATGACACTTGTCGTTAATGAAAACTAACCATGATCGACTAAAATAAAAATGGGGCCTAAATTTGGTGACTAAATTGAAAATAAAACCTAAATTTAGTGACATATTTGCAAATTTTTTACTCAGTGACTAAAATTAAATATTTTAATAATTGACTGACCAATCGTGTATTTTACCGAAAACTAAATCCCCAATCGAAACCAATGAATTTTATGTCTATTCAAGCCCATAAATATATGACCAATAAGCCCCAAACAAATCGAGATTACAAATATATTTAATTACAATACATGTTTAATACATATTATATTGTAAAAATAATATAATTTTAATTATATATTATTTTATTGATTAATTTATTTTTTATAATCTTTAATTTAAATTCCTTTAAACAGAGTGAAACCCTTGAACAGATCAGTATGGGGTCAGCTCCCTTAAGTAGGTCCAATTGGACTCTAATAATTATAGGTTGTTAGGCATAAAAGACCCAACAGCATTACACGTAGGCTTTATCAGGCATTGTTGATAAATTCTTCACTTGTGGTGCGGCCCGTCAAGGAGTCCATCTCTTTTAAGTACGGTTGAACACGGGAGTTTTTTTTTATGGCTCTAAACTCGACTCGAAAATTGAAAATTTCATCAAATTTGATTTAATGTTTAGTGATTTTTTTCAATTTAAATCTGATTCAAATCTTAATTTCATATTTGAAACCAATATGATTCAACGCAAATATTTTCTTAATTTTATTTTGGGGAAATATAAAGAGAGACGCTACAGTAATTATTTTTAAATGGAATTATACTATTATCACGGACCAGTTGAAAAATTTTCTCTCTAAACTTAAACTCAAATTGAAAAAGCTTCAACCTTACGAGATTGAGTTAAGTCCGAGTCAAAGCTTGTGAAGTATGAGTAATTTAACCATCCATATTTTTTAATAGTCTAAAGATAATTATAAGGTAGTATCTGTCTATACATATTCTTAACTTTTTGACAATGTACATACACTTTGTAGACAGAATAATTTGTACTCATATCTTCTAAGATGAACATTATCTGCTTTTTCACTGAGACACTTATTGAGTTCTAACCATCCATACTTTTAAATTGTAAAATCAATATAATTATGACGTCCCTTACATACATGATGTTAACACCTAATATTCGTACTTATGTTAGTAATTTTTATTTTAGGATAAACTATAACATTAGTCACTAAGTTTCAGGCTTTGTCTCGCTTTGGTCACCAAATTATAAAAACTTTCAAATTTACCAAACTTTGTAAATTAATTTTTCATTTATCCGTTAAATCACTAAAAGCCGAAGGACATGACATTTTGTGTCATTTTTCATTTTTTTCCCTCTTCATAGTCTTTTCGAGCAAAATTTAAGAGTTTTCCTTTTTTTGTCGCCGCAGGAAAACCATCATTCCTCATTATTTTTTTACATCCACCAAAAATATCGACGAGCTCATCTAATTGTCATTTACTACTCTAACGGTTTAGATTTATTCAAAACTTCTTTAATAATAAAAAAATTATAAAAAAAATCATTTTTTGGATTTGAAGACTTTCTTGGATTTGAGGTTTTTGAGGCGTTCGTTCAAAAATCCGAATGGTGAAAAACATTTTTTTTGAGAAGATGAATAACATACCTTGAAACTAGTCTTAGTAGACAACTGTCGGAGAAGATCAGAGCATTCAAAAATAAAAAAATTTAAACAACTTTCATTAATTTTAAATGAGTTTCGTAAAAAAATAATATGATAAGAAGAAAAATGAACATTTTAATTATGATTTCGTTACAAAACAACAACCGGCTAAGGATGACGGTAGACCAACGATGATGATAAAAATGTAACACCTTAAAAAATCAACAGTTTAGTGACAAAACAAAAGCAGTTTGAAAACACTAACGTTAAAATTGAAATATTTTTATAATTTAGTGATAAAAAATGAGACAGTTTAAAGTTCAATGACTAATCGTGTAGTTTAGCCTTAATTTTATTATCCAATCACGAGAAAAGAAAGGAAATATTTTTCCAAGCTTAAACAAAATGTAAATTGTTTTTACTTTCGAAACTAATTTATTTTCTTCCTCCTCTATGATTTTTTATGTTCATCAATATACAGTGCTACTGAGGAGAGAAGTTCTCGCAGAGCAATGGTTGAAGCGTCTCTTCGAGAGGTTATGTTTCAAATAATAAAGTTTGTTAATGAGAAGAAAGACCATGTGCCCCCTATTTCCGAGGGTGTCATCTATTTTCCATGTGAAATTACCACGCCAAGGTCAGCTATCTCTTCATTAAAATTTCTTTTTCCAAGTTAGTTGTAAGATGAATTGTGGTAGTGAAAAGTTGCATTGTTATTTGTTCTGCTCTTTTGTACCTGAACTTTGGTGTTTCTTGTCTTGTGAAACATCAAGTTGGAAAGTCCAAATAGTACAAAAGAGTTGATGTCTAAGAAGTTTGTGAAATAAATGACTGGCCTAATGGTGAATGCTTAAAAAATTTTATGGATGAATCTAAAAGTATTTTCCAACTCAAATTACGAATAAATGACTGGCCTTGATGGTAGGATGTACTTCTTGAAAACAGTCATTTAATATTCATTTGTCTGTCTAGCTTCCCAGTATCCTACCACTCGATTCCAGTGTGACAAGTTTGCGCTTGTGATGAATGTAACATGTTTGTCATGTTTTTTAATACGAGCAAGAGAAGATACAGTATTATATCTGTAACGGAGGTCAGAGAGTTGTTTGCTTTTATTTTTGATGGAACTGAAATGATCTCGTATTCTAAGTGTTTTTATTGGCTAGCTATGATGAGGAAGAAAAATTGGACAATTTCTTATGGTTAGGAAGTTAGGTTCTAACTGGAACTAGTTGCTTTATGTTGATTTTGTCAATTTTCCGAGTGAGATATTTGAACTAAGTGTGCAAAATATAGGCTATGGTCAAATTGATCAACTGGACTAGGATCTATTGACTGGCGCCTGATTCCTTGCTTTTGTTTTGATTAGCTGTTGTTGCCATTCTCATCTCTGTTTGTTAGGAAATTTCAATGAGGAACATGTTTAGAAATGGTGAGTTAACATTGTGCTGCCGTTACCCAGTTCATCAGATTCTGCATTCGGAATGAACATGATAAGAGGATGCTCCACAGCGGGCATCCAACCATGCTCAGCTGATTATTGAACCAGGGAAGATTATTCAACTCGGGTAAAAAACTGTTACTATACTCGAGATATTCTTAAATGCATGAATAGAATTTGTAACAAAGCCAAGTGATGATCAGACGAAAGCTAATGAGGCAGACGAAAGCTGATGAGGCCTGGATCATTGTATGAACATGATCTTTCCAAGGCAAAGAATTTTTCGGATCGAGGGTATGGATCCGTGACACGGGTTTTTGTAGTTTGCGACGAGGATAAAGCGATGCACCTGGAACACCAACGCTGGATGAATCATAACAATCCCCCTCAAGTTGTGATGAAGATCAGTGGTGCTGATCATATGCCAATGTTCTCCAAAACCAAACAACTTTGTGACATTCTCTTGGAGATTGCAGACAGGCATGCTTAAATTATTTCGTGCAATATTACATGTAAACAAGTTATATCATTTAAATGAATAAAATCCACCAACTGATATGATTAATGAAATAAATGTAATTTAAGATTGGTGCGAGACTTCCAGATCGCCAACTATTGTAAAACAATGGAAGTTTCAGTTCGACATACATTCATCTTATTTAAGCTGTTTTCATTCACGAAGACTTAGTACAGTAGTCATCAATGCCATTCTCAAGTATACTTGTCTGCAATTTCTTGGAGACAAGAGCACAGCTCTTTGGGTTTCGAAAACATGACCATCTGATCCGAATCCGAAATCAGCTTTACCTCATCGGGTGGATTGTGTTTGATCATCCACCTCTGGTTTTCTTCTTTCATGATATAATCTTTGCCGCACAAGATGAAAACTCGAGGAACCGATCCGCATTTCTCCTTGGTGACTGCAACAGCCTTGATTGATTCTTCATCATGAAAGAGACCAACATGTCCGACCAAAGTTAGTGCAAGCTCCAAATCCTGCTCCCATTCCATTGCAAACAAAACAAAGGAGATCGTTAATAGTTGAAAATATATATAACCGATGAAGGGTTTTGATTGAATATGAGAACTCTTGCCTCAGGTGGGGATAACTGGTAGAGCTTGGCCGCCATGAAATTAGGCCCCAAGAGTCCTGATGTTGGAGGCTTATCTGCTCCATTGGAGAACACATATTCAGAGTCCATGGTCTTGTCGGAATCCAATGTTTCATTGAACTGTCCCAGCAGAAAAACAAAAACAGTAATGAACCAGGACTCTTAAATCTTAATACATGGTAAGAACTAAGAACTGCAGAGAAGCATGTACCTGTTGAGAAAGAGTTACATAAGGGAGATTTGGACCGGGCATGTAAGCAGTGGCGAATACTGCAACAGCAACTTTTTCAGGGAATCGTTCCATGGCAGCTGATATGCTATACCCACCAAGACTGTGACCCACTAGAATCACCTTCTCTTCCGGTTGGAGAGTCGCCATGAAGCTCATCAATGGTTCGAAGTAATCGACAATCGAGTCGATCTCATGAAATTGCTTCGGACGAACCCCGGAACCACCCATGTTCAAAGCTGTAACCTTATATCCCATTGATTTGAGCTGAGCAATCACTTTATACCAACACCAAGCTCCATGGCAGGTCCCATGAACTAGCACAAAATGACCTTCTTTCTTCTCTCTCTCTCGGTTCAGTGGCTCCCCTTTGGAATCCTACAACCAATTACCTATTATTTTATATAATAAAAAAATATAAAAAATGAATAAAACTCTTTTCTCATTGGATGGATGGATAAATGCCTCACTCTCATTAGATGAACTATTATTTGTTGTTTAAAGTTTTAAACTTTATTGGTTCTATTTGATGAGATAAAAAATAATAATAATATATAATACCTACCCTAAACAAATCCTCAGACGGCCCTATTTCATTTTTTTTCTCTTGAGTCGTTCCTTCACCCGGCAGCCCCCAACCCTCACTCAAGCTCACTCACCCGGTAGCCCCCAATCCACTCAGCCGCCTGCCCTATTTTTGTTTCCCATCGCCTACTTCCAAGCTCACCATTAAGCCCCCAACCCTCACGATCCCTCAACATTATTTTCGAACATCACCTTCACAGCCATTATTCATTTCCCCAAAACCATCCCACTCACACTGTTCGGCAACCCCCAAAAAAGCTCCCAAAATTCTCCTTCATTCACCGAATCACTCCTCCATTCAAATCACCAACCCTTAAATCAAACTTTTCAACCGACAACGATAAGTAGATCGATTGATCGAGCATATATTTGGGTTTTGGTATTTTCTTCCCTTTTATTTATTGGGTAACCTTTCCTATGTAATGAAATATTTATGAGATTTGTTAACAATCATCTTTATTTATTTAAGTTTATTTTTTATATGTTTTTGTTTAATTTATTTGTTTGTGTTATGTGTTTTATTTTATTTGTTGGATGTGGTTTAATTTATTATTTGCTTGTATGTGTTTTAGGATAGTTTAACTTTTTAGAATTTGTTTTAATTACTTTGTTTTAATTGAAGTCCATATCCAACTAAGAACATTTGATTAAATTTAATTTAAATTTTAACAATTTCCATAAATTAAAAGCAACATATATTTTTGTACCGATTTCCGGGCGTAATGGGGGTGTTAATCCTTCCCCACACGTAATCAACTCTAGAACCCGTTTTCGAACGAATATTTAATTTTATGGTGTCCGGCCTACCTAAGTGGCCGGTGGTGACTTCATGTCTTTTATTTTTCAAAGCACGAATTTTTAAAGGGCTTTCCAACTTTTCAAATATTTTTTCAAAAAGCGAAATGAAAACCTGATTACGTTTCTTTTAGCGACATCTTCAGGATTTTCAAAAAAGGTCGCTAGAGTTGGCGACTTGCTGGGGAGATGAATTTTTTGTTTTTTGTTTTACAAAATAAAAAAGAGAGTTAAGCCAAGAAAATATATGTTGCTTTTAATGATAGAAATTTTGAAACTTAAATTGAATTCAATTAATTTGTTCTTTTTTGAAGATATTTCTTTAATTCGGCAGGCTTTAATAATTGATAATTTTGAATTAATTGCTCATTTAATTTTTAAGAAATTACATACATGTGTTGCATCATGATTATCAAGCTCTATACCCGAGCTCCGTCCCTTAAGTGGGAGTGAAACACCATATACCCACGTGAGCAGCCCTCCACGAGTCGGTAATTCACTTTCAGAATTCACACCTTTCGACACGTGAGCAGCCCTCCACGTCACTAGGTCGTGCTTTCCCTTGAACTGTATCTGATTCGCAAGTCTGTCATGGGCCAGAATTAGGGTTCTTGTTGCTTTAGTAGGTAATAAGATAGGTTCATGTACCATTGATTAGAACCGAACCCACATGCGTGAGAATCTAAAAAGCTCACCCCGATTAGAGCCATGCAAATAACCAAATCGAATTAAAATTCATGTGGTTAGGTTTTCGCTTTTCTTTGTTGATTAATTTGCTTTGTTTTTTTTTCATTTGATTAATTTATTTCTTTATTTATCCATTACCAACCAGTTTCCTTTTGCTTTCTTTATTTTTATATATCGTCATATCATAAAGAAAATACTAATTTAGAAATAGTCTAAAATTAAAGGCTTGATCAATAGGAGATTTGGTACGTAACAATGATGAGAAGAATTCCAAGAAATTCTTACAAATGGGTGATTGGCCGAGAGGTAGATCCGAGGAAAGAGAAATTGAGGTTCAGAAGCTCAATGACCAAATTGCAAGCTACAAAGGGATAATCTAAGAGTATTAAATACCGATCGTGGAACGACTCTCCACATTCTCAATGTCTCCCCTTATGCAGCATTGCAACTTTCTAGGGTTCCTCACCTTCTTCCCTTTTTATTTTTTCTTTCATCAAGTGGGATAGCTATTAGCCTATTACACGACCTTCTTGCATGTTAGTTTTTCTTAATTAACCGAAGAGATATATAAACGCCTTATACACATATGTACATAAACTCAAATATTTTACGATAAACATTATTTTTCACTGAATTTACTCGTTGTATTCTTCTCTACGTTAGTTTGGATTGAAAAATAGGTACAATCTTCCTGCCTTCAACAATCTAAAATAATTTATGTATTATATTGTATTATGACCTACAACTTTTTTTGAAGAGAAAGCTGGCCTCATTAAAACCCTCATCTAATCTTAAATAGGGGAAAATAATGCCCTTCTATATTAATTAGTGTATGTGCGAAGACAGTTACAAAATCGAAACAAGAATCCTAAACTGGAACCCATACGTACAATCACGAACCAAAGAAACAAGCTATTACAAAGCTACCACTAATGTACCCAACATACAAGCATAAACGTAAACATTAATCTGATACCCAAGTAAACCATGAGCCCTTGAGTTCCTTGCTTTGCCAATTCATGAGCTGCAACATACGATTCCTTCGTGAGGGTACTTCGCGCACAGCACTGGAAAAAGCTCAGCCGCATCCCCCAAGTAAAATGTCAAATCCAGACACAAAGGCACGCCCAGAGGCAACAGAGAGTGCTTACATTAATGATGTCACGATGAATTGCTACCCAATGAAAAGCAACATAAAATGGATTTAATCCCCAATTTAAGAGTCTTTTTCCCAGAAAAGTGGATAAACCCTGTCAATTCTAGACTTTTCTAGACGATCAGCTTCCTCGTTTGCTTCTCGATGTACAAATTGGAAGTTACATGGTAATTCATTACTAAACCTTTTGTACAGTAACACATCCTGCTCAAAAATTGATAAAACTGTACCATTTTTAGAAATCCAATCCATCACTAATTGACAATCAGATTCTATAACAATTAAGCAAGAAGAATCCCAACTTGAGTTTTTCAGAATCGAGCAAGCTTCTTTGACAACTTTAAGTTCAGCTCTCGAAGGGTCACACAAGCCGATGTTTTTGAAAATTGAATTAGGACTTTGCTAGAGGAGTCACACAGGATTCCTCCAATGCCAGCAGGGCCAAAACTTCCTCTTACCGCTGCATCAACGTTGAATTTGAGAGTTCCGGCAACATGGGGACACCAAAAAAATCGAGGGGGACAAAATGATTTTATACGATCAACACTCGGGCGAGGCACTCCAGCCAGAGAATTAAGCGAGAAGTAAGAAGCCGAAGGGAAAGAAGAAGGGCATTTTCCATGGCACCACCAACCAATTCGTAATAGAGCAATATCAAAAAGATTGTTCTTATCAAGAGAAACTATTAAACACAATCTCATTTCTGTAGCACCAAGAGTCCAAGAAATACCAAAGAAAGCCAATTTCCATACCTCTATTGATGAGCGGATGATAGGAGCCTCAAACCAAGAAGTGATCCAATCTTTTAAAGACTCGGATATGATTAAGTTTACCCCCACAACTGACACCAACGTTGCCATGTTCTCCAAGCTACCGGGCAATGGCAAAAAAGGTGCCTAACAGATTCAGTTGTTGAGTTACAGAAAGGGAAGAATATGGGGGGTCTGTATATAACTCATCTTTGGTAGGGAGTCTTTCCTTCATCAATTTCCAAACAAAAGTTTCTACGTTTGGGGGAGCGAGACCAATCCACACTAGACTCCAAAAATTGTCAGCAAGACCAGCCGAGCGAATCACATGATCATAGTATATTTTGGAATTGTAGCATCCATTGGGATTGATAGCCAATTGAATGTTGTCTTTTTCAGAAAGCCTGGGATGAACGCTATTGATAGCGCTCTGAAACTGATTGAAAGAAGGTCGTTCCCAAACGAAGAGCGGCCTTCGAAGTTGAATTTCCCAACACCACATACCATCTCTCCAAACCCCAAATTCAGCGGCCTTGCCAACTTTTTGCAAGCTAGATTGAAAATTCTTGGAAAAATAGATTTTAATGGGCCATTTGAGCACCAATAATTGTTTGAGAAGTCAGTCAATAAGAAATCCATTCCAAAACAGCTTTTTGAGTCAAAATTAGAGTTTTGAAGCATTTCTAGATATTTGACCAGTCAAATCGACTAATTTAGACGTTTGGTAAATAAATGATTGTAATAGCGGATTGTAGTGAAGTCTTTCATTTTGAAAAAAGCTCACTTTAGGAGTTTCTTAAGTTAGGAGTTTGGCTAAAAGACTTGTAAGGACTCTTTTTATCCTTGATAATTATAATTTTTTAAATAACATAAATTTGAATAAGTAATAAAATTAAAAAAGTAAATAATAAATTAATATATACATATAAATTTAATAATTAATAAAATTATATTCAAAATATAATTTTATAAATAAGAAATTAATATATACCTCTAAATTTAATAATTATTAAAAATTTATTAAAAAATAATTCCACAAAGAAAATAATATATACATCCTTCATATATGTTTAGTTATGATATTAAAAAATTATTTTTCATAATATAATTAATATTAATTAATATAAAATAATAATAATTAATAAATTATTCAAACAAGTATTGAATATAATAATATATTTATATGTTATTTTACTTGTTCAAATAATCAAACAGCTATCAGCTATCAGTTAATTTTACCAAACACTTTTATACAATCAGCTAATGCAATCCGCTAATCAAATCAGCTAATGTTTTCAACTATCCGCTATCAATTAATATAATCCATTAATAGCCAAACAATGCTTATATTTTTTTAGATAATTATTAATCTCATCCACTCAAATTCCTTTGTCGAAGATGACACAAGTAACAAATTGTCTCTATATTAATAAAGGGCAAAATCTTTTAAATATATCCCTAAAAATAATTAATTAAATAGATAACTTCCATAAAAATTTATTTAGATAAATATCCTTTTTAGTCAAATTAGCATCCTATTAAAAGTAAGTTCTGTGCAAAGTAAATACAGTAAATTAAATTATTTTCTTCTTACCTACCCACTCAACACGGATCTTGCGTTTAGTTAAAAGCAAGTTCGAAATTCGCTTTTGATAGGACACAAATTTTGTCCTACATGAGCTGAAAGAGATATTTATCTAAATAATCTTGGTTAGGGTTATTTTTTTCTAGATAATTATTTTAAGGGATATATTTGGTTAATTTTGCCTTAATAGAGACAATCTTAATTACTAAACACTTGATTTTAGTTAAATCCATATTTAACTAGGGTAATTAAGTAATATTCTTAAATTCAAAACAGCTCAGATTTCCACTTGTTAATTTAATTAATTCATTCAACGGTATAGTATAGAAAACAATGGAAAATTGTGCCTACCATTAAATACACTATACCTTAAAAAAAATTGTATTGAGAGTGATAGGGCGATTTAAAAAAAATTGTATTGAGAGTGATAGGGCGATTTAAAAAAATATTGCCGGGAACGAAGTTTATTATATGTTAAGGCTAATTTTGCCATTTAAGTTTATTATATGTTGTTTTTCAATGACAACTTTGTTACATGGATTCAAATGAAGTTTTAGCTCATGTGGTAATGAATGAAGACTTGAGTTAAAATTTTCACTTTGTAAAGAGTTTTTTTTACTATCAGTATCTGACTCATTAGCTGATTAATATAGATCGGGTTTTACAAAGGTTTAATATGGGAATCTTACTAACCTATTTTTCTATTCACAACGTTAAAATTCGAACATATGACCTTATAAGGACCTAATTCATCATCCTGCTAGACCAGCTGGTTTAGTATAGTTTTTATTTTTTAGTATAGTTTTTCATCACATGCTTTTTTATATTAAAGTTATTTTATTAATTTAAAAAAAACGTTTTAAATATAATTACTTTTAATAAAATTTATTAATTTAAAACATTTTCACTCATTCCTATAATTCTAGTAATTTATAAAAGAACAAAAAAGAGTAGATAGTTTTTACTAAAAAAATTATTAAAAACAAAAGTTACATGAATAGTGGGTGATTATAAATTAGTAGATTAAATTTTTGTAAAATTTAAGATGTCACATTTTTTATAATTAATCTTTATATATATATATATATATAAATACACACGGTGAAAACTTTTTGTTTCTACAAGCTCTTTAGTTTTTGGGATTTAGTTTAGAGTTTAGGTTTAGTGCTTGTGGTTAGAATTTAGGGTTTAGATTTTAGGGTGATATGTTAGGGATTTAGGTTTTAACTTATAAACCTTAAATTTTAACTATAAACATTAAATTTTAAATCTCTAAACTTTAAACCTTGAAAAAATATATAAACCTTAAAACTAAAATACTTGTAAAAACAAAAAAAATTACCGCTATTGTATGAAATAATTACCCATATATGTATATATATAATTGAATTGGTGTTACGTTACGTGAGACAATTATCAATGTTCAAATTGATTCAATTTGTTATGAGTTGTCCTTTCCATCCCCAGGTTTGATCAAGGGTGTAATGAAAGCCTAATTTGTTATGAGTTGTCCCTTTCATTAGATTAATAACCCCATTTCGACTTTTTCAAAACAACTTATGGGCAGCGAATCATAGCTTTTATTGCTTCGCTAAACAATTAATGCGGTGTTTTATGGTAGTTAGATTGTTTCATTTTTTTCAATTATATTATGACTATTAACTGCTTTTAATTTTATAATAATGTAAATAAATTCATTTTCGTACAAGGGTCAAATATCTAAGATAATTTCCAGAATTTAAATGTACAGATTGGGACGGTTTGAACAGATAAAATTAAAGTAGAGAAAACTCAGAAAGACGTCAGGGACTCAATCAGCTTCCATTGGTTTCATTCATGAACCGCAACCATAACATTTTACACCAACAAAAAAAACAATGGCAGAGACCAAGAACCATGGCCAGAAGCACTTTGTTCTAGTTCATGGCCTATGCCATGGTGCTTGGAGCTGGTTCAAGCTCAAACCCCAGCTAGAGTCATCGGGTCACAGGGTCACACTACTCGACCTATCAGCCTCTGGTGTAAACATGAAGGCAATCCATGATGTTCGTACATTCGAGGAATACAGTAGACCGTTGCTGGCATTTTTGGAGTCTCTGAATAAACCGGCCATCGTCGTTGGACATAGCTTAGGAGGCATGAATTTGGCCCTCGCCATGGATTTGTTGCCACATAAGATCTCAGTCGGCGTTTTCTTAACAGCATTCATGCCGGACACTATACACCCACCTCCGTATGTCATAGATAAGGTACTTATCAACTTGTTTCGAGGATTTTCGATATTAAACATATCCGACGCTCACTGGAAAACACCAATTGTTGCGATTTCTTTCTTTGAAGTATCTAGCGGGAGGCTCGGAGGAAACTGACCCCTCAGATTTTGAGGCAGTAACCATTTGGCAGCCCGGAAGCACCTTTCACTATAAGAATAATGGGACCAAATTTCTTGGCACACCAGCTCTATCAGCAATCCCCTGTTGAGGTAAACTGTCCCTGTGTATTTTATGTATCCTTAGATATACATTTCCCTTGTAAGTGAAAGAAACTGGTGGGGGTTTTTGTTTTGAAGGACCTGGAACTGGCGAAAACGCTGATGAGGCCTGGATCATTGTATGAACATGATCTTTCCAAGGCAAAGAATTTTTCGGATCGAGGGTATGGATCCGTGACACGGGTTTTTGTAGTTTGCGACGAGGATAAAGCGATGCACCTGGAACACCAACGCTGGATGATTCATAACAATCCCCCTCAAGTTGTGATGAAGATCAGTGGTGCTGATCATATGCCAATGTTCTCCAAAACCAAACAACTTTGTGACATTCTCTTGGAGATTGCAGACAGGCATGCTTAAATTCTTTCGTGCAATATTACATGTAAACAAGTTATATCATTTAAATGAATAAAATCCACCAACTGATATGATTAATGAAATAAATGTAATTTAAGATTGCTGCGAGACTTCCAGACCGCCAACTATTGTAAAACAATGGAAGTTTCAGTTTGACATACATTCATCTTATTTAAGCTGTTTTCATTCACGAAGACTTAGTACAGTAGTCATCAACGGCATTCTCAAGTATACTTGTCTGCAATTTCTTGGAGACAAGAGCATAGTTCCTTGGGTTTCGAAAACATGACCATATGATCCGAATCCGAAATCAACTTTACCTCATCGGGTGGATTGTGTTTGATCATCCACCTCTGGTATTCTTCTTTCATGATATAATCTTTGCCGCACAAGACGAAAACTCGAGGAGCCGATCCATATTTCTCCTTGGTGACTGTAATAGCCTTGATTGATTCTTCATCATGAAAGAGACCAACATGTCTGACCAAAGTTAGTGCAAGCGCCAAATCCTGCTCCCAATTCCATTGCAAACAAAACAAAGGAGATTGTTAATAGTTGAAAATATGTATAACCGATGAAGGGTTTTGATTGAATATGAGAACTCTTGCCTCAGGTGGGGATAACTGGTAGAGCTTGGGCGCCATGAAATTAGGCCCCAAGAGTCCTGATGTTGGAGGCTTATCTGTTCCATTGGAGAACACATATTCAGTGTCCATGGTCTTGTCGGAATCCAATGTTTCATTGAACTGTCCCAGCAGAAAAACAAAAAACAGTAATGAACCAGGACTCTTAAATCTTAATACACGGTAAGAACTAAGAACTGCAGAGGAGCATATACTTGTTGAGAAAGAGTTACATAAGGGAGATTTGGACCGGGCATGTAAGCAGTGGAGAATACTGCAACAGCAACTTTTTCAGGGAATCGTTCCATGGCAGCTGATATGCTATACCCACCAAGCTGTGACCCACTAGAATCACCTTCTCTTCCGGTTGGAGAGACGCCATGAAGCTCATCAATGGCTCGAAGTAATTGACAATCGAGTCGATCTCATGAAATTGCTTCGGATGAACCCCGGAACCAGCCATGTCCAAAGCTGTAACCTTATATCCCATTGATTTGAGCTGAGCAATCACTTTGTACCAACACCAAGCTCCATGGCAGCCCCCATGAACCAGCACAAAGTGACCCTCTTTCTTCTCCATCTCTCTCGGTTCAGTGGCTCCCCTTTGGAATCCTACAGCCAATTTATCTCAAAATCATGGAAGTTGTCCACTATGTGTGGCTTCGGTATCTCAAATCTGCTGAAGTCAGGACAATCGTCACTTTAGTGTCGTTTTTCAGTGTGTTGGAAAATTCTTTGTTTTTTCTACTTTCTCAACAAGTAAAAGTTACAAAAACAAACATGTAATGCTTTAAAGATGATGATTATTGCTCTCCATATAAGCAAAAAGGAATGGATAGGGCTGTAAATGAGACGAGACAAATCGCGAAATATTCGAGTTCAACTTGGTCAAAGCTCGGTCAAAGCTCGATTCGATTGGACTCGACTCGAGCTCGAACTCAGCTCGAGTTCTTAACGAGCCGAGCCAAGCTACATGATACTCGACTCGAAAAGCTCGCGAGCTACTCGAAAATATTGTATACTAAGTTTTTTATTTTTTATAATTTAAAATCTAAATTCCTAAACTTAAAACCCTAAAATCTAAACCTTAAAATCTAAATTCTAAACCTAACAACCTAAACCTCTAAACCCTAGACTAACACCCTAAACCCTAAAATTAACAAGCCTGAGTTTACACAACTTGTGTATCAAAGTTTTTTCTTGATAGGGCTTTAAATGAGATGTGACAGATGTCGAGCTACTCGAGTCCGACACGGTCAAATATCAATCAATACTTTACTGGATTGAGCTCGAATCAAGCTCGAACTCGACTCGAGTTCTTAACGAGCCAAGTCGAGCTCAGATTTTTTAGGCTCGTTAAAAATTACTCGAGCTCGAACTTGATTCGAAATGTTAACGAGCCGAGTCTCAACACTACTCGAGCTCGACTCGGCTCGTTTATACCCTAGGAAAGGGTATAAACGTAATCAAAACCATAGTTCTTCATTGTTCCATTCCTAGGGTTTAACGCCTCCCGAGGGAATCCAAGAGAGCATGATACGGTAAGGGTCGGCAGTTAAACATCAAAATCAATAGTAAAGTTCGATCGGGAAGGATAACATGATAACAACATGAAGTATGGTATTTGTAATGCGTGAAAAAAGACAACTGAAAAATGGTACCCGAAAAAAACGGTTGATATGATTTTATGGGGCCTTTTGTCATGTGGTTCACAAAATGAGTCAATTTCATATCATCAATAGCAACAGCAATAGAATAGTTTGAGTATTGATTTGTTGCAAAGTTTAATTTGTTAACCACATGCATACGAAGCGCAATTATATTGAATCGGATGTAAAAAGAAATGAACCAAAGAGCCGTCTTGTCAAGCCACCTTATTATGACAAACTTAAGGGGTGCGATGTGTCATGGATCGCGAGTTCGGATCCAAGTCATATGCACACACTAGTGTCATATTGGGCTTCAAAAGAACATCAGACTTAACTCGATCCATAAAGTATTTTAGAAGACAACCACTTTGACCTATGAGAACATTTTATGTGAACATGAAATATTCTTTCCTTAGTTAAAAGATTTATTTTAAGGAATATTCTAATTTTGTACTATTATAGTTGGTGGGCTTCGATCTTAACTGTCAAGATAAATTATTATAGTTATTTGGATGTAAGGGGACTCAACTATAAATAGAGGCATTCAATACCTTATTTATATATCTATCTTTTGAGTAATCAAGTTATTTACTCTAAAATTCTCTCTTGTGTTCTTTGTTCGTTCTTACTTGTCATCCTCTTCAATTTGCTTTCGCTTAAAACGATTTTGCGCTATAGTGCCTAGGAAGACTTTGATTTTCCGAATTAAGAAATCAAAATTACTTTTTTTTGATAATACAGAAAAAGCTAAAATGTTCCTCTAATCAGAGGTAATATCTTGATGAAGTAGCACCATCAACTCCCTTGGAGGCTCAAAAAACTCATCGTATCCTATCACGAGACCTGCATAGAACAAAAAGTTTATCTGCAACTTTGTTTCTCTCTCAACCAACGTGTTGGATTACAACCAACCAATTCCGAGACTGCAAAAGTCGGATTGAAGTAACCAGGCCATTTCCCAATAACGCACGAGATCCTCCAGAAAGAATCCCCACAGCTTTGAAATTATCCGTTTCCAACACCACTTACGGAATCCAAGGTTCCAGGCATAAACCAGAGAGTCATATATTCCCCATAGTTCAGCAAGAAGAATGGGACAGGTTCCAATATCTCGAGCAAAGCCAAATATTCATTCTCCATGATGATCACATATCACACTTCCAACGGATGTCCTCCCCTCAGTGTTTGAAACAGCACCATCTCAATTGATCTTTACCCAACCCTCATTTGGGGCCTGCCGGTGGTCTGCTTGACGCACCCCTACAGAATGAGCTATCCGCGCAGACCTGGAGTTATAGAACTATAACGACCTCTCTTTTGCTGCTTGAAAATTTAAAGTATTCGGGGTCGCTAGAAAGAAAAATAAAGTTGTTTTTTTGTGTGTTTTGAATATTTTTGTTGTTTTTTTTTTTTTGAAAAGTTTTGAAGATCGGGGAATTCAGTTTTAAAAATTTGTTTTGTTTTGAAAATGAAGGGTTGAAGTCGCCACCGGCCACTAAGATAAGCTAGGCATCGTAAAACCAGAGATTCTTTTGAAAACGAGTTCGGGAGTTGGTTACGTGTGCAGAAGGATTAACACCCCCATCACGCTCGAAAATCAGTACCAAATTATACGTTACTTTTAATCGATGGAAATTATTGAAATTTAAAATTGGATTTAATTAACTATTCTTAATCGAATATAAGCTTTAATTGAACGGGCTTTAACAATTTAGTGGGTTCGAATTAATTATCCGTTTAATTAATAGGGATGATTGTACATCGGACCGTAGATTAAATCGATATCGAATAAGATCGACAACCGAGTTAATTTGTATTTTGAATCGAGTACATCACCTTTATGCATGATACAAACAGTTAAAAATGATTTTATGAGTTGCCAAAATTTTATCCGTTTTAATATTTACCTTCAAACAATAAGAATTAATTCGAATATTTGGTCTATATACATTAAGTCAAGATTAAGACCAAAATAATCGAGTTAATAACTATCTTTTTTTAATATTTAGATTAATTAATTAACGATGTGAATATGCAATTAAATTAGGGGTGAGATGAATGACAAGTTAAACCATGTAACAAAATTGCAAATAGATAAATAAAAAACAATAAAGATAAATGCGGGAAATAAATACTCGGCCAAAATAAATTTTAAATATCCGAAAAAGGACAGGATCGAAAAAAATGATAAAGATGCGTAAAATAAATATCAGAAATTAAAGATCATAATTTAAATTGCAGAAAGTAAATGATGGAAATTAAATGCGAGAAAGTAAATGCTGAAATTTAAAAGGCGGAAATTAAAACTACACTAAACGAGCTATAGATAATGCGGGTCATCCTCCGTTGCGGGTCACCGTAAAGCCGGTCCGAACATAAATTAAATTATAATATATAAATATAAACATTATACTATGATATAATATAAATAATACTATATAATATATAAATAATAATATATAATATAAGATGTGAAAAGGATACAATATATAAAATATATTAATATATATATATATATAGTACGTATAGTATTTAATATATTAGGTGGTATAATATATATATATATAACATAATATATAAATATGATATATATAAATTAAGGACTAAAATGAAAGAAAAACAAAATAGGGGGTCAAAATTAAAACAAAAATAGAATCTCAAAAGGCCGAAATTGATTTTAAAAATAAACGGGAAGGACTAGAAAGGGGTTAACCCATGGTTGGAAATGGAAGTGGGAAGAAAATAGAGGACTAAAACAGCAATTTGCCCAATGACCAAAATACGCAAATCCTTCCCGGATTCGGGCATCCGCATGGGTTGTGGGCAGGGCGAAACAGCACCGTTTTGGAAACAACATATAAGCCAAAAAATAGGGCCAAAATGTGCTTATCAGCCCCATTTTTCCATTTCAAACAAAAAAACAAAAAAAACTTTAAAAGCTTTGTAGCCTGAAACCCTAGCCCATTCTTTGTGGATCGTTCCTCGGTGATGCGGTCTCACCGGCCGTCTCTGGCGTTCAAAGACAAACGGAGCACGATAGCTTTGCTTCCCCACAGGTAACTCGTCATTTTCTTTTTGTTTTTTTTTTGCTTTTTCTTTCTATTAGAAGAAAAATAAAACCCTCACCCTTTTTTTAAAATTAATTTCTGATCTAAAAAACAATTAAGTTTTAAAAAAAACTAAAACCCCATTCGATTTCTGGTTTTCAAAACTGATACGACTTCCAAAAAAACTTAGCTTTTGTGGTTTTTGTTTTTCTTTTCTTTTGATATCCGAAAAGAGAAGTGAAAAAATATCTTTTTTCTTTTTATTTCCAAAATCCTCTTTACATTAATTTAGCTTTCGGTTTTTATAACCGAAAATGACAAATAAAAAAAAACAAAAACATTAATGAAAATTGTTGCTGCCTCTGATTTATGAATTTTTTGTTGCATGCTTGTCTTTTGCCGAGGCTTGTCCGATAGGGGACCAGTCTTGGCGTTTTTTGGCTGAATGCGTGGAACAAAGGAGGGGACCGGCCCTCTTGGCGTGTTTGTTGATGTGGCACTTGACGTGGAGGGATGTTGCTGTCGTGGCTCCGACATGGCAACTGAGATGGCCGATGACGTGGCCTGAAGCTGGAAGACCAAGGGTTACTTCTAGAAGCTTTTGGAGTGTTGGTGGCAGCTGCTCTTGGCTTAGGGTTAAGGTTCTATTGCATTAGGGTTAGGTTAACCGGGTCATTGACATCTGAGTCGACCTGGGTTATTGGTTAATGGGTTTTGTGGGTATTGGGCTTTGAGTTGGCAGATTTGGGTATTGGTTTAGGTAAAAGGATGTAATGGGTGATGGGTTGTTGAACTTAGTTATGGATATGTAAAATAGACTATTTTTTGGACTTCATTAATTTTTGGATTATATATTTTTTAATTTTTGGATTTGGGTTTAATGTTTATTTACCGGACAAAATGGTGATTATAGCTGCCCCTCTTTGCTCATTGTTGTGAAACAACAATAGAGCAAAGACCAAAAGATAACTATTTTTGTTCGGTCAAGCTGGAGCACCCTTTTTTTGCACGACCCTTCCTTCAAACTCTAACTGGTCTATCTTCCAAATCTTGGAAAAATAAAACTCATCTTTTGGCCCGCAACACCACCGGTGGAGAGTCAGGATCTGGTCGATTTATCTACTTCATCATTTTCTCAAAAGAATAGAACTTGCAAGAGTAAAAAGAAAATCGCTTCAGACTAAGTATTCACTTATTTTATTTAAAAAATTGTAAAAATAAAAGGATTGGGTAAAGAGATATTTGAATATGGGTGATTCGCTATGCCACTGACGGTGAGACAAAATTGAGAGATTGGACTGGGTCAAGCTACGACTCTGATGAAGAGGCCTGATCCAGTGATTTGATTGTGATTAAGCTACAACTTTGATGAAGAGGCATGATCTGAGTTGGTTGTTGGTGCAGAGGCATGATTTGAGGAGTTAGGGGTGATCAAGCTATGACTCTAACGAAGAGGCATAATCTAAGTTATTGGTCGTGATCAAGCTACGACTCTAACGAAGAGGCATGATCTGAAAGGGAGTTTTTAATTCGCTACACCACTAACGATGAGTCAAGATCTAAAGATATATATCCCGCTACACCATTGACAAAGAGTCGATACCTAAAGAGAAGTCTAATCCGCTACACCACTGACGATGAAGCAAGATCTGAAGAAAAGATAAACTACCACTAAACTAACGATGAGGCAAGATCTAAAGAAAAGGTGACCCCCTACACCACTAACGGAGAGTCGAGATCGGAAGAGAAAAAGGTGATCCGCTACACCACTAACGATGAGGTAAGATCTGAAGAGAAAGAGGTTGATCTGTTACACCATTGACGGAGAGTCAAGATCTGAAGAGAAAAAGATAATCCGCTACACCATTGATAACGAGGCAATATTTGAAGAAAATAAGGTTGATATGTTACATCACTGACGGAGAGTCGAGATCTAAAGAGAAGAAGGTTGATCCACTATACCACTGACGAAGAGTCAAGATCTGAATGGAGGTCTCTTAATCCACTATACTACTGACAATGAGTTAAAATAAAAAATCAGAGAATAAGTGTGATAGATCCGCTACATCAATGAAGATAGGGCACGACTTGAAAATAGAAGTAAATAATAGTTAATAATTGTTCACTTGGGGTTTGATTTTTGATTTAGCTTCCTTTGCTTTGAGGGTTCACCATTTAGTGTTGGGTGTCGTTATACTCCCTCTTTGAGGTTTCAACTTATTTGTTAGTCTAGCTTTCTTTCGTGGTTGAGGGTTTGCCAATTTGTCATTGTCCTCCATGATTGAGGCTTCTCATCCGGAACCTGTTTTTTATGTATGAGTGAAGTAAATGCACTTAGCATGAATGCATCTAACTTGATGTGTAATGTATGCATTTACTGAATGCATGATGATTAGATGAATGACATGCAATGCATTTGGCCATGATGTTGGGTCCAAAGGGGATGCCCCATGACTTTTTGGTCATATCGGTGGCTCGGTCTTGTTTTTGCTCAAGTTCTAACTTGCAGACAGGATGGGTTGTTATCTTGTGTGAACTGATGCTCCAACCTCTCATGGGTTGACCATCTTTTTCTAAAATGTTTCCTTTCTAAGCGAAGTTCAACTTGTGAGTGTCTTCTTTAGTCAAAGTAGCGATATGAGGGCTCATTTGCTGTTAGTCCCTATACTTTTGAGCTTATTTGTAAGTAATGCAGAGAAATTTTTGTTTCAAATCTCAGACTTCATGTTCTAATTTCAATGTGAGATTCTTATTAAGAAAACTGGGTTTTTTTCTTTCAATTTGTGGAGATATCAAGCTAGATTAAATGCCCTAAATATCAAGTGCATGAGCAACACTGAAATGGCTGAATCTTGTGTCTAGGAGACCTCGAAAGCTAAATTGATGTTTCAAGATGTGAAGTGCATTTTAAGCTCCTCCAGGTCTTGGCCAACTTACCTTGGCAGGTTTGTTTTTTGTCTTGTTTTTGTTTGGGGAATTCAACTAATCACATTCTTTTGGCTCGAAATAAATGATTGAGCAAACAACAAATTTTTGAGCTACTCAGCATTTTCATGATTTAGAAAATATTACTATCACTCATAAAGCGAAGATTTTCAATTAGAATAGGCTTCAGCGGAGTGACCCAAAGATTCTACACTATTATTCGAAAAGATGCCTATTACCATGTTTCAAACATTAGAGTTCTTTTTGATTAAAAATGCCTATTATTAGGCCTTAAAGTGCTTTTATGAAAAATGCTTATTACCAGGCTTTGAAGTGCTTTTTGAAAAATGCCTATTATCAGGCTTTGAACATTAAATTACACTGATTTGTTATTATTTGTGGTCCTTAATATGAAATGCAAGTCGCACATTCGTAATCTTTGTAGCTTAGGATTTTAATTGGACACAGGTTATTCATGCTCAACCTCCTGGTCAGAGTCAATGTCCCTTGTACAATTGATATATGAGGACTCAATAGACAAATATACACAAAATGAAGAGATAGTTATAAACAAAATGCATCGTCTCATTGAAAATTAAACCATGTAGTCCTAGGCCCTTTAGAAAAGATCGACACCGTCTTCGGGCTTAAGCAGATGGATTTGATTTACATGCATCACTTAGAGAGGTTAAAATGAGTAAGGGAACCTATTGAAGTTTTAGCTTGACATCTTGACACTGAAGCAAGAATGAGTTCATTCTTCAAAGAATTCAACTTCTTTGCGATCCATTAGACCTTGGACCATGTCTTTGAACTCATGGCAATCTTGAATAGTGTGCCCCTTTTTGGCATAGAACTCATAGTACAGGCCGCTATGCCCTTCTGGCATCATCATTTCTTGACTGATTAGACCCGCATCAAGTAGCTTCTTTCAAAACCAATTGAGAGGTGATTTGAATTCCGACACCTTGGATTTAGCCGTTCAGTTACTTTCCTCGAAGATGGCATTCACTCTACCAGTATGGTTTGGTAGGGGGTTAAAGGTCATAGCTGGCCTACTGGATTTGTCAAAACTTATAACCCCGAGCTTGATCAGCTTTTCCACAGCCTTCTTGAAGATGATATAAGTCTCAATCCAGTTTCCCACTTAATCACCATGGTATACGCACTTTGTGCTAGGATCATACCATTTTGGGAAGGGAGGCTGCAACGGTGCTTGATAGAAGGGTGCCACCATATAAGCATCGAACAATTTCTTGTACAGTTCACCGTACGAGATTGGTAACTGGGTAAAATCCATATTCTCAGGGTTCTTTCTTTGACTGAGGTCTTGGCTCGAAGAACCCTTGGCACTTGGTGTAGTATTGGGTTGTACAACTGTGATAGGCTTGGAATAACCGGTATTGTAAACTCCCAAAGAGTTCACTTTATAGTCTTTCTTTGTATGCGAGGTCTTCTTGTGGGACGAACTATCTCTGCTGTTTATTTTTGCCACTCTTAACAACATTTTCGATGAGCTCACCGGATAACACAAGGTCAGCAAAGTTGGTAGTTGTGTTTCCTATCAAGCGACCCAAGACCATACCCTCCAAAGTCTGGATAAACATGACCACCATCTCTCTTTCGCTAAGTGAGGGTTGAACTTGAGCCGCCACGTCTCTCTAATGCTGGGCATACTGCCTAAAGCCTTCATTTGACTTTTGTTTCATGTGTTGCAAGGTCCAACGGTCTAGCACTATGTTATTGACATGTTGGTACTGTTCTAGGAAAGCTTTGGCCAAGTCTTTCCATGACTTTATCTGATGTCTGTTCAACTGATTATACCATCTTGTGGCATATCCTAAGAGACTATCTTAGAAACAGTGGATCAATAGCTTGTCATCTCTCATGTATCCCGTCATCCTTTGGCAGAACATGGTGAGATATGTACGGAGACAACTCGCTCTGTCGTATTTCTCAAATTCTGGGACCTTAAACTTAGGAGGTAAAACCAGATCTGGGACAAGGCTGAGTTTATGGGCCTCAAATCCAATAAAAGCATCAGTTACCTCTATGGCTTCCATCTTTTTATTGGGTAGCTTGCATCAGTCCTCAATCTCTTTAGAGGTTTCAGCTCTATGTTTCTTTATTTTAATTAATTGGTCTATATCCAAGACAAAGTTTTCAGCTTGATTTCTGATGAGAGAGTAGATTTATAGGGAATGAGGCACCAGCCTGATGAAGTGGTGACTTCCCTCGAGAAAGTATTACCTGAGGGTTCGATTGATCCTTAGCATGAGTAGGAGTAAACCCCGGAGGATAAGTGGGACATTCATTCCCATTAGTGGGATTGGGATTTGCCGTAGGATTTACGATAGAAGTCTCTCATTGTCCATGAAGCTTAAATCCAAGCATTTGGGCTATTTGGCCTGGTGTATCTTGTTGAGACTTTTTAAACTGTTCCATCATGTCTTGACGGGCCTTAGTTAACTGTTATTCCATCTTTCTGGCCAAATTTTCTTGCATGTCCCTTTGGGTTTGCTCAATCCAGTCTAATCTGTCTTCGTTCACCATTTTAGTTTTTTGTCGGGTTCCGTAGGGGTGCTGAATCGATTGAATTTTCTTTTGATCCAGAATCACTGTCACAAGAAATTCCCAAAAATTATCTCAGTGTTTTCAAAATAAATGCATGTAAATGCAAAATAAATGCCCTAGATGCAAATGTATTGATGCAAAAATGTTTAATTCAATATAATGAAGATGACATGCCACCATGGTGCAAATGAATGAAATTGATGGCAATGCAATCACCGTAAAATGAGTGAAGGAAAAGATTGATAATGCACGAATAAATGCAAAAAATGTTGATCAACGAACATTCTCATTGAGAAACTTTCCTTAATGAAGGTTGAATCTTATTACAACGAGAAAAAGAGAATAAGGGGCATCTAGATTAGCCTTTGCTTAATTCAAACTTCAAAAATCTTTAACTCGTCATTATGGACTATTTCTTCCATTACGAAAGCCCTCAATTTTGAACTGTTCTCGAATCAACTCTTTATGCAGAGATATCATGAATATGTACAAAAATAAACAAGCAAACAAGACAAGAAAAGTATATTAGTATACAAATATACAAATAAAGAATGAGAACCGAATAAACACACCAAAGCGGCCTAACAGCATGAATTTTAAATTTCTATGGTTATCCACATGGCTCTAAAGGGGTGGGCTTTCTAGATTCTCACACATGTGGTTTGGGTTATAGAGAGGGGTACTCAAACCTATCTTATTATCTACTAAGATAACAAGAACCTCGATTCTGGCCCACGACAGGCTTACGAATAGAATTCGGTTCTAGAGAAAGCACGACCTAGTGACGTGGAGGGCTACTCACGTGTCAAAAAACGTAGATTTCAAAAGTGAATTACCAACCCGTGAAGGCTGCTCACGTGGGTATGTGGCGTTTCACTCCTACTTAAGGAACAAAGCTCGGGTATAGAGCTTGATGAGTATGATACAACACATGTCGATGATTCCTTAAAAATTAAATGAACAATTAATGCAAAACCACTAATTATTAAAACTCGTTAAATTTAAATGTATCTTCAAGAAAAAAAACAAATTAGTTAAAGACAATTTCGATTTCAAAATTTCCATCGATAAAGTCAACATATGTTTTTTGGCTTAACTCTAAAAAATTGATCCCAGCGGAGTCGCCAGCTGTAACGACCTCTCTTTCGCTGTTTTAAAATTTAAAGTATTCAGGGTCACTAGAATGAAAAAATAAAGTTGTTTTTTTTTGCGTTTTGATTTATTTTGTTGTTTTTTGAAAAGTTTTGAAGATTGGGGAATTTGGTTTTAAAAACTTGTTTTGTTTTGAAATGAAGGGTTGAAGTTGCCACCGGCCACTAAGGTAGGCCGTGCACCGTAAAACCAGAGATTCTTTTGAAAACGGGTTCGGTAGTTGGTTACGTGTGAGGAAGGATTAGCACCTCTATTACGCCCGGAAATCGGTACCAAATTATACGTTGCTTTTAATCGATGGAAATTATTAAAATTTAAAATTGAATTTAGTTAACTATTCTTAATCGAATATAAGCTTTAATTGAACGAGTTTAACAATTTAGTGGGTTTGAATTAATTATCCGTTTAATTAATAAGGATGATTGTACATCGTACCATAGATTAAACTGACATCGAATAAGACCGACTGTCAAGTTAATTTACGGTTCAAATCGAGTGCATCATCTTTATGCATGATGCAAGCAGTTAAAAATGATGTTATAAGTTGTCAAACTTTTACCCGTTTTAATATTTACCTTCAGATAATAAGAATTAATTCGAATATTTGGTCTATATCCATTAAGCCAAGATTAAGACCGAAATAATCGAGTTAATAACTCTCTTTTTTAATATTTAAATTAATTAATTAACGATGTGAATATGGAATTAAATTAGGGGTGAGATGAATGACAAGTTAAACTGTGTCACAAAATTGCAAATAGATAAATAAAGAACAATAAAGATAAATGCGAGAAATGAATACTCGGACAAAATAAAATAATTCAAAATTTTAAATATCCAAAAAAAGTACTGGATCGAGTAAAATGATAAAGAAGAGTAAAATAAATAGCGGAAATTAAAGAGCGGAATTTAAATTGGAGAAAATAAATGACGAAAATTAAATGCGAGAAAGTAAATGCTGAAATTTAAAAGGCGGAAATTAAAACTACACTAAACGGGCAATAGATAATACGGGTCATCCCCGTTGCGGGTCACCGTAAGGCTGATCTGAACATAAATTAAATGATAATATATAGATTTATACATTACACTATGATAGAATATAAATAATACTATATAATATATAAATAATAATCTATATATATTATATATAATATATGATGTGAAAAGGATACAATATATAAAATATATTAATATATATATCGTACGTATAGTATTAAATATATGAGGTGGTATAATATATATATATATAGCATAGTAATATATAAACATAATATATATAAATTAAGGACTAAAATGAAAGAAAAACAAAATGGGGGTCAAAATTAAAACAAAAACAAAATCTCAAAAGGCTGAAATTGATTTTAAAAATAAAAGGGAAAGACTAGAAAGGGGATTAACCCATGGTTGGAAATGGAAGCGAGAAGAAAAAGAAGGACTAAAATAGCAATTTGTCCAACGACCAAAAGGCGCGGATCCTTCCGGATCTAGGTCTACACGCGAGTCGTGGACAAGTCAAAACGGCGTCGCTTTGCAAACAGCATACAAGCAAAAAAAAACCAAAGCAAAAATGATCTTATCAGCCCTATTTTTCCATTTCAAACAAAAAACAACAAAAAAAAAACTTTAAAAGCTCTGTAACTCAAAACCTTAGCCCCCTTCTTTGTGCGCCGTTCCTCGACGACGCGGCTTCACGGACCGTCTTCGGCTTTCAAAGGCAACCGGAGCACGATAACTCTGCTTCCCCACAAGTAACTCATCATTTTTTTTGCTTCTCCTTTCATTTAGAAGAAAAAGAAAACCCTCACCCATTTTTGAAATCGATTTCCGATCTAAAAAACAACCAAGTTTTTTTAAAAACAAAAAAAACCCATTCGATTTTTGATTTTCAAAATCGATACGACTTCTAAAAAAAACCTAGCTTTTTGTATTTTTTTGTTCTTTTTTTTCTTTTGATATCCGAAAAGAGAAGTAAAAAATACTTTTTTTTTCTTTTGATTTCCAAAATCCTCTTTACATTAATTTGGCTTTCGATTTTTATAACCGAAAATTACAAATTAAAAAAATAAAAACCTAAATGAAATTTGTTGATGCCTCTGATTTTTGAATTTTTTGTTGCATGCTTGTCTTTTACCAAGGCTTGAACTATAGGGGACCAGTCTTGGCGTTTTTTGGCCGGATGCGCTCAGCAATGGAGGGGACCAACTCTCTTGGCGTGCCTGCTAGTGAGGCACCTGACGTGGAGGGATGTCGCTGCCGTGGCTCTGACATGGCAGTTGAGGTGACCGATGACGTAGCCTAAAGGTGGAAGGCCAAGGGTTGCTTCTAGAAGCTTCTGGAGTGCTGACGACGGCTGCTCTTGGCTTAGGCTTAGGGTTTTATTGCATTAGAGTTAGGTTAGCCGGGTTGACCCAGGCTATTGGTTAATGGGTTTTGTGGGTATTGGGTAGGCAGATATGGGTATTGGTTTAGGTAAAAGGATGTAATGGGTGATTGGATGTTGGACTTAGTTATGGATGTGTAAAATGGACCGTTTTTTTTTACTTTATTAATTTTTGGATTTTAGTTTAATGTTTATTTATAGGACAAAAATGGTGATCACAAAACTCACTAGAAAGCCTTAGGCAATGTTGCAGAAAATTGCCTCGTTCAACAAATCCATCCTCAAATATTAGTGAGTACCTCAATTTCCAGAGTTGCGAGTAGATAGTAGCAAATTTAATATTCCACAATTTACCATTGTTACCAACATACGGTTCAGATCTTAAATTAAGCTCAAACCATACATGCGAGGGACATGACAAGAACTCGGGTAACTTCTCTTGAAGGACCAATGCAACACAGGTAACGACAGCCTTGAAACAATCCCTAAGCACATGCAACACATCCTCATCTCCTTGCCCGTAGATTCCACACACAACAGAAGCTACAATGTGCCATCAACACCACTTCATGTTGGTCAATAACCGGCCACGCTAGGCCAACCAAAGAAAAATGTGTACCCTCTGTGGCACTTGAAGTGACCCTAACCTTTTTCAAATCGAACAAGGGGCAGCTCTAGCATTTGGTGTAAGGGCCATATAAGCCACCGTGTCGAAAAAAGTCTATTAGTTTCCCATCTCCAACCAAAGTGTCCGGGCCCAAAGAGAAATATAGAGCCAGAATCGCAATAATTTTCCTAAGGCAATCGGGAGGGAGTACGGCCGATAAAGTAGGCCAATCCCACTGCCCTGAGTCAGTGGCCATGTTCGCAACCAGTATTCCCATAGGCGGATTATCAAACAAACATTTGGTGGCTAACGAACCCTCCTAATCCAACCAAACATCAAACCAAAAATTAATCGACTTCCCGTCACAAACTTATTTAGGCATTTGTCTTGAGAAGATCGTCTAAAGCTGCTCGGTTTGTTAGACTGAAAGTCTAGCTCCATGACAAATGGTATCGGAATGACTTTTTGACTGCTCGATTTAACGCCGAACGACCCAGGTATGTGTTAGACAGAGTAGACAACCATAACAGTGACCCATCATAAGGGTGGATAACTTATGACGAGTGCATTACAAGGTTGAGGGAGAAAAATATCACGTCTTAGAAAGACGATGAATATTAATCCCACATAAAAAAAAGTCTTGGAGATATAAATGCGGTAGGCCCGTGACAGATGAATAAGTACCCTTCCACTAGCGTCACATGAGAACCTACGAGTCTTCCGCAATATCCTCTTCGACAATAGCAACAAGAATCTTTAAAACTTATTTCATATTCTCTCTTCTGAATTTTAAATATTAGCGACCGAGTCAACAATGGACAAGTCAACAGCGATTGGGTCAACCAAGACTAGTCTGCACCGATTTCATTGCCACTAATAAATACTAAAGTAACATCAAACAAAACATTTATGTTGTCCCCAAACGGTCCCAAGCGAGAGAATTCTAATTCTTCCACAATATATTCCTCGTTATCAATAGGGATCTCTATTAAAAATGATTTCTTAATCATGTATCTTTCTTGGATTTTAAATATTATGTTCACTATACTTATCATTTCTGCCGAGATTTTGAAACATTTCCAATACGACTTTTCAATATAATTTTAAATTCAATCTAACTAATAACAAAATTTGTTCTAACAAATTAAATAAACAAAATAATCTAAGTATTAAGACAACTACAAATAATAATAATCATAGAAACATTACTGTTTGGTTCTAAAGAATGTAGCCCCTTTTATTTTTATTTTCTTGAAAAATAATAAACGATGAAAAAAACGTGTTTGGTTGTAAAAGAAATTAAAAAAAGTAAAAATTTGAAAACATAAAAACATATTTTTATTAAAAATATTTTAAGAAAGTAAAAAATATAAAAACACATGTTTTTAAATTTTAACTTCATTTTAATCCGAGTTCAAATCATTCTAATACCATTTTTTAAACTTTAATTTATTTATTCATATTTTACTTATTATTATTGTAATAATATTTTCTAATTATATTTTATTTCAATTATTTAATAATTATTTTTCATTTCTATTTTAAAAAGTTAGATACCAAACACATTTTTACTATTTTCATTTTTTAAAAACAACTTTTCATCTCTATCAACTAAACATGTTTTCTTATTTTTAGAAAACTAAAAAAAATTATTTCTGAAAATGAAAACAGAAAACAAAAATAAAAAATATTTGACGAAAAAAAATCATAAAACCCAAAAATCTACCATTAATATATATAATCGAGTTAATTGCACTGCACCTTCCTAGACCACAACCCTTATTTTAAAGCGGTCTCTAAAATTTCAAATGTTTCAATTTCATCCTCAAACAAAAGTTTTCATCCTTCAAGTTTCATCATTAAATTTTCATTTATGAATTTTTTAATTTAGTATATATTAGGTTCCCCGTACCACTCTAGTTGGCATGTTCCTAGAGTGAGATGACATGCTTAACGGAAATAAAGTTCAGGGGTCAAATTGAAAAAAAAATCTTCAGAAACCAAATTAACAATAAAATATAATTTCAAATATCAAAATCCATTTGTAAACTACTACTGTTAATTATTTCAGTTGTTTCACCCTAGAAGACTCGACCATAAACTCGAGCAAATTTCAGGTATTGTTCAATGTTGCTCAGTATATTTCTTAGAAATTGCTTCCAGGCAGGAGCACAGTTGGCTGGGTTTCGAAAACATTACCATCGGCTTTACCTCATCGGTGGATTGTGTTCAATCATCCACTTTTGGAAGTCTCATTGGTGACTGCAGCCTTGATTGATTCATCATTAAAGATACCAACATGTCTGACTAAAGTTATTGGAAGGGTTAAATCCTGCCCCAATCCAAAGGAAACTGATTCAATGGAGATCTTAATAACTGAAAAGAATATGTAAATGATGAAGGGTGTTGATTGATTTTGAGAACTCTTACCTCAGGTGGGGATAATTGGTATAACTTGGATGCCATGAAATTAGGTCCAAAGAGTACTGAAGTTGGAGGCTTATCTACTCCATTGTCGAACCCAAACTGACTGTCCATCTTGCTAGAGTCCGATCTTTCATTTAACTGTTCGAGGAAAAAAAACAGTAATGGTCGTTAGGGACTTGTCTCATTACATGGTAAGAATTGCAGATGAGCATGTAACAAATAGTAATGTTCAGGTTGTAAATGTTACATCTAATTGTGTAGGGAATGAGAGATATGATGTAAATATTAGTATAAGATGTATAGTTACATTAGTAGGGTTTAGTGAACTTTGTAGCAAACTCTGCTGTTTTTTTTTTTTTGATGAAATAAGAAATCTACTTATCCAAAGAAAAAGATTGCAAAGGATAACATATTAACACCTAACAGCTTAAAGTTTGACATAACTATGTGATCAGAGTCCGGAATCAGTATCACCCAATCAGGAGGATTGTTTTCAATTATCCATTTAGAAAGACTTCGTCCACGACCTTGCCTTTGTCACACACTATGCGCACTCAACGCACTGATCTGTATTTCTCCAGATCAATAGTTCTAACAATACAGAATGCAAGAAAAAATGGATCAAAGTTATGCTAAGTTGCCTCATAAGCATCCGTTTGGATTGCTTCTTTTTTTATAGATTGAACGGTGACACCAAGGTCACAATCATACCGCACAACCAGAACAAGGCCAGTTCAAAGATCCTTCTCCTTAACTTGAATGTTGGAAAAAATCAAAAGATTATAACTAAATTATGATTTTTAGCACATCATTGCATCTTTACTCGCCAAAATTCAAGAATCATCAATAATACTTGTCTAATTTGAATTACATGTTTTGGGAAAAGGAAAGGGTAAAAGTTAATAAGAGAGCTCAGTTACCTGACAAGGCCTTTCATTCCTCAGAATGTATTCATCCTACTCTTTAAAGCATAGCTCCTGAAACCTTGTTAGGCTGCAATCAAAACAAGATAAAACTTTTATAAACATATGAAGAGTCTTATAGCATTGACGGAAGAAAAATAATCATAATAGGAAAATGAAGCACCGTTTTAGAAGCACTTTTGGGTTGTATGGAAACAAGTTCTTCTGGTGAAGGTTCTCCAGAGATTTTTTTAGAGAAAGAAAACAATACTTGGCTAGCTCATACATTTGTGTCGTGTCTCTATATTCAACGTCACCCTTTAAAGTCTTCTCTAGGGACAAAGGTTTTGTTTTCACAGGTCCAGATGAAGGTTCTACCTTAAAATTGGAGCTTTCTGACAAGAGTTTTCTTCTCTTGTTAGACAACTGATTTCTTAGTTTCCCATAAACTGAAAACTCTGTAAATGTTTGCCAATGATCACACAAGATGTGCAAGCACCTACAGAATATAAACAAAACCGTACCACAGAAGAAAAGTATGAAGAAGTTACATAGAATCAGTTGTAAAAAGAAATGAACAAAAGAGTCGTCTTATTATGCCACTTTGTATGCCCAAGCTTAAGAAACAACATGGTATAGATGAAAACTAAAATACATACCTTAAGAGATACTCTGCGCAACTAATTCCCGAGTCTTTTGAGATAAGATAATCAAGAAGAACTTGATGATCATAGTGCAACTGTAGGTAGTGAACCGAAATACAAAACATCAAGGATTATCTATCACCTACTCCTATAAAAGAAATTGAACCATTTTTTCCCATTAACATTTTTCTGTTGGACAACAAAAACTGAGCCTAGGGAGCTTCTAGAAAGATTAGGATGTAAAGGACTTGCCTCTGCAAGGAACAGATGAAATAGGTGTATGGGATTAAAAATATATATAACATGAAAAAGAACATCTATTGTCTCATCTTGAGGTGCCTGTCTTTCCTTGTGAAATCTGTAGACAAGCCAATAAACAGTTTAAAGAATAACCAAAGAAAAATCAATAAAAAATGTAGGTAACAACAAGGATACTATTGCTTACTGTTGTTCTTCACAAGCTTGTAGAGAAAGCAGTTCCAAGAGCAATTTGAATAATATGTCACCCTAAGAAAAATAAGGAAGACGAAAAGAAAATCAAACAACTAGTGCTTAACAAAGTTTCTAATGTGGAATAATTTTTTTGGAAAAGGAAAACACATAGAGACAATGAAACAGCACATAATCATACAACCTTATAGTGTTTAACAAAGTTTCTAATGCTGCGGGGAACTGACCTCGTGCATATACAGCTTGAGGAGGGAAAATGAAAAGTTTATGAACTTCTCCCTGTGTGTTTCATGGGTAACAAGCTTATCGACCGGAACATATCCAGAAAGCCAAGCATATAGCTCTGATAAACCTTTCTCTCTAGCATAACTTAGCTCTGACATTGCATCACTAGGATAATGCTTGATAGCATCTTGGGCTGGATTTATCAAACTGGAGGAACACCTCAAGAAAAGAAAAATGACCTGTCTTTGTAAATGACGAGAGTGCATACTATGTACTTTTCCATCAGAATAACTTAACATAAAAGGAGACCCTTCTAGACAATCATCCTGATTCTCAACTTCAGTTAAAGGTTGGCACAAAAGTTCTTCAAAGTAAATATGGAGAAGCTGCAACCAGGAAACAAGAACCAAACTGTCTAGGGATATCTGAAAACTAAGTCTGATCATCAAAACCTGCATTTTTTTTAAGTTCATGAAATTAGACTGCTTGTGTGAAAGTAAAACAGATCCAAGTAGCAGCAAAACATCTACATTCACGTACCAATAATTTGTATTTTAAATACTGAGAGATGCTCGTGTCGGCACACTCGGCTTTCTTGCCAAGGCACCAAGATAAAAGTTTAGGCACAAGATTGATAATTTTGGAAAGAATTGCATGCTTGTCTACAGAATCATCCAAACTTTCTGCAAAACTAAATTGCTCAACAAAAGAACATAGTAACTGAATAAAATTCCCCAAGAACAAAGCCCGAGGCTCGTCCTTTTCACCGCCGTTTCCACCAAAGATCTCATCCATTGAATCCCAAGGAGCATTTAAAATGGAAAAGCTTATCGAATTTAAAAACACTAGAAAAAGCTCATCATCACACTCTTCCTTCAAAAACTTCAATATATTTCTTAATATTCGAATTATTCCAGCTATCGTAAACAAGCTAGTATTTTTCAATTTAGGCTTAAATAAAACTACAACACTCAACAAGTCAGAATCAGAAACCCGGAGTCCAGTTATTGAAGGTTCAAAAGAACACGAAGATATGTTCGAGATTGACAATTCGAAGCAAATACAGAGCGAATGGATAAAAAAATCCCAGCTTTTTACCTGCAAGAGAAAAAACTTGAAAAAGATAAAAGCAAACTTTAAAGCTTTATATAGAATCTATAAATTTGATTAACATACTGATGAGGCTAGAAATTCAGAGAGGGTTACGAGAACATTGCCAGCTAAATGTTGAATGTATCGACATTCCAAAGTTAACAAATTAATCTGAAAAGAAAATTAATGTCATTTGGCGATTTGGGTGTTTAAAGAAAAACTGTAAAAAAATGAACAAAAGAGAAGAATATGAAGAAATTACCAGGTGAGGTATTGCTTCGGATAAACAATGGTTATTGTGTTTGTGTGAGTTTGGGTTTAATGGAGAAGAGGTGTCAGTCGACTGAATCAAGCGGCGAGTTTCGGTTGAGACCTGAAAAGAGAATAAGAGAATCGAGTTAAGTAATGGAAGGAGGCTCAACAAAGGAAATTGAGAGGAGAATAGAGAGGAACCTGAGAGAGAATGAGAAGAATGTTTTTCTCTTCTTGTTTGCTGAAAGAGAGATTCTCTGAATCCTGACATTGTAAAACAAAAAAAAAACGGAAGAGATTAAAGAGAAAGAAAATGGAGGGGAAATTGAGATTTTGGAGAAGAGAAGAACGGACGGTGAAACGGCGAAGAGAATCGTTGATCAGACGGCAGATACGGAAAAACTCAGATTCAGTGAGCGAAGGTGGTGACATTTTTTTTCTTCCTTTTTTTTTCTTAAAGAACCGTTATATTGCATCTATAGAAAGAGAAAAAATTCGTAAGTTTAGTTTAAGGATGTTTTGGTTATAATATTTAAAATTTAAGATTAATATTTAGAATTTATAGTTTATGGTTTAGAGTTGTGATTTAGTTTTTTAGGGTTTAGGTTTAGTAATTTAAGATTTGGGTTTATAGTATAAATATGCAGATTTGTGTAAAATAAATTTTATACAACCTGTAACACCCAAAACCGGGCCTAGTCGGAAGGTCAATTCCGGCAACCGAAAATTTTGCATCGCAAAGTCAAACTATAGTATTGACCTTTGATCAAATGACCAATTATTGGATTATTGAACCCTAATTAGGTAGTGATGTTGTTAAGGATTCCATTGTAAACATTGAAACTTGTTTTAGTGACTAAATTGAAAAAATTAAAAATTTAAGGAACAAAAGTACAAAGAATAGGAAGTTGAGGGACTAATCTTGCAATTAGCCCATCTCCAAGCCTAATCACCACATACGTGGGATTAGGATAGTGAATTCCTTCCTTGCAAGGAAAGTTAAACACTAAAATAATAAGGAAAAAGAAAGAAAGAGTCTTACCCAATAGATTTCTCAAGCAAGCACCTTCATCATCTTTTTCTTCTTCCTTTAAACAAGCAAGCACCTCCATTGGATGATAATTTAAGATTTGATTTTTTTCAAGTTTCTTAATCCTAGATTATAGCTATCGACCGAGTAAGCAATTCTCTTTAATTGATTTATCGAATTCCATGGCTAAAACTATGTTTAAATCCAAGTTTATGAATTCAAGAACCCTAGAAATTCTCAAAGGATATCATATCTTGTTCGTTATTGATTTTCATAGCTATTAGATTGCTATGAGTCTATTATCGATATTGAAATCCTTGTAATTTTTATTTCATTGTAGCTCAAGAGAATCAAGGTGAAGAATCACCAAATCCCTCTAATCCCACCAAGCTCAAAAACAAAGGAATTGTTATCCGAGAGCCTTGAAAGTCTCGAAAGTATCGGTGAGTGTAGTCGGAGCCTTGAGATTGGCTAGGTTCCTATCTCGATTTCATTATATTGGCCTATTGCATTTCCATCATTGGAATCAAGGTATTGATATATGAAAACCTTGTTAAAGGTATCATTGGTAAGCTTATTACATTGTCAAGTTGATTATTGAATTATTGCATTGTCATTGATATCATTGAAACATTGAGAAATGTCATATTGATCATGGTATATTGTTAAAGCTACATTGACATTGTCATGGTTACCGTTATTGCTATTACTATTGTTATTGATAATGTTATTATTTTTATTGGCTTAAGTATTTTATTCTTGGATACGAATGGACAAGGGATACAATTGGCATGCCATAGAATTTATGAGCTTATTGGTACGGAGTGGAGTACGGTCTTTGAGCTAAGGCTCTATTTGGCGATGTTGGCGGGATGTGTTAGTGCTGGTCCTATTGGCGATGTTGGAGGATATTGATCATTTATTGTTGGCGATGTTGGTTGAGAATTCGCGTATCCATATTTACATGTCGATCCAAGAAAATAAATTATTGTAAAAAAGTGACTTGAGATGCACCTTTATTGTAATACATGTTCATGAAATTATTGACATTCATGTTATTATTGTTGACTACCTCACTAGGCTATATAAGCCTAATGCATCTTATTTCCATGCATTTTCAGGTTAAGAGTTGAGTGGAACAAGGATTGGGGCAAGAAGTGTTTTGAAGCAAGTCACACCAACTATATGTAATGTTAATCTGGCCTTTGAACTCCTAGAATGGTGGCATAGAGTCTAGACATGTTAGTCTCTTTTGTATGTACATATGATGCACTATGTTAAATAAGTTAAGATGAGAAATATGGCATGTTGATATTTTGATAAAATTGGTAAAGTGGCCTAAAATGCACTAATAAGTAAAAACATGGTAAATGGATCAGGAATGGTATGAAATTTGACATGCATATAGATTTGATGTTTTTAAGCTTGCTGGTAAAATTTGATAAGCTTTGGACAAGATTTAGGCCTTTAATTTATCAATTAACCAGATAAGAATTGTCATTACAGACACAGGTATAGTGGTAGAGGTGGTGTCGTACCGGTACTGATAGGTTATTTGGGTAAAGTTAACCCAGGAGTACCGGTACGAGTGATGACATGTCGGTACTGGAATACAATTTTGGTAACATGTATTAAGGCGTACCGGTACTGCTACAATAGTATCGATACGCTAAATTAACACTAGAATTTTACTATAGCAAGGGTACCGATACAGGTGGTGTTGTATCAATACCCATTAATGACTCAATTTGGGAATTTAAGGATTGCATACTAGTACGATAATGGTCATGTACCGATACGGATGCACTGAATCCTTGTACCGATACAAGTGAGTTAGTTAAAGTTAGTTAAAAGGTTTAAAATATTGCAAGTTAGTCACTAAATCTTGTAATGTTTAGTTGAAGTTGTAAATGAACCTTGAAAGAATTGAAATTTTATAAGTAAGGTATACAAGTACCGAATTTCACATTGACAACCCTAATTATTGACGAGTGCCTTTAATTTTTAATAATTACAATTTAGTCCCTAAATTCGTATAAGTTACAAATGTCCCTTAAATCATATTTTGTTTGAGTTTACGTTAATCATAGTTAATGTAACCCCCTAGACCGGCCTATGCGTAAACCCAAATCTAGAAGATCACATTTGTTACCAAAAATCTTTTATGGAAATATTTAAGGAATTGAAAATCAAAATTGAGAAATAATAGATTCAAGTATAAACAATTTAAGTTAACCAAAATAAACCATATCCAAAATCGGTAAATACATCACAAGCCATACATGGCAACATCATCGGGCATAAAATATAAAGTAACAAAATATAGGCTCATGTCACCATAATAACACAATCTGGAAGATAGAAATATTACAATGACAGATGTATATCAAATGTGTCGGTCCTCCAAGTGCCAGATCCGGGAAGCCTATCCAAAATTTGAAAGGAAAAAGATTTAGGGGTATGAGCTTGGGAGCTCAGTGTGTTCCAATAGTGCAAGTAAAAAAAATAGTTTATATGAATACAGTTCATATAAATAGTAAATATTTTATAAAACAGGTTATAAGTGCAACCATAGTTTTCATGCAACCTATCTACCCTCCAACCAAACTTCAGGATACAATTCCACATAATAGTATCACATACATGCATTAACCCGAGCCCATTGGGCAAAGGTACCATCATAAGGGGATACCTTAGGTCCGGGTGAAATTACCCCAGCTGAAGTATAGGAACCGAATACGGGTAGAGTCACTCTAGCCGTAGCTGAGGATCCGAGTACGGGTGTTAACCCTGGCCATTAGGCAAGGGTACCATTATAAGGGAATACCTTAGGTCACGGGCAAAATTACCCCAGCCGAAGCATGAGAACCTTATACGGACGGAATTACCAGTCGAATCAAGGCTGAACCTTCATCACTTCATATTATAACCCAAGCACCCCAACTAATCAATCTAGACAGCATCACAGTAGGCAATAATTAAACAATGATAACAATACTTAATAATACATTTCTATACAGATAACAGTAACCATAGAGCATGCTTATCATATCGGGTACTAGGGTATACTTCAAACATACAATATAATCATGCATACTTACAGAAAACATGTTATGTTTATACGAATTCAAGCTTGTCAATCATGTGCACATGATCAGTTTGATAAAACATATATGACATGTAAATCAGTACGCAAAACAGTCGTATAGCACACAAGGAACACACCACGAAAGCCAAGGTCTAAATTTACTGGGCATCGAGACCACGCTCTATTGTGGTGCTGGAACCTATATCGACAAATATTCAGGTTACTATAGAAATTATATATATACCAATATAATTTACTATGTTGCGAATCCATACGGGTCACAATGGGCTCACGCGGCTGAGCAGGTCGGGAAGAGTCGGGCTGAGCAGACGAGCGGTCAAACGTATCTTGAGTACCTTAAACAAATAATATATCATGTCAAAGTCCTTAATCCAAATCTTTGCTCTTAAATTGAATAATTAAAAATACTTATACATGATCAGATTTGAGGTCAATTTTGAAGGCCTTCAGGTTATAGTTTCGCGAAACGAGCTTCATAAACAGACTTAGAACGTTAAAAACGTAGAATAAAAGTTTTTGAAATTTTTGATTTTTTGGTCAAAGTAAACGCAGACGTCAGCAGTCAAAGTCAACATTGACGTCATGCTGACATCAACGGTCAATGCTGATGTCAACAGTCAATAGTTTGACTCAGTCGGGTTGACTCGGTCAACGGGTTAGATCAGAAGGGTCAGTCGTATTGAACCTGGTTGGATCAGATCAGTTTATAGGTGAACTGGTTACGTTTGCCGAAAATCACCTCGGCCGGTGCGTGGAGCTCACGTGCAGTCTTTTACGGCTGAAAAATGATCCAAAATATATATTTTTCTCCAGATTTTCACCGGACTCAACTAACACCTCAGAAACTCGCATCAAACCAATACAAAACGTTAAAATAATACATTGTCTTACCCAAAATAAAAAAAAACGGCGACGATGTTCGAAAAAGTTTCAACGATGGCTATTTGATGATCAAACGGCGACGAAAGAATTGTCTCGGCACATGGAAGACGTTGACGATCATCGAACCACGAACAAACATCAATGGCGGCCAGAAAAATAACAACGAACTAAGAAGATCTAAACCTAGGTTCGTCAAACCTTCAAACCCAAATTGCCAGCGAACAACGCAACATCTGTGCGTGTAGCCTTAGGGGTTTTGGTCAGAGGAGGCCGGGGAATAAAATGGTGGTGGCGGTGATGGCCATGGTGCGGCAGTGAGAGAGATCAGATGGTGGCCGACTAAGGGGTAGATGAGAGGATAATTTGGGGGGTTTGGGTATATTTGATTAAAAAAAACAATGAGAAGCTGAAGGATCTCAGCTGGTTTTAATTATTTTTTGTTAACCTAGCCCAAACATTCAAAATAAATTTTTGGGAAATCCATCACTAAGATATAATTAGCTCAGAAGGCTTGGTGCAAGGCTCACTAGCCACAAGTCACAGGTTCAAATCCCATGACCTGCATCTCCCCTTTTCCATTATATATATATAAGGTGTTACAGTTAACCATTGCATAGGATCAATACCGTTAATGTATTGTTTTATAGTATAAGTTATTGAAGTTAAAAATTGTTCATCGTATCGTTCACTGGTAACGCTTTTCGACCCAGATTCCTACCGGACTGGGATGGGAGTGTTACATTTGTGTTATCAAAGCTAGAGTTATGTAACCCCCTTGACCCGACCTAGATGCCCAACCGAACTAAGAAGGCCACATTAGGTTTGCCGTAGCAAACCGAAGAGATACAACAAAACCCGGTCCATTTTTTCCTTTTTATCTTATCTAGATGCCAATTATTAACCCTACATGTTCATGCAGACATCAGGTGCAACCCCAACTCAATCGGGTATCAATTTGACATCTAAATGATCACATTTACAATTTAGGGACCAAAATAAAAATACAGAAAATTTTAGGATTACAGCTCCATTTTAAGTTACCAACTTTTATTTTGACCGATTCCAAACTTTCATCTCAAGTTTTAGCTCAATCCGATCATTCTATCACATTCAATTGCATTGGCAAGATTTAGGGACTAAGTTGTAAAGATGACAAAACTGCCCAAAGTGACGATATCAGAATTAACAGTCATCCGTACCGATACCGGTATACTCGTATTGATACGGATTGAAACAACCCGTTTCGGTACACCTTCATGTTGTATCGATACACCTAACTGAAATACCGAACTTTTGAAAACCTTGATGATCGTACCGATACGGCTCTTCGGGCGTTTCGATACACAGGATTGGGACGAAAAAGTTGATTTCCAGTAGCTGAGACCCGTATCGAAACACCCATTGATATACCGGTACGCTAAGACCAAAATGGCCTAGGCGTATCGAAACACCAACCTGCGTACCAATCTCTCAAGCCTCAAAAATGCCTAGCTGTACCGATACGGTCCATCGCGTATCGGTACGCCTGGACCTGTAATGTCAAATTTTGCTGGTTTTTCATCCCAAAGCATACTCTAACCACTCCAACATGCTTAAAACACAACACCAACATGCCAAACATATCTCAAGCCAACTAGCATCACAATTCTAACAACACAACAAGGCTTCATGCATCAAAAAGGAAATCTATAAGCATGCTTCCTAATATGCATCCAACCAACATATCAAAAGATAAATCAGCACCAAAATCAATCCTTAAAGGCCATATACAACCTAAGAGCAAATAAAGAAACATGCTCAAACAGGGAGTTCCACAAAACATCTCCCAAAACACAACTAGTACCTCATTGCCCTTATTCATTTTAGTATAGTCTCTAACATACTTTGGAAACAAGTCTTGCCAAGATCCCCTTGCTTCTTGCTGCCTCCCGAGACTTTAATTCTTTGCATTGATGGACAAAGAGAGCGTAAGCATACATGTCTTAGTGAGGAATGCTCATATCAAAACACCATCAATGCATATAAATCATTTTCTTTACACCATCCTTTAAAACATCATGCCTTTTTAAAACGTGCACTTTACATCATTAAAACCAGCATATTAAACCATATGCTACACGTATCATTAATCAACAGCAAGTCACATTGCTAACCCTCTACTTAAGCCTTCCCATGCATTACTAGCAAATGCAAAGCTCAAGGAGAAACATGTATAAATCACATTATACAACATAAAACATTTCAATGATACATTAACAATTATATTGGCTTACAAGTGATCATTAAACAAGTCCATTAACAAAAGAGTTCATCGGATACAAGGATTCAACAAGTGTTAACCCAACACTTCAAGCCATCTCAACCGGAATAGCGATACAATCACAATCGCGGTACAATAACAACCGGGTACACTTTCAACCCACGGGGACACCAACCCCTTTCATCGGTTAGATGCTTAACCTACTAACGGAAGTTTTCGGTACTGTTTAACCCCTCTACTGTTAGGGTACTTGGATAGAGTATTCGGTATGCCGTATAAACCCCTCAACATCCAAGGTAACTTATTTACAGTGCACTCAATCCTATGGCCGACCAACTATATCTGATAAAAAATTTAAAACCACATTACTTGCCAATATAATTAACCATTTTAACATTTACCTCACTGTTTTAAACAAGCATTAACCAAAACACTTTTCCAAAGCAACAACCATGCTTTAAACCACAACTATAAACCATACTTACAAGGATCACTTACCGTGTGCATCATTCAGCAAAACATGCTCAAAAACAGTATATCGAATACTTTAAAACATGCTTAAATAGTAGGTACATGAACATTAAACCAAGTGCATAAAATCATTCGAATAAGCACGACCGAGAGTGTAAATCCACTTTATACTTACTTTCGAGTCTAGGTAAGCGTTTCAAGCTTTACCTTTACTCCCAAAAGTCTGTTCCAAAACATCAAAACGCTTTAAATCACGTTTTCACTCACCAATACGTGAAACCTCGATTTGCCGATGCGAAATCAAGTATCTGAAACCTCAAACACTTCTCCAATCACCTCCGGATCAACCTTCCCTATTTTTACCACAAAACAACATAGGATTAATGCATCATAATGCATTCTAAACACAACAACTACAATCCTTCTCGGATTTCCACAAAACCTTCACAATTAACCCTCCACAACAACCGAAAACATAAACAAAACACTTCGATTCACAACCCAGCTAACATCTATCAATCTAAGATCACTTTCAACATCAAAACACATCTAAAAACAGATCCAAATCAACCTACCACCTCCATCAACCTTACAACCATAGAAACACCACAAAACATTAAAACTAACAACCTAAACAAATAAAGATTCTTAAGTTTCAGGATTCCATTGATAAAAATATCTTATCAACATTATTAAACATCTAAAATATAAATCAAAGCATCCTTAATTACTGGAAATTAGATCCAATCCGTGAATCAACTTATTTCCCCCAAATAACTCAATTAAACATTAGAAAATCATCAAAATTAGATTAGAAACACAAAACAATGATCAAATGCTTGGGAATTTCAGTAAAGAACCATACAATAAAGGAGATCTCAGACCTTACCCCTATTGTGAAGTTTCTCCCTCAATTGATTTGTGAAAAGCTAAGAAAACATAAGATTTCAATGAGATTTTGCAAGACAAAGTTAAAGAATCAAGTTAAAATCAATAATTTGAGTGAAAAGAATCTCTCACCTCTGGATTTTGATGAAATTTTGATTGTTTGACAGAAAAGAAGTTGAAAGAAAAGGTTTAGGAAAAAGTTACGTAAATTTTCTTTAAAAGCTAATAACTAACTTAGATATTTTAATCCCTCTTAAACCACCTTTAAACACATGTTTAAAATGATTTAATTGAAGGGAGAAACCACCAGAAAAAACTTGGTAATTTAGCTCCTTAAGGATTCTAAGAATTTGACCCTTTTCATTTTAGTCACTTTAAAATAGTTTTCAAAAGTTGCATTTTGGTCACTAACCAAAATGTAACATTTCCAAATTCCATTTTGCAAAATTTATTCCTCCAAAAATCAATATATATTAAAAGGTGATTTTTAACTATTTTCCACATTTTTATCTTACCGAAAAATATACGGTCCCGAAACTGACTCGAATCCCTACTCCAGTCCACCGGACCCGTCTAATAAACCACCAAATCGCTAAGCTCTAAAACCGGGGCGTTACAACTCTCCCCCACTTAAGAAATTTCATCCCCGAAATTTACCTGTAGAAAACAGGTGCAGAAACTGTTTCAACATATCCGACTTGTGTTCTCACGTGGCCTCCTCAACACCGCGGTGCCTCCACATCACCTTAACGAGCTCAATTGTCTTGCCATGCAGCACCTTACTGTTGGTATCAAGAATCTCTATCGGTTCCTCATCGTAAGATAGGTCCGGTCTCAACTCAATCTCATCCACCGGCATGACATGCGATGGATCCGACCTATACCTCCTCAACACCGAAACATGAAACACATCGTGAATCTTTCCCAACTCCAGAGGTAGCCTCAAACGATATGCAACAGGACCCACACGCTCAATAACCTCGTAAGGTCCAATGAACCTCGGGCTAAGCTTCTCTTTCCGCCCAAACCGCAATACCTTTTTTTAGGGCGACACTTTCAAAAACACTTTATCACCCACAGCATCCTCTATATCCCTACGCTTTAAATTCGCATAGGATTTCTGGTGATCTGTAGCTGCTTTTAAGTGCTCACATATCAACTTTACCTTTTTGGTTGTGCCTTTCAAAATATTAGGCATCGACACAAACTTTTCCCCCGCTTCTGCCCAACACACGGGCATACGACATTTCCTGCCATACAACGCCTCATAAGGTGCCATCTGTATGCTAGCATGATAACTGTTATTATAAGAAAACTCCACCAACGGCAACTGCTTCTCCTACATTCCCTGGTACTCAATAACACAACACCTCAGCATATCTTCGAGAACTGAATCACGTTATCCGACTGGCCATCCGTCTGAGGATGATATGAGGTACTGAAATTCAACCAGGTTCCCAAAGCACGATGCAAAATCACCCAAAACCTTGCGGTGAACCGTTGATCCCTATCCGAAACTATAGATTTGGGCACTCCATGCAAACGTACAATCTCATATATGTACAGTTCAGCCAACTTGTCCAAGGTATACGTAGTATGCACTGACACAAAATGCGCACACTTCATAAACCGGTCTAAAATTACTCAAATGTAATCATTTTTGGTCGGTGTCAAAGGCAACCCAGACACAAAATCCATGATGATTCTTTCCCACTTCTATTCCGGTATCCTCAACGGTTGCAACAACCCGGAAGAAAACTAATGCTCAGCCTTTACCCGCTGACAAACCATACACCGAGCAACGAAATCAGCTACATACCTTTTCAGTCCAACCCAATAGTACTCCCCTTTTAACCCTCGATACATTTTAGTACTATCGGGATGCATAGCGAAAGGACTAGCATGTGCCTCAGTCAGAATAGTATGCCTCAACTCTTCATCCTCATGCACCACTATTCGACCTTTGAAACACAACACCCCATCATCGCTGAAATGAAAATCTGTAGGGTTTCCATCCTTGATATCTTCCACACGAGGTACCAAACTCCCATCGTACGGTTGCTTCTCCTTAATCATCTGTGACAAGCACTGCTTCATCTGCAACTCGGCCAACAAACCCCCGTCATTCGTCACACTCAACCGAGCAAACATGGCTCTCAACTCCACAACCGCTTTTCTGCTCGAAGCATCTGCCACAACATTGGCTTTCCCCAGATGATACTCAATGGTCAGATCATAATCCTTAAGCAACTCCAACCATCTACGTTGCCTAAGATTCAGCTCCTTCTGTGTCATCATATATTTCAAACTATTATAATCCATATAAACCATACATTTCTCACCATAAAGGTAATGCCTCCAGATCTTCAAGGCAAACACAACCGCTGCAAGCTTAAGATCGTGAATAGGGTAGTTACATTCATGCACCTTCAACTGCCTAGATGCATACGCCACTACCTTACCCTCCTGCATCAACACACAACCAAGCCTAACATACGACGCATCACAATAAACAACGAACTCATTTCCCTATTCTGGTTGAACCAAGACTGGAGGTCGCATTAAGGCTTCCTTCAACCTTTTAAAAGCTCGTTGCCTATCTCCTGTAGCAACTTTGTTAACGGAGCCCCAAAACTGGAGAACCTTTCCAAAAACCTTCGGTAATAACCCGCCAAACCAAGGAAACTCTTAACCTCCGTCACAGACTTGGGATCCTTCCAACTCATTACAACCTCAACCTTATACGGATCGACATACATCCCTTCGGCCGACACAACATGCCCGAAGAACACAACTTCCTTAAGCCAGAACTCACATTTCCTTAACTTAGAATAAAGCTGATTAGCCAACAGCGTCTGGAGCACAATTTTTAAATGTCTATCATGATCCTCCTTGGTACGGGAGTACACAAGGATATCATCGATAAACACAACCACAAACTAGTCCAAAAACTCATAAAACACTCGGTTCATCATGTTCATAAAAGTAGCTGGTAATTCCTCCAGAAAAATACCCAGAAACTCACATACGGTGCGAACATCCTGCACCCTCAACTCATTTGATCCAGAATTCATAACATAGGCCAAATAAGCCCGACATCCCGAATCCAACATTCGACTTGCTTCTAAAGCTGAAACAACATTAGACAAAAACTTGGCATTCTCACCAAAAACCACCACCTCATAATCATCCGACAACCTCAAGGATATCCATTTGGTCACAAAATCCACCACAACCCGATGTTCGATTAACCAATCTATTCCCAAAATCACGTCAAAACCATGGAATGGTAACTCCATCAAGTCCACAGCAAACACATGTCCCTGAACCATCAGCGGACACCTACGATACAACCTCCTATCTATGACTGTCTCCCTAAGATAACTAGTCACTCTAACACCCACATTAAGAATTCCAACAGATGTATCAAGCAACTCAGCATGCTCACTCAAAATGTATTAATGAATAGAACCAGAATCAACCAACGAATACAACGACAAACACTATAGGGTAAAAGTACCTCTAATTACATCGGTGTTATTACGACCCTCGCGGTGCACATACACCCTAGCCAGTCCACCTCCCTCAGGTTGGATATCAACAATATGAGCCATAGTCCTCTGCCCACCATCTCGACACTGAAACGGTCCGTGTCCACGACTACTACCCTACTGCGGAGTAACAAAAGGTGCATCACCCTGCCCAACTCGAGCCAATAATGGACAATCACGCCTCCGATGGTCGTCTGACCCACAACTCCAACAAAAGTTAACCACCACAGGCGTAGGTGCCTGACCCTCCCTGGCCAAACGCGGGAAATATCGCCTCAAATGATCTCAGGATCCACATACCCAACAAGTGCTAAACGGGGCTCTAACCTTGGCACCCTGCCCCTATACTCCACGTCCTATAACACCTCCACCATGCCTCGGCTCCGGGCAAAACCTCTTGTCACGATGTCTCTTGGTATGACCATCGCTATAACCCGAATCAACAACTTTCTTACCCGAGCTAGAACCTCGCGATCCAAATGCCAAACCTAAATTTTGCTCCACATCCTTGGCTCGCGAAACGAACACATCGAAGTTGGTGTAATCAGCAGCAAGCATGTATGTCTTAACATCCTACACAAGCCCATAGCGGAAACGATCACATCGAGTAAGCTCGTCAGGAACCAACTCAGGTGCATACTGACTCAACCTCATGAATTATACCTCGTACTCTGCAACAGACATATTTTCTTGCACTAGAGCCATAAACTCACGTTTCTTTTCATCCTGATATCAGACTCCCAAAAACTTCTTCCGAAATACCCAACAAATGAACTCCCAAGTCACATTCTCAGTCACCATACCAGATATCATGGTAGTCCTCCATATATAAGCATCACCCTGCAGCAGTGAAACAACACAGCCCAGCTTACAAGCATTGGTGCACCCCATATGGACCAGTATCCTTTCAGTGCTGGCCAACCAACCCTCGGAGACCTCAGGTAACAAACCTCGGAACTCAACTCCACCTAAACTACGAAGATGCTCAAGCAGCAAACCTTGCCCCTCAATCGGTGGTGTTGGCACACGAAAAGTAACGATATCAGAATTAACGGTCATCCGTACCAATACAGGTATACTCGTATCGATATGGATTGAAACATATCGTTTTGGTACACCTTCATACCGTATTGAAACGCCTAACTGAAATACCGAACTTTTGAAAACCTTGATGATCGTACCAATACGGCTCTCTGAGCGTTTCGAAACACCCATTGATGTACCGGTACGCTAAGACCAAAATGTCCTAGGCGTATCGAAACACCAACCCGCGTACCGATCCCTCAAGCCTCAAAAATGCCTAGCCATACCGATACAGTCCCTCGCGCTTCGGTACGCCTGGACCTATAATGTCACATTTTGTTGGTTTTTCATCCCAAAAGCATACTCTAACCACTCCAACATGCTTAAAACACAACACCAACATGCCAAACATATCTCAAGCCAACTAGCATCACAATTCTAACAACACAACAAGGCTTCATGCATCAAAAAGGAAATCTATAGGCATGCTTCCTAATATGCATCCAACCAACATATCAAAAGATAAACCAGCACCAAAATCAATCCTTAAAGGCCATATACAACCCAAGAGCAACTAAAGAAACATGCTCAAACAGGGAGTTCCACAAAACATCTCCCAAAACACAACTAGTACCCCATTGCCCTTATTCATTATAGTCTAGTCTCTAACATACTTTGGAAACAAGTCTTGCCAAGATCCCTTGCTTCTTGCTGCCTCCCGGGACTTTAATTCTCTGCATTGATGGACAAAGAGAGCGTAAGCACACATGGATTAGTGAGGAATGCTTAGATCAAAACACCATCAATGCATTTAAACCATTTTCTTTACATCATCTTTTAAAATATCATGCCCTTTTAAAACGTGCACTTTACATCATTAAAACCATCATATTAAACCATATGCTACATGTATCATTAATCAACAACAAGTCACATTGCTAAACATTTACTTAAGCCTTCCCTTGCATTACTACCAAATGCAAAGCTCAAGGAGAAACATGTATAAATCACATTATACAACATAAAACATTTCAATGATACATTAACAATTATATTGGCTTACAAGTGATCATTAAACAAGTCTATTAACAAAAGAGTTCATCGGATACACGGATTCAACAAGTGTTAACCCAACACTTCAAGCCATCTTAACCGGAATAGCGATACAATCACAATCGCGGTACAATAATAACCGGGTACACTTTCAACCCACATGAACACCAACCCCTTTCATCGGTTAGATGCTTAACCCACTAACGAGAGTTTTCGGTACTATTTAACCCCTCTACCGTTATGGTACTTGGATGGAGTATTCGGTACGCCGTATAAACCCCTCAACATCCAAGGCAACTTATTTACAGTGCACTCAATCCTATGGCCGACCAACTATATTCGATAACAATTTTAAAACCACATCACTTGCCAATATAATTAACCATTTTAACATTTACCTCACCGGTTTAAACAAACATTAACCAAAACACTTTTCCAAAGCATCAACCATGCTTTAAACCACAAGTATAAACCATACTTACAAGGATCACTTACCATGTGCATTCTTCAGCAAAACATGTTCAAAAAAAGTATATCGAATACTTTAAAACATGCTTAAACAGTAGGTACATGAACCTTAAACCAAGTGCATAACATCATTCAAACAAGCACGACCGAGAGTGTAAATCCACTTTATACTTACTTTCGAGTCTAGGTAAGCGTTTCAAGCTCTACCTTTACTCCCAAAACTCTGTTCCAAATTATCAAAACACTTTAAATCACGTTTTCACTCACCAATAAGCAAAACCTCGATTCGCCGACGCGAAATCAAGTATCCAAAACCTCTAACGCTTCTCCAATCACTTCCGAATCAACCTCCCCTATTTTTACCACAAAAAAATAGAGGATTAATGCATCATAATGCATTCTAAACACAGCAATTACAATCCTTCTCAGATTTTCACAAAACCTTCACAATTAACCCTCAACAACAACCGAAAACATAACCAACACACTTAAATTCACAACCCAGCCAACATCTATCAATCTAACATCACTTTCAACATCAAAACACATCTAAAAATAGATCCAAATCAACCTACCACCTCCAGCAACCTTACAACCATAGAAACACCACAAAACCTTAAAACTAACAACCTAAACAAATAGAGATTCTTAAGTTTCGGGATTCTATTGATAAAAATCTCTTATCAACATTATTAAACATCCAAACTATAAATAAAATCATCCTTAATTACTGGAAATTAGATCCAATCCGTGAATTAACTCATTTCCCCTAAATAACTCAATTAAACATTAGAAAATCATCAAAATCAGATTAGAAACACAAAAACAAGGATCAAATGCTTGGGAATTTCAGTAAAGAACCATATAATAGAGGAGATCTCAGACCTTACCCCTATTGTGAAGTTTCTCCCTCAATTGATTTGTGAAAAGCTAAGAAAACATAAGATTTTGCAAGGCAAAGTTAAATAATCAAGTTAAAATCAATAATCTGAGTGAAAAGAATCTCTCACCTCTGGATTTTGATAAAATTCTGATTGTTTGGCAGAAAAGAAGTTGAGAGAAAAGGTTTAGGAAAAAGTTACGTAAATTTTCTTTAAAAGCTAATAACTAACTTAGATATTTTAATCCCGCTTAAACCACCTTTAAAAACATGTTCAAAATTATTTAATTGAATGGAGAAACCACAAGCAAAAACTTGGTAATTTAGCTCCTTAAGGATTCTAAGAATTTGACCCTTTTCATTTTAGTCACTTTAAAACAGTTTTCAAAAATCGCATTTTGGTCAAAAAATCACATTTTGGTCACTAACCAAAATGTCACATTTCTAAATTCCATTTACAAAATTTATTCCACCAAAAATCAATATATATTAAAAGATGATTTTTAACTATATTTTGATATTTTTATCTTACCGAAAAATATACGATCCCAAAACCGACTCGAATCCCTACTCCGATCCACCGAACTGTCTAATAAACCACCAAACCGCTAAGCCCTAAAACTGGGGCGTTACAAGCACTAGTGTACCCTAGCCTTGTTGGCAAACGAGGCTTTACATTGATGGGAAACCACTATACTTACTGTTCTCGAAGAAATTGTAACCTGAGAGTTCTTCCTGTGTGAGTTGAGGAAGAAATATATTAGCGAGTACTATTTGGAAAAAGACGGGATATCTTTCTACATTTTAAGCAAGGTGAGAGGTCGGTGGAGTATTACATCCACGACTTTTGTAAATATTGCAAGTACGAAGCTGAGTACATCATGAAAGAAAAAGAAAAGTGTGAAATGTTTGTAGCTAGGTTAAGTGATGAACTTCGACCATTGTTCCTACCTTGGGAATCACAGATTTCCAATAGCTCATGAATCGAGCAATCTCTACCGAAGCTGCTCAAAGGTTGCGGAGGTTTAATGGATTGACCTGATCTAAAAAGTGGCATCGAGACAATTCTCGCCCACCTTTGCCATATAATAAAGACAAGCAACAAGGATTCAAGCAACAGTCGCACCAACAATTCTCTCGATTAGACAACTTTGCCAAGCCACAAACCATGTCTCAATCTGTTGTAAGAACAACCTCTATTGAGAGTACCAGAGATTCGAGTCGAGAATTATAATACCCTATATGTAATTTTTGTCAAAGAAGACATCATAAGGGACAATGTCGTAGACAATCTGGAGTATGTTTCTTCTATGGTGAGCAAGGTCACTACATTAAAATTTTTCCTCTCATAATACAAGGGATACCTTTTTCGGCCAACCTTATGGCCCTCTCTGTCTATGAGTTTGATCTTATTTTGGGGCTTGATTGGCTCAGAGAGCATCAAGCTTAGGTGGATTGCTCAAAAAGAATTTTTTTTATCTTAGAGGTCTTGGCAAGGAGAGTGTAACTCTTATGGACACTAGGGGCAATAGATCATTGTTATATACTGCTACAAGTAGGGAAGAACCTCAGTTGCAAGATATAGATATCGTGCAAGAATTTTTTGATGTATTTCTTGATGAGCTTTCGGGTTTACCACCCACCTGTTAAGTTGAATTTTGGATTGAAGTGCAACCTGGAACCACTCTGGTTTCTATTGTACCTTATCGAATGACACCGATTGAACTCACCAAGTTTAAGGTACAGATTCAAGACCTGTTAGATAAAGGTTTCATTCAACCAAGTTTCTCGCCCTGGGGAGCTTCGGTCATTTTTGTCAAGAAAAATGATGGGTCAATGCGTCTTTATATTGACTACCGATAGTTAAATAAGCTCACAATCAAGAATAAGTATCCCTTACCAAAAATCAACGATCTATTTGATCAGGTTAAGGATGCAACCATGTTTTCTAAGATTGATCTAAGGTTTGGGTACTATCAAATGAGAGTTAAAGAATGTGACATGCCTAAGATAGCCTTTCGTACAATGTATGGCCATTACGAATTCTTGGTTATGCCATTTGGGTTAACCAATGCACCAACTGCTTTTATGGATCTCATGAATTGGGTTTTTAGACCCTACCTTGATAAGTTTGTAGTAGTGTTCATAGATGACATATTGATCTATTCCAAGAATCAAGCTGAGCATCATAACCACCTTCATGTTGTACTCTAGACACTTCGGGAGAAACAGTTATATGCCAAGTTTAGTAAGTGTGAGTTTTGGCTCACTGAAGTTTCATTTCTGGGACATGTAATTTCTGCTGAAGGTATTCAAGTAGATCTGAAGAAGATTCAAGCTATAGTGGAGTGGAGACCACCGAAGAATGTTGGTGAAATTCTCAATTTTCTTGGTCTTGCTAGTTATTACAGAAGATTCGTTAAAGAATTTTCTATAATAGTAGCACCGTTAACCAAACTTCTACAGAAGGATATCCCTTTTAAATGGACTGAGAAGCAGCAATGTAGTTTCGATCGGCTTAAGCAAGTATGACGCATGCACCAGTCTTAACCCAACGTGAGTTTGGTAAAGACTACACCGTATATAGTGATGCATCGCATCAGGGGTTAAGGTGTGTTTTGATGTAAGAAGGAAAAGTTGTTGTTTATGCATCGAGACAACTCAAGACGCACAAAATGAATTACCCTACGCATGACCTTGAATTGGTTGCAGTTGTCTTTGCCTTAAAAATTTGGAGGCATTATCTCTACGGAGAAAAATGTTACCTATACTCCGATCACAAGAGCCTCAAATGCTTGTTGACACATAAATATGGCATGTTGATATTTTGATAAAATTGGTAAAGTGGCCTAAAATGTACTAATAAATAAAAACGTGGTAAATGGATCTGGAATGGTATGAAATTTGATAGATTTGATGTTTTAAGCTTGTTGGTAAAATTTGATAAGCTTTGGACAAGATTTAGGCCCTTAGTTTATCAACAAACTAGATAAGAATTGTCATTACAGACACGGGCGTACCGGTACGGATGGTGTCGTACCAATACTGATAGGCCATTTGGGTAAATTTAACCCAGGCGTACCGGTACGGGTGATGATGTACCGGTACTAGAATGCAATTTTGGTAACATGTATTAAGGCGTACTGGTACTGCTGCAGTAGTATCGATACGCCAAATCAACATTGGAATTTTACTATAGCAAGGGTGGTGTCGTACCGATACTCATTAATGACTCAATTTGGGAATTTAAGGATTGCGTACCAGTATGGTTGCACTGAATCCTCGTACCGATACAGGTGAGTTAGTTAAAGTTAGTTAAAAGGTTTAAAATCTTGCAACTTAGTCACTAAATCTTATAATGTTTAATTGAAGTTGTAAATGAACCATGAAAGCATTGAAATTTTATAAGTAAGGTATACAAGTACCGAATTTCATAATGACAACCCTAATTATTGATGAGTCCCTGTAATTTTCAATAATTGCAATTTAGTCCCTAAATTCATATAAGTTGTAAATGTCCCTTAAATCATAATTTGTTTGAGTTTACATTAATCATAGTTAATCATTGCATAGGATGCATACTGTTAATGTACTGTTTTATAGTATAAGTTATCAAAGTTAATAAATTGTTCATCGTATCGTTCACCGATAACGTTTTCTGACCCGAATTCCTACCGGACTGGGATAGGGGTGTTACACACCTATGTATTAAAATTAAACCCTTATAGAAATTACCAACTTGTGCTAGTTTTATTGAATTCATTGAAAATTACCGACTTGTGATTGTTTTTTATTCGAGTTCGAACAATTTGAGACAATTATTACATATTATCGAGTTTTTTATTTAAAGTTTGGGGTATTTTTGAGTTTTGATGAAGTGACATGGAATGAGTATTGTAGCTAGTCTAAAAGTTGGCGACTTCTCCTAAAGTCGGTTTGTAGTGATACCGACTTCTCATATTAATGTAGCAATAAACTTTAGTTTACATGTGTCTTTTAGTTTTAGGGTTAGGGTTTAAAGTTTAGGGGTTTAAGTTGTAGGGCTTAGAATTTAAGGTTAGTGTTTAGAATTTATGGTATAAGGTTTAGTTTTTTAGGGTTAGGGTTATAAATTTAGGATTTACGTTTTATAGTGTAAATATGCAGGTTACAACTTGTACATCAAAATGTTACCCTATCTATTGGATTGTTTTTAATTAAAATTAAAATGATAAAATATATGTACAAATTTTGAGAAATTAGACTGTTATTATATCAGGTCATGTAACTATTTTGTCTAATATTTAATGTTCCAATGATCTGTTTATAATAATATTTTAATTAAATGACTAAATTATAATTTTTAAGAAAATGATGATATGTTTGTAATTGGTCTAATAATTGAATGACATGGGGGTGTATTTTACCCTTAATTTACTTGCTCATTTGTTTTTCAGACAGGGTTGAGGATCGATCCACGACAAAGATTTGCTTTTGGTGATTCAAAGTGTTGCAGTAACTAAGGAAATTCCTCTTTCTTTCGGAGCGCGTCGATTTTGTGTTACGATCATATCCCCTGCTCTCCTCGGCCGCGTGCATGCCACCGTCATCTGAAACCTCCTACCTAGCGTCCCTCATACAAAGATGCAGCTCCGTAAAGACCATAAAAAAAGCGCGTCAGCTCCACGCTTTCCTACTGACCATCTCCACTACATCCCTCCATTCCCCTTCCCCGTTCCTCCACAACAATCTTGTTTCCATGTATTCTTGGTGCAACTCCCTTTCGGATGCCAAGAAAGTGTTCGATAAAACTCCCAAAAGAAATGTAGTTTCATACAATGCGCTCATCTCAGCGTATTCTCGAGCACCAAACCATGCTAACTTGGCCTTTAGATTGGTTCCTCAGATGGGTTTTGAGTGCTTAAGGCCTAGTGGTGCCTCATTCACGAGCTTGTTACAAGCTGCTTCATTGGTTGAGGATAGATTGATCGGTTCGTCGCTACATGCTCTTGTTGTGAAGTTTGGATTTCTAAGTGACGTTTGTATTCAAACTTCCTTACTTGGGATGTACTCGAATTGTGGAGATTTGGAGTCTGCTAATGAAATTTTTGCTTGCATAGATGGTAGGGATGTTGCTTGGAATTCTACAATATTTGGAAACTTGAGGAATGGTAAAATAAAGGAAGGGCTGGCTCTTTTTTTTGATATGATTAGGTTTGGGGGTTTTCCAACTCCATTTACCTATTCCATGGTGTTAAATGCTTCTGGTAAGATGGGGAATTATGAGTGGGGGAAAGTTATCCATGCCCAAATCGTTGTTTCGAATATCGTAGTTGATTTGCCTTTACAAAATGCCTTGCTTGACAGGTATTGCAATTGTGGTGATATTGAAACGGGGTTGAAGGTTTTTAGTAGGATTGAAAGCCTTGATTTGGTTTCATGGAATTCAATGCTTGTGGGATTGGCAGAGCATGGAGATGGCGTAAGAGCCATGGAGCTGTTTGTTGAGTTGAAGGGAATGTCTTTTCTTAAGCCTGATGAATACACTTTTGCTTCTGTTGTTTCTGCAACTAGTGCACTCCTAGCATCTGATTATGGGAAGCCCCTGCATGGTCAAATCACAAAATCAGGAATAGAAAGTAGTGTTTTTGTAGGAACCGCTCTCGTGTCCATGTATTTCAAAAATGATGACAGTGAATCTGCTGAGGCAGTTTTTAGTATGATCTTGAAGAAAGATGTAGTTCTTTGGACTGAAATGATTATGGGTTACTCTAGAATGGCGGATGGGGAGAGTGCAATTAGATTGTTGGTTGAAATGTGTCAAATGGGGTTTAAGATTGATAGCTTTGTTCTCAGTGGAGCATTAAGTGCATGTGCTGACCTTGCAATGCTGAAACAAGGTGAGATGATTCATTCTCAGGCTATAAAATCTGGATATGAAGTTGAAATGTCTGTTTGTAGTAGTCTGATTGATATGTATGCCAAAAATGGAAATCTTCAAGCTGCTAAATCCATATTTTGTTTGGTTTCTTACCCTGATTTGAAGTGTTGGAATGCAATGCTTGGGGCATATAGCCTCCATGGAGTGGCAGAAGATGCATCGAAGCTATTCGACGAGATCCTAAAACATGAACTACGGTCAGATCAAGTAACATTTTTGTCACTTCTATCTGCTTGTAGCCACAGTGGCTTGGTCGAGAGAGGAAAGTTCTTTTGGGCTTACATGAAGGAAAACAGTTGCACTGCAGGACCAAAGCACTATTCTTGCATGGTGAGTTTGCTTTCTCGAGCCGGGTTATTAGATGAGGCAGAGAAGATAATCATTGAATCACCATACAGTGAAGAACGTTTGGAACTCTGGAGAACTTTGCTAAGCTCGTGTCACTTTCAGAAACTTGGAGAAAGGAGTTCATGCGGCGGGACAAGTTTTAACGGTTGATTCGAGAGATAGTGGAACCCATATCTTGCTTTCCAATCTTTATGCTGCAACAGAGAGATGGCGAGATGTAGCAGAAATGAGGAGAAAGATACGAGACTTGACGTTGGAAAAGGATCCTGGGCTAAGCTGGATCGAAGATAAAAACAATATTCATGTTTTCGCGTCGGGAGATCAATTGCATCCGCAGGTTTATGTTGCGGAAGCTGAACTGCATAGGTTACGAGGGAACATGACAAGTTCAGTAGCAAGTGATTTCGTTTCAAGTTTGTAGTTTATCAGAAACTCAACTAAAATGTGATTTAGCCCAGATGTTTTATATCTGCACACAGGAATAATAGTTTTCAAATATTATTTCTCAAAAAAGAGAATTTCCTACAATGTTACAGGAATAAGGATCTTGTAGTACTTTAATCAATGTTGAAAAGACTGCAAAAGATATTAGTTTCACAAAGCAAACATCTTAGGTTTTTTTCTGGATATCACCAACAAGCCTACAGGATCCTTCAACTCCAGAGCTAATGACCTTCACTTTAAAGGAATATCATGAGTAGATAAACTGTCAAAATGAACTATGTGACCCCCTTTATGTGCAAAGGATCATTGCAGTGAACAGAAAGTAGCTTTGGGATTTCCATATTCAGGATACATGACTAACGCCGGGCAGTTCGGGATTTCGGCCTTGATGATTTCTGCAACAACACACATCGATGAGGTTAGTTAAGAGAAATATAATTGATCCAAGTGACAATGCTGACTGATGCAGACTTGGAATTTTAGTATGCTTTTTAACCCATGCCTGTTCTTTATGACAATTATGAAAAAGAGAAGAAAAATTGAAAGCCAAGAGAACACTCTACTCACAGATGCAGCCCCAAAGCTAGCACCAGATCCAGTTGGAGCACCTGACAATAAAAGAACTCAGTCAGACAACAAAATAATTAGATCAAAGTCTATCAACCTACGTCAAAACACAGTGGGTACTTAAAACAAAAAAAATACTAAACATGATCTGCAAATGACATTGCTTGAAAATAGAAAGAAGTTATTGCAGAAAACATAACAGCATAGGAAGGTACCAGAAGCAAATGGTATTGAAAAAGAACCTCCAGCAGATGGAGTAGAACCGAAAGCTGGTGTGGTATTAGAAAAAAGAGAGGGAGTGGATGCAGATCCAAAGAGAGATCCTGACGAGGAACTGAAAAGGGATGTTTGGATGGAAGCTCCTGTGGTTGGAGTTGCAAACAGAGAAGATGACATGGAAGAAGCAGGAGTGGAAGACGGTGTACTAAAAAGAGACAATCCACCTCCCGAAGATGCTGCTGATGGTGCTGCGGATGTCTGCGGGGCAGAGGCTGCTGCAGGAGTTGCTGCTGAGCCAGCAAGCAACCCAGCAACCTGAGTTGACGGCTGTGAATTTGTAGGTAAATGCAAGGTTGGATGTGCCCTCTTAGCAGTAGCTTCTTGCTTGGCAGTTTCTCTCCGATCAGCTTCAAGAAATGGGTTATTAACATCTCCTCTGCGACGGTGATCAGCAAGATATGCTGTTTTCACTGATTCAATGTATTGATGAATGCTCTCTGCCTACAAAACACAGTTATAGGACAAGTCAAATCTTTCTTTCTTCTGTGTTCTATTTTTGGTGGGGGTGGATAGGTGTTAAAGAGTGCAAGTAAAACATAACTGCACATAGAATGATACTACTACGTGCATCTTCCTTATTACCTTGGCAGCCACATGAACAAAAAAGTCATGCACATTGGACATAACTTCTGGAAGAGATTGCAATAACGAGGATGCTTGATTGATAGAGTTTCTGTCAGAATTCAGAAGGAGAAGCTGTTCCAACTCTTCAATCCACTGACGACACTCACCCAAATACTTCTCAAATCTAGCAACGGTATACTGTAGAAATGGAGATGGCTTCTTAGGAAGCCCATGGTAAAAATCAAAAACAGGTACCATGGTTGCAGCAGTTGGTTGAGCACTGGAACCTGCCATTGTTGCTCCTGGAGCCTGGGATGGTGCTGTGGCATTTGAAGTGCCTACTGTGTTTGAATGAAGGAAACGAGGCCGAAGCATCGTGAAAGAACGAACAGCAACCTCTGTGTTCCTTAACATATCTTTTGCAGTAGCCATCAATTCCTGCAGCAAAGCTTTCTGCCTCTCCATGGCAGTGGTGATTCCTCCAAGTTCCTGTTGAAAATAACCATACCATTTTATACACCAATGCTAAGCACCACAATATGCAAAGAACAAGCAAAATGTTTCAAAACTTGATGGCTTGTTACACACATCATTCAGACAGGAAATACTTCATACTTTGAGGGGGTAAAATCCACTGACTGATCCAAAACTGTAACTTCAGAGGTCTTTTCTTCTTGAGCTCATAAAACTGTAACCCAGATCAATGGGTTTGGAAACAACTCTTCAATGTTAAACGGCGTCACTTAATTCATAGTTTCATAGCATTGATCAGATTCAACCGTCATTCCGCACATGGGGTAGCTTAAGCCACTCCTCAACAAAAAGAGACAACAATACATCTAAAGTAAAATTAGATTAGAACTTTGAGCTAGTCTAAATATAAACAACAAGAGAAACTACTTTTTATAGCTCAATACTTTTCGTTACTTGGATCAGTACTCGTATAATAGTTTTGGATTGAATAACAAAGCATTCCTGATCATTCACCGAACTAGAATATAAGTGAAGCGAACAAGCACAGTAAAGATGAACTACATAATCAACACCCAACTTCTCTATCAATGCAATGCCTAAAGAAGCAGGAAAAGCTTGAGAGAGAGAAAAATCAGAAATGAAAGCAGGCGCAAGCGCAACTGCACATGTTCATATGTAAGTAAAGCAAAGGTTAAACCTGGACAATGTGGCTAGCATCAAGCTCGAAACCTTCATTGGATACCGAAGAATCGTAGAGGCGACTACACTGATCTAACCTTTGGCTTTCATCTCTATGCTCCAATATCCTTTCCCTACATTCCAAGAAGATAATCACACTACTTACTAAGAGGGTGTCATATACAATAATAATTACCAAACACAAAGCTCAGCCCATAAACCAAATCAGCAAGTGAAACTTATATCCCACACTTTTCCAGGTTAACACTATTAAAATATCAAAATGCATGAAAGAATAATTTTTTTTAATTAACCACAACAGGAAGTCAAAAGAATCATTACTTAGGAATCCAAAACAAAACCCATAAAAAGAAATGAAAGCATACTCGATTTGAAGCAGAAACTTTTGAGAATCAGGATGCAGATCAGCCCATTTAGTGCTGTAATTAGCAGGAGTCTTGTCATTAGTAAAAAGAAAAAGGGGTTGTTGCTGTTGCTGCTGCTGTTGTTGTGGAAACTGTAATTGTGGTTGCTGCTGTACTTGTTGCTGTTGGGGTTGGAAAAATGGGCTGCTGCTTGGCTGGAAAGGTGATTGTTGCTGTTGGGGTTGAAACAACGACAGGGGTTGCTGGGGTTGTGGAGTTGCAAAAAAGGATGACATTTTTCTTCCCTGGAAACTAAAACTAGGGTTCGGATTGAGGAAGAAAAACACTTGTTTTTAAACCCTAGAGAGGGAAAATCGTCGAGGAAAGTCGAAAACAAAAGAAACTAAAGAAGACCCGACCCGACTTTCTTCTCCAAAAAACACAAAGAAGACCCGAGGCGGACTTGAACTAATGCCTTTTTTTTCGCTTTTGTTGGGCTGGAATTAGGCCCATCAACTGTCAACCATTACTCATGTTCTGCTCTTTTTCTATTGTTAGAACTTCAAAGTGGTCCAGTAGGAAAAGGAATGTACATATTTTTAATAGATTCGAGTTTCAATAGTTTATCTATATACATACTATGCACATTATTATAGATTTAAAAGCTCAGATATTAATTATAATTTAAATTAATCAAGTCAGAGTTTATACACTAAACTCACAACTTACGCAATAAATAAAGGGTAATTATTTTATACATAGACTGTGGAAATTAAAAGTTTAATGTCTTAGTTTTAGGGTTTAGGGATTTAATTTATGAATTTATATTTAGGGACAGTGGTTAAATTTTAGGATTTAGGGTTAATTTTAGGATTTATAGGTTAAAACCTAAATTCCTCGTCATATTACCCTAGAACGTGTAATCACTCATTTTTATTTGCTTTTGTAAATATTGTAATGTATTAGTGTAATGATTAATTAATATTATTATTGCATGTTTACATACATGTGTGTATATGTTATTAATATATATGAAATATATGTGTGTGATATGTGTGAGTGCATGTATATTGTATATATTATGTATGTGTATGTATTAGTAATTATCATGGTATATGTGTGTCATATGTATGTTTATATTTTATGTATGCATTGTTTGTATATGTACAATATGTGTGAACAAATATATATGTTTGTATGTTATGCGTTTAAATGTATGTGATATATATGTTAATTTGCATGTATGCTTGTATATACGTATGTTATATGTGCATGTGTGTATGTATTATCGTTATTATTATTATTATTATTATTATTGGTATCAGGCTAAATTAAAATGAAAATCCATAAATTATAAAACCCAAATAAATAATTAAGTGTCCAGTCCAGATTATTACAAGCCCAAAATTATGAAATTACAAGGCCTATGTCGGCCTGACCCAAACCCTAAAATTATCTAACCCTAATTACTTCTCTTTCTGTGCGTAGCCGATCCTGGGCCGTTGGATCAGATCTTGATCCAACGGCCATGATTGAGAGCAGACACTCGTGTGGTGCACGCTCAGAACATTCGGTCTCCCACGCGCGGGCGACAACCACATGTAAGACTCATCGGTTCCCAAGGCACCACGTGGCACTATCTCGTGCAGTCCTTCTAGTTTCCAGATCACATCTGAGCTGTCTGATTTCCAAGCAATCTCAGTCGTTGGATCAGATCTGATCCAATGGCCAATGACGCTTCTGAACAGACAATCACCTCTACCATGCTGTCGTACCAACCTCCAAGCATGGCCGGACATGCCAAAATCACAAAAAAAACTGAGATTATCAGCAACCAAATCCCAGAAAAATGGATTTTTCTTATTCTTTTTTTCTCTACCAAACCAAATCAGAAACAAAGGGATATATGTAATGGGAATCTCTGTAAGAAATGAGAGGTTTTTTTGGGAAGTTTTTCCATAATCAAATAAACACAAAATTCCAGAGGTAGCGTTTTTATTCTTTTCTCATCTTTTCATGTATATTCGAAACACAAAAAGAATAATAATAAAATGAGAGAAAAAGAGGTATACCTGAACCGTTCGATTCTTTCTCCGATAACATGCCCTCATCGAGGTGACTCGGAGTATAACATCGATTTCATGAAAGGAAGTGTCTCGGCTAAAAAAAGAGATGGGAGTTTTGGTTTCTGTTTTTTTTAAGATCTAGGAAAGTATGTGTCTTTTTCTTAAAATCTAAGGTCAATTTCGAGTTTGGTTAAAACGAGGGTTGTTTTGAGGGTGGTTTTAGGTTCACCAGCACCGACTCGCGGCGACCGGCAACGGAAGGACGATGAAAGGTCACCGATTTTTTGGGTTTCACGGTCGTTTCTGGAAACATGATGAACATTCAAATGTTTTTTTTTGGTTCGAAGGAAAATATAGGCAGAGGTGGGGGTTATTTTAAAGAAATGAAAGCAAAATGGCTAAAGGGTTTAATTGAATCTGATGAGGTCCTTTTATAGATGATTTTCATTTTGAAAATGGGTAAATTGCATCATAAATCCCTCCGTCCCACTGATATTTTCATTCCGAGTCTGCCCCTTGGTCCAATTATAACCCTGGTCCTTCTTCTTTTTTTAAAATCTTTCAATTTAGCCTCGAAATTAATCGAAATTAGTTTTTAAATGGCAAAATACCCTGTTAGTCCCTCCGCCTTTTTGATATTTTCTTTTCGAGACTGTCGCATGGGTTTATTACATAATTAGTCCTTTTACGTTTCGTTCAGTTTGCAATCCCGTCCCAAAATTGTGTTTTATGGTTTTTAATTTATGTCATCCTATTTTATTTTATTTCATTTCAGTCCCTTTTTATGTTTTAAACATTTATGCCATTTGTTTTTATTATGTTTTTTTAGCATGTTTACATTGCCCTTTATGTTTGTATATGTTTTTATATATTATGCTTATTTATGCTATTTATAATATGTGTACTAATATGTGTTATATCATGCTTTTATGTTTTGATTTATTTGTTCATGTTGTATACATGTTTGTTTTATATGCTATGTTTTAGTTTAGTTTGCATATTATGTTTATATGTTTATATGAGTTTTATGATCGTGTTTTGCATTTTAGGTTATATGTTAGTGTGGTGATATTAGTTATATATTGATGTCATGATGTTTTAGTATATGCATATAGATTGTGTCATATGATAAAGCTTTGGTGTAATATTGTGGTAATGTTGCTTTGTTAATTTAGTATCATATTATATATCATGTCATGCATATGTTGTTGTTTTGTAATTTTAATATGTTCAAGCATGCTATATGTGTGTTAGTTTAATTTTGAAGTATGTTATTTCCCTTTTATATTTTCATGTTTTAATTTGTTTTAGCTTTATGATATTTATGCTTGTGTTTACGCTTATATTCATGTTTATGCCTTTGTGTTATAATATTCATGTTTTTATGCTTTTAATACCATGTCAATGTGAATATGTGTTTTGATAATGTTTTTATTAGGATTGCATACGGATATATTAATTGTCAATGCGGTGCCTTTTTATTCGAGCGTAAACGTGGCCAGTATCAAGCGTAGTGATAGTGGTATGTCGGTTTATTCTCGAATAACTGGGCCCTTAAAATTTATTCACACTTATAACCAAATCTTAATTTAATCGTCACCTTAATCCAAAAAGTTTAATATTAATAAAGCGGTAATTATTAAAGTACCAGTTTTGGGCAGTGTGGGGGTGCTAATCCTTCCTCATCCGTAACCGACTCCCGAACCCAACATTTTTAAAATCTATGGTTTTATGGTGTCCGACCTACCTTAGTGGTCGGTGGCGACTCTATTTTTAAAATAAGACACGGTTTTTCTAAAACCCCAGGGAAGACATTATTTTAAATACCCGAAAGACCCCCAAACGCCTTAAAACACTTTCTTTTTTAGCGAAAACTCGTAGAAGGGATCGCTACAGATGGCGACTCCATTGGGGACATTTTTTGTTTTTAAAAAACAAAAGAGAGTTAAGCTTTTTTAAATAATTACCGCTTTATTAATATCGAAAGTTTCAGATTAAAGTGACTATTAAATTAACATTTGGTTATAATTGCGCGTTTATTTTAACGCATTTAAAATTCGGCATATAAACTCGTCCTTTTTAAGTGGGGGGAAAACGCTAGTGCTTTCGTGGGGATATTGTTATTTCATATGGGCCTAGTAAAGTACCTTCGGGGCTCGAGTACCTTATGCTTTTGTAAGGATATCATTCATTCGTATGGGCATAAGCGAATGGGTCCCCTTGAATTGAACCCGGTTGAAAGGAGCCTATAATAGGTGATGATCGGGGGCCTTGCTACCCTTAGTAGGGGACAACAAAGACAATCTGGGTACCTCCTAGCACCAACACTGCATGTAGAGAACATAAAAAACCCACCATTTTTAGAGCCATGCAGATAATCTAGGTGTTTTAGAAAAGAATGTAAATAGGGTTGTTTTGTTTGTTTATCTTATTTAACTTGTCCTTTTTATTTATGTATTTATTGATTTTATCTGGTACTGACTTGTTTTCTTTTTTGTTTTGCTTTTTGCATATATCATTGCATCTACATTACATAAAGGTATTGAATCGAGTAGTTTGCCTGATCAGAAATTCTTTCATCATGGAAAAAGGTATCTTAAGAAGGACGACTTCAACTCAGCTGTCAGACATTGGTCAGAAGTCAATTAGAGGACCCAAGGTAATAGTTTGCCGAGTGAGCGTATTGTGTCAAGGTATACATACGTGAGCCTCCAACAGAATGACCTATGAGAACTTAAAAAGATTTGGGAAGGATTGGATCGAAGACTACAAGACTTATTCTTCGATAGTTATGGCGACATAGTACAATTGATGTATGTTCGAGTCAATCAGCCTTTACTCCGAGCCATCTTCTAGTTCTGGAATCTTGCTTTTTGATGTTTCACTTTCAAAGAGCAAGATATGATGCCTATGATAGAGGAATACACAGCCTTAATTAATCAGAAGAATATCCAGAAAGTTTGGATCTATGTAAAGCCGTCAAAGAACTAGAATTACCCTTCGAAGCTCAAAACTTTTACCGGGATAAGTGATTATTGGGTTAACGGCCTGATTCAAAATCGATGAGACAGTCTAGCCTTTGCATGGGAGAGTATTCGAGACATCATACCCACACACCCAGATGAGGGGATGAAGATGGACCTATTTGGCTTAGGGATATATAGTTTGGTCATCTTTTCGAGGGTTCTTGGAAACATCGATGTAGCCATCCTAGATCTATTTGAGCGTACGAAACAGAAGGCAAATCCATTACCGAAAATCTTAACTGAAACTTTCAATTCCTTGAATGCAAGCCAGAAGCATGAATAGGGACGTTTCAAAAGATGTGCACAGTTACTACATGTTTGGATTCAGAGCCATATGTAGAAGACATCAACGGGGGTTTTATCGAAATATCATTCCGAGATTTTTCGCCTTTGCGAGAGTACTTAGCGAATGAAGGGCGAGAAGACTTGAACATGAAGAAATGGACCTGTATCTTTAAGAACATTCAAGACGAAGACATAGTGTGGAAAGTTCCTTGGCTCGACAGGGTTAGTTACTTCTTATACAGCTGTGGCGGTTATGACTTCCTAATGATGTTAAGGCTACATGGTGGAATTGTTTGTGCTCCACTTTTGCTGTTAAGGCTACTGATGTTAAGGTTACAGTTTGTTTATGTCACTGTCGGTTTAAGTCGAAGCGAGTTTTCTTTCAAGGGCGAAATTTCAGACCATCATGAGAGCTTGGGATCAATATTATCGGATAAGAGTAGAAGGAGATATCGAGTGTATGTTCACCCCGGATTACGATCTTTGGAGGCACTTGGGGATTAACGATAAGATTCCAGAACCAGACCAAGGACCAACAATGTCACTTGAGGAGCATATGAGGATAGTACCGTCCGAGGCTAACATTTTGTGAAATAAACTCGATGAGGTTAAGAAGAAGATAGAGGCTTTACAGACTCATAATACGAGTAAGCTCTACAAAGTAAGTTTAGATGTCGACGAACGAGAAAGGACCATTAGGCTATTAAAAAAGCTGAACGCAAATCTGAGTGAGAAGAATGCTCTTTATCAGAAAGATACTCTCCAGCTTCAAGCAAAGGTGTAAAATGCCAGCCGAAGCCAATTCCTAGCCATGGAGAAGGAAATGATGAACGGTATGCGTTTAGTTGAAGAAAAATGAGAGAAAGGAAAGAAAGTAATCGAGAAGGAGTTAGAAAGCTGCAAGTTAACCATCGAGAGTGAAAGGCGGTCTTTTAGGGATGCCATTAACTAGGAGAAAGAAAGATCTAGGCAAGAGATCGATAAAGGCAAACAAGCAATCATCTGCAAAAGAGAGAACATTGCCGTTTGGAAGAGGAAATCCATGGGGAGCAGGAATAGATTACTAGAGATGCAGAACTTGTACAACGACACTGTTCAAAGCCTAAATTTGAGCCAAGATCAGAATATCGAGTTAGAAGGGAAACTGACAGAGTTGGAGCACTCCTATCAGACCTATTGTTAGAGGAATGGCTTCATCGAACTACAGGAAAGGGAGCGTGAAATTGGTATGTTACGAACCCGTATTGAGTCACACGAAGCAACCGTTCAAGATTATAGGAGGAGAATTAGGGTATTCGAAAAAGCTACAGCAAGTGGAGACAATTATTGGATGCAAAGACTTTGTGATGCCTCCCAGATGATTCAAGACAGAGACCAGTATTACACGACCCTGATGGTGGATATACAACGAGTTGCGGGACAGTTGACGAATTTAGCTGCAAAAGCCGAAGCTCTTCGGCCTTTTATAACCTCAGAAATGGAAGAAGCGCCTAGGTTCATCAAACTACTCAGGGCCATTGAGAAGTTAGGAGCTAGAGCTAGGGCTTATGTGTAGAACTCTACTTTACTATTTTGTAATCTAGACCCTTTAATTCCCATGAAAGTAGTTCAAAAGGGTGATTACCAGCGGAATCAGTACCTTTATTTGCATACATTCTTGCATTGCATCATGGCATTTGCATCATTATACACGCATTTATCTATTTTTTGGCAATAATATTGATAATGTGAATATTGTGGCAGTGAAACTAAAAGATAAGCCGCAACTATTCTGTATCCATACTTTACTCGTTTCCAAAGCAAACTAATGGAGGACAAAATAGTCAGTTTGGAAAAAGGGCAGAAGGATACGGAAGCACGTTTCAATGAAGCTAGACAGTGCCTCAGCGAGCAGATCGCTCAATCACAAGCTACAATATTATCTGAGTTAACCGTATTACTGGAAAAAAGCTATGAGAAAGAAAAGGTTAAAGACGAAGTCGCCCATGAGCCAAAAGGTATCGCATCTCACAACAAGGTTCAATCAAAGACGTCAAGTTCGGCAAGAAGAGTATACATTGATCCTGGCAGCATATCTGCTAGTCTTCAGGCATGGGCATCTGAAAACCAACTCGTTAATACAGAGGCATTCTACGAAGAAGATGTGTCGGATCTGAATTTGGTTAAGAAAATTAGAACGAAAGTGGAAACGAAATAGGAGGAAAGGTTTCGTCTCATGGAAGAAAAATTTAGGGCACTGCAAACTGCAGATGAACCATGGAATGAAGCTAGTGATCTGAGCCTGGTATTTGACCTTATTTTACCACTAAAATTCAAAACTCCATAATTTGACAAGTATGATGGAACTTCATGCCCTTCTGCGTGTGTGACCATGTATTTCTGAAAGATGGCAGCCTACATCAAGGATGAAAAACTTTTAATCCATTATTTCTATGATAGTATGACTGGAGCAGCACTCCGGTGGTACACCCAATTAAGCCGGGTAAATATCAAGTCCTAGAAGGACCTTTCGAAAGCGTTCATTGAGTAGTACAAACATGTGATAGATATGACTCCCAGTAGGATCATGTTGGAAAATATGGGACAAAAGTCTAACGAAAGTCTGCGATAATATGCCCAGAGGTGGCGAGAGGTTGCCGCTCAGATCCAGCCACCAATTCCCGAGCACGAGATTATGCCCCTATTCGTAAATACTCTGAGGGGAACACTATTCGATCGCCTTGTCAATAATACAACTCAGAGCTTTGCAGATTTGATCAGGACTGAGGAGTCTCTCAAATTGGTAATTAAGAGTGGTAGGATTGACAGCGGGGATAACTCTCGAAAGTACAACAAAAAGAGAGAGAATGAGGTAAATACTGCGAGTACTTACAATGTCCCAAAGAACTTTACGGTCTCTCAGCCACAAGCATCAACAGGGAAGGCTCAGAACCCAAACCAAAAAGAAGGAAGAGCTCCAAGAAAAGAACAAGAGAAAGCAATATTTACTCCGTTACCAGTTTCGTACTCCGAGCTTTATTCTTACTTGTACAAAGCTGACTTGGTCTGTCCATACTATGTTTCTCCGTTCAAACCTCTGTTTTCGTCATGGTATGATCCTAACGCACATTGTGATTATCATGGCGGTGCCCCTAGTCACTTTATAGAAAATTGCCTCGCATTTAAGAAACTTGTGCAGAGCCTGATTAATTCTAGGGTTTTAAAGTTTGAGGAACCGAATGTGGACGCTAACCCATTGCCTAATCATGGGAACCACGGAGTGAATGCTATCGAGGAGTATTCTGCTAAGAAGGCTAAGGAAAATGCGGTCTCCCTTACGGTGGGTGTTCCAACAATTATGCATGGCCCGCTTGATTGACAGAGGCATGATAATGGTGCAGAAGGAATGTAGAGCTTATTACGAGTTCCACTAGGAGGAGGGCACGACATCCAACAATGTGAAGAATTCAGGAGATTAATTCAACAGTTGATGGACAGTAAAGAAATAAAGTTCTTTGAGAAGGTTGCAGGAAGGAAGATGTTAGATGTATGTGCGTCAGATAGCCCCAACATCAAGTATGGAATAGACATACCCTTTGTCGTCCCTTCCAGACCAAAGGAAACAAGTTCATCTCAAGGAGAAGCTGTAAAGGTGGCCCCTAAAATCATCATCTCAGCACTAGCCCCGTTTTTATTTAAAGATATACGGCGGACCCCTTAAAATTATGCCGCCAACGTGTCTATACCAGAGAAGTCAGAACCTCGTGAGAAGAAGGAATAAATGGTAGAAGAAGAGCCAACACAGAAATATGAACAGACAAAGAAAGATGAAATTGTCAACGAAGTAGGCCACTTCACGAGGAGCGACAGGTGCTACTCTTCGGAAGCTTTGAAATCTGCTGAAACTATAAAAGATAAGGGAGAATGTACATCAACTGGTGTTGTGCAGATATTTGGCAATGAGTCCCCTCCAAAGATTAATGAGCCTGTGACTGAGGCTCAAGCACAGGAATTTCTGAAGTTTTTAAGGCACAGTGAGTACAATATAGTAGAGCAGCTGCGAAATCAACCATCAAGGATTACAGTGTTGGAGTTGTTTTTGAGTTCGAAAAAGTATCGGGATGCATTGTTAAAGGTGTTGAACCAAAAGTTTGTACCAGGTGACATTTCTGTATCTAAGTTGGACAGAATAGTAGGGCATATCACTGCTTACAACTTCATCATGTTCAACAATGACGAGATCCCGGAAGGGGGTATGGGGTCCACCAAAGCTCTAAATATCACCACCCACTACAAAGGGTATATTTTGCTAAGAGTATTGATTGATAATGGGTCGACATTAAACGTACTACCGATGGTGACGCTGTAAAAGCTACTGGTAGATGATTCCCACATGAAACCCTGTCATAACTCCGTGCGAGCCTTTGACGGTACTCAAATGAGAGCACTTGGAAAAATCAAAGTACATTTGTTGATTGGGCCAACATAGTACACAATTGATTTTGTGGTAATGGACATAAAACTGAGTTACATTTGCTTATTGGGAAGACCGTGGATTCACTCTACTGGAGCTGTTCCCTCATTACTCCATCAGAATTGAAATTTGTGATCGAAGGCAAGTTGGTCACTGTAGAAGCTAAGCAAGAAATCATCACCTCGGTAACATCGGATGCCCCCTATATCCAGAACGATGAAGATGCTGTAGAATGTTATTTCCGAGCATTGGACCTTGTAAATGCTACATTTGTTGCGGAAGGTAGTTGGATCCCCTCTTCCAGTTTATCCAATTATACCAAGATGACCATTTCTGAAACTTTAGGCCGAGAAGCCAAAATAGGAAGAGGGCTAGGAAGGAGATTACAAGGAAGCCTATGACCCAGAGGTGTCATCACCAAGAAATATCATTTTGGGCTTGGCTACAAACCGAGTATCCAGCAGAGAAGAGAGGAATACATAAAGAAATGAGAGCAAATGGGGGCTAGACTCAAATGAGAGGATATTACATGGAGACCGATGTATTTTCCTCATTTAAAAGATAATTTTTTCTTTGGAGGATTTGACCATACAAAATAGAAATTATAGGAAGCAATTCGAGAAAATGACATACTTAACGAGAATGAGATGTTCAGTGAATCGCTTGAAGGGATGTCTATCAACATGATAGCTAAAGATGACAATAGCAGCAACGTGTTGACCAGCATGTCCTTTTCGTCCCGAGGAAACTCTCAATAACTGGAGCTACTATACCTGTAATATTTAGGGCTAGATCAGAGTAATGCTCCGAACTAACCCTTTTGTTTTTGCCCATGGGCAATAGGGATCTTTTGTGTGGGGCATCTATGTTAACTTTTTGTTTGCAATGAAAGAATGTCTTCCTCGTTTTCTCAAATGGCAAACATTTCATTTACTTCATTCATTGCTTACTCATATTCATTCACTTCATTTAAAATCATTCTTTTCCCAGTACATCCGTTCTCATTTCATGTAGGGTCCCTATAATTAACTGTATGACTGATTCTGAATCTAATCCCGAGGTAGATTTTGAGCGTCTCGAGATCTCAGCAGAAACTGAAGAGGAGGATGACGAGGCATAATGCGAGACTCTTGAGGAGTTGGTAAGGATAATGGCCAATAAAGAAAGACAAATCATGGCCCACCAAGAAGAAACAGAAGTTGTGAACTTGGAAACCGATAATGAGAGAAAAGAAGTGAAAATCGAGACTACGTCTTTCTCAGAAACCAGACGCGAACTGATAGCCATGCTCCAAGAGTTCAAGAACGTCTTTGCTTGGACTTATCAAGATATATCGGGGTTGAATACAGACATAGTGGTGCACAAGCTGCCAACGAGGCCTGAATGCAAACCAATCCAGCAAAAGCTCAGAAGAATGAGGACTGACATGCTGTTAAAGGTCAGAGAAGAGGTAAAAAACAGTTTGATACTGGCTTTTTGAAAGTTGTCAAATACCTTGAATGGGTTGCAAACATCGTACCGGTGCCAAAAAAAGATAAGAAGGTTCACATGTGTGTAAATGACAGGGATCTTAATCGAGCAAGCCCTAAAGACAATTTCCCTTTGCCACATATTGACGCATTAGTTGACATTACCATGGGACACTCATTGTTCTCATTCATAGTTGGTTTCTCAAGATACAACCAGATAAAGATGGACCCGGAAGACATGGAGAAGACCACATTTGTAACCATGTGGGGCACGTTTTGTTACAAGGTGATGCCTTTCGGACTCAAGAACGTAGGGGCGGCTTATCAAAGAGCGGTGGTGACTCTTTTCCATGATATGATGCACAAAGAGATAGAAGTATACGTGGATTATATGATCGCTAAGTCCCGAACTGAGGAAGAACACATTCGAAACCTGAGAAAGCTATTCCAAAGACTACAAAAATACTAGCTGAAGCTCAACCATGCCAAATGCACATTCACAATCACATCTAGAAAACTCTTGGGGTTTGTAGTGAGTAGGAAGGGGATTGATATCGATCCAGAAAAAGTGAAGGCTATCTAGGACTTTCCACCGCCTTATACTTGGAAAGAAGTTTGAGGTTTCCTGGGAAGGTTAAACTATATCTCTCGTTTCATCTCTCAATTAACAGATAAGTGCGACCCTGTCTTCAGACTACTTAGGAAGAATAACCCAGGGGTCTGGGATGAAGAATGTCAAGAAGCTCTAGAGAAGATTAAGAAGTTTTTGGCGGATGCTCCGATTTTAGTCGCATTGGTACCAAACAGGCCTTTGATCCTTTACCTGACAAATTTTGAAAACTCGATGGGTTGCGCGTTGGGGCAACATGATGAGTTTGGGAAGAAAGAAAGATTCATCTACTACCTAAGCAAGAAGTTCACTGATTGTGAAACACGATACCCGCTAATTCAGAAGCTATGTTGTGATTTGGTTTGGACTACCGAAAGGTTTAGAGAGTATATGTTATACCATACCACCTGGTTGATATCTAAATTAGACCCTTGAAGTTTCTAATAGAAGCATCGGCATTAACGGGGAAGATGGCCTACTGGCAGATGCTGTTATCTGAGTTCGACATTGTATATGTGAGCCAGAAAGCTATGAAAGGAAGTGCTATAGCGGATTTCTTAGCTAGCCATGCTTCAGATAATTATGAATTGTTGAACTTCAATTTCCCAGATGAGGACTTGATATGCATTACAACTGGGGAAGAAGTTGTTTCAGATGACGGCTCGTGGAAGCTTTACTTATATGGAGCCTACAATGCCCTTGGCCAAATAATAAGAGCCGTGGTAATTTCTCTGAAAGATGCCTACTATCCATTCACCAGTAAACTAGAATTCTTTTACACAAACAACATAGCTGGATACGAAGCATGTGTTATGGGACTAAGTACAACCATTGAGAGAAAGATCAAAGAGCTTCGAGTATTTAGAGATTCGTCCTTAGTGATCTATCAGTTACGAGGAGAATGGGAAACTAGGGATCCGAAGCTAGTCAAATACTACGAGTTGATCTAAAAGCTCATTAAAGAATTTGAAAAGGTCAGTTTCACCTACCTTCCTAGAGAATGCAACCAGATGGCAGACGCCTTGGCAACCCTGACCTCCATGTTCAAAGCAAATGAGAAAGCAGAAATAAAGCCAATTGAGATGCAAACTTTTGAAAGGCCTGCTCACTGTTATAATGTGCAATAAGAAATAGATAGCAACCCTTGGTATTACAATATCTTGTAATATATCAAGTTTCAAACATATCCCGAAGAGGCAAACTAAAATGACCGAAAAACACTCAGAAAGATGGCAACATGATATGTTTTAGACGAGGAGATTTTGTATAAAAGAGGCCATGATCAAGTTTTATTGAGATGTGTAGATGTCCGGGAGGCGAAAGAAATTTTGGCAGAAGTGCATGATGGTTTGTGTGGAACACACGCCAACGGTCTGTCAATAGCCCAAAAAATTATGAGATATGGTTATTTCTGGTCGACCATAGAGGGAGACTACATTGATTATGCCAAAAAAGGCCATACGTGCCAAATATATGACGACAAGATCCATGCTCCTCATTTACCTTTACACACCATGAACTCGCCTTAGCCGTTCACAGTATGAGACATAGATGTCATTGGACAGATTCACCCGAAGGCTTCCAAAGTGCACTGTTTTATTTTAGTTGCCATTGATTACTTCACTAAATGGGTGGAGGCAGCATCTTACGCCAATATCACAAGGACAACGGTGTGCAAGTTCCTGAAGAATGAGATTATTTGCTGATATAGGTTACCAGAAAGGATTATCACCGACAACGCTTCTAACCAGAATAACAAATTGATGACTGAGATGTGCAACCAGTTCAAAATAACACACCATAATTCCACGACCTACCGTCCTAAGATGAATGGGGCAGTAGAAACGGTAAACAAGAACATAAAAAAATCACTGTGAAGATAATAGACACCTACAAAGATTGGTATGAGAAGCTTCCATTTGCTCCGTTCGCCTACCAAAAATCTGTTCCCACATCAACAGGGGCAATGCCCTATTCTTTAGTGTACGGCACATAGGCGGTACTACCCATTGAGGTTGATATTCTGTCACTCTAGGTTCTGAATGAAGTAATACTAGATGAATCATAGTGGGTGCAAACTAGGCTCAACCAGTTAAATCTCATCGAAAAAAAAGGCTGAAAGCCAGATGGTTAAATGTACCAAAAACGAATGATGCGGGCATATGATAAAAAAGTGCGCCCGAGAGAATTTCGAGAGGGAGATCTGGTGCTTAAGAAGATCCTCCCAATTCAAAAAAATTTTCGAGGGAAGTGGATGCCTAATTGGGAAGGGCCATATGTCGTCAAGAAGGCCGTTTCGGGAGGAACGTTGATTTTAATATAAATGGATGGAGAAGAATTAAAAAATCCCGTGAATTCTGATTCAGATAAGAAGTATTATGTTTGAAAAAAATAAAACAAAACAAATGAAATGAAAAATGATGAAAAATGAGGTAAAAACCTGAAAAGACGCTTCATAAAATGAAAACCTAAGGTGGAAACCCACAATGGCGCCTTAAGTTAAAAAAAAAGCTCAAGGCAAAAACCCGAAAAAAGACGTTTTGAGGCAAATGAAGGATCTGAGTTGAAAACCCGTTAAGGGCGGCTCAGATAAATTTTGAGAATATGCCTCCAACAAGAAGAATTACCCTCACAAGTACCAGAAAAAGGAGCTCCAGGCAAAGATTCTATTTCGGTTGACGGGATCACCCATCATTTATACAGTGGATATTTAGGGTTTTGCATTTCATGTTCTGCTTTCCCTTTTCCTCATGTTTTCCATGACTTTTCTAAAAATATTCCAAGTCCTTAATGTCAATAAGATCATATTTTTGTGACTTCCCTTCCTTATCTTCTCATTATTTTTATAAGCATCGTGCAAACAGGTTAACATAGACTTATGATAAACAAAAGATTTCTGAGTATTATTATGATCTAACCCTGGGAATGCAGGCGATTAGAAAACATGATTAACTTTGATCTCAATCTTTCTACATAATGTATGTCGAGGCACGACGAGGGGAAGACTTCGAACATTATAATAAGATAACCAATGTCATGCACCATTCTTACTTGTCTGAGAAAATATTCAAGACAACAATAGAGATCTCTCAGGTGAAAACCCGTAAGGGTGCCTAAAAAACTCTAAAGCGAAAACCCGAAAGGACACTTTAGAACTTAGAGCCGGAAACTCAAAAAAGAAAGGCCGAAATAGTTGAACCCAACAGTGAGATGGGGTAATACCACCAGCAGAAGAAAAAATAAGAGAAAACAAGCAAAGAGTCAAGATTGACTGACTGCAGAAGCATGCGCATTAGAATATTGACACTCATACATCATGTATAGTTAGACATCCCTAGGATTAGGAGCATGCTAACTCATTTATTACAACATTTTGTCTATTTTAAACAGGTACTTACATGTTACCAATGACTTTTGATCTCCAACTTCGTATTGAAGAGGTGGATTCACTTGAAAAATTTTGGCAGCCTTAGTAGCGTGAGTCCAGAAAGATCGATAGCCATTTTCGGTGTGAATCCCCAAATTTGAAGAAAGATTTTGGCAGCCTTAGTAGCGTGAGTCCAGAAAGATCAGTAACCATTTTCAGCGTGAATCCCCAAATTTGAAGAAAGATTTCGGCAACCTTAGTAGCGTGAGTCCAGAAAGATCGATAACCATTTTGGCGTGAATCCCAAATTCGAAGATAAAGGTTCTACATAGGAAGGGCCTATATTTTCGAGCCCTCGCAGTGAAAGGTTCCATATAGGAAGAACACGTAACTCTGAGATTTCAGAAGCTAAAAGTTCTATATAGGAAGGACATGCAGCTCCAGGGTTTAAAGACTAGCAATTCTATATAGGAGGAACTCCCAGCCGGAAGAATCCATCCATTACGCAGAAGGTTTTATATAGGAAAAACCCACAGTGTTGAAGGCGAAGAGTTCTATATAGGAAGGACTCCAAGCTTTACCGTCTTAGAGTGAAAAGTTTTATATAGTAGGGACTCGTAACTCGAGGTTTTAGAGTGAAAAGTTATATATAGGAAGAACCCTAACTCCAGGATTTCAAGAAAGAACCTATAGCTCCAAGATCAGAAGGTGAAGAAGTTCTATATAGGAAGAACTTACGAACCTGGAGATTCAACTAAGGAAGAGCGGAAAGTTCCAGAGGAACACGTGATTCTGAAGCTACAAACAGATAAGTCAGATAAAAATGAGTGCTTATGATCTTTGTGTTGTTCCCGTTCTACAAGAACAAGCAAAGAGGGGCAACTGTAATCACTCATTCTTATCTGTTTTTGTAAATATTGTAATGTATTAGTGTAATGATTAATTAATATTATTATTGCACATTTACATACATGTGTGTATATGTTATTAATATATATGAAATATATGTGTGTGATATGTGTGAGTGCATGTATATTATATATATTATGTATGTGTACGTATTAGTAATTATCATGGTATATGTGTGTCATATGTATGTTTATATTTTATGTATGCATTGTTTGTATATGTACAATATGTGTGAACAAATATATATGCTTGTATGTTATGTGTTTAAACGTATGTGATATATATGTTAACTTGCATGTATGCTTGTATGCACGTATATTATATGTGCATGTGTGTATGTATTATCGTTATAATTTTTTTTATTATTATTATTATTGGTATCGAGCTAAATTAAAATAAAAATCCATAAATTATAAAACCCAAATAAATAATTAAGTGTCCAGTCCAGATTATTCCAAGCCTAAAATTATGAAATTACAAGGCCCATGTCGGTCTGACCCAGACCCAAACCCTAAAATTATCTAACCCTAATTATTTCTATTTTTGCGCGCAGCCGATCCTGGGCCGTTGGATCAGATCTTGATCCAACGACCATGATTAAGGGAAGACACCCCTTCATCTGCCTCGTGTGGTGCACGCTCAGAATGCTCGATCTCCCATGAGCGCGTGACGACCACGTGTAGGACTCCTCGGTTCCCAAGGCACTAGTGGCACCATCTCGTACAGTCTTTCCAGTTTCCAGATCACATCTGAGCCGTCCGATTTCCAAGTGATCCAACGGCCAATGACACTTCTGGACAAACGGTCACCTCTACCATGCCACCGTACCAACCACCAAGCATGGCCGGACATGCCAAAATCACAAAAAATAGAGATTATTAGCAACCAAATCTCAGAAAAATAGATTTTTCTTTTTTTCTCCACCAAACCAAATCAGAAACAATGGGATATATGTAATGGGAATCTTTGTAAGAAAGGGGAAGGTTTTTTTGGGAAGCTTTTACAGAATCAAATAAACACAAAGTTTCAGATGTAGCGTCTTTATTCTTTTCTCATCTTTGCATGTATATTCGAAACACAAAAATAAAAAAAATTGAAAGAAAATGAGGTATACGTGAACCGTTCGGTTCTTTCTCCGGTAATATGCCCTCATCGGGGTAACTCAGAGTAGAACATCGGTTTCATGAAAAGGGGTGTCTAGGTTAAAAAAAGAGAGTGGAGTTTTGGTTTTGGTTCTTTTTAAGATCTAGGAAAGTATGTGTCTTTTTCTTAAAATCTAAGGTCGGTTTTGAGTTTGGGTCAAAACAAGGGTTGTTTTAAGGGTGGTTTTAGGTTTGCAGGCGCAGACTCGCGGCGACTGGCAGCGAAGGGAATGACGAAATGTCATCAATTTTCTGGGTTTCACGGTCGTTTCTGGAAACATGATGAACATTCAAATGTTTTTTTTTTGGTTCAAAGGAAAATATAGGCAGAGGTGAGGGTTATTTTAAAGAATGAAAGCAAAATGGCTAAAGGGTTTAATTGAATCTGATGAAGTCCTTTTATAGACGATTTTCGTTTTGAAAATGGGCAAATTGCATCATAAATCCCTTCGTCCCATTAATATTTTCATTCCGAGTCTACCCCTTGGTCCAATTACAACCATGGTCCCTCTTCTTTTTTAAAATCTTTCAATTTAGCCCCGAAATTAACCGAAATCAGTTTTTAAATGGTAAAAATACCCTGTTAGTCTCTCCGCCCTTTTGATATTTTCTTTTCGAGATTGCCGCATGGGTTTATTACACAATTAGTCCTTTTACGTTTCGTTCAATTTGCAATCTTGTCCCTAAATTGTGATTTTATGGTTTTTAATTTCTATCATCATGTTTTATTTTATTTCATTTCAATCCCTTTTTATGTTTTAAACATTTATGTCATTTGCTTTTATTATGTTTTTTAGCCTGTTTACATTGCCCTTTTGTGTTTGTATATGTTTTTATATATTATGTTTATTTATGCTTTTTATAATATGTGTTATATCATGCTTTTATGTTTTGATTTATTTGTTCATGTTGTATACATGTTTGTTTTATATGTTATGTTTTAGTTTAGTTTGCGTATCATGTTTATATGTTTACATGAGTTTTATGAATGTTTTTTGCATTTTAGGTTATATGTTAGTGTGGTGATATTAGTTATATATTGATGTCATGATGTTTTAGTATATGTATATAGATTGTGTCATATGATAAAGCTTTGGTGTAATATTGTGGTAATGTTGCTTTGTTAATTTAGCATCATATTGTATATCATGTCATGCATATGTTGTTGTTTTGTAATTTTAACATGTTCAAGCATGTTATATGTGTGTTAGTTTAATTTTGAAGTATGTTATTTCCCTTTTATATTTTCATGTTTTAATTTGTTTTAGCATTATGATATTTATGTTTGTGTTTACGCTTATATTCATGTTTATGTCTGTGTTATAATATTCATGTTTTTATGCTTTTAATACTATGTCAATGTGAATATATGTTTTGATAATGTTTTTGTTAGGATTGCATACGGATATATTAATTGTCAATGCGGTGCCCTTTTATTCGAGCGTAAACGTGGCCAGTATCAAGCGTACTGATGGTGGTTTATCGGTTTATTCTCGAATAATGGGGCCCTTAAAATTTACTCGCACTTATAACCAAATCTTAATTTAATCGTCACCTTAATCCGAAAAGTTTAATATTAATAAAACGGTAATTATTAAAGTACCAATTTTTGGCGGTGTGGTGGTGCTAATCCTTCCCCATCCGTAACCGACTCCCGAATCCAACATTTTTAAAATCTATGGTTTTATGGTGCCCGGCCTACCTTAGTGGCTGGTGGCGACTCCATTTTTAAAATAATACACAGTTTTTCTAAAACCCCACGGAAGACATTATTTTAAATACCTGAAAAACCCCCAAACGCCTTAAAACACTTTTCTTTTTTTTTAGCGAAAACTCGTAGAAGGGATCGCTACAAAATGTAAACTCTATCCTCTAAATTCTAAATTCTAATCTTAAACCCTAAATTCTACCCACTATCCTTAAACCATAAATTATCAACCTAAACACCTAAATTGAATCCCTAAACTAAAACCCTAAACCTTAAGACTAAGGCACTTGCAAAAACTTTTAATTTTCCCCGGTATATTGAATATAAATTCATATATAAATTGTTGATATTTTTTTTAAGTAGAGGGTGGATAAAGACATAAAGTTGTTAAATCAATATTGATTTTAAATATTTTATAACAGATTAATATTTTGATCAAATGACCACCAAATTTTCCTTCTCTTCATGTGCTGAAAGAAGAAAAGTTATATATATATATATATAATTAGTTAATTACTGGAATTTTTTCTCATAAATTAATATACATGACTTGTTTTAATATAACTTTGAATACAAGAAGTAGAGTATAAATTACATAAAAATTTCGAAAAATATGCACAACGAAATTAATTTTGCACCTCATTCCTCTTTATGTGAAATTAATTTTAGTAGAACCATAGTAATATTTATATATGAATTTGTGTTTTAAGTTTAATGCTTAGCAATTTATTTTGTCGCTTTTATACCTTAGTACTCAGAGACTGAAGCTATATGAAGGTGGGGGCAATTATTTTTTTTCACTTTTGTCCTATATATATATTTTGAAAAAAATTTTATTTATGAATTTGTCCCCACTTTTAAATATTTATATTTTGCCCCTCCAATCTCGAATCTTGGCTCCGTCCTTGTTAGTACTGTTTACCTTTTATTCGCTTTTTGATTTATTAAAAGACAATTGGATATTTACGTACACAAGATGGAGCTTGATTTTAGGTTAGATGCATCTAACAAAGAAGAAGATGGAGTTTGTAAACAAAGCAGAAAGATCATTAGCCAATTGATTATTGGCTAAAGTCCTAAACAATCCTTCCATTACAAGGATTGGAGATGTTAAAGATCTTGCGCTCGATCGAATACAGGAACAAAATGGAGCAAAGATTCTAAAAGATTTTTGGACACCCCACCTTCAATGGATGATGTCAGGCCAAGGGGCTAATTGTTGGTGATTTCCACCTCACCAAACCACTTTTCCACCAAGGAAATTGCCGGGATTTTCTGAATCCTGAAAAGGGTATTTTTGACACGTTTTCACTCTCTGATGCATGAAAACTCCATTCCTGCACCATTATAAAAATTTCAGCCACCCCTTGCTAGGAAAAAAATACTAACATGGTTAAGTTTTTTGACATGGGTTGATGTTATATTCCATCTCTTGCACACTGGACTGGACTAGCTTTTTGCTGGTTTTCAGCTTTCAGGTTGGTGTGCAGGGGGTGGAATACATCATTGAAGTCATGATGTTTGGGTTACTATCAAGGGTGGTCGGAATTAACTCGGCAATCCATGTACCCATGTTGTCGGTGTGTTCTTGTCTCGTATTACATGTGTTTGTTCTGTGTCATACTTTACAGGATGTTTGGTTACAGTTTCGTTTCGTTTCTCTTTCCATTCGTCTGTTTGAGATATGCTAGATTATTTTAGTTAAAACCAGTAGGTTGCATTGTTGTTGAAATTTACAGTCAAAGGGGAAATTTTAGTAGATAACATAGAGGAAAAAGTAAAATTTCACTTGACTATAACGTGAATGTGAATTCTTAAGTGCAGGTTCCTGTGGCAATCTGCAACTTGAAGCAGGAGCTGGGATTGGAGGAAGCTCCTACAGTTCAGACAAATTGCTTTTCGAGCACGGAGGAAGAACATTACTATAGAAGTTCCCACGGCCCAACTGGCTAAAGTATGGGCAGAGCCGCAGACCTATGCAGTAAAATTCACAAGGACAGGCTGTTGTGGTTCCCTTGTCCTATTCCTTAGGCATGAGATAATCTTTTAGTTGGCCATTCTCTACAGATCATAGTATTAAATTACAGTTGAAGTTATAACGCAGCGATTGCAGATTTGCGGCCGTTACAGCGTGAATTTTCTTTTAAAAAATAACTATGACCTTCAATGCGGTTGCAGTGTTGCGGCGACCTCCAAAACGTTGCCAATTTAATACTATTCTACAGATTACTTGTCGACCGGGGAGTGGGGACCTGATAGATGGTTTATACATGGTTTTTATATAGTGGTTCCGAAATGCGTATATAATTTCATCTTGTTTGTTTATATTTTTGTTCGGTGTTTTATCGGTGACCTAAAACACTGTCCAGGCATAATTACACTAACAAATTCTTTCTTCGAAGACGGTGTTTAATGTTATATGCAAGAAGCATAATGGCTGCTAAATGAACGTGAATCATCTCATTTCCAGCTGCAATTTCACAGTTCTTGTTGTATCGTTTTAATGTTGGTTTCAGCTAGGGGTGATAATGAGCCTGACCGGCTCGTGAGCTACTCGGGCTCGGCTCGGTCAAAACTCGGCTCGAGCTCGAGTTCAGCTCGAGATCTTAACAAGTCGAGCCGAGCCGAGCCGACCCAAGCTCGGCTCGAAAAGCTCGTGAATAGGCTCAGAATAATTATATATGTATATATGCTACATATACACAAAAAGTAATATCTTTAGCAAAACAAGAGCAATAAAATAAATTAGGGGAAAATTCGCTAAAAATAAATTAACTAAAATAAATTGGGCACTCTTTTCCCTTCCCCGATATTGAATTTCGTTTTAGTGTTGGTTATGAAACGGGCTTTTAACAAGGCCCTATCTTTTATAAAAAAATTATACTAGCAAAATTGTCCATTTCGAGTCGAGCCTAAAATTTCGAGCTTGCGGAGCCGGCTCAGGCTCGGCTCGTTATCACACCAAGTTTCAGCCAATGGGGTCGGTGCTTAAGTCTGTTGCTTTTTTTTGTAAACTACGATAACGGTCACTTATGTTTAGTCATTGTACACTTTTGGTCATCGATTTTAAAAATTGAACGTTTTGGTCACTTGCGGTTTCGTTGTGTAAACTTCTGGTCACTCGAACGTTAGTTTCCGCTACCCTGATGACTTGCACATTAATAAGAAAGGTTTATTTCTAATTTCACCCCTAATTTTTAAAAGTTCATTTATTCACCCAAAGAACAACATTAAACACTCAACCCCTAAAATTCAATCCATTTTATCTTAGATTTGAACGTCATCTTAGTTCATCGATTAAGATAGTTAGTTCTTGGATGTTGAATTTAACACCCAACTCTCCTTGTACTAAAAAAATACATATATCAAAAATTCAAAACCAAAATCACATTAAAACAAATTAAAGTAAACTAAATAAACTAAAGAAACTCTTTGTATTACCTGGTAAAGTAATCTAAGCTCCCAATGAAGAGACTGTAGTTTAAAAAATTCAATAAGAACATGTCGTAATAGGGGTTTCACCCTCTACGAAAAAAATAGATGAAGTTTTTTTTAAAATAATGTGTTTTTACGAAGTCAAAGGAGACGTCACCTGGAGATCGGGATGACGCTCCCAATAGAACACCGTAAATGTTTTAAAAAATGGAAAATGATGGCAAATGTGGAAAATGGATGAAAAATGGATGGAGTCGCCACCAGCCACTTTGGTAGGCCGGACACCTTTAAAAGGTAACCAGAGATTCTAAAACATTTAGGTTCGGGAGTCGGTTACGCGTGGGGAAGGATAAGCACCCCCACAACGCTCAAAATTGGTACCGCGTTGATTGAGTGTTCTCATTGCAATAAAACAAAAATTCGATTGTTAATTTAAATTTTAATCCCAAACAAAAGAAAAAAAGAACGGCCTAAGGAGAACGTTTCCTTATTTACGAAAACCGAGGAAGATGACACCTGAATGAGTCAGGATGTCACTTCCTAACCGGTTACCCGAAATAAAATGAAAAATATTCCCTTAAATTGGCCGAGAGTTTAAAATATATATATATAAAATAAAATAAACAAAAATATATAAGTATGATAATATAATATACTATAAAATATAGTGAACATATATTGTAAAAAAATACATAAAAATAGTAATAATATACATGTATTTATAATATACTAAAAATAATATACATAATATAGTAAATACATAATATAATATACAAAAAATAATTATAAAGATAATAAATAACATACTAACATATACAAAATGATATATATATATAATAATAATATACTATATATTAAAATAAAGTAAAATAAGTACTAAAAAATAAAATATATATGATAATAGTAATAATACTAAACATGAAAATAATATTAAATATAAGAATAATATACATATAATATAAATACTATATATAATAATATAAATGTATATATAATAATAATATAAATATATATAAATAAATATGAAGTACATAAAAATAAAATCAAAAAGAATATAATAATAATAATAATAATAATAATAATAATAATAATAAACTTGAAAAGGTGACCAAACCAAAAAAAAATCAGAAACTAAAAAGCATAAAAAGAAAGAAAAAAGAATGAAATTGCAAAGAAAAGGAAACTTACGAGAACTAAATAGGTAATTAAACCATGCGGCAAGCCCCATTTGAAAATCCTTTAGGAGCAAAGGGACTAGTTGCGTGATTAAACAGTTAAAAATCTGATTTAAATGAATTTAGTGACCAAATTAAAAAATGAATTAAAACATGAAGGGACTTGTAACGTAATTATACCATGTGGCGGGTCACATTTAAAAAAATAGATGTGAATGGGGGATTTAATATGTAATTTACCCACTTTCTTTACCTAGTATATAACTTAAAATTCAGAAGAAGAAAAAACTTATTATTTCATTTTGTTTCAAACAAACACAAAAAAGAGTCTCTAAACTCTCTCTGCCCAAGTCGGAGCAATGGTGGTCGACCGCCGCATGCCGCCGTGGACCTCCAGTCGTCGGTGGTGGTCGTCGGCGGTGGCGGCGGAAACTTGTAAAAACGATGACTTTTCGTCTCTTCTTGACGCGGTGAGTCCAAATCCGGGATCAAATTTTACCCAAAAAATCTCATATTCTTGTAGATCTAAAAAATAACAAAGGTATGTTTATTTTTTTTTACCTTTTTCCTTTAGAATTTTCCAGTGTATTTTTTCGGCTCGAATCGTAGATAGGAAAGAAGATTATTTTGATTTTTCATTTTTTTCTTGATTTTTTATTTTTTTTCTTGATTTTTCATTTTTTTTATTTTTTTTGAAGTTTTGATTTTTTTTCATTTTTTTTGCCTTTTTTGCTTTTTTGAGCTACAAATACAAGAAAGATATAATATCTGAGGAAGAAGTTTGGTCTAGCTGGGACATTGATGAAGAAGCGAGATCTGGATAGGGTTGGATCTGCTGCACCATTAACGAAGAGACAATATCTGAACTAAGTTGGCTTACCACCACTGACGTAGGCATAACCCATAAAATACTTGACCTACTACGCCACCGACGAAGAAGCAAGATCTGAAAAGGATTTTGATCCGCTACACCACTGACAGAGAGATAGGATCTGGAAATAAAAGGATTCATTGTACAACTGACAGAGAGATGAGATCTAAAGGGATTTTTTATCTTGAAACACCACTGACGGAGAGACAAGATCGAGAAAAAGTAGGATCCGCTACATCACTGACGAAGAGTCGAGATCCAGAGAAAACTTTAATCAACGGTAGCGCGAGATTTGAAAATGGAGAATAACATTAATTAGTAAATGTTCAAAATTTTGCCATTGAGCTGGATGTTTGAGCTTTTCTGCATATTCAGCCTTCTTCGGGGCTAGAGGTTGATCATCATGTTGTTGCCCCCTTGATTGAGGTTTTCCGGTCTCCTTTATGGACCTGTTTATGTGTTTGAGCGTCATCCCCGTGATTGAGGTTCTTCTAATGCAAGTTTAATGATAACTCATATGAATGTATGATGCATGAATTCGTGAATGATTTTTTTGCCCCTCTAAAGGGATGCCACTGACTTCATGTTTTGTTTAATTGAGTTCCTAAACTTGTTTCGCGGAGATGCCCCCAACCTTCCTTGGCTTTGATCATATCCATGTGGAGTTATCTTTCTATGTGTATGCCCCTTATAGAGATTTAAACTTTGGAAAATTATAAGGCCTATGGTCCGGTTAAATCAGGGCGCAAGTCATATAGATTTTGGCTCGCGTTTAGAACTAACCGGGAAATGTCCCTGGACATGGGGTCTTGTAGAGGCATGGTGTTTGTTTGAATGTTGAATTTTTTAAAAAAATGCCCCTAAACCAAGTTATTGCATAGGTCCAACATGGTGCTAGATTTCGCTTTATCTGGTATTTCTGGCACGGGGCATCCCGAGGACCGATTTCAAAATTGTGAATGTATGCATGTAAATTCACGGTGCATGTCCTAGATGCGGAGGTACTAATTCAAAAATGGTTCTCGCGACTCAACTTCCGAACTCACGGGATTTATTCGCAACTTTGAATGTTGCATTGATATCTAGAGTACTAGATTTTCTCCCGATAGTGAATTTTTCGAATTGGGAACTAGTCATGAATCAATACTTCATGCCGGTGAAATGCAAAAATTAAAATGATGATGTCATGCCATTAATGCAAAAAACGGTGTGATCAAAATCAGGAAATGAGGTCAGTTTGGATAAAAGTAATCAAATGAACAATATAAAAATTAAAACAAATAAAAAACTGTACATAAAAAAATAAAAGGCACCAAAGCCCTAAAAGGGTAACCGCTAAATGGGCAGAGTTTCGCATGGCTTAGAAAGGGTGGCTTCTACGGCTCACTATATGCGGTTTGGATATAAAGGAAATGGTACTCGAACTGTCGCGAGGACATCGATTCGGGGGAACACGACCCTTATACCATACGGGGGTGAAAACCCCACGAAATATAAGGACCAGTACTCCGAAAGTACATTACAACACTGTAAGGAGGTGAAAACCCTACTTAGCGAAGTAATTTCTCCCACTTAACAAGATGAGGAGCCCGGGTAGAAAGCTCATGCATGAATGTCGAGGGATTAAAAATTAAATCAAATCGAATCTTCAAAATTTTTTGCAAGACAACACAAACCATCATTAGCCTGACTCTCTTAAAAAGTCCCCAGCGGAGTCGCCATCTGTTGTAATAGGAGTTTCACCCTCTACGAAAAAATAGATGAAGTTTTTTTAAAAAGTAATGTGTTTTTACGAAGTCAAAGAAGACGTCACCTGGAGACCGAGATGACGCTCCCAACAAAACACCGTAAATGTTTTAAAAGATGGAAAATGATGGCAAATGTGGAAAATGGATGAAAAATGGATGGAGTCGCCACCGGCCACTTTGGTAGGCCGGACACCTTTAAAAGGTAACCAGAGATTATAAAACGTTTGGGTTCGGAAGTCGGTTACGCGTGGGGAAGGATTAGCACCCTCACGACGCCCAAAATTAGTACCGCGTTGATTGAGTGTTGTCATTGCAAGAAAACAAAAATTCGATTGTTAATTTAAATTTTAATCCCAAACAAAAGAAAAAAAGAACGGTCTAAGGAGAACGTTTACTTATTTATGAAAACCGAGGTAAATGACTCCTGAATGAGTCAGGATGTCACTTCCTAACCGGTTACCCGAAATAAAATGGAAAAACATTCCCTTAAATTGGCCGAGAGTTTAAAAAATATATCTGAAATAAAATAAACAAAAATATATAAGTATGATAATATAATATACTATAAAATATAGTGAACATATATTGTAAAAAAATACATAAAAATAATAATAATATACATGTATTTATAATATACTAAAAATAATATACATAATATAGTAAATACATAATATAATATACAAAAATAAAAAATAATTATAAAGATAATAAATAACATACTAACATATACAAAATGATATATACATAATAATAATATACTATATATAAAAATAAAGTAAAATAAGTACTAAAAATAATATATATATATATAAATATGATGTACATAAAAATAAAAAAAAAAAATAATAATAATAATAATAATAATAATAATAATAATAATAATAATAACTTGAAAAGGTGACCAAACCAAAAAAACAGAAACTAAATAACATAAAAAGAAAGAAAAAATGACGAAATGGCAAAGAAAATGAAACTTGCGAGAACTAAATAGGTAATTAAACCATGAGGCAAGCCCCATTTGAAAATCCTTTAGGAGCAGAGGGACTAGTTGCGTGATTAAACTGTTAAAAATCTGATTTAAATGAATTTAGTGACCAAATTAAAAAATGAATTAAAACATGAAGGGACTTGTAACGTAAATAAACCATGAAGCGGGTCACATTTAAAAAACGAATGGGAAGGGGGGATTTAATATGTAATTTACCCACTTTCTTTACCTAGTATATAACTTAAAATTCCGAAAAAACTTATTAATTCTTTTTGTTTCAAACAAACACAAAAGAGAGTCTCTAAACTCTCTCTGCCCAAGCCGGAGCAGTGGTGGCCGGCCGCCGCATGCCGTCGTGTTCCGCCGTTCGCCAACCGTAGTCGCCGCCGGCCGGGACTTGTAAAGACGGCGACCTTTCGGCTCTCCTTGACGCGGTGAGTCCAAATCCGGGACCGGATTTTGCCAAAAAAATCCCCTATTCGTGTTGATCTAAAAAAAATAACAAAGGTATGTTTATTTTTTTTTTACCTTTTTCCTTTCGAATTTACCAGTGTATTTTTTTCGGCTCGAATCGTAGATAGGAAAGAATATTTTTTTATTTCATTCGAACTCTGAAAAACACCCCTCTGTTTTTTCATCGAATCCCCTCTGTTTTTTTTTGAACCGAAACAATCCTTTTTTTATTCGAATCTTGATCTTATAGATCTTAAACCCCCTTTTTTCTATTCAAAAACCGTTACATGGTGGGGTTTTTATAACCCATTTGATACAAATATTTTGAATAAAAAATATTAGTTGTCCACTTGCATGCAACTTGATTTTTTGCATATCATAAATCTTGTTTTTCTCTGACAGGGGCGGTGGACGGTGCAGAAAGGTGGGCGGTGTAGCGGCGCGCGTGGCCGACAATGCCGCGCGTGGGGATAAGTCAAGGGCCGCGGCGGCGGCTGAGTGTTATGGGGCTAGGGTTTTTTAAGTTTAGGTTATTTTAGGGTTAGGGTTAATTTAGTAATTAGGTTTTTTTAATTAAATTGGGTATTTGGTGTGGCTGGGTTTGTAATGGGTCTGTAATTTAATTTGGGCTTAGGCCCGGACTAAAAAAGTACTACAGAACATAAAAAAAGATGTGAATCAGATATTTAAACTTTCATTTTCATTTTTATTTTCTCTTGATTTTTTTACTGGAAAACGGGTAAAGTTCAAATCAGAGGGAGAAGCAAAGGATTTGAGATAAAGGTTTAAAAACCCAGATTAAGATTTTGGATAGATTTTTCACTTTGTATAAGAAACTTTGTTGGTAAATGGTAAAAAAAACAACGTCCCAAGATTAATAATTAGTATATATGGGAGTTTAAATCTGAAATAAAAGTTTGTTTAAAGTGGTCACACGAACGTGGAGAAGCTGAATGTGAGTTCGTTAGAGGCTAGTTTGGATAAATGACAAAAGGTTGGTGGTTGGAAAGGGGTTAAAAAAATTTTATTCGAGGTTAAATAATAATCTTTTAAAAATTTTGGAGTGAAAATTAGAAATAATTTTTTTTATTAACGTGTACGTTATTGAGCTTTTAAACTTTTATAAAACTTTATTCCATATAATAGAATTTTTTGTGATCACCTATTTGTTGAATAAGGAATCATAAGGTATCAAGTCCATATAGAGCCTAAAAAGATTAAAAAAAAACAAATTATATGATATGATGAAGACAAAAAAGGATGAAACGATAGAGCGCTCAAATTCTTGCCTCCCCAAATAGGGTCCCAAAATATCCTTCCATGGCCCGGCCCATTGACAATAGATTGGATTTAACTTCCTTAGCTCGAATCGTGTAATAGACTCTTGAGGAAAAAACTAAACTCCTTGAATTCTTCAACCCTACGTCCATTTCGTCCATAAACTTGAATCGACTTGGATGCCTTGCGATGGACCTAGCTTGCCCTGCTAAAAATTTAAAATTTCTATATGATTTAGATTTTTTTTAAAAAAATTTCTATGTATTTCTTATTGAAAATTTAGTTTCGCCCCTAAAATTTTATAGGTTTGTCTCCTAACATAAAGTTCTGCGTCCGTCCATATTTGCTTGCCTTCTATATGCAAAACTTGATCGACTCGACGTAAGAAATTAGAATTCAAAAAGTTTCAAATAAAATTTGAGTTAAAAATAAAAATTTAAATAACTCGAAATTTTTTATAATTAGTGGATCAGTTTTTAAGTTCGAGTTAGTCCCTCAATTCTTTCCGATATTATATATATTAGACGTGGAGAAATATGTGTATTGTATATATTTATAGAAAGTCGTTTTAATTAAAACTGATTAGTACCATTACATTATAAATATTTATAATTAAATTTGAATAAAAATTCGAACAAGATCAACTCGACTGAAATTTTATAAATTCAACTTCACTCTAAAATTTTTAAATAAAATTTAAATTATAAAATAGGACTTATCAAGTCAATCAACGTAAGATTCTGTTACTCGACTCATCAAATGCTCGCCCTGTCCATGCATGCTTATAGCGTCTAGGAAAGCCAAAAAGCCGCGGTTGCCGCTTGCTTTGGGTTAGGCATCGAGGCATTGAAATACGAGTTACCTTAGAGTCTAGACTCTAGACCAGTAACTTCCGGCCGACAGAGCTTTTAAGCTTGGAACATTAACAGGGTCCATTGAGATGAAGTGTGAGAACAAGAGATGAAAATTTCCAGTTTTGGGGTTGCATTTACTGTTTACAACACGAGATAACAGTTTTTGTACTGAATTTAACCACCATAAAATTAAATTATTGCAGCTATCTGTTTGTGCTACTGTCGAAGTGTCGCTCTACCCAATTCAACCCTCTTTTCTTTCTTTCTTATTGTAACTGTTAAATAACACCATTTAAGGTCGCAGTGTTGCAATTTGCTCCAGTTGTCTCTGAGAATAAGGCCAGTTTGAAACTGCTGGATATTGGATAAGGTTTAACTGGCATTTCTTGTGGTTAAACAAAATGAGGATAACTTGATCAAAACCTTAAATATTTGAGCAATGTAAGGTTGGGGCATTTCAACACCAAGATCTACACGAATTTGGTAGACAAATCACATGGCATTGAGTCATCTAAAGAACAAAAAAACAAAAGTCATAGTCCTATATCTCTACTTTAATATTGCTAATAATTTACTCTCAGCAGTACTAATTCATCTTATACTAGAAGAAAAAAGGACAAAGGAACCCCAAAGAGAAGATTCACTTGAGCCCGTTTCCTAGTGTTGAAATGGCAAGATCAGGCCAAGAAAAGCAATCCCCACCGCCAACGAATCCAGTTTCTCCAACTTCAAACTGCCATGTGCTCCCCATTCCTGTCTCAGCAGTAGCAGCAGCCCCACCACCGACCGCGGCGGCTACATCTCCCATTCCTGAAAAGCCCCACATTCCTCTCCCAAGCCCAAACCCAACGTCCTCGAGTGTCGGAGCAATACCAAGCCCAAACCCACCAAGAGCCAGAAAACCAGGCCCTTGAGTATTCAACAACGAAGTAAAGCTTCCACCACCATTGCACTTCGGTTCTCCACCAATACCAAAACTTCCCTGATTTGCCGACATCGGCAACAATACTGGCGTAGCAGGTAAAGGGAAGCTATTATGACCAGCTGTGGTGGTGGTAGTGGTGGCAACATGGGAGGCTGCGGTGCGTGAACGCTTAGCGCTTTTCCTGGTGCCACCGCCAACAGGGATGTCCCGGAGAGTACCACCATGAGTCCAGTAACGACGACATGACTTGCAGAAATGACGAGGCTGAGAAAAGTTATAGTTGTTGTAGTAGCAAAACTTAGTATTAGTTGAGTCACAACGCGGGCACGGCAGCTGTTCTTGTTCCGGCGGTGGAGCTCCCGGGTTAAGCGCCTTGCTTAAACGTCTGCTCTGATCTCCAGAATCCATCGGCATTTTCAGACCAAAACAAAAGCAGCTTCGAAGTATAGCAAACACGAAGTCGGGGGGTTTTAAGATTTTATGGGAGAGGGCGAGAGAATCTGTGGGGCAGAGTGAGAACATGTTCTGAAGGTTATATGGGACAAAAGAGAGAGAAGTGAGCAGAGAGTTTTGTTGGGGGTAGCTAGACAGAGGGGTGGGTCTGATTAGGGTCGGCTGTATCGACTAGGAATGCGGCTTTGTGTTGGTTAAACTGGGTTCTTCCTGTTTTTCCTTTTTGGCATTTGTGAAATGATCATCATGGGATGGATATTGGATAAGCACAGTCAAATGGAGAAGGGTCCCATTAGGTTTCGGTAATGATGTTCCACTTGGGGAAGTAATCAGTAATGGATGATGACAGTGGCGTTCAAACTATGGCATTACAGTCTGCATATACTAATACATTAATGATGGTGTATTTATGTACACATGTTTTTTTTTTTTTTTCAGTTTTTAAGATTTTATCTTAATTAATCTGGATCGACTCGTATTGTACATATAATTTTAGTAGATAAATATCTCAACAAAAAATTTTTACGCACACATAACGCTTCAAACTTAAAATTTGCTTAAACGATATATACTTATTTTTTTTATCATATGTAGGTTGAAGGGATGGGATTCTAATTTTAGGTGACAGTTTTTCTCACCTACGGTAGAAAAAATGGTGCTTTGAGGGGACATTCCAGCAGAGATGAAAACTACACCTCAGAAGTTGATCAATATTCAATGATGTTGAAGATGGCTTTTCGACTCCAATTTTGCTTTGGCTTTGGGGGTAAACTTGTGCCATTGTCATCATCTCTAGTGATGAATCCACTGGACTGAAAAAGAGGCCACTGTCAAGCATGCCGAAGAATAAAAATAATACAAACGAGAGAGACGTTTTCATAATAGATCTATACTAGTAATTTAGTCCGAGTTTGATTTAATCTAAAAGAAAAAAAATTGGCCCAAATGTGATTTGAAAAAATTTAAATGCGAATCTAAAAAAAGTTTGAGTCATAATAGAATGCAAGTCAGATATGAACCTTATCATGGTTCAATCTGAATTCGAAACATATAAACTTCAATATTTTTAAAGTTAAAGCTGATTTTACCTTAAAAACTATTTATTTATATATAAAAAACAACTTTGTCTTCCTATCTTCTTTAAATGTTGCTTTCTTTTTCAATATTTGTGGGTCGCTGTTTGAAGATTAAGGCAAGTATCAATTTTGTTCATCTTTAAAAAAAAACGTTTGTTTAAGCTGTCACTTTAAAAAAGAGAAAAAGTTAATTGGATTTCGAATTTTCGGACTTGGATTTGGATTCTAGATATTCAACTCAGATCGGACTCGAACTTGGTGTATTCGGACTTGGATTGGCCTGAATGTCCGATTATTAATCGGATCGGTTTCAAACTTTATAGAATTCAATTCAAATTTGATCTATTGTCATCGCTAACCTAGACAAGACTCGATTTAAATTAATCGCTTAATAAATTAGATAATGATAATTATAAAAAATATCATTAATTAGGGAGGATTTCGGTACAAAACCATAAATATGATACAAATAAAGTAAAAAAATAACAAAACAAAGAATATGTGAATAAAGCAAAGACCAAGAAACACAATTTGAGCAACAAAGCATGGTCTCTACTCTCTAGGTTGTATAAGGCACTTTGAATTAGAAAAAGAAAAAAAATCAGAAATGTGGCCAAAGCCTTAACCCGAGTCTGATTTCATGACAGACTCTACAGGTGTCAATCACCAATAACACCTCTCTGTTCAGCTGGGGGATATCGTTTTCTTTTCAAACCAAATGTGTACAGAATCAGAATTTAAAGTTAAAATAAAATATAAATTTTAAAAATGAAAATAAATTTAAAAATAAATTAATTTTAAAAAATATATAAAAAACTAAAAAAGAAAAAAATGTGAGAGTCGGGGCGCAATCGCCCCTCCCCACCCCATATACCTCGGTTACATTATGTGAGTAAATTTTATACATCAATAAGGTCACTAAAAAGCATTTATACATGATTAGAAGCTTGAGGACTTGTCAAAAAGTATTCTAGGCGACCTGCCTCCACAACACATGTTATTCGTGCACACAAACAGTGAAACGGAGCCCCTAAAGAATTCTTATAAAACTGAAAAAATAATGTATAGGTTAAATTGAGAATTAAGCTAAAAATAAATATAGGGAAAATTTGCTATTAGTAATTTTTTTTCTTGTATAGTTTTGAGATTGATGTCTTGAGAAATTTACACTCCTTCCTTAATAAGTGATTTTTCACATAATTTTAAGAATATAATTTTTTATAAGAGTTATAATGTAAAATAATTTAAATGGTAGCTTAATTTTAAAAAAAATTAAATTTTGTTTGGTGTAAAACTAAAAAAATAAATTTTACAAAAAACAGTTTAAGTGAATAAATTTAAAAGTTAAAATAAACCATTTTAATGTAGGGTATAGTTTTGTAATTCCATTTTCCACTTTAAAAAGAACTTTGATATATTAAAAATACTTTTAAATAATAAATATAAATATAACTATAAATAGGATAAAAAGAGAGAAGTGATAGGAGCAGATAAAGAGAGAGAGAGAGAGAGAGAGAGAGATGTGGATTGAAAGAAAATAGAGAGGGATTGATGGAGGGCTGGGGACAGAAGAAGAGAATAATGAGTGTCGGGCAGCGTGGGGTGCAATTATTGGGTCTCCCCTCTGATTTCGGAAGCATCAGATTCCTCCTCATTCATCACCGCATTTCTCGCTTCGCATCTCCACCGTTGCTTTCTGCCATCTCAGGAGCACAGCTTCTCATTCTGAAACCTGCTTGGATGTATATTGTATTAGATTATTTAGGGACGAGCAAACAATTCGAAATTTACCGTTCAAACTATAACTTTTTTTTTTCTAAAAATACAAACTATAATCATTTTTTGAAAATAACTATAACTTTTGGTTTTAATCTTATATTGAACAAAAATATTATATTTTTTTGTGTATATCTCAACATTAAAAAAATAGATCTCATATTTTAACTTTAATTTTCAAATTTTAAAAGTTAAACATTGCACCTTAAATCATAAACCTTAAACTCTAACCTGAAACCTTATTTTTTAATGTTAGATCGTAAATAGAGACATTAAAAAAGAGCAAAGAATTTCTATTCATCTCATGTTCTTTGTATTAAACAATATGTATTAACCATATCGGTATTAAACTTATTTCTTTGTAAACAAGTATGAATTATATAATATAAATATAGTAGCATCACCTTATTTTATGAAGGAATCATTTTAACATGTTTTTCTGGACAAAAATTATCTGTTCCTTTTTGGTGTCCCTTTCTATGCTCAAATACTTAAAAAAATAAATTCTAAGTCTTAACCATTGTTGGTAAGAAACTGCAAGATCAAATTGTTAACACTGACTGGATAATAATAAACAAAGTAAAAGCATATCAAAAAATCGTGTCGTGGTATAAATCACTGCCTTAGAAACAATTTTGCCTCGATATGTGTAATTACTACAGTAAACGATCGTTTCCCGAGGTCAACACGGTAACTCCGAATAATCGTACACCCGAAGATCGAAGTGGACAAGTGGAATTGCTCTTCCCACTAAAAGAATAAAAAGAAAACTTTGAAAGCAGAGAATTTAGGAAAAAAAACAAATGTTGTAGTTACTCAAAAGAAATACACTTAGAATTTTGAAAAACTTTCTATTTATAGGCTTTACTCATGGGTTAAAACGACTAATTAAATTAGTCATAAACACTGATTTAATTTCCGATATTAACAACTGGTCAAACTGCTACAATTAAGCCTCGTTAATTAGCTGCTAAAAATTAATAATTAATCAGCAGATTGATTCTGATTTTATTCTAATTAACGGACTAATTTACAGATGATTAAAACGTTTTAGTTTTAGTAAATCGCCAAATTTAGTTCAAGAATTCCAAATTTTTAGAAAATAATTCTAAAGAAATTATTATGAATTTTCCCCAAAAAGATAGAACGCGTGTGGACGTGTCGAAGACACGTATTTCCACGACACGACCATGAACCGAATTGAACGGAAGGCGATGGCTTGTGCGTCTAAGAGAATTTTTTAACAACATTCAATAAGGGAGGGTAAGAAAGACTTCTTATATACCCTTCCCAAGGAATTTACCCTCCTAATGTGGGATATAACCAACATTCCCCCACAAATTCGAAAAAAAAAATCTTTAAAAGAGAAAATTTTAATTAAAAATGAGATAAGAGCAATTGCGAGATTAGTTGTGTTGTGTGTTTTAAGTGCTACGTAAGTGGTGCAAGTGTACACGTCGCAAGTAATAAATGATAAGTATCGAGTATCGTCTCCACAGGGATTGGTTTGGGCCACTTTACTTAAGTCACTGCAAATGTTTAAAGAAATAAATAGTAATGATGAATTGAGATCAAATAACTAAATCTAAAGAATTAAAATAAAAGATAGAGTAATTGAATAACAGAGTAGGTCGGGTTATTGTGAGTAGTGGTATGATGATTGAATGGACCGTCGTGGTAATTGATTGCAAGAGTCGCTCAATCGTTCCGTCAATTGGCTCTAGTCAGATTGCCTGGGCAATTCTACGATTGCTTGGGCAGTTGGGAATGGAGCGATTGCCTGGGTAATTGGGTGACAACCTTCAAAGTTCGGCGAAACGTTCTTCAATGGTTTCTAGTTATCCCTAACTCGAAACACTGTTAGTTGTGAATGCCTTGATAATACATCCCTGCGTGAACCAAGGGTGGACAATAACCGATCTTGCGCTCCTTTTAGCTGTTAAAATCTGTAACTTATCCCTAAGTCGAATTAGTCTTCACCATCGATTGATTGCATGAAAACCATGCTCATTCGTTTCTTGAATCTAACTCTCCCGATATTAGATAAATGGATGAATTCACGAGATCTTCTCTCAATTCACTCGCAAAATTAAGAACCAAGAATGAACAAACTTTGAATTCAAATTGCAAACTCAAATACCTAAACAAATCTAATCGTTTATCAAAACCATAAACCCCAAATAACCCAAGCCAATTAATATCAATTCATGGCTGGTTCAAAAGATATACAAAGAATAATCCCCAAACATGATTCGAATGAACTAAAAATAAAGAAGATGATGATGTGCGATCAGCCCTCTCTTATCTGATTCCTCTCTCCTCCCTATGCGTGAACCATCTCTATTTATAGGGATGATCTGATCGGTTTGTGATGGTAGAAGAGGTTGGATTGTATTCAAGTTCCATAGAGATAAGATCCTAATCCAATTTAAACTCTTCAATTCTGCATATTATGTTGTTGATAAGGATGAGTTTATGTTGGAATTGAATTGGATAAAAGAGATAATTAATCTCTCTTATCTTTATCCTCAAACTCCTCATAAATTCGAGTATTTATCTCCCTTCAAACTCTACGTGGAAGTCCTGATTTTGGGGGTTTTATCCCTTGATTTTCGTGCTTATCCTGATTGAGATGGGCTGGTCCTGACATGCCTCGGCAATCAGCTCAGCATGGCCTTTAGAAATCAGCCTCAATTGCCATGACAGAGCCTTCAGTTTCCTTCCTTAATTGCCTCGGTAATTCCTACTTGCCAAGGCAATCCTACCTTGCACAAAATTAACACACAAAAGCAGCAACTTTTCTACGAAAACCAACCAAAATGTAATACCAAGCTTAAAAATGGAAGAAACTCAAAAATATGCATGAATAACTATAAATGTAACTAAAATGAGCCTAAGTCTAACAATAATATGAGTAAAAAGGGCAAGAAAATAGTAATTTTACACACTTATCACACCCTCAAACTAGAACTATTGCTTGTCCTCAAGCAATGCAAAACTAACAATTACCTGCCAGACTTCGACCATCAAGAATTTGCTTTGTACCTGTCTTCAATCTTCAGAACCGTGGCACAAAGTATGATTACCCTTCAATTTTTTGGATAGCACATAAATTACTCAGAACCAAACTATAATGCTCGTGACAATGTGTGTGTGGAGTTGTGTATAAGTCGATTATCAGGATTCCTGTAAACAATAGGTTTTTATCAAATTAATTATCGGGGCATTTAAATTTTTATTTTTATTAGAGCCAATTTTTGGCACCTCTAGTGATTCTTAACTAGAGCCAGTTTCGGGCACCTCTAGCAAGAAATTTTTAATTTCACTTTACCCAATTTTAAGCAACCTAAGTTCACTAAGTCTCCCTTAATCAACAAGACACAACTGTGTTAATTTATATTCACCATCACAGTGAAATTCTAAGTTCTTTCCATGCAAATCCTAAAATTAAAGGTTCTTTCAATTAAGTGTAGTGGCAAAAATTTTATCATTAGATATCCAACAAGTCTAGGCAAATTAAATCCAATCAAAGGCATGACAAGTAATATATGCAGCCTATATGAGACAACTAGATGAATGCAACTAAAGATGAAACTAAATAAAAACAAACACCCCCAAACTCGAGAGAAACATTATCCTCAATGCGTGCAAGTAAAAAAAATTAAAATGCAAATGAGTTAGTCGGAAAGGTCGTCACCTTGAATGATGAGTTTCCTTTGAGCCGTTTGCTTGATTCTTTTTCCAGTTCGCGGTGGTTGAGTGCATGTGGCTGGTGGTGCGGCTTGAACCCTTACTTCCGCAACCTCATCGCTTGTTGTATTCTTTTGATCGGCCTCTTCAATGATCGAAGCTTTATGCTTTGTCTTTGGTGGTACAACCGGTGGCGATGTCACTTTATCATGGCAGCAGTTGTCGCGACATCCTTAATTGCCGGGGTAAGTAGTTCGACAGAAACACCGGGAAAGGCACGGTGCTATCAAGGTACTTCTCCAAAATCACTTGAGTGATGGTTGTGTTGTGGTCCTTCATGTACTGCATGAATAGTAATTGACGAGCTCTATTTGCTCCAATCGATAGGATAATGGGAGGAGCATCTCTTCGATTCGATTCATGTTCACCGAGGTAGGTTCGCTTGCCTGAGCATCAGGACTTGCCGTGGCATCATGAATTGTCAAGGCATTTTTGGTTGCCTGGGCAATTATATGAGCATGGGATTTCTTTGGTAGCGTTGGTTCTCTTGTCGGTTCCTCGCCCATGATTCGTAAAGTATGTGTTGATGGCAGAGACATCAACAAAAATCACTCTACCTCATACATAAACACAAGGGTTATCCGGATTAGAAATATGACAATAAAATTCTCTTACCTATGAGATGCCTCCCGGTTAGAAATCGACTCTCAATGAGTGGAGACACGAATCATCGGCAAGAAGACTCGAGTGCTTGGGAAAAACTTACTTCGGGCATGGCTTTGAGTTTCTTGTGAGTTCTTGATTGGAAAACTAAGTAAACAAGAAAGGAAAAAACTTAAGAGTTCAAGAGGGAAAGGAAATAAGGAAACTCCTTATCCCTTGAAACTCTCATCTTAAAAAATAAAAATAAAAGGATATTTATCAAAATAAAGGATAAAACGAAAATAGATAAAAAGAAAGCTTGAGAAGAGTCGTTATCGATACTTCTTATAGTCCATTCGCACCCTCAATCGGGTGACAATATTGCCCAAAAAGAGTTCGACCAATATGCTTACAGCTACTCCATTTTTCGTTACCATGGTAGAGGTGTCTTTCTTTCGTGTTCCCTTGTAGTCCATGTATATCCTCCACCTTGCTATTATTCCTGAATGCATGAATATATTATTAGAAAAAATTATATAAACATTCAACCCATTTAATTACCTCATTCTTATTGACCTCCGTCATGGTTGGCTGTAGCCTTCGTTGTTGTGGCAATTGCTGCTTAAGCCGATTGCCATGGCAATCATCTGCCAAAATTCTATGAATGTCAAGGGAAAAACCAATATTATGAAAAGCTTCATGAATCCAACCACCATTTTCTTTAGGCTTCTCAAACATCTCCATCAATAGAGATTTGGATGGCTTCAGATCTACCAACTTTGATTCCTCAAGACATACCTGCAATGGATGGGGTGAGTTTTTAAAGAATTCAAAAGGTTTAACAACCACGTACTCATAGTCCATTAGCAAAGTATTGTCAATTCGTTGATCTTGCATGTGGTCGTGCAATTGTCGTGACAAAAGTGGATGAGAGCAATTTGTTGTAGCATTACTCTTTTCATCCTCTCGAAATATTATCGCGGCATTGCTCTGTTCAGGTTCCCCAATCATTGCCGTGGCAATTCGTTGCATAGACTCATCAAGTGTCGGGCAGTCTTTCTCATTGGCAGGTTCTCGACTTAGAGTTTTTAATTGATCATCACACATCGGGGATCTCTCTTTGTATTGCTCTTTCTCATCTTGCCTTAGGATTTCAGTATCCCTAGGAATTGATTGTTGGGGCATGTTATCCATCGCATATGTGGATCTCCTCAATTGATCTTCTGAATCCTTCAAGGGTGCATCCAACTTAGTTATCCTCACATCTATGGACTTTGATAGCTCTCAAATCTCTTTAATTGATCAGTTAAGTCTAGCCAAAGAAGCTAGCAACGTTTCCTCCAAGGAATTGGAATGCGCTTGAAAATGACTATACTGCCTTGGCATATCTATTGCAGCAGCAAAACTGTTATGGTAAAAAAAATTGAGCATTTTGATCATACCATGAAGGATTTTGATGATGGTTCCATTTAAGATCCTCATTGTAGCCATATGCACTGGGATTGTAAAGGCAATTTTTAAACACGTGATGTTCTCCACAACAAGCGCACTAGTTTTCCACGGTATAGGCTTTTCTCGGTTGGTATAAGTAATCATCGTTGAGTGTGAGAAACTCTTGATTTGATTGATTTCTATCTTCCATCATCAACTCTCGAATAGATCGACTTTTATTTCCCCACATGTTGATGTCCCTTAACTTTGTAGCACACCTAATTTTTTGTTTATAAAACAAACAAAAAAAAAGTTAGTATAAATAAAAATGCAATAACAAAAACAACTAACACCAATTGCCAATCCCCGGCAACGGCGCCAAAAACTTGTTGCGTGTTTTAAGTGCTACGTAAATGGTGCAAGATACATGTCGTAAGTAATAAATGATAAGTATCGAGTATCGTCTCCACAAGGATTGGTTTGGGCCACTTTACTTAAGTCACTGCAAATGTTTAAAGAAATAAATAGTAATGATGAATTGAGATCAAATAACTAAATCTAAATAATTAAAATAAAAGATAGAGTAATCGAATAAGAGAGTGGGCCGGGTTATTGTGAGTAGTGGTGTGATGATTGAAGGGACCGTTGTGGTAATTGATTGCTAGAGTCGCTCAATCATTCCGTCAATTGGCTCTAGTCGGATTGCCTGGGCAATTTTTCGATTGCTTGCGCAATTGGGAATGGAGCGATTGCCTAGGCAATTGGGCAACAACCTTCAAAGTTCGGCGAAGCGTTCTTCAATGGTTTCTAGTTATCCCTAACTCGAAACACTGTTAATTGTGCATGCCTTGATAATACATCCCTGCGTGAACCAAGGGTGGACAATAACCGATCTTGCGCTCCTTTTAGCCGTTAAAATTTGTAACTTATCCCTAAGTCGGATTAGTCTTCACCATCGATTGGTTGTATGAAAACCATGCTCATTCATTTCTTGAATCCAACTCTCCCGATATTAGATAAATGGATGAATTCACGATATCCTCTCCCAATTCACTCGCAAAATTAAGAACCAAGAATGAACAAACTTTGAATTCAAATTGCAAACTCAAATACCTAAACAAATCTAATTGTTTATCAAAACCATAAACCCCAAATAACCCAAGCCAATTAACTTCAATTCATGGCTGGGTTCAAAAGATATACAAAGAATAATCCCCAAACATGATTCAAATGAACTAAAAATAAAGATGATGATGTGCGATCAGCTCTCTCTTGTCCGATTCCCCTCTCCTCCCTATACGTGAACCATCTCTATTTATAGGGGATGATCTGATCGGTTTGTGATGGTAGAAAAGGTTGGATTGTATTCAAGTTCCATGGAGATAAGATCCTAATCCAATTTAAACTCTTCAATTCTACAGATTATGTTGTTGATAAGGATGAGTTTAAGTTAGACTTGAATTGGATAAAAGAGATAATTAATCTCTCTTATCTTTATCCTCAAACTCCTCATAAATCCGAGTCTTTATCTCCATTCAAACTCTAAGTGGAAGTCCTGATTTTGGGGGCTTTATCCCTTGACTTTTGTGCTTATCTTGATTGAGATGGATTGGTCCATACATGCCTCGGCAATCAGCTCAGCATGGCCTTCAGAAATTAGCCTCAATTGCCACGGCAGAGCCTTCAGTTTTCTTCCTTAATTGCCACGGTAATTCCTTCTTGCCAAGGCAATCCTACCTTGCACAAAATTAACACACAAAAGCAGCAACTTTTCTACGAAAACCAACCAAAATGTAATACCAAACTTAAAAATGGAAGAAACTCAAAAATATGCTTGAATGACTACAAATGTAACTAAAATGAGCTTAAGTCTAACAATAATATAAGTAAAAAGGACAAGAAAAACAGTACTTTTACACACTTATCAACTTGCTTAAGCACTAGTGAACATATATAGAACTAGTACATAGTGATGATGAGTAATTCTTCTCTTAAATAAGTGAGCGAATCTTGAACTTTCTAAGATTAAGGTGAACTCATAACACACAACTGATCTCTTTATCCACCAAAGTCATCGATGTGTCTACAAAGAGTATATACAAATGTGTATATATGTATAGCCCTATTTCCTCAGGATTCTAGTAAGTGTAATAGAAAAATGGCCCAACGTTTTTCATAGGAGGTGGCTAATCCTTCTCACTTACGTAGGTTATTTTATCAGGTTTTTCTCAAAATAAACCATCCAAAACTGGGCTATGAAATATTTAAAAGCTTTTACAACAGCTCAACCTCACAAAAGGTAAGGTGAATTTCTTCAAGTTCACTTTAAATGAACAACCCAAACTCTGGGATAAGAAATCATTAAGAATAAATATTCAACCTCATTAATCGGCAAATTCAATATATCATTCTCTCTAGGAGCACCCAAACTCTTGGGTTTGAATTCATTAAAAGTTTTAAGAAAACTCATCATCTCTAGCGGTAAGTTCACTTAGTCATTCACGATTAGGACTACCCAACACTAGGTTGTGAACTTATCAAGAATAGGCATTCAACCAAAAGTCAGTAAATTCATCAAGCCTTTCTCACTAAGACCACTCAAAACCTAGGCTATGAATTTATTAAGAGCAATTAAACTCATCATGTGCATGTGCATTATTCGTCATAGGGATAGGTAAGTGAAATGTACACTATGAGTCTTTCAATGGCTTTATTTGACCATATTGAACTTAGATAAATAAGTTGGGTATCCACTATGAATTCCTCAACCAATGGGCTTTAGACCCATCCCTCTTGACGAATCCAGAACCAATTTCTAACTTAACCTTTTGGTAAGCGAATCAGCAAGGTTCCTCTCTGACTTCACATACTCTAAAGAGAAAACTCAATTCCATATTAACTGTCTTAAAGATTTATGTCTTATACGAATATGTCTCTTTTTATAATTGTAAGCTTGGTTTTGAGCAACACATATCGCAGCTTGTGAATCACACAATAAGGACACTGGAGGAGTCAGTTTTCCCTACAAAGGTATTTCTGCTAACAAATTTCAGTGCCACTCAACTTCTTGCCCAACTAAGTTAAGAGCAATAAACTCTGACTCTATGGTATAATGAGCGATACAAGTCTGCTTAACAGACTTCCACGAGATCGCCGCACCACCTAAGGTACAAATATACCCACTCGTAGAGTTTACTTTATCATTATCGGTAACCCAATTAGCATTACAGTATTATTCTAAGACCGAAAGATAGCCAACAAACTCGAGTTTCCAATCCATAATACCTTTAATATATTTAAGTAAGCGTCTTAGTGAAATCCAGTGTTCACCACTAGGATTATGACTACATATACTCAACCTACTCACAACATAGGTAATATTATGCCGAGTATAGTTCATTAAGAACATAAGGCTCCTGATGATTTTGGCATACTCTAGTTGGGAAACACTAATTTTTTTTATTTTTAAAGAGTCGTATACTAGAGTCATAAGGAGTTCTAACATGGATGACATTAAAACTGTCAAATTTCTTTAACACATTCTCAATATAGTGTGTTTGATCCAAAGAAAACCCATTTTTCGGTTTTGGTAAATTTAACTTCTAAGATCACAACAATCTATCCTAAATCTAACATCTCAAATTTGGTGGACAAGAAGATTTTTGTTTTGTTAATGGATTCAATGTTAATACTGAATATCAACATGTCATCAACATACAAGCTTATGTTGATGCAACCAGAACCAAACATTTTTGTATACACGCATGCATCCGCTCCATTTACAATAAAACCAAAACTTAGAATAGTTTTGTGAAATTTCTCGTACCACTATTTTGGAACTTGTTTAAGGCCATAAAGTGACTTTTTAAGTCTATACACTTTGCTTTTCATGCCAGACGTTTCCAAACTTGGAGGTTGCTCCATATAGATTTCCTCATCTAGATCTCAATTAAAAAATGCAGTCTTTACATCCATTTTATGTATGTGCAACTTATGAATAGAAGCTATCGCAAACAAAACATGGATCGTTGAGATTTTGTGACAGGAGAGTATGTGTCAAAGAAGTCTATACCAAACTTCCGAGTGAACCCTTTGACTACTAGTCTTGCCTTATATTTCTGGATTGGCCCATTGGGTTTAAGTTTCCTTCTGAAGACCCACTTAGAGTTAATAGGTCTAAATCCTGTAGGCAAATCAACCAACTCCCACGTGTGATTAGACATTATTGACTCTAGTTCATCATTTATTGTAGTTCTCCAAAAACTAGCGTCAATTGAGCTTATTACTTCATCATACGACTTTAGATCCTCATCTAAAAGGAAAGTCTGACCTATAAGAACAGAAAATGAGTTCAAATCACTTATTTTAGAGATAAAGGAAGTTAGGTAATCTAGACCAAAGGTAGATGCTACCCTTTATCTTTTACTTCTTCTCGACTCTAATTCTATTGTAAAAAAATCATTGTCAGGAACAAAAGAAGTTGAGGTACGAATTTCTACTTGTGTTTCAAGACTTAAACTAGGTTTCTTTAAAGAAAAGATATCTTCAAAGAATCCTTAGTTTCACAAATAGAAAAGTCATGTAGATACACAAATCTGTATGCGGCACTGTTTAAAGTATACCCGATAAACAATGCATCAACGGTTTTGGGACCGATGATGAACTTTTTAAAGTCAAGAAAACCAAAATTTTCTATAAACCCCACATTTTTAAGTATTACAAATTAGGTGCATAACCTTTCCACACCTCGTATGGGGTACAGTCTAATTTTTTATGAGGTACTCAATTTAGTATGTGATTTGCTAACGGAATAGTTATCCTCTACATGTTATTGGATAACCCATAACTTAATAACAATGAGTTATCATTTCCTTTAAAGTTCTGTTTTTCCTCTTAACTATACCATTCTGTTGAGAAAAATAGGAGGAAGAAGTTTCATGAATTATGCCATTCTTTTCATTCATCTCTTTAAGGAAATTAGACCCGTATTCGCCACCTCTATCAGATCTAAGCCATTTTATTCTCCTATCAAGTTAATTTTTAACTACTGCCTTATAAATAAGAAAGAAGTTTTCATATTCATCTTTAGTTCTAAAGAGATATAACTTTGTATATCTTGAATGATCATTTACAAAGGTAATATAATAGTGTTTTATTCCCTTACTTTCATAGCTAAATCAGAATAAATAAGTTCTAACAGTTTAGTTTTTCTCTTAGAAATTATCTTAAAAGAATGTTTGGCATGCTTGGCTTCTACACAAATCTCGCATTTGTTAAAGTTTTTCTCATCTAGACTAGGAAGTAGATTTATTTTTATGAGTTTATTAAAGAATAAATGTTTACGTATCCTAATCTAACATGCCATATATCCATAGTCTCAATAGTATAAGCAGAAGTAGTCATTTCATTAACTGAGTTTCCATCACAAATAAACCATTATTTAAAAAGCCTTTCCCTACATAATCTCTGTTTTGGTAAAGTACTAGTTTATCTGCTTCAAAAACTAGTTTAACGCTCACCTTATTGAGTAATCCACCAATGATTAAATTTCTACACAAGGCGGGTACATACAAGACATTATTCAACGCTAAAGTTTTTCTTGAAGTTAGCTTGAGCAAAAATTTTCCTCTGCGTAGCACAACTGAGTTGTTGGAGTTCCCTATGTAAACATGTTCTCCTTTGTCTATGCTTTTGAACTCAGCGAACAGCTCTCGTTTGGCGCATAAGTGTTTGGAAGTACCAGTGTCTACAACCCACTCAACATTGTTCTCCACCTGATTTGTAACACCCCGATCTCGATCCATATTCGAAGTTTTACATTTGGGTCACTAGAAAACCGGTCCATCAAATTTTCGAATTAAACTATAAGTTTAGCCATCAACTAAAATCACTAAACATTCGTAAACCCATGAAGGTAAATAAGTATTAAAGTTAAGTTTACAAATCAGGAGCTCCGAGTTTAAAATATCGTATATCAAAATAATATTTCAAATAGAGTTACAAACTCAACAATGGTAAGGTTCTATGAATATATTAGCCCAAACTAAAATAACAAGTATTATACTCTGAAGCGACCGCAATGCTGGAAAATCCTCATCGATGAGCTCCTCCAATGGGTGACCTGTCAACCTACGCACGAAAAAACCAACATCCGCACGCTGAACTAACAAAGCTTAGTGGTACATTTCCACTCTACCACAATTTGTGATTATCATAAAATAAGCATGCTAGATAATATAGTCTAGATAGCACAAATAGGGCTTTACTATCTACGAGCTATCATCTAGCCTACACAAGATAGAGTACTTAGATCACCTATCTCAAGGCATCAACAAGTCTACATGAAATCTTACACAATCTACAAGCTTTATCATCTCGATGTCGCATAGCTTATCGAAATACTCAAGCTCACACGACCCATCGAGTTAATACTTGTCATACTCTAATCACTCATCCATATATTGCATAAGCTATCAATATATAGAAACCACACAACATACATAAATACATCTATACATCATCTATATAATGGCCAACAAAGTCCTACTTTACCCGTGCTCACACATTCGTCAAGTTAAATGGACCATATCCAGATCACTATAGCCACATATACATCTTAGACATATTTACATTAGCCACAAGTAGTCTTTACATGAGGTCACTCAACCAATCAGGTTACTCGAACTCACTCAGCCTATCAAGTTTATTACCTTATTTGGATCATCATAGCCACGAATGGGTTTCTAACTGCACCTAGATCACTCAGCTTGTGGGTACGTCAAATGTACTTGATTACTCAGCCCGAAGTACACATCCCCTTATATAAGTACCATAGTACTGACTCTAGGACATCCGGTCCTTTACCATATCATAAGATAACACATCCTCCACAAGAACTCATACACCTCACCAAGAGGTAAGTGGCACCAAGCCAAGCCATCAACAAATGCCCCAAGCATGACACTAACCATCACAGTTATATCGAGTCATCATTTAACCAGGTTATTACATGTTATTCTCATCCATGAGGGTTAAACTTGATTTTTTTAGTTTTACTATTCATTTTATCACATTAGAAGCCTATTGGGCCTTAGGTACACGACTCTCAATGGTACCGATACGCCCCTAAGCGTACCGATATACATTTTAACTATTGAAATTTTAATAGAACAATGGGTACCGATACCCACCTTAGGCGTACCGATATGCCCTTTTAATTTTGCATGCGTTTCTAAAAAATAACATAGGGTATCGGTACGGGCTCCTTGCGTACCGATATTGAAGCCCAAAAATAGCTTTCAAGGCTCAGGAAATCACTTCCCAAGCGTTCAAAACGTAATCTTTAACCCTCTAACTTAATCCTACATCTTATGGGAGTTGATTATAGTGATTCACTACCATTCTTACATGTTACTAACAACTAATCCAAATTTTACCATTAAAGGCTCTAAACTACCAAACACCCAACTTAGCAACAATAAACTACAACGTCAAGCAAAGCAATCATTTTATGATCTTCAAGAAGAGTAGGAGTCAGAGATGTACTAATCTTTAGAAACAAACCCGAATTTAAGCTCCCACCAAAGCTCCTTCAACTTCCCCCTTAACTCAAGCTTGGAAAAAAAATCCAAACACCTCCTTATTGACACACAACCAAGGTAACAAATCAAGGCTTAAACCAAAAGCTAAAGAAAGGTTTGGCTATAGATTAACAACCTTAAAAGCATGGGAAAAGCTCCAAAATCTTAAATCTTCCAAAACCAATAAATGACAAACTCACATTCTTGAGAAGAGAATACCACTTTCTTGAAACTCTTGGAATGGTGATTAATTTCCCCTTCACTAACAAACTCCAAAATCAACTCTTGGTGGGAAAAGATTTAAGCTTTGGTATAGAAACCCAAGCTTAGAAAAGGAGAAAAATGGTGTAAGAGAAAATAAGGGAAACGATTAAGGGAAATGGGTGACCTCACCATGTTCCCCCAATCTTATGTGAAAACAAAAGCCATAAAGGGGTGATCAGCCCTTTAATTTAAAATAAGGTCAAATTGCAACATAAACCCCCAAGGTTTTCTGTTTTTTTTTCTAAAAAGGTCACCTACAAAGCCCAAACAACTCAATTCTCATCCTAACAAGCCCAAACTTAGCACAGATGGTCTAATTATTCAACATAACATGAAGGTCCATAACATGGGTCAATGCCCATATGTTAACCCAAACATTTGGGTAGTTACATGATTGGCTTCAAAAACCACTGCTACTATAATATCGTTAGCATTCTCAACAACGCTTAGTTGTAGTTTGTTCTCATTCTGGCGGTCTGACCATTGTTGGCACTGGTAAGCTTTGTGTCTGACCCGTCTGTACACATAACGGTTAAAAGACTTTGGTGGAGCCTTATAAGTTGACAGTCTTTTGGGTTTTGACCTTTTACTTCTGGCCACCTCGTCTTTTGGTCTTATTAAGCTTAGACCCTGGGGCAATCCCAGATTCAACTAGATCAACCTTAAAAGAAGATTATTAGAAGAAATCAACTTATCCTTAAGTTGGTTGGCTTCTCTATCTTCTTGTGGCTCACTAGCTCCTCAATTGTGAACACCTACTTCTTGTGTTTCAGAGAGTTGTAGTAGTCGGACCATGACTTGGATAGCTTCTCAATGAGGACATTTGCTTGTAGGACTTCGCGCATCTTTATGCCCTTAGCTAGGATGCCAAAAACCACCTTCTCGTAATCATGGACTTAATCCATGATAGGCTTGTCGTAGGACTTCAAAATTTGAGCCACTCGCCGACCACGTACTTCTTAATTTCAGGATCATCAACTTTATACTTCTTCTCCAGCATGTCCCATATAGCCTTTGCACTTATCTCCTTAAGAAACATATCAAACAGTTTGTTCGACATGTGACTTAGGAGAAAGCCACGAACAGTCTTGTTGTCCTACTCGTACTTGTCGATGGACGCTTGAGCAGAAGCAAAAACAACTGCATGCTGAAGGACTTCACTTGTAAGGGTAGAAGTGGCGTCAATACCAACAATGTTGAAAGCAGCGTCTAAGGACAATGGAGTCAACGATGACTGAGATGATGGCTTGAGCAACACATAGTCAATATCATGTTGCTCGAAGAATATGATTATTTGTTGGGTCCACCTCCGATAATTGGTCCCATCAAGTGCATCGAGCTTTGACAGATCAGGAACAAACTTTGACACTGGGTTTGACATTTTGCAGTATAGAAATCATTTCTAACTTGTTGGTAAGAAACTGCAAGATCAAACCGTTAATACTAACTGGATAATAATAACAAAATAAAAGTAGATCAAGAAACCGTGCCTTGTTATAAACCATTGCCTTATAAATGATTTTGCCTCGATGTATATAATCGTTGCAGTAGACGGTCGTTCCCCCGGGTTAACACGATAGCTCTGAATAATCGTACACCTGAAGATCGAAGTGGACAAAGGTAGAATGTTGTAGTTGCTCGGTTCAACAATTCCAAATTTTTAAAAAATAATTCTAAAGAAAGTATTCAGAATTTTCCCCCAAAAGATAGAATGCGCGCGAACGTGTTTGACACGTACTTCCACGACCAAGACCACGACCCGAACCGAACTGAACGGACTGCAGCGACAGCGGCACACGTGCGAGAGAGTTGTTTAACCACATTCAACAATGGAGGGTAAGAAGGACTCCTTAAATACCCTTCCCAAGGGATTTACCCTCCCAATGTGGGATATAACCAACAACCCTAAATTTCTAAATCATAAACCATAAACCCTAAGCCTTAAAAATACATACTTGACCCTACACAAAATTTCTTAAACCCTAAATTTAAACCTTAACCATAAATCATAAACCTTTGTTAGTGTGCGTGCATAAATAGAGACATCGAAAAGGGCAAATGATTTCTATTATATTTTTCCTGGTTTATATATTTAAAAAGAGCTTAAATTACTGTAATTTATTTAAGGGTAAAATTTTGATACACAAGTTGTGTAAAACTGATTTTACACAAGTCTGGATATTTACACTATAAAACTCAACTCCTAAAATTCTAACCCTAACCCTAAAAAAATCAAACCCTAAACCATAAATTCTAAACACTAACATTAAATTCTAAACCCTATAACCTAAACTCCTAAACTAAAACCTTAACCCCTAAAACTAAAAAGCACGTGTAAACTAAAGTTTACAGTTACACGGCATGTGTATCAAAGTTTTTTCATTTATTTAAATAATTTTTATTGAATATTATTATAATTTTTGTAAAAATACAAAACATTAATTAGAACTAGAGATTTTCAATTTTTTAGTATATAATTATTTTTTTACATTGCACACACTATATTAGTTACAAATAATTGATAATATGTACGATAAAGTACTACTCTTCACGGACATCCCCTGTACAAACATGTTTTTAAGTTGGATGATCGCTACAATTTATCTAACAAATAGATTATATGTGGATTAAACAAATAGATTATATGTGGATTAACGAGTCTCATTTAATTATTAAATCATCTCGTATTTCATTCTAGTGAGATGAACCGACACTCTCAATCCCTCTATCAACAGTGATATAACTCCAATTCATTGTCCTAATCACAAATCAACTAATGTTCCAATAAATTATAATACACCGTCAAGTAAGCTTGTTCGTGGGTCTAGAAATTTCAAGTGATTTAATTTATTTTACCGTTCAATAATAATAAATTATTACAAATAGTTTTTTTGATTAAAATAAAGATGTAACAATGTGTCTCGTTAAAAAGATTTCTTTACACCTAGTTAAAAAAAAGTGCACAAGTAACATTTACATAAATAAAACGAGCCTAGCTTGACAACCCACAAACAGGCCTACATGAACATAAAATCTTAAGTAACACCATGCTCCATATTATGATGGAAGCAATCAAGAATAACCCCAGGTGAACACTGAAGTGTTGTTCACCCAATTGTGACCCTCGAAGCATATCTGCAAGGCGATTGACAATCATATTGGCCTTTCGGTTAATACGTTATATCCGGACCTTCCAATTCCATTCCAACATCTTGAATGTCCGCAATCAGAGCACTCTCATTTAAGGCCTTGTATCTCCCATTAAATATATCCGCTACAATTGCGTTATCTGTTTCAACCACAACCTAATGTCACGGTCCATAAGTTCACAAATATGTGCGCAACAGAATACCCAAGAGATACTTTGCAAGATCTTAGACTTGCTTAGAAGATCACCTGACTTGGCTCAATCATTGAAGGATGATAGAAAGCTCGAACACATTGAGCATGGTAAACTAATAGATGACATCTTACTAGAGAATATTTCAGATGATCAAAATATCCATCAATGTAAAAGCGAACCTAAGGAAAGAATTTCAAGGTGACATAGTTTCCTTAGATAACTTAGATTTAGTAGGTGGCTTTCAATCTGAGCCATTGTTGTAAAACGATCTCTTTCGTTTACTGTAAAGGGATTCAACTATAAATAGAGACTCTCCGTCTCATTTGTATTCATCCACTCATTGAGTAATACAAGACATTTACTCTATGAAAGCTTTCTCTTGTTCTTTGTGTTCTTTCTGTTGTTCTTAGTTATTTTCTCATTTGTTTGCTTATGCTTAGAACGATTTTTCGTTCGAATTCCTTAGAAAAATTTAATTTTTCGAAAAGAGTTTTTTGAGCTGACTTAATCGTTTGTTGCAGGAACATTGATTAAAGTCGTGCGGTTCGCTAGGTCAAAACTTTAACCCTGTGACACTTGCGCCAACTCAATCTCCAACAATGAATAAGAGCATCGGATACCGCCCACAGTTCAGCCATTAAAACAGTGCACACTCTAATACTTCGAACAAAATCAAAAAGCCAATCTCCATTATAATTCCGTATCACGTCCCCTACGACCGTCATTTTCGACTCCCTCAACAGCGCCGTCAACATTAACACCCCCAATCTCCATTAAAATATTTGAAATTAATAATTACATATTTTATAATTAAATATATAGATATATAATATTTAATTAACTGCTGAAATTTAAAATGTCTTATCTAAAATCTAAATAACTCAATCTTATTTATCCCTATTCATTTGCTTTCTTTCAGCTCAAATAAGTCAAAAATATTTAACACACACCTAACCGACCGACCCCACCCGGTGGAGCCAACTACATATTTTGGAACTCATGTGCATGATAAACTCGATCAAGTATTAAAATATGGGTAAAATATAAGTGTGCAAAACAAACAAAGACCTTTTTAACATATTAAGAACTAGATTTGATCATTTTATACACAATATATTCAATAAATACTAAAATAAAATAATAAAAACAAACACAAAATCATTTTACGGTTCTAAATGATGTTATTTGTATTTGAATATTAGTCTGATATGAATACATATCGAATACAAATATTTTTAAAAATTTTCAAGATTTTCATGTAAAGCAAAATGAAAAATCGGAGTTTAATGTAGAAAAATCCAAAATATAATGTCAAAAAATGCCTTAAAGTTTAACAGAATAATCATGCATTCGATAAAATAATTATTTTTGCTTATTTATTTTTTGAAGCATTTTAACCCTCAATAATTTATTTTGGACACTTGACAAAATAACACGTAATTCAGAAAAATAATTTTGTAAAATAATTTTTTAATTGTTGAGTCATTGTCAAGTCAACACCTTTGTCTATATAATACTGCTACGTTAACATGCAATGCCACGTAGGTTTATTACATCATTTCAAGGCGTTGACAGTTAGTTGACAAACGATTTTCATCCACGAAAGAATTATTTTAACTCAAAATAAACGTTGAAAGTTAAAATACTTTAGAAAAAAGAATAGATGACAACAATTATTCATTATAAACTGTTTTTTTGGTATACCAATCCAAAACAAGTCTGCCTGTGAACAGTACATAGGAACCTTATGAAGCATATAAACCAAAGTAATAAGGTAAAAGGTAGGGGGAATATGGGTGAAGAAGGCACAGAGCAACGCAGTGAGAGCAGTCAGTGATGGACCGGCGCTGTCGGTGGAAAGTGGGGGTTTGGGGGGGCCGAGTCGGGTTAGCACGCGAAGGGATGAGTAGCCATCTAAGTGTGTCCAGCACGGTATGATGTGTCGTTATCAAATACTAACAAAAACCCTCCTCCTCGGTCTCAGGCACAGGCAATCAGCAGTGTTCGATCTTTCCTCGGGTTGTGTTTATTCTGTCGCCCACAAGAACTGACATTTGCTTCCATTTCTTTCTTCACGTTCCCTCCTCTTTGTTTCCGCTACCAAACATGTTCCTTTTTGGATTTTTTCTACACGGTTCAGGATTCCTTCACACAAGGCTTTTTAATACATTTTCACATTGGTTTATACTAAGACTTTATTTTTGGTTGTGGTGAAAAACTAAAGTTTGGGGCCAAACTAAAAAAAAAATAGCTTTTGACAAACTAAGGCTTGAAAAGCTAGTTTGGGGGGCAAACTAAGGTTTTGACATTCAAAATTTGAGTTTTTTTGTTGCTTTTAGAAATTTTTAGGTAGAAAAGCTAGTTTAGGAAGCCAAACACAAAAAACCCTAAATTTGTTACTTTGAATCTCGACAACAAAGTAATTAATACAAAAATGTTAATTTATATGATACAAAACCATGAATGGATTGAACGTGAGTTGTTTGGTTAGGTTTTAACTTTTTTTTTTATAGTTATATCTTATGTTTTAGTGGTTTGTTTGTGTACTTCAATGGTTTTAGAGAAAATATCCAGTTAAAGTGATTAGACTATTCTAGTTTTATATACTCTTAGGGGGCGCTTGGTTCGCGGAAAAGATTATTACCATGAGTAATGTAATGACCCGTTTACCCAAATCCTAAACTAAACCGACTCGGATCTAAGACTAACCCGACCCGACCCAGAAACTAAAAACCCTAACCCTAAATTAAGCTGCCGCCGCTGTTTCCCTTGCCGCAGCCGCCCCCCGTCGTCGTTATCCTCGCCGGCAACCACCAAAATCCCAAATCCAACCAAAACCCCTACATCAAATCAACCCTAACCTAACCAAATCTATCATCCCTAAATTAAATCCCCATCAACCCTTAAAAAAATAAAATACACCCTATCCCATACCCTTAATCTGATTGCTCATACCCTATCACCACCATGCCCTGTCACTAACGTCCCCAAAAATCCGGCCACAAACCTGCACCAAATAAAATAAGGGGGTAGCTGTTATTATGTTGTAAAAAATGGGGTTTATAACCCGAATAAAAGTGAAAAAGAATGAGAGGGTCTGAGTTCAAAAAAACAGAGAGTAGAGGGGAATTTCGGGGTTCAAAAAATCTGAAGAAAAAGAAGAAAATTTGTAAGAAATTGGAGATCAATACAAGAAAGTTGAAGGTTTAAATATTTCTTATTTTCTTTTCGAAAAAATCTTTTTTTCCTTGTTATTTCGAGTCAAAACAAAAAGGAAGTATTCAGGTCTTACCTGCTCGGTCCGAAGCTGCCGCCGTCGCAACATCTCTGCCGTGAAGCTAACGCCGATGATCGGCCTTCTTCCTTGTTGCAGCGCCGCTTGAATGTGAGCATAGTGAGAGGATGAGGGTTGAAAACCTTTAGTGTTTTTTTGGTTTTATTAAACCTGGTTTAACAAAAAAATAATGACATCTTTAAGTGTTTAACCAGTTGACTAAAAACGACACCGTTTGGTATCCATGCTTCACAAAAATGGGAAAATTGCCTCTAAGGTCCCTCAAGATTCACCCCGCCTTTATTTCTGCATACGGTTTAATTACCACATCAGTCCATGCCCTGTGTTCCCGCTTCCTTTTTCGTTTTTTATGTCAATGTTGCACTTTTATTTTGCTTTTTATTCAATTTGGTCACTGCTGTTTTTATTATCTGTTTTTTATTTCTAGTCCTTTACTTCTAGTTGTTTGCATTTGCACCTTACATGTTGTTCATTTTAGTCCCTTTTTATTATTTTAAATATTCATGTCATTTACTTCTCTTTAACATGTTTGCATCGTCTTAGTATGTTTTCATATTTGTGATATTATGTTTTGGGTTTTAATTTATGTGTTCTTATTATATGTTTTTTTTGTTATGGTTAATTTAATTCGTACATTCATGTCCATGTTAGCATGTTTTCTTCTTTTGTTCATTTTGTACATTATGATATATGTTAGTTAATGGCATGCTTTATTTTATTTTAAGTCGTGTCATATGTTAAGTATTAGTTTTTAGCTTGTTGCTTAGGTTTAATTAGTTTAATATCACATTACATGCATGTCATGCACGCGTGGTTTTTGTGGGTTTTTTTTATATACATATGCTCAAGCATGTTAGGATTAGTTTATTTAAATTTTGGAAGCATGTTTTTTTTTCTTTTTCCCATATTTGTGCTTATGCTTTGTGCTCATTAAGTTATGTTATGTTTTTATTCATATACATTATTATTTTTATTTAATTTTGTAAAATTCATGTGTTTATGTCTTTTAATATCATGTCAATATAAATGTTTAATATTTGTTTTCCAAGATTGCATAACGGAATATAAATTGTCAATTCGGTGCCCTTTTATCCGAGCGTAAATGGGGCCAGTATCAGGCGTAGTGATGGTAGTTGGGCGTTTACTCTCGGATAATGGGGCTTTTAAAATTTACTCGCACTTATGACCAAATTTTAATTTAATCGTCACTTTAATCCGAAAAGTTTAATATTAATAAAGCAGTAATTACTAAAGTACAAATTTGGAGCGGTGTGGGGGTGCTAACCCTTCCCCATCCATAATTGAACCCGACCTTTTAAAATATCTGGTTTTTTATGGTGCCCGGTCTACCTTAGTGGCCGGTGGCAACTCCATTTTTAAAATAATACGGTTTTTTAAAACCCCGCGAAAAATATTTTTTTAAAATACCGAAAATACTCAAACACCTTAAAACCTCGTTTTTTAGATCGCTACAGATGGCGACTCCGCTGGGGGCCGTTTTTTGGTTTTCAAAAATAAAAGAGAGTCGAGCTTTTTTAAATAATTACCGCTTTACTAATATCGAAAGTTCTGGATTAAAGTGACTATTAAAGTAACATTCGGTTATAACTGTGTGTTTATTTTAACGCATTTAAAATTTAGCATATAAACCCGTCTTTTTTAAGTGGGGGGGGAATGCTAATGCTTTCGTGAGGATATCGTTCCTTCGTGTAGGCCTAGCAAGCACCTTCGGGGATCGAGTACCTTATGCTTTCATAAGGATATCGTTCCTTCGTGCAGGCATAAGCAAATGAGTTCCCTTGAGTTGAACCCGGTTGAAAGGAGCCTATAATGGGTGATGACTGGGGGCCTTGCTACTCTTAGTAGAGGACAACAAGGACAATTTGGGTATCTCTTAGCTCCAAAACTGCATTGTAGAGAAAATAGAAAGCCCGCCCTTTTAGAGCCATGCGGATAACCTAGGTGTTTTAGACGGGATGTAAATAGGGTTGTTTTGTGTGTTTATTTTATTTATCCTTCTATTTATGTATGTATTTATTTTATCCGGTACTGAATTGTTTTCTTTTTGTTTTGGTTTTTGGCATACATAATTGCATTTGTATTACATAAAGGTATTGGTTCAAACGGTTTGCCCGATCAGAAATCTTTCATTTTAATTTGATTATTTTAATTTCAAATTGACCCATTTTTGGGATCACATCATACCTGTTCATTTTGGCATTCATTGCATTGTATATCATGACATTTTGATTTTTGCACTGGTGCATGCGCATATAGGACATATACTTTGTTTTTTACATGCATTCATTTTGAGACTAATCCTCAAGATGCCATGTGACAACAATACTGGGAAAGAAGAAAGATCAATCGATTCAACATCCATACAGAACAAGAAGTACGACAAAGATGGCAAACGAAGATAGACTGGATAGGATTGAGCAAAACCAAAAGACTTTACAGGTAGATTTAACCCAAAAACTGGAGGACCAGTTAGCCAAATCCCAGCAAGAGATAAGGGATCAGTTTGCGAAATCTCAACAAGACATACTCGGTAAATTGGCACAAATGCTCGGATGCAAGTTTCCTGAACAAGGAGAGGCCTCTGCTATTGGCCTTGGGGCAGGTCCCGATGAGGAAAATGAAGATCTTATATGTCCTCCAAGGTTTACCCCTACTCAAGCTAAAAATCAAACCAACCCTCGAGTGGTAATTTCTATGGAAAAATCTCATCCACTTCAAGCCAGCTCCCCTATCCCAGCAAATTTGCCTGCCGCATCAGAAACTAAGCTAGGGGGCAATCAGGCTGAAAATTTTGTCTCCGAGATGGATCAGTTGATTGAATCTAACAAATCAAGAAATGAGTCGTCGAAAGAGATCGATGATCGTTGCAAACGACTTGAAGAAAAAATGCAAGCCATGGAGATAGAGGATACCTTCAGTAGATCTGATGCCAGTGAAATCAGTCTTATCCCAGATTTGGTATTACCTCCAAAATTCAAGATCCCAGAGTTTGAGAAATATGACGAAACGAGCTATCCCCGTACACATCTCACCATGTTCTGCCGAATGATGACAGGATACAGGAGAGATGACAAGTTGCTAATCCACTGTTTCCAAGACAGTCTCTCAGGATCTGTCACAAAATGGTATAATCAGTTGAGCCGACATCAGATTAAGTCATGGAAGGACTTGGCCAAGGCTTTCCTAGATCAATACCGACATGTCAACGACATGGTGCTGGACCATTGGACCTTACAACACATGAAACAAAAGTCAAATGAAAGTTTCAGACAGTATGCCCAACGTTGGAGAGATGTGGCAGCTCAAGTTCAACCCTCACTTAGTGAAAGAGAGATGTTGGTCACATTTTTACAAACTTTGGAGGGTCCGATCTTAGGTCGCTTGATAGGCAATGCGACTACCAACTTTGCCGACCTCGTGTTATCCGGTGAGCTCATTGAGAATGCTGTCAAGATGGCAAAATCGATGATGGAGGTAGTTCGTCCCACAAAAAGCCCTACCATGCAAAGAAAGACCATGAAGTAAACTCCTCAGGAGTTTATAATGCCAATTATTCTAAGCCTATCGCAGTTGTGCAACCTAAGACCGTGTCAAGTGCTCAAGGTTCCTCAAGCCAGGTCTCTGGTCAAACGAAGAATACTGAAAACATAGAATTTACTCCATTACCAGTTTCTTATGGAGAATTTTACAAACAGTTGTACGACATCCATATGGTGGCACCTTTTTACCGGGACTCGGTACAACCTCCCTTCCCAAAATGGTATGATGCAAATGCAAAATGTGATTATCACGCGGGACAAGTTGGCCACACAATTGAAAATTGCTTTGGTTTCAAGAAGTTGGTGGAAAAATTTATTAAGCTTGGGGTAGTAAGCTTTGATGACTCGGCGAGAACAACTACAAACAAAAACCCTTTGCTGGAGCACGAAAATGCCAATTAGGGATGTGTCGAAGGTTTTTTTGAACTGGACCATGTTTATCCAGCTTAAATATTGCATTGTCTTGACTATAGTAGGCCCCTTGTAGTTTTTATCACTTTCAGAGTAATGCTTTTGTAAACAAATCTCACTGACTTAAGTACGATAGTAGTGAGAATATTTTGTCAGGGATCGAAACTACAAGTTGCAATGCAAGTATATTTTGTAAGTCGCTTTGGCAGTCAGGATTGGGATTCCGACCACGGGTATGGCTGGATTGTTGTTATACCCATACTTTTTTTTTTGCAGGTTGAAGGCTGGCAAAGGTTTCTTCAGGATCGATATAGGTTCTTTGGGGACAAAGGAATATCGTATGAACAGTTGCAACAATGGAAAGAAGGGATTGCGACCGTATTATGGGATTGGTTCCAGTGGCTTATTACGGATGGGCATGTTAACATCTTAGACAATATGGATCATACTTGGTCATGGGTAATTTACAACAAGATCGACAGTACAAGCTGCTGATATCCCAGGCCTGCATCGGAAACAAGGACGATTATGAGGGCTGACGTGGATACACAAATTAGTCCTATTTGGAATAGGACATGGAGTTTGTTTGGAATAAGATTTACTCAGAGTTTGGTCAAAACTGGAAATCTAATCGGGGTAGGAGTTATAATAAGGTTTCAGTATATATATAAGCTAGGGTTTCATCGAGAGTACATGCATATATCTACAAACCCTATCGTGAATTTTAAAACACTGTTGAATTCTACAATGATCAACAAAATTACCAAGATGCTTGATGGGATTACTTTCACTTAAGCAGAAAACATGATTGTTGAAGATGGATTCGAAGAGGGTCTACATATCGAAGGCACAAAACGCTGGCTGGTTGGCAAACTTTTTAATGCAAAACCATTTAGTGTTGATTCCATTCTGCGTGTTTTCAGGGCTGTCTGAAAGGATGAACGAGTCGAGGAACTAACAGCCCTGAATCGTAAAGTCTTCCTATTCAAATATTGGGAAAAGTTAGATGGTAAGCCACGACTGTGTATGTTAAAGTATGAAAGGCTGCCCACCTTTTGCCATTGGTGTGGTATCATTGGTTACCTAAAGGATGATTGCAAGGCAGAGATAAAAAACACATCAACAAAACCACAATATGGTGACTGGATGCGGATATTACCACCAAGGAAGAAACAGACAATCAAAAAACGAGAGACAGGCATTGTGTATGTGCAACAAAAAAACAAAGCTGTCCTAAACATGACAAAACTGACTGCTGAGATAAAAACGATAAGAGAGGAAACCACTGAAAGGGAATCCTCTATCGATGCAGGGACAAGCTTGGCCGTGATTAGTGAGATCGGGAAACCTAGAAGAAGACCTAAGAAGATTATGGTTGATCCAAATCACAAGAATAGGGGCAGCAAACGCAGCAATCAAGGGAGATTCGAATCTAATGAACAGGCTGCACCAAAGAAACAAAAACCAACCGAGAATGCTGATGAAGATCGTATGACGAATGAGGAAAATAATTCTAAATTGGCAGAGGCTGAGACCCTGCCCCGCCTGTTGCCTTTTTAGGAATATGCTGGAACTATCATGGTCTGGGGAATACCGCGACAGTTCAGGCCTTAAGGGGGTACATTGCCTCCAGTCCAAGCATCCCCAGGTGGTGTTCGTATGTGAAACGAGATTGACACAGCGTGAAAATATAAGGCGACGAGTTAACATGGCTGGCTGTTTTATGGTAAGCAGTGGACCAGAGTCAACTAGGTTACTAATATTATGGTCGAACGAGGTTAACACATCGCTAATTGCATACTCGAACATCTATATAGATATAGATATAGAAGTTAGGTTAGGTTTGGAGCATTTTAGGTTCACACGGGATACATGGATATCGTGATATTAGAAGGAAGGGCGCAACGTGGCAACTGTTAGATCAAATAAAAGGTGTATCCCAACTCCCATGGCTAATAGGGAAGAGTTTGATGAGATACTTATGTTGAATGAAAAGATTGGGGGAAGAAAAAGGTTCGAGAGAGACATGGACGCATTCTGAGAGACCTTGAGTCGAAATGGATTGCATGATATTAAACCCCATCGAGGATGGTATACGTGGTACAATAGGGAGGAAAACAATCCAATCCGAATCCGTTTGGATAGGTTTATTGCAACCTCAGATTGGCTGTCGAACTACACGGACCATAGAGTAATTTCAGAGTATTCAAGCCACTCAGACCATTATCTGATAATACTGGATACGGAAGGAGCAGTACGATGGAAACGTAACACAAGAGAGGACTATTTTAAGTATGATATATGTTGGTCTTCAAAGCCGAAATGTTCACAAAAAGTCACAATGGCATGGGAAAACAATATGGGAAACGCATCAACAAAGATAAAGTATGTAGCACATGAGCTTCATGAATGGCAAAAATAGCGACGTCGGGAAAACTGCAGTCAGAAAAATCATCTCCAAAAGGAGATAGAACGCCTTATGCAAGGCACGTTATCTCACGATCAGACTACGATTTTGCATGCCAAACAAACAGAACTTAAACAAATCCTGGATAAGGATGAGAGGTATTGGCAGCAAAGGTTACGAGTTGCATGGTTAAAGGAGGGTGATCGTAACATGCCATATTTTCATGCTCAAGCCAACGGAAGCAGGAAGAAGAACGCAGTGAAAGTGCTGGAAAACAATAGTGGCCAATGGGTAACCGAGAAAGATGAAATCTTCTATGTGGCAATTGATTATTTCTCGAACCTATATCGATCCTCCAGAAGCTCGACGCCGGCTGACATCCTGGATTGCATTGAGACGTATATAACACCGGATATGAATGCTAATCTGTGCAAAGAATTCATGACTGAGGAAGTCCATACAACTTTCTTTCAAATCAACCCGACCAAAGCTCCGGGTTTAGACAGTATGCCTGCTAGTTTTTATCGTAAATTTTGGTCTTTAGTAGCGTCAGATGTTATTAATTTATATCTTGCTTTTCTTAATTCTAGAGCTAGTTTAGAGTCAGTTAATTCCACAGTTATTGTTTTAATTCCAAAAACCAATAGCCTGAGATCAATGAAAAACTTTAGGCCAATTAGCCTTTGCTTTGTGCTTTACAAGATATTCTCGAAAGTCTTGGTGAATCGCTTGAAACATGTCATGCCTGCATGTATTAGTGAAAATCAATGTGCTTTTGTTCCAGGTCGACTGATATCAGATAATATTTTGATTGCACATGAATTATTCCACTCTTTAAAAAGCTCTAAATATGGTTCGAATAAAGGGGCAGCGATTAAATTAAATATGGAAAAAGCGTATGATCGTGTTGAGTGAGATTTCTTACGTGATATAATGCTCAAACTGGTTTCGATGTGCCTTTAGTTAATCTTATCATAAATTGTGTTACTGCGGTTTCATATTGTGTCCGGATTAACGGTGAGATTTCAGAAACTTTTAAGCCAGAGCGAGGACTACGCCAAGGCGACCCTTTGTCACCATATTCCTGTTTTGCACCCAAGCACTTTCGGCCATGCTATCCAAGAAACAAAGGGAAGGCAGTCTCATTGGACTAAGGGTGAGTAGGAATGGCCCAAGAGTGAACCATTTGTTCTACGCAGATGATGCATTAATATATACCAAGGATTCAAACGAGGAAGCAAGGAATCTAAAAGAAGTGCTAGCTTCTTATGAGAAAGCATCCGGACAAAAGGTGAACTTAGATAAAACTAACGTTTTCTTCAGCCCAAATACTCCTGAAGCACGCAGGGACCAACTAAGAACTATACTCGGAGTGAATAAAGTTCTTGAGTCATGATTGTATCTAGGAATGCCTTTGATCGTGGGACAAAATAAAATGGTGGCATTTGATTTCTTGCGAAACAAGTTTCTCCAACGAATCATGGGATGGACAAAGCAATTGTTATCGGCTGGGGGTAGGGAAGTCTTCCTGAAGGCAGTGGCTCAGGCTTTACCAAGGATGGGCTCATTAAAGATATGATCAAGGCAATGCGCTCCTACTGGTGGACAAGTAAACATAATTCTCGAGGATGACCATTAGTTGCATGAAACAAAATATGTAACCCTAAGGACTGATAAGTGTTCAAAAGTACTATTTTTCTTACCCTTTTTACTCATATTATTGTTAGACTTAGGCTCATATTAGTTGCATAGTTAGCCATTCATGCATTAATCCATGTTTCCTTCCATCGTTGAGCTTGATTACATAACTTGGTAGTTTTTGTGGAAAAGATGCTGCTTTGGTGTGCTTTGTGTGTGTATGTGCAGGATCACTTGCCAAAGCAATGCCGAGCTAGTTGCCAGGGCAATGCATGAAGGATATGTCGAGCTAGTTGCCAGGGCAATGCATGAAGGAGACGCCGAGCCAGTTGCCATGGCAATTGTCGACAAAGAGAAAATGCAATAGGGATGTCGAAATTAATGACTTTACAAGCCCAAGATGACATGGAGCAAGGCCCAAGCCCAAAGGAATTTGATTGCCATGCAGAGATTAAAGAATAATTAAATTCCAAGAAGATAGGAGAAGTTCTAATAGGAATAAAATTATAATAAAGAATTATATTCTTTAAAGAATATTTAATTCCAACTCAAACTCCTCCTCAAAGAAGGACTTTGGCCTAGCCCTATAAATAGCAAGGAGATTTCGACAATCCAAAGGGGAGAGCATTAGGGCAAATTTCGACAAGACCAAGAGAGGAAGCAAGGGGAATTTTCGACAAGCTTCATCCTTTTCTTTCTTGTTCGGTTGGGTTCATGCTAGGGATTGTTTATCTTGTGTTTCTTTGGAACCTAGCCATGAACTAAATCTACTTGGCTATGGTTATTGTGTTTTGTGGTTGTGAGAAACTATTGGTTTTTGTTTAGGTAATAAGAGTTTGCACTTTTCTATTTCAAGGTTTATTCATTCTTGGTTCTTATTATTGTTTGCGAGTGAATTGGGAGAGGATCTCGTGATTTCATTCATTTATCTAATATCGGGAGAGTTAGATTCAAGAAACGAATGAATATGATCTTTATTCAATCCAATGATGGTGAAGATTAATCCGGCTTAGGAATAAGTTAAGGATTTCAACGGCTAAGAGGAGCGCAAGATTGGTTGTTGTTCACCTTTGATTCACGCAGGGATGTATTATCAAGGCATGCACAAGTAGCTAGAGTTTCGACTTAGGGATAAGAAGAAACCATTGAAGAACGCTCCGTCGAACCTTGAAGTTGCTGCCCAGACGCCCAAGTAGTTGCCCAACTAGTCGCCCAGGCAACCATCAATTAGTTGCCAAGGCAACCCCGTTGTGCAAGTTGCCACGGCAACTGAGTTGCCCGTGCACTCTTTTACCAAAACGATCCAATCGGCTATCACACCTCAACTCACGATAACCTGGCCTATCTCTCTCAATTGAATTCATCTTTTCTTTTACTTATTTGCTTTCTAGATTAGTTAAACTTCTATAATCTTTTATTTGTGTTTTTATTTTTACAATGCAAGTGACTAGATTCTTGAAGTAGCACCAATCCCTGTGGAGACGATATCTTTTATACTATAACTTGCGACGTGTATACTTGCACATTTGCGTAGCACTTATTACGCGCAACAAGTTTTTGGCGCCGTTGCCGGGGATTGGCAATAGCGACTTTGTTTTTATTTTCTTGCACTTTCTTTTTACTTTTCTTGTTTAAAAATTCAAAGGGCTAACAAACTTTTGTTTTGCATTGGTATATGACCAGGGCGAGACCGACTTCACCAGAATATCCCTTTGATCCAGAAATCGAACGAACCTTACAAAGACTTAGACGAAGGATAAGAGAAGCAATGGCAAATCAAGACGGCAATATGAATCAAGATGTTCGAGCAGGAGGAGGAGTGATTCTTGCACGAAATAGAACTATTCGAGACTATCTTGAAGAAGATCTTGATGGACTTAACCCAGGAGTTGTCGCACCTGAAATTGAAGCCGACCACTTTGAGTTGAAACCGGTAATGTTTAATATGATCAACACAATAGGTCAATTTGGCGGCTCAAAGAATCAAGATGCACGACAACATCTGAAATCTTTCCTCGAGATTTGCAACTCGTTCAAGATACACGGAGTCACCCCCGATGTCCTACGATTAAGATTATTCCCCTATTCACTGAGGGATAGGGCGAAAGCATGGTTGAATAGCATCCCTGCCGGATTCATAGCATCTTGGACTGATCTTTGTCGTGATTTCCTTGCTAGATTTAATCCTACAAATTTGGTGATAAGCTTCAGAACGACATTACTTCTTTTCTCGCAAGCGGATGATGAATCCATGTACGAGGCTTGGGAGCGATATAGAGAACTTCTACACAAATGCCCTTTACACGGATTTCGGTGTGGACTCAAGTAACAATGTTTTACAACGCCGTGAATACACCAACAAGGATGATGCTAGATGCCTCGGCAAACGGCATACTCTTAGATAAGTCGCCGGAAGAAGCAATGCAAATTTTAAACAGCTGGCCAAGAATGATTATCAATTCTCATCTACTAGAAGAGGAGGAGTTAGATGCCAAGCCACAATACATGAACTAGGATCATCGATTCAATTTCGCACAATTGGCGCTTTAACCAAGATGGTCCGAACATGCAAAAACCAAACAACACACATGAAGTCAAGGTAATGGATTCTTTTTGTGAGTTATGTGGTGATAACCATAATTCTTCGAATGTATGCGAGAATCCGAATCCGGCTTCTATGTGGGGAATTACAATCGAGCAACAACATGATGTCCAATACATACAATCCAGCTTGGAAGAAACACCCAAATTTTTCATGGAGTAATCCCAACAATGCTCTAAACCAGAACAATCAGAATGCACAAGCATCGGGATTCAGCGAGAATATGCCACGGCAATGAGATACCGCAAAGCAACAACCGAGCGACATCTAGTTCTTTGGAAAATTCTCTAAATGCTTTTATGATGAAAACTGAATCTTATATGGTGAGAATAGTAATTTCATAAAAAGAACGATGCTTTTATTAACAGACCGAGATGAGATTGCAAAACCAAGAGGCGGCAATCAAATCATTGGAAAATCAAGTCAGACAGTTTGCTCAAAATCTGAATACTAGACCACAAGGAGGTTTACCTAGCGATACTGAAGTCGCAAGAGGAACTGGCCATGAGCAATGTAAGGCGATCACCACTAGAAGTGGCCAACAACTTAGAGAGGCTCAACCCCGCTCATCAAACAAAACTCCACAAAAAGATCAAGACGAACCTAGCGGCAAAGCCTCAGATGCTGAACCAGGAATTGCCGCGGCAACCGGCAATAAGCATGCCTCGGCAATCGACGATAAAGACGCCTCGGCAACTTGCGATAAGCATGCCTCGGCAACCCCAGTTGATAACGCCTCGGCAACTCCAGACGTCCCGACAATGCCGTCAATCAGGTTTCAAACCAATGAAATGATCGAAGATATCCGACTTCCACCACCATTCCCACAAAGGTTGAAGCGACAAAAGCAAGAATACCAATTCAAGAAGTTTCTTGATATCCTAAAGCAAGTCCACATCAACTTGCCATTGGTGGAAGCAATTGAACAAATGCCAAACTATGCCAAGTTTCTTAAAGACATTGTGTCCAAGAGAACAAGGCTAGGAGAGTTTGAAACAGTTGCCGCAACAGAGGGATGCATGGCAATGTTGCACAATCGTATGCCACCCAAGTTGAAGGATCCCCGGAAGTTTCACAATACCCTGTTCTATTGGAAATCACTATGTCGGGAAAGCACTATGCGACCTAGGGGCTAGCATAAACTTGATGCCTAAATCGGTTTTCCAGAAACTAGGAATCGGGAAGGCAAGAGCTACAACAGTCATGCTGCAGCTAGCCGACAGATCTTATGTGCATCCAGAGGGAAAAATCGAAGACATACTGGTAAAAGTCGATAAATTTATTTTTCCCGCTGACTTTATTGTTTTGGATTGTGAAGCAGATGAGCATGCACCTATCATTCTCAGGAGACCATTCCTAGCGACAGGGAGAACCTTGATTGATGTTGAAAAGGGAGAACTCACAATGAGGGTGAATGGCCAGCAAGTTAAACTAAATGTGTTCCAAACACTAAGGCATGCCGATGATCCAGAAGAATGCCAACTACTTCATGCCACGACGAGTTTAACCCGATGAGGAATTTAGTTGCCTCGGCAACTACATTGCCGATCAAGAGGAACATGAGGAGTATGAAGAACCGGTCGATGAGGAACAACGAGAAGAGACAAATTGGCTAGTCAATCGACCCGGTACATACTTTGAACTCTTTGGACTACTCGGGTAAGGAAGGTAAGCTCGAAAAACCCTCTATTGAACATCCACCAATTCTTGAGTTGAAACAATTGCCAGAGCAACTAAAATATGTATACTTAGGGACCGATAATACTTTGCCTGTAATTATTTCTTCTAAGTTACAGCCTGAGCAGGAAAAGAAGCTGATCAAGATGCTGAAGCTACACAAAAAGGCAATAGGGTGGACAATTGCCGACTTGAAGGGAATTAGCCCGGCGGTGTGCATGCACAAGATCTTGTTGGAAGATGATCACAAACCTTCAATTGAGGCCAGAGGAGACTGAATCATGCCATGAAAGGGGTTATAATGAAAGAAATCATCAAGTGGCTTGACGCCGGCATTATATACCCTATCTCTGATAGTACGTGGGTAAGTCCGGTACAATGTGTACCGAAAAAGGGAGGTATAACAGTGGTAAGCAATGAAAATAATGAACTTATCCCAACCAGGATTGTGACCGGTTGGAGGGTTTGTATGGACTATCGAAAGCTAAACAAAGCTACTAGGAAAGATCACTTCCCATTACCCTTTATTGATCAAATGCTTGACTGTCTTGCAGGTAAACCCTTTTATTGTTTTCTTGATGGTTATTCAGGTTACAATCAGATTGCCATAGCATCAGAAGATCAAGAAATGACAACCTTCACATGCCCATACGACACTTATGCCTTCCGAATGATGTCGTTCGGATTGTGTAATGCCCCAGCAACCTTCCAAAGATGCATGATGGCACTCTTTTCAAACATGGTCGAAGACTTCCTTGAGATCTTCATGGATGATTTTTCGGTTTTTGGTAATGACTTCGACGGCTGTCTCGGCAATTTAGAGAGGGTGTTAGCAAGATGCGAAGAAACGGATTTAGTCCTCAATTGGGAGAAATGCCATTTTATGGTAGATGAAGGAATAGTGCTCGGCCACAAGATTTCATCCAAGGGAATTGAAGTAGACAAAGCCAAGGTGGACGTGATCGAGAGATTACCCCCACCAAATTCGGTTAAAGGAATTCGAAGTTTTCTCGGACATGCAGGTTTTTACAGGAGGTTCATTCATAATTTTTCTAAAATTACTAAACCTTTGTGTAATCTGCTTGAACAGGATAAAGTCTTCGATTTTGATGATTCTTGCACTCAAGCATTTGAAACCCTAAAGAAAAAGCTTACCTCGGCACTCATTGTCGTTCCACCAGATTGTACGCTACCTTTTGAGCTCATGTGTGATGCAAGTGATTTCGCGGTAGGAGCAGTCCTAGGCCAACGCACATGTAAGACCTTCCATGTGATATACTACGCTAGTAAAACTCTTAATGGTGCTCAAGTGAATTACACAACAACGGAGAAAGAGTTACTAGCTGTAGTTTTCGCATTTGACAAGTTCCGATCCTATTTAATTGGTACAAAGGTAATTGTTCATACGGACCATTCGGTAATCAAATACTTATTTGCTAAAAAGGATGCTAAACCTCGTTTGATTCGTTGGATATTACTTTTACAAGAATTTGATATTGAAATTAAGGACAGGAAAGGAACAGAAAATCAAGTGGCCGATCACTTATCACGTTTGGAACGCAATAGGGAGGAGGACGCGGATCTAGAGATATGAGATACATTCCCGGATGAACAAATTCTAGTTGCCTCGGCAACCCTAGATGCCTCGGTAACCCATGACGCCTCGGCAACCATGGATGCACACGCCTCGGCAACTCTCGACGCCGTAGCAGTCTTTGACGCGCACGCCTCGGCAATCTTGGGAGCAGTCGCCACGGCAGCACATGCCTCAGCAATACCCTGGTACGCGGATTTAGTTAACTTCCTTGTTTGTGGTATTTTTCCTTATGGCATTACTCACCAAGGGAAGAAGCAGTTCCGCCATGATGCTAAGCATTACTTTTGGGACGAGCCTCTTTTGTTTAAACAATGTGCAGATCAGGTTATACGCCGATGTGTCCCTGAAGAAGAGCAACAGAATGTACTCCGGCAATGCCATTCTTCACCCTATGGAGGACATTTTGGAGGAACTAGTACCGCGGCCAAAGTCTTGCAATCCGGTTTGTATTGGCCAACATTGTACAAAGATGCCCAAGACTTTTACAAGCAATGTGATCGTTGCCAAAGGACGGGCAATATCTTGAGACGACATGAGATGCCACTCCAGAACATCATCGAGGTGGAACTGTTCGATGTATGGGGGATCGATTTTATGGGACCTTTCCCATCTTTATTCGGCAACCTCTACATCTTACTCGCCGTCGACTATGTGTCTAAATGGGTAGAGGCAGCTGCAGTTCCCAACAACGATTCCAAGACCGTGCAACGATTCCTGCAGAAAAACATATTTACACGGTTTGGGATGCCGAGAGCAATTATCAGTGACGGAGGCAAGCATTTTGACAACAGATTAATTGCCAAGATGTTGCAACGCTTCGGCATATCACACAAGATCGCCACGGCATATCACCCACAAACCAACGGGCAAGCAGAAATTTCCAACCGGGAGTTGAAGGGAATACTCGAGAAAGTTGTAAATCCATCAAGGAAGGATTGGTCATTAAGACTAGATGACGACTTTGGGCATATCGCGACCGCATTCAAAACACCCTTAGGTATGTCCCCTTCCGACTTGTCTATGGTAAAACATGTCATCTACCGGTGGAAATCGAGCACAAGGCGTCTTGGGCAATCAAGACCGTGAATATGGATTGGGAAAGTGCGGACAAAAGCGTTTGATGGATCTCAATGAGATAGAAGAATTTCGTGCACTAGCCTATAACAATGCACGAATCTACAAGGAGAAAACAAAACGATGGCATGACAAGAAACTATTGCCACGGCAGTTCACGCCAGGGCAACTAGTTCTCCTATTCATTTCTCGGCTAAAACTTTTCCCGGGAAAGCTGAAATCAAGATGGTCAGGACCATTTGAAGTCGTCAAACCATTCTCCCATGGTGCTGTGATAATCAAGTCCATCTCTGACAACCATGAATTCAAAGCTAATGGACAAAGATTGAAGCACTACAATGGTGCCCATGTGGAACGTAACAAGGAAGTGGTCAACTTAGGAGATGCATGAGCATGCTCTCCTTTCAGTATTTTCTTTTTCTTTTTCTTTTTATTTTCATTTTTATTTTTATTTTTAGGAGATATTTTATTTTTTCTTCATTATCTTTAGTTTTCAGGTTTTCTTTGTTTTCTTTTTCACAACAAGACTCACAACTACTATGCTAAGGAAATTTACTGCCAAGATCCTTGCCCCGGCAACCAATGAAGAAGATGCCGCAGCAACCTACATCGTGCCTGCACAAGCTGATGCCACGGCAACCAACTCTGAAGATGCCACGGCAACCAAAGCTAAAGACATCCCGGCAACAAGAAAACAACCATCGCGTTCAAGCAAGAGAATCAAGACACCGACCAAAAGGAAACTAATCATCTACGATGACGAACTCTCGGAGTAAGTCCTCGTATGGATTTTTTTATTTATTTTATTATTTTTAATTTTTCGGTATTTTTATGCATGCATTGAGGACAATGCCTCACTCGAGTTTGGGGGGATTGTTATTAGTAGTTACCATGTTTAATTACATTCATCTTAAGTATTACATTTAGAATACCTAAATTGCTTGTCATGCATTTAATTGAAACAAGAATTGCTTAGATTTGATGAATATTCGATGATGACTTTGCCAATGCACTTAATTGATAGAATTTTTATTCTAGGATAACCATGGAAAAACTTAGAATTTTACTATGATGCTAAATTTGATGAAACACTGTTGTGGTTTGATTGATTTAAGGAATTCTAGTAAACTTAGGTTGATAATTAACAAATTGGGGGATTAGAATAAAAAATTGGATGAATGCTAGAGGTGCCCGAAATTGGCTCTAGCATGTGCTAAAAAAATTGATCACTAGAGGTGCCCGAAACTGGCTCTAGGATGTGTTAAAAAAAATTTAACTAGAGGTGCCCGAAACCGGCTCTAGTCGATTAAATTAACTTAAGAAAACTAAAAACAAAACACTAGAGGTGCCCGAAATTGGCTCTAGTTAAAACATGTTAAAAAGAACCCAATGAAGTAATTTGAAAACCTATTGTTTGCATAGAATCCGAAAAATCAACTTGCACACAACTCCGCACACACTCACTAGCATTATAGTTTGATTCCGAGTAATTCCTCAGTTTTCTGAAAAATAAAAAGCCAATCATACTTTGTGCCCGGTTCAGAGAATTGAAATCAAGTTCAAAGCTAAGTTTGTGAAAATTGAAGTCTTGGCAGGTAATTATGAGTTTGCATTGCTTGAGGACAAGCAATAGTTCGAGTTTGGGGGTGTGATAAGTGTTCAAAAGTACTATTTTTCTTACCCTTTTTACTCATATTATTGTTAGACTTAGGCTCATATTAGTTGCATAGTTAGCCATTCATGCATTAATCCATGTTTCCTTCCATCGTTGAGCTTGATTACATAACTTGGTAGTTTTTGTGGAAAAGATGCTGCTTTGGTGTGCTTTGTGTGTGTATGTGCAGGATCACTTGCCAAAGCAATGCTGAGCTAGTTGCCAGGGCAATGCATGAAGGATATGCCGAGCTAGTTGCCAGGGCAATGCATGAAGGAGACGCCGAGCCAGTTGCCATGGCAATTGTCGACAAAGAGAAAATGCAATAGGGATGTCGAAATTAATGACTTTACAAGCCCAAGATGACATGGAGCAAGGCCCAAGCCCGAAGGAATTTGATTGCCATGTAGAGATTAAAGAATAATTAAATTCCAAGAAGATAGGAGAAGTTCTAATAGGAATAAAATTATAATAAAGAATTATATTCTTTAAAGATAATTTAATTCCAACTCAAACTCCTCCTCAAAGAAGGACTTTGGCCTAGCCCTATAAATAGCAAGGAGATTTCGACAATCCAAAGGGGAGAGCATTAGGGCAAATTTCGACAAGACCAAGAGAGGAAGCAAGGGGAATTTTCGACAAGCTTCATCCTTTTCTTTCTTGTTCGGTTGGGTTCATGCTAGGGATTGTTTATCTTGTGTTTCTTTGGAACCTAGCCATGAACTAAATCTACTTGGCTATGGTTATTGTGTTTTGTGGTTGTGAGAAACTATTGGTTTTTGTTTAGGTAATAAGAGTTTGCACTTTTCTATTTCAAGGTTTATTCATTCTTGGTTCTTATTATTGTTTACGAGTGAATTGGGAGAGGATCTCGTGATTTCATCCATTTATCTAATATCGGGAGAGTTAGATTCAAGAAACGAATGAATATGATCTTTATTCAATCCAATGATGGTGAAGATTAATCCGGCTTAGGAATAAGTTAAGGATTTCAACGGCTAAGAGGAGCGCAAGATTGGTTGTTGTTCACCCTTGATTCACGCAGGGATGTATTATCAAGGCATGCACAAGTAGCTAGAGTTTCGACTTAGGGATAAGAAGAAACCATTGAAGAACGCTCCGCCGAACCTTGAAGTTGCTACCCAGACGCCCAAGTAGTTGCCCAACTAGTCGCCCAGGCAACCATCAATTAGTTGCCAAGGCAACCCCGTTGTGCAAGTTGCCACGGCAACTGAGTTGCCCGTGCACTCTTTTACCAAAACGATCCAATCGGCTATCACACCTCAACTCACGATAACCTGGCATATCTCTCTCAATTGAATTCATCTTTTCTTTTACTTATTTGCTTTCTAGATTAGTTAAACTTCTATAATCTTTTATTTGTGTTTTTATTTTTACAGTGCAAGAGACTAGATTCTTGAAGTAGCACCAATCCCTGTGGAGACGATATCTTTTATACTATAACTTGCGACGTGTATACTTGCACATTTGCGTAGCACTGATTACGCGCAACAAGGACCATGGTGGACTAGGTTTAAGAGATTTGAAGGCTTTCAATCTAGCATTACTACGGAAGCAAGCTTGGAGATTATTACATAATAAAGATTCTCTTGTTTTCAAAGTACTGTCCGCGAAGTATTTCCCTCAAGGTAACGTGCTCGAGGCTCCATACATTGAAAGAGGATCCCATGCATGGAAAAACATCTTCACCGCCATGCAGGAAATATAAAATAGCTTGTACTGGAGAGTTGGTATAAACAACAATGTTCGAATGTTCCAAGATAAGTGGGGAGGCGAGGGGATGATCAACCTATCAGATTTCTATGGGGATAACATGGACAACCCAATTTTGTGTAGGGATTTCATGATAAGGGATGAACCACAATGGGATGAGGCTAAAGTAAATCAAGTCTTCACCACACAGGATGCACAGACGATTCTGAGTTTTCCTATAGCACCTACTACGAATGAAATCATCATTTGGGAGGGTCACAATACAGGGATCTACAGTACCAAATCAAGCTATAACTGGCTCATGAAAAGGAATTCCGAACCACGACAAGTAGAGAAAATATGGAAGCAAATTAGGAAAATACACACGCTGCCTAAGGTAAGGATATTTGCATGGAAGCTTTGTCATGTAGCTTTCGTTACGGGCAGCAAACTCCTTGCAACTGGTTACAGTGATGGAATTTGTAAACTATATGGCATGGAAATCGAGACTGTCACTCATGTATTTAGAGATTGTCCACAAACAAAGGAGGTGCTAGAGCTTAGTGGAATCCCAGAACAAGTGCGACACAGCAATCGGCAAACGATGAAGGAATGGATCGTGGAAACAGCAACTATTTTATCGAATGAGCACTTTACTGGGTTTATGGTTCTCCTATAGAATATTTGGTTCTGACGCAATAAGAAGGTTCATGATGATGTATTGCAGGATGCAAGCGTGGTGGTCGACTGCGCTACGCTTTTGTAGGCTGAGTTCTGCAGAGTCCATGCAAGACAGGCTCTACTGCCGGTGATGAGACAACCTCCGCGCTGGAGGAAGCCACCTGAGGGATGCATTAAAATAAATGTCGATGGTGCCTTTATCTCGATATCTAGAAGGGCTGCGATAGGTATTGTAGCACGGGGCCATAATGGATTTGTCCTTGCAGGGTCAGCCAGCAGAATTGAGGGCACGCACACACCACAAACAGTAGAGGCAGCGGCTTTTCATGCAGGGATTCAACTAGCTATTGCTAGGGGATGGAAGCAAGTAATGTTGGAAGGGGACGCAGTCAACATTGTGAATCGGCTAGCTAACCCGATTTTAGACCATTCCATAGTTGGTATTCATTTAAACAATACTTGGCAGATTTTAAGTTTACAGGGTTTAGGTTTTAGATTTCTATTTCGGTATACTCCTAGAGAAACGAATATTGTTGCGCTTAAGTTAGCACGTTTAGTGGTTGATTGTGGTACATCGGTTACTTTTGATATGGATCATCCGGAATATATAACGGCTAATGTATGTCAGATGCCATTCATGATTAATGCAATTATTATCATTTCCTAAAAAAAGAATGAACTATGGTTAACAATAATATAAAAATAAATTTCGGTTATAAATGGAATTCAACAATATATATTTGAAAAATAATTAAAATTTATTTAGTCAATAAAAAACATATTAAAGCTATATAGTTGAAAAAATCAAATAAAATATACTAAGTGAAAATCACGTAGTAAGCGTGTTAGAAGTAAATTGACGAAAGCTCAAAAAGTTTGACAATATGGTAGAAAATAGCAATATTATTGGGTTAACACGTGATAAGCACGATTAAAAATAATCGGTTCTGTTTTCGATTCATTGTTGTCGGTTCGGTATTGTTATTGTTATTATTTTAAAAAATGTAAATTCGAAAGGGTTTAAATGTACTATTGTTTTAATTTAAAATTTGAAAATCATGTATAATTTAAATTTATCTATTAAAAATGAATATATAATTAAACTATAAGAATAACAATCGACAACAAGTTGATCTAACAGGATAAGATATTAAATTCTTTAAGTAAAGTCAATTGTTTAAATTAATTAAATCGTTAAAAAAAACCACAAGAATAACAGCCAGAAAGTCAAACCCATGTAAAATGGACATGAGTGGGGATGCCATTTCCATCCAATAATATGAAAGTTACACAGAAATTCAAACCCTTTGAAAAAAAATGACCAAATCAAAATAAGATCAACCTGACCGTATTTTAAATCAAAGACTAATGTCTGTCTCTGGCGTATAAATACATAGACGATCAATGAAATTAAACAAATACTAAACATTCATCTCCCTTTCATTTTGATCCAAGCATTCATTCCTACAATTGTTATAATACCGCTGGTACAGGAATGGATTATACCCTTTTCCTGTTCCCCACTGTTCTCATTACTACCCTTTTAGCCCTGCTCATCTATGCTTTCTCAAAGAAACTTATTAGTTCCGGGCGAAAGAGCGGCGGCGTGACTAGGATCCCATAAAGCTTTGGTGGTGGGGAATTCGGAAATGGCCAAAGAGATTTTAACCATCCATGACAAGGCTTTCGCTACCAGGCCAAGCCTGTCTGCCTCCAAATTACTCGGTTATGACTACGCCATGTTCGGCTTCGCTCCTTACGGCTCTTACTGGCGTGAGATGCGTAAGATAACGACCCTCGAGCTTCTCTCCAACCACCGCCTCGACATGTTCAACTTCAAGCAGATACGAGCTTCGGAGGTGCATATTGGGATCAAAGACTTGTACAAGACTTGGATGGCAAAACGCGGCGGAGATGAAGGCGGTGTTTTGGTGGACATGAAGAAGTGGTTTGCTGATTTAACGCATAATATGGCCTTCAGAATAGTGGTCGGGAAAAGATACTATGGAGCCACCGCCCATTCTGCCAATGAAGGTGAGGCACGCCAATGCCAGAAATCCATCAAAGAATACTTTCACCTCTTTGGGGCGTTCGTGTTGTCCGATGCAATCCCTTTCCTTGGGTGGTTGGACGTCGGAGGATATAAGAAAGCCATGAAACGAATAGCTGAGGAATTGGATGTTTTCGTCGAAGCCTGGCTTGATGAGCACAAAAGGAAGAGATTGAGCAACAGTGATCGGAAGGAAGAGCAAGATTTCATGGATGTGATGCTCACTGTCACCGAAGATGCTAAGCTCAATGGGTTCGATATCGATGCCGATACCATCACCAAGGCAACTTGCCTGGTAAGTAATACCTACAGAAGAAACCTTGAAATCCAAGCAACAATTAAAAACACTGGTGATAAGTTTCTGATGTAAGGTTGTGTTTGGATTTGGCTGAATCTTATTTTAGGAGCAGCAGACTCGAACATGGTCCCTCTCATATGGGGTCTGGTTTTGCTTCTCAACAATCCCCACACCGTGAGAAAGGCAAAAAGAAGAATTGGCCACTTATGTTGGAAAAGACAGGCATGTGGAGGAGTCTGATATCAAGAACCTGGTGTACCTCCAAGCAGTGGTGAAGGAAACACTCCGCTTGTACCCACCGAGCCCTATACTGGCCCTCAGAGCAGCCATGGAGGATTGCACCCTCTCAAACGGTTACCGTGTGACGCCAGGCACACGTTTGCTGCTGAATGCATGGCAGATTCACCATGACCAGCGTGTGTGGTCCAATCCCAATGAGTTCAAGCCCGAGAGATTTTTAACAAGCCATAAGGACCTGGATTTAAAGGGTCAGAATTTCGAACTCCTTCCGTTCGGTGCCGGACGTAGAGCCTGCTCCGGGGTGTCGCTGGCTCTACAAGTAATTCATTTGTCACTGGCCAGCGTTTTGCATTGCTTTGAATTGGAAAAGCCTGATAACAAAGCCGTGGATATGACTGAAAGCCCTAGCTTGGCAAATGTGAAGGCAACCCAACTTCATGTGCTCCTTAAACCTCGTCTTAGCCCTGTGCTGTATGACCTTTAAATTCTTCCTTTTTTTCATTATTACATGAATAGCAAATAGCAAACCATGAAGTAGGTTTGAGTCTTTGACGTACGTAGAAATAACCAGAAGTTCAATTCTGGAGATTTTACTTAGAAAATCAGGGCAACGGATTGTTGAATAAATAGTACTATATATTTTTATAATACATATACTTGTTTAATGAAGCTCATTTTGATTTCGCTGTCTCTCTATATGTTTTGTTAAAGCGGTAGTCAACGATGTTGATTGTGACAGATCCTTTGCAGAACTTGGATGCTAAATATTCAAGGCAGGCACAGACATAAGACATTCAAAGTCATACATGCATGCATTTCTTAAGCAAATCCGTTTCCAACAGTCAATAATCGACCGACGTAGTGAACTATGAAAGTGATACCATTCTATGAACAAAAACTTTACTTTTTCAATATTTTTATATTTTAATATTAAAAAATTTAAACCTTAAATTTTACACCATACTTTTAATTTTTTAAACTCTAATTATAAACTTTTTAACAATGTACATATATCTTGTATATATTGCAATTGAACTCGAATTTCGTAAAATAAATATTATCCGCTTTTTATTGAGATTATTTGTTGGATTCAAAAATTAATTTGTTAGTATCGACATAAATAGGTACATAAAAAAATTGAGAATTTCTATTCTCATGCTATAGCGTTTAAAAACCGGCACTCGAATCATTTGTTGCTTTTTTACAATTACTCTCACGATAGTCATTGTATTCAGCCCTGCAAATAGCCATCAACCATTTATTTCTCCAACGCTACTATCTTGTCAATAATCGAAAAATGTCATAGTTGGTGTAGTAAACGCAAACAATTTTCTATCAACTAACCTAAATTATACTCAATGTCATTCGATCACGAATTTTTTAAATATATGTATTTTTTTATTTTTAGCCTTTGAAAATGTACGCATATTAAGTAAACAAGCTATCTTCGAAGGATAATAATATTTTATTTTTCATTGAGACCGTTCATAGGTTCCAAGTCATTTTTATTTGAAAGTAACAAACATGTCATTTAATTAAAAAATTAATTAAAATATTGTTATAAATAAATCAGCACGTCGTTAAAATTGAAACGAACATTTGATTTTACCCGATATAATAACATATTTAGTTTCTAAAACTTATATTGTTATATTTATTTTTTCTTAATTCGAAATAATTCAAAAAAGTTAACCTTACATATTTAAAATTTTCACTAATTTTATCATATTGTCAAAACATGTAAGCCCATCGGATCAAAACAATAGTTAGATAAATATATTCTGGCATAAAGCAACAACAACATATTATTGTTAAATCGTTATTATATTAGGGAAAATATAATATTTTTGGGAAAAGAACAAATAATTTAGGATGAGAACAAAAATTGAAATCATAAATTTATAAATATAAAAGATTAAATTTATTAAATTATTTTGAATTACGGCTAAATTAATAGACGGTAGAACTTTTAAAAATTAAAAATATTATTAAACAAAGTCACATCACTATTCTTATTTAATATTTAACAGTCAATATCCTACTTGTAATAATATTTTATTTTTTAAAAAAATTTGAATAACTTTTTTTATAAATTTAAATAAAAAATAATTGATTTATTACTAAACACATAACTAAATTAATTTGAATTATATTTTACCCATCGAATAAAAGTTTTTATACATGTTTATCATACACGTTGAAAAATTAAATGTAAAAGAAACAAAAACACGATAGCTAATACTGCCATGAGGGAATGCATTTGCTATCAGACCGAAGCTGGTCCAGCGTAATCGGCGGTGCTCGTTCTGATATGCGCCACATCTTAACCGCCTTATCTAGGCTACCACTGTAAAGAATCCATCGTACTTCACCGGACGTCGATTCCTGATCTCTTTCTATCGCCAAGCACTTAACCGGACCGCTATGTCCGGTTAGAATCGCCGAGCAAAAATACTCCTTCCCCGATCTTTTCCACACAGAGATCCCCATATCAGCCGACCCACTGGTCACAAGATTCCCGGCGGCAACCAAGCAGAGAACAGCCTGTTTATGGCCTCTCAAAACACCGCCGCGAGAGAATTGGTTTTCACGTTCCCAAAAGTGAACCGACCCGTCGGATGAGCCACAGTAAACAACCGTAGCATCCGGGCTCAAAGCCAATGCCGTGACAGCACAGTCTTGTTTCAACAATGTCTGCGAAAAATAATGCTTGGTTCTTTTCTCCGGGAACTCTCTCCTCCATACCTTGACCGTCCCGTCGGCGGAGCCCGTAAAAACCAACCCATCAAATCCCGCTGCGACGGAGTTCACCGCATCATCGTGGGATCAAACGGATTCTAAACATTTGGAATCCAAAACCCTCCAAACTTTGAATGTTCTGTCCCACGAAGCCGAGTAAAGCAACGTCTGATCTTCGTTCAAACTCAGGCACGATATGGCATCCCAATGTTTCAGCCACACCGCGCAACGGTTGTTCTTCACTTCAACGTAATTATTAGGCTTCATTGACTTCTTCAAATAGTCTTTAAACTTGGGTGAAGTCCCCACTCGTTTATGAACACTCGGGTTCTTGTGCGAAATCTTCCAAACTCGGATCTTCCCGTCTTGATGACCCGTAAAGATCTTTTCTCCGGCGATGACGATGGTTTTCACCAATCCGCTATGCGATTTAAACCCAGAAAACTCCTTGTGATTCCTCCAAATCCTAATGTTCTTGCTTTCCGAACCGGTGTACAACAAATCCCCGGAGGCCACCAATGAATAAATGTGTCCTTCACGTACCAATGAACCCATTAATACGTTGGGCGAGAAGTTGTTGAAGCTGTTGGTGTTTTGATCAACATCACAAGAACTAAAAATGTTGCTTACATGACATGACCATGGAGATTTTTGCAATGGAGATACCGATGCGTCATGAGTGCCGTAGTCGACGGCGGCCATTGACGGATAATCTTGGCCATCCTCTATGGTGGAGATTGAAAGATTTAGCCGGCCGAGCTTTTGACAACCGGCGACTGTTTCTTCAAAGAATATACCACCACCATCCCTTTTGTTACACTGGAGGGATTCCATGTAAACAAACGAGTCAATGTAAAATTAGGTGACTAAACAAAATGGATGTAAAATAAAAAAGCCATATTTAACTCGAATGATGAGAAAGAAATAGAATTGAACTTATAAAAACCAGGGGAAATTATGGATGACAAGTTTTAGCTTTGTTTCTTTATTAAGGTTTGGGGGTGGTTTGTGGTGTGTGAAGACAGACATGATTTAGGGTGGATAAATCTGATTGTGGTTAGCCTTTTATTACAAGACAAACAATTTCCCTGAATTTAAGGTGAATGTTCTTGTCCCGCATACATAGGTTTAACTGTTGATCACTGTCCTTGACATGGATTTCATTTACCCAAACGGGCACCCATTGTTCTTCATCTTACACCTCCTTTTTCACTCATTCTTCATATGTGTTTCTTTTATTTTTCTGCAATCTGGTGTAGGAATGGAAAATGGGCTGGTGCGGATACCTCCCGTACTTATATTCATACTCAATTAAAAATTTTATATCCACCGTCTACTCATCACCTACGACGGGTACAATTTTCAAATTCATACCCGCCCATGTGGATACATTCTCAAATCCATCCCCACACCCACTACCCAACTAGATGCCCACCACTCAACCCGTACACGCTTGTACTCGTCTGGCAAGCAGCCATTAATATCGAATTATGTAAAAACAAACCCTAGACTTTTGTAAAAAATAGTAAAACTTTGCACACTTTATTGATTGATCAAGTGCATATATATAATACATTTACACTGGTATAAATTTAACTACAACTACTAACTATATTGTTTTTATGGATACTAACTAACTATAGCTAATTTAACTAAAGCACATTTACTATTTAACTACAGCTAACTAGCTAACTATAACTAACTTAACTAGAGCACATTTACATTCGCATAAATTTTACTTAACTACATCTAACTAACTAATTATAGTTAACTTAACCAAAGCATATTTACAACTGTATAAATTCTACTTAACCACACATATTATAAATTTACAACCTGATTAATTCAAGCTCGATCATAAATTATCATTTTTCAAACTAGATTGAGTTCATAGTCTACAAACTTAAGGATTAACATATATTTGAAAACATACAAAGATCTTAGTACATAAAAATTCATAATTAAAGGCATAATCAAAGTTTACAAACATAAATGGTCCAAAATTCATATGGTGGGTAGTTAGTGGGTGGGCGGATGCGGGGCGAGCAGATACGGGGCGGGTAAGGTCTCAACACCCACGGTAGATATGACTTTTTACATCCACACCCGCCCACTACCCACCAAACTCATACCCATCTCCGTTTCAACTAGAGCGAGTGAGATGCAAAATTCGTGAAATTGTGCACGTGTCATCCCTAATCTGATGTCTTTTTCACTCAATCTCATTTTTTAGTAGACTTCTTTTGGGTGATAACGAAGGGAAAAGGAAAATACACCTTGTCAATTGCAATCAATTGACTAGGGATACTCATCTAACTCGAATTTGATGGGTTTTGATCTGACCTTATAAGATTTTTTTTTTTGAAAATTTAGTTTTGAGTTGGGTTTGAGGTTAGGGTGAAAATATCCTACCCGAAATAATAGCATAATTTTATTCTAAATATTTTTGCGATGATTTTTATAATGTCCATCTCTTTGCATTTTCCAATTACCTCCCTATTTTATCAAATAAAAATAAGATAATTATTATAATATCTCATCTTTATATTTTTTTAATTAACTTCACTATTTTATCAAAAACAAAAACAAAAATTATTTGTGTCGGGTTGAATTGAAAACATGTTTATATTAGGAACGGATCTAAAATTCCAGCTCGAGAGGGGAAAGTATATTTTTTTAAAGTTATTATATGAATTAAAGGTTAAAAAGTTAGGGTGGAGAGCCACAACCCCTCCCACTATAGCGTAGATTCGTCCCTGATTTTATCCTAAATTTTGGATCGGATATGATTAAGCCTAAAATCTGACCTGACCCATAAACACCAACTGAAGAAAGATTATGGATATGGAAAACAAATAGACTGAACAAAGCCCAAATGATGAGGTGAGGTTGGAAATTGATCCATGCAAAGGACCAACTCTGGGCAAAGGTCCTTCTGTCCTGATACACCCTAAAAGTGTTCCTGCGAAGCCCAAGAAAGTTGCAAGTTGCAACAACTTTGAAATGTATAACTTTGGGCTTTAAAGGATGGATTGAACTTGGCTAAAAACTAGGGAAACGTGGAAGTTGATGCAACAATTGTTGCGAGTCTTATGCATAATTCTTCTTCACCACAACTAGAAAGTGCACCTCAGTTTATGAACTGTATTAACTTAGTATTTTGTTTAATGTGTGCACTTCCCCCGCCTGCTGAACTTTCCTATTTGCTGGTCGTACCATCTTTTAAAATTTAATGAAGTGATGTTCGTTGTTAGATTAAAAAACATTGCAAGCATTAATATGTGGGAAAATACTGTTGGGGGTAAACAGTTTCCCACCCTTTGATGCCAGCAAACGCTGCATGTGCCGATCATGGCTTGGCGTTGCCACCCCCATCCAACAAATAATGTGTCCAACCACAACAATCAAACATCGAGAACTGCAACTCCCTCATGATCTGCATTTATTGGGGAAAAAATGGGCACTCTAAGTCTTTTGCTCAATGTTGGAATTGGAAGATTTTTTTTTGTTCAAACTGAACCTGGAAAGATGCAAATATACAAGGGATAACAAACCAACAAATCCGAGCTTAATCTTATTGTCAACCAAGTGAATCTGTATTACAGTAAATAATTATTTAGAGCATTGCTTTTGCAGGTACACAGGAATCTTCTTAAGCACTGCTTCGATGCTTGTCCGAAGGCTTTGCCTTATAGCAATGAATAAACAAAGCAAAAGACGAGAGAGAGAGAGAGAGAGAGAGAGAGAGAAATAGGGTTATCTTTAGAGTGTTTATTATGTTAAAAAGAAAGTAATTCTAACGGATAATTGTCAATGTTTTGCTGAACAGTCTTTATTTTTTCCAGGTGTATGGATTAAAGGATTAAAAAAATCAAAGTGTTGCTCTCTTGTGCACGTGCCATTAAATGTTTGGGTAAATTATGTAATCATCATTGAATTTTATTTTTAAATCTATTTTAATTATTAAAGTTTTAAAATGATAAATTTTTTTACTGAAGTTTAGACATTGAACGTTTTTTTATCAGTCATACATTAATTTTTTTACGATGTCCATTTACCGGCGAACAAAGGAGCTTATCCAAGATTCGAACGATGGAAAAATTCATCGACACAAGAGAAACAACATGCTAAGAAACGGACTCTATCACACGACAGAGGAGAGAGATCAACTAGAGAAAAACCAGAAGGCTTTTAGTCAATTCGTGAACTTCGGAACACTGTCCTGCAAAATGGAGGTCGAATTCAGACTCAAAGGGCCGAGACGAAGTGATTGGTGAAATTTGAGACCGAATGACCATCTTCTACAACCGTTTAGGGTTTAAGAGTGACAATAAACGTTCAATGTCTAAACTTTAGTGACAAAGAATGTTCAATGTCTAAACTTCAGTGAATAAATTGAACATTTTGAAACTTTAGTGACGAAAATAGGTTTAAGAGTAAAATTTAGAGATGATTTACGTAATTTTCCCTAAATGTTTTTTCCCCAAACCCTAAATGTAACACCCATTTTTCCCGTATCTATCGCTGAATACGAGTTAGAGATGTTACATTACACTTGTAAAGAAATTCCCACTTCAAAAATCGGTAAAAAATTTGTTTCTTTAAAACGTAGACAATTTATCCTTTAATTTTGAAAATACTTAATCATGTAAAATTTAAACTTAATATTTTCACATTCGATTTTGAATCTAGATTCAGGCAGCAACTTAACAATTTGATCCATTTGCATATAAATAATAAAAATGTCTAAAAATTGCCTAATTTAAAATCATTTAGATTCTGAATAAAATATGATTCATATCAGAGCAGGCTTCACGTTTTAATATACATGCCGACTAGTAAAAATTAAACAGCATAAAAATTATATTACTGATGCTGATGTACCTATTTTTGATAGATGATGTTCGCTAATGCTCCTTCATAAATATCTTAGATATTTATTTATGACATTTTATTTGATCCAAATATTCGAATCTTACTCAATACGATTTCCAATTTTCCTTTCTACGAACTTTAAAGCTTTATATCTACTTTATCATAGTCTAACTAAATCTAGTTAGAATCCATCCAACAATAAAATATTCATAAAATAATATTTTATAAATTTCCCATAATCTTTGGAAATGTCTTCAAAATTTCAATTCGATCCGATTTCCAATATTCGTAAAATACTTATACTGCAATTTTACCTTTTCTGAACTATCAGATTTATTCCAAAAATTTTATATTTCCATATTCGGGAAATAAACATTATCATCTTATAAAAACTTCATTCCTTAATGACTTAGACTGAATTTTCTTAACTCAGTCTATTATCCCGATAATTATCGAAAATCTTCAAAAAGTAAAATTTCTCTTAGAAATCCTTTATCGTAAATCCATACGAATATTCTTTACTCTTAATGAGTCCAAAATATCGATCAGAAACACTTTTATGGGACCTTCCCGAAGGTCACACATCCTTGTATTTCTCTGGTTTGAGCACGCTTAACAATTTCATTCCATCCAAATTCGGGACCTTTTTCTGCATCTTAATTCTTAAAACCGATATCAAGGTACCTATTTTGATCCGATTCACTCTTATACTGAATAAAATCACTTGTTGGGGAAATTAACACTTTAGTCCCCAAACTTTTCCAAAGTTTATACTTTAACCCCTAAACTTTCAAAATTTACATTTTGATCACTAGCTAAAATTTGGGATATTACAATTCCTCCCCCTTAAAGAAAATTCGTCCTCGAATTTTCAACGTACCTGATTCGAATAATTTCGGATATTGCTCTTTTATCTTTTTCTCACTTTCCCAAGTGACCTTTTCAACTTTATGATTTCTCCAAAAAAATTTAACCAAAGAGATTTCTTATTCCTTAACTCTCTAACTCCATGTGCAAAAAAAATCTCATTGGTACTTCTTCATATATCGAGTCAGATTATAGCTCAATTTCCTTTGAAGTAATAACCTGCATTGTTGTCCTCAGTTGACTTCCACCACAATCTCATACTTAAGGTGGAATAACCGTAGATATTTCAATCTGAGTAGACTTCCTAGCCTACTCTTCTGGACAGCCCATCATAAACTATTCACATCTGCACTTTTCAGTTGATATCAGATCAACTCAGTAGCGGTACTATTTACATGGTGTTCGCCTACTAAATTCGAGTATGTTCCCTCAACAGGGATACGACTCCTTCTAACTTTTCCACATCAGAACAATTCAACTCTTTCTCATAATCTTAACATCATTAAACCATAAATCGGCAGTCTTTGGACCACTTTTACTATGAAATTCAGCATTTCCCAAATCCTGCACAAACACTTCCTATTGTGTCAGTGTTCTTTCTTGTTCCAATTAATCCAAAAGGTTATGGTCAACCTTATTATTACCACTATTAGTTCTTTTCAGAACCTCTCATTTACCAGTTTATCTCAATCTTCTTGACTCAAATATCAATTATAACTTATCTCATTTCATATTAGTAAGGAGCGACATCAATCAAATCATATAAACATCATATCAGTAATACTGATATCCTAGTGGCATGTATAAACTTTTTAACATAAAATCACTTCTGTTTAATCCTAGAACCGGCTAAACCTGTAGCTTTGATACCAATAAATGTAACACCCATTTTCTTGTATCCATCGCTGAATACAAGTTAGAGATGTCACAATACACTTGTAAAGAAATTCTCACTTCAAAAATCGGTAAAAATTTTGTTTCTTTAAAACATAGACAATTTATCCTTTAATTTTGAAAATACTTAATCATGTAAAATTTAAACTTAATATTTTCACATTCGATTTTGAATTTAGATTCAGGCATCAACTTAACAACTTGATCCATTTGCATATAAATAATAAAACTGCCTAATTTAAAATCATTTAGATTCTGAATAAAATACGATTCATATCAGAGCAGGCTTCACGTTTTAATATGCATGCCGACTGGTAAAAATCAAACAGCATAAAAATTATATTACTGATGCTGATGTACCTATTTTAGATAGATGATGTTCGCTAATGCTCCTTCATAAATATCTTAGATATTTATTTATGACATTTTATTTGATCCAAATATTCGAATCTTACTCAATACGATTTCCAAATTTTCTTCCTACGAACTTTAAAGCTTTATAGCTACTCTATCATAGTCTAACTAAATCTAGTTAGAATCCATCCAACAATAAAATATTCATAAAATAATATTTTATAAATTTCCCATAATCTTTGGAATTATCTTCAAAATTTCAATTCGATCTGATTTCTCGATATACTTCTACTACGATTTTACCTTTTTCTGAACTATCAGATTTATTCCAAAAAAATTATATTTCCATATTCGGGAAATAAACATTATCATCACATAAAAACTTCATTCCTTAATGACTTAAACTGAATTTTCTTAACTCAGTCTATTATCCCGATAATTATCGAAAATCTTCAAAAAGTAAAATTTCTCTTAGAAATCTTTTATCGTAAATCCATACGGATGTTCTTTATTCTTAATGAGTCCAAAATATCGATCAAAAACACTTTTATGGGACCTTCTCGAAGGTCACCCTTCCTTATATTTCTCTGATTTGAGCACGCTTAACAATTTCATTCCATCCAAATTCGGGACCTTTTTCTGCATCTTAATTCTTAAAACCGATATCAAGGTACCTATTTCGATCCGATTCACTCTTATACTGAATAAAATCACTTGTTGGGGAAATTTACACTTTAGTCCCCAAATTTTTCCAAAGTTTATACTTTAACCTCTAAACTTTCAAATTTTACATTTTGGTCACTAGCTAAAATTTGGGATATTACACTAAACCCCACTAGTCCCATGGGGTTTTGGCTTTTTTTTGTTGGATGGTTTCAACTTCAGTCATGGATTTTGTGCCATCTTGTTTTTAACCTCCAACTGTTAACATTTTGTCTGATGAGGTCCAAATTCCAACAAGAGGGCATTAATTGAAAACAAATTTGAAATCTTAAGAGATTAGATGATGATGATTTAAAGGTAGCATTGGAATTCTCTTGTAGTGGGAAGCATATGTCCCCTCAAATAAACAACTATATGACCCACACTCAGAATTATTGATTTCATACATCCAAAAGCAAAGTCTCCATTGTTATGACATTGTTAAAAAGGATATACATATTTTTGCCTTTTTTTTATATCCGAAAGACCCAATTCAATGTTATTCCCACTATGAAAACGAGTACCACCCACCCTTATTTTGGGATTTTGTCGTCAAACCATGTGAAAAAATGGAGAAAGAAGAGTGTGTTTTTAGAAATCTATCTTCAATTATTTCTCTCTATCTTCCAATTTTTCATTCAAAGGCAATTATTATTTTAGAAGATTCAGCTTTGAACAAGCTAGGGTTCATATTCCCTTTTCTCCCCCCCTGTCAGCATCACCACCATCTTACCCTAATTATTTGATCATTATTATATTAATAGTTTTAATAATTGAATGAGTGTCACTCATTCTAGCATTTAGACGACCAAAGAATACAAATCCCTGATTCGAGGCGTGCTTTAAAAAAATTGATTTGGTGAGTAAGCACATTTGGTCGGTTGGTCAAGCTATTCATCTTTGTTCCATTATATTTTCTTAGGTTATGGGTTTTAGATTTACTATAAGCACTTTCCTTCCCTACCCTAGAGTCTTCTTTCCCCTCCCATCTAGGTAAGATTAGAATTAGATTTATGATTTGTCAAAAAAGTGATTTGATATCGAGTCGTCTTATTTGGAATAATAAAAGTATTTCTGAACACTCAAAGTTTTATATCTAAAACAAATTTTTAAAAAACTGCTCGAGTTTTAACAAAAACGGCTCTCCGAAGTCGTATCGATTGGTTGAAAGGCCTGAAAGAAAAAGTTATGTAAGGGAATATGATACCCACAAATACTATCCATTCGAACAAATTAAATTTCAATCAAAAAATTTATTTATCCATATTAACCCAACAAGTGACTACCAGCTCAAGTCACCATGGTCATGAATTGCCAACTTTGGACTTTGATGCCTTTGAGCCTAACAAAGCAAAAAAAAGTAAAAAAAAAAAAAAAAAAAAAAGAAGGGAAGAGTACCATATTTTTGCTTAGGCATAGACATCAACTTTCATGGGGAGTGATTAGGTGATTTTAACAAAGTAGCTAGGCATTCCTTTGTAGTTACCACATTGAATGTATTCATAAATGCAGGCAAAGCAAGGAAGAGGGTGCCATATTAATGTTTGCTATAAATGAAGCCAACCCCACACAGTTTTTTTCCTACATGAATTTTCAAAATGAGAAAAACAAACACCAAATGAAAAAGGGTTGAAGCTTCAATCAGAACTTTGTAATCAGCCTTTCGTTTATGCGGGTCAAGTGCTAAATCACATGACTGGATTAACATCAACGTATTTATTTTCTTTCCCCCATCAAGGAAAAATTGAGGAAATATCAATTCCTCTGGGTACAAACATTGATAGGGGTGTTTATTATTAAGTTAAAATCGAATTAATCGATTGAATTGTAGTTTAATTTGGTTATTGATCAGTTAATTAAGTGTTCGATCGATTAATGATTAAAAGATTTTTTAAAATTCGATTATCGGTTAGTTTGGTTTGGAATGGAATAATTAACCGAATTAATCAAAAACGCTAAATATATTTTATATATCAAATATATATTTTAAACCCAAACTCTTTAAATGGTCAAAAGACTCAACTAATTTTTAACGTTGAAATCATTAAAATTTCAAGACTCAACCAATTTTAATATAAATGGAAAAAAATACATTTATTAATCTAATCTAATTAATGAAAAAAATACAAATCCATAAGTTTATAATAAAATTCGGTTAATTCAAAAATCAACCGAATTAACAAAAATTTATTCGATTTGATTAATAATGTTCTAATAAATGTTAATATGATTAACAATTAAGGAATAAAATGATAAATTTAATTCTAAATAATTCGATTCAGTCACTTAGCGAATTAACCATACATATTTACGTAAAAATCCTTAAGATTAAATTAGACTAAAAACTTTGGGCCCAAAAAATTATATTTAAACCTGATGATATATATTTTGATACATAAGCTATGTAAAAAAAATTTATACAACCCTTCCTATTTAAGTTATAAAATCTAAAACTTAAATCCTTAATCCTAAGAGCTAAATTTTAAATCCTAAATTCTAAACTCTAAATTCTAATTATTAACATTAGATTGTACGCTATATAATTTAAACTTCTAAATTTTAAATTACAACGTAAATCTTTAAAATTTAAAATTAAAAAAAGAAAAAAAGCTTGTGTAAGCTTTCTCAAAGTCTTTCTAATATATATCGTGTCAGTAACGCTCATAATAAAACTCTTCTAATTTTTTGATTATTTTTAAACAACTTTTAAAATATTGTATTTTTTTCATGCCCTAGTGGTCTTCCATTTCAAAAGCCAAAACCCGACAGCCAAGTAAACCACAGAGAATTCTCCCTTCTCCAAAACTGAAAGCTCTGCAAAAAGAACAAAGAACCCTAAATGCATCTGCTTTAGGTTTTTCTCGGAACAGCCAGGAAAATTTCAACTTCAACAAGTAAAGAAGAAGAAAGAAATGGCAGCTGAAAAGCCTAGCTCTAAAGGCCAAGCATGGTTAGATTCTCATTTTTCAACTTAAAATTTCTCAATCCCTCTAGTCTCCGGAAAAAGAAGAATTAATATTTATTCTTCTCATTTTTGTTTTCAGGTTTTGTGCCACTGGATTACCAAGTGACGTTGTAATTGAAGTCGATGACATGACTTTTCATCTCCATAAGGTTAGCAAAGCTTTGAAATTTTCATGTTTTTTTTTTTCAGTTTAATGATGCCTTTCTGGATTTTGTTTTTCAGTTTCCTTTGATGTCGAAAAGCAGAAAGCTTGACCAGTTAATAGCAGAGAAAGGTCGAAAATCATCTACTGCAACCGTTACTAAGCAAAAGCAACGTGAAACCGAGACCGAAATTGAAGAAGATGATTCTCAACAACAATTTGAAAAAGAAGAGGAAGAAGATGAGGACGAATGCCAAATCTCTCTACCTGATTTCCCTGGTGGTTCGGGAACTTTTGAAACTGCCGCCAAATTCTGTTACGGCGTAAAGATCGATCTCTCCTCCTCCACCGTCGTTCCTCTCCGTTGCGCGGCCGAATTTCTGGAAATGACCGATGAGTACTCCGAAGATAACCTTATTTCCAAAACCAAACGGTTCCTTTCTCAATCTGTTTCCAAAAGCCTTAATGAATCGATCAAAGCGTTAAAATCATGCGAATCAGTGATGTCTTTAGCGGAATCTTTAGGCATTGTTCAGGGATTGATTGATTCTATCGCTCTGAGAGCTTCTTCCGCTGATCCGACTCTGTTTGGTTGGCCAGTGAATGATTCAATCATCGAAGCCAAAGGCACCTCGAGCCATGCTTTACGGAATGGACTCGAAACCAGTTTGAGAAGAAAAGCTCTTGCTCGAACCAACAATGTAGAGCCGTGGTTTGAAGATCTGGCATTGCTGAGTTTGCCGTTGTTTAAACGTTTGATTTTATCGTTGAAAACGCGAGATCTGAGTCCAGATATTATCGAAAGATGCCTTATATCTTATGCTAAGAAGTACATTCCCGGAACATCGCGGTCGAATCGGAAATCACCGTCTTCGTCCGCCTCTGTTGTTTCACAGAGTGAACAGAGAGAGCTTTTGGAAACTATCATCTCGAACCTGCCGTTAGAAAAGAGCCGCTCCCGCTCATCAACCGCGACGCGGTTCTTATTCGGCTTGTTAAGAACCGCCAACATTTTAAATGCATCGGAATCTAGCAAAGTCGCGTTAGAGAAAAAGATCGGGATTCAGCTGGAGCAAGCTACATTAGACGATTTGTTGATTCCGAGCTATTCGTGTCTCAACGAAACGCTCTATGATGTTGATTGCATTGAGAGGATTTTAGGTTATTTTTTGGAGGGATTAGAGGAGAGAACAGCCGAAGGAGCAGAAGGTAACCGCAACAATATTATTGTCAATAATAATAGCGTAAGATCGTCGGCGTTGATGGTTGTCGGAAAAATAATCGACGGTTACCTTTCGGAGATCGCATCCGACGCGAATTTGAAGGCGGAGAAGTTTTATAATCTCGCCATTTCCCTTCCTGACCAAGCTAGAAACTTCGACGATGGACTTTACAGAGCTGTCGATGTGTACCTCAAGGTACAAATCAATTAGGCTATTCACAAAAGAATAAGGATTAAATCTTAAGAATCAAGAACAAAGTTAGTTATTATTATTATTTGGCAGGCGCATCCTTGGATTCCAGAATCGGAGCGGGAAAAGCTATGCGGAATGTTAGATTGTCAAAAGCTAACGCTTGAAGCGTGCACACACGCGGCGCAAAACGAGCGGTTACCACTACGCGCCGTCGTTCAAGTGTTGTTTTTCGAGCAGTTACAGTTACGTCAGGCGATCGCCGGGACGCTGGTGGCGGTGGAAACGGCGCCGTTGAGTGCGGGAAGAGCGTTGGAGGTGAGGAGAGAAGAAGAAGTAGAGGAGGAGGTGGCGTTGTCACGAGGAGAGGAAGGGAGGAAGGGAAACAAGTGGAGAGCGGCGGTGAGGGAGAATCAGGTGCTGCGACTGGACATGGATAGCATGAGGACGCGGGTGCATCAGCTGGAAAGGGAATGTTCGACGATGAAGAAGGTGATTCAAAAGATAGAGGAGGAAGGTCCACGTGGCGGTGGTTGGAAAGGATCTTTGAATAAGAAGTTTGGGTGCAAGTTCAAGACACAGGTTTGTGATTCTCATGAATCAACGGTCACGGAGACGCGAAGGAGAAGGCATGATAAATCAAACCTTCATCAACAATAGAGCTTCCGAATCATTATTCTAATGTGCCCACTCTATAAATATTTAGATTTCTTTTTTTATAATTCTGAATCTCATTTATAATAATTTTATTGATTGGTTTTATCGGACTCGTCTTTTTAGGCATAACAGTGGGGTTGGGGAAAGCCTGACCAGACTGTGTTTACCTTTTTTCCTTTTCGTGGGGGGAAAAAGCTTTCATTTTGAACTGGGAACTGTGTGGGGGGTATTTCTGCATTTGCCTTTGGAGCTTTAGAAATTGGATGCATCAGGAGCCAATGATGATTACTTTTTGGAATGAGGAGAGGTGAATGAATTAATGAATGATTACTGGAAAAAATTGTTCCTTTGTTGTTTTTTTCTCAATGAAATGTGGTTTATAGGCCCTCGTTTTGGGACCATTAAAGTATTGATTTTAATCATATACCGATACCAAGGCTGTTGGGACAGTACAATAACCCTTTTGAGATTGCATTAAGCCCAACCGAGTGGCTCGGCTCTGCCTCTGCTGGGACATGTTGGGCCTACATCTTCGTTTACCCCATAGGCATTGGATGATACGACTACAATGGAGTCTCAAAGTCTAACTGCATCTCTCTGATGGGAAGAGTACACATTTCTCCTTACAACTCATTTACACTTGTTAATAACAGATCACGCTTAACAAAGCACACTAATCCTACGCCAAATGCTTAGATTAACTGAGATTAATTGACCCCCAAGTCATTTAATTTAACTAATATGTCAGATTCAAGTTCTGAATAACATTAAATAGTATTTGATAACAAAATTTTATTCTACTTCTCATCTTACTTGACTCGACGAAATTAATATCTACTTAAATTATTAAAACGAGAAAAACAGAGATACCCGAGGTTAATACCCAAAAAATCCCCCCCTAAATGTTCGTGTTTAAACTTAGAAGCGACATTATTCCTCTTTGGGAGGATACATCTTTCCTATTTGTTTTTTCTTAACAAGAATAAGAAAATGGACTTGCAACAAATATACCATATCCAAAATATAAAAGAATATTGGGGACTATCCCCCAACTTGAAGAAAGAAAATTAAAACATGTAACCTAGAGAGCATGAAGAAAAAAAAGATTGAACCATACTTTGAATATGTTGTTCATCTTTTATAGAAATCCAACAACCATCATCAAGGACATACACATGATTTTATGTAAGGGGTGGGAACTATTATGAAGCTATATTAGAAATGTAGGCGGTGCGAAATTAGATCGTCAATAGAAAATGTCTAAACAATAAGAGAGTTTAAAATTTTTAGGGAGTGCGACTGTCCCATCCAACATTCCTTTCGGTTCATCCCTGATCATCACGAAAATCTCACTAGACGTTATGTTGATGTATGACTATGAGTGGTGATCGAGAAAAAACAATCTTATAGATTATTTTGCTAACTGTTCTAATTGTGTCTTGATGATTGCTATACGAACGTCGAACTTTTATAAAGATAAAAAAAATGTGCCACAAGACAAACGAATAAACACAATTAGATGTACGAAAAAGAAAAATCCAAAACAAAAGATTATTAATAACAAAAGCATATAAAGAAAAAAATAGAAAATAACACCAAAATCGCGGCCAAAAATAATATTATAAAAAATGGGCTTTAGAGAAAAAAAAAAACCTATCTTTCCTTTTTGTTTAATAATTAGAGTATTCATTGAAGTTGGAAATATCATTTGTCTAATATTTGAGAAGGTTTGGAAAAATCATATAATATTAGACTAATGTTGGGCTTGGGTTTTAGCAGGAACCTAGGAGGGGGCATATATATGAGCTATACCCAATGACTATTCTAAAACATTTGTTAAATTTGGAGGGTAAAATTGAACCAACAAAATAAAACCCTACGTTTCTTTTGGCTTATAAAAGAAAGCCAGCCGCTTTGTATTCTCCATTGTGATCTTTCTGATTTCTTAGAGAGATGCATAGAAATGGTTTATTTTCTTCATTTTCTTTACTCTTTCATTTTACTTATCTTTAGAGTTTAAATTGTTTTTCTTTGTTTCATGGGTTTCTTAGTGATGATCGAAAACGATGACGAGTCCGATGTTTTCCATTCTTTCAAATCGTGACGACAATTCGAGGCATTTGTCTGAAAGAAATCCATCTCCTTTTTGTTTTTATGTTTTCTTCTTGTTTTTTAATAAACCCAGATGTTTTTCCATCTTTTTTCGTAAATGGAATGTGGGTACAGGCATAATGAGGATGAATTTACTTAACAGTATCTGATTATTCTGATGATCAGTAACCTCCTACTCATTCTGAATGCCTGGAAAACCCCAGATTTCTCTGCTATTCTTCTTTGATTTGAAGGAAAAAAAGTTCATTATTTAAATTATAAACGGCAATGATTTTGGTTTAGGGTTAATTGGGAATAATCATTTGTGGCGAACCTACGAAAGCATTTTCGCGCTTAAATTTCTATATCATTTATATGTATCCATAATTAATGGATTTGAGCTTAATTTCTGGGTTCTTTGGATGGAACTCAGAGAGAGCAGCGATGACTAAATCGTGTTTATAGTTAATGAGAATTTTACCTCTGATTATTGATAATAAATTTCAAGCGCTAAAAAGGTTTATGGTTATGATAAAAACTTAAATTTTAGTTTACATGAATCTCTTAATTTTAGGGGTGAGATGTAGTTTAGGATTTAAATTTTTACGATTTAAGTTTTAGGGTTGAGATACTTTTTGTAGTAGCTTATTTTGTTCTGGTCACAAGCTCAAACTAAATCCAAATTAAAACAAATTAGATTCAAGTCCAAAAATACAAATCCAGATCCATTTTTAAATATTAGCCCGTTACAAACCTATTACCCATATCTAATTAAGACCTAAAATATTAAAATACCTAAAATACCAAACTACCTATAACCCTAATAATTATAACCAAAAATCCTAAACTACATTGCCAGCCGCTGCCCTTTTACCCCATCTCCCCTGCGTGTGGTTGCCCTGCGCAACACTACTGACCTCCACCGCCATGCTACGTGGCTGAACGAGAACTCCACTTCCTCTCTATAAATTCTGCCATTTGCAGATCCAAGAAGAGAGGTTTTATTAATGACAAAAAAAAAATAGAGAGATCTAAAGAGGTTTTGAAAAAAAAGAGAAATTCGAATATGTAAAAGAGGAATGTACGACTAAATAAAAAAGGGAATTTTTCGGTTTAAAAAATATAAAGGCCACATATTTTCTCTTCGATTCGAAGCAAAAGCAAAATTGAAAGGTAAAAAAAAATATAAATTTAAAATATTTGTTTAGATCTACTCAACTAGGGGTGTTTTAGGGTGAATTTTGACTTCGAATTTCAAACCAACGCGTTGAAGAGAGTCGAAAAGTTGTCGTCTTTTGCACTTTCAACTGTTGATGACAACTACCGCCGATGGCAGTCCGCGGCGGTGCGGGAGGCCGACAAACAAATGAGATTGAGAAATGGTGGCCTTGAGAGCATCTTATAATTTTTTTTTTATATAAAGTCTCAAATGAATTTTTTTTGGGCTAAAAGGCCTATTATGTGGATTTCAAAACGACGTCGTTTGGGCACCCAACTTTTAAGCCCAAAACGATGTCGTTTTGACCTCGACTCGCACACTCAACTTGACCTGGCCAAGCCGCACGTTTCCATTTGACGGGGAAATTACCATTCTAGCCATTCTGCCTTTGTATCCTTCATGTTTATGCCCTTTGATTTTTATTTCTTTACAATTTCGTCATTTTTTTAGTTTTCAAGTTTCCTTTTTTTTAATTCGGTCATTTTTATTTAGTTGCCCTTTTTGTTATTATTATTATATAATATACATATTTATTATTATTACTATTATTATGCTCGTAATATTTATAATCTAACATATATATATTTGTATATATATTTTGTACATTTTTAATCAATTTTTAAATAAAAATGATCCTCTTTTTTATTAGGGATTATTGTGAAAAAACATGCCTCGAACGTAAAGGGGTGCCACTTTCCGTTAGTCTCTATTACCAAATATCTATGTAAAACAAGTATGAAGGTAGAAAAGCATATTCGGGTAGGACCAACTTTTTTTCTTCAACATATGCGGGTAGAAAGAATGATTGGGTAGAGTTTCTCTTATTCAAGTAAAGCATGTATACTTATAGGTCCTATACCTTTTTAATTTTTTGTAATAAATTGCTAATTATTTAATTCGTACTAACTTGTTTTATTCTATTTTTGCATTGCATTAACATTTCATCTTGCATACATTTATATCACATCATATTGCATAATCATTTCTTGGTCGAGCTTCTAATCCTAAGAAAACTGTGATCGCAGTGATTTTGGGGCATTCGACCCGACCGAGTCAGCATTGGTTTTTCACTCGAAGCAAGGCTAAAAAATGGATGACCGTTTGGAAACGGTTGAAAAGCGTGGAAAGATATAAAAAATGACATGTAGCAAAACCTGGAAAAGGTGCAACAAGCAACTCGCGACCACATCTCACAGTCACAAGAATATCTACTAGCCAAGATAGCTGTGATGTTGGCAGACAAGGATCTAAAAGGGGAAAAGGATTGGCCATTGACCTTAGTGCTCTACAAAAGTCAAAAAATCCTTTTGACAAGACACATTTGCAAGTGTCGTCTTCGGTTGAAAAGATACAAGGTCCTCAGGCCGAATCTTTTTCGATTAAAGGAATTAATAGCCCTAGTGAGCACACTGTCCCTGATCCTAATGATGTGGCTAAAGTAAAGATCAAACTATCTAAGCAGTTTGAATATTGGTTCCAGCGACTTGAGGAAAAGTTTAAAATTGTAGGAAAGGCCGGATGCATTCTACGAGATTGATGCAAGAAAATTGAGTCTGGTCCTTAATTTGGTGTTACCTCCAAAGTTCAAAATCCTAGAGTTTGAAAAGTTTAATGGAACAAGTTCTCCATCTGCTCACCTCACCATGTTCTGCCGAAAGATGACGGGGCATGTTGATAATGACAAGCTTTTAATTCACTGTTTTCAAGATAGTTTAAAAGTGCCTGCCGTCAGGTGGTACAATCAGCTTAGCCGGCACAAGATACAATCATGGAAGGATCTGGCTAAAGCCTTCACAGAGCAGTACAAACATATAACATACATTGACTCAGACCATTAAACATTGCAAAACATGAAGAAGAGGCCCAACGAGAGCTTTATGCAGTATATGCAAATGTGGAAGGATGTTGCAGTGCAAGTACAACCGCCTCTACTTGAAAGGGAGATAACGCCCACTTTTGTTAGAACCCTAGAAGATCCATTCCTGAAGTATATGCTGGGAAATGCAACAAAGAACTTCAAGGACCTTGTGATATTAGGTGAACTCATAGAAGAAGCCATTAGAAAAGGAAAGATCATAGATTCTAACAGTTCGATCGTTGAAAGGGAAAGTGGATCAGAGGTTCATATGGTAGGGTCTTATCTATCCAATCGACCTTGGTCCTCGTACCAATCAAACTATTCGTACTCACGTCGACCTACGACGTTTTAGAAAGTTATCAATCCAATCCCGGTAACATATACAGAGTTACTTTCGATGCTTGTTGAGAAAAACTTATTAGCACTAGTTCAGTCTAAACCAAAAGAGCCTCATTACCCAGAAGGCTATGATGTTAATGTTGTGTGTGATTATCATCTAGGAAGCATGGGCCACACTACCGAGAATTGTGGAGCCCTGAGAAACAAGGTGCAAAATCTGATTGAAAATGGCACTTTAAAATTCAATAATGGAGTCCCTAAGATGAACTGACAATGAGATAGTGTTAGATCTGTCTGATCTGTAGACAACTTTTTAAGACATTTTTGTCGTTTAAATCTCTTTTTGAGTAATGCCAGGAACAAACCTTTTGCCTAGGCCCGAAGGCAAGAGGGAATATTTTGTAAGGGCGTGTGTGTGTTTGTTTTTAATGAATGATACATTTCTACAAATTTTCTTAAAATTTAACTTATTCATATGTCATGATTTTTCCATACATATATGCATATATAGATATAGAGGGCCCATGTTTTTAAAAAAAATCATATTTTAGAAAAAAATAATATTCTTTACTCATTCATATAAGCATCTTGCACGGTTGAGAAACAAAAAATTTCTTGCATTACTCTTTATAGAGATTTAAAGTATAGGGACCTAAGGCATGTGTCTACTCAGATCAAAAGTTTGACGCCTTTAAAGTATCTAATAAAAATGATATTCGAGCCCAAGATTAAGCGGGGCATCAAAACAGACTTGAGATGATTTGACCAATGATAAATTCAATTTCCCTTGAAAAGAAGAAAAGAAATGACGTCCAGGTCATTCAGCTCAAAAATTCGAATTCAGAATGAGAACAACGAAATTTGGGGGGCAAACGTTGCAGGAGCGGACTTTGAACAAGAGTTGAATCTGAAGAGAAGCTAAGCCAGAAGGAGAAGACTTCTGCAAGTACTCCATCATGAAAACATATGCATCATTGCATCACCAAACATGTTCACACATCATGGCATCCAGTTTGTCATAAGGCATACATAACTTGAGGGTTCCGACAAGAATTCCATGGATCTCTGCATCATCACAAAAATATGTATGTGCATGTCATTTGCATAAATACATTATTGGAAACTAACCTCTCAAGGGAATTCCTTAATTCCATCATTTCTTAAGGACATTTTTCTCAAAACAAGAATTTCTTAATTCCATCATTCCTTAAGGACGTTTTTCTTAAAATGAGAATTTCTTAATTCCATCCTTTCTTAAGGGAATTTTTCTCAAAACATTCTTCCTTAAGGACATTTTTCTCAAAACATGAATTTCTTAATTCCATCATTCCTTAAGGACATTTTTCTCAAAACGAGAATTTCTTAATTCCATCATTCCTTAAGGACGTTTTTCTCAAAACGAGAATTTTTTAATTTTATCATTCCTTAAGGACGTTTTTCCTCAAAACGATAATTTTTTTATTTTCATCATTTCTTAAGGACGTTTTTCTCAAAACAAGAATTTCTTAATTTCATCATTTCTTAAGGACGTTTTTTCTCAAAACATGAATTTCTTAATTTCATCTTTTCATAAGGATACTTTTTCTCAAAAGGAGTTTCTTAATTTCATCCTTTTATAAGGACCTTTTTTTTCTTCTCAAAAACATGAATTCCTTAATTTCATCCTTTCACAAAGACGTTTTCTTTAAAACATGAATTTCTAAATTCAACCCTTTCATAAAGCTATTTTTCTCAAAGATCTTTTTCCTGAATCAACTCTATCTTTTCTTAAATACATTCAATCCTTAAAAACAAAAAAAAACAAAAGATTTACAGGTATGACATCCTCAAACAGGAATGAGCAAATAGGTGTCAACAAATTCCAGTATCCTTGACATAAAGGAGTGAATCAACCAAATAAAATATTCAGATCAAACCTTTCAGTTTTACAATCTTAAAATAAGGTAGTTAATTTGTGGCTCACTTTGACCAAACACTCTTTTAAATTTTTACAGGTCCTATCTCACCTGTAACATGGTGTAGCGAATCAAACTCTCTTCTTCAGATTATGTCTCTCTGACAAGTGGTGGAGCAGGTCAACACAATCACAAGTTCATCTTCCTTAAGATGTAGTGGAATGAACACATGGTAAACATGTCTCCCTGAATTTGCATTGGAACAGACATAGCATGACAACAAATTCATCTCCCTGAAATTGCAGCAAAGTGTTTGTTTCGTTTCCAAATCAAAATTTTTCTACAGATCACGCCTCTTCGTAATAGTCGTAGCTTGATCAAAATTAAATCCCAAGATCCTGCCTCCGTCAGTGGTGTAGCGGACCAAAATCTTTTTTTCAGATCTTGTCTCTCCGTCAGTGGTGTAGCAGATCAACCTATCATGCATCCTTGTTAGTGTCGTAACTTGATCAACCTTTATTTTTCGATCTTGACCCTCCGTCAAAAGTTTAGCGGATCAAATACTATCCCTTCGGGTCTGATCTCTCCGTTGGTGGTGTGGTGGATCCCATATTTTCCAAATCTTACCTCTCTATCAGTGGTGTAGCATATCAAACTTCTTTCAGATCAATCTTCTTCGTCAAAGTTGTAGCCTGATCAAAACTTTCTTCATATCCTGCCTCTTCGTCAGCGTTGTAGCAGATCAAGCTTTCCAGATCTTGCCTCTTCGTCGGTGGTGTAGCGGATCAACCATTTTTGCGGGTTATGCCTCCTTCAGTGGTGGTAAACCAACTTAGTTCAGATATTGTCTCTCCATCAGTGGTGTAACAGATCAAACCTTTTCGAGATATTACCCCTCCGTCGGTGGTGTAGCGGATCAAGTATTTTGTGGGTTATACCTCCACCAGTGGTGGTAAACCAACTTAGTTCAGACCATGTCTATCCAGGTCTTGCCTCTTCATCGGTGTTGCAGCTAGACCAAACTTCTTCCTCGGATATTATATATTTCTTGTAGTTGTGGCTCAAAAAATAATAAGAAGAAAAAAATCAAAATTTAGAGAAAAAAAATTAAAATAAAAAATTCCAAAAATCAAAAAAATCAAAAAGAAAAGAAAAATCCAAAAAAAAATCAATCAAACCTTCATCATTCGATCATGTCTCTTCGTCAGTGTTGTAGCTGGGTCAAGTTTTGCAGACCTTGCCTCTTCGTCAGTGTTGCAGCTAGGTCAATTTTTCTCCATGCATTGTGACGTCGACAATGTCGTAGCAAGCCAAGCTTATTTTGTCTCCTCCAACGGATCACCTCTGATTTTTGTCTTCCCCAACGAATCCTCTATTTTGAAGATTTTTCTTACAAGAGCAACCAAGAAGATCGAGTGAAGCACAAAGAAGAAGCGATGGCCAAAAAAAGGAACCCTAACCGACCAAACAAAAATGGGTACTTTTTTTCTTTGCGCTATTTTTGTTACACAACAATATGCAAAGAGGGGCAGCTGTAGTAGCTCATTTTGTCTGGACCACAAGCCCAAACCAAACCCAAATTAAAACAAATCAGATCCAAGTCAAAAAATACAAATCTAGACCCATTTTTAAACCTTAGCCCATTACAAACCCATTACCCATACCCAATTAAGACCTAAAATACTAAAATACCTAAATTACCAAACAACCCATAACCCTAATAATTATAACCAAAAAACCCTAAACTACACTGCTAGCTGTCGCCGCCCCTTTACCCAATCTCCACCGCCCTGATTTGCGGCCACCGCCCGCTTACCATTATCCTTGTCACCTTGCTACGTGGCTGAACGAAAACTCCCATTCCCCTCTATAAATCCGGCCATCTGCAGATCTAAGAAGGGAGGTTTTTTTGATAAAAAAAAGAGAGAGATCTAAAAAGGTTTCGAAAAAAAGAGAGAGATTCGAATATGTAAAAGAGAAAGATTTGATTAAATAAAAAGGGGATTTTTCGGTTTAAAAAAATATAAAGGGAACATATTTTCTCTCCAATTCGAAGCAAAAGCAAAATCAAAAGGTAAAAGAAAATATAAATCGAACATATTTGTTTAGATCTACTCACCTAGGGGTGTTTTTGGGTGAAATTGGACCCGGATTCCAAATTAACGCGCCGAAGGGAGCCGAAAAGTTGCCGCCTTTTGCACTTCCGACCGTCGGCGGTGGTGGCGACCACCGAGGGTGACCGGCAGTCCGCAGCGGTGTAGGAGGCCGGCAAACAGACGAGACCGAGAAGGGGCAGAGCCTTGAGAGCATCTTACAATTTTTTTATATCAGGCGCACAAATGATTTTTTTGGGGCTAAAAGGCCTATTTTTGTGGATTCCAATACGACGTCGTTTTGGCACCCAGCTTTCAGGCCCAAAATGACGTTGTTTTGACCTCGACCCGCACACTCAACCCGACCCGGCCAGGGGATCCGCGCATTTCCATCTGACGGGGAAATTATCACTCTGGTCATTCCGCCTTTGTATCCTTCATGTTTCTTCCCTTTGATTTTTATTTCTTTACAATTTCGTCCTTTTTTTAGTTTTCAAGTTTCCTTTTTTCAGTTCGGTCATTTTTATTTAATTGCCATTTTTGTTATTATTATCTAATATACATATTTATTGTTATTATTATTATTACTACTATTATTATGCTCGTAATATTTATAATCTAACATATATATATTCTTATATATATCTTGTACATTTGTTTTAATCAAATTTTAAATAAAAATGATCATCTTTTTTATTAGGGATTATTGTGAAAAAACGTGCCTCGAACGTAAAGTGGTGCCGCTTTCCATTAGTCTCGGTTACCAAATATCATTCTAAATTATAATTCTCAAAACAGGTTCCCTTTATTCGAGAATCTAACGAAAATTATGCCTCAAGTGTAGGGGTGTAAATTCCTTTCATACAAAGAAATATTCTTTTAAATATTTTAAGGGATCACAAATTTTAAATTAAATTCGAATTCTTAATTTCCATCATTTAGACAATATGTAATCGACCAGGTACCAATTTTGGGCGTTGTAGGGGTGCTCATCCTTCCCCACACGTAACTGACTCCCAAACCTATTTTTCTGGTTTTCGCAGACTAAAACTCGTTGTTTTAATAAAAACGGAAAGTAGATTTTATTAAAATAACCGGATTTTCAGGTGATTCAATCTTACCTAAATTAAAAAGATTGGTGGCAATTCCATTCAACACCAATTTTTGTAAAAACGGGTCAAGCACCACCGCTGGCGGGACTATTGTTACTCTCTTAATCAAATATTGAAACTAATAATTTCAAATTTTCAATCAGTAATATTAAAAAAAAACTCACATGATTCTGTTTCTTAAGACTGATAACTAATAATAGGATTATAATTATTTTATTTTAAAATAAAAATATGGGCCTATTAACTCGGTTAGAGTGCCGTGCTAATAACGCAAAGATTGTAGGTTATAGACTTGCATGGGCCAGAAATTTTATTTTTATCTCCACTTTGGGCTTTAAACTTTACGTTTTAAGGTCCATATTCATCGGGCATAAGCCCTAAACCGAAAAACAAAGAATCTGTATTGGTCCTTGATCAAGTGCTCTGGATTTTGAGGAAATCAAACTTCCAAGTTGCAATGCAACCTTGTGAAACTGCTCATCCACCTCCACATATGAATATAACAAAAGACTTTCTTTTATTAAGTAGAGATATTTATATTCTTACGGTAAATGTCAAAATTTGAACCATATAAGATTAGACAAAATAAACATCTTTGACCACTCAGTAAATTAGAGTATCTCTATAGCATAGACTTTGGTTCCTTCTCAATATTGGATGATACCAAATGTGAATAATTGAACCACTGCACTCTCATTTTTTGTTCTCTCAAGCTTCTTGTTCATAAAAAATCAATTGGTTATGGTACAAAGTAAACTACTTGCTTGAACTTAAGACAACACTCCACTTTTATACGGCGTAAACTCCAATTTTTTATACATTTTTCTTTATTGCGGTGTTTTTTTAACAAACCTTAATCTTAATACTGCCTAGAGGAGAAGGGAAGGGGAGACTCTAGAGGAACAAAGGGGGTGCTTCTAGTGAGTTTAGAACTTATGACTTAAGGGAATGTGAAGGAACAAATAAAGCAGATTGGCCAACCGGCCAAATATATGATTGTACGCATGATTGTATTACAATTAATTTAAACAAGATATCAACCAAAATGTATGAACCCATAACATAATAAAAAAAGTTTTATAATTATTGTGAATGTTAGTGAACTGAATGAGTGGTCGTAGTGTAGTAAAGTATGATGTGTTTTATCTAAGTGATTTGTGTTTGAGCAACTTAATATGCAGGTGCTATGAGTTTATCCAGATTTAAAATCAGACATATATACTATACTAAAATAGTGTCATATAGTAAACGATGTTATTGGTGTGATGAAATTTAAATCAAAAATAAAATTCCATTCATATAATCATAGCAAATCAAAGCTAATTTTTTTTTAAGTTTTTGCTTTTGGATAAGTATGATATAAATGCTTTCAGCATTGATTATAAAATTTGTTTGGAAGTCGAATTACGTAAAGATGTTAATCATCAAGTGCTGGGATCATTTAGTAAAAATAATTCAAAGTTTAATCAAAATTTTAGGTTTTAGATTAAAGAACGCAACCACGTTAAAAATTTGATGGGAGAACTTTGTAGTACTTACTATCGAACTTGACTTAACAAAATTAATATTTGATATGTGTAAAATAATTTTGGTTACAAGCATAAAATTTTCATATATTTGCTTAAATTGGATCAAATTTAGATAAAAGTTTTTTTACAAGCGAGATTCAAAAGTTGTTACATGTTTAGGGGCCTTAAATCTTAAACTCTAAACATTAAATCATAAAATTTATTCTCAACCTTAAAACCTAACCACATACACTAAAGCTCTAGACCCTAACATCTAAGCCCTAACAACTACATGTTCAAAAAAAATTTAATAAAAAAAATCCTTGTTTATACAATCAACCAAATTCCTTTGTAATTTTAAATCAATACCCAATAATGTGATTTGCTTGATGAGAGGAGTTGATGTTGAAACATGGTCATTTAGACCGTGGAATATCGGTCCTCTTGAGGGTCTAAATGTGCTTGACAATACAAAATACGTTTTGGACAGGGATGGAACTTTCATGGCAATGCCGATGGCTATTTTTTTTATTTAACCATCGGCATTCAATTCATTGGCTGATTAATCTAGATTGAGTACCGTGAAAGTCCATTATAAGAATAACCTTTTCAACCCAATTTTTTCATTCACAATATCAGAATTCGAACTCTTAACCTTACTTAAGAGATCTAGTGTCTCATCCCACTAGACCAACATACTACTTTTTTTTATGATGTCATGGGCATTCATGATTGAATCAAAGACACTAAATCCAATTAAAAAACCCGTGAGATTTAGAGCTCCAAAACACCTCCCCTTTCCCCCTAATTATAAGCTTGTAATTATGAATGTAATGTGTTTATGTCGGTTGGTCGGGTTTTAATCTCTTGTTTCCCAACTAATTCTTCTCATATAATCCAATGGATTACGCAAAAAAAAAAAAACATGTATAGGATAATGTTAGAAATCAAAAATAGATCTAATCAAGGGAAACAATGGATATTTATCCAAACTCCTATTCTTATCCATGTTAGGTTAATTAGCCAACTAATCAATAATGCTAAATGTACTTTAATTTAGACCATCATCACATACACCATAGGCACGACAAAATTCTCTTATTAAATATTTAACACTGTTGTATTCTTAAGAACTCAAATACGAAAGTTTGATAGAGTTTAAAAATATTGTACCAGTTAATCTAAAAGGTAAAACTTTGATACACAGGCTATGTAAAATTAATTTTACACAAGCCTGTGTATTTACACTATAAAAACCCAAAATTTAAATTCCTAACTCTAACCTTAAAAGACTAGACCCCACACTCTAAACCTTAAATTCTAAACACTAACCTTAAATTCTAAACCCTACAACGCAAACCCCTAAACCTTAAACCCTAAACTAAAACTCTAACCCTTAAAACTAAAAGGCACGTGTAAACTAAAGTTTACACAGCCTGTGTATCAAAGTTTTTTTCCTAATCTAAACGGTTAACGTAATCATGAAATATTCTAACACTAAAGCAAATAATAATCATTTAATATATTAAATCCAATATTTGGTCCAATTGATTGATTTACAATGGTTGGATTTGAATATCTCTTTTAGAATTATAAAATGATTAAAAGGAGAGAAATAAGAAAAAAGGAACCCATGAAGCTTCATTGGAAGGATAACACTAGGACATATGCCCTCATTCCTCAATTATGAACCTTTATTTTATAAATAGATCAAGATCTTCCTAACTTGAACTTTAGATTACATATCTATCATTCAACAGATTTTAAAAATAAAATAAAAACTATATAGTATTTGTTAATACATGTGGTGTGGGTTAGCCTCACCTGTTTTATAATATAAATTCGAGACAATATCATAAACATCTTAACTTTGAGATTATTTTTCCATATATAGGGTTGATAGAGATAATCGAGACTACAAATTTCATCATGTTTAAACAATCAATCAAATATATTTGGAAGATTAAAATCTCTTATAATTATAAATTTATGTAATTATATTATTTTTTATATATATGTAGTTCAAACACACTGATTATATATATATAGTTCAAACAGACTGTTTTTTAACCAATCGTGTTAAACTCCAGTTTGGTATTGGTTTTGGAAATTACAATGAGAAAATGCTTTCAAAAAGTGTTTATGTATTGTTTGGATTAAAATATGATTGTTTGACATTAGGCAGAGGGCTAAAAAATGCGTCTAACGTTTGACTGAATAGTCATCTTGGCCCTTATTCTTTTTATGAACCAATTTAACCCTTAATATTTTATTTTGGGTCAAAATGGTCCCTATAAAAATGAAAATTGTTAGTTAACTTACGGTAAATGACTTGAAATGATGTGACAAACCTACATGACAGTACACACTGACATAGCAGTATCATATAGACAAAGATGTTGACTTGAAAGAATGTCAAATTTGTCAAAAAATAATTATCTAAAATTATATAAAATATAAAGTTATTTTTTCTGTTGACATGTCATTTCAAGCTATTTACCGTCAGTTGACTAACAATTTTTATCTGCAGCTGGGGCTATTTTGACGTAAAATGAAACGTTGGGGCGACCAAAATGACTATTCAGTCAATTGTTATGTTTTTTTTGACATTGTGCCTTTTAAAAATATAAAAGAACTTGAGATATAAACGAAGATAAATAAATAATTATACTCAAAAATACTTTTAGAAATTTAAAAAATGATAATTTCAATTTTTGAAAAATACTTTTCAAATTAACCCACTCCAATTTTTCTATATCTCTGAATGGAAGTCTCACAAGGTTCTTCAGTGGACAAAGGGGAGTCAAACGAGGTAACCCTCTGTTCCCTTATTTGTTTGTAATGGCTATGAACATGCACTCCTCCATGCTGGATGAATCAGCCAGAAGAGGGCTATTCAAATACCATCCGAAGTGCAAAAAGCTCAGCCTCACTCACTTATGCTTTGTAGATTACCTGTTAATCTTTTGCAAAGGAACCACATAATCCGTTTTAGGAGTTACCATTGCTTTGGAGAAATTCTATGAGCTATCTGGCCTGAAGCTTAATGCCTCTAAATGTAACTCTATTGACCCGACCTAACCGCCAAGATCGAATCAAGGATGTTACATTAGGTTTGTCGAAGCAAACCCAAATTGATAACCTAAACTGTTTTTTTTTTTATCTTGCCTAGATGCTTATTTAACCTTAAGGTGTGGCGCACAGGAGCGGAAGACAAAATAAGCATTCAATTCGCAAGACTTATCACTTTAAGGACCAAAACATAAATTCTATAAATTAAAGGAGCAAATTACAAATTAATGTTACCAACCTTCAATTAGATTCATTACATGCCTCTGTGTGAAATTGCACCAAAATTGGATCATAAGATCATCATTAATTGAGCATTACAAAAAAGTGACCAATTTGCAAAGAATCCAGAATACATCATGAAAATATCAAAATTAACTAACCTCGTACATATACAGGCTTATATTGTATCGGTATAAGTCCATGTGACATACACGTATCGATACGTTTGGTTGAGTATCGATACCCATTGCTATATTTCAAAACAGAGGATTTTAGTGGCTAAAACTCGTATCGATACAATATCTCGTGTATCGATCCCTATGTAATTTTCCGCAAGAGCGTACCGATATGGCGGCTACTTGTACCAATACCGCTTTGTTATTTTCTCCGAATTGAACCATATCAAACCCCGTGTACTGATCCCAGAGGACCAGTATCGATACGACTGGGCCTGTAATGACCTCTTGGCCAAACTTATGACACATTGGATCAATCTAACATGCTTAAAACATTGTACAAACACCATATAACATGTTTAACATCATTTCCACAACCAACCAAACATGCTAGGTAAATATTCAATCCATAGCAAATCAATCAAAAGAACCTATAGACATGGTCTCTACCCAAGCATGCAATTCTCATCCCAAACCCACAATCAAACCATATAACCTCATACATGTCCAAAATAGGGAGTTAGCAAATAACCCTCCCAATTACAACTTGGTCACATTACCCTTTATTACTACAAGTTCATTTATTAAAACCATACTTGAAGTAAATTGAATCTTGGATTCTCCCTTATTTGTTTGCAGCCTCGGAAGCTCACTTCTCTGCAATGATGAGAAATGAGAGTGTAAGCATATAATGCCTAGTAAGGGATGCTCTAAAAACACTCATCAATGCTTTTAAAACCATTAGAGTCAAACCTCATTTTCAGCTTCATGCTAAAACATCTCATGTTCTTTTTACCTTTTTAAAAGCATGCATATTAAACCATATGCAAAATGTGTATCATGGATTTCATGCATAATCCCATATGAAAAACTTTAATTTAAGCCTTCACATGCTTATTCATCCAATAACAAAGCTTAAAGAGCAAAACATGTATAAATTACATTATACAAAACATAAATCCTTCATCATGATACATTAGTTTATATATTGACATTAAAGTGACCCAAAAACCAAATCTCTCCTTTATCAAACACTTCAGATACACGAATTTTGAAAGTGGTTCCTTAGACCACTTAAACATACATTTAACCGGGGCAAATTGTAAAATAAACCCATCAACGGTTACAATGTATAATACCCATCAGCGGGAGAAAATGGTATAATCACAAACCCTTTACTGCCGAGGTACCCATGATGGAGAATACAGTACAATCACAACCCCTCGACACATATGAGGCGACTTATTATATTGCACTTTAAACCCTATGGCATGCCAACTATATTCGATAACATTTAATCATTGTCAATTGTCAATATCTTCTATATTAAACATGATACCTCACTATTTTTCATGCGCATCATTTAAACCAATTTTCAATGCAACAAACCATGCATTTCATATCATCGAAATACTTATCATAAATCATTTACCATACTCAAATATCATCAATATATGATCATTTGCATCATAATTCATTTCTAAAACATGCATATAACAATAGGTATCAAATCATAAACATAAGCATAAGAAAATCAACTTTGCCAAACCAAAATTAAGAGCGAAATCGTCTAATACTTACTTTCGAGCTTAGAAAAACATTTCAATCTTAATCTAAACTCCCAAAATCACTTTCAAACCTTTACAAGGCTATAAATCTCATTTCCACTCACCGACAACACAAAGCTTCACTTGCTGAAGTGAAACTATACGTCCGACGTCTCCAAACCTTCATCAATCGTTGTAGGATCGATCTCCTTTGTTTTACTCACATAACAATAGAGGATTAATGCATCATTGTGCATCTAAAATCCCAGAAATCTCAATCCTTAACATCACATCACCAAACACCACCATAAACCTTCCGAAAACAACTGAAAACCACTTTGATTCCAATCTAAACAAAGCCTAGACATAACCTAACAATTCGATCAGCTTTACAACATCAAACATCTAAAAACATCCATAACCCCACCTTACATCTCCAAAAATAACATAACACCATAAACACCTCAAAAACTAACTATTCACAACCTAGAAAATTAACAATTCAACTAGTTTTGGGTTTCCTTTTATAAATCTCATTAAATATCATCAAAATACACTTTAAACATGATCTAAACCAATAAAGATTGCAATAATTCATATCAATAACCAAACTCAATAAATTTCTTAACAAAATTAACATTAAATCATCAAATCTTGATTTAATCTTTAAAACATAACATAAATCGCTCCCAAAGGATCAAGAACTTAGGAATTTCAATAAAGAACCTTTTATTAGAGGACAAAATGAAAATCACCTCTAATAGTAGACTCCTTCCTCAATTGGCTTGATTTTGATGAAATCTCCAAAGTAGAAGTAGAAGATCCAAAGTAGAACAAAGGAATCAAATGTTAAAATCAAAAGTAAGATTGAAAAGATTGATTCCTGAGATTTTTAGAAAAGAAAAGGTAGTTTGGCTTCTAAGAATTTGAGAGAAAAGATTTAGAGAAAAAGTAGTTACGTGAGAAAATAATTTGGCTAACTAAAACAAACCAATTAAAACTCTTTTAATCTCTTTTATTAAATCCTTTTAAAATAGCCAAATTAAGGAAAAAGTCCGATAAAACCAATTGACTTAATAGCTCCCTAAAGATTCTAAGTTTTAAACCCTTTACAATTTAGTCACCAAAAACAGTTTCCAAACTTTACATTTTAGTCATTAGGACAAAATATCCATAAATCAAACCTTATTTCACCAAATTGAATTTACCAAAACCCTCAAAATAATAATTTAATATTTTCCACTATTTTCCATGTTTTATTTCATGTTAAAAATATTTATTATGAATTAATTCCCGAAACTAGATCAAACCGACTAATTCGGTTCACCCAAATCATCTAACCTACCTAGCTAACTTCTAGACCCAAATTTGGGCATTACACTAAATCTGAATTGTTTGTTGCTGGGGCTCCAGTCGAGGTGGTTGAGAGAATGCATGTTGATACTATTTTTCCTGTGGGGAAGCTACCAATCCTTTACCTGGGCATACCCTTGGTCACCAGAAAGCTCACAGTCAAGGACTGCATTGCTTTAATAAAAAAAATCAAGACCAAACTAGGGTGCTGGTCCAACAGAAACCTCAGCTATGGGGGCGCTGTGGGGGCAGACTGGAACTTATTAGATCTGTCTTGTACATCATTGTGAACTACTGGAGCAGACAACTCATCCTACCAAAATCTATAATCAAACAAATTGAGCAACTGTGTAGCCGGTTCTTCTGGAAAGAATATGGTATTTTGGTCAAGGGAGCTAGAGTAGGATGACAATAAATATGCACGTTGAAGTCAGAAGGTGGGCTTAGTTTGAAGAATTTGGTGAGTTGCAATGATGCTTTTACCCTCCACCTCATTCAATAGCTCCTTGCAAGTGAGGGCTCGCTGTGGGTAGCATGGGTTCGCACCTATGTCTTCAAAGGAGGTGACTATTAGCAAACTGAAAAATGAAAAGCATTGCTGCAATAGTTTTTCAGTGAGTAGTGATAAAGTTAGGAAAATTTGTGAGGATATTCGAATGAAGAATGAAAAGGTTGCCTGGCAAAAACTACTTTGGTACCCGCTTCACTTCCCCAAGCACTCTTTAATTGCTTGGATGTCCATTCTTGATAGACTCCCCACTTGTAACAGACTACACAAAATGGGGATCGCAGTTGATGCAGTATGCTCCCTTTGCAAGACTGCTTCAGAGTCACGGGACCATTATTCTTCACCTGCCAATTCTCTAAGGAAATCTTTCCCTGCTTTTATACATCGTACGGCTTGGAATTCTTTCATCTATAAATTTGGTTCGAAAGAAACAGGAGACGATTTTGGATCTGTGCACGAAATAAAGCTGTTGTCCGGGAGGAGATCCACTACAAAGTTAGGGTAAATATACATATGAAATGTACGAATATAAACAAAAAGGCAAATATGCAATTTTGTATTCCTTGGGGATACAGATTATCCAAAAAACAAATTGAACGATACTTTTGACCTAAAAATTTATAGGTCCTGCATTACTTTTGACGTGAGAATAACTTTTATCCCCAAAGTAAATTTTTTGTTGAAAAGTCAGCTTCATTCAACAAGAAACAAATACAAACAGTGAATACATGGGAAAGGGAACAACAAGGACAAACAACAGGAATACAGAAACAAACAAGGGAAAGCACAACAACAGTGCTAGCAGAAGCTTCAAATCCGAAGCAGCAAGCAAAGAAACACAAAGGACACAAAAATAAACAACATGAACAAACAAAAGAAACACAACTGGGAAGACAAAGGAGCTTCCAAAAAAATCAACAGGGACCAAAAAGCAGAAAGGAGCCAGCATCATCTCAATAGCTGCATGACTGTTCGGGGGCACCGAGGATGACTTGTTAGGGGAAATGCAGTGAGAACACCAACACGTCATATCTGAAATCGCCGATGATGAAATAGTCAAAACGAGAAGGAGAAGTCAAAGGCTCTAAGAAGAAGATCAGACGTCGGTAAAAGCAACTGAATCCACCTACCAAGAAAGAAAAACGATGACATACACAATCCGGAGAAGGGGCAGAACCTTCGCGAAACCAAAAATAGGTGAAAGAAAAATAGAAAAAAAAAAAAAGAAGACTCCCATTTACACTCTCACCCACACCTCCACCTTAAGAAGAGGGTCGAAACAAGACTACATCCACAGAAGAAAGGATTTCCGTGAACAAACCAAACGAAGAGCACCAAGCACCACTCAAAACGAAAAAGAAAAAAATTAAATAAAAGAAAAAGCATAGAAAAAAAAAAAGAGAAAGAAAATAGGCCAGTCGCCGAATGCTATAGCGACTGGACGTCGAAGAAAGGCAACCACAAAATTTACTTTAAGTGATAAAAGTGGAGAGTTTAACCCCTAAACCTGACCTAAAACAAAGATCAAATTTAAAAAGTTACGATTAAAACTTACTTAAACTTAAAAGAAAAAAGCAATTTAAAAATTATACTTTAATTTAAATTAAAAATGATTTATAATAAAATAATAATAAATAATAGTTTTTGAAAATAACAAAACCAAAGCTGATGCTACACTTAAAGTATAAATTTAAAATAACATTTAATTACTTAAAGCCAAATATCTTAGACTACGATCTTCCGAATGCAGAACTGATGCTATCATCTAAAAAATATCTAAAAAGGATAGACAGAAAAGGGGTGAGCTAGAAGCCTAGTGTGGTCCGAAGACACAAGTATATAATAGAACATATTAATGAACACAACACTTAAGTAAAATCTATACAACACAACCGTATTCTCATAATCTCAAATCACATGTGTATATGTCATTAGTCACAATCACAAAATAAGTCATATACAACATCTCAACGAACACACAATCTAGTCTTAATTACACATGATATGATGACACAAGCACAATATAGTGCACCTAACTACAACCGCCATAAAAGGAGGTAGGTTCCCCAGAATTCGCACTACAATCGTCAGTCGATGTATGGTAAGGACCACTGCTTCCTCCGTATAAATCTCAACACATGCTCATACATATATGATGTTTAAAAACTAAATTTTTATAACACAGTTCCATAAATTTAATTTTCCATAACCATAGTTCTATAAATCCATAAATCATAATTTCGTAAATCCAATGTTATACAGTTCGATAAATCCGATGATTAGTTAAATCCCAGACTCAAATATGAATGCATAAAAAATTTAATCAAACTACATCACATGTAAAAAGCGCATATGATATAAATTAAAATCACACGACAAAATCATCAATACATAGCACAATAAAAAGATAAGTATTAAAATACCAACAAACTTTCAAGGAATTTATTAGAAACAAAGACGGAGAAAACTCACACGATAACACTAAATTAACTATCAAAGACGTAGAATTATTTTACAAAGACGAGGGGAAAGACACGCACCTTGATCGGTTTCAGTATTATTCAAAATATCCTACGAAGCCTTTTTCATGATTTGAATCGTTACCGAGGCCTTACACGATCAAATCTAAGCATGGATGAAATTGTTGTATTACAAGAGTTGATGGCTCAAATCTACAAGACGGAGTATACAAGGCATTGGACGGTGCACTAAACAAAGGCACAATTTACATCGAGCAGGCGCGTTAATGATGGTGGTCCCGGTGCGTGTGAGGGCGCAGCACCGACTAGGCAACAACACACTATTGCGTGCTTTCGAACCTAGGTGCGGCTGAGGGATTAGGAAAAAAATGAAATGTCTTCTGGTGAGGCATGAAAGAATTTATAACATATAAAAAATGATAAAAAATTAGGGTTGAATTCGGTGGATTTAAAAGAAATAATATATAATATTTACTAAATAATAGTAATAAATAAAATATATTTTAAGGATTTCAATCAAAAGCACGAGTTTAAGTCAAGAAAATTAATAAAATGAGCGAATTACGAAGTAAGCTATCACACTTCTATGGTTTTCAAAAAGACACCAAACTTTTCAAAAATTATGATTTTGACCCAGAAATCCAAGTTTCTCAGAATTTAGTTATGAGTTCAGAAATTTCAAAATTAAAAATCAAATGCTTTCAAAAATTACAATTTAGTCACTAAAAGATAGGGCTTCAAAAATTGGGAATTTCAAAATTAAAAATCAAATGCTTTCAAAAATTACAATTTAGTCACTAAAAGATAGGGCTTCAAAAATTGGGAATTTCAAATTTTAGGGTTTTTATTTGGGGCTAAAATCGGGGTGTGACAATTCTCCCCACTTGAAGAAATTACGTCCTCAAAATTTTTTTGACTTGCTAACTGGTTATTCAGTCTAGGTTATCACTAAATCACAAGTCGTTCATAGTTCAACAATTAAGACTCTCAACAAAATATTCAAAAGCTACCCAGTAGTCTAAACTTAACATATATCTAGTTCATCATAACTCGCCAACATTAAACTTAACACAATCTTTAACACTATTTGTACTAACTATGCTCGAAAGGCGACATCGGAGTCTCAAAATCATGTTAAAACATTTTTAAAACTTTGTGGCATGGTTTTAAGAAAATCCTTTCCTTTTTATAACTTCAAAATAAATTTGCAGTCTAGTAAAATATTTTTGAAAGTGATGTGGCCCACACAGTCCAAGAGTTTAAATTTGCCTCTGATATCACTAAATGTAACCCACTAAAGCCATCATAGAAGAAAAGACCGAATTTAGGAAGTTACGATTAAAACTTAACCATCAAGAAAAACCAATTTGAAAATTATACTTTAATTTAAGTTAAAAGCAATTCATAATAAAATAATAATTAAATAATAGTTTTTGAAAACAACAAAACCAAAATTCATGCCACACTTAAAGTATAAATTTAAAATAACATTTAATTACTTAAAGCCAAAAATATGAGACTACGATCCTCCGAATGTCAAACTGATGCTATCATCTAAAAAAAATCTGAAAGGGAAAGACAAAAAAGAAAGTGAGCTATAAGCTCAGTGTGGTCCAAAGACACAAATATACAGGAGAACAACATATTAATGAACAAAATACTTAAGTAAAATATATACAACACAATGGTATTCTCATAATCTCAAATCACATACGTACATGTCATTAGTCACAAGCACAACATAAGTCATATACAACATCTCAACGAACACGCAATCTAGTCTCAATGGCACATGATATGATGCCACAAGCACAATGCAGTGCACCCAACCACAACCGCCATAAAAAGAGGTAGGTTCCCCAAAACTCCTCACTACAACCGCCAATCGATGTGTGGTAAGGACCGCTTCTCTTCCATACAAATGCCAACCCATGATAATACATATATGATGTTTAAGAACTCAAATTTCACAACACAGTTCTATAAATCTAATATTCCATAACCATAGTTCCATAAATCCATAAATCATAGTTTTGTAAATTCGATGTTACACAGTTGTATAAATTCGATGTTTAGTTAAATCTCAAACTCAAGTATGAATGCATGAAAAATTTAATCAAATTGCATCACATGTAAAAATGTGCATACGATATAAATTAAAGCCACAAGACAAAATCATTAATATACAGCACAATGAAAAAACACGTATTAAAATACCAACAAACTTTAAAGGAATTTATTAGAAACAAAGACGAGAAAACACACACAATAACACTAAATTAACTATCAAAGACGTAGAATTAATTTATGAAGACAAGGGGAAGGACACACACCTTGATCGGTTTTAGTATTATTCAAACGATCATACGAAACCTTTTTCATGATTCGAATCGTTACCGAGGCCTAACACGATCAAATCGAAGCATGGATGAAATTGTTGTATTACAAGAGTTGATGGCTCAAATCTACACGACGGAGCACACAAGGCATTGAACGGGCACTAAACAAAGGAACAATCTAGATCGAGCAGGCACGTTGATGATGGTGATCCTGGTGCGTGTGAGGGCGCAGCACCGACTAGGCAACAATACACTATTGCGTGCTTTCGAACCTAGGTGCGGCTGAGGGATTAGGAAAAAAATGAAAGGTCTTCTAGTGAGGCATAAGGGAATTTATAACATATACAAAAATGATAAAATTAGGGTTGAATTCGGCGGATTTAAAAGAAATAATATATAATGATTAATAAATAATAGTAATAAATAAAATATATTTCAAAGGATTTCAATCAAAAGCACGAGTTTAAGTCAAAAGAAAAATTAATAAAATGAGTGAATTACGAAGTAAGCCATCATACTTCTATGGTTTTCAAAAAGACACCAAACTTTTCAAAATTATGATTTTGACCCAGATATTCAAGTTTCTCAGAATTTAGTCATGAGTTCAGAAATTTCAAAATTAAAAATCAAATGCTTCCAAAAATTATTGTTTAGTCACTAAAAGTTAGGGTTTCAAAAATTGGGATTTTCAAATTTTGGGGTTTTATTTGGGGCTAAATCGGGGTGTGAAGAGAGCATTTTAGGGTTTTCTTGTATTACTATTCCCTAAAGTGGTTTTAAAATAACCAAAACAATAAAATAAGAATATGAAACAGCGGCCCACGCGAAAAATAGGAGTGGAGATGGTGAAAAAGGGCATCTTTGGAGTGGATCAAAAATAAATAGAACCAACAACAACGGGGTAAACACCAAACTAGCACCCTTACATCCTAAATTTATCAAAATAGCACCCAAAAGTCTATCTACGACGAGTTCGAATAAAATATTATTTTTTTTCAAAATTTTTAGTGTTTTAACTTAATTAATTAGTTAAAAGATGATTACCATATCCTAATTGGAACTCGTTGTGCATGTATGATGAGTTTCAATAAAAGTTTTTAGGCATAAGGGTCAAATTTGCCCCTGTAATAATCCGAAATCAGCAATGTTGCCCCTGCTTTTTCCCTATAATTTTGCCCTCAAAGTCGTTCAATTGCTGCAATTTTACCCTTTGACCGATGTTAACCGTTAAAGTGCTGACATGATAGTTAACAGTGTTGGCATAGCAATTTTGCACTCGAAGTCATTCATTGCAACAATTTTGCCCTCAGTTTATTTATTTTTTGAATAAAACCGGATAAATAATTTAGATTTTTGAGTTGAACTTTTACAAACAAATATGAAAAATTGATTAACAAATTGGTGTAAATATCATTTGGGTCCCTGGCAATTTAAAAAATAAACAAAGTGAGAACTCTCACAAAAAATCAAAATATTCTTCAATTTTAAAAAAATCCATAAACTTAATAAAAATAAATAAAATATTCAAAAAAATATTGAAAATAAAAAATAATATAAAAATTAAAATATATTAGAAATTATAAAAAGATAAAATATAAATATAAAATTTAATAGTATTTATAAAGTATTAAAAAATTGAACAATTTCAACAAATTTTCTTTCGCTTTTCTACATCAAACTGATGCTCATTAATATTTGATAAGTTTTATTACGACTCTAATGGAAGGATGATTTCATTGAAGATATGTTAAATGAATATTAGTTGGCTTAGCATAACCAGAAACAGTCGAAGACTTTTTCAATGGTTTTTATAAATATTTTGAAATTTTGATTTTTTTATATTTATAACTTTATATTTACATTTTATCATTTGATGAAGTTGTTCATTTTTTAATACTTTATAAATATTTTTTAATTTTTATATTTATATTTTTATCATTTTATAATTCCTAATACATTTTTATTTTTATATTAGTTTTTATTTTCAATAATTTTTATAACCAAGGGCAAAATTGTTGTAATTGAATGACTTCGAGGGCAAAATTGCTGCGTCAGCATCGTTAACTACCACGTCAGCACTTTAAGATTTTCGAAGAAATGGATTAGAGATTAAATTGAATTAAATTAAAGTTGAAAGGTTAATCTAATAGTATTTTGTGACCTCTTTGTTTGCGGGTAAAAGTTTGGTGTTAAAAGTGTGGAGCTTTAAAAAGTTGACGGGTAAAAGTTTGGCGTTAAAAGTGTGGAGCTTTGAAAAGTCAAGTGGCTAAGTGTGTGGTTTGAACATTTTGCTTTAAAACGCATTAAATTGGGTTTGATTTTTAGGTGTTGGCAGAGTGGGGAGAGTTTGAAATAATGGAGGAGAGAGAGATAGGATATTTTATAGGAAAGAGAAGTGAGAGAAAGCTTTCAAGCTTCGTCTCGCTGCCGTTCGGGCCGCGGTGGACGACACCGTCGGTGCTGTTGGACTTCTCTCTTCAAGACGAGTCGGATAATGATGGCCTCGCAACCATCAGAGTCACCGTTCACCGACGTAGGAGGAAAAAAGATTCGACCAAAGTTTGAGTTTCAGAACTCCCTCATCTACCGTCCACCACCGAGAATCGCCGCCACCATCATGCTCAGAATGAGCCAAATTGCTGGACTAGACCTGTCAGTCAAATTTTGTTGCCAAAAGTTGCCACACGGGTCGTACGTACCGTCACCTGTGTGTGGGCGACGTCTAGCTGTTGTGGCAGCTGATAACAGCTTGGGCCAAGCTATTTGGGCTGGCTGTTAAGCTAGCCAGTCTGGTAAGTTGGTCGAACCGGTCTAATAAGCCAGACCGAGCGAAGCCATTGACCAAGCCGAAACAAGTCGCGTTGTTTGAGCCGTTGACCGTGTTGACTGAGCCGTTAACTTTTTGGGGGGACCTTACCTTGGGGTTTTTTAACATTCTGAGTTCATTAGGGAAGTCTGTTTCGTTAAATTCAAACCCGGTAAGCTATTTTTACGTGTTTGACCTTGTGAATTGAATAGGGGATGCATAAAACTAATGTATTTTTGTATTTATTTTTATATGAGGATTATTCAAGATCAGATATCAGACCAAGTAGAGTAATCAAGAAGCTTATATGAGGATTTATCGCTAATGCTTGAGGTTAGTACACCTCAAACTCTGAAATACTTTATGAGCGTCATAAGTGTAATTGCCTTGCTTGTTATTGGGTGTAAAGCAAGTTGATGATAGATAAGAGGTGTCCTCCTCCCGCCACCTGAATGTTGTCTTTGTTGTGTGTTGTAGTCATTTTGAAGCTTTCAGATATGTTATAAGAGTTTGGCAAAGAATCTTCATCATTATGCGTGAATAATATTTGTGTTGAGGGTATGGATAATCTACTTTTAAAATTGATCAATGGATGGACATTGGTTGAAGGACCCTTTGTTCACTTAAAAAGAAGTATTGTTTATACTTAGGAAGTATTATCGCCCTCTTCAAGGGTATTTCTCAGAGATAGTGGATTCAGGATTCTCTGATTCGTTAGAATATGATCGAAGTTAGACGTTCTATAGGTTTAAAAGAGCTACCTTCATAGGAGTTATTGCTCGTCAGAAATTACTTTGTTTAATCAAGCGTGATGCTAGCCAATAATGTTAAGAGTGGGTTTGAGGATCCGAAACCTCACGAAAACCCAACATTTGGTAATGAGAGTGCTAAAACATTGCCCTTCTACCGTGATTATCATAGTGGTTGTTTAGAGAATGGCACAACGGGGTTGTAAGACATGTTTGACCATTGGGTAAATGTCAATATGTGTAGTTTAATGCTTAAGAGCTTTTGGACTATCAGAGTGTTTGTTTATGCTTCTTGGAGGAGTTGTCAAGACTTCCTCCCTGTTGAGAACGTGAATGGATGTTGAAGTAAGACCGAGTTGTACATCGGTGCCCGTCACTTTTTCCAGAGGACATTGACCCAGTTAAAAAGTCAGGGGTTCAGTTGCGAATATGCAACTTGAATAATATTTTTTGTCTGAGTGTTTTACCCCAAAGGAGAGCCGGGCTTGTTCGCTAGTAAGAAGTTGATTTGTTGGGATAATGTTTAATCGTTGCTGGTTTGTAAGTGGTAGTTAATGACCGTTACTTTTCTATTAAGGTGGATGAATCATTTAATCGATTGTGAAGTACACGTGTATTCTTCCAGGATTGATGCAAAATGAGATGTTTACGGTTAAAGTGTTGGAGGCTAGTAAATTTGAAATGAATTTTGGAATGAGAAGTTCTCTATTTAGGGCGTGTCATGGTAACGTTTGATGTTTGCAGTGAGGTTTGAGGTGTTCCAGCGATGATAGGGTAGGGGCTACCATATTGTCTCATGAATATAAGTTTGATGTTGTGCGTGACACATGTGAATGTATAAGGAATATAGAAATATGAGCGTTGAAGAGATAATAACCTTGTACGGGGGAAGGTTAGTTACCGTGTGACCAGTTAAGGAGGCAAGATTTAATACTTCGCTAATGTTTTTGGTTTGTATCACAATTTTCTTGGAATGAGCCAAAGAATATTAGGGGAGATCCGAGCTGCGTGAGATTATTTTTTTGTGAAGTGGTGCTAACTCAATTAGAGTTAAATAAGATTTTAAGATCCTTGAGGATGTTATGTTGTTTTGTTAGGGCTGTGTTTATGTACAAGAAGATGGAAGGGTGTGCCTACCCCAACAGTGTGAAATTATGGGTACTTGATCTTTAAGAAATGTGAGATTTAGATAACAACGTGAGTCAAAGTAATTGAGAACTATTGGCAGTGTGTTTTATTGGTTAAGCTCCTAGTTGATGATTGGGTAACTTTGAAAGCCAGGAAAAATAGCATCTGACTACATTTAAGAGGATAATATTATGATTGAATTTAAGCCTGATGGTTTTTTATGGACTTTAAGATCTTGTTATGGGTGTTTTAGAGAAAGATATGTCAGCATAAGAGATTCTTCCCATATAGTATAGTGGTCAGCATATGGTGAATTTTGAGAGAGACAATTTATACCAAACTTTCATCGTGTGTTTTAGAGACAAAGTGGAGTCGCGTGTTTGAGATAGTGATAAGTGTTCAACTTGCATCAGTTGAGAGTCAAACATTGAGTTTCTCAGAGTTGTTGCGATGCTTCAATATTCATCGGTGGAAATTAAATAGATGATCGTGGACCTTGTAAGGGATTTATGAGTGCAGAGTTTTGATGGGATCTCGTTGAGTAAAGATATATTTCTTGGTAGGTACCGTTTGATAATTTTCGAAAAGGTGAAACCAAGATAAAAATCTCCTTTAATTGATTGTGGGTTGATTTGTACGATATTGTGGTGTGTACATATTACATTTTGACATAATATTTGAGGTTTGTGATGGAACCTTATCTCTTGGTTGGATTTCATTCGATGACAGATTCGAGTGAGGGTACAAATGACGCATTTTCCAGACACATTATAGTTTTGAGTGCAAAACTCTTGCGTGAATCAAGTTAATGAGAGTTTATTTAGTTGTCATTTATATGTAAATCATGCCGAGTGTAATGCCCCAGTTTTAGGGCTTAGCGGTTTAGTGGGATATTAGTCGGTTTGGTGGATCGGGGTAGAGATTCGAGTCAGTTTCGGGATCGTATATTTTCGGTGTTGGAAAAATTATGGAAAAATGTTTAAAAATCATTATTATTATATATTTAATCATGGTGGAATCAAATTTGAAAAAATTGGTTTCGGAAGGTGGACATTTTGGTTAGTGACCAAAATGAAAGTTTTGAAAACTATGATTTTCTAGTGACTAAAATGAAAAGGGTCAAATACTTAGAATATTTAAGGATCTATTTTACCAATTTGTTTCTGAAGGTTTCTCCCTTAATTTAATTAATTTAAACATGTGCTTTAATTAAAATTAAAGTGGATTTTGTTAAATAGATGGTTATCTTTTCTTAAACAAAAGCACGTTATTTTTCTCTCAACTTTTTCTCTCTATTCTCTCCTCAGCCAAACACTCAGATTTCGTCAAATTTCCAGAGGTGAGGTGGTTTCTAACTTGATTTTATTGTTCTAAATTGTTTTACAAAGATTGTTTATATAAAATCTCACACTAATCTCGTGATTTCTTAGCTTTCACAAATCAATTGAGGGAGAAACTTCACAATAGGGGTAAGGTTTGAGATCTACTCTATTGTATGGTTCTTTATTGAAATTCCCAAGCATTTGATCCTTGCTTTTGCATTTCTAATCTGATTTTGATGATTTTCTAATGATTTAATGAAATATTTGGGGAAAATGTGTTGATTCGAGAATTGAATCTGATTTCCAGTATGTAATGGTGATTTTACTCATATTTTGGATGTTTAATAATGTTGATAAGTGATTTTTATCAATGGAATCCCGGAACATAAAAGTCTCCATTTGTTTAGGTTGTTAGTTTTAAGGTTTTATGTTGTAATTATGGTTGTTAGGTTGCTGGAGGTGGTAGGTTGTCTTGGATCTATTTTTAGATGTATTTTGGTTTTGAAATGATGCTAGGTTGATAGATGTTGGCTGGGTTGTGAATCGAAGTGCTTTGGTTTTGATTTCGGTTGTTGTGGAGGGTTAATTGTGACGGTGATGTAGAAATTCGAGGAGGATTGTGTTTGCTGTGTTTAGAATGCATTATGATGCATTAATCCTCTGTTCTTTTGTGGTAAAAATATGGTAGGTTGATCCGGAAGTAATTGGAGGCTTCTGATACTCGATTTCGCGTCGGCGAATCGAGGTTTCGCATATCGGTGAGTGAAAATGTGGTTTAAAGTGTTTTGATGTTTTGCAAACAGAGTTTTGGGAGTTATGGTAGAGCTTGAAACGCTTACCTAGACTCGAAAGTAAGTATAAAGTAGATATCTCTCTCGGTCGTGCTAGTTTGAAATGGTTTTATGCACTTGTTTTAATTTACATGTTACCTACTGTTTAAACATGTTTTAAAGTATTTGATACACTGGTTTTAAGCATGAAATGCTGAAGGATGCACATGGTAAGTGATCCTTGTAAGTATGTGGTTTATACTTGTGGTTTAAAACATGGTTGTTGCTTTGGAAAAGTGTTTTGGTTAATGCTTGTTTAAAACAGTGAGGTAAATTTTAATGGTTAATTATATTGGCAAGTGATGTGGTTTTAAAATTGTTATCGGATATAGTTGGCCGGCCATAGGATTGAGTGCACTGTAAAATAAGTTGCCTTGGATGTTGAGGGGTTTGTATTGTATACCGAATACTCTATCCAAGTACCTTAACGGTAGAAGGGTTTAACGGTACCGAATACTCTCGTTAGTGGGGTTAAGCATCTAATCGATGAGAGTGATGGGTTTCCATGTGGGTTGAAAGTGTACCCGATTGTTATTGTACCACGATTGTGATTGTATCGCTATTCCGATTGAGATGGCTTAAAGTGTTGGGTTAACACTTGTTGAATCCGTGTATCCGATGAGCACTTTTGTTAATGGACTTGATGCTGATCACTTGTAAGCCAATATACTTATTAATGTATCATTGAAATGTTTTATGTTGTATAATGTGATTTATACATGTTTCTCATTAAGCTTTGCATTTGGTAGTAATGCATAGGAAGGCTTAAGTGGAGGGTTAGAATGGGATTTTTTGTTGATTAATGATACATGTAGCATATGGTTTATTATGTTGGTTTTAATAATATAAAGTGCATGTTTTCAAAAGGGGCATGATGATGATTTTTTAAAGGATGATGTTAAATAAATGGTTTTTAAATGCATTGATGGTGGTTCTTTGGAGCATTCCTCACCAAGCCTTGTGAGCTTACGCTCTTGTTGTCCATCAATGCAGATAATTGAGGTCTTGGAAGGTAGTAAGAAGCAAGGGGATCTTGGCAAAACTTGTTTCCAAAGTATGTATTGGTTTAGACTATAAAGAATAAGGGCAATGTGGTACCTATTGTGTTTTGGGAGATGTTTTGTGGAACTCCCTGTTTGAGCATGTTTCTTTAGTTGCTTTTGGGTTGTAATTGGCCTTTAAAGTTTGTTTTGATGCTGGTTTACCATTTTGACATGTTGCTTGGATGGAAATTAGGAAGTATGCCTATAGAATCTCTTTGTTGGACGATGAAATATTGCGATGTTGAATTTGTGAAGCCTGAATGATTGTGGTATGCTTGGTATGCTAGGGTTATGCTATGAGTATGTTAGAATGGTTTGGGAATGCTATTAGAATGAGAAACCTACAGTTTGTGACCATACAGGTCCAGGCGTACCGATACGCGGGGGATCGTATCGGTACGGTTGGACATTTTTTGGTCTGGGGAATCGGTACACGCTAGGGCGTATCGGTACGCCAGGGCATTTTTGGCTTGGCGTATCGATGCAGGAAATGGTGTATCAGTACACATTCTAGCCTATGGAATTTCACTTTTTCAATCCAAACTCCTGTATCGATACCCATGTAAGCGTACCGGTACGTATGTTAAAAAAAATTCAAAAGTTAGGTAAGTTCATTATAACGTATCGATACCTGCCTTGGCATATCGGTACGGGACAATTCTATGTGTATCAGTACGGTGACTCACGTACCGATACCTGAGGCCATTTTCTGTAATTTAGCTTGGCAGTTTTGTTTTCATTACATTTTAGTCCCCAAAACTTGTCCATGAGATTGTATGAGCATGAAAGATCAAATTGAGATGAAATTTAAGATAAAGGTTTGAAATCTGACTAATTAAAGATTAGTAACTTAAAAATGAGTTTTAATCCAAAAAATTTCTGTATTTGCGATTTGGTCCCTAATTTACAAATGTGATCAATTAGATGTCAAATTGATGCCCGATTGAGTTGAGGTTGCACCTAATGTTTGTATGAACATGTAGGGTTAATAATTGGCATCTAGAAAGGATAAAAAGAAAAAAAATGGACCGGGTTTGGTTGTATCTCTATGGTTTGCTACGGCAAACCTAATGTAGCCTTCTTGATGCTGTTGGGGGTCTAGACCGGGTCGAAGGGGTCACATTTGGTGGTATCAGAGCCATGTTTGGTTTATTTGGGAGGTTGCTATATTGTTGCCATGTTTGATTTGCACGGTGATTGTTATATGTACGTTGATTGTTATACACTGTGATTGATATATAAATGTTGGTGGTCGTATGCTATGTTGGGGGTGTTTTGTGGTACCCATTGCCTTATTATTATAGTCTGGAAAGTTTTGATTTTTGAAATGAAAGTCTTGGAATCTTTGCTTGAGGCTGGCCTGGCTGTTTTGTTTTGAAATGATTATCAAGCCTTAGATATATTTCAGCACGATGGGGCCGAGAAGGGAGTTGCGATCTAGTGCGATTACTGTTGTGCAAGATGCTGAAGTAGAAGTTGTACCTCCTAGAGGGTTTCCACCGCCCCCACCTAATCCACCTGAGGGAATAGAGTAAGTACCACATGTGTCGGCTGGGCCAGTGATGGGTGATATGGCACTGTTGATATAGGCCATGACCGGTGCTTTTCAGGCAGCAGTTGCAGGTGTTCATGTGCCAGCAACACCGGTTGATGGGCAAGGTTTGCCGCTTGAGCGTCTTCGTAGTTTGGGCAGTGTTGAGTTTTGAGAGTTGTCGCCTGAGGCTTCTGAGGGTTGGTTGGACAGTACCGAGAGGATATTGGGCCAGACGGGGTTCACCGATGCCCGTATATTGGGTTATGCTATTTCCCTGTTACAGGGTAATACATATAAGTGGTGGACTACCACTATATCGGGTGTGGCGACCGAAATGTGACTTGTGAGTTTTTCTGTGAGGTTTTTCGGAAGAAGTTTTTGGGAGTCCGATATCAAGACGAGAGGAAGTGAGAGTTCATGGCTCTGGTGTAGGGCAGTATGTCTGTTGCAGAATACGAGGTACAATTCGTGAGGTTAAGTAGTATACACCTGAGTTGGTTCCTGACGAGCGTACTAGATGTGATCGTTTTCGTTATGGGCTTGTGCAGGATGTTAAGATATACATGCTTGCTGCTGATTATACCGACTTTGATGTGTTGGTTTCGTGAGCCAAAGATGTGGATCAGAATTTAGGCTTGGCTTGTGGATCACGAGGTTTGAGCTCGGGTAAGAGATTTGCTAATTCAGGTTATAGCGCTGGTAAGGCCAAAAGACACCGTGATAGGAGGTTTCGTCTAAAGCTGAGGCAAGGTAGAGGTGTTGTGGGGCGTGGAGTCCAGGGGTAGTGTGCCCAGGTCAGAGCCTCGTATAGCACTTGCTGGGTTTGCGTATCCTGAGAATATTTGAGGCGAGATTTCCCACGGTTGGCTAGGGAGGGTCAGGCACATGCGCCTGTGGTGGCTACTGCTTGTTGCAGTTGTGGGTTGGGTGACCACCAGAGGCTTGATTGTTTGTTGTTGGCTCGAGGTGGACATGGTGTTGCACATGTTGTTGTTCCACGTCAGGGTCGTAGTCGTGGTCGCGGACTGTTTTAGTGTCGAGATGGAGGACAGAGGTCTGTGGCTCATACTATTGCTACCCAACCTGAGGGAGGTAGACCAGATAGGTTGTATGTGCATCGTGAGGGTCGCAATGACTCCGATGTGATTGCAGGTACTTTTACCCTTCAGTCTTTGTCGTTATATTCGTTGGTTGATTCTGTATCTACTCATTCATACATTTTGAGTGAGCATGCCGAGTTGCTTGATATATCTGTTGAAATTCTTAATGTGGGAGTTAGAGTGTGGTTAGGAGGTTGTATCGTAGGTGTCCGCTGATGGTTCAGAGACATGTGTTTGCCGTAGACTTGATGGAGCTACCATTCCATGGTTTTGATGTGACCTTGGGTATGGATTGGTTGACCGAACATCGGGCTGTGAGGGATTTTGAGACCAAGCGTATATCTTTGAGGCTGTTGGATGATTATGAGGGGGTGGTTGTTGGTGAGAATGCCAAGTTTTTGTCTAGTGTTGTTTCGGCTTTGGAGGCAAAACAAATGTTAGATTCGGGATGTCAAGCTTATTTGGCTTATGTTATGAATCATGGATCAAAGGAGTTGAGAGTGCAGGATGTTCGCACTGTATGCGAGTTTCTGGGTGTTTTTCGGAGGAATTATCAGGGCTGCCACCTGACTGTGAGGTAGAGTTCGGCATCGAGGTTTTTGCGAGCACAGTACCGGTATCGATTTCTCTGTACCATATGGCTCTGAAGGAATTGAAGGAGTTGAAGACGTATTTGTAGGAATTGTTGGATTAGGGCTTTCTTAGACCAGTATTTCACCGTAGATAGCGCCAGTGTTGTTTGTTAAGAAGAATGATTGTACATTGCAGATGTTATTGATTACCGACAGCTAAATAAGTTGACAATAAAGAACAAGTATACCTTACCGTAGATTGATGATCTGTTTGATCAGTTCAGAGGAGCTTCGGTGTTTTCCAAGATAGATCTGAGGTCGGGGTACTATCAGTTAAAGATGAAGGAGGTGGATGTGCCCAAAACAGCTTTCCATACAAGATACGGACATTATAAATTTCTTGTGATGCTGTTTGGTTTGACTAATGTTCTGGCTGCTTTTATGGACATGATGAACCGTGTGTTTCATGAGTTTTTGGATCAATTTGTGGTGGTGTTTATCGATGATATCCTTATGTACTCTTGTATCGAGGATGATCATGATTTCTATTTGCTGATTGTACTTCAGAAACTGATGGAGAGTTAGTTGTATGCTAAGTTAAGCAAATGTGAGTTTTGGCTTAAGGAAGTTGTGTTTCTTGGGCATGTTGCGTCGGTCGAAGGAATTCGTGTCGATCCGCATAAGGTTGAGGTTATAATGGGTTGGAAGGAGCCCAAGTACGTGACTGAAGTTAAGAGTTTCCTTAGTTTGGCGGGTTATTACCAGAGGTTTGTAGAAGGGTTCTCTAGTGTGGCAGCTCCGTTAACAAAGTTGCTACAGAAGAATGTTAAGTTTGAGTGGATGGAGGGTAGGCAGTGAGCTTTCGAAAGGTTTAAGGAAGCCTTGATGCGAGCTTCAGTTTTGGTTCAACCAGAATTGGGGAAGGAGTACATTGTTTATAGTGATGCACATATGTCGGGCTTGGTTGCGTGTTGATGTAGGAGGGTAAGGCAGTGGCGTATGCATCTAGGCAGTTGAAGGTGCATGAACGTAACTATCCTACTCAGGATCTTGAGCTTGCAGCGGTAGTTTTTGCCTTGAAGATCTTGAGGAATTATCTGTATGGTGAGAAATGTGTGGTTTACACGGATCATAAGAGCTTGAAATATCTGATGTCGCAAAAGGAGCTGAATCTTAGGCAACGTAGATGGTTGGAGTTGCTTAAGGATTATGATCTGACCATTGAGTATCATCCTAGGAAAGCCAATGTTGTAGCAGATGCTTTGAGTAGGAAAGCAGTTGTGGAGTTGAGAGCCATGTTTGCTAGATTGAGTGTGACGAATGACGGAGGTTTGTTGGCTGAGTTGTAAGTGAAGCCATCCTTGTCGCAGAAGATTAAGGAGAATCAACCTTGTGATGGGAGGTTGGTATATTATGTGGAAGATATCAGGGATAGAAATCCTATGGATTTTCATTTCAACGATGATGGGGTGTTGTGTTTCAAAGGTCGAATGGTGATGCCCGAGGACGAAGAGTTGAGGCGTACTATTTTGACTGAGACACACGCTAGTCCTTTGCTATGCATCCTGGTAGTACTAAGATGTATCGAGGGTTGAAGGAGGAGTATTATTGGGTTGGATTGAAGATGGATGTGGCTGATTTTGTAGCTCGGTGCATGGGTTGTCAGGGGGTAAAGGTTGAGCATCAGTTTCCTTTTGGGTTGTTGCAACCGTTGAAGATACCAGAATGGAAGTGTGAAAGAATAACCATGGATTTTGTGTCTAGGCTGCCTTTGACGCGGACCAAAAAGGATTCCATCTGTGTAATCGTAGATCAGTTTACGAAGTGTGAACATTTTGTGCCAGTGCATACTACGTATACCTTAGACCGGTTGGATGAATTGTACATCTCTGAGATGGTGCGTTTGCACAGGGTGCTCAAATCTATAGTTTCGGATAGGGATCCGCAGTTCACCGCAAGGTCTTGGGTGAGTTTACATCGTGCTTTGGGAACCCGGTTGAGTTTCAGTACCTCGTACCACCCTCAGTCGGATGGCCAGTCGGAGCGCGTGATTCAGGTTCTCGAAGATATGCTAAGGTGTTATGTTATTGAGTACTAGGGAACTTGGGAGAAGTAGTTGCCGCTGGTGGAGTTTTCTTACAATAACAGTTATCATGCTAGCATACAGATGGCCCGTTATGAGGCGTTGTATGGCAGGAAGTGTCGTACGCCCGTGTGTTAGGCAAAAGCGGAGAAAAGTTTGTGTCTATGCCCAATGTCTTGAAAGGCACGACCGAAAAGGTAAAGTTGATATGTGAGCACTTAAAAGCGGTTGCAGATCGCCAGAAATCCTATACGGATTTGAAGCGTAGGGATATAGAGCACGTTGTGGGTGATAAAGTGTTTTTGAAAGTGCCGCCCTAGAAAAATGTGTTGCGTTTTGGGCGGAAAGGAAAGCTTAGCCCGAGGTTCATTGGACCATACGAGGTCGTCGAGCGTGTGGGTCCTGTTGCGTACCGTTTGAGGTTACCTCCGGAGTTGGGAAAGATTCATGATGTGTTCCACGTTTCGGTGTTGCGGAGGTATAGGTCAAATTCATTGCATGTCTTGTCGGTGGAAGAGATCGAGTTTAGACCAGACCTATCTTATGATGAGGAACCAGTAGAGATTCTTGATACCGGCAGTAGGGTGCTTCGTGGCAAAACAGTCGAGCTGGTTAAGGTGTTGTGGAAGCACCGCGGGGTTGAAGAAGCCATGTGGGAACGCGAGTCGGATATGGTGAAGTAGTTTTCGCACCTGTTTCCTCCAGGTAAATTTTAAGGATGAAATTTCTTAAGTGGGGAGAGTTGTAACGCCCCGGTTTATGGCTTAGCAGTTTAGTGGGTTATTAGCCGATTTGGTAGACCGGAGTAGAGATTCGAGTCAGTTTCAGGATCGTATATTTTCGGTGTTGGAAAAATTATGGAAAATGTTTAAAAATCATTATTAATTATATATTTAATAATTGTGGAATCAATTTTTAAAAATTAGTTTTAGAAGGTGGACATTTTGGTTAGTGACCAAAATGAAAGTTTTGAAAACTGTGATTTTCTAGTGACTAAAATGAAAAGGGTCAAATACTTAGAATCTTTAAGGAGCTATTTTACCAATTTGTTTCTGAAGGTTTCTCCCTTAATTTAATTAATTTAAACATGTGCTTTAATTAATAATTAAAGTGGATTCTATTAAAAAGGTGTTTATCTTTTCTTAAATAAAAATCACGTCATTTTTCTCTCAACTTTTTCTCTCTATTATATCCTCAACCAAACACTCAGATTTCATCAAATTTCCAGAGGTGATGTGGTTTCTAACTTGATTTTATTGTTCCAAATTGTTTTACAAAGATTGTTTATACAAAATCTCACATTAATCTTGTGATTTCTTAGCTTTTCACAAATCAATTGAGGGAGAAACTTCACAATAGGGGTAAGGCCCGAGATCTCCTCTATTGTATGGTTCTTTATTGAAATTCCCAAGCATTTGATCCTTGCTTTTTGCTTTTCTAATCTGATTTTGATGATTTTCTAATAATTTAATGAGATCTTTGGGGAAAATGTGTTGATTCGCGAATTGAATCTGATTTCCAGTATGTAATGGTGATTTGACTCATATTTTGGATGTTTAACAATGTTGATAAGTGATTTTTATCAATGGAATACCGAAACATAAGAGTCTCTATTTGTTTAGGTTGTTAGTTTTGAGGTTTTGTGTTATAATTATGGTTGTTAGGTTGCTGGAGGTGGTAGGTTGTCTTGGATCTAATTTTAGATGTGTTTTTGGTGTTGAAATGATGATAGGTTGATAAATGTTGGCTTAGTTGTGAATCGAAGTGCTTTGGTCTTGATTTCAGTTGTTGTAGAGGGTTAATTGTGAGGGTGTTATAGAAATTCGAGGAGGATTGTGTTTGTTGTGTTTAGAATGCATTATGATGCATTAATCCTCTGTTGTTTTGTGGTAAAAATAGGGGAGGTTGATCTGGAAGTAATTGGAGAAGCGTTGGAGGCTTCGGATACTTGATTTCGCATCTGCGAATCGAGGTTTCACGTATCGATGAGTGAAAACGTGGTTTAAAGCATTTTGATGTTTTGGAAACAGAGTTTTGGGAGTTATGGTAGAGCTTGAAATGCTTAACTAGACTCGGAAGTAAGTATAAAGTGGATATTTCTCTCGGTCGTGCTAGTTTGAAATAGTTTTATGCACTTGTTTTAATTTACATGTTGCCTGCTGTTTAAGCATGTTTTAAAGTATTTGATACACTGGTTTTAAGCATGAAATGCTGAATGATGCACGTGGTAAGTGATCTTTGTAAGTATGTGGTTTATACTTGTGGTTTAAAGCATGGTTGTTGCTTTGGAAAAGTGTTTTGGTTAATGCTTGTTCAAAACAGTGGGGTAAATGTTAAATGGTTAATTATATTGGCAAGTGATGTGGTTTTAAAATTGTTATCGGATATAGTTGGCCGGCCATAGGATTGAGTGTACTGTAAAATAAGTCACATTGGATGTTGAGGGGTTTATATTGTGTATCGAATTCTCCATCCAAGTACATTAACGGTAGAGGGGTTTAACGATACCGAATATTCCCGTTAGTGGGGTTAAGCATCTAACCGATGAGAGGGGTGGGTTTCCATGTGGGTTGAAAGTGTACTCGGTTTTTATTGTACCCGGTTGTTATTGTACCGCGATTGTGATTGTATCGCTATTCCGGTTGAGATGGCTTGAAGTGTTGGGTTAACACTTGTTGAATCCGTGTATCCGATGAACACTTGTTGATATAAAGTTCATGTTTTCAAAAGGGGTATGATGATGTTTTTTTTTAAAGGATGGTGTTAAATAAATGGTTTTAAATGCATTCATGGTGGTTGTTTGGAGCATTCCTCGCTAAGTCTTGTGTGCTTACGCTCTTGTTGTCCATCAAAACAGATAATTGAGGTCTTGGAATGTAGCAAGAAGCAAGGGGATCTTGGCAATACTTGTTTCCAAAGTATGTCTTGGTTTAGACTATAAAGAATAAGGGCAATTGGGTACCTATTGTGTTTTGGGAGATGTTTTGTGGAACTCCCTGTTTGAGCATGTTTTTTTAGTTGCTTTTAGGTTGTAATTGTCCTTTAAATTTTGTTTTGATGCTGTTTTACCATTTTGACATGTTGCTTGGATGAAAATTAGGAAGCATGCCTATATAATCTCTTTGTTGGACAATGTCATATTGCGATGTTGAATATGTGAAGCCTGAATTATTGTGGTATGCTAGGGTTATGTTATGAGTATGTTAGAATGGTTTGAGAATGCGTTTATAATGAGAAACCTGTAGTTTGTGACATTACAGGTCCAGGCGTATTGATACGCGGGGGACCGTATCGGTACGGTTGGATATTTTCTGGTCTAGGGAATCGGTACACGCTAAGGCGTATCGGTATGCCAGGGCATTTTTGGCTTGGCATATCGATACGGGCAATGGTGTATCGGTACACATTCTAGCCTATGGAATTTTACTTTTTCAATCCAAACCCGTGTACCGATAACCCTATAAGCGTACCAGTACGTATGTTTAAAAAATTCAAAAGTTAGGTAACTTCGTTATGACGTATCGATACTTGCCTTGGTGTATTGATACGGGGAAGTTCTATGCGTATCGGTACGGTGACTCACGTACCGATACCCGAGGCCGTTTTCTGTAATTTAGCTTGGCAGTTTTGCTTTTATTGCATTTTAGTCCCCGGAACTTGTCCATGAGATTGTATGAGCATGAATGATCAAATTGAGATGAAATTTCAGATGAAGGTTTGAAATCCAACTAATTAAAGATTGGTAACTTAAAAATTGAGTTAGGATTGCATCTAATGTTTGTATGAACATTTAAGGTTAATAATTGGCATCTAGAAATGATAAAAAGAAAAAAATTGACCAGTTTGGTTGTATCTCTACGGTTTGCTACGACAAACCTAATGTAGCTTTCTTAATGCGGTTGGGCATCTAGACCGGTTCGAGGAGATTACACCAAGATATAAGGTCAGTCTTAAGACATGTAGAGAATTATTTTATTTTCAAAAGTTTCACATCGGGAAGCAATGTTATTTATAAGGGATGTTATTAGAGATAGAGCCTCCTTTAGGGAGTCGCTACGTGAGGAATCATTTCGTTTGGTTACAACATGTGTTTAACCTCCTGTTCTTTTAGATCATACGGAGTTGTGGAAAGATTTTGTTGTACATCAACCTTTTTGAGTTGTACAACATAAGTTCAGTCCCTTTGATGACATTTTCGTGAGGCAGTTTTGTCAGGGTACCGTTGGGTTTGTTTCATGGCTTTGTTTTGGTGCTAAATAATGATGAATCTCTTGAAAAGAAATGGCAGTTGAATTAGTTTTGTATCGCTAGAAGACAATGGTTATAATTGATGAGTGTTGTGAGAGATCAGAGTAGTGCAGCGAGATATGTTGTGGGTGTCAAAGAGTTATAAAGGTTTTAGCATTTTCTTTTTAAATGAGTACAAATTTTGAGGAAAAATTTCTTTGAGGGGATAGTTGTAACGAGCCGATCTTTGGGCTAGTATTTTGACTTAGATATTCGGGTTTTGGAGAAATGGATGAGAGATTAAATTAAATTAAAGATGGAAGGTTAATCTAAGAGGATTTAGTGACCTCTTTATATGCGGGTAAAGTTTTATGTTAAAAGTGTGGAGCTTTAAAAAGTCAAGTGGCTAAGTGTGTAGTTTGACCATTTTGCTTTGAAAGACATTAAATTGGGTTTGATTTTTAGGTGTTGGCAAAGTGGGAGGAAGTTTGAATTAATGGAGGAGAGAGAAGATATTTTAGAGGAGATGGAAGTGAGAGAGATCGTTCAAGCTTTGTCTTGTCGCTGTTAGGGCTGCGGTGGTTGACACTGTTGACATTGTTAGACTCTTTTCTCCTAGATGAGTGGGATGATGGTAGTCTTACCGCCGTTAGAGTTGCCAATCGTTGGCGTGAGAGGAATAAAGATTCAGCCAAATCTTGGGTATTAGAACTCCCTCTTTTTCCATCCACCATCGAGAATCGCTACCACTATCATGCTCAATCGGAGCTAAATTACCAAACTAGAGCTGCCGGTCAAATTTTGCCATCGAAAGTTGTCGCGCCGCCTGTGTGTGGGCAACATCCAGATGCTGTGGGCAGCTAATAACAGCTTAGGCTGAGCTTTTTTGGCTGGTTGTTAGGCCAGCCTGTCGAGCCAGTCTAGTAAGCCAGATCGAGCCAGTCCAACAAGCCGAGCCAAGCCGTTGACTGTTGACCGAGCCATTGACTTTTTTTGAGAGACCTTACTTATGGGCTTCTCGACATTCTAAGTCCGTTAGCGCGGTTTGTTTTGCCAAATTCAAACCCGGTAAACTATTTTTACACGTTTGACCTAGTGAATTAAAAAGAAGATGCATGAAATTAATATATTTTTGTATTTGTTTTTATATAAGGATTATTCAAGATCGGATATTGGACCAAGTGGAGTAATCGAGACGCTTATATAGGGATTTATCGCTAATGCTTGAGGCTAGTACACCTCGAACTCTGAAATGCTTCATGAGCATCATAAGTGTAATTGCCTTGCTTGTTAGTAAGTGCAAATAGGTTGATGATAGATAATTATGTGTTGAGACTGGAATTATGAGACTTGTATGTATGAGATGCATGAGGAGTTTGGGAATATTTCAAGACTCGTATGAGCTTTAGAGTTCGTGTAGGGTCGTATGAGCTTTCAAACATGTATGGAAACTCATGCCAAAACATCTCAAGCTTCTATTGTCTTTCCAAAATATACATAATTAAACATTTGTAACACGTGTACCATGGATTTCTAGCATAAACCTCAATTTAAGCTCTCATGCTGAAACATCAAATAGCAAGCTTAAAGAGCACCACATATATAAACCATACTATGCAAAACCTAATCCATTTCTCATGATACATTAAATCATATATTGTCATTCAAGTGACCCGAAACTAATTCATTTTATTTATAAAAACACATCAGATACAAGGATTTCCTAAGTGGTTCCTTCGACCACTTCACATACATCCTTAAAACGAAGCATGGTACTACTACCCCTCAACAGTTATGATGTATAAATCCACCAGTGGGAAAATTGGCACACTCTTGACCCCTCGACCGCTGTGGTTCTCATGGTGGAGCATAGCACACTCTTAACCCTCGACAGTCAGAGGCGACTTATTATAGTGCACTTTAAACCCTATGGCATGCTAACTATATTCGATAACGTTTAATTATTTCCACTTGCCAATATATTCTATTGAAACACATTACCTCACTGTTTTACATATGCATCAAATCAAACCATCTTCAATGCAATAAACCATGCATTTCTAATTCTCAAAATCCTTTTCATAAATCATTTTCCCAACTCATATAGCATAAACATATGATCATTTATCTCATATTTGATTTCAAAATATGCATATAACAGTAGGTAATCCAAAGCATAAACATGTGCTTGAGATTATATTTTGCAAAACAAAAAATGAGAGCGAGAACGTCTAATACTTACTTCGGAGCTTAGAAAAGTGTTTCAAGCTTAATCTAAACCCCTAAAATTGCTTTCAAACCTTTATTAATTTGTAAACCACGTTTCCACTCACCAACAACACAACGCTCTACTTGTCGATATGAAAACAAGCTTTCAAAGCCTCTAAAACCTCTCCAAAAGATGAAGGATCAATCTCCCATGTTTTACCCATACAAAAACAGGGAATTAATGCATTACTATGCATCTCTAATCCCAACAACATCTCTTCTCAACTTTGCCTCACTAAAAACCATCAAACGCTTCCTTAAAACAACCGAAAACATCACCAATCTCAACCTAAGCAAAGCCCAGCCATAACCTAACGATTTTAACATCTTAACAACATCAATCAACATCCAAAAACAACAATATATCAACTTTATATCTCCAGCAACATTTCAACACCAAGAACACCCCAAAATCTAACTATTTACAACCTAGAAAATTAGCAATTTACTTAGTTTTGGGATTTATTTTATAAATCTATTCTCATAACATTAAAACATATCTCACATGTGATCTAAATCAATTAGAATCAACACAAATCAGATTCATTATCAAGATTCATCAAATTTCTTATCAAAACTCAATTAAAACCTTTTAACCATGATTTAATCATTAACACATAACAAAAATCAATTGTAAAGGATCAAGAACTTGGGAATTTTAGTAAAAAAACCTTTAATTAGAGGAGAGAAATGAAAATCACCTCTAATTGCTGACTTTTCCCCTTAATTGGCAAGATTTTAGTGAAATCTCCAAAAAAGCAAATAGGATTTGGTGTAGAAATCAAAGGAATCAATTAAGAAATCAAGATGAAATAAAAAAAGGAATGATTCATGAGCATTTCAGAGTAAAATTGATAGTTTGGCTGCTGAGAAAGTTGAGAGCAAAAGTAATTACGTAAGAAAATGAATTTGGTTAATAGAAATCCTTTTAATTAAATCTATTTATTTTTATTTATTAACCTTTTAAAAACCTTTTAAAAATAACCTAAATTAAAGAAAAAGTCTGATTAAAAACATTGGTAGATTATCTCCTTAAAGATTCTAAGTTTTGACCCTTTTATGATTTAGTCACCAAAACAGTGTTGAAAACCTTACATTTTAGTCACCAAACCAAAATGTCCCAAAATCCGATTTTATTTCTTCAAATTGAGTTCCCCAAAACCCTTAGAATATTAATTAAACATTTTCTAATATTTTTCCATATTTATTTTATCCAAAATAATTTATTATAAATTAATTCCTGAAACTAGCTCGAATCGCCTAATCCAGTTTCCCCCGAACCGTCTAATCGATCTAGCTAACATCTAGGCCCAAATTCGGGGCGTTACATGCCGCGTGCTGTATGGTAGACGCGTCCTTACTATATGTTGATATGGACACCTAGATGGTCGAATTACCATTGTTTGGTGGGATTCAGATACCCAGTGTGAGAAAAAGTATGATGCAACACTATAGTTAAAGATTCTTGAATGTATGATCTTGATGTTTAGTGGTCGCTAGCCTCATTCGAAGATGATCGATGAGAGATTTTGAGTATGGGTGTATGTATCCCGATGCTCAGTGGTTGCGGGCCTCAGTCAAAGTTTATGTATCTCGAGGCTTAGTGGTTGCGGGCCTCACTCCAAATTGTGGTATAATGCTTAAATGCTATGAGAAGCTTATGCTTTCTTGCTATGCTATATGATCTGGCAGCTAGAGGTAGCGTCATATCTATATGATATTGTATTGCCATGTTATGAGTATTGTTGGGCCTTGTGAGACATGTAGGATGATTGCTTTAATGAGAGCGTGTGTTTAGGCGACTAATGGTAGCACCACGTGTTATTTATCTCTCCTTATTGCTCATACTAGCTTGCATGCTTACGTTTATGATTAGCATGAAGTATAGTACAGTAGATGCGTACCACTGAGCTTTGAAAGCTCAGCGCTCGAAATTGTTGGTTTCGTGCGTAGGTTGATCGTCGAATCGTGGGATCGAGAAGCACTATCAGTACAGGATTCTAGTATGGGATGATTTCTAGATTACGATACTTGTATTTAGTGGGTTGTGTATTCATAGGACCTTGTGTGGTGGAGTCTATAAATTCTTATTTTTGAAATTGTATTAATCAATTCGAATATTCAAATGTTTTAAATTTAAATTGGAGCTTATTTTTACAGTTTTGATTATTTAACTATATTTTTAACTGTTGGCTTTAAATGTTTTTGAGAAATATCTTGTTGGGCTAAACTCAGTTGAGAAATTTTATAGTTTTTAGGATGGACTTGAGGCCCAAATGTGACAACCGGATCGAGCGTGTTGCAATGCCAACATCTTTTTTTGCAATTTATGGATCTAAATATCAAAGTTGATTCCTAATAGTTCAATTTTTTTTTATTTTTCATTCTTCAATATATTGAATATGCGAAGTGAGTTTCTAATAGTTGGGTTCCTAATAGTTTATTTTTTCTAGGTTCGTAAAAATTTAAGTGGAACTTGCCTAGTATGCACGGCGAGTTCTAATTAGGATTTTCTAATTATTTGTTAATGCGATTAATTAAGTTAAAACACTAAGAAATTTCTTTTTGAGAATTTTTAAAACATTTAAAAAAGAATTAAAAAATAATAATATTTTATTTAAACTAATCGTGCTTTTACGACGAGTTTACTGTAATAATGCTAATTTGAAAAATATAATTTTTTTATACTAATTTGATAATATTAGAATGTAATATTAAGATGTAGGGTGCTACTCCCAACAACAACAGATAGAAGCATAAAAGCTTACGCCATCAAATTGTTTGAATTTTTTGGGGATTACATTTCCCGAGCGTTTTCTGTTCCACGTGTCTTTTCTCATGGCATGCAACAATTCCCCCTGCTTCTTATATTGCCATGTTTATCTTTCCTCCTCCATCTTCAAATACCCCTCCCTTTTCAATGTAAATTACGTTTCTGTCACTTCACTCCTTCACCATCACCAAACTATTCCAAGTTCCAACAGCCAAGGCTACCCTCTTTTATAATCAATGCCCTATTTTCACCATTTTCGCTCGCCCCCAGTATTTTCCCATGTTTAAATCTGGTAAACCTGCTATGTTGTTTGGTTTGGTCCCATTAAAAACTCAGATAATTTGCCATGTTCTAATTTATTCCTTCCGACCCAATAAAATTATTATTTTTTATTTTAAAATTGTATCATTTAAATTATCACTTTAAAACAATTAACAACTATTTAAACTCATATTTCCTTTTAATCTTTTGTTTTAGTTTATCAAAGACCAAAAATTAACTTTTCAAGAAGAAAATTATCATTTGAACTTTTTTACATCACATTTTTACAAAAAAAAATTCTTCCTAAAACTCCTTAAAAACTTGACATGTGACCGTTTAACTAGGACGGAGGGTATAATTTTTAAAATTTTAAATTAAAAAGTATTAATTGAGGTAATATTGGTTGAATATTCCCTTTAGGGAATTTAATTGGAAATCTACCCCTTTGAGCAACATTTGAAAAATACCCCTTATTCGGACTATGTAATAAAAGCTCACGGTCCGTCAAATGCGTTTTCAAAACTCACGCTTAGGCGGACGCGAGTTTCAGTATGATGTGTTGCCACTTATCCATTGGCCTATTTTTTAAGCTGTTAAAAGAACTTGCGCTTACCAGGTTCGTGAGTTGTGCGAGACTTTGAGAAGATATGGCGCGAATTATCGTGTTTTCTGGATGGAACTCGCGTTGTAACGAACGCGAGTTTTATGTATTCCTTTTGTTAAAACAAGGCTCGATAAGTATGTTTTAGGTGAATTTACACAGTGTTGGGGGTAATTTTTCATATTTTTAAACTTCGACTTCGTATTAGTGAGTCATCTCTTGAAAATGATGTAAAAATTATCTCGTATAAGGCATCTGAACGGGTGTAAAAATCGCGTTAAAAAAGTTTTGTTGCCACATTTTTATGCATGAAGAACATAGAAACAAGGGTCGATAAGCATGTTTAAGTGGATTTTGGGGGATATTTTTGCTAGTTATTTAACTTTTACGTCGTAGTACGAGAACATATTTTTACAATGGTCCAGAAATCGACCAGTATAAGGTATCTAAACGGGTGTAAAAATTGTGTTAAAAATGCTATGTTGCCATTTTTTGCTTGCATGAATAACATAGAAACAAGGGTCGATAGGCATGTTTAAGTAGATTTTGGGGTATTTTCTAGGATCTTTTTTCTTGTTATTTAACTTTCATGTCGTAATACGTAAACATATGTTTAAAATGGTCCAGAAATTAGCCCCTATAAGGCATCTAAAAGGGTGTAAAAACGTATTAAAATGCTATAGAAACCATAAAACGCAACTTAGAAGATTGTTTATGATATTTAGAAATAAAACATTACGCTTAGAAGTACAACTAGTTGATTCAAGGGCATATCCTAAGAGGATATTTTCTCTTGTCGTGTCTAGGGTTCATACATTTAGTACAGAGCCTAGGTTTCCCGGTCCGTTTTCGTGGAATCACATCCTCGGCAATGAATCCTAGTTGAACGTGGACGGCTTTTTTTTCTTGCGTCGCAGGGAAAGATCTGGCCCTATCTTAGGTTCATCGTCAACTATATCGCGATCACGTTTATTTTCGATCAGAGAAAACTCGTATCGGTATACCTTAAATATATTTTCAAGTCGGTATACCGGATCAACGAGTGTCATTGAGTCAAAATGAACAGATGCACAAGCAGTAAAGACATACGTACATGGGTACTTGAATGTCTAGAAACGTTCGCAATCGTATATTTTTTGGTGTAAATTAACAACGTAATTGTTCTGCATTATTCCTTCAAGTGGTCGCGAATATTCAGTAACCTGAAAGCGATGTTCATGACAAGAAAAACATATCGCACCCATCGCGTTTACGTGCGAATTGTACATTTGAAATTTTTGCTAGAGATCTGGATGAAACCTGTGGCCACCTTCCATCCAGTTCATTGCTTGTTTTCTGAGGGTTGCAAAAAGGGTATCCAGTCGATAATATGTCGCCATGACAACGGATGTAATAGGTAAACGACGCGTTCTCTTCAGAGACGAGTTGATCGACTCAGTCGAGTTTGTTGTTGTGTGGCCATATTGACGACCCCCATCATAACATCGTAGCTATTTCTCCCTCGAGATATCAATAAGATAGTTATATCCATATGATTTTCTTACTCTCAACTCTTCTAGCAGCTCCCCAACCTCATCAGCTCAGTGTGCGTTGCCTATTCAATAAAAATGGAATAGTTAATAAGAAATAATAATAAAAGCCATGCTAATTAATAATTTTTATAGTGAAAGGTGTACCCATACGAAGAACCATTATACGCTCATCATCATTCTTATATCTCTGGTAGTAATTGGCAGCAATGTGTCGCAGACAATACTGATTATGAATATATGAAGGTTCCCAAGACAGGCCCAAACGTTCGATTAATCCTCATATCCTTGTGCCTCTGTCTAAAATAATACATATCCCATCTTCATTTTCCCTTAGAACTTGACGTAAGACATGCGTATGTAGGTTGGTGAGAAAAAATGTCCACGAAGAGATATCTTTCTTTTTAACGATAGCGAACGCGATCGTAATGCATTTTATGTTATCGTCTTGTACAACTGCCAGTAGTAAAATCTGAGTGTATCAATCATACAAGAATGTGCCATTGATATGCAGTATCGGCTTGTAGTGGCAGAAAGCCTTAACAGATTACAAAAATGTCTAAAAAAACAAAAAAATTGGTACTCTCCAGGTACGACACGATTATTGTAGTATGACGGCAATGTCTCTAGTTGCACAATTGTTCCTGGGTTGTATTTCTGCATCATTTTTAGCCACGTTCGCAACTAGCTGTATGATTCCTCCCACAGCCCATACAGTTGTTGGATGGCACGATATCTTGCAAACCATGACTTATCTTATTTAACTGTGTACGTGAATTAAGATTTAGTTGAAGCTATACATACTGACACAGATACACATGGATTTGCTTTTCAGGAGTGGAAGGATATGATCACAAAGCACGTGTATATCCAAGTTAGGATGATCTTAACTTAGGTTTTTCAAGGAGCATGTATGAGAGCAGATAAGTAGGAAATTGAGTAAGAGGAATCTAGAGCGAATTAATATGAAATTGAATAAGAGATATATAGAGCGAACTACTATGAAAATTTAAGTAGTGAGTTTTTTAAGAAGTTAGGGGCTATTTATAGGGTTACAAATGAACCAACCTTCAACGAAGAAGACTATGTTCATGTTCTTGTGTTTATTTTTAAAGGCGTTGATGTTCGGTTCTTATTTATTTAAATTTATAAATTGTGTTAGCGTTCGTTTGTTTATTTCTAAAAATGTTCATGTTCGTTTAATTAATGAAGCTCGTGAAAGTGTTCAGGAACGTGTTCAATTCAATAAAGCTCGTGAACGTGTTAGTTATTTCTTTTACTAGTTTCAGTTATTTGTTTAGAAATGTTAACTAAACTAACAATCGTTCAAATTTTAAATTATGCAAAAACAACAAAAAGAAACTTACATTTCAACATGAACTTATATAACATCCTTATAAGCAACAAAATAAAGCACATATTTTTATGTAACCGGTAACTAACCAAAATCTATAACCAATGAGGTATTGTAACCAGTAACCCACCAAATACGGTAACCCACGAGAGGGGTAACCGGTCGATTACACCAAAGCTTCGTGGATTTCGTGCTACTCAGAGTAATTATCATCTACAATGGTAAGGGCTTTAACTCTGGTTACATATGGTGGTCTTCATCTAGCCTCCACGATAAAGACGTAAGAATAAGTTACCCCCAGGCCTCGAACAATAGATAAGAAGTACGCGAGCAATTTAAAAAGAACACGCGTTCTCGGATATTGTGATTTGTCGTTTGCCTTGAACAAAAACATAGAACGCCCATCTCACAAAAACTGTTATCCCACCAAAAGCATGAACTCATCATATAAATACAACTACATATACCAAAAACCACAATATTCGAGAAATCTTTTTGCAAACTAATTTTTTGGATACGTCCTTTTTTGCCATTAGTAGCTATAATAGAATCGAAACGTCCACCTCTATATATAAATTTATTTATTCATATATGCGCCCTGGATGGTATTTAAAGTGCAAACTCGCGTTCATCTAGATGCGAGTTCTGGCAAAAATTGAACTAAACTCGCGTTCATCTAGACACGAGTTCATTCGAACATTAGGAGACGTGTTACTGCTAGTTTAACTTGTTTTCATTTGAAACAGTTAACAAAAATTTAAACTGTTATGTGGTCTTACAATTAAAAGTTACCAAAAACTGTAATATATTACGAATTAAAAAAGTACATATATACTAATTTAAATTTTTTAACTAAATATAAAGTAATTAAAAAAATAAACTGTTATATATTACAAAAATATATTAAAATATGGTTCAATATTTTCATATACAATAAATTAAACTAACGATGCCTATGTCCATTGGTACCACAAAGCGGTGGATGACGAGGTTAATCGGGATTGCGTCGGGCACAAAGGGGAGTAACTGTTTACTCATCATCATCATCATTATTCTCAGTTTCAGCTCCAATAGTACCACTCGTTCTAACGGGCCCACCGGTGAAGAAAAATGATTACGGCAGCATTTGCTAGACAAACCCAGTTCCAAAGTCAGTTGTCACTGACGAAAACTGTATCAAGGGAAGATAGGCTAAAGGAACACTCGACGTCCCACTAATCATCGCTGAAAATAGACCATAGGGGTCTGACACAACAAGCGTGAAAAAATATTCGGTCAGACTCAGAGGTGGATGAAATGATGAGTGTATCAAGTAGTTGAAGGTCTGTAAGGTAGCCTGTAAAGGTCTCGGTGCCGAGGAGGCAGAAGCATGTCTTCTCGTCGATGATGGAGCACTGCACGAGGTGTTTCGTGCTTCTTTCGTACCCTGAGACGGTGGGTGATTGCATTGTGTACGCTGATAGACGATGGCTCGTTCCTCTAGAGTCAGAATAAATGGTTTCTCATTCATCATAAACTAAGCCTCGTAATTCAAGCTGACCATTGTCTCGAATATGCGGTAGTCACGGTAGAATTGATATTGCTGATCTGTCATGTACCTCTACTGAGCGATATAATCTATGTGCTTCACTGCCAAATCAACCTATCAGACAATAAAAAAAGTTTTATTATTCTTTTTAGATATCAATTATGTTTAAATTAATAAAAGATTGAGTCAAATAAAAAAATATTACCTTAGGCTTCCCTTGTCGAGTGAGCATGTGCAGCTCATCCAAATTTGGAGAGGCTACCGAAATTCGTTAGACACAACCAAACTGCTTTAGGACGCGGTTACTTGGATGCCACTCAACTACGGCATAGCAGATGAATGGTACAGTGGCCATCCAAGCAAGCCTCGTGTCCTCCAAAAATACTGAGATGCACTCATAGACTTTCGGATCCGCGTAAGGTGTCCATAAAAACTATACAATATACAATTATAACTATGTATCAAATTTAATTTAAATAAATACACCACATTTAATAACAAATACACTTGAAATTGTTACCTTATTCCATGATTCATTCTCAATATCATGTCTGATAGCACTCAGACCCTTGAAAATACCAACATGAATTAAATAACCGCTCCACCTACAAAACAATAAGATAATTTTAATATTAAAAAATGTATAATAAAAAATATACTCTTTTTTACCTCCGGCACATGGAAAAATATATGGACTATGCTGGCTAAGTTGAGGGCGTAAAAATAGTATTCTCTACCATGCCTAGGACTGAAGCAACAACAAACAACCTCCAATGTTGTACTTCTAAGTATAGGTGTTCTCGCACATCTCCCTAAACAAAGATGCCAAAACCTCTGATCCCTAGCTCAATTTACCTGCATCTTTAAAATCCCGCAAATGCCGCAACCACAACGTGTGAACTTTGTTGCGGGATTTGTCAAACATTAATATCCCCTTGATCATTAGTAAAATATGAGCGCTAGCATATGACTACAATAAGAAAAAAAAATATTAGTATATGTAGATTTAATTATTTTACTAAAATTAATAGAAAATTTTATTTTTACCTTCTTCACGTCTTCATTCGCGTCATCCAATAAATTCTTAAAAGTATCACGCAGCCACATTAGTTTCACACGCCCACCGTCCAGCGACTCTGACGCAGCCCCTAACAAATCTAAACATAGGCGCTGTTAATCACCGCTACTATGACTGGTGATAACCTCTCTATCAACAGACAAACGGAGGATATGGGAGATGTCCTCTAAAGTAATCACCGCCTCGCCGCACTAAAGGTGGAATGTGTATGTCTCTGGCCTCCACCTCTCAAGAAAAATGTTGATCAAATCAACGTCCAATTTCGCACCTCTAACAATTCTGGATGCATGCAGAAATCTAGCCTCCTCAATATATTGTTCTAGCTTCGGGTGTGGTCTATTCGACATCTGATTGTAAAAAAAGTCCAGACGTTGTTCCACCCCATTATAAAAAAATAAACAAATATAAACCAAAACCACTTTTAATTAAAATATATAACAAAATAAGAAAATAAAAATATTAAACTAAACTAGATAAAAATTACATTCATCCGAAGAAAATTGAAAACATGTATGTGATCCAACCTTATTAATCTCGCCATTATATCAAACAAGAGAAAACAATCGAGAAATTGAGAGAGAGTGAATTTTGGTGTATGGAAAAAGGTAGGGGTCCATTTTATAATAGAAATCACACCGGTTGGGTTGCGAGTATTTAGTGAAACGGGCGTCTTGTTGAATGCGAGTTTCAAAATTCGCGCCCTACAAACACGAGTTCTACGTAAATTTAATGCGGTAATTAAAATTTTCAACCGTTCAAGTTATTATCCAAGAATTCGCGCACCACCAAACACGAGTTTCGTCCTTTTCCGGATAACACGATAAATTCGAGCCGTTTCGTATGAAAATCTCGCCAAACTCGTGTCCTATAAGGAGCGAGTTCTATTTTTTTAAACAAACTGGGTTAACAGATATGATAATCCACAGTGGATGAAACTCGCGTCTGGATAACCACGAATTTTAAAAACGCGTCATACAGATCGCAAGTTTTAAATACGTGACTCGATTGAGGAGTGTTTTTTTAAATGTTGTTCAAAGGGGATAGATTTCCAATTAAATTCTTTAAATGAAATATTCAACCAATATTGCCGTTAATTGAACTGCACTTATAAATTAAAGTGAAAAAAGGGGAAGAACTGATATTTACAGTGAAAGCAGTCCCTGCCAGTGTAATATCATCTTGAAACGAGAGTTGATGTGCTTAAACACACTGATACTCATGCACTTATACAACCTGTCACCACCAACTCACAGCCTGGCAACCCCTGCCAACTGTCCCCACTAATTTTTTTACCAAATCACGACGAAATCCTACGTGGCACCTGTGTCCAAAACCCGAGGCCCCTCCTTTGTTATGTATAAACTCCCCCAAGCCTCATCTTCCACTTGCCCGTTTACCGATTGAAGTTCAAACTCATTCAAAGCTTCTTAAAAAGAATAGACAAAAAACAACAACGTTAAACTCCACGAATCTTGAGAATGGGTGTTTGTAGTTCTTGCGATTCAAATCATGCAGCCACGGCCAAGCTGGTTCTCCAAGACGGTAGATTACAAGAGTTCCCTTACCCAGTCAAGGTTTCCTACGTCCTACAAATGAACCCCACGTGTTTCATTTGCAACTCCGATGAAATGGAATTCGACGACGTCGTGTCAGCCGTCGAAGAAGACGAGGAGCTTCACCCCGGTCAGCTTTACTTTGCCCTGCCGTTGAATTGGCTTAAGCATCCTTTGCAGGCTGAAGAAATGGCTGCATTGGCGGTTAAAGCTAGCTCCGCTTTGATGAAAAGTAACAATGGCGGTGGAAAATGTGGGTGCAGATGTAAGACTGTTGTTCCTTTTCCGGTTTCAGAGAAATCTAATCGCCGGAAAGTTGCCTTCGCCGGCGGTGGTGGGGGCGGGAAGAGAGGTAGGAGAAAGTTTAAGGCTATGGTGAGTGCAATTCCAGAATAGGGAAGGGTTGTTTTGGGAAATGAAGAGGGTGGTATATTTGTAGATTAGTCTAATCGTTGGTAGGAATGGGGTGATCGACTGTCATTGCGGATGTTATTACCTTTTGTTCACACAATATAAGATTATATGAGAATAAAATTATTAAAATATAATATATTATTAAAAATATTATATTATATTATTTGATTTATTTAGTAGGAATATAAGATTGTAGTATTTGGTTAGAGGAATATAAGATTAATTAGAAACAAAATTTATCAACTTGCCATTATGATATATTTTTTAATAAGTTAAATTTTAAATTATTAAATTAAAAATATTTACATAAAAATTTATAAAACTATTTTCGTCACATCTAAAATTTACAAAAACTTTATATTTATAATATAAATAATATTAGATCATTTTTTAATTTTTTTATATTTATATATCCTTATTCTCTTTTAATTTTTTTTGAACCAAAAATTCTATTTGTTTAATATGTTTAGATTTTTAAAATTTTTTATTAATTTTGACCATTTATCAAATAAATTAAATTAAATAATAAAATAAATTTAAAAGTAGTAAAAATGATAAAAATAAATTAATCTACTATTTTTTAAGATGAAAAATATCTTATGAATCAAATAATAAAATTAATATCATCAACTCTTAACGCTTTCACTCTCAAACAACATACAATCTCATCTTATATCCATAGAAACATAATAAATACAATAATAATAATAATATATTAAACATTACAACCTTATTTAAATATATGCAACATCATTTATATATTAAACTAATATTAAATAAAAATATTTAGTAAATAAATAATTAGTCGCCTAATTAAAAATGTAATAAAGGATCAACATGAACATAATTTATTATCTTAAAGGTAATATTGTCCAAAGGGAAAGAATTGTGTAATATCTAAGAAAATGAGGAGAATAACATTTCCATCATTTGGGGAAAAGAAGCCACTATTGAGAAAAGTATAATACTTTCTTGTGGAAATCCTCTTAAACCAAACACGGGAATACAAATTTAGAAAAAAATTATTATCCCTTGTAATCATCTTTTTCACGAACCAAACACAATTTAAAGTTTAAAATCCTAGCATGTCTTTACCGTATCATTTGCCCATATGAGGGTCGTGTTATAATTTTACCCATGTTTGGGTAAAAAAAGGAATTTACACAAAAAAAATTCATAAGGTAAATGTTGGGATTAAAGTCCATTTAAAGTGAAAGTAGATGTTTTTTTTTTAAAAAAGTGAAAGTAGATGAATTGTCATTCGACCAATTAAAGGATCTCAAACTTATTAGTAAATTGACTAAAATTAAGTTTCGCAAAATTTATTATAAATATTATATTTTTAATTTAATTTATTTCATTCGCACGTAATTTAAACTTTATATACCATTTAAAAAATTCAGTATATAATTTTATTAGATCAATAAAATAACCAATACTCGTCAGTTGTCGTAACGAATGAAATGGAATAGAGATCGGTAAGATTTTGTTCTCACATATTCATATTGGAACAAAAATCTCGTTTTATGTTTCGTTTCGTGTCACGATATTAAAAAATTAAATTTTAAATTTTAATTATAAACTTTAAACCTTAAAAATATATTATACTTTTAATTTCTTAAACCATAATCATTCACTTTAACCCTAAGCCTAATTTTTTAGTATGAGAGCATATATAGAGGCACCAAAAAAGGGTATAGGATTTATATTCCTCATATTGATGTCGGCAAGAACGAAAGACTCTCCTCACCACATTATTCATGATCCCAACTAATAAAAACTAATGCTTCATTTATTTGATAAAAAAATAACATAAAAAATAATAAAATAAATTATTTTTATTAGTTGAGACCGCATATAACGTAGTAGGAATGGCTCATAATATAGTTTATCACCATGATTTATTGTTTTTTCTAGCCCGGATATAAATTGAAATATAGTAACAATAAACGATAAGAGAGGTTTTCTTTTTCAGGTCATTGTTACAAATTTCTTCTTCTTTCAAACGTTGGAAACTTGTAGTTGTAAACCTATCTTCTTTCTTCTGGTTGGCAGTGGTAATGGCGGCAGACTCCATCAAGTTCAGCTTCAACTTGTTGTACTGAATACCCTTTTCTGCAATTATTGAATGGAACTTAAACTCAAATCAATTGCATAAAAACAAAAACAATTAATTGAAAATGCTTGACCATTAGCTGGTGGCAGAACAAACGCCTGTTTGGTTGCTTAGAAAATTACCGTGCATTAAAACAAACAAGATGGAAAAGTAAAATCATGATTTTCAAGATCGGACTCTTATTGGCGGGACCATGGCCAACAAACATCCAAAGCTTCCTATCCATCATTTCACACAAGTTAGTGGTCCTTAATTTCTCGTGAGTCGGTCCAAATTAAGATGGAATTGCATTCAATTATTCCTTTAATTAAAGCATATTGTCACATGCCGCCAGTCCATGACTAAAATGATCGTACACTAAAGGGCATGTCCAAGCATTCTACGTGCTTTACTCGATCGAAGGACCTGAGTCCACACTAACGTTGTACACTATAAGGCTGAGACAAGCATTTCATGTGCCGCCTGCAACTAGAAGAGCTGAGCTAGCACCCTTCACACACCCAAGGGGCCCAAGCGAGCACCCTCCATGCTACCTAGATCATGGAGCCCGAGTTAATACTATTGTGCGCACTTGAGGGCCAGAGGAGCCCTATTCGAGTTGCCCATGATCCTATGGCCCAAAACAACACCTAGCATGCTGTTAAGGAAGTTTTGGCCAAGAGAATCGGGCCTATCAATGCCCAATCCGCCCAAAAAACAAAGACCTTATAAAAATATTATTCTTGGACCAACACACAAGGAAAGAGAGCATCTTTTCACCAACACTTGGGGAAAGTATCCTTTGCCACCTAAGTGTGATTGTATTGAGTGATTTTTATCTTTTATTATTACCGATAATCAATTAATTCGCATTGAATTTCACAATCCATTGTAAACAGATTCATCTTTTAAATAACGATTACGATATGATGTTAAGATAAAATAAATATTCATGCCATGGAAAGGGTGTTAAAAAATATCCGATATGACTGATCCGATCTGATTATTCGATCCAAAAATTTGAATATTCGATCTGATTTTTATTTTCGGATAGGATTTTAGATATGATTTTTTATTTTCTAGATCAGATACGGATCACAATATTCCAAGTTTTAAGTTATCTGAAATATCTATAAAAAATTTTTTATAGACATAAACCTTGTTATATTTAGTAACTTAATGCTTGTTATATCCATAAATTCGAAAAAATAAAATTTTCATATATATTAATCTTGTTATATTTTACAATTTGTTAATTTTATATATTCAAAAATCCAAAAATTTCATAGATATAATCATCAAATTTAAAAATACTTAAATCAAATTATATATTCATATAATCAAATATTCGATTTTTTTAAATCGGATACTAATTATTATTTTATCAATTCAAAATTTTAAATATTCAAAATTTTGGATCCAATCCAAAAATGAAGACCCCTACCATGGTCCATGGAGGGCTCAACCACCTTAATCATAGAGCCCCGTTGGGTCTGGATACAACTGTTTCTCAAATAAATTTGGAGTTGAATTTTGCTGGGGAATTAAATATTTTATCATAAATCGCACGACTGTCGATGAATTAATATGATTAAGTAATCGTGCATGCCCTACTACAGCCATTGCATTTGGAGTATATTCACTTTTTTCTTTTTGCTTTTATGGCACGTGTCGCCAGGGACTTTATTAACCTACGAAATCGTAGATACAAATAGGGACATAGCCATTATTGAATTACGACCAGGACATATCAATTAATTTTAAAATAAATATAATTTTAAAAGGTAATTGAATCATAAAAATTAGGGAGAGTAAGTTTATTTTATAAATTTTAAATTAAAAAATCTTAAAAATTAATTAAATAGAAAAAATGAGTGGTTAAAGTTTAATTTTATTAATTTTAGATTTTAGGTCCTTAAAAATAACAATTCATAAACTTTTGAGAGGTGCAAGGAAGGGACAAAGGTTTAATTGTAATGGTTTCAAAATTATTATAACCTAAAATATAATTAACCCATTACAATTGTAATGGTGGAAATGGAGGCAATTTAGATTGTCTGTCTTGTTACTCATGTTCTATTATTGTTCGCCTATTCACCATGGGCCCTTTCAAGCTAAAACATTTTAGTTCAGGTCCATTCAATTTAAAGTTTAATTTTTATTAAATAGATACATATTATATTTTTAGACCGGAACTCGAACCTATACATGATGAGATAATATAATATTTTTTAGTTAATAGCGAATTAGTGGATCTATTAAATTAGTTCTCCTACATTTGATTTTATGGTATACAGGTAATACTGCAATTAACAATAAAGCTCGACAGGATTGTTTTTAAAAACTTTTTAAATGGAGAAGGGTACTGTGGAGGAGCGACGACGGAGGGGTTTCACATTGTTCATCGGAAATCTATCGGAAGGTATTCACTGAGCCGGATTGCGTTTGGCGTTTGACAACTGCGCCAAGGTTTTGGGTGCGTTTATTCCTTTAAAGCGATGTCGAGATGGTAGTAGGTTTGGCTTTGTGTGTATAGGTACGTTAGGAGATGCTCGTTTGGCTATAGAGAGATTCAATGCTTCATCTCCGTGTGGGTCGATCATTTATGTTTCGATGGTGAGAATACCATGCCTGGTGCGGGATGATTTTCGAGAGATGCCGAGAGGTCGGGTGCGTGATGGTCGACAACATAGCCTTGGTCGATCCCTAGTTCGTCGACAGCATAGAGGGCTAGCGATTTTTGAGTATAGGGGGACAGAGGGTAATGAGGAGTGTAGTGTTCGTCAGGCTGAGACATTAAATCGACAAAAGAGACATGGATCCAATGGAGATCATGTAAAAGTGACAGGATTACAAACTATGGGAGAACCAGACCCGGATGCTAAGGATATTCTTGATCTCAGCATGTTAGGGTGGTGTACGAAATACATATCGCTTAGATCCTTGGAAGATGGTTTGCATGCAGCTGGTTATTGTAGGTTTAAATTAATGAGGGTTTTGGGGTTAGTTGTTTTGATTCTGTTTGATGGTGCTCAAACATGGGGGAATTCCTGCAGGATACAACAGCATTATCTATGTGGTTTGATAGGGTCAATGAATGGAATGCAGAGATAGCGAGGTTCTATAACCGTCGGGTGTGAGTGTCAGCGTATGGCTTGCCTCCTCATGTGTGGTGTCAAACGACATTTGATGTGATTGCATCTTTATGGGGATCGTTCATCGCTGTAGATGATGAAACGAGACAGCCTTTGTGTTTTGAAAGGGCAAATATCTTTTTAACCACTAGTAGCCTGGATAAAATTGACGATTTCGTTACGCTTAAGGTGCAGGATATTTCTTATTGAGTTTGGGTCACTGAAGCGGAACCACTGTTTCGGTAGAGTTTCAGTGTGGACAATGACACTAAATCTTTGGATCAGAGTTCAGAGTATGAGTTTTATGGCCATCACAAATAAAAGGTTCAATTGTTTGAACTCGGGGCTGAATCTACTAAGAAAGAAGTTAGGGAGGATCAAGATTGTGTTAACTTCGACAATGGTTCATCTTGGGATATCACACCAGCTAAAGGTTTGTTGTTTGGTATTGTAGAACCTACGGTTGATGGTCATGTAGAGCCGTCATTTAATGATGGTGAGGCTGTGGTAGAACAACGAGTGGACGTAGATTTGGTTGAGGGGTCCGATTTTTACGGTGATAAACAAGTAGTTTGTGAAGAGGAGATTGTTCCAGTATCTAATACACAGTCCCAGTTTGAGTCAAATACAAATTTGTTTGAGGTAGCTGTTAATTAGGTAAATTCTATTCCTTCTTTGGTGTGCACGCCAGTTATCCCCCTATTGCTGCAAGTTCTTCGACAACATCTCATTTTTCTCGGAAACGTCATGGTCGACCTCGGAAAAATGTGACCTCCTTGGGTGAGGACACTATAGCCAAGTCAGGTTCTGTGCTTGGAGAAAAGGCGTTGAATCATGAAGTGGATGCTACGCTGCATTTGAGTAGGTTGATTTGGGTTCAGTTGATCGAACGAGAGGAGGACATCGTTCACGATCTTAGTCGTGTGATATCAGGGAGTAGGGTGGGGTTTTGACAATGTAAATTGTATCATTGAATATTCGGGGTTTGGGCGGTGTGAGAAAGAGAAGGAGTATTCGTCATATATTGCGATTGAATAAGACTGACATGGTATTTTTGCAGGAATAAAAAATGGAGGAGGTTTTGGCTCTTGTGGTGGCTAGCCTTCGACCCTTGGATTCTTTCGAGTTTCTCTTCGCTCCGTCAGTAGGGGCATCAGGCAGTATTGTGGTGGTATGGGAATCGTCAAAATTCAGTATGAAATCGATAGAGATTGTTCGACAATTTATCTTGTTGTAAGGTCGGTGGATTAGTAAAGGCGTGCCTTGCTGTATTTTGTTTGTATATGCTTCTTGCATAGTTGCTGATCGGGTTTTACTTTGGGAGGAATTAATGTTGCGCATGAATAGCTGGGATCGTCCTTGGTGAGTTGCTAAGAATTTTAACTCGGTCCGCTGCTCTTCTGAGCATCGCGGATGTTGTTCTCTGCTATATGTATGGAGAAGTTTAATTTTTATTGATAATGTCAGACTGGTAGATTTGCCGTTATCTAGGAAGCAATATACATGGTTTGGATCTGATGATCACTGCAGTAGACTTGATCGTTTTATGGTTTCTAGCTCTTGTGTTGACTATTTCAGCCTTGTGCAACAATTAAATTTGCCGCGGTGAATTTTAGACCATTCACCTTTGCTGTTGTTGTGTGACATCGTAATTGAGGGCCAAGACCTTTTAAATTTTTTAATTGTTAGATGGATTACAAGGCTAATATAGATCGCATTGGTCATGAGTAAGAGTGTTTGTCTGCTACTGGTGTTGAATGCGGTAATTTGACAGTGAAACTGAAGAATCTGAAACAGTTCTTGCGCATTTGGAATCATTCTGAATTCAGAGACGTAGATAAGATAATTGCATCGGCCCAGAAGTGTATTAATATTGTTGATAATGTTGTGCCTTTAAGAAATATGATGGAAGAGATCTTGGAGCAGCGTTGTATGTGGTTAAAAGAGTTATGGCGGGCAATAACTCGTAAAAAATCGTTATGACGGCAGAAATCCCGTCCGACTTAGCTACGGTTGGGCGATAGGAATACGGTATTCTTCCATCATGTTACAAAAGTTTGTGCTGCTCACAATAATATTGTGGGACTGAAATTTAAGGGTGAGTGGGTCACGGATTTGAGCAGCCTCCGTAGGCTTGTTTTCGCTATTTTAGTAAACATTTTGCAAAGGAACATCGGCTTGTATCTTGAAAATTTTATGGCACTTTCAAGCAGGTTAACGCGGCAGCAATGGATATTCTAGTGGCACTGTTTACCCTTGAATAGATTCGTGCTGCCATTTGGAGCTGTGATGGCTCTAAAGCCTCGGGTCCAGACGGTTTCAATTTTGAGTTTTACAAGAGAGGTTGGGAATTTGTGAAGAATGACGTGTTTCAATTTATACAGTAGTTTTATACGACGGGCAAGTTGCCTAATAGTGCTAACTCGACATTTTTAGTTCTTATTCCAAAAAAGAGTTCTTCTATGACGATCAGCAGTTTTAGACCAATTAGCCTTGTGAACTCCACCAATAAGATCTTAGCTAGGACCTTGGCGAGGCGTATGCAATGGGTGATGAATGATATTATTAGTGACACTCAAATGGCATTTGTTAAAGGTCGTCAGATAGTGGATGGGATTCTTTTGGCTAATGAGGTTATACATTCTCTGCGTGAGGGCAGGGCTATATTTGTGGCTTTTGTATTGAAGCTAAACTTTGTCAAGGCCTATGATTGCGTGCGTTGGGAGTTTCTTGATTATGTCTTACAACATATGGGGTTCAGTTCAATGTGGCGCCATTGGATTTGGGAGTGTGTAAGTACAGCTCGGTTATCGGTTCTTCTGAATAGGTGTGCATCAAAAGAGTTTAACATAGGTCGTGGAATTAGGCAAGGCTTTCTATTGTCACCTTTTTTTGTTTGTTGTCGTGGCGGAAGCTTTGCACCAAATGTTGATTTTAGCATATAATGTAGGAGCCCTTCGTGGTGTGTCGATATCTGAGAAATTTTTTTATTTCTCACTTACAGTTTGCAGACGACACCATCATTTTCTTTGAGGGCTCGATTGTTTGTGTGTACACTATTCAGCATTTGTTGCATTGTTTTTAGGTTTGTTTTGGTTTGCGAATTAACTTTCATAAGTCGTCATTGTTTACCTTTGGGGCTGTCGCAGATATTATTGAGCAGGCAAGAATGTTTTGGGCTGTCAAGTAGGCGAGTTGCCTTTTAATTATTTAGGGCTGCCTCTAGGGGTTAATCCGAGGAGCAAAGCTACGTGGGAGCTGGTGATTGGGCGCTTTTGGGTGACCTGGCTGGATGAAAAATGGTATCTCTATCTTTTTCTGCGCAAGTTGCTCTGGTCAATTCGATTCTCTCAGCATTACCTATTTATTATATAGAAATTTTCTTGGCTCCGAAGGGGGTGATTGCATCTATCGACAAAATTTGTAAAGCGTTTTTATGGGGTAGTGTAGAGTTACACCGCAAGATGTGTCGCGTTAGCTGGAAGGTTGTTTGTAGGCCTCGACACTTTGGTGGTTTGGGGATGGCTGATTTACAGGCTCAGAATTTGGCATTACTCTCGAAATGGGCATGGCGATATGCTCAAGACCCTACATCGCTTTGGCGTTCACTTATTGTTGCCAAGTATGGTGAAAATGTACAATGGTGACATTTTAATACGACGCGCAGAAACTCGATGTCTGTTGTATGGAAACAAATTGTCCTTACAACTACGAGTGATAATTTTGATACCCATATGGGCGTGGCGTGTTTCACTTGAAAGGTAGGGTGTGGCGAGAGGGTTTTATTTTGGTTGGATCTGTGGTGTTCCGAGAAGTCATTAAAAGACATCTTCCAGCGCCTTTTTTCTATTGCTTGTAATAAATTGTCTATGGTTTTTGATTATGATGTTGATGGTGTGTTTTCGCATGAGAATTGGTTTTTTTTTGCTGCGAGTTGAATGTTTTTGAATGTCGACAGCTTGATGACTTGTGTTCTCTTGTGCGATCGATTGTGTTGCGTTCTAGGGTATGTGATTGTCTAATTTGGAAGCCTGATATGAATGGCACTTTTTCAGTTCGAAAGTTTGTTGATTTGTTGATGCTTGATAAGGCAGGTGATACATCATTCGGTGAGTGTTTCGCTGGGAAAGTTTTGGTTCTACCAAAGATTTAAGCATTTTTATGGTTTGTGTGGTTGGAACGGCTGCCTACATTTCAATTTCTGAGGCATCGCGGTATTCTTTTGTCTGCAACACAAGGGTTGTGCGTGTGGTGTGCCTTGCTTGATAAGGATGTTGATCATATTTTATTCTCTTGTGACACGGCTCGTATAATTTAGGTTTGGTTTTTGCAATGGTGGAGTGTTTAATTGGTGTTCCCGAGAGTGTTATTCGACTTCTTGCGTCTTGATTGTATGTGTTCTTTCTCAGGGGTGCGGAGGAAGTGGTGGATGTCATGTGTTTCAGCGTTACTTTGGACTTTACGGCTTGCACGTAGCGAGTTGGTTTTCAATAAGAAGCGCTTGTCGATAGCAGAGCTCTACTTTTTGATTAAGCTTCGATCTTTTTTCGGGTTAAAGCTTCGAAAGCGGATCCGAATGTATGTGAAGCTATATGATGGCATTGTCCTAGTGATTGTATTGGTTCGTCTCTTTTTTGGAGTCCATGTGTTGGTATTTGTTGGGAAGCACTACATGAGGGGACGTTTAAATTCAACGTTGATGGTTCTGCAAAAGGCAAGCCGGGTCCTGCAGGCTTTGGCTGTGTTCTTCGTGATAAGACATGGAAGATCCTAGCTTTGTTTTGGTCCGTTGGGGGTTCTCGATTCCAATGTGGCTGAGTTGCGAGCTATTAAATTCACTTTGTTGATGTTGTTGGGTTCTAATTGAGCGGCTTGTTGTGTGATGATTGAGTCCGATTCGCGTATCGCTATAGGGTGGGTATTGCATTCTCGGAGTAGGCCTTGGAGACTTTGGGATGTTTTTGTCTCTATCGACTCACTATGTTCTAGTATGCCGAACATTTGTTTCCATCACGTTTTTCGTGAGGCCAATGCACTTGCAGATGCTTTGGCAAACGAGGGAGTGGCACGGTCTGTGGTGTTCCAAGCTAGTTTATAATTCCTTGGTGTTGGTCCGTGCGTTGGGTGCTGTTGTCGCGTGGGGTCGGGAGCTCCTGGGTGGTAGGGTGTGTTTGAGGATTTTATGTTTTTTGGGGTTTGCTGGTCGGTTGGATTTTTGCCCAGGCTTTGTATGATTGGTGCTATTGTTGTCTTTGATTGTTTGGTGTTTATGCTTTATACTATGTCTGTTTACTATATTCGTATAGGTACTCTTTTCTTTCAGTAGGTTTAGGGAGATTTTTAACGAAGTTTATGTGAATATTTATTCTTGTATGATTCTTTCTTTTAAATCGTACAAGTTACTGATAAAAAAATAAAGTTCGACAGTAAAAATTACTTGATTTATTGTATTTTAAAGTGACTTGGGAAAAAAAAATTGTTACCACCACAGAGTAAAATATTTTTATGAATCAAGGATTCAAATTTAATACATTCTACACAAGCGTCCAACTGTAGCCACTAAGCTAGGTTAAAAATTTAATAATATTCTATCAAAGTGAATATTTAAGTTAGATAACTGTTAAATTAAAGGTCAAATTAAAAAAAAATCACTTCATTTGGAATAAAAAATACTTATAATAACTATTTCTATATTTTTATAAAATTAATATTAAATCAATCTAAAAATTAAATTTATAATAGAATATAAATTTTAAATTATGAAAAATTTAAACAAATATTTATAAAAATTGTATTCTATCATAAATTATTTTAAAATATTAATTTAATTTTTAAATAATTTAAATTTTATTTTCTATCATAAATAGTTGTTATAAATTTAATTTTAAGAATTAATAATATTGATTTTACAAAAATATATAAATAGTCATTTAAATATTTTTTATTCTCAAAAGTCAAATAAATTGGAAAAATATAATTATAGTTTGATTTTTAATTTATCAGTTATATAATTTAAATATTAAAATTTGAAAAATATTAATAAATTCTTAATGTAGCTTATTGGCTAAGCATGTGGACATTATTACAAGAATAGAAATTTTTTGCTTCTTTTCGGTACTCCTTTTTCTTTCTATGCTCCACACTAAAAAAATACATTTATGGTTTAAGGAATTAGGTGTATAGCGTATTTTTAGAATTTAGGGTTTATGGTTTAAGATTTAAAGTTACGGTTTAAAATTTAATTTTTTTTAGTGTTGGGGCATAGAAAGGGCACAAAAAAGAGACATTTTTTTTCCTTATTACATAAGGTCATGTTTAAATCTCTAATTTATCAGAAACAATTTATTGTGTGATGATAACATAATATAAGTTAATATAAGTTTTAGTATTATTATCGCAAATAATATATAACGATATTTTTTAACTCTCAATATTTATATATTTTTTGTCATGTAAGTGTTTATTTTTTAACTAAATTTGACCCTCCACTAAAAGAATTGATTCGACCCCTTTTAAAAACTTAAGGGTCAAATTAATAAATAACTTCGGATCACATACATAACTATCAATTCGTTACATAGGTAAATACCATTGAACCTTGCTTGGACTTCAAGGCAACAATAATTTAAGAATCATATTAAGTATGTATTTGGTCCAAATTATAATTGATTTTTTTATTTGATTTATAGGATTTCCTTCTTTAAAAGGCTGTTAATTAGTCAAGCTTTCAAATGAACTTTCCATGCTTGTCGATATGAGAAAATAATTTTTTTGAATAGTTTAAAGGTGATTATATGGTAATATCCGTTCATATATATTCTTAACCCTTTTGACAATGTGTATACACTTTGTAGACAAAACGGTTTAAACTCGTGTCTCTTAAGATGAATATCATCTACTTTTCTACTATAACACTTGTTGGGTTCAATATAAGAAAATAACTAAACGGACCACATTTTGCGTTTTCTATAGTTTATTTTGTCAAGCAATATATGAACATAGTGGACAGTCGTTTTCAAACTGTGCACTGTTTTTGTTATTTAGCATATAAAGTTTACTTTTTTTTTTGAAAATAGCATATAAAGTTTACTTATTAGATGGAGATTCGGAATTGACCAAAATGTCTCCTATAAAATTACTACAATTATACAAATCTAAAACGATACATAAAATCATATTAATAATACATTTACCGACACAACATTTATTATAAAAATAAAGAGAATGCAGATATCAAGATTTGATTAAGATCTTAGACTCTTTTAAATGGTCAAAATTGTATATAAACCCTTTTAAAAATAATAAATCAATACATGATAAGATTATATTTCGACCATTTAAAATGAAAATTGGCTTAATTCTTCTAAAACAACTGTAAAATATGGAGTAATTTTAATTTTTTTTACTTCCACTGAAAAAAAAAACTGTTTTCAAGAAAGAAAGAAAAAAAAGAAGAAAATTTCAGATCTGAGTATTAAATAATAAGGATTATTATATCATACAGAGACAGTGAAAATTTTTTGTTTTTACAAGCGCTTCAATTTTAGAGTTTAGAGGTTTTAGTATAGGGGTTTATAATTTAGGTTTTAGGGTAATATGGTTAGTGCTTTAGGTTTTAACCTATAAACCTTAAATTTTAATCCTACCCAAATTTTATCAACAACCCCTAAATTCAAAACTAATACACCTAAACCCCTAAATCCTAAACCCTAAACAAAGTCTCTAAACCCTAAAACTAAGGCGCTTACGTAAATAAAGTTTTCACAAGTACTTGTGCAATGGAATAATTACTCAAATAATAATCCTCTCCCTTGTGTACTAACGTTGTATAAAACAAGGTAAACATCACCATTGGTCACTAAATTATTCTCATTTTCTTGTTTGATCACTAAACTATTATTTTTAGTAAAATAATCATTAAGGTTACGGTTTTTTCTACATTGAAAACCCACCTTTAAAAAACTCACTGAAAAACAGGAAAACGACAATAATTTATTGACTACAATAGAAAATAAGCAATAAATTAGTGACTAAAACAGAAAAAAGAACAACACTACAATAGTGATCAAAATAAAAAAAATAATATTAATAATAATTTTGTACAAAATAATAGTTTAATAATAAAGCAAAAATAATTTAATGATTACCCTATAAAATATTGCATCCAGGAAGGCATATCAGGAAAAATTAATGATATAGAAACCTACTACTATATATATATTATAAATGTAATGAATACCCCAATCAAAACCCTTTTCTAGATTTTTGTAAAACACCCAAGAAACGAAAAAGTTGGTAAGATTAGGCTAGATGGGTGCCTGTGTGTCTTCAGCTTCAAGCTCAAAATCAGACAAAACTGTAGGAGGAAGAGGAGGATCGAGTGCAGTCAAACGCTCATCGACAGCAGCCAAGGTGGTTCACATGGACGGTCGTGTTCAAGAGTTGAGGCAATCAGTCCAAGCCAATAGCATCGTTTCTCAGAATCCAGGTCACTTCCTTTGCAGCTCGGAGTGCATGTCTATCGGCACTAGCGTGCCCCATGTGCCAGGTGATGAGGAGCTTCAACCGGGACAAATTTACTTCTTGTTGCCACTCTCTCAATCTGATAAACCACTTTCCTTGCCGGACTTGTGTTCCCTCGCCATTAAAGCTAGCTCTTGCCTTGGCAGACACAGTCTGGAACTCTCGTCGAGCAACTCGAAACTCATCCTTAGGTGATCAAGGTGGTAAGATGGACATGTTCATCTGCAGATTAAGATGTGGATTTTTTTTTCATAAATGTGATTAATATTATACGATTTAGATTATAAAAGTCAACGGTTTTGGATTGGTGTTTTCACTTTAGGAAAGTAGCCATCCATCTAACTTTGTTAGCCAATTTGATCAAACTTTTGTAGGTGTTTTTTATCTTTTGTTTGGAGACAGATTGTTGAATTCATCGCCATTTTTGTTCCCTCTGAAGCTTAGTATTATGAACTTAAAACATATCAGAGGTTATAATTCTCAACAGTTTTTTGACACCCTTGTGACCTTTTGAATATCGTAACTGTATTAATCAATTGTGCTAAACTTGAACATCATGAACCGTGTTGGTACTTGTGTAATCACTAATCAGAAGTGCCAAATGGGCAGTGCAAGTTTTCTTCCCCCCAAATATTGTGCTGCCAATTTTTATTTTGCGACAGTTAAAGTCGGCCTTCACTGCAACTTCTAGAAGTCGGCTGAAAAACAGACTCCAGGGTGATTTGTTCAAAAATTTTCACACCTGCCACTAGCTGGCTAGTCGGCTTCCCTTCCCACTGACTTCTAGAAGTCGCGGTAAAAGCAGACCGGCTTTTACTTTTACTATAGAAACGGTCATAGATTGTGAAATAAAAAATAAAGTACCTCATATCACAAAATAAGAATAGACATCACAATATATGGGCAAAATATCCGACAATGTAACTAAGATTTCAACTTGAAAAAGACAATGTTGTGTCTACTATCAAATTGAATTTGAGTTCAAGCTAAAGGAAAATATATAAAATGCACTGATCTCTATGAACTTTTACCCTGATTCAGTTACATAACCTAACCAAAGCTATTTATCACCGAGCACATTGTCTGCAATGGTCAACGCCTTGGTTTCAGTTCAAGTTCCAGCTATTTGCCACAGTTTTGGTCGGACCTCTCAAGCGGAGTGAGCAAGTCGCCAATGTCAACAGGCCTTCTTGCTAAGTGCCAAGGAACAAAATGGGTTATCTCAGTTTGCAGACCTGACAGATCTCATGTCTGGAGCAAACCAGTTATGCTGTTTAGTGGAACAGTTATGGATCCTAAGAAACACCAATATTTGTTGTGGAAAGGGTTTTTCTTGTACATGCTTTATTCCTTTACTTTGATATGCATGAATAATCATGAAACCATGGAAGGTCAGTTCTATGATATTTTCAACCTCGAATCACTTTGAAGGAACAACCCAGAATGAGATTCTTTAATTCAGCTGAAGGCTTTGAGCAACTGAAAAGGGAAGTGTACTGTCAGCTAAATCTGAAGCACTCGGCTAACAGAACATACACCATGCCAAGAGCAGACTATGCAGTGTGCTCAAACATGACAGATGAACGTGATGTAGCCCAACTCTCCATATTTCACCAACAAGGGCAGATTTTTTAAGTCAAATTATGAAATGGGTTCACGTGTTGGTGCAGAAGACCAACTAAAATTTGAGAGGACAGACATTTTGAGTCAGATGTTCAAGTCGTGTAACTTTTTTTAAGGAAGAGCTCACACCATAACTGTATACAAACCTTAACGAACATTACATAGCACAGCATAATAACGATTACATCACAAAATATACCCCTATCATTTCTACTTTGTACAAGGAAAAATGTTTACAAAATGGTAAATACCTGAAAACTGCATCATGCCATTGATGCTTACAGGCAATCATCTAACTAATTCTTTAGATATTAGATACCTGAAGGTGAAATTGTGTGGGATCCATTCAATGCTCTTGCGGGATTTGCTTACCGGACATTTTCTAATGCTTCTACGAAGGGATTCAGGCAAAGATTGTTGGACCATTTCGATGATACTAGCTGGACATAAACTCGAGTCCTTTGCAAATGATTCTATGATCTTCGGTAACACAATTTTCAGGCCTTTGCGGACACCAAACGTAGCTCTGATGTACTCTTGTTTAGCAGTTTCCAGCTCTTGAAATACTTTCTGAGGTGTGTAGGCACGGACCTAATGAAATGAATAAATATGATCAGAAGGCCGACAATTTCCATATGGAAAACATAACACCAAGAAAACTTTATAGAGGCCAGCTAAAAAAGCTAACATCTTTCAATTGGTTCTTAAACATTCTTTCATTGGAGCTAATAGCAAGGAAAACACTAAGATCACAGATGATATAGTACCGCAGGATCGGAATGGTTTCCCAAACAGAGTGCGAAGTGTGAAAGTGGTTCTGGATGTTCAATTGCATATGCCTGCCTTCTGTCTCCAGTTTTAAACTTTTTCCTCGAAGAAATGAATAATCGAAGCCACTACAAGCAGGAGAAACCTTTGTCAGCTCCACCTTAAAAGTGAATTGTCTGATTCGAAATAATCGACAAATGCCGTCAGCCTTTTCTTTCTATATTTAACAAAGAAAAGACCACGCGGAAACATCATTTACAGATAACATATGCAACTTTCACACGAAGAGTAGAAATTCTGACTAGAGTCCTCTCTAAAAGATCTTTAACAATCTTAAGTACTTAAAGAATCAATATCGAGGACATGGAAGATGAAGCTTGAGATCTACCTGTCCAGGGCGAGACATACGACATCCAAGGATGGAACTCTGTATTGTATCCACACTGATGGTGTGACCCCCAATGTTATATGCAGCCTGAATAGTACAAGGCATAAGATAACACATACCAGTCTAGTTTCATCATTCAAGAGAAGCAGAAATGAAGGCAAGTTGGCTTACCTTCAACGGTAGAAATAGTCTTTTCACATTATTTTGTGGAATACCATAAGCCAAAAAAGCCTATATCATAGAAGAAAGGAAAGACTTAGTACAATATATCGTGAAACCGGAAACAAATCTATAACAGCAGATTCTTTTCGTCGATGAGAATACATACATGCATCACTAATGAATTGTGCATGTTTATCCAGAATGCCAACTTCTCTTCATGTCTCAACTTCCTTGGATCGACTTCTTCCAATCGACAAATAAGAGACCTATAACATAACAATTTGATAAGCACATGAATCCTCACATCACAAGAAGCAGATTTTCTTGTGATGATTGCATGTTAGGAGACCCACCTGAAATTCTGTAGTAAGTTTTCCACATCAGCCAGTTTCTGACTACCTCTGAAAATCCATGGCACTTCAAGCATTGTGCTATATGGTCCACTAAACCCTTTAAGTCCTTCCACGTGGAAAGGGTTATCTAACCGTACATCAAAAGATGAATTGTTTCTGAACCCTGGACTCCACATGTCATGCTGATCTGGTGGGGAAAAGGCACTGGCTGATGACAAGGATGAATTGGGAGATGAACAGCTGTTTTGGATCAAAGGTGGGTCTGCAAGCTTACAATATATAGCAGACATACACTTGATCATATCCTCTGAAAGCTTGTTTGGTGTGTCTGGGACATGATCGGAAATTTGAGTGCCAAGATGCTCGGCCAGACGGATTATATTCGATGCATTCTCAGCATACTGTAGAGGACCAAGCAAAAGTTCCATAAGTTCCTCAAAGTGTGATACATATCATATGAGAGATTATTCTCCCATAAAGATTAATCGTTGTCTTGTGAACGCAATTAAAACGAGACGATGATTGAATTACTTTATCTCAAGCTTCGAGAGTGGAGACTTGGCAATCATTTATTCCAAAGGTAAATAACATAAGTTGTTGCTCATACAATAAATTACTATATGCTTTATTAACATGTAACAAGAGCAGCATTTAATCGAAATTGTTAAGTAAAACGAAATACAAATGCTGAGAAGATTACATGGTAAAAGTAAGTTACCTCCAGCATGGACAAAGGTTGTGAATGGCAGGCACGTACAGCTTTATCAGCCAAAGTCTCATCAGGAGGAGATGCCCAACTCGGAAATACTGAACGCTGTGATAGTGTGGAATGACAACAATGAACACCGGAATCTAATAGTTTTTCTCCTACAATGCCAATAGGCTCCTTCCATGATTTCTCGCAGTAACCAAACTGTGCAGCTGAATTTTCAACTTTTGATGCATCATAAGGTCCGGAAAACTCCAAAAATCTCTCGCTTGGAGTATCTACTGGTGCTTTTAACCTTTCATCCAGAGGAGATGCCCAACTCGGAAATAGTGAATGGCGTGATAGCGAGGAATGACAGCGATGAACACCGGAATCTAATAGTTCCCCTCCTACAGTGCCAATAGACTCCTGTGAATTCTCGCGGTAACCAGACCGCACAGCTGAATTTTCAACTTTTGATGCATCATCAGATCCAGAAAACTCCAAAAACCTTTTACTTGGGGTATCTACAGGCATTTTTAACAGTTCATACCTTTTACTTGTGGTATCTACCGGTGTTTTTAACCTCTCATCCATTTTACTTGGGCTATCTACTGGTGTTTTTAACCTTTCATCCATTTTACTTGGGCTAACCACTGGTGTTTTTAACCTTTCATCCCTTTTAGATGGTGAAATTGAAGACACTTTTTGACCAAAGGCTTTCCTATACAAGGAGAGCAGGTACTGTTCCAAATAAACAACTTCCAATTCTAAAATAGCAATTTCCTTGATTAGCTCCGTAGCTGGCTGTAGAAAAGCAGTGTTAACTGTCAAGAAGGAGACATGAAGAATGTACAATGAAAAAGTGAAAAGTTGAGACAAGAAACTAAATTCTAAGAACCTAAGGTAAAAAAAATTGGCATAAATGAGAATTCAATTGTCCATTAAGACTAGAAGAGGCGGTGTCCAGAGTGATATCAATAAAAACCATGAAGAAGAAAAACAGAAAAATTCCCAGAGAAATAAGAATTTAGAGTTACCTTAGACATGGACACCGATGTTTCATTTGTATCTTCATGCGAGGAGGTACTATAACCCAATGCTTTTTCTACAGCACTGCGAATCTCAAATTGATCTTGTAATCTATTCTCAAGCTGCAAAATCTGCACCAAAAGATTTCGGAGAGATAAAAGAAAAAAAATCATGAGCAATAGAACTTCAAAACTTACGAGCTGCAGCTTAATCTTGGGTCATAAATGACCTGAACATGCCACTCCTAAACAGAATTCAAGCCCTGTAAATACCTAAAGATGACTAAAGTGATATAAAACAGACTCAGGTTCACACCTCTTGCTTCAAAGAGCTTTGGACCTCAGAGCTTGGGGTGGGAGACTGCTTCTTCTGGGTTTTGACAGAGTTCTTCAAGTGTCTCATATCCTGGTACCACATATATCAATCAAACCCTTGGCCAATGGAGAAGTATTCGTTAGCATTAATTCTTTAGCCTTATACGGTGATACCCCAGTTTTTTATGCATAAATACAATATTTTATTCAGCTCCATCTAGATTTATATCAAAGAATTCAATTATATGATTCCCACTTTCGAAACTCCACTTATAAACTATCATATGTAGCAATAAAGAGGAAAAGGGAGGGGGGAGAAAAAGAAAGAAACGCCTAGGCCTTTGCATTGGATTCATGGAAAAAGTAGTCATTAGTAAAAAAAACAATAAGATAATCAAATCATTAGCTTACAAATTACTTTCTAGAACAAAGAAAAAGGGAAAGAATTACCAGCTTTATACGATTTGATTCTTCAAGAGAAGTATCCAAGCCTTCTTCTTCATCTCTTTGCTTACCAGGAAAGCTGCTAGGTGACAAAATCAAGCACCAAGAATCAATGGATAAAACTTGAAAAAGGCAGGATTTGAGGACAGCCATTGCAATTCATAGCCGTCTCATGACTATTTTGCCAAACTCAAGCAAAGTATGTAACTTTTTTCTCACATGTTTCTACAAGCAAGAAGACCAAGGGTGTCAATTCATCCCCCTGTATCAGTGATCCACTTAGCTATCATTTTCCGGAAACCATCTAAAAAACCGGTTTGCAATTACTTGTAACTCACCAATGACTTACTAATGGCAAACGTTACTTAAAATAAAGGATAGTCATTTAACCTTTAGCAAAGAAAAGAAACATTTGCAGGCAGAAGCCAAGTTTCAAGCAGTTTCATGATTTAAAGAAATTCCCTTTGGAGCTCAGCTGGACCACTAAATGCATTTAATGCAGGATTAAACCAGGAAGTATGGACATGGAGCCAAAATAATGAGGTTTTCTACTTCTGTGTAAATGCTTAAAGTTCCAAGTTTTTTTTTAATATTTTCAGTAATCCCCATCTCAGAAATCGTTTATAGAAAAGCTCAGTATTTACAACAAATGTTATAGCAAACTGAACAAGAGATTTTTGAACAGTCACCTATTTGAACGCTTATGCCTTGAAGATATCACTTTGAACCCCAACATTTTACTTTCCCCACTGCTTTGCAACCCCATCACTGAGAAAATGGTATCAGAGAATAAATTGATAATATGTGAGCAGAAAACCCAAAAGATGGCAGAAAAAGGAAGAAAGTATAGGCCTTTACCAATTAGACTCTAAAAGACGGAAAAGAAAAGAAAAGAAAAGAAGGGAACACCAGGGAATTCTGAGGAAGATGAACGAGCAGGGTACGCAATTTGAGAGAATAAAAAGAACAAATGGGGTTTTCAGAGACCCTTGGTTACACTCCAAAACTAAACTTGTCTTCTTGCATTTTCATGGGAGCTAACCACAGTGCAGAAAGTGATCATTCTGCTGCTATAAAACAGCCTGAAACTTAGCAGAGGACTGAAATTTGCTTTTGCATAAAAAAACCACAAATACGGCTAAGAAAAGATGAGACTTTTTCGGCTTTAGACCAGTGTTTCTTTCTCTTTTATCTTTACATTAGAAGATGTAAAACCAGCTCGTGGAAGCTTTGTTTTTTACACTATACCTCCTTCATGTCAATTGTCAAACAAATGTCCGAAAGTAGACACTATTCTTCAATCAGCCGACTACCACAGGTCTCTAAAGTAGACACATTGGAGAAAAGATAAATAATGGCCCATCACTGTTTAGAGCTTAGAAACCAATATTTTTAAGTCTTCACACAAATTTATTTATTTATTTATTTATTTATACCTCAATTAGTCAATCTCCACGTTCTTGTTGTTTTCCATTGTTGAGAAGCAAGTAGGAGTTGTTGACCATTCCTCCTGCCCTGTCTCATGGTGTAATTACCATATAAAATGTACTGTACGATACTTCAATCCATACAGTTTCATATGTCTATATTAAATTAATATTTCTATTTGGGAATTATTTTAAAAAAATCTTTATTAATGATTATGTATAAAAATATCCCCTAAGTTCATGTAAGATAAATTGGTAAATTTTGAATTTGGGCGTAGCTAAAAGACGAGTTTTATATAAAAAATTTTGATAAATTAATTTTTTTATTTTTTATTTACTCAACACATAACTCATATTTAGTCAAAAGTAAGTTTTAATGAGCAGATCTCTGCATGTCAAAGTGTTAAAAAAAATCTCTCCATGTCGCCACTTTTGAGTTGAGAGCTAATATACCAAAACTTAACAGAGCTACAGGGCCATCTGAAATTCTTGTGTTAGGTAACATATATCTTTTCTCAACGATATCTGAAAAGAACTAAAGGTCAAAATTTCTTCCCTTTTCCCCCCTCTAACTCTACTGTAGCCATGAAGTTAGCTCAGCACATTGCTTGAACTTGGTGCATTATTCACCAACTTGTTTGACACAAAAGTTTCTGTCTCATAATTGGCAACTGATCATTTAACAAAATCCTCATTTCCTGTGTCAAAAATGATTGCTTACCCCCACGTTTGGTCCGGTTGACTAAGCAACTTATCTTTATTTTTTCATATTCCCTTATATCATAAATTTTAGATTTATTAGGAGCACACACTTCCTTCTCCTTCCCTCTAGCTAGGATTAAGATTTGTCAGAAAAAATAATTGCTTACCCGATCTGGATTGAGAAGATTACCCTCATAATGGGGCTCTATAAAACCCGATTTAAATTAATTTGGCCGTGAGTCGAAAATTAGTGGTTAAACAAAAAAAATGGTTGCTAATCATCGGTGAAATAATGGTTAGTTTGATAATTAATTGTTAAAATACGTCAACTAACAAGCCCATGAATTCTCCTAATCTACAACAAAAGCTGGTAAATGAGTTGGTTTTTCAACTAATCTAGAACAATAATACTTAACAAATTATTTAGGCTATCTGGCAAACCTCCACTTGATTATATTATCAAACAGGTTTAACATCCAATGATCCTTAGTAATCTCAAAATCTTTTTAAAATGGCTGAAGCAAGTCATTCCAAATATAAAGGATTATGAACACTAATCAAAGTTTCTAACAATATTAAAAGGTAAAAGACAAAAGTAGGATCTGACCTCAAAAGGGATGAAAGGGGGAATTGAAAGTAGACATTGGATGCTTAAAAGGAAATGAGGTTTTGTGGGTTTCTCTTTGTCTAGACCTTCTTTTTTTGGGACAAAATAGGGTACTAATTCCTAACAAGAGATACCCATATTGTCTTTCAGTATCAAAGACTCTAATATTTGTCACAGAATCCACAAAATTAAAATAATAAATAACATATATGTATACATATATTAATAGGGTAATTATATCGTGTATTGGTAGTAGAAACTTTTTATTTCTACAAACATCTTAATTTTAGGGATTAGAGATCTATTTTAGGGTTTATAGTAGATGTTTATGAGCTTAGAATTTATGGGTGTGGTTTGAATTTAAGGTTTATGATTACAATTTAGGGTTTATAAATTAAAATCTAAATCTCTAACATATTACCCTAAAACACAAACCTTAAATTCTAACCCTAAACCTTAAATTCTAAACACGATTCATAAATTCTAAACATCTAAATCTAAACCTTTAAATTCTGAATCATAAACTAAATTTTTAACCATTAAAATTAAAACATTTTTAAAAATAAAAAATTTCCGCCGACAATACGAGATATTTACCCATATCAATATATATATTTAATGACCAGGAGCTTCGACCTTTCCCAATAACGGTAGAATAAAGTAAGTTTGTGTGTGTTGTAAGGTGGCCAGTCTCTCCTTTTGTCACCCTACTCAACTACTGAGAAAAAAGGTTTAGTTTATTATCCACTACAACAATGAAGAAAAACAAGGAGTTTGCTTATTGAAAATTTCCATCAATAATTGCTTAATGGATTGAGAATGTTGAAAAATCCAAAAGTCTTATCTGTAAACAAATGTGCATAATAAAGCAAGGTAGCTTTCTTATTCTTACTTTTTTATCGAAATATTTTATATTTTTTTGAAGTGGGTATTAAATACGAATATTTACCGGAAACACATATACTATTATCATATTTATGTTAAAATTGAGATGTTTATTGGTTGAATCTAACAAATGATTTAAATAAAAAAGCGGATGATACTTATTATAGGAGAATCGAATTTAATCATTTTATTGTATACTTTGTTAAAGAATTAAGAATACGTATTAACAGATAATATATTGTAACCACCTCTAGACTATTAAAAAAATGCTAAAATCTATACTCGAAAAAAAACTCTCTCTCTAAAATCATTTTTCTTTCTCTTCTCTCCACTTTTTTCAAAGACAAATTCTAGTTTTCAAGCGGTAACGGCCAGCCATCGTTCGACTGTTTTCTTATTTTTCTCTTTTTTTTTTGTTTTTGACTGTTTTTTTTTTCTTTCTTTAATTTTGTCATTTTTATCGTTTTGGTCTTATACTGTTCATTGGGAGTTTCTCCCCTGGCATTTTTGTTCCAAGGAGGGTGTCAATTTTTTGAAGGAGATGGGCGAGTCGTCGAACGGTGACAACGATGGGAGAAAGACCCTCTTTTCGATTTCTTTTTTTTTCTTTTTTTGGGGGTTTTTTGCTCTTTAATTTGTTTTCTCTTGTAAGTGAAGCTCTATATGGTGCGATTTTCGCTCCATTCGGTGGCCTATCGTTTTCAACAGCCTCCTCTTCGCCTTCTATATTCCGAGGACCTCTAAATCTTGACCCGAAATTTTTGTAGGTTGCTCTCGCTGCACCTTTTTTATCTTTCATGTCCTCTGGTGACTCTCGAAATGTCCGTGCAGTTGCAAGCTTGGTTACTAACATGGTTCCTTTTCCTCTCCGACTGGTGGTGCTTGGCCATGTGGTCTTTCTTTGTTTTTGTTTTTTTTTTGCTTTCTTTGTATTCTTTATCCTTGTTTTTTGTTGTTTGTTGTTCTCTTTATGGTTGTGCGTTTGCCATTTTCGTTTCTCCGATGCTTGTGCTATTTTATTGCTTCAGCTAATCTGTGATCGTGAGTTTCTTTTGTTGTATGTGTTTTTTCTTGTTAATGTCAATTTTCGTTTGCTATAAAAAAAAGATGTTTATAGGTCATGTTGGGTTTAAACATAGTATTAATGTAGTTTATACTGTATCATGTTGGGTTTAAACATAGAATTAATGTAGTTTATACTGTATAAATGATAATATATTTCCATATTATTTTTAAATATTTGTACTATTTTAAACTTAATATTTAATAGTTATATATATTCTAAAGTTCAGCATGAAGCCAATTTTTTTTGGAGGGGCTAAAATATATTTTTATTATTGTATTAATTTATAATATTAAAATTTTTAAACCAAGTAAATTATAAACTTTTCATTTGGAAGGTCAAAGTACAATTTTATTATTATATTAAATTAAAAATATAAGATTTAAATGGACAAATATAAATTAATTCTGGCGTCGTACCGAATAGTGAAAATATTTTATGTAAAATATATGTTCATAAAATTGATTCAACAAATGAAAACCTAACGCGGTAAAAAAATTGTCTATACATTTGTTAAATATTTATGTTATTTTTTAATATATAATAATTATATACGATTTTCAATTGAAGTTTTATACGTGAATGTCTTGAAATATTTTTAATGTTTAGGTAATAATATTATATTTTATTATAAATTTAATTTATTAAATAATATAAAATAATGTATTATTATAATAAATTTTGAAAATGGGTTAGACTACGGGGTTGGAACGGGGTTGGTCAAAGTGGTAAATAGCTTAGTACCGCCTTGTGTGTAGAAAATTTCTGCTGGGAGACTCAACGTTTTAGTTTTAAGATTTAGTGTTTAGATGTTAGGGTTTAGGTTTAGGACTTTATAATTTAGGAGTTATCGTTAAAAATTAGAGTTTTCATAATTTTTTATTTCTACCGCTTGTATATTGAATATAAATCTATATTTTAAACAGACTTTTTTTGTTTAAAACTATTTTTTAGACTTAATATTTAAATTTTTACAATTTTAAATGAAACTTCGAACTTAAACGGGTGACGTGTATATGAACATGTTAAAGGAAAATTGAGTTTAGATTAGCTTTACTGAGTGACTTGTGGAGCTATTCTGTAATACACAAATGAAACTTGTATTTTAATATCTTATTATTTCAGATTTTCTACCAGCAAATGCGTTGCTTCTAAATGACGAAAATATGTCAGTACCATGAAAAATAAATGTAAATTGAATTTGGTTATATAAAACAAGATTGAGAATCAAAATTTTCAAATAAAAATGACACATATATATACTTCATACATTAATGGAACTTGACTGCAGAGATGAATCGACTGAAAATTTGAAATTCGTATACGATTTAAATTTTTTTAAATATATATATATTTTCTATTGAAAATCTATTTCAAGCACGTCCCCTTTGTCTTTTTAGACTTTAGGGGTTTAAACTTTCTCAAAGGAAGATAATGGAATAAAGGGAGGGAAATCTTAAAAAAAAAACCTATTTGCTCAGGTCTTTAGTTGAAAACCACAATTCCTAATACTAACATTTGAACATAGATAGACACCGTTGAAAGGTAGCTGGCCAAAAATTAAATAATAAAATCTTCACTTAACTTTATTTCATACAGTGTAATGTAATGTTTGTTGATTTGTATGATAAAACCTTCTTTTTAGAGTTGATTTCAGCTGTAGACTGTACTTCTTAAAGAAACACCTCTGATTTGGACTCTCTTTTGGGTCTTAAATATTTTGTTGTTTTCTTCATTTTTAAGACCTAAATGACTATCCTTAACAGTCAGTTGAAAGCCAACTATCCCACATCAGCTAGTTAATTTCATTCGTTTCTGTTTAAATAGCAGAAACCAGCAATATGGAGTTATCACTTAGGATGCTTGAATTTCTTTCGAGGAAAGCTGGAATCAATTGCTGCAAACCCTGCATAAAAAATGTTGAACCGTTAACCTGTATACTGTAGTTTTTTTCTCTTAATTATCACTAACTGGCATAAGGAGATGAGAATCTATTGAAATAAGATGATAATTGCCATGATTTTGAAGATTGGATTAAGCTAGAAATTATCTCTTCAACTCCAGTTATTTTCATTTCGAGGAGAGGAGAGTTTAAGTCATCATACTTGAACTTAATTACGAGTGTTAGATACGAATATGTATATATAGTTCTATTTATTCTTTCTTATAATCGAAGGGTCATGTACCACATAAGTGTCCTAATATACCTCACACATGCATTCAATATGAGGGTCAAACACGATTTAGAGATGTGTTTTAGGGTACATTTTTAGGACACTTTCACTTTGATCACTGAAAACGGAAAACTTTTATTACAGCCACTAAACTTTTAATCTGCTTTTATTTCAGTCACTAAATTTTAATCGTTTTCATTAATCGCTGCCATTAAAAATGCTGACGAGACATGTTAAGGTAATCTTCCCAAGAAGAGTCCTAATGTTTCAAAATTGTAGCCCCCATCAAGGCCAAAGCTTCGATGAACAGAGTAGTGTTCGATCAATCCCAAGAGTGAAAGAGTTTCATTTGGCCAAAAATTTAATATAGTTTGGGTTCAAACTGATCTGACAGTTAACTATGACATACCAAAAAGTTTTAATATTTAGTTTTGATTAAGATTTATAGTTCTGATTCACTACTGTTAACCGTCGGATCAACTTAAAACCAAAATATGTTAATCTTACGGTAAAATAGATGTTTTCCACCATCATGATTGATTGATGATCACCCCGTTTATCGAAATTTTGTCTTTGACAACAATTGTAAATTTAGAAAATTAAAGTTCTTTTTTAAGAATAAGACTTTAACTTATCACATCAATAATTTTTTATAAAATTTAACAAAAATAACCGTAATAAAAGTGAATTAAAAATTAATGAGAGTTTTTTAACTTCAATGATCAAAATGAAAGTCCACTTAAACATAAACATAAGAGGAAAGGGTGAAGATCATCAAATCTGATGAAGGCAAAGGGAGGATACAATACAAGCACTAGCAGTAGGCCCTCATAGACTCACTTTACACAGTAACCAAAAAAGCGAGACGACTCACTGTAAATTCTCATCTCGATGTCTACCAATACTTGCAACCACTCCTAAATCAATTTTCAGATCAAAAACAAAACACCCAATCGCCCAATTTCTTTTCAGATTCCCATCCTCACACGTAACCAAAGTACAAAACCAGAGCACCAACACCCAAAACTGACAAAACCCAGTTTATTTTTGGTCTTCCCCAACTCACTTAAAAAGAGTCACATTTTCACACCCTCTTTTCAATTTTGGCCACGGGGGACATCATACCCATCAATTATTTCCACACCCACACCCGAAACAACCATGGCAAAATAAACATAATTGGGTGATCTTTGTATGGAGATGGAAGGTAACAAAATGCATTAGCCATCCCTTTTCACATGTTATGCATGCCACATTTTGCAGTTCTATGGTTCTTTTCTGTGACCTAGCTGCTCTTTGCTGTTGTGCTATTTTCCCCCTAGATATATTAGTAATACGGTATTTTTACTTACCTTTCCCCCCATAAAAGAACCTGTTATCTTAAATGTAATGAACCCTCTCTGTTTCCCCTTGTAAGTTTAGCCAACAATTTTGGATATTAATTGTTCTTATATGTACATGTTATATGATTTGGGAGGATTGTACATCTTTCTTTACTTCTATGATCTGCAATTTGGACCCACCTACATACCATGTTATTACACCAATTTGGGGGTTATGTGGTTACATAATTGAATTTGATTGAAAAAAGGGTTATTTTTCTTATTTTCTTTCTGGGGTTATCATTGTTGTTGTTGCAAGATTAATGGATGGTGTACTTTTTTGGTTTTGTTAGGGTTTTGTGACAATTCTGTTTCTGGGTCTTGTTAGTTTGGAGTTTTGGTTAATGATCTCTGGAGATATTGGTTTTGGGGTGGATTTTAAGATCTGAGTCTAGCATGGTACTGTTTCTTTGGAGAAATAGCTTTAGGTTTTGTCAGGAACCCTACACTTGCTAAAAGAACCTAAATGGGCTCTTCACATACAATATATTCTTAATAAAAGTATCCTCCTAGTACATGGAAAGGTTTTTTTTTTTGTATATATATTTTCTTTCTTTTTTTGGCCTATATATATATATATTCTTTTCTGGTTTGCTAATTATGTTGCAGCAAATGTTTGTAATTTCTTTTACCTAATGGAGGAGCTCATCCCTTTTCTAGAGTGTTTGTAATTTCATTATAAATAATGATTGATAATAATCTAGAGTGTTGGTTTATTTTAGAAATGGGATGCACAGTTATGAGTAAATTCTGCATGGATTCATTTAAATTTTAACCGTCAATTCTGTACTAAATCCAGGATGTTTTAGAAATGCATAAACTGCTATTAAAGGAATGAATTTTAATGCTGGCTAAAAAACCTTCAACTTTAATACTTTTTCCCTGGAAGCTGTTATGTTCTGTAAAGTACCTATCTTGATGCTTAGGAGGGACTTCTCCATGATTTTCTTCAGTTTTCTTTGCATATCCTCGGCAGTGTTTCTTTTGCGTCATCTGATTATAGTATGTCTGAGCTTTGTTTGGACAGGAAATTGACTTTGGGAGCCAATTGATGTTCATATGCATTGCATGTTATACCGCTATAGAGATTTCGCTTTGAATCATGGAAGTGGTCCCTAGCTCTGGTGTTCGGTATGTTGTGGATTCTGATTGTGGTCAGCCGAGTTCAGGAACAATTTTCGAGGGAGAATCTAATTGTTTGGAACACAGGAAACAAGTTCAAGAGCCAGGTGGTAGGATAGATGACTTATTGCCAAGAGTGGGCGGGAATCCAGCTGGAAGACAGGATGCAGCCCAAGGCACAAGGGATGAAGTGCCAATTTCTGAAGAACACCATAGTGGATCTTCAGATAATGATTGTCACGTAGAGGGCCAAAGATTATCTTGCGGATCACATGATTATGAACATGATTCGAATGCACAGAATTGTTGCACTGGACCTGACTTGGCCTCTGAAAACTCTCATCTAATTGTTGACGCCATTGAAAGTGAATCGCCAAGCAACAACAAGGAGGCAGAGTTGTCTCTTTCAAAGTCCAAGTGGTTAGGGCGTGATGAATCCGTGGCATTGTGGGTCAAGGTAGCATTTCTTGTTTTAGTCATGAAATAACATTTCTTTTATCCTATGATTATGGTTATGATTCAGATTACTGCAAACATTTTTAGGATGTATTCTTATATTGTGCCTTAGGTTTATTTTCTCGGATTTGTTGCATTTGTGTGCTCATTACCTATTTATGCTCTTAAATTCCCGTTATACTGCCATCTGAATGTTATCTCTATGAAAACCTTTTTTCTAATGTTCCTTTTTAAAAACCAATTAGTATCATTTCTATTTATTAATTAATTTGCTAGTCTATAAAAGTACATGCAGCATTTGTCTTCTTGTTGATAATCTTCTGTTTTTCCAAGTATAGTGGAGAGGAAAATGGCAGGCTGGAATCAAATGTGCAAGGGCTGATTGGCCACTATCAACTTTAAAAGCAAAACCAACTCATGATCGCAAGCAGTATTTTGTGATATTTTTTCCTCACACCAGGAATTATTCTTGGGCAGACATGCTACTTGTCCGATCTATTAATGAATTCCCTGAGCCTATTGCGTATAGGAATCATAATGTTGGACTAAAAATGATTAGAGATTTGTCTGTTGCAAGGCGGTACATAATGCAAAAGCTAGCTGTTGGTTTGCTCAGTATAATTGATCAGTTGCATTGCGAGGTATTGTTTTCTTCTTTCTAATCCTTTTTTATTTGATACATTACTCAATTCCTCAGTGCTTTTCTTACCAGATTTCTATTTCTACATGTGTAGGCTTTGGTAGAGACAGCACGTAATGTGAGTGTCTGGAAGGAATTTGCCTTGGAGGCTTCACGCTGCAGTGGTTATTCTGATCTTGGAAATATGCTTTTGAAACTCCATCGTGTAAACCCTTCAATTTCTTTACATTATTTTTATGCATGAAACTTTACCAGCATTAAATGATGGACCCAACAAATAATAGCATGTAATGTGGGCGATTTACCATACTTAGATCCTTGTCAATAAATGATAGTAATAAGGTCAGAGGCATTAGGAACACGAACAACAAAGCTTTGTGCTTGATCTTCCCTACTGCATCTGTGCTCTTAATTTAAGTAACATGCTTACAATTTTTTTGGACAGTAAAATACCTGTTTTTTAACCTTTTACTGGACTTTTATTAGTTACTATGAGATTATATCCCGAGGGGATATGAATATCCACCGATCCCTACTTGTAGAGTTCATGTCTGTTGACCTGATTTATGGAGTGGCTACTATCATTCTATCAGATATCATAGCCACCCTGCGATCCACCGTATAATTTTAATTAACCCATCTCTATCTCTTCTGCCGACACGTGCATTAAAGATATAAGTAATAGCATTTCTTGGTTGCAGATGATATTGCAGCGGTACATAAATGCTGACTGGCTTCAGGAGTCTTATCAGTCATGGGTACAACAATGTCAGAATGCACGTAGTGCTGAATCCATTGAATTGCTAAAGGAGGTATGTCTAACTCTAAGGTTGTGCATTTATGTTAAATTTCAGTGCATATTGAACTAGAATGTGATTAGAAATTATGGTTCATAAATGGCTTCCTTTCTGTCACATATATTAACTGCCAACTCTCCCTCTGACGCCCAAGAAGGGTTTTTACAATAACCATGACATTCCATCAAGGCAAACAAGGGACCATGCATCAGTTGCATAAAATTATTCTTGCAGGGCAGGGAATGTTCCTCCGATTTCATAGTCTATTTGATATAAAACTAATTTTTTTTCCTTTGTCTTTGATTCAGGAATTGTTTGATTCTATACTATGGAATGATGTTAGGTCTCTTGGGGATGCACCAGTGCAATCCACAGTTGGTTCTGAATGGAAAACATGGAAGCACGAAGTTATGAAATGGTTCTCAACATCTCACCCTGTATCTACTGCCGGAGTTACTGATCATCAGAACAGTGATGATTACTCGAACAAAAATCTTCAAGTTAGCAGGAAGAGGCCCAAGCTTGAAGTTCGCCGTGCAGAGACACATGCCTCCCGAATGCAAAGCAATGGTTCAGATCAAACCATGACTGTTGAAATTGATTCGTTGTTTTTTAGTAGCCGGGATGCTGTAGACGTCAACATGCCAACACCGGGACTTTGTAAAAAGGAAGAAGAGAGGGAGCAAACCACACCAATGGTTGCATTAAATAATCTGACAGACAGATGGGACAATATTGTAGTTGAATCAAGGCACTCTGAGCCCATCCACACCAACAGTGTTGAAATAACACCAGCAAGTGAAGAGGTCAATGGAACCTCCGCTCTGTATATTCAGCCAAAAGTGTTAGCATTAATGCCTCTGAATGAAACAGTTGCTAAGAGATCCATAGATACTGGGAGTAAAAACCGACAGTGCATAGCATTTATAGAGTCAAAGGGAAGGCAGTGCGTGAGGTGGGCAAATGAAGGAGATGTTTATTGTTGTGTGCACTTGGCCTCACGTTTTATTAGTAGCTCGGGAAAAGCAGAAGTGACTCCTCCTGTTGATACACCAATGTGTGAAGGTACCACTGTGCTTGGTACTAGATGCAAGCATAGGTCGTTGTATGGCTCTTCATTCTGCAAGAAACACGGACCCAAAACTAATGTAAATAATGTATTGCATTCTCCAGAGAACACACTAAAAAGGAAGCATGGGGAGATAATTCCCAGTTCCGAGGCCACATATTGCAGAGATATAGTTTTGTTGGGAGAAAGTGAAAGTCCCCTGCAAGTGGAACCATTATCAGTAATTGGGAGTGATGCATTCCAGGGAAGAAATAGTTTAATTGAGAAACCTGGACATTCAGGTAAAGATCATGATATCACTGAATTACTGCATTGCATAGGCTTATTTTCCCATAGTGGTTTTGATCCTTGTCATGAAAGCCCTAAGCGCCATTCTTTATACTGTGATAAGCACCTTCCCAGTTGGCTCAAGCGTGCTAGGAATGGTAAGAGCAGGATAGTATCCAAAGAAGTGTTTTTAGATCTTTTGAAGGACTGTTATTCACTAGAGCAAAAAATGCACTTACACCGAGCATGTGAACTTTTCTACAAGCTCTTTAAAAGTATTTTATCTCTAAGAAACCCAGTTCCTGTGGAAGTCCAAATTGAATGGGCCCTTTCTGAAGCATCAAAGGATTTGAAAGTTGGAGAATTTATGATGAAATTGGTTTACAATGAAAAGGAGCGACTCCAAAGGTTATGGGGCGTCACTGGCAATGAAGGTGCACCTTCGTCCTCCTTTGTGGAAGAACCAGTTTCCTTGCCACTGGTCGTTAATGACAGCTTTGATGGGGACAGGACTATTAAGTGCAAAATTTGCTCAGTGGAATTTCTTGATGACCAGCAGCTCAGCACACACTGGATGGAGAATCACAAAAAGGAAGCACAATGGTTCTTTAGAGGTTATGCTTGTGCAATCTGCCTGGACTCATTTACTGACAAAAAGGTTTTAGAATCCCATGTTCAGGAGAGACACCATGTGCAATTTGTTGAACAGTGCATGCTTCTCCGATGCATTCCCTGTGGCAGCCATTTTGGCAATGCTGATGATTTATGGTTGCATGCGCAATCAACTCATCCTGTTGATTTTGGACTGTCAAAGATTGCTCAACAGCATGATCAATCTGAGGGTGAGGAACCTCCACAGAAACTTGAGCTTGACAACTCAGTTTCTTTGGATAATAATTCAGAGAATGTAAGCAGTTTGCAAAAGTTTATTTGCAGGTTTTGTGGCTTGAAGTTTGATTTGCTGCCTGATCTTGGCCGCCATCACCAGGCTGCTCACATGGGATCAAGTTTAGCTAGCTCCCGGTCCCCCAAGAAAGGGATCCGTTATTATGCTTATAAACTAAAATCTGGGAGACTTAGCCGTCCTAGATTTAAGAAAGGTCTGGAGGCAGTATCATACAGAATCAGGAACAGGGCAACTGCCACTATGAAGAAGCGCTTGCAGGCATCAAAGTTGATTGACACTGACACCATTAGAGTAGAGCCTAATGTAACAGATACTGCCGATCTTGGTAGATTAGCAGAATTCCAGTGCTCTTCCCTTGCAAAAATACTATTTTCTGAATTTCATAAAACAAAAGAGCGACCTAATAACTTGGACATTTTGTCTATTGCTCGTTCTTCTTGCTGCAAAGTAAGCCTCAAAACCTCATTGGAGGAGAAGTATGGAATGTTACCGGAACGTATGTTTCTTAAGGCAGCCAGGCTGTGTAGTGAGCTTAACATTCAAGTCGAGTGGCACCAAGATGGTTTTGTGTGTTTAAACGGATGTAAGCCTGTCAAAGACCCAGATTTTCTGTCCCCATTAGTGCCACTTCCTAATGGTTTTGAAGGCTACCCATCAGCAGATTCTTTGGATCATGTAGATGAGTGGGAACTGGATGAGTGTCACTGTATCATTGATTCGCCACATTTTAGACAATGGCCCATGCAGAAAGCCAGTGTCTTGTGTGATGATATAAGTTTTGGGAAGGAATTAGTTCCAGTAGCTTGTGTAGTGGATGAAGGTGTTTCTAAGTCCCTTAACATCCATGGTGTTGACTCCAATGACCAAAGTGCTGTACCCTCAATGCCGTGGAAAAGCTTTACATATGTTACAAAATCTTTGCTTGATCAATCCCTTCAACTTGATGCTGAGGTACCTTTGTGTTTGTATCAATATGTCTTTTTTTCCTCTATTGCTACTTCATACAGATTCTTTAGAATTATGCCTCCAAGGAGTTTACTTTGATTGCATGTAACAATTAAATTAGCACCAAAAGTTGTTCTTGAGATTCTTGATAATTCCTTTACCTGTAGACTTCTGGGTTTTGTTTGATAGTCCCATCAAATGCTGGTTATTAGGACAAGAACAGACATCATCCTTTTTTAATGACTAGCATCTCACCCGTCACATGATGGAGCACATTTTTAATTGCTTTGATAGGTTTAACTCTTGTGTGATTTTTTCCTTCTAATTATGTGCATGTCTTTTTCAGAGTTTACAACTCGGATGCACCTGTTCCAATTCAACATGCTGTTCTGAGACATGTGATCATGTATATCTCTTTGATAATGATTATGAAGATGCGAGAGACATATATGGGAAACCCATGCGTGGTAGATTTCCATATGATGACAAAGGTCGAATTATCTTGGAGGTACTTTAATTCTTGTTCTGTCAACCATTACTATTTTCACTCTAAAGCATCACAGTTTTGCCGGTTTTTTATTGCTTCTCAAATCACATATAAAAGATTATGTGCAGTTATTTTCTTGAAGACTTTTTAAAACAGTTATCCAGATACTTCTTTTGTTTTATTGTTGCTCACTCTGCAATGAATGGTTTATAATGATTGCCAAGGAGTATGTTACAAATCTGATTTGATACTCATAAGCTTATCTATGCTGCATTTACAACCTTATAGTGAAAAACCTTTTTTGACAAGTATATGTGGCCGCTTAGACTAATTGGCATATTTGCTGCTCTCTTTTGATTTTGGATTATATCTTGTGATTTAACTTTTTTGAAACTGTGCAGGAGGGCTACCTTGTCTACGAATGCAATCACATGTGTAGCTGCAATAGAGCATGTCCAAATAGGGTTTTGCAAAATGGAGTACGAGTGAAATTGGAAGTCTTCAAAACAGAGAATAAGGTAATAATTTCAAATTTTTGTTGTATTCTAAAGCTTTGTTTTTTTGACATTTCTTCATGTTGATCTTCAGGGCTGGGGAGTCCGGGCTGGGGAACCAATTTTGAGTGGCACATTTGTGTGTGAGTACGTTGGTGAGGTTTTGGATGAGCAGGAGGCAAACAATAGGCGCATCAGGTTTCGCCTCTTGATATTTGAAGATTCTTTTTCAACTTTTTTTTGCTTTATTGTTTTGTGTTGAATGGGCTATATGATCAAATTTCAGGTATGATAGAGACGGTTGCAACTACATGTATAGTGTTGATTCTCATATCAATGATATGAGCAGATTGATTGAAGGACAGATCCAATATGTTATTGATGCAACCAAATACGGAAATGTTTCTCGCTTCATCAATCATAGGTGAGAATACACATGCTATACATCACTCGTTATTCCGGTATTTCTAAATTGTATTTGTGAACGAGGATTCAATGGTTTTAAAATATATTTTCCTTTTAATTCTCTCCAGTTGTTCGCCAAATCTTGTGAATCATCAAGTTCTTGTTGACAGCATGGATTGTCAGCGTGCTCACATTGGGCTCTATGCCAGTCAAGATGTAAGCAATTATCAACATCATAAAGTAAAATATGTCCTGTCTGAAATGTTGGATGAACTAAGTTTAAAGACGGTTTGCGAAAGAAATGAGGTTTAATAAGCATCTCTTGATTCATTTCTTCTACCAAGATGTCATATGACTGGTATCTTAGTATTTTTTGTTGATAATTGTAAGTATGTAAGCCTCTTGTTATTGAAGAATAAAATAAAAGCTCTACAAACTTTTCGAAAACTATCAAAGAGTTTCATTTTTTCAAGTGTTTCATACGTTCTGATTCTTGCCATCTTTTCATCTTACACTTCTGCAGATAGCTATGGGTGAAGAGCTGACTTTTGACTATCGCTATGAACAGCTTCCCGGACAAGGGCATCCATGTCAATGTGGAGCTTCTGCCTGTCGGGGCCGCCTTTACTAAACTGTCAATTTGCTCTATGAGGTCTCCATAGCCATCTAAAATTTTCCTTTCTAGTTCACAAATGAGGATACATTGCTCTAACATAAGAGCTCTACCTCCAATCCACTCGCAGGATTAAATCTGGCAGTCTTGTCGTGAATGGTTCCAGCATTTTTGCCATTGATTCTTGCATTAAGGCAACACTTTTAACTGACAAATATCAATTGGTGGCAATGGAATTATGCAGGCTCCAGATGGGACGTGCAACTTTCAACTTTTGACATGGAATTTTTTTTACCATTGTACTCTACGCAATTTCATCTTTCTAAACGAGCTTCAAGAAAACAGGTGAAACAGTATAACTTTGTCGGTTTTCCCCATTGTAGCAAGCTCTTAGGTTGATAGTTTAGCCTTGGAATATTAGAAAGCAGATATTCTGATGCATGAATTGCCTCTTCTGGTAGCTGTGCGTCAGCGTGACAAACTCTGGTTTGTTCTCTCTATTGTAAAGTTTGAGCAGTCCAATTGTTCCTTTTTTTCATTAAAGTCGTTTCGATACTCGGTAAGAACATAAATACAGCTATGTCTAATGTCTGAAACTCACTGGTCAACTATGGTGCATTGTTTAGGGCTGTTATTTAGATCCTTGCTTGTGATAGACTTCATGGACATCAAATCTGAAAACAAAAATATAATAATGATACTTAAGATGTGATTAATCATCATACTTGTAATCTAAGGTACAACGTGCCAAACTATATAGAGATTGAAGCAAGCAAATGACAGAAATAAGTTGATTGATAATATTTGTTTAGGGTTTATTAGATTAGATTTCGAGGGTAAATGATAGCATAAACATGGCACATGAGTTGAGCTCCACCAAGGACAACCCATCACATGAAAAAATGATTCGAAAGAGTGGTGAAGTGGGCCAAATTTCCAGCCAGAGTCGGTCACGCCATCTTTGCAAATGGTGTTCCTTTTTGGAGCCGCTGATGATGAAAGACCATCTTTTTTATTGGTTTTTTCATCATTGCTAAAAACACCATTATTGCCTTGCACCACCAACAGAGCCTTTTAGAGGGAAAAACAGTCGGTGTGGTGTTCTAAATTCTAATTGAGGAAAAACATAATGAAAATATTGCCAGGGGTGGCAAAGGGGATGCCCCAAAGTCAAAAAGATTTTGAAGAGAGCTGCTTTATAGTTTCTTTTGGTCTTCTATCTCACTTCTATTATTCTTAAAATACTTGTATTTTAAACAACATTAAATTTGAATCCCATAAGCATAGGTTAGACTTAGAACAACGAATTTAACTTTGTCATTTTCACGGTGCCTAATTTGTCATTCCAAATCCCCAGCACTGTCAAAGAGACGGCTGGATTTTAGCTTCGCTTGCTTCATTGAATTTCCCCACATGACCTCACCAATTTCCATGAGTCTTGAGATTCGGAAATATTGTTCGGATAATGTTGTAAAAATGCCCGGTTTTTTTTATTTTAGATAATTAAACAGTGATAGTAGAATAATAAGTGACTTTGAAAAAAAATAATTTAAAAATAATTGTAACGGCTTTCTTCCTATGTATACATGAAATCATCACAAAATTCTTGAACAATTTCTAAAATATTATTCAAATATTTATACTTTACGAAATAATTTTTTACTATTTATGTACTATAAAAAAATTGAGTATCTATACAAAATACTCGGCGTTTTAGGGCTCGTTCGGCAACACGTTTAGTGCCTTTAGAAAAAAAATTGATTCTCGAAGAAAAAACTCTATCAAATATTTTGCGTTTACGTCTCTTTACCGTATTTTTTACGATTGATTTTGGTCTCAAACGTCCATTTTTAAAAAAATTTGAAATTTCCAACTTTTCCAACGTTATTTCTTCACTGTAAATTTAAATTTTGCCAACGCCTCTGAGCGAAGCCTTATCATTTCAATTAACTCACAGTAGCCATGAAAACAACGTTTACTTTTGCATAGAAAATCCAGCACCGGCCCATGAAAGCAACCCACAAATTATATGGGGTTTGGGGGCAGTTATCTCTCTTCTTAAATAAAAAGGCTGAAAATTTGGAAGGAAGATGATTAAAAAAAGCAAACTTGTTTGATTACGAAGGAAGCGTTTTTTAAGACAAAAGAGACAACATATTAGGGTGGCCTGGTTAAAGCCATGCAAACAGTAGAACACTGAGAGAAACAATGTTGTAAAAGCTAACCAAACCGCATCAAATGGTTCTTTTTATTTTCACTTTAGCTGTTGCTATTTTATTTTTTATACAAAACATTATTAGCAAGTGGCACTTTACTCATCATTCTGCCCTGGGCGAATTACGAATTGAACGGATCCTTTGATGCTCGACACCAGAGTACTTGCACTCGATCATTTCAGGCTCCCGTGGGCTTTAAGGGCAGAAACCAGGTTAAACATTAACAGCGACCTTTCTTCAGCTGAGGTTTTAGTGTTTGTAAGTTTTCAAGATTCCCTTTGCTGGGTATTTAAAAAGGTACTCTTTTTTATGCTTGTTTCTCATATGGATTGATAACAAGAGTTTTCAAGTTTCTTTCTGAATCCCCTTTGTTTCCTCTTGTTTGTTCTATCTATGGTCATAGGCCTTTTTTCCCCTTCACATATCTTTCTGGGATTTCTTGTTTTTGTATTACCGATGTAATAAGTGTCTTGAAGAAATTTTAAGCCTTGCTTTATTTGGGTAGCAATTGAAGCTTGTTTTGTCTTAGGAAAGCTGCAAGTTGTGGACTTTTGTTAGTTTTATTTCAAATAAAATCTTCAGCTGCTTTCACTTTAGGCGGGTTTGTGAACAATTTTCTTGCAATAATGCATTGAATTGTACTAAAAATGGCTGAAATTAGAGTTAGTAAGGTAGAGCAAGGCCAAACCAAGATTAGAAATGTTCCAATTGCAGTGACCCCTGAAGGTTTTTGGTGTTGTCCCTCTCCTGTTGGGTTTCAAAAGACTCTCAAATCACAAAATGCTCTAAATAAACCCAATTCATCATCACCGCCGCCCAAGTCTAATGTTCAGAAGAAACCAACCCCACTTACTGAGAAGGAACCAATGATCGCCTCAATGAAGCCGGCAGCTACCTCCAATGATCAAAGAAGTTTTACCCCAGAGAATCTTGCTATTGGTGCTCCGATCGTTCCTGAGAGACCGCCAAGGCCTAAGGTAGAACATGTGCCTAGGAAAGTGGCAATTGAATTTGGTGAGCCAGGGACCAGTGATATGAAGGTGATTCTGCTTGGCAAGCAGGGGTATTGTGTTAAATTGAGTGTCCACAAGAAAGTGCTATTGGAGAATAGCAGTTTTTTCACCGAAAAATTTTCTCAACAAGAGCCTGGTTTGTCTTGCCTTGAAATTGATGACTGCAAGGATGCTGAAATATACATTGAGACTGTTGGACTCATGTACTGCAAAGAAATGAAGCAGCGATTAATCAAGCAAAGTGTTTCGCGTGTGCTCCACATTCTCAAGGTATTTTCCGCATTCATGCTATGAACTTTTCATTTGAGGAGCTGGATTTTTTATGTTGTGTATGCACACACACGCTAAGGACACCCGTGGTAGTTTATTTCCAACTTAACAAATAATAATATTTGATTGTAACTCAACTATGTTGTCATCTCTTTGAACTTCATAAATGCTATTCAAGAGACATGAAGGCATATCATTCCGCCTAAATTTTGGTACATCAGATGTTTACTTGGATCTCGTGCTGTCTTTGTTGGAAACAAACATATCATTCTGCCTTCTTGTAAGTTTCTGTGGTGTTGTTTAGTTAATCACTCAACTTGTTTCGTGTCACTTTTTCTTGCATCTCCAACACATTTTATTATTTCTGCATTGTCCATTATATTTTAATCTCTGAATGATATTCGTTAGTTTTTTGAGAATTCACCTGGATGTTGATGCACATCAAACTTTTTGTTTAGTCATAAACTCCGATAAATGTAGCATGTATTTGTAAAACGTCATGTTTTGCTATATGTGATTGTGAAAGCAGCTTCTGTATTTTAAAGCATATTTTCCGATTTATGAAAATTTCTATGTAATGAACATTGCAGGTTGCTGAATTACTTGGCTTTAATTCATGCATACTTTCATGCTTAGAATACTTGGAAGCAGCTCCTTGGGTTGACAAAGACGAAGAAGAAAAAGTAGTCTCTTCAGTTCTGCAGCTCCAGGGTGAAGGTATCATGTCACACCAGTATTAAAACGCATCTCTTCTGATGTGTCAAATTCCCCCGGTCAATTTCACACATTATGGATCTTGTTCTCAAAAGCAATGATGAGAGAAGCCGGCGTGAAATGAAATCTATAGTATTGAAGCTTCTTAAGGAAAACAATAGTCTTCCAAGTTATGTGGATTCAGCCGACGACTTCAATGAAACTGTTTCTATATCATGCAGAAACTGCTTGGATTCACTATTGTTGCTGTTCAAACGAGCAGCTGAACCAGAACCAACTGATAGACCCACAGACACCAAAGAATCTGTGGTTAAACAAATAACTTTGGAGGCTGATAATCTCTCATGGTTGCTTGAGATTTTGACCGACAGGCAAGCAGCAGATGAATATGCACGGGTCTGGGCTACCCAGCAAGAGTTGGCAACATTGCATTCAAAGTTGCCCATTGTGTCTCGTTACAATGTTAGCAACATTACAGCTAGACTATTTGTTGGAATCGGGAAGGGGGAGCTGCTACCGGTGAAAGACACTCGTCGGTTGTTGTTACAAACCTGGTTGCAGCTGTTGATCAATGACTACAGCTGGTTGCAACATGGCTGCAGGTCATTTGATAGGAAAGTGGTGGAGGAAGGTATCGGTAGGACGATCCTCACGTTGCCTCTAGAAGACCAGCAGAGCATTCTACTTGCTTGGTATGGCAGCTTTCTGAAGGCTGGTGACAACTGTCCGAATCTCCAAAGTTCATTCGAGGTCTGGTGGCGAAGAACTTTCATTAGACCATATGCTGATATCCAACTCAATGTGCTCCAACCGGATGGCTCAATGACATCAAAGCAGTAGAAACAAAGAGAAACAATACAGGTAATAAGACCATACGTAATTTATTTGGAATATTTCTCCAGTACCAAAAATTGACATGGCAAGTCTCACAGATATGGCATAATTTCAGTTTGACAGCTTCATGCTGATGTTTTCTGCTAGAATCTCAGCACGGAACTTTGGATTGACGAGTGCCGGCCAATTGTGTTTCAATCTGTTGATTCTCGGATGGAAATTTGACTCGTAGCCGTAGGTTATTTCCTGTGAATTTTATTCTGGCTTGATACATGGTTGTGTTGTACATTAATCTGGTGCAAATTTATGCTGTATTTCAGTTTATTTATATCTCTATAGGATCCAAGTTTTGGTTGGAAGATAGATTGACAGGTTTTGTGGAGTTGCAGAGCTGTGATTGAACATGTATGATAATGTAAAATTGATTGGTGAGAAGTGTTGTCGAAATTTTAACATGAAGTGAGGAGCCTAGAAGATATATTGAAATGGGTTCAACTTACATGCATGCATGCCAATCAACCACATAACAATGTCCAACGATATATTCTAGCATATCCAGCCTACATTGGTATGGGCTGAAAGAATAACCAGAATTGACCTTATCCTATCCCTGGATGCATCATTCGGTCCAAACCTTGAAATGGGGTTCAAATGGAGATTTCTAAATCAGCAATGAATGTGAAAATTAAAAACGCGCATAGAAACTTTTCGTCTGTTTCTATGGCATTGAATTTGCTGCAATTTAAATGCCCCATGAACAAGACAAAGAACCCGTACAATGCCAAAATGACGAGTCACTGAATTGTCTGATAGAAGGCTTTTGAACCTATTAACAATCTATTGGTCTAGTGGGTCGTCCCTCATATTAGACCTCTACAAAATTTGATTCGAATTAGTCACCAATTAATATAGGTGGTTAAAACAAAACAGGTGAAGTCATATTGAAATAGTCCTCAGAAGAATGGGCCTACGACTCGCAGGATTCAGGACCACCCTCCCTCTCCATTGACCAACACAGTAACGTATAGTATTAGACATTGAATGTAAAGGTCCAAGAAAATAAAAACAAAGCCCTCATTTAGAGAATCATCATAGATTCTCCCTTTTGAGGGTCGATTCCTTTAAACCCTTTCTTTTTCTTGTACTTATATTCTTTTTTGCTTTTTTCTTCAGTTGAAGAATCAAATTTTCAGAGGTTTTGCTTCAAAACAGGTTAAAATAAATCAAACAAGTCTTTGATATGATAACTTGGCACTTCTCTTTCTCTCACAAATCAAGAAAAATGGAAAACACAGCTGAAAGTGACATGGCTTTGCTATACTTATCTGTCGCTGACAGTGAAACGTTTCGAGACTGATAAGGGTGTTTTTTTTGGGGGGTATTTTTGCAGCTTTAGCTTATTATTTAACCTCTCGGATATCATATAAAAAACCCTCTTCCTTTTTCATTCTTTTGTCCAACAAAAAACCATGAAATTATGATTATCTTGGATTCAAAAGGAATTACATGGAGCAACATAAAGTTAGTGTAACATTAGAGATACTATCATTGTAAGTAATAGTCATAAATCTCAAATATAGATGGCGTGTACAAATCACCTCCTAAACCTTTTCTTAACACAAATCACATCCTAAATTTAAATGCAAGGATTTAAAGGCAACATATTAGGTAACGGGTACTTGTTGCTTGACAAGTTAATTATTTGCTTTAGACTTTAAGGAACCAATCCATTTTTTTTCCTTGGAAGAGTTGGCTTTCAGGTGACACAACAAAAACTCTGCAGGTGAGGTGAGCGTTCGATTGAGTTGAGTAAATTTTTTTTAATATTGTCAAGTTTACGAGTCTTATTTTACGACTCAAACTTTATTTGAAATTTTTTCGATTCGAGTGGAGTTTATGAATTCGAGTCGAGTTTTCGAGTTTATGTACAAATTTAATTGTAAGTATTTAAGATGTTATAATACAGATTGATTCTAATCTAAACGACTTTTTATATCCATATAAAATACACACATATATATATATTCATATTTCTTCATATGCGACATATATATAAAAGATAAAATTGAGAGACTCTAACTTAAAAATCGATTCACTAATTACTAAAATTTTTGAGTTATTCAAATTTCTATTTTACAACTTAAACTTCATTTGAAATTTTTTCGAGTCGAGTCGAGTTTTGTTCACCCGTTTGGCTAGCTCTGGTATTTAATATATTAGAAATTTGAATTTGTCTTTAGACATTTCTACTGTCACATACCTAACAAGGAATCATCATGCAATGACTATTTTTACACTCATTTTGTAGTACATTAATAAAACATTTATTAGAAATGCCATCTCTTATAAAAGATTGCATCGAGTTCATGTTTCATGTTATTATTCTGGAAAATACAAAGGTATACAAAAATCCTGAAGTAAACACAGAGGTGAAAACAATATGGCCAAACACAACTAGCAAACTTTAATGCTACGTTTATCGTTATGCATTCTTTGTTTCTTAATGGAATAAAAGAAAAAGATCGGGTGAGAAACCAAAAAAGAAAAAAATGAAAATTGGATTCTTGTTTTGTAGTACTATTTTAGGAGAATATTACTATCACTATTACTATGGAATATGTATTTGAAATTAACAGCCCTCAAAAGTCTCTAACTGAGAAAGAAGAACTCTTCTCGGGCATGTTTCCAGCATATCGTAGCCCTAAGGTGAGTGAGACATCACCAGTCGTGGTCCCCAACCTTAAGCGTGTCGAACCAATGTCAGTGTTATTACCTGGGGAGGTGGTGGTCCCGTAACCAGCTGAAACGGTGCTGCCAACATGGGGAATGAGTGGCGCCACCTCAGTGGCTGTGGCCTTGAAGGTGGTGGGAGGAGGAGGACCAGTAGTAGTAGTACTAGTAGCAATAATAGTGGTGTTGTGGTGGGGGCGCTGTTTTGCTTGGTTTTCCGAGAAGCGTTGCCTATTGATTGCAACGAGTGAAGGATCGTTTTCCATGGCATTGATTTCGGATCTTTTGCCTCCTCCTCCTGCTGGTGGTGATTCTGACGGCGTTGATGCTGCTGTTGCGCCTGCAGGCGTCGATTTCTGTGCGTTGTTGCTGTTGTGGCTCTCATTATTATCTTCATCCTCTTCTTTAATCTCTTGTTGGTACATATCTTCCACCATTGGTTTCCACAACCGAACCCTGGCATTTATGAACCAATTTGAAACCTGCAAATTACGCAAAACTTTAATTTTCTCATCTCATTAAAACCCCAGAGTTAGCTATGTTGTTAGCCATGTTTTGCCTCAATAATGTCTGTTTCTTGCAGGAAGCTCCAAGAATTCTTGAGCACTGTCCTTTTTTATTACAGAGTTATAAATTACAGAAAACATAGGACCAACATATATACTTTTGCAGGCCATATAAATTTCCATTTTGGTTTTCATGAGAAGTATATATAACAGTTTACCACATTAATTAAACTTTAACTAATATAAGTATTAATTATATAACATGGTTTGCATGACCTGGAAATTATAATGGAATTCTTCAAAGTAAAATTGCAGCTAAAAAATAAATATAAGTAAAACTATGGTCATGCAGCTGAAAAACTTTACTGCTATTTACTTTGGGGCTTTATCGTGAGGGTAAAGGGGAGAGAGAGAAAAGAAAAGCTGCAAACTTTTTCATGTTTCATCTGTTTGTGTACTTTGTCTTAAATATATTATAATAATAACCTGCTAAGTTCTATCGCCATTCATTCAGTATTTATGTCCATCTATTTCAGAAACCGGAATCTATGTCTCTCCCTATAAATCTTCTCTAAAATGGAATGAAAAAAATTTAAAAGGAAAAAAAGAAGAAATTATTTCAAAACAGTCTAGTAATAAAACCGGAGAAACCAAGTCCAAATCCATGTAAGTTCAACTGCACCTACTAATGGTTCCCTTCTGTTTTCTTAGTTCTTACTTACCTGTGTAAACGAGCCGAGTCGAGCTCGAGTAGTGCTGAGCTCGACTCGGCTCGTTAAGATTTCGAGTCAAGTTCGAGTAATTTTTAACGAGCTTGAGAAATCTGAGCTCGACTCGGCTCGTTAAGAACTCGAGTCGAGTTTGAGCTTGATTCGAGCCCAATCGAGTCAAGTGTTAACCGATCTTTGACCGTGTCAGACTCGATTAGCTCGCCACCTGTCATGTCTCATTAAAGCTCTATCAAGAAAAAACTTTGATACATAAGTTGTGTAAACTCAAGCTTGTTAATTTTAGAGTTTAGGGTTTAGAGGTTTAGGTTGTTAGGTTTAAAATTTAGGATTTAGATTTTAGGGTTTAAGACTTATGTTTAGGGTTTATATTTTAGGGTCTTAAGTTTAGGAATTTAGATTTTAAATTATAAAAACTAAAAAAAAAATTAGTATATTATATTTTCGAGTAGCTCGTGAGCTTTTCGAGTCGGGTATCAAGTAGCTTGGCTCGACTCGTTAAGAACTTGAGTCGAGTTCGAGCTCGAGTCCAATCGAGTCGAGCTTTGACCGGGTCTAACTCGAATAGCTCGCGATCTGTCTCGTCTCATTTACAGCCCTACTTACCTGTGAGTGTTGGGTTTTTTTTTTATTGCAAGCTATCACGTGTCAATGTAAACACAAAAGTATATAATATGTTATTAATAAATGTATTATATTTTGATACACAAGCTGTGCAAAATAAATTTATACAATTCTTTATATTTAAGCTATAAATTCAAAAATCTAAATCTCTACCCCTAACACCTTAAAATGTAAACCTTAAACCATAAACTCTAACCTCTAAATAGGATGGAAGGACATGGGACCCGGGAGGGCTCATGCCCTCAACTCAATTTTTTTTACCTTTAAGTATAGATTTTTTAAAAAATGAATATTTGCATATTTGCCCCCCTCATTTTTAAAATATTTAAGTTGCCCCCAAAATCAAATCCTGATTCTATCCCTACTAGGGATGGCAGACGGGTACAGTTTCGCGAATTCTTCACCGTACTTGCCTCAGTTAGGGTGATGATGGGTATGAGTTTGGTGGATAGTGGGCGGCTGTGGATGTAAAAAGTCATATCCGTCGTGGGTAGTGGGTAGGCGATGGGTTTGAGACCTTACCCGCCCCGCATCCGCCCGCCCATTAACTACCCACCATGTGAATTTTGGACCATTTATGTTTTTAGACTTTGATTGTGCCTTTTATTATGGTGTCTTATGTACTAAGATATTGGTTTGTTTTAAAATCTACGTTAATCCTTAAATTTGTATACTTTGAACTCAATAATTTAGCTTGAAAAAATGATGGTTTATGATCAAGCTTGAATTAATTAGGTTGTAACTTTGTAATATGTGTGGTTAAGTAGAACTTTATATGTGTATATATGCTTTAGTTAAGTTAGCTATAGATAATTAGTCAGCTGTAGTTAAGTAGAATTCATACCAATAAAATTGTGCTTTAGTTAAGTTAGCGATTGTTAGTTAGTTAGTTGTAGTTAAATTTATACCTGTGTAAATGTATTATATATACACTTGATCAATTAATAAAATATCCAAAGTTTTACTCTTTTTTTACAAAATTCTATGGTTTTTTTTGGATAATTCGATATTAGTGGTTGCTTGTAGGCGGGTACGGGTTGGGTGGTGGATGTCCAGTTAGGTAATGGGTGTGAGGATGGATTTGAGAATGTACCCGCGTAGGCAGGCGTAGATTTAAAAATTGTACCCGTCGTGAGTGGTGAATATGAAAATATTAGGTGGGTATGGATATGGGTAGGGGATATCCGCACCCGTCCCGCCCGTTTGCCATTTCTAGTCCCTACCTCTAAATTTTAACCATATACTTTAAATTCTATACCCTACAACATAAATCTCTAAATCTTAAATTTTTTTAAACTCTAAAATTAAAAAAATTGTGTAAATTTTAATTTATATAATTTTATGTATGAAATTATTTCCCTTAATAAATTTAGGATTACCAACCTGATTTTTCGATAAACCAGTCTGTCGAGCCAACAGAAGCTTATCAGCATCACTTGGGTACCTGAGAAAGAGACCAGAAAATGACATCAGATTCATTGCTCAAAAACCTTATATAAAAAAAACTACCCCATCGTTAATTTACACCCTTAGATGTGATTGAAGCTTTTCCCGCTTTGTTTCTTGCCCTGCATGGGCGTGAGAATCTAAGAGAAACACCAGCAGGCAGCAGCAACACCATGGGCGGAGCCACAATGTGACACCTCAAAATTTTTAGAAATTTATTTTTTTATATAATTTGTATATAAAAAATTAAAAATATATATAAATGACACTTTTTTTTATAAATATAATGATATATTTTTATAAATAAAATGACACGCTTTATAAATATTAACTATCCTTAAATATTGTTAAAAAATAACACTCTTTAAATAAATTTTTGACTCCGTTACATGGTCCCGGCTCACCACGTTATTCATGGTTCCTTCCAATCAGATTCATTCATTTAATAACACGTAGGAAAGAGGTGGAGATTCACCTTAAAAAAAATGAGATGAAAAATTATTATTAGATGAGACCATTGATGACATGATGAGCCAGACCCATCTAATAAATTTTTTTGAACAACACTTCTTTTTTTTTTCTTCAGCTACTTTCAGCATCTCTCATTATCTACATTTATATCACTTCTTTATTAGTATTGTAATAACAACAAAAGAAAAAAGAAATTTTTGTTTGTTTGTTTGTTTGACTATGTTCATGAACTGTAAAAATATGATACAGTGAAAGAGAAGAGAGAGAGAGAGAAAATATCTGTTGAGTCAATAAGAACTGCCATGTCTGCAAAATTATGCTTGGATAAAGCTGCTTTTTAATACTAACTAATTTCTGGGTTTGCTAGTGACAAAGTAAAGCTATAGATACACATGTATATACACATAAATAATGCTATCAGGAGAAAAAAAAAAGCTGAGGGAAATTAATAAGGTCCTTAGCCGGCTTTTTGGCAACATCCAGGGAGAGTCTGCATTATTGTTTTTCTCTATACACTAATCAGAAACTGTGACAAAGGAGAAAAAGAACTTGGATTTTGTGAATTAATAAAGTGTCATTTATGTTACATATATATACTTATGATAGATTGTGTTTCAAGTTCCACCTTTTGGCTTTTCCAAAATTAAGAAGATGCAGATTGCTAGTGTTAAGCTTTCCGAGAATAACAAAGCTTATATTTTAAATAAATATGTAAAGTATATCATCTTTTTTATATAAGTACTTAAAGTATTTTTCAGTCAAAATTAAGGACAGAGTCATGTTTAGCCCCTCCCAATTTTTTAGTATAATTGTATTTGATGTTTTTTTAGTTTAGTAATAAAATAATGTTTTTTCCTTTTAATTTTTAGATTTAAAGGCTTAATAGACTTTTATCCCTCCCAGTATTTGATCCTAGCTCCGTCCCTGGTCAAAATAGATATCTAAAGTAATTTTTGGTCAAAATAGGTACTTCAAATATATTTTTTGTCAAAATAGATAATTAAAGTATTTTTTTTGTCAAAATATGTACCTAAAGTATATATTTTTTGTCATAATAGGTACTTGAAGTATTTTTTAATCAATGTCATGTGTCAACTTTTACGAACCTATTTTGACAAAAAATATACTTTAAGTACTTATTTTGACCAAAAAAAAATTTAGGTGCCTATTTTAATCAAAAAATACTTTAAGTATCTATTTTGACCAAAAAATATAGTTTATGTACTTATTTTGACCATAAGTACTTAGATGACAAAGGTGATATACTTTAAATTGTTATTTGTGATATAAGCCTAATAACAATAAAAATATAAGTAAAAGCAAAGGTAAACACGTACGGGTGGAGAAAATGCTCGAAAAGCCAAGCTCTCAAAATGTTGACAGAAAGTTCAGGCAAGCCCCTTTGGGGTCTCCAAACTTCTTGTTCCATCATCCCCATTTGTTGAAATGCTCTCTGCTGTCTTAAGCTTTGCTCTAACATCTTTAACCTCGGTGTCTCTCCTTTTGCTATGCCAGAATTTCCAGCTGCATCTTTCTCACCTAGTATCTCACAGCTGTGCTGCAACTGTGCTAATATCGCATCTTTCATACACTTGAAATGTCTGGACATCGCCTTCTTAGCAAGTGCGGTATAAGGAGCTGCTGCCCCAAAACCCATCACCAGATCAAATAAGTTCACCACCGTCTGCATTTGTTCACAGTAATAGTTGTAACTCCGGTCCACCTGCAAATCAATGACCGTAATTTGACATCCAATAATCATTTGGGCATGACTAGGTTAAGAAAACGAAAGGAAAAGGAAAGAACAAATGCTTTCTCCATTGTCAACCAAGTCCAAGTTATAATATTAATGCCTTTTTCCTGCAATATTAAAATGCTTCAGAATTATTTTGATATACGTAATGCAACGATTATGTCACGTTTATTAGGATTGGCAACAAGTTAACTAATTTTTAAATTCTGATAACCTAACTTTAACACCCAACAATAAGATCAAACCCTACCAACTAGACCTATGGAGTCCTATTGCACCAACCAATTTTGTTGATTATCTGGGTTTTCTTCTATTTAAAAATGGTGGCTTGGAGTTTCTTATTTGTGCTTGAAAGAAGTAAAAAGATTGGGTCTTTGAGAGAAGATGGGAAAGAGTAAAGAGATTACATGCCTCATCAAGCATGGATAAAAGTTTGGCCTTCCTTCTTTGATGTTCATTTCTATCCGCTGCTGATGTAGGGAGGGGATCTTTTGTTGATGAAGAAGAACCTCCATCGCCGCCGCCGCCATTACTAGCTGGATTAGAATTAGGGTTTGTGTTGTTTCTACCAAACTTGTTCTTCTTGAACTGGCCTCTTCCAACACTACAGAATTCTTCTAGCAACTCTTGAGCAGCTTTGGCATACTTTGAATTCCTCAACGCATTGACCATTAATGAGGATCCGAACCCGACATGAACTTGGTGGTTTTCTCCCGCTCCACCTTGCAAATGCTTGTACTGAAGTAGAGCAGCAGCGGAGGAGCCTCCTTCTTGACTATAGAACAGTAATCCACCATTTCCCATCCTCAATTCTTCAGCTTTGGCAGCCTCCAAGTGTTGCAAAGAAGATGATAAAGAAAGTGAAAGGCCACCTCCGATTTGACTAGAGTTGTTGAGTTGTTGATGAGCACTATTAGGAACCCAAACAGTGCCTGAACCAAAAGCCGCCCCTCCGGGACCCGAAGCACTAAACCCTTGAAGAGAAGTAGACGGATTTGGGAGCAACATATGGAAAGCATTAGAAGAAGTTGAAAGAGGAGATGGAGATCTTGGCTGTGGATTTATCAAGAAAAGATTCATGGCAGCTGCTGCTGAGTCGGCATTAATGCTTGGCAACGGCTGATGTTGCTGTTGAGCTGCTAAAGTGTCACGGCTATCATGACTCTTTGATTCACCTACCAGTCCCAAACCCCCAACAACACCTTGCCTATTGCTAAACCACTCGTTGGTATCACCCGGTGGCCTGTTTGCTCGATAATTAGGCTGCTGTATATGTTGGTCTAATAACTCGGCTGAGGCGGCCACACCTGCAGGAAAGTTGAACATTTCGGATAACATACCTTCGGCTTCATAAACAGGAAGAGCACTTGACGCTTCCTCTTCCATCCCTACTGATAGAGCTGGTGGCTCAAAGCCTTGAACTCTGAGCTTATCTCTCCTGATCTGCTGTGTTAAGTGTTGCTGCTGGTGGTGGTGGTGATGATGGTGGTGGCTTGTGGCTGATCTCTCGAAGCCATTCGAGAAGCTGAAGAAGCCAGCTGCTTGGTGGTAATCTTGGGACATAGAGTTTGTAGAATGGTTACTCTTGGAGTGCTGAAAAAATAATTGATGGGAGTGCGACGACTGGTGATGTAGCTATGTCCGTATCAATATCTTCTTCTTCTTCTTCTTCTTCATGATCCTATATATATACCCTTTGCTTATTTGCTCTCCTTCTAGCAACTCTACAACTCATCTTTCCTTTACCTTTTTTCTCTTCAACTATGGATCGGTAACCCATAAACAAAAACCAATAAACAGCCATCTCGAAATTAGTGGTATTCATCATAAACAATACAGAAAAGGGAAAAAAAGGACAAAATCCTAGCTATTAAGTGAAAGATATGAAGTTGGGTTTTTTTTTTTTTTTTCTGGAGATTATATATATCTTTTCCATTTCAGCTTTGATGTTTATATATAATTAAAAGTTGTAAGCATACCTTGTTAGAGTTGCAGAGTATGTTCTTTTCAAAAAAAAAAAAAAGAGTTGCAGAGTATGTAAAGCTCTTAGACATCGTTTTCTCTTGCTGTGGTACTGAAAGCCTCTTCAATTCCCTCCTCATTTTCTTTCCATTCCATTCCTTTCCTTTCCTTTCCTTTCTCTCTCTTTCTCACTTGGTTATCTGTGTGTCGTCTCTTTCTTTCTCTCTCTTTCTCACTTGGTTATCTGTGTGTCGTCTCTTTCTTTCTCTTTCTCTCCTTTTCTTTCCTCTTTGTTGAAAAGAGGAGATGAAGTGCGTAGGGGAAAAATGAGGTGGAGGGAAACTGATCTCTCTTTCTCAATAAAACATGTACTCCATAACCTTAGCTTTTACTTGGGAGATGGGGGAGGGATTGAAGGATTATTAAAAAAAATAATTATTTGAAATTATTTTGAAGAGACTTTGATGAGGTGACAGTATTTAGTTTATGGTGTTAGTGCATAAAAATTATGAACTATATTTATGATCATAACATGAGATTGGATAAAAGGTAAAAATAAAGGATAAAGTTTTCATAAGCGCCATAATTTTAGAGTTTAGGGATACAATTTAAGGTGTAGGGTTTAGGAGTTTAAAATTTAGTGATTATGAATATAATTTAGGGTTCAGGGTTAGAATTTAGGATTTATAGGTTAAAATCTAAAGACTCAACATATTACCCTAAAACCTAACCTCTAAACCCTAAATTCTAACCCTAACCCCTAAATTCTAACCATCACCCCTAAATTCTAAATCCACCCCTAAACTCTACACCCTAAACTAGGTCCATAAACCCTAAAACTAAGGTGCTTGAGAAAATTAAAAGTTTTCATCGCCAGTGTATTGGATATAAATCCAAAAATAAAAGGATAATTATTCTATACACAAGCGTTTGTAGAAACTTTGTTTACACAAACGCTTTAATTTTAGAGTTTAGGGACTCCATTTAAGCATATTTTTATAAATACATTTTGATCGTGACATAAAAATAAAAAAAATTACCTTTTTTTATAAATAGAAGGGCAAGGGTTCTTTGAAATTAATTTTTAATTAATAAATTAAAATTAAAAGAACATTTTTATCAGTATACCACCTTGTTAATATGAAAGAGAAAATTTTAAAGATTAATATTTAAAATACGAAATTATATAATCTCAACTTTTTTTGACAAATCCTATCTAATCATAATCCTACTTAGACGGGAGGGGAAGGGCGACTCTGGGGAATGAAGAGGGTGTTCAAACTTCGGTTAAAACCGAATTAACTGACCGAACTAATTTTTTTTTGTTATTCGGTCGGTTAATTTTAGGTTCGGTCGGTTAACGGTTAATGATTTTTCAAATTTTGGTTATTAGTTAATTCGGTTTGAAATTGGTTAATTAACCGAATTAACCAAATTTTTTATATATTATATATTTTATATATTACATATATTTATTTTTGGTCACTGAAATTTTAAAAATTATCATTAAAATTTTTGATAGATTATAAAATAATCATTAAACTTTATCAAATTAGCACAAAATGATTTATCAATAATTTATAACATGCAAGTTAATAACCATTTTGTAATAGTTTGATAAGTTTAATGGTTGTTTTATAACTTTTGAAAGTTCAGTGACCAAAAAGATCATTTTAAAATAGTTTAGTGACCATTTGTGTAATTTACCCAAAATTTTATAACAAATTTCGGTTAATTCGAAAAACGACTAATTAACTGAACTTTTTTTTGGTTCGGTTAAAAATTTTCGAAAAATTTCCATTCGGTTAACGGTTAATAAAAAATTTTTGGTTAATGAAATTTTGGTAGTAAGGTTCGGTCGGTTAATCGAACCGACCGATTGAACACCCCTAGTTCTTACTAAGTATAGAACTCATGACCTAAGAAAAATGAGAGAACAAAGATGAGCAGTTTGGCCAACAGACCAAATGTGCTTCCTCAACTATATAGTCTCAACTAATCATAATGATCTACAATTAATTATATAAACCAAATATTACTATTATTAAGTACACTAGTGAAAAATAATATAAATGAGATTAAAATGGTAAGATGTGTTCTATTCTTTTATTTTTTTTAGTTTTTAAATTAATAATAATAATAATAATAATCATGATTCTATCTATATTTATAAAAAAAATTCCTAATGAAAATATACAAATGATCATTGTAATACCACTTGATTTAGGCATTTAATGTCATTGCTATTATATTTGTAGGTGGTATATCTTAACAAAATCATAGAAAATGCTGGTGGCAGAGTAGTTTACGGTAAGTTAACTTATCTTCAATCACATGTAGAGCAACTACTTTTGTTAGTTAACATAAATCGTTGTAGTGTTTTTGTGTTAGAGTTCAACTCTATCTACAATGCTAAAATTTTTATGAAATACTTTTTCTTTTCTCTTTATCTCGTTCTATTTGCAGGGGTAAAATGTTGGTCATGATGACCAGAATAATACATTGCTAAGAGATATAATGATCTAGAGAACAAATTTTGTACTCGAACTAGAACTTAATGAATTAAAATAAAAGAACCTTTGTTTTGTGTTTGTTATAAAACTTAAAAATAATACACTCCTAATGAATGATTCTTAAATTTTTAATAAACTGTCTTTTTTTGAATGTCTGATAAACCGTTTTGCTTATTCTTTGCCTCATGATTATGCAATTTTCATGGTTAATTTTGTATGAAAAATATTTTATCTCTATAAATTGAAGTCTTGACTCCAAAAAAAAAAAAAAAAAATTCCAGAATTTAGTTATAGTAGTTCATGTTTTTATTTAGGTGACAGTGTTGTGAGATTATCAATTCAACCTTTGAAGTTTTGTTTTGATACCTAATTGTCAATTTAGGTATAGTCTGTTCAAATTAAAAGAACAATTTTTATAATTTTTTTTAACTCTACCCTTTTATAACAAAAATTTTGAACACATTTCAGTAAACAAGTAAATTTTAATTAAAAGAACCATTTTTATAAAAAAATCAACTTATAAAAAAATTAACTCTATTTTTTATAACAAAAGTTTTTAACTCATTTCAGTAAACAAATCAATTCTGAGCAAAGTTTTCTAGTGAAATGAAAAGAAAATTATATGATATTCGAAATTTAAAGTTCAGACCTTTGAACAAGATTAAACCTAAATTGGCAATTAGGTATCAAAACAAAACTTCAAAGGTTGAATTAATAATCACACAACGCTGTGACCTAAATAAAAGCATGAACTACTATATAAAAATTCTATATTTTTTTTTCTAGAGTCAAAATTTTAAATTATAGAGATAAGATGTCATTCATGCAAAATTAGCCATGAAAAATTGCAGAAGCATGATACCATTATCAGAAGGCAAAGAATAAACAAGAAAGGGAAGCAAAATTAAGCATTCATCTAAAGATGATTTATTAAAAATGTCAAAAGCATTCATTAAGAGAGTATTATTCTAGTTAAAACAAACACAAAAAAGGAGTTCTTTTACTTTAATTCACTAAGTTTGAGTACAAAGTTTACTCTCTAAGCCATCGTATCTCTAATCAATCTATTATTCTAGTCATCATGACCAATATATTACTCCTACAAACTCATAATGCCTGCAAATAAAATGAAAATAAAAAAAATAATCATCAGGGAGAAATAAAAGGTATTTTAAAAAAATTAACATTTTAAATGATAGAGTTAGACTCTAACACAAAACACTACAACAATAGATGTTAACTAATAAAAGAAGTTACTTTACTTGTGGTTGAAGATAAGTTAACTTACGACAAACTAATCTACTATTAGCATTTTGTATGCTTTTCCTAAGTTAAATCCCTTTGTAAATATAATAACAGTGACATTAAATGCCTAAATCATTAGATATATAATTTAGTCATGTTTATATTGATATTGATAAAGTTGGGCACTCAATGTGAAATCAAACCGTTAAAAGGTCGTTATGATACCATTGTCATGAGGCTCTTTCATTGTATGATTTCACGTCGAGTGCCCCGTGGGTGGGGCAGGCAGAATGAGTAACCGTTATCAAGGACAAAGTCAATATTTAAGGGTGAAGGCAAAACATAAATTTTGAATGTTAGAGGGACAAATTCACAATTATTCCAATTTTTTAAAAAATATATAATGAATTAAATGTAAAAAACATTTCTCATGGGCAACAACCCCTCCCATAAACAACATGTCTCTGTGTTTGACCGTGATGGTAATCCGTGTCAAGGGCGTCACGAGATTGAGTGGAGGAGAGTGCCACACATAAAAGAGATAGGGACATTAATCCTACATCGAAATGGAAATAGTGTATTACGATATAAAAACGGTAGTGTTGTACAACTTATCAAACATGTTTTTTGAGAAGAGAATAATAATTCTGTCACGCAAAACATTAGTCAAAGCCATCCAATTATATACCATCACATTCCAAGCCATTAAAAATGTAGAGATAAGATGCAATCATGCAAAATTAGACATGAAAAACTGCAGAATCGTGATGTCATTAAATAAGGCAAAGAATAAGCAAGAAAGAGAAGCAAAATTAAGCATTCATCTAAAGATAGTTTATTAAAAATATCAAAAGCATTCATTAAGAGGGTATTATTCTGGTCAAAACAAGCACAAAATAAGAATTTTTTTTTTTACTTTAATTCACTAAGTTCGAGTACAAAGTTTACTCTCTAAGTCATCATATCTCTAATCAATCTATTATTTTAGTCATCAGGAACAGTTTATCACTCATGCAAACCGATAATACCTCCAAATAAAATGAAAATAAAAAAATGATCATGAGGGAGAAATAAAAGGTATTTCAAAAAAATTGACATTGTAAATGATAGAGTTGAACTCTATCACAAAACACTAAAACAATAGATGTTAACTAATAAAATAAGTTACTTTGCTTGTGGTTGAAGATAAGTTAACTTATGATAAGCTACTCTACCACTAGCATTTCCTAATCTCATTCCCCTTGCAAATATAATAACAGTGAAATTAAATGTCTAAATCATTGAATATATAGCTTAGTCATGTTCATATTAATGTTGATAGAGTTGGGCACTCAATGTGAAATCAAACAGTCAAAGGGTCGTTCTGATATCACTTGTCACGACGTTCTTTCATTATACGATTTCACGTCGAGTATCTTGTAGGTAGGGTAGGAAGAGTGAATAACCGTGATCAGGGACGAAGTCAAGATTTAGAGGTGGGGGAAAACATAAATTTTGAAAAATGGGAGACAAATTCATAATAATTCCAACTTTTTCAAAAAAATATATAATGACTTAAAGGTAAAAAAAAATTCCCCCTACCAGGGGTAATAGCCCCTTCCATAAACAACATGCCTCTGTCTCTGACCATGATAATAATCCGTGTCAAGGGCGTCACAAGATTAAGTAGAGGAGAATATCACGCCCGAAAGAGGTAGGGTCGTTAATCCTACATCGAAAAGAAAATCTGTGTATTAGGATATAAAAATGATAACGTTTTATAACGTATCAAACATGTATTTTGGGTAGAGAATAATAACTCTGTGACGCAAAACATTAGTCAAAGCCACCCAATTATATACCATCGCATTCCAAGTCATGAATTTTTTTTGAGATAAGATGTTATTCATGCAAAAAATTGCAAAATCAAGATGTCATTACCATAAGGCAAAGAATAAGCAAGAAAAAGAAGCAAAATTAAGCATTCATCTTAAGACGGTTTATTAAAAATGTCAAAAGCATTTATTAAACGAGGATTATTCTAATCAAAATAAACACAAAACAATAGTTCTTTTACTTTAATTCCTTAAGCTTGAGTACAAAGTTTACTCTCTAAGTCATCGTATCTCTAATCAATCTATTATTTTATTCACCATGACCAATATATCACTACTGCAAACTGATAATACCTGCAAATAAAATGAATATAGAAAAAAATGATCATGAGAGAGAAAAATAGGTATTTCAAAAAAAATTGACATTGTAAATGATAGAGTTTGACTCTTGTTAGCGACAGTGCCCTAAGGCCTATTGTATGGGCATGATATTTTGATTATTGAATTTATTATTATGATAAATTTGCATGCTTTTGTATCCTTGAATATTATTATTCTAAATATCACTAATAAGGTATTATTGTGGGAACAATAATAAGATAAGCTTAGTATGAACTTTGATAGATATTCATAAGATGAATATGCGAATGAGATTCAAATCTAATTCATATATGTATTTGTTGAGAATAAATATTAGGATCGACTCGTCTTAAGATTAATACATGGATTGAAGTTATATATTAATCTTCAAACAGTTATGACATTAAATCCTTAGACCTGAAATTGCTACGGTTCTCAACATGATAACTATTATGTTTTGACAGAGTCAAACATCATTTTTAATCGGACGACTATAAAGGTTATGCTTGAACATAATAAGGAATCATGCAGTGGGATGTGAGTGATTAAGATGGATTTTATCCCTCTTAACATAAGATAGATATCTTTGGGCCCCTCGATGATTGAGACTGAGAAATGCATGACCGTTCTCAAATGAGTTGATAGAGATCAATTTCATTTGTTTAATCAGTTCAATTGGGCATCGAGAAACTAAAGGTAGAACGATATAAGGTTAACATTTTTCATGCCTTATATTCTATCTAGATATCGTGAGATAAAATGATTATGACATAAAATGAATTAAGGTTGTCTCGGATCACGAGCTTTTCATTTAACTAGGGTAGTCATAATGTCTTGCTAGAGGCCGCTTATGACTTGTAGAATAAAATGTGATTTTATCTACTGCCAATGTTAATTGAACCTATAGGGTCGCACACTAAGAATGGTTGTGGTTATTACTCCCAATAATAAATTTAAGATAATGCGATTATTTTAAATTATATTGAGAGAGATTATTTATTCGAATTTAAAGAAGTTAAATTCGTATTCTTGTGATAGAATATTTTATTTATTTTATTATTTTTTGAAAATAATATTAAATAAATAATATTATTAAATAATCTCATTATCTAGATTTGATTGGATTTAAATTCCTTATTGGATAAGGAATCTGTTTTCATTATTAAATAAATAACATCATCTAGATTTTGGTTGAACTTGAATTCCTTATCAGATAAAGGAATTTATTTTATAATTTATTTAAAAGAGTTTTAGTTAAATTATAATAAGTGAACTCGATCTAACCCTAATCAAGTTATATATATATGTATGCCAAGGGGTTGGGGATCTAGAGATGCTTGAAATAGCCACCAAAATTGTAATATCCCAACTTTTGTTTAAGTGACTAAAATGTAATTTTTGAATAGTTTAGGGGTCAATGTGTAAACTTTAAAAGTTTAGGGACTAAAGTGTGAATTTCCCTAACAAGTTATTTTAGTCAGTATAAGAGTAAATCGGATCGAAATAGGTACCTTGATATAAGTTTTAAGAATTAGAATACAGAAGAAGGTACCGAATTTGAATCGAAAGAAATAATTAAGCGTGCTCAGGCGAGGGAAATACAAGGATGGGTGGCCTTCTGGGAAGTATCACATATCAGTATTTTGATCAGTAAAAAGGACTCAGAAGAAGTGGGAAAGATTTGTATAAATGTTTGATGAAGAATTTTCAAGAAATATGTTACACGATAGAGATTTTGGGCAATTATCGATATTTTTGGATCGAGTCAAAATTTTAAAGTTGACTTTATTAAATGAAGGATTTTGTATTAAGTTATGAATTATTTATGGAATTTTGGAAATAAGAAATTTCCAAAGTAGAATTGATAATTCGATAGAGGAAATGTATCTGATAAGAATTTCTGAAAATTATCGGTATATCGGATCAAACTGAAATTTTAAAGACGGTTCCAAAAAATTATGGAAAAGTGAGAAAGTATTATTTTATGAATATTTTATTACATTTGGTTGGATTCTAACTAAATATAGTTAGAATATGATGGAATGGTTGTAAAGGTTTAAAGGAAGAAAATTTGGAAATCGTATTGAATAAAATTCGAATTTTTGGATCGAATAAAATAAATTTGATGAAGGCTAGTTGGATTGGAACCAAATTGGTCTAATTTTAATGGGATGGCATGATGGAAGAAAAATATGTAAAATGAGATTTAGTTGGAGGTTAAAGTTGTAAAAGGCTAGAAAATGAATTTAAAATTCATTTTAAGGTATACATGTGGCATTATTATAATAAAGATAATGTACATGTGTATTAACTAAAATAAAAGATGAAATAAATCATCTTCTTCACCCAAAGGAAGCTGCCGAATGCCATTGTTGAGTGGGAGAAAGAATTTTTGCAAGCTTTGAGTCAAATTTTGAAGGTTTTGAGTTTGAATCAAGGTATGTCACTTTAGAATAATATGTTCTATACTTCAAGCTCTTCATTTTGGTAATAATTTTTCTTGGAAAAGTTGACTATAGATTATGTCTTGAATGAAGATTAATGGTGAAAGTTGAAGTTTATGATGTAATTAGAATGGTAGATGTTAGAAATGATGATTTTGATATGGAAGTAAGGTTGAATTTAGATAAATTTCATGTTGGGAGACATAAATCCTAACCCTAAAATTTGAGGGTTTTGGTTAGGAAGTGAATTTTAGGATGATATTGATTTAATTATGTTATTGGAAGCTTAATTTTGATGTTAGATTGAATAATTTCCCAAGTTCGATTTTTTTTAGGGACTATTTCGAAAATTATGGAAATTAGGGGAAATTATTGGAAGTTTTATTTAAGCATTGGAAACATGGAATTATGATGAAAGAAGCTTGAAATTGTGATTAGGGATCAAAATGAAAATTTTGGAACTTTAGGGACCATTTCGGCAAATTGAAGAAAATATAGGGACTGTTTTTAAATTATTGGAAAATTTATATAATTGAAGATTTTAGCATTTTATGGAAGTTGGAGGACTCAAATGTCAAGAAAGGAAATTTTAGGGACTATTTTGAAAATAAAGGAATATTGAAGGATCAAAGTGATTGAAGTTGAAAGTTTAAAGAAACTTTCTAAAAATATTAGAAATAAGTAAATGGTTTATTTGTACATGAATTTATGTACAAAAATGAAGTAGTGGCTAAAATATCACTTTCATAAAGTTTGAGGACTAAATTGAATAAAGTTTGAAGTTATTTATGGAAGTTGTGAAGAAAACTGAATTTGGGTAGTAAGTTTGAAAATTCACCATAAATTATACAAAAATGGTTAGAGGTAAATTTTATGCCAATGTAAAGATTTGTTCGTCTAGTTAAGTTTCCAACAGACGGAAACTGATTTCGAGTTCCGAGTAAAAATATATGAATTTTTAAGTGGAGTAAGGTCAGAAAAACAGTTTAGCAGTCAGTTCCGAATTTAGTACTGGAAATTGATTTCGAAAATTTTCCATAAATCGTACAAGTTGAATTTGAGCTATTAATTTATATGATTGAAAAGCTTATTGAATCTAGTTTCATTTAGAACAAACGGAATCGAATTCCGAGTTATAGATTATTTTGTAGAAATATTTCTTCAAAGGTGGTACAAGCTACCAGAAAATGGAAAGTGAGATATCTCGTATCCAATGTTAGTTAGCAAGATTGGAAGAATTATTCGAAGTCCTAAAAGGCTTATTAAAGACCAAAGTGAGTTTTTGGACAGTATAAGCACGTAAGGAAAAGTATAAATTTTATGTTGAATGATTCGATAATTTGATTAAAATATCGTTAGAAATGATCCTAATGAATGTTGTTTGTATTCATGTGGGTAACGAAGCCGGATATGAATCAATGAGAATTCGAGATAATATAAAGGAAAAGATCGAGTAGAATTTAGTGAGGCGTATCATTCATGGCCCAGGTGAGTGCATTTACATGTTTTTAGATGCAATTAGGAAGACTTGCAAAAAAAAGTTGACCTACAATCAAAATAGTATTGCTCCTTCTATATATATTGAGTTATTGTATGCTGCATTAAAGATAAATTAAATAGAATATGAATTATGTATGGCTTGTCTGAGAAATTGATGATGTTCCATGTTTACTATGAATATTTATGATAAAGCATGGAACAAGAATTGCCTATCTATATGTGATTATGATATGAATATACAAATGATGCCATGCATAACACAGAGTCGGCAAATACATGTGAATGAATATGATGAATCATGAGATGTGAAATTGCCTAATTATGAAAGAAATGAAATAATTAATTGATAATGAAAAGAAATATCCAAATATCGTGTGTGAGAATCCATGATATGTTTGACATTGCATTCTCCACGATATGTTTAACATATGTGTGACATGGCAAACATGATGGAATATCAAGTACGCATTATTATTTGCATAAATAATGATGTATTATGCATACATGTACATAAATGATGATGATGCATTATGCATACATGAAATATGGAAATTGACAAGACTAAAATGAAACAAGATACACCCTGGGGATCTAAGCCCATAGTGCAAATGGCACCAACGAGGTGTTTAATATAAGGAGCAAAAAGCGTCCTTATATGAGGAGCAAAGAGCGTCCTCCTAAGTACGTACACCACAAGGCACTACGGTGCTACGAGGTTTCCACGGGCTTCTAGCCAGTCACGTTAATAGTAATACGAGATGACTATATGATAAATCCTGAGCATGCAAATGTCTGCATGATGCTACATGATACATGATACAAATGCTACATGTTACATGATACAGATGTTACATGATACAAATGATACATGATACAGGTGTCACATGATACATGAAAAAGAAGTTACATGCTACATGACCGAAAAACATATGACATACATGAAAGAATATATGTTATGCAAATGATGGCATAAAGAAAACATGATCATGATAAAGTATATGAGCATACAAAAGACTGCATGATGATACATGAATCACATGATATTGATGATACATGATCCATATGATACATGAAATATATGAAAGATGTTACATGAATTGCATGAAATGATAATATATGGTATACATGATGTTGGTAATACTTGTTTTACATGATATAAACATGATCATGAGGTGATACATGATATTAAGAAAGTATGATATATGATAAAAATTGAGAAACTAATACGTGAAATTTATGGAATATGAGATACATGATAATCATAAGCATTATGCTATGCTAATATGGAAATGTTTTAGAATTAAAACATGTCCATGACATTGGTAGGGAATATGTTATACAATGTTAACATGAATCATATGATAAGTTATGACACATGACACATGTCTATTACGATATACTTGCCATGTACAGAGAAATATGAAATGCACTTGTATATATATCATATTGCATTATATCTTTTCATGTTTAAATAAATATGTTTAATTGCCTCATTAAGTTCGTACCTAGCATGCGTTTTATTCCACACGTAGGTTATGCTGAAAATACTTGAAGAAGAGTCGAGCATGTTGAGCAGGCTACAATCTATAAAAATTAGTAAGTCATTATAGTTTATGATGATTACTAGTGGACATGTAATTATTTATTTGCTAGCAGAACATGTTTAACCAGTTTTAAATTTTATTTATCGGGTATTGCACAATAATTTAAAAATCAAGAACGGGTTTTTACAACTAAACAAGTTTTTATCCTGAAATGTTTTAAAAAATTGTAAGTTAAGCTTTTAAGTCAAGGTTTCTATAAAAGATTTCGTAACATCTTTAACGTATATTCGGTCTACGAATGTACGTTAAGGGTGTTACATTTATTGGTATCAGAGCAAAAGTTTAGCCAGTTCTGGATGCTAAATTAAGTATGATATGATTTTTATCAGTAAATACATGCCCCTAGGATGTCATATTACTGATGTGATTGTATGACTTGATGTTGCTCTTCAGTAGTATAAAAAGAAATGATACTAGAATAATAAAAGTAAAACGATGATAGATTTCGTCAGATGACGAATCTTAAAGGTCAAGAAATGACCTCTAGAGGATACGATACAGAAAAATAAGTATGAAAGTTAGCTTCTGAATAGAATAAGTCAGTATTCAATTAAAGTGATGCTGATTGAGAAGGTCTCGATATAAGTGGTCTATAAAGAAGTTTCGACCAAGATCTAGGGAGATACTATTAAGTATGAATTTATCAGATTTATATGAGGTTATAAACAATAAGAAGGTTATGTAAGGAATTTAAAATTTGTATTGATTGATTCGGGTTCAATCAATACATACATATTGGTACTGATATAGTAGTACAAAGAAAGACTTCTATGGAGAATAACTAGTAATGTGATTGTCAATAACTCTCTTGGATACAACGTATAAGTAATATGTAAGAAAGTTTCGTTAAAAATTCAAGGAAATAAGTTCTCGGTAAACTTAATGGAACTTCCATTCCATGAATCTGAAGTCATTTTTGGAATGCATTAATTATCTGCATATGATGCAGAAGTGATGCATAAAAAGAAAAAGGCTAGTATTTTAAGGACCTGATGGTTTCGGAGTAAGTATGATAAAATAAAGAAGTGACTGATTAGAGTCAATAATCTCTGCAATGACAGTTCAGAGATTGTCATGCAATGGATGTGAAATATGTTTAATTCAGGTAATGGATGCTTAAAAGTCTCTTAAGGAAGTTGAAGATATCTCGATTGTAAAGAAATTAAGGGAATTGAAAGTTCAATTACAAGAGATGTTGGACTGGGATTACATTCGATCGAGTGTATCACCAAGGAGTGCTTCGGTATTAATTGTAAAGAAGAAATATGGTTTCCTATGAACATGTATAGATTACCAGTAGTTGGATAAAATAATCAACAAGAACAAGTATCATCTACTAAGAATTTAAGATTTAATTGATCAACTCAAAGGTATAACATTGTTATCAAAGATGAAACTTCGATCAGGATTAATATTAGCCCAAGGCCAAGAAAGAAAATGTATCAAAGATAAGATTCAAAACTTGTTAGGGATATTACGAGTTTCTGATAATGTCGTTTGGATTTACGAGTATGTCCTGCTATATGTATGGATTAGATGAACGGGAAAAGTTCAAAAGATTACAGAAAGTTTGGAATGAAGTATCAGTTCTAATTCAACTAGAATTAGGAAAATAATATTTTCTATACAATGATGTACTTCATTGTGATTTAAGTTGCATGTTAATGCAAGGAAGTTGAATAGTAGCCTAAGCATCAATGTAGTACAAAACTCATGAAAGGAACTATTCAACATAAGAATTAGAAATGTCAGGTATGATTTGCTTTGAAAATTTGGTAACATTATCTGTATGGTGAAATGTGTCATATTTATATGGGTCATGAAAATTTAAGTATCTGATGACACAAGAAGGATCTAGATCTGCAACAATGAAGATGGCTTGAATTTTTAAAGAATTATGATATAGTTATTGATTATTACCATGGGAAGGCTAATGTAATAGTGAATGTACTCGGCCAAAGGATATTGTCTGCTTTGGGGATAATGAATGCACAATTGACTGTGAGATGAGATGGTTCCATAACAGTAGACCTTAGTTAAAGTCAACTTTATTGGACCAAATCAAGGATTTGTAATCTATAGATGAAAGATGTCTTGAAAGAGGAGACAAGATGAAAATAGGAAAGTATAGGATTACGAAGTTAATCTTAAAGGTAGATTATATTGTTAAGATAAAGTATATGTTTCCGATGATGATAGTCTGAAGAAAAAGATAGTAACAGAGACCCATTATACTCTATTAACTATGCACCTAAGGAGTAATAAGATGTAACAAAAGGACATATGGAAGGAAATATTGAATTTCTTTTAAGTGGTTCGAGTATGAGATTGAGATGTTCAAAATAACTCGAACATTGAAGGATAAAGTAAGGATTATTTATAAAAAATTTCAAGATCACTATGGATCGACGAAAGGTCTGTACAAAGTTAAAGAAAATAAAGGACAAGAAAAATCTATTGGATAAAGTCCTTTAGAAAATTATAAATGAAGGAAGACATTTGGGAAACGAAGAGAGAATAAAAGAGCAGTATCCAAGATTATTTGAAGAAATGTATGTTGAAAATTCGAGGATGAATTTTCTTAAGGGGGAAGGAATTGTAATATCCCAACTTTTTTTTAAGTGACTAAAATGTAAACTTTGAAAAGTTCAGGGACTAAAGTGTAAATTTCCCTAACAAGTGATTTTAGTCAGTATAAGAGTAAATCGGATCGAAATAGGTACCTATATATCAGTTTTAAGAATTAGATATAGAAGAAGGTACCAAATCTGAATCGAAAGAAATGATTAAGAGTGTTCAGGCTAGGGAAATACAAGGATGGGTGACCTTCTGGGAAGCATCACATATCAGTATTTTGATCGGTAAAAAGGACTCAGAAGAAGTGGGAAATATTTGTATAAATGTTTGATGAAAAATTTTCAAAAAAGATGTTACCCTATAGAGATTTTGGGCAATTATCGATATTTTTGGATCGAGTCAAAATTTTAAAGTTGACTTTATTAAATGAAGGATTTTGTATTAAGTTATGAAATTATTTATGGAATTTCGGAAATAAGAAATTTCCAAAGTAGAATTAATAATTCGATAGAGGAAATGTATCCGATAAGAATTTTTTATAATTATTGGTATATCGAATCAAACTGAAATTTTAAAGACGGTTACAAAAAAATTATGGAAAAGTGAGAACGCATTATTTTATGAATATTTTATTACATTTGGTTGGATTCTAACTAAATATAGTTCGAATATGATGGAATGGTTGTAAAGGTTTAAAGGAAGAAAATTTGGAAATTGTATTGAATAAAATTCGAATTTTTGGATCGAATAAAATAAATTTGATGAAGGGCAGTTGGATTGGAACCAAATTGGTCTAATTTTAATGGGATGGCATGATGGAAGAAAATATGTAAAATGAGATTTAGTTGGAGGTTAAAGTTGTAAAAGGCTAGAAAATGAATTTAAAATTCATTTTAAGGTATACATGTGGCATTATTATAATAAAGATAATGTACATGTGTATTAACTAAAATAAAAGATGAAATAAATCATCTTCTTCACCCAAAGGAAGCTGCCGAATGCCATTTTTGAGTGGGAGAAAGAATTTTTGCAAGCTTTAAGTCAAATTTTGAAGGTTTTGAGTTTGAATCAAGGTATGTCACTTTAGAATAATTTGTTCTACACTTCAAGCTCTTCATTTTGGTAGTAATTTTTCATGGAAAAGTTGACTATACATTATGTCTTGAATGAAGATTAATGGTGAAAGTTGAAGTTTATGATGTAATTAGAATGGCAGATGTTAGAAATGATGATTTTGATATGGAATTAAGGTTGAATTTGGATAAATTTCATGTTGGGAGACATAAAACCTATCTCTAAAATTAGGGGGTTTTGGTAAGGAAGTGAATTTTAGGATGATATTGATTTAATTATGTTATTGGTAGCTTAATTTTGATGTTAGATTGAATAATTTCCCAAGTTCGAATTTTTTAGGGACTATTTTGAAAATTATGGAAATTAGGGGAAATATTGGAAGTTTTATTTAAGCATTGGAAACATGGAATTATGATGAAAGAAGCTTGAAATTGTGATTAGGGATCAAAATGAAAATTTTGGAACTTTAGGGACCATTTCGGCAAATTGAAGAAAATATAGGGACTGTTTTTAAATTATTGGAAAATTTATATAATTGAAGATTTTAGCATTTTATGGAAGTTGGAGGACTCAAATGTCAAGAAAGGAAATTTTAGGGACTATTTTGAAAATAAAGGAATATTGAAGGATCAAAGTGATTGAAGTTGAAAGTTTAAAGAAACTTTCTAAAAATATTAGAAATAAGTAAATGGTTTATTTGTACATGAATTTATGTACAAAAATGAAGTAGTGGCTAAAATATCACTTTTATAAAGTTTGAGGACTAAATTGAATAAAGTTTGAAGTTATTTATGGAAGTTGTGAAGAAAACTGAATTTGGGTAGTAAGTTTGAAAATTCACCATAAATTATACAAAAATGGTTAGAGGTAAATTTTATGCCAATGTAAAGATTTGTTCGTCTAGTTAAGTTTCCAACAGACGGAAACTGATTTCGAGTTCCGAGTAAAAATATATGAATTTTTAAGTGGAGTAAGGTCAGAAAAACAGTTTAGCAGTCAGTTCCGAATTTAGTACTGGAAATTGATTTTGAAAATTTGCCATAAATCGTACAAGTTGAATTTGAGCTATTAATTTATATGGTTGAAAAGCTTATTGAATCTAGTTTCATTTAGAACAAACGAAATCGAATTCCGAGTTATAGATTATTTTGTAGAAATATTTCTTCGAATGTGGTACAAGCTACCAGAAAATGGAAAGTGAGATATCTCGTATCCAATGTTAGTTAGCAAGATTGGAATAATTATTCGAAGTCCTAAAAGGGTTATTAAAGACCAAAGTGAGTTTTTGGACAGTATAAGCACGAAAGGAAAAGTATAAATTTTATGTTGAATGATTCGATATTTCGATTAAAATATCGTTAGAAATGATCCTAATGAATGTTGTTTATATTCATGTGGGTAACGAAGCCGGATATGAATCAATGAGGATTCGAGATACTATAAAGGAAAAGATCGAGTATAATTTAGTGAGGCATATCATTCATGACCCATGTGAGTGCATTTACATGTTTTAAGATGCAATTAGGAAGACTTGCAAAAAAAAGTCGACCTACAATCAAAATAGTATTGCTCCTTCTATATATATTGAGTTATTGTATGTTGCATTAAAGATAAATTAAATAGAATATGAATTATGTATGGCTTGTCTGAGAAATTGATGATGTTCCATGTTTACTATGAATATTTATGATAAAGCATGGAACAAGAATTGCCTATCTATATGTGATTATGATATGAATATATAAATGATGCCATGCATAACACAGAGTCGGCAAATACATGTGAATGAATATGATGAATCATGAGATGTGAAATTGCCTAATTATGAAAGAAATGAAATAATTGATTGATAATGAAAAAGAAATGTCAAATATCGTGTGTGAGAATCCATGATATGTTTGACATTGCATTTATCCACGATATGTTTAACATATGTTTGACATGGCAAACATGATGGAATATCAGATACGCATTATTGTTTGCATAAATAATGATGTATTATGCATACATGTACATAAATGATGATGATGCATTATGCATACATGAAATATGGAAAATGACAAGACTAAAATGAAACAAGATACACCCTGGGGATCTAAGCACATAGTGCAAATGGCACTAACGAGGTGTTTAATATAAGGAGCAAAGAACGTCCTTATATGAGGAGCAAAGAGCGTCATCCTAAGTACGTACTCCACAAGGCACTACGGTGCTACAAGGTTTCCATGGGCCTCTAGCCAGACACGTTAATAGTAATACGAGATGGCTATATGACAAATCCTGAGCATGCAAATGACTGCATGATGTTACATGATACATGATAGAAATGCTACATGTTACATGATACATATGTTATATGATACAAATGATACATGATACAGGTGTCACATGATACATGAAAAAGAAGTTACATGCTACATGACCAAAAAGCATATGACATACAAGAAAGAATACATGTTATGCAAATGATGTCATAAAGAAAACATGATCATGATAAAGTATATGAGCATGCAAAAGACTGCATGATGATACATGAATCACATGATATTGATGATACATGATCCATATGATACATGATACATGAAATATATGAAAGATGTTACATGAATTGCATGAAATGATAATATATGGTATACATGATGTTTGTTTTACATGATATAAACACGATCATGAGCTGATACATGATATTAAGAAAGTATGATATATGATAAAAATTGAGAGCTAGTACGTGAAATTTATGGAATATGAGATACATGATAATCATAAACATTATGCTATGCTAATATGGAAATGTTTTAGAATTAAAACATGTCCATGATATTGATAGGGAATATGTTATACAATGTCAACATGAATCATATGATAAGTTATGACATATGACACATGTCTATTGCGATATACTTGATATGTACAGAGAAATATGAAATGCACTTGTATATATATATATATATCATATTGCATTATATCTTTTCATGTTTAAATAAATATGTTTAATTGTCTCACTAAGTTCGTACTTAGCGTGTGTTTTATTCCACATGTAGGTTATGCTGAAAATACTTGAAGAAGAGTCGAGCATGTTGAGCAGGCTACAATCTATAAAACATCAGTAAGTCATTTTAGTTTATGATGATTTCTAGTGGGCATGTAATTATGTATTTGATAGCAGAACATGTTTAACCAGTTTTAAATTTTATTTATCGGGTATTGCACAACAATGTAAAAATCAAGAAAGTGCTTTTACAACTAAACAAGTTTTTATCCTGAAATGTTTTAAAAAAATTGTAAGTTAAGCTTTTAAGTCAAGGTTTCTATAAAAGATTTCGTAACATCTTTAATGTATATTCGGTCTACGAGTGTACGTTAAGGGTGTTACAAAAAATACAAAAACTAGATTTTTGAAATCTTGATTGGAACTAGCATTCTGATAGCCGTTCGTCGTCCATTCGCGTGTGGATACTTGTAGAGGGCGATCGTCTTTCAGAAAGGCAATGCCTCAACACAACCGGATTCCTGGATCATAAATCAAGGTAATTTTTGATTTCCTATTCGTACATTAATATGATTGCATGAGATCCTGGAAATTCTTCATAGGATATTTTCCGCTGTGTTTATATACCTGATTAGATCAGTCTATTTCCTATGAAACCCAACAACTCTAAGACAAACACTACAACAATATACGTTAACTAATAAGAGAAGTTACTTTACTTGTGGTTGAAGATAAGTTACCTTATGACAAACTAATCTACCACTAGTATTTCTCGTGCTTTTCCTAAACTTATTCCTCTTGCAAATATAATAACAATGACATTAAATGCCTAAATAATTGGATATATAACTTAGTCGTGTTTATATTGATATTGATAGAGTTGGGCACTCAACGTGAAATCAAACAGTCAAAGGGTCATTCTGATACCACTTGTCACGAGGTTCTTTCATTGTATGATTTCATGTCGAGTGCCCTGTGGGTGGGGTAGGCAGAGTGAATACCCGTGATTAGGGACGAAGCCAAGATTTAGGGGTGGGGGCAAAACATAAATTTTGAAAGTTGTGGTGACTAATTCATAATTATTCTAATTTTTTCAAAAAAATGTATATAATGGCTTAAAGGTAAAAAATTCCCCCTATCAAGGGCAACAACCCCTCCCATAAACAACACTTCGTCCTTAACCATGATGGTGATCCGTGTCAAGGGCATCATGAGATTGAGCGGAAGAGAATGTCACTCATGAAAGAGGTATAGACATTAATCCTACATCGAAAAGGAAATGGTGTATTTAATATAAAAACGGTAGCGTAGTACAACCTATCAGATATGTCTTTTGGGAAGAGAATAATAACTCTGTGATGCAAAACATTAGTCAAAGCCACCCAATTTTATACCATCACATTCCAAGCCATTTAACACCCTTTAAACTAGCTAGCATAATCACTCTCAAGGCAACCCTCCAAACATAACTTTAACCATCTAAGACCATCACTTTTGGTATAAAAAACTTAAAATTTTCAAAATATTGCTCCCAAAAAAATTCTCAGTCATCTAACACCATATCATACACAATTAAGCTTTATCAAAACTCTATAAACTGTTGTAAATTAATAAAACTACATTTTACTCATTACCTTGATTAATGTTACTGAGCCAAAACCAATATTCATTATCTAATATATGGGTTAACTCCACAACATCCAAAGGCACATTCCTAGCATAAATTTAATCAGCTGATACATTATTTTTGTTATAAAATGCTTATGAACTTCAAAATATTGCTCCAAAAAAACCCAATCATCCCACACTAAATTAGACACAATTAAGCTTCATTTATGTAGCGATATCCCTGTTCTTCGCTAAAAACGAGTTTTCAATGTGTTTGGGGTCTTTCGGATATTTACAAATCATCCGTGGGGTTTTTAAAAAAACTGTGTTTTATTAAAAAAATGGAGTTGCCATCGGCCACTAAGGTATGCCGTACACCATAAAACCAGAGATTTCAAAAATGTTGGGTTCGGGAGTCGGTTACGGATGGGGAAGGATTAGTACCCCACACCGCCCAAAAATTGGTACTTTAATAATTACCGTTGTATTAATATTAAACTTTCCGGATTAAAGTGATGATCAAATTAAAATTTGGTTATAAGTGCGAGTAAATTTTAAGGGCATCGTTATTCGAGAGTAAACTGATAGGCCACCATCGCTGCGTTTGATACTGCTACGTTTATGCTCGAATAAAAGGGCACCACATTGACAATTAATATATCTGTTATGCAATCTTAGAAAACATAAAAAAACATACACTCATATTGACTTGGTATTAAAAAAACACAAAACATGAATATTTCAACATTAAACAAAAATAACAAAATGCATGAATCATAAATAACATAACATATTGTAATAATAAAAAACAAAGCATAAACAAGAGAGAGAAACAAACATACTTCAAAATTAAAAGAAAAGAAAACATGCCTCAAAAATTAATAAATCATATATATACATGTTAAAATATATATAAAAACCATAATGCAACATATGCATGATATGAATAAATATGATGCTAAACTAACAAATCAAAGCTACATGCTAGCATAAAAAGACTAACTTAACATATGACACAATTTATATGCGTACATTAAAACATACCATGATACTAATATATAACAAATATCACCCATTTTTAACATATAACTTAAAATACAAAACAAAAATAAAACATACTAGAACATATATATGCATGGTAAATAACTAAACTAAACATGATCATTAATAAAACATATGTATGCAACATGAACAACAAAATTTACACGATAATACACATATTATGAAAACATAAATAAATGCACATAATATGCCAACCAAAACACATAAAAAACATGAAGAATCATATAGACATGACATGCAAACTAAACTAAAACATACTACATAAAATAAACATGTGTAGAACAATACCAAATAAATCAAAACATCAAACATAAAATAATACATTCAAAAGGCATAAATAAACATAAAAACATACATGAGTATAATGATCAATATAAACATACTTAAAAGACGAATAATAAAAAAAAACATAATGGTATAAATATTTGAGCATAAAAAAGGACTGAAATGGAATGATAAAAAATAGAAGGCATAAATTAACAACAAAAAGCACACTTGGGGGATCGAATTATAAACTGGAATAAACTTGCGAGGGCTAGACTTGTAATAAACCCATGCGGCGAGATAGTTTTGAAAACATTGAAAACGTGGAATGACTTATAGGATAATTTACCCCTTTAAAACCTGAATTTGGTTAATTTAGGGGCGAAATTGAAAAGAAGCAAAAAAGTGAGGGGGACCGGACTTGCAATTAACCCAAGGGGCAGACCCAGTTTAAAAAAACAAGAACGCGAAGGTCCTTATGAAGGGATTAGACCATTTTTTATTTTCTTAGCCTATAAATCAATCCAACCGGTTCCCATTTTCTTTTTTCCTCATTTTTTTCAACCCTTAAGAGAGAGACTCTCTCATTTCTCTCAAAAATCCCAGAAATCGGCCGCCTTAAAACCACAGTCTCACTCCAGCCACTGTGTCCTGATGGTCTCAGGCGAGGCTTGGTTGCAACGGCCGCCTCGAGCCGTCCTAGACCAGGACTTTCGGCCACCTTGAAACCAACTTTAAAACCAGAAATCTTTATTTCGAAGCCAAAACAACCCTCTCCCTTTGAATGGCTCACCACGAATGGCTTGTTGCCGGCCGGGAAAGGGAACGACTCAAGTAAAAACAACTCTTACTCTTTTTTTTGTTTTTTTACTTGCATGCATGAGAAAAAGGAAAGGATAAGAAGAAAAAATTACCAGTACAACTCTCCATTTTTTTGGTTTATTATTTCAAATCTGGTCTAAGTACAAATGGTTCTTTTTCATGTGATATATAATCTGCCTCTTTTTCATTTTTTGCCGGCTTACAAGATTAGACACAATGACATGATTTTTTGGGTGATCTAACTCTGATTTTGTATGTCTTTTTTGGTGAGCCAGGGAGGCACGAGCATACGGCGGCGAAGTAGACTTTCGGTCAGACGTGTTCCTGGCCGTTGGATCAGATCTGATCCAACAGCTGGGATTGCATGAAGATCTAACAGCTGAGATTCGATCTTGGGGATGACGTGGCAGTCTCTGATCTTGGCACGTGGCAAATGGAAGTTGAAGGGTCTAATGCGTGGGATGCATGCGCGCGTGGGAGGTTGAACAGTCCGCGCGTGATCCCACGCGACCAGCTAGAGAGACGCCGTGGTTTAATATCGGCAATTAGATTTGGATCCAATCCAATGGCCCTCCTTTAGCTGCGTAAAGAGATGTAATTAGGGTTAGGGTTTCTGTTATGTATTAGGGTTTTGGGCCAAATGGGCCTTGTAATAATATTAGTATTTTTGGGTCTGTAATATATATTGGACTGGACCATTAATATTTATTTGGGTTTTAAAGTAACAATTTTTGGATTTTATTTAATTCAGCCCATTAATAATAATAATATAATAATAACATATACATATATAATTTTTCGTACATACGATCATACATGCAAGTTAAAACAAATATCACATAACATTCACACACATAGCATATATGTACACATATTTGTTCACACACCTAAATAATATAAGTATACACATATTATACACAAATAATTAAGGCATATGTAACATGCAAACATACATACGACACACATATCATATATATTAATAACATACACACGCATATATATATATGTAAACATATAATAGTGGTATTTAATTATTACACTAATACAGATTAACATAATATTTATACACCAGATAAAAAATGAGTGATTATAGTTGCCCTTTTTGCTTGTTCCCTTAGAACGGGAACAAAGCAAAGATCATAAGCACTCATTTTTATCTGACTTTCTTGTTTGTAGCTTCGGAGTCACGCGTTCTTCTGGAACTCTCCGCTTTTCCTTAGCTAAATCTTTGAGTTCGTAAGTTCTTCCTATATAGAACTTCTTTCCCTTCCGATCTTGGAGCTACAGGCTTTTTCTTGAAAGCCTGGAGTTAGGGTTCTTCCTATATAAGACCCTTTCGCTCTGAAGCCTCGAGCTGCGAGTCCCTCATATATAGAACTTTTCACTCTAAGACGGTAAAGCTTGGAGTCCTTCCTATATATAACTCTTCGCCTTCGACGCGGTGGGTTTTTCCTATATAAAACCTTCTGCGTCACAGATGGATTCTTCCGACTAGAAGTTCTTCCTATATAGAACTGCTAGTTTTCAAACCCTGGAGCCGCAAGACCTTCCTATATAGAACTTTTAGCTTCTGAAATCTCAGAGTTACGGGTTCTTCCTATATAGAACCTTTCACTGCGATGGCTCGAAAACATAGGCCCTTCCTATATAGAACCTTTATCCTTGAATTAGGGATTCACGCCCAGAACGACTACCGATCTTTTTGGACACACGCTACTAAGGCTGCCGAAATCTTTCTTCAAATTTTGGGATTCACGCCGAAAATGGCTACCAATCTTTCTGGACTCACGCTACTAAGACTGCCGGAATCTTTCTTTAAATTTTGGGATTCACGCCAAAAATGGCTACCGATCTTTCTGGACTCACGCTACTAAGGCTGCCGAAATCTTTCTTCAAATCTGGGGATTCACGCCAAAAATGGCTACCAAACTTTTTGGACTCACGCTACTAAGGCTACCAAAATCTTTCTTCAAATAAATCCACATCCTCAAAATGAAGTCGCAGATCAAAGTCATTGGTAATATGTAAGTACCTGATTAAAATAGAAAAAATGTTACGACAAATGAGTTAGCATGCTCCTAATCCTAGGGATGCCTGACTATATATGATGTATGAGTGTCAATGTCCCGATGCGCCTGCTCTCGTAGTCAGTCAATCTCGACCCTCTGTTTGCTTTCTCTTCATTTTCTTTTTCTGGTGATGGTACCCCATCTCACTGTTGGGTTTAACCATTTCAGCCTTTCTTTTTTGAGTTTCTGGTCCTGAATTCTAAAGTTCCCTTTTGGGTTTTTGCTTTAGATTTTTTAGGCGCCCTTACTGGTTTTCACCTAGGAGATTGTTGTTGTTGTCTTGAATATTTTCTCAGACAAATATGAATGGTGCATGAAAGCTCGAAGTCTTCCCCATCGCCATGCCTTGACATATATTATGTGGAAAGCTTGAGATCAAATTTGATACTGTCTTCTGATCACCTGCACTCTAAGGGTTAGATCATAGTAATGCTCAGAAATCTTTTGTTTACCATAAGTCTATGTTAACTTGCTTGCATGATGCTTATGAAAACAATGGAGAGACAAGGAAAGGAAGGCACAAAAGTATGATCTTATTAACATTAAGGACTTAGAATAGTTTTAGAAAAGTCATGGCAAACATAAGGAAAAAAGGAAAGAAAAACATGAAATGCAAAACCCCAAGTATCCTCTGTATGAATGATGCGTGATCCCATCAACCAAAATAGAATCTTTGCTCAGAGCTCATTCTTCTGATACCCGTGGGGATAACTCTACTTGCCAGAGGCCTAATCTCAAAATTTATCTGAGCTGCCCTTAACGGGTTTTCAACTCAGACCCTTCCTTTGCTTCAAGACGCCCTTTTCTGGGTTTCGCCTTGAGCTCTCATTTTTTTACCTAAGGCGCCCTTTGCGAGTTTTTACCTTAGACTTTCATTTTTTTCAAACATAATACTTTTTAACTTAACCAGAATTCATAAGATATTTCAATTCTTCTCCGTCCATTTCAGTTAGAATCAACGCTCCTCCCTAAAAGACATTCTTGACGACATATAGCCCTTCCCAATTAGGCATCCATTTTCCTTAAAAATCTTTCTAAATTAGGAGGATCTTCTTAAGCACCAAATCTCCCTATCGGAATTCTCTCGGGCCCACTTTCTTATCATATGCCCGCATCATTCGTTTTTGGTACATTTGACCATAGCAGATGGCCCTCAGCCTCTTTTCTACAATGAGATTTAACTGGTCAAGCCTGGTTTGCACCCATTCTGATTCATCCAATTTTACTTCATTCAGAACCCTGAGTGATGGAATCTCAACCTCAATGGGTAGTACCGCCTTTGTGTCTTATACTAGAGAATAGGGTGTTGCCCTTGTTGATGTGCGGATAGATGTCCGCATCATTCGTTTTTGGTACATTTGACCATAGCAGATGGCCCTCAACCTCTTTTCTACAATGAGATTTAACTGGTCAAGCCTGGTTTGCACCCATTCTGATTCATCCAATTTTACTTCATTCAGAACCCTAAGTGATTGAATCTCAACCTCAATGGGTAGTACCGCCTTTGTGTCTTATACTAGAGAATAGGGTGTTGCCCTTGTTGATGTGCGGACAGATGTCTGGTAGGTGAACAAAGCAAATGGCAGCTTCTCATGCCAATCTTTGTAGGTGTCTGTTGTTTTTGCAATGATTTTTTTTATGTTTTTGTTTGCCGCTTCTACTGCCCCATTCATCTTAGGACGGTAGGTTATGGAATTATAGTACGTTATTTTGAACTTGTTGCGCACCTCAGTCATCAATTTGTTATTTAGGTTGGAAGCTTTGTCGGTAATAATCCTTTTCGCTAACCCATATCAGCAAATAATCTCCTTCTTCAAGAACTTGCACACTGTTGTCCTTGTGATATTGGCATAGGATGATGCCTCCGCCCATTTAGTGAAGTAATCAATGGCAACCAAAATAAAACAGTGCCTGTTGGAAGCCTTCAGATGAATCTGTTCAATGACATCCATGCCTCATGCTGCGAACGGCCATGGTGAGTTAATGGTGTGTAAAGGTATATGAGGAGCATAGATCTTGTCAGTATATATTTGGCACTTATGACATTTCTTAGCATAACCGATGCAATCTCCTTCCATAGTCGACTAGAAATAGCCATACCTCATGATTGTTTGGGCTATTGATAGACCATTAACGTGTGTTCCACACAAACCATCGTGCACTTCTGCCAAAATTTCTTTTGCCTCCCAGGCCTCTACACATCTCAACAGCGTTTGATCATGGCTTCTTTTGTACAGTACCTCCTCGTCCAGCACATATCATGTTGCCATCATTATGAGTGTTTTTCAGTCATTATCATTTGCCCTCTCGGGATACTTTTGAAACTTGATGTATTGTAAGATATCGTAATACCAGGGATTACCATCTATTTCTTCATGCACATTGTAATAATGAGTTTGTCTTTCAAAAGTATGTATCTTAATTGGCTTTATCTCTGCGCTCATGTTTGCTTTGAACATGGAAGCCAGGGTTGCCAATACGTCTGCCATCTGGTTTCTTCTCTAGGAAGGTAGGTGAAGCTGATCTTTTCAAACTCCTTAATGAGCTCTTGTATCAACTCGTAGTATTTGAATAGCTTCGGATCCCTAGTTTCCCATTCTCCTCGTAACTGATAGATTACTAAGGACGAATCTCCGAATACTCAAAGTTCTTTGATTTTTCTTTCAATGGCTACATTCAGTCCCATGATACATGTTTCGTATTCAGTATGTTGTTTGTACAAAAGAATTCCAATCTAATGGTGAAAGGATAGTAGACATCTTTCGGAGAAATTAGCATGGCTTATATCCCGTGGCCAAGGGCATTATAGGCTCCGTCAAAGTAAAGCTTCCATGAGTTGTCCTATAAAACGTCTTCCCTAGTTGTAACGCACATCAAGTCCTCATCTGGGAAATTGAAATTCAATGATTCATACTCATCTGAAGCGCGACTAGCTAGAAAATATGCTATAGCACTTCTTTTCACAGCTTTTTGGCTCACATATACAATGTTGAACTCGGATAACAACATCTGCCAGCGGGCCATCCTCCCCGTTAATGCCGATGCTTCTATCAGAAACTTCAAGGGGTCCAATTTGGATATCAACTAGGTGGTATGGTATACCATGTACTGTCTAAGCCTTTTGGTGGTCCAAACCAAAGCACAACATAGCTTTTGAATTGGCGGGTACCGTGCTTCGCAATCAGTGAACTTATTGCTTAGGTAGTAGATGGCTCTCTCTTTCTTCCCAGACGCATCATGTTGCCCCAACACGCAATCCATCGAGTTTTCAAAAATTGTCAAGTAAAGGATCAAAGGCCTACCTGGTACCAATGTGACTAAAACCGGAGCATTCATCAAGTACTTCTTAATCTTCTCTACAACCTTTTGACATTCTTCATCACAGACCCCTAGGTTATTCTTTCTAAGTAGTCTGAAGATAGGGTCACATTTATCTGTTAATTGAAAGATGAAACGGGAGATATAGTTTAACCTTCCCAAGAAACCCCGAACTTCTTTATGAGTTTTAAGCGGTGGAAGGTCATGGATAGCTTTTACTTTTTTTGGGGTCGATCTCAATCTTTTTTCCTGCTCACTACAAACCCTAATAGTTTTCCAGATGTGACTGCGAAGGTGCATTTAGCCGGGTTGAGCTTCAGCTGGTACTTTTGTAGTCTTTGGAATAGCTTCATCAGGTTTCAAAAAAGCTTTCCCTCAGTTCGGGATTTAGCAATCATATCATCCACATACATTTCTATCTCATTGTGCATCATATCGTGGAAAAGAGTCACCATTGATCTTTGATAAGTCGCCCCTGCGTTTTGAGTCATAACAAAATGTGTCCTACATGGTTACAAATGTGGTCTTCTCCATGTCTTCTGGGTTCATCTTTATCTGATTGTATCCCAGGAAACCATCTATGAATGAGAACCATAAATGTCCTGTTGTATTGTCAACCAATATGTCAATATGTGGCAAAGGGAAATTGTCTTTAGGGCTTGCTCGATTGAGATCCCTGTAATCTACACACATGCAGACCTTCCCATCCTTCTTCGGCACCGGTACGATGTTTGCAACCCATTCAGGGTATTTGGCAACCTCCAAAAAGCCAGCATCAAACTACGTTTTTACCTCTTCTCTGATCTTTAGCAGTATGTCAGTCTCATTATTCTGAGCTTTTGCTGGACTGGTTTGCATTCTGGCCTAGTTGGCAGCTTGTGCATCACTATGTCTGTGTTCAACCCTAGCATATCTTGATAAGTCTAAGAAAAGACGTCCTTGAACTCATGAAGTAGGGTTATCAGTTCGCGCCTGGTTTCTGAGGAAACTGTAGTCCTAATTTTCACTTATTTTCTCTCCTCATCGGTTCACAATTTTGATTTCTTCTTGGTGGGGCATGATTTGCCTTTCTTCATTGGCCATCATCCTTACCAATTCCTCAGTGACCTCGCATTCTGTTTCATCGTCTTCCTCTTCAATTTCTGCCGAGATCTTAGGGTGTTCGAAATCTACCTCGGGATTGGATTTGGAATCATTCATACAGTTAATTATAGGGGGCCTGCATGAAATCAGAACGAATATATTGGGAAGAGAATGATTTTAAATGACGTGAATGAATCTGAACAAGAATTGAATGAATGAAGTAAATGAAATATTTTCCATTTGAGAAAACGAGGAAGACATTCTTTCATTGCATACAAAAAGTTAACATAGGTTCCCTGTACAAAAGATCCTCATTTCTTATGGGCAAAAACAAAAGGATTAATTCAGAGCATTACTCTGATCTGGCCCTAAAAACTACAGGTAGATCAATGTAGCTCCAGTTATCGAGTGTTTCCCCGGGACGGCAAGGGCGGATGCTGGTCAACATGTTGCTGCCATTATCATCTTCAGCTATCATGTTGATGGACATCCCTTCAAGAGATTCAATGAACATCTTGTTCTGGTTAAGTGTGTCATTTTCTCGAATTGCTTCTTCTATTTTCTGTCCTATACAGTCAATTCCTTCAAAGACAAAAATATCCTTTACATGAGGGAAAGACGTCAGTTTCCATGGAATGCCTTCTCCCTAGAGTCTAGCCCTTATTTGTTCTTCTTTCCTTTTATATCCCTCTATTCTTTGTTGAATGCTTGGTTTGTAGCCGGGCCCAAAATGATCTTTCTTGGTGATGACGCTCTTGGGTCGTAGGCTTCCTTGTAATCTCCTTCCTAGCCCCCTTCCTGCTTTGGCTCCTCGGCCCAAAGTTTCAGAAACGGTTATCTTGGTGCAGTTAGATAACCTAGGGCAAGGGATCCTATTACCTTTCGCAACAAACGTAGCATTTACAAGATCCAATACTCGAAAAGAACATTCTATAGCATCTTCATCGTTCTAGATGTAGGGGGCATATGATGTAACCGAAGCGATGATCTCTTGCTCAGCCTCTACAGTAACCAATTTGCCTTCGATTACAAATTTCAATTTCTGACGGAGTGATAAGGGGACAACTCCTGCAGAGTGGATCCATGGCCTTCCCAATAAGCAACTGTAGGTTGGCTTTATGTCCATCACCACGAAGTCGATTGCGTACTCTTTCGGCCCAATCAACAAAGGTACCTCAATTTTTCCAAGTGTTCCCCTTTGAGTACAGTCAAATGCTCTCACGGAGTTATGACAGGGTTTCATGTGGGAATTATCTACCGGCAGCTTTTGCAGAGTCGCCATCGGTAGTACGTTTAATGTTGACCCATTATCAATTAGTACTCATGGAAACACATACCCCTTGTAGTGGCTCTTGATGTTGAGAGCTTTGGTGGACTCCATACCTCCTTTCGGGATCTCATCATCGCTAAATGTGATGTGGTTGTATGCGGTGATATGTCCCACTATTATGTCTAGTTTAGATACAGAGATGTCACCGGGTACAAATGTTTGATTCAACACCTTTAACAATGCCTCGCGATGCTTTTCAGAACTCAAAAGTAGCTCCAACATCGTAATCCTTGCTAGTTGCTTTCGCAGCTGCTCCACTATACTGTACTCACTATGCTTCAGAAACTTCAGAAATTTATGTGTCTGGGCTTCAGTTACCGATTCATTAATCTTTAGAGGGGACTCCTCGCCAAATATTTGAGCATGACCAGTTGATGTAACTTTTCCTTTATTTTTTGTAGCTTCAGCGGACTTCAAAGCTTTCGAAGAGTAGCACCTGCCGCTCCTTGTGAAGTGGTATACTTCGTTGACAACTTCGTCTTTCTTTGTCTGTTCATCCTTCTGTGTTGGCTCTTTTTCTACCATTTGTTCTTCTTTATCGGGCTTCGATTTGTCTGGTATAGTCACATTAGCGGTATAATTCCAAGGGGTTCGCCGCATATCTTTGAATGGGAACGGGGTTGGTGCTGAAATGATGATTTTAGGGGCCACATTTACAGCTGCTCCTTGAGATGCGCTTGCTTCTTCTGATCTAAAGGAGATGAAAAATGCCTTGCCTTTCCCATACTTGAGGTTGGGGCTATCTGGCGCGCATACATCTAACCCTTGCCTTCCTGCAGCCTCCTCAAAGAACTCTATCTTCTTAATGTCCATCAGTTGTTGAATCAGTCCCCTAAATTCTTCACATTGTTGGATGTCATGTCCTCCATCTTGGTGGAACTTGCAATAAGCTATACATCCCTTCTGCACTACTACCATGCCCATGTCAATCAAGCGGCCCATGCATAATATTTGGAATACCCACCATAAGGGAGACTTGATCTCTGACACATCCCCTTTAGCCTTCCTAGCCGAGTACTCTTCGATAGCGTTTACTCCACGGCTCCTGTGATTAGGCAATGGATTAGAGGCCACGTTTGGTTCCTCAAATTTCAACACCTAGAATTGATCAGGCTCTATACAAGTTTCTTGAATGCGAGGCAATTTTCTGTGGGGTGACTAGGAGTACCGCCATGATAATCGCAATGTGCATTAGGATCATACCATGACGAAAATGGAGGTTTGAACGGGGTAACATAGTACGAGCGGACCAAATCAGCTTTGTGCAACTGAGAATAAAGCTCAGAGTACGAAACAAGCAACAGAGTAAAGGTTGCTTTCTTTTTTTTCTTTCTTGGAGCCATCTCTTCTCTTTGGTTTTGAGCCTTCCCTGCTGATGCTTGTGGCTGAGAGACTATGAAGTTCTTTGGGGCATTGTAGGTACTCGTTGTGTTTACTTCATTCTTCCTCTTCTTGTTGTATTTTTTAGAGCTATCCCCACTATTGATTGCTAATTCAAGGGACTCCTCAGTCCTGATCAAATCGGCAAAGCTTTAAGTCATATTATTGATGAGACGATTGAATAGTGTTCCCTTTAGAGTATTCACGAACAGGGGTGTAATCTCATGTTCAGGAATTTGTGGCTGGATTTGAGCGGCCACCTCTCGCTACCTTTGGGCGTATTGTAGCAGGCACTCGTTAGACTTTTGCCCCATGTTTTCCAACATGATCCTACTGGGGGTCATATCTATCACATGTTTATACTGCTCAATGAACGCATTCGAAAGATTCTTCCAGGTATTGATGTTTGCCCGTCTTAATTGGGTGTACCACCGGGTTGCTGCTCCAGTCAGACTATCCTGGAAACAATGGATCAAAAACTTTTCATCCTTGACGTAGGCAGCCATCTTTCGGCAATACATGGTCACATGCGCGGAATGACATGTAGTTCCATCATATTTGTCAAACTCTAGAGCTTTGCATCTTTCGGCAATACAGTGTAATTCCATCTTTCGGCAATACAATGTCGTTGTACAAGCTTTGCATCTCTAGTAATCTATTTTTGCTTCTCATGGATCTCCTCTTCCAAACGACAGTGTTCTCTCTTTCGTAGATGATTGCTTGCTTGCCTTTGTAGATCTCTTGCCTAGCTCTTTCTTTCTCTTGATTAATGGTGTCCCTAAAAGACTGTCTTTCACTCTCGATGGCTAACTTGCAACTTTCTATCTCATTCTCGATTGCTCGCTTGCCTTTCTCTCATTTTTCTTCAACTAAGCGCATACAGTTCATCCTCTCCTTTTTACGGCTAGGAACTGGCTTCGACTGGCATTCTGCACCTTTTCTTAGAGCTGGAGAGTATTTTTCTGATAAAAAACATTCTTCTCACTCAGATCTGCGTTCAGTTTCTTCAATTGCCTAATGGTCCCATCTCGTTCGTCGACCTCTAAACTTGCCTTGTAGAGTTCATCCATATACTGAGCCTGTAAAGCCTTTATCTTCTTATGAACCTTCTAGAGTTCATGTGCTCTTCAAGTGACATGGTTGGTCATTGGTCAGGTTCTGGAATCTTGTCGTTAACTCCCAGGCGCCTCCAAAGATCGTAATTCAGGGTGATCATGGGCTTAGTATCTCATTCTACCCTGATCCAATAACAGTGATCCCAAGCTCTCATGATGGTCTGATCCTTCATCCTGAACTCACCCTTGAAAGGAAACTCACTTTGACTCAGACCGGCGGTGACGAGAATGAACTATAGTGATCCGAATTGTCGAGACACCAAAAGCGGAGCACAAGCAATTCCACCATATAGCCCTAACATCATTAGCCAGTCATAATCGCCACAGCTCTATAAGAAGTGACTAACCAGGCCGAGCCAAGGAACTCTCCACACTATGTCTTCGTCTTGGATGTTCTTAAAGATCCGGGTCCATTTCTCCCTCTTCAAGTCTTCTTGCCATTCCTTCGCTAAATACTCTCGCAAAGGTGAAAAGTCTTGGAATGATATTCCTGGTAAAACCCTCGTTGGTGTCTTCCACATATGGCTCTGGATCCAAACCTATAGCAACTGTGCACACCCTTTGAAACGTCCTTCTTTATGCTTTTGACTCGCATTCAAAGAAATAAAAGCTTCAATTAGGATGCTGGTACTGGATTCACCTTCCGCTTCATGCGCTCAAATAGATCTAGGATGGCTATATCTATGTTTCCAAGAACCCTCAGAAAGATGACCAAACCATATATTCCTAAGGCAAATAGGTCAATCTTCTTTACCTCATATGGGTGCGCGGGTATGATGTCTCAGATACTCTCCCATGCAAAGGCTAGGCTGTCTCTTAGGACCTGGATAAGGCCATTTACCCAATCGTCACTCATCTCGGCAAAAGTTTTGAGCTTCGAAGAGTAATTCTGGTTCCTCGGCGGCTTCGTATAGATCTAATCTTTCTGGGCATTCTTCTGATTAAGCAGGGCTGTGTATTCTTCTACCATAGGCATCATATCTTGACAGTTGAAAGTGAAGTAGCAAAAAGCAGGATTCCAGAACTGAAAGATGGCTCGGAGTAACGGCTGGTTAACTCGGACATACATCAACTATGCTATGTCACCGTAACTATCACAGAATAAGTCTTGTAGTCTTCGATCCCATCCTTCCCAAATTCTTGTAAGATCCAATAGGTCATTCTGTTGAAGGCTTACGTAGGTATACCCTGATACTATGTGCTCGCTCGACAAACTGTTACCTTGAGCCCTCTGATTGACTTCTGACCAATGTCTGACGGCTGAGTTGAGTTCGTCCTTCTTAAGATACCTTTTTTCCATGATGAAAGATTTTCTGATCGGGCAAACCACTTGATCCAGTACCTTTATGTAATGAAAATGCAATGATATATGCAAAAAAGCAAAACAAAAAAGAAAATGAGTCAGTACCAGATAAAATCAATAAATACATAAATAAAAGGCAAATTAAATAAGGTAAACACACAAAACAACCATATTTACATCCTGTCTAAAAACACCTAGGCATGGCTCTAAAGGGTAGGTTTTTATGTTCTCTACATGTAGTTTTGGTGCTAGGAGGTACCCGAATTGTCCTTGTTGTCCCCTACTAAGGGTAGCGAGGCCCCCGATCATCACCCATTATAGGCTCCTTTCAACCGGGTTCAACTCAGGGGGACCCATTCGCTTATGACCCTACGAAGGAACGATATCCTCACGAAAGCATAACATACTCGAGCCCTGAAGGTACTTTGCTAGGCCCATACGGAGGAACAATATCCTCACGAAAGCACTAGCGTTTTCCCCCACTTAAAAGGACAAGTTTATATGCCAAATTTTAAATGCGTTAAAATAAACGTACAATTATAACCGAATGTTAATTTAATAGTCACTTTAATCTGGAACTTCCGATATTAATAAAGCGGTAATTATTTGAAAAAGCTTGGCTTTCATTTATTTTTTGAAAAACAAAAATTATCCTCAGCGGAGTCGCCATCTGTAGCGATATCCCTGCTCTTCACTAAAAATGGGTTTTCAATGTGTTTGGGGTCTTTCGAGTATTTAAAAATCATCCGTGGGGTTTTTTAAAAAATTGTGTTTTATTAAAAAATGGAGTCGCCACCGGCCACTAAGGTAGGACGGACACCATAAAACTAGAAATTTCAAAAATGTTGGGTTCGGGAGTCAGTTACAGATGGGGAAGGATTAGCACCCCCACACCGCCCAAAAATTGGTACTTTAATAATTACCGCTTTATTAATATTAAACTTTCCGAATTAAAGTGACGATCAAATTAAAATTTGGTTATAAGTGCGGGTAAATTTTAAGGGCCCCATTATTCGAGAGTAAACTGATAGACCACCATCACTGCGTTTGATACTGGCCACGTTTATGCTCGAATAAAAGGGCACCGCATTGACAATTAATATATCCGTTATGCAATCTTAGAAAACATAAAAAAGAAACACTCATATTGACTTGGTATTAAAAAAACATAAAACATGAATATTTCAACATTAAACAAAAATAACAAAATGCATGAATCATAAATAACATAACATATTATAATAATAAAAAAACAAAGCATAAACAAGAGAGAGAAACAAACATATTTCAAAATTAAAAGAAAAGAAAACAAACATACTCCAATCCAATGGCCCTCCTTTAGCTGCGCAAAGAGATGTAATTAGGGTTATGGTTTCTGATATGTATTAGGGTTTTGGGCCAAACGGGCCTTGTAATAATATTAGTATTTTTAGGTATGTAATACATATTGGACTAGACCATTAATATTTATTTAGATTTTAAAGTAACAATTTTTGGATTTCATTTAATTCAGCCCATTAATAATAATAATAATAATAATAATAATATAATATAATAACATATACATATATATTTTTCTGTACATACGATCATACATGCAAGTTAAAATATATATCACATAACATTCACACACATAGCATATATGTACACATATTTGTTCACACACCTAATTAATATAAGTATACACACATTATACAAACAATTAAGGCATGTGTAACATGCAAACATACATACGACACACATATCATATATATTAATAACATACACGTGCACATATATATGTAAACATACAATAGTGGTATTAATTAATTATTACACTAATACAGATTAATATAATATTTATACACCAGATAAAAAATGAGTGATTACAATTTAAACCCAACAATTCTTGTGAATTAAACAAATTTTGCTCCACTTATCACTATGAACGTGAAACTTCAGCTATGTAACCCAACCACTCCAATGATAAGCTATAAGCCTTCCAACCTAATGAATTCGTTCAACACCTTTGTTCATCGCCAATAATAAAAAAGCCTACTCTCTTAGCCATTTCCCACGCTCGATTCACCTCCTTTAGAATCACCTTTTTTCCGATTATTTGTATCTGAATCAAAGAGATCTGGTACAAATATCCTCCTCGTGGTTCTTGCTCTTATGTTTCTTAAGGAAAAGACTTGATTGGAACACTAATAATAGTTTGAGAATTTAACTATATAGACCAATTTAGATTTTGACTCATAATTTAGGGATGTTTATTGTAATTAATCCTAATATATGATCAGAATTATTACTCATATTTATGTATATAAATATTTTTACCACTATAAAGTACGAAATTACCTAACATTTTTTAAAGAACCAAGTAAGCATGATTTTATTAAGTTCGAATCATACCATACAAGGTAAAGACATAGGCCTCGTTAAAAAACCTCTCTAAATCCTAAATGAAGGAAAAAGAGTGTACCATGTCAATGCCGCTCGTACCTCCCTAACAATTTTAATACATATATATAATAAAATATATTTTTGAAGGGTAATTATGTTTTTTAATTAAAAATGAAACTACTAATTGCCATATTTTTATGTATAAATATTTTCTTCTTCCATCTTAGGTGTTGTTCTATAAATTAAGTCCTACAATTTTAATATTGAACTTTATAATTTTTGAATTGAATTTATATGGGTGAACATTTATTGTACTAGAGATGTATAATATCATGCATCGTCATTGAATGAGATATGACATAGAATTAAGAATAAATTTAATTTTAAAGTTTTATAATGATGTGCATAATTTAATTTAATTCATAAGAAGTATACACAATCAACGTATCAATTTCAGTTCAACTTATGCAATCCATTAATTGGCCAATTGGCCCAAAATGCTTATGTTGTCACATCTTTGATATATTAGTAATAAATTAAGCATGCTATGTTGTTTGATTAGTAAACCCAAAATATTTAAAAAAAAAATCGTATGTCATGCTTTTGAGTTTATTAGTATAATATTTTATATTATTTTAAATATTTTTGAATAAAATTTAAATGCAGTAATTTGAATATTTCAATTTTAACATAATTAATGAGTTAATTTAATTTAAATATAAATTAGAAAAACTTAATGTTTGCAAAAAGAATGAATAATAATTATTTATTTATCTTATTCTATGCTTATTTATTCATAATATTTTTGAAAAATAAAATTAATTTGATATTTTCAACATTTAGAGGTAACTAAAACTTTGACATGGTTATCAAATACGAAATTAACTGTTAAAAATCCCTTAATTTTGTGTATTATATTTGTTTTCAAATTACAAAAACAACCTTATCTAGAAAATTTAATTTATGGGTATGTTAAAGAAAAATTTAATTATAAAACTTATGGCCTCTTATATGGGCCAACAAAACGCAAAATAATTAATCACTCGGCTCGCTTTATATTGGACACATTGGAAAACAAAATAATACTAATAACGTTGGTTTTTATTTAAATATTCCCATGTTTTAAAGGATGTAAAACAATCTTCAAGCAGCGGTGGTGTCACGTTTGGGGCATTTCCCTTGTTATGCCGGGGTGTGTCAAAACATTTCTTCTACAATGGTGCTCGATCTCCATCTCCTCGTTGCCTCCGCTGACATGGCAGCTATGTTTTTTCAGCATTATTTGGTCTATTTGGCTAGTTCGAAATGAGGTGGTTTTTAGGGGTGCTACAATCGATTCAAACCAACTCTTTGATCTCTGTCTTATTCGGATTGGTTAGTGGTGCAAGGCAAAATGGCCCTCTATGCTTATATCTTCGATGGAGGTGTTACAATGCACACTTGTTCTAAAATCGGTTAATCCCTGTCGTGAGCAAAGTTATGTGTGCGAATGGGTCAAACCTCCATCGGATTCTCTAAAGTTCAATACCGATGTCGCGGTGGAAGGTGGCTTTGGTAGAGCCGGCATAGGAGGCGTCCTACGTAATGCTCAGAGTAAGTTACTTATTTTATTCTCCAAACCTGCTGGGAATATTGATGCGACTTCTGCTGAAATTTTTGCTATTAGGGAGGCTTGCATTCTTTTCCGCGATTCTATGTGGTCAAAGATATTCAAGCTAATTGTTGAGTGTGATTGCTCTATGATTGTTGACTGGTTCTCTCATATCAGTCTTGCTCCTTCTATTTTTAAACCTGTGATTTTAGAATGCTCGAAAATTTGTAGGGATTTATCCTGGTCAGTTCAATATGTTCACAGAAGCGGTAATGGAACTGCTGACAGGCTGGCTAAAAGTGGCATTTCTCGACTGACTCCTTGGGTTTGGACGTCTCAAGTATAATTTGGTGGTTAGTCCCTGGATTGCTGGGCTGTATGGAGGGTTGTTATAGCGGGTTTGTAAATGTGTGGATGCGTTTCTTTGATAGTGGATACTGCGTCATTGTGCGGCTCTCCTTGTAATGACGCATTCTGGGCATTTTAATGACTTTTGGCTGCGGCACGTTGGTTTTATTTTGCATTCAACAGGTCCGGCGTTGGCTCTTCGATTGCCGGGGTGGTTATCCGTGTGAAATTGGGATCCTGGAGCTTGTACCCCTGGTTCTGTTTGTTATTCTCCTTCTCGGTGTTAAGGATGGTTGAGGTTTTAAGTGTTTTTGTATAATCTATATCATTGACATGGCCCACTCTTTTTCTTCCATTTAAGATTAGAGAAGTTTTTTAACGAGGCTCATGTCAATGAGTACTAATAATAAAATAACTATAAATTTCAAAAAAAAAAATATTCAAATGAAAATTTGTACAATTCGGATATTTTGTAATTTTGAAAGACATCAACGCAAACTATGGATTAAAATAAACATACGGTCAGTAGTCAGTACAAAGTCATCTCAATGATAAGTTTAAATTACCAAAATACCATAAGCTAATCATTGTATATGGTTATGTGATTCGGATTTTATTCTATACAATACTTAAATCTTAAATATATTTAAGTCAATAACACATCAAGTGTCCCAGTAAAAAAAACGGATGAGTACAAAATCATCTCAATGATAAGTTTAAATTACCAAAATACCATAAGCTAATCATTGTATATGGTTATGTGATTCAGATTTTATTCTATACAATACTTAAATCTTAAATATATTTAAGTCAAGAACCTCAATGATAAGTTTAAATTACCAAAATACCATAACCTACAACTAACCTCTTTAGAAGATATGTAATCGATCCAAGATTGAAATCTTATTCTTTATTTTTCTTTATTCTTAGTTTTCGGTACCTTTTGTAAAAGAAAAAAAAATAATGTTTTTTTGTTAATATACATGTTTGTCCTCTGGTTTATGTTTGGGGTGCAAGGCTGCCCCTTCCAATAATATCATCTCCAAAGTTTAAGTTCGTGTTCTTTCTTTAAGAGTGCAATGTGCCTTAATTTTTTGAAAAAATATAAACTAAAACCTTCAAAATTTTTGAAAATTTCATTTTAAACCTCTATTAATTTTTTTTTAAGTTTTTCCCCAAACTTTTTCACTAAATTCTGCCAATACTTTTATGTGAAAATATGTTATTATTTTTTAATAGTTTTAATGTGATTAGAAGGTAGTATATGTTTATACTTTTTAACCCTTTGATAACACACACTTGCATACGAAGTTCTTGGAACCCGAGTCTCGTAAAATGAACCACATTTTCTTTTCCACTGAAAGTACTACTCATTTGATTCAAATTTTTTTGAACAATTTCTACTTAGGGGAGGGGGAAGGGAGAATTTTGCTCTTAATAGGTCTAGAACCCACAACCTAGGGGAGGGAAAAGTATCAACTGAGAACTTTTAACCACTTGCTCTAGAGATTGTTGACACTCGTTCAATTCAATTAAGATGATACTTAAATGTAAAAAAAAACATAACTACTGTCTCATCTTTTTATTAATATTGATAAAACAACAATATTTTACTAAAAAAATAAAAAGTGAAAACAATATATTTTTTATTTGTCTATAAATCTGATCTGTAAAAAAATCTGAATTAAATTCAAAACCTAACTTACATAGTTAGGTGCATGCAATAGTGTTAGCCAGGTAGTGTTTCTGGCACCACTACGTACATAACTTATGATCGTCGTCTCCTTCTCGCCTTGCATGGAAGTCTGTGCTTATAAATTGAGGTAATATCTCTCTGCTGGACAGAAATTTACAGATATTGCATTCATTTTCATGCAAATTAGGTACAGCGAAAAATGGTCCAAAAACACATGGTATCTTGATTAGCCAATACAGGCTAGAAAAATCACCATTTTCCATGCTGAAAGACCGTAGGTTAATATTTATAGCGAGCAAAACAAAAGAAGGAATGTTGTATAGGAAACTCACAGTTTCAGAAACAGCTGCCTAGATTAAAACTAGACTTGAATACTCATGATCATCTCATTCATTGTCATTGATTCAACACCTGTTTTCGATGCTGAAGTTCCGCAACGTGCTGAGAACCGCATCGTTGTCGTCGACGACGATGCCTCTGAAAGAAACAGACATATGCAACTTACGATGTTAACACAGTCAAAGGAAACACATGATGAATTGATGATTTCTGCAGATGCATACATATTTCTGTTACTTGTCACGAGGCATATACGATAATACCAGCTACTATTATTGCATGCATCTTATACATCAATGATTTAGGGTATATGTTTTTGTTTCTGGTCGGAATCTTGAAGAAGCCTGTAGGACTAAAAAATTCTGTGTGTTCCCTTGCTTTGAAAAAATTTAATTTTGGGGGGAATTTTGAAAAAGCTCGTATTTTGAAATAAAACTAGAGGAGTCGCCACCGATCACTTGGATAAGGTAGACCGAACACCGAAAAATTAACCAAAGATTCATTGGGTTCGAGAGTCGGTTACGTGTGGAAAAAGGTTCGCACCCCCCACGCCCAAAATCGGTACCTAAGGATTTGAATCGTAATTTATCAAGAAAAATTAAAATTCAGTCTAATTTAATTATTAATCCCTAAATGCATGAATGCATGATCATACGATTCAAATATATATAAAAAAAACTCACAACCTATGGTACCCAAAAAAGATGACGCCCGAAGACCCAGGACGACACTTCTAATAGGATACCGAGATCTTAAAAACTAGGTCTAATGCGACAATTTTAAGATGTATGAACAATTAAATATGAACAAAAAATACGGGCAAGAATGAATGAAGGCATAAATAAGAAGAAAATGAATGTACAAATATAATATAATTTATATGGATATAATAATATATATAATATAAATTTCAAAAAACAATATACATAATAAAAAACTATATATAGATATATAAGATATAGAACTATAATATATGCATATATATATATACATAACTTGTAACATAATATATATAATAATATATAATAAAAATATGCATATATTAATGTATATATATAAAGTAATATACAATATAATATGAATATATATATATAAGGTAAACCGATCCATAGTGTACATATATATATAGCAATACATAATATAATACATATAAGGCATGACCACACATTAAAAAAACGGAAAAAAATATCCATAGTGTACATTTATACATATAGCAATACATAATATAATACATATAATACATATATATATATATATATATGAAACAGGGAAGGGTTAAAACGGAATAAAAACAAAAATATCCAGGCAAAAGATGAAATGGCACGAAATTAAAGAACTGAAATAAAACAAATTAAAGGGGCAGGGGCTCAAAGGGTAATTATCCCACTGATTTAGGATTAGATTAAAGATAAAGGAAAAAATTAAAAAGCTTTTGAAAATGCCAACGACTGCGGAAATGATTCTCATGGGACGGTGGAATTTAAATGAGCAATAAAACCATTTTTAAAAATAGTTATAAAACCCAAATTTCATAAACAGAATTCAATTTTCTTTTGCCTCAAAAACAGATCAAACTCTCTCATTTTAAAACTCTTTCAAATATTCTTCGGTGTTCATCTAGGTTTTTCATGATCTCAGATTTTGGCGATTTTTCTATCGTATCGACCGCCTTCGGCCATCGTAGCTTGTCGCCAACTGTTGCTTTTTAGCGTCAGCGAACTCGTTAAAACAAACCTTGGACTCTTTTTCTTCACCCTAAAATCAAAACTACACTTAGTTTTCAAAAAACAAGACTTCAATCTCCCTTAAATCCTTAAAAACCAAGACTAAAAAAAACATCTTTGAAAACCCTTTTCTAAGTAAAAAGAAGATTAAAAACCCTTGTCGAAAAAGTAAAACGAGAAAGCGAAAGAACGAATACATAAAAGTGTCGTTAATCGGCGGCACAACCTCAGCCTACCTTGCATGGCGGTAGCCCAAAATCGAAAATGAGGTAAAACCCTAAAACACCTTTCTCATTTTTTAACACCAAAATGAAGACTAGAAGAAAATACTTTTAAAATATTATTTTTTCTTGTATTGATAAAAACTGATTATAAAACAGATTTTTACGTCTTTTATATATGATCTTCTCTTTCACTTTTTTTTAAAACCTAATCTACTGTTGGTAATTTAATGGCTGACATCTTTATCTTTTTTTATTATTTTTGTACAACACAGTGGTTGAGAGGGAGCCGGTGGTCGTATGGTGGTAGTGCAATCGTGGGCGCGTAGAGGAGGCCAACCGCCTCGGGAGGGGAGCACGCACGTGTGGGAGTAGCTAGAGGGGCTCTCTTGGTTTGATTTGGATCGTTGAATCTGATCTGATCCAACGGCTAGATCTTAACTGCGCAAAGGGATAAAATAAATCAGATTAGGCTTTAGGGTTTAATTAGATGGGCCTTATCGGGCCAATGCAATTATTATTTGGGTTATGTAATTGAACTCTTAAAAATAATGGATTGATTTTAATTTAAATGGGTTGTATTATTATTATTGGCTTAAGGGCTACTTTACCCCTGTAGTAGTCTCAATTTATCATTTTTGCTCATATGGTATTTTCGCATCAATTTGGCCCCTAAACTAGTCGAATTGCATCACCGTTTAAGATTTAGAAATACTTTTATGTTTCATAATCAATTTAGATTGATAACATTTTCGATTATGGTTTAGGATTTAGGGTTTGAGATTTAGAAATTAGGGTTAGAGTGTTAGTCAATGGGCAAACATTGATGCAATTCGACTACTTCAGGGGCTAAATTAATGCAAAAATATCATAGGGGCGAAATCAATAAATTGAGACTACTACAGAGATAAAAGTAGCCCTTAAGCCTTTTTTTATGATCAATTTTTTAATTTTTAAATAATAATAATAAAAAATAAATAATAATATTAAATAATAATAATAATAATAATAATAATAATAATAAAATAATATAGTAATAATTCTAATATAACCCAAATAAAAATTAGTGATTACAAAGTACATGCAGAGAAATGGCGCCTCTACTGTACGAATGTAAACAATATTGATTGGGTTGGCGATACTTATTAACATTCAATTTTTGGAATATTATTTCCAAGGAATATTGTATGACAATATTCAATTTGTTATGTGATATATTATATTTTGTATATAGTTATATATAGCCCATGCACTATAGAGTCTATGTTCGGAGTTCATGCATGTTCTACTCAACCAAAGATAGATTTTGGGTCGAAGTTTGAGGGGCCTATTTAAAATTTTCAAAATATTTGAACATTTAAATCAAAAATTTTAAAAATTTTAAAGGTTTTAATTTTTTAAAAAATAAAAAATAGGATTTAACTAAATTTTTTAAAAAAAATACTACTTTAGTATAACTTTTAAGAATTTAAAGGAAGGTATTTAATTAAAAATATTCAAAAAAATTGAAACATAAATTTTTGAAGGGGCCAATTTGAAAATATTTAAAATATGTCAAATATATGATCAATGACATAAATATCACGCCAATATATAAACCAGGTAGACTCATCGCAAATCCTACCAGTGATGTATAAAACATCCATGCATCATGTTATGTATGCATTGCACTGACCTGAGCCATTTATTAGCATGCCTCACTAAATTCTACTCGATCCATTCCTTTATAGAGCCTCAAACCTTCTTTGATTCGGACTTGACTTCATTAATCACATGAATAAGATAAAAATATTTGTTAGATTCAAATCTAACAATACCTTAAACACGTTGTCTAATATAATCATTCGAATATAAAACTTCCAAATATTTTTTCTTTCTTCCTTGTACTATTAAAAAACTCATTATGGTCCCTAGTGACCATTTTGAACTTCCAATAATTTTTCCGAGCTTGCTAACTCACATTTAAATACAAAATGTTTCAAATTCCATTTTCTGACAGCTTGCTCTACCTTCAAAGATTTGCTTATACCGGGCAGAATACATACTGGATTTTCGATAACGGTTCTAACGGTATAAGCCACATAAATTAATAAAATCTACAAAAATTATGAAAATTCTTCAAACTCCCGTCACAGTGCTGTTTTGACAGAAATTGCTCTGTAAATTTTCTGACCTTCATTCGATTAAAAATTCATATCTTTTAACTCAGAACTCGAAATCAGTTTCTGCTTGTTGGATACGAAACTAGACGAACACATATTTAAAATGGTATAAATTCATCATCTAACCATTTTTTTAGAATTTATGATGAATTTTCGAAGTCACTGCCAAAATTCAATCTTCTACATAGTTTTCCATAACAAACTTCTAATTTCTACTAACGTCTCCTTATTTTTCTACTTATCAATTTTGTCCCATCACTTGCTTCAAACCACCAATTTATCATCTTCTTCATCAAATAATTATTCAAAATAATTCCCTCTAATTTTCTTTCTTTGCCAAAATAGTCACTAAAATGCAAAGGTAAGGATTCAAACTTCTTAACTTTGCAATTTAGTCCTCAAATCAACACTACTACCTTAATTCTATTATTTTAACTAAAAATAAGATTTAATCCCCATCCAATAATTCATTTCCTATTTGATCACTTGATTTTGACAATTTGTCAAAATGGTCACTAATTCGATTCAACATCAGTTTAGCATTCTAACATCAATTTCACATCTCCAACATCATTAATTACATAGATACACTCCAAATTCATAAAATTCAGATTTGGTCTCTTAACTTTGAAGCTTGCCGAATTGGTCCCTATAAGTTTTGACTTAGGGTTTTGCTTCCAAACAACAAATCAAGCTTACTAGATCATTAATCCAACATCACAAACCCTAAGCTAAACTTAAATTCATAAACCCTAATCTTCTCCATACAAACCAAAATATGTAGGATTTAAATCCTAACTCAAAAACATGATTTTAACATCATATAAGCTTCATTCCAACTTAAATTCAACCATGGAATCATAAAATCTCAAAAGGCCCAATTTTGTTCATAAAACCTAATTTCCTTCATCAATCAAGCATGTATTCCAAGAATTAATTACATCAAAAGATAGAGCTTGAAGAGTAGAACAACTTTGCAGTTCAAAAGATTACCTGAAAATTGAGTTTCAAGGCTTGAATCGAGCTTGGAAAATTTCTCCCCCTTTCCCCCAATATTTCAAAATGGAAAAGATGAAGAAGACTTCATCTTTTTGGCCTTTAGTTTTTAATTCCACCAATTATGCCACTTATATTTTATAAATGAATTTTAAATTCATTTAAATAGGGAAATTACAAAAGTACCCTTTTATCCATCGGTTGAGATTGATTTTATCATCAATCAAAGGCCAAGATTTAATCTTCATATTTCTTCTTCCGAAAGTAACCCTTGTAACTTCAAATATTTCAAAATTGTCATCCCTTCCAAAAGACCAATTTGCCCTCCAACTAGTCTTTATTTACTAGTTTGTTTTAAAATTGCCATTCCATTAAAATCTAACTCAATTAGTTCCTCCTCAACCGGCCACCATTCCATAAATATCATTTTATGATTTTCCGTGGATTATGGAACAACCTCTGAAATTTCAATTCAATCTGATTTCTCGATATTCATAAAATACTTCTACTACGATTTTACCTTTACCGAGCTATCGGATCTATTTCGAAAATTCTATATTTCCATAATTTTCTTCATATCATCATCCTTCATCCATTGACCTAGATTTAAATCTTGAGTTAGTATTTTACCAACTTTTCCCTTATGATTTTCCAAAATTATGATCTTGCCATTTTTCATCTAACGACTCATATTTAGCATGAAAAACCAACTTAAATCCAAGGGTTCATATTCTTCCAACAGAAAGAAAATATCTTAGACATGTAAAATGAAATAATCAATCGTGTCTTGTCATCCTTCAAAATATCCTGGATATTCGATTCGATCCGATTATCCAAATATTCTTCCAACTTTATTGCTTTATAGCGAATAATACAAACTCCGTACGAAAAATCCGAGTAACACGAAAACGTCATTCTTGGGGGTAAACTATTCATTTACGGGGTTACAATACACAACTTTTGAAAATTACACTTTAGTCCTGAACTTTTCCAAAGTTTACACTTTAACCCTTAAACTTTCAAAATTTACATTTTGGCCACTAACCAAAAATTTGGGATATTACATAAACCGTGAATTTTTCCAAACTTACCTAGTTAAACCGCAAGATCAACATCATCTTGGGCTACCTAGTTAAACCGTATACCCCAAGTGATGTCCTCATAGTCCGAGTGGCCTAGTTAAACCGTCATACCTCAAGGACTTATGGCCACGATCAATTTTGATTATATATTATAGTGCACTTGATCCTATGACATGCCAACTATATCCGATTGTTTCATACCTTGTCACATAGCCAATATATCATTAACAAAACCATTTACTCACTATTTTACAATGCATTAAACAAAAACCACATATGCAAACAACATTGCCCAAGCAATAACCCATTCCCAATCGGAATAAAAACCAATGCTCACTAGAATTTCATTTACCTTTAAACCATTGCATATGTATTCAAAACCATGCATTTACAGTAAGTAAAACAACCCATGTTTAAAACCCTAAACATGTAATCGATCATGCTCATATCCAATCTGATATTAAGAGCAAAAGAGGGAAACTTACTTTCGAGCTTAGTTAAGTGTTTCACGCTTAACCTAAACTCCCAACATTATTTTGCAAACCCTTAAGATTCATTTAAAACCAGTTTCCACTCACCGATTTCACTTCGTTTTGCTCGCCAATGCAAAACAAGCTTCAGGCAAGCTTCAATCCACTTCAAGCAACTTTGCCTTGATTATCCCCTATTTTGATCACACAAAACCAGAGGAAACATGCATCAAAATGCATCCAAACCACAACCTTCAAGCAAAATCCCGCAACTCACAAGTTGCCCACTCAAAACCATTCGGAACTTATCGAAATCAACCTCAAACACCTTCCAATCTTAACCCAGCTACAATACAACGATTTAATACATCAAACCTCATCAATTAACATCTAAAAACCCTTTTACAACATCCTTTCACTTCCAGCAATGATTAAACTCCAATAACATCACAAAACCATTAACTAACGACCATTAACATTAGAGATTCAACTAGTTTAGGGATTACAATGTTAAATCCAAGCTTTTAACATTATTAAACATCAAAATCATGATTTAACCTGATCAAGAACCCAGCAAAACAGATCCAATTAGAAAATCTACTAATTTCACCAATCAAAATACAATTAAACCAATTTTCCTCAATTAAACTATCAAAACTCATTAGAAAACAATTGTAAATGATCAACAACTTGAGAATTTTAGTAAAGAACCTTTCATTAGAGGACAATAACGAACCTTACCTCTAATGGATGCTTTCTCCCTTAATTGGTTGATTTTACATGTGAAAACAAAATTAAAACAATAAGGTTTTACTTGAAAATCATTATGAATCCATTAGAAACCAAAAGATTTAAGAAAAGGGTGATTTTCTTGATGATTTAGAAGAAGGAAATAATATTTCGCTGGAGAGATTTCGAGAGAAAAGATTTTTAAGAAAGTTAGTTACATGACTTTTTTTTAAATAATTAATTATTAATTAATTCTCTCCAACCTCTTTTATTTTCCAAAACACTTTTTAAAAGAGTCAATAAAGGATAAAGTCTGAAATTAGACTTTTGGGCTATTAGCTCCTTAAAGATTTAAAGTTTTGACCCTCTACAAAACAACCACTAAAAATAGTTTTCAAAGTTTGCATTTTCCTCACTAGTTCCAAATGTTATTTTCCAAAACACATTTTCCAAAATTGATTTTACCACAATCATTAATATAATAAATAATGATTTTATAGCATTTTTCCATATTTTGTCACCTTCAAAAATATTTAATCCGATTTAATCTTAAAGATAACTCGAACCTCTAATACCGGTCCACCAAACCCTCAAATCGAACCCCAAACCAGGGTGTTACAGTTCCTTTATTTTATAGTCAGATTAACTTAAGCAAAAATTATGTTATACTTAATCGTAATCATGCATGCATTACTTGATACTCCCTTCGAACACTCTCAAACCTGATTCCGACGTCATTCAACAAACTCGAATCCAAAGGTGAGCAAATACCCCAATGTTTCAAATCGACGGACGTTCATCAGAAAAGGTCATCAGAGGCACCATTTGCGTGGATTCAAAAAAAGCTCTAAAATACAAATTTGGCCGAAAATAAAAACGTAGCTCCGACAAGGTTTCTCTCATCGCTGAAACAACGATCGAACAGAAGAGTTTTGTTCACCTCAGCACGAGGATGACAATGGTGGTGATAGCGACGCGATCGGACGGTAAGGGTGGCCAAAAAACATAAAAGAGAGGATATCGAGTCTTTGATTCCTACAAATTCAAAATGTCTTTCACAGTGAACGGCTGCACTTCACCGTGAGTGGTTGCAGGGTAAGGATCAGTGCGTGATGGCGATTACGCCGATAGCGGCGGTGACGTCCATGCTGCGACGATGAGGGAGATTGGAGACGAGGCCGATGAGGGAAGATGAAGAGTTGGTGAGAGATAAAATATCGGGATATATTTTTTTAATATTTGAATGGGTAAAAGAGGCAGATGGGTTTGGTTTGAGCTTTTATTAGATTTCATTAAAACTGACTCATGCAAGCCTAGATATTTTTTAAGTAGCTTAACACCAAGAGAATGCTTAGCTTAATTAGTTAATGCTTAGGCTTACCAACGCATAGGTCACTGGTTCAAACCTCCACAGTTACAAATCCTCATTTTTTAGGTGTTACAGTGATGACTAGGGGCTGAGCTAGAAATTTATTCAAGGGGTGTTATTTTTTCAACAGTATTTAAGGAGGGTTAATTATTTGTAAAGGGGCGTCGTTTTATTTATAAAGGGATATCATTTATATATATTTTTAATTTTTTATATACAAATTATATAGGAAAAAAATTCTAAAAAATTTTGAGGTGTCTCATTCTATATCATGGCTCCGCCTATGGTGATGGCGTAGCAATTTTGCCCTCGAAGTCATTCAATTACAGTAACTTTGCCCTCAGTTTATTTAGTTTTTGAATAAAATTAAATAAATAATTTATTTTTTCGAGTTAAACTTTTACTAACAGAATATATGAAAAATCTATTAAAAAATTAGTGTAAATATCCTTTGGGTCCCTGGTTATTTTAAAAATAAGCAAAGTTAAAACTCTCACAAAAAATCAAAATATTTTTCATTTTTTTTAAAAATCATAAACTTAATAAAAATAAATAAGATATTCAAAAAATTATTGAAAATAAAACTAATATAAAAATTAAAATGTATTAGAAATTATAAAATGTTAAAATATAATATAAAAATTAAAAGTATTTATAAAGTGTTACAAAATTGAGCAATTTCATCAAATTTTCTTTCGTTTTTTACATCAAACTGATGCTCATTAATATTTAATAAGTTTTATTACTACTTTAATAGAAAGATGATTCTATTGAAAATATATTCAATGAATATTAGTTGAGTTAGCATAACTAGAAACAATCGAAACTTTTTCAATACCGCACCCACATCACTCAGTCTGTGGGTACTTCGGATGTAATTGATCACTCAGCCCAAAGTACACATCCCCTTATATAAATATTGTAGTACTGACACTAGGACATCCGTATTCCTTTACCACAATTATAAGATAATACATGCTCCCCGAACATTCATACACCTCACCAAAAGGTAAGTGGCACCAAGCCAAGCTATCACGCATGTGCCCCAAGGCATAACACTAACCATCACATTTACATCGAGCCATTGTTTACACAACTATTGCACGCTACTCTTATATATAAGGATTAAAGCTCAGTTTCTTAGTTTACTATTTATTTTATCATTTTAGAAGCCCATTAGGCCTTAGTCCTTGAATTATAAAACCCCCAAACTTAAAGTCAAACTTTTTGGGTAGATTGCTCTGTGCGTATCGATACTCCTATATGGGTATCGGTACGCCCCTCTAAGGCATCAGTACTCTTTTCCAAGTACCAATACTTATTTTTGGTTTAAAAGATTTGATCTCATCACCATATCGATACGCACACCTTGAGTACAGATACTCGAAGGCGTTACTTGCGCCCAATGGAATAGTGGTACCGATACGCCCCCAAGCGTACTAGTATGAGAAAACACTACTGGAATTTTATTAAAATATGGGTACCGATACAAAACTGGCCAGTACCAATACGCCCTTCTTATATTGCCTGTATAAGGCAGCTCGTTACAAAGGGGTACCGATACGGGTACATCCCGTACTGATACTCGAGCTTAAAACTCTATTTCTAGAGCTCAAAAATCCTATCTTTCAGCCCCAATTCCTTACCATTATGTCCCAAATCAAACCTACATATTATGTGAGTTTATTAGAGTGATTTTCTACCCTTATTAAACCTTATTAACCATTAATTTGAGATTTACCATTAACAAGGCTCTAAGCTACCTTAACACCAAAACTAGCTATCTCGACCACAAAATCAAGCAAGGTAACCACTTTAGGATATTCAAGAATCAAAGGAGTCAGAAATGTACTAACCTTAGCAAACAAAACTCGAAATCAAGCTTCCAAGCTAACCCTTCTACCTTTCTTCTTTGACTCAAGCTTGTAAGAACTACCAAAACACCTTTCCTTGCCTTACCAACATAAAAATGTGTCAAGGCTTGAATTAGAAACCATGGGAAGATTCAACTACGAATTTGTAACAAGATAAATGGGTTGAAGCTCTTAAACCCCCAATTTCTTTAAAAATCCATTAAAAGGAAACTCATATTCTTACTACAAAATTTACTTTTCATGAAGCTCTTAAGGAGGTGATCATCATCTTCTTCACTCACAATCCCAAAATCAAATTTTATAAGGTAAAGATTTGGTTTTTAGGCTTTGGGAGATGGGGTTCTATGGAAGAGTTGATAGGAAAGAAGAAGAAGAAGAAGATGGAAGGGTGGTGATATCACTATGTTCTCGTTTTTTTCTAAATAAAAGACAAAATAATAAAGAGTTATCAGCCTTTTATTTGAAAAAGGGTAAAATTGCAACTTAAAACCTTATAGTTTCTCTCTTATTCACAAATTGATCACAGCTCAAGCCTATAAAGTTTAATTCTCACTCGGTAGGGCCCAAACTTAGCTCAAGAGATCTGATACTCCAACAAACACGAGGGTCCATAACTCGGGTCAACGCCCAAACATTGACTCAAAAATTTGGGTTGTTACATTTTGGGGGGAGAGAGAAAAATTAGAATATAGATAAAAAGAGAGAGAAAGTTAAAGAAAAAATAGGGTTTTAGAGAGAGAAAGTGTTCAAGGGTTGTTTCATCGTCGTTTATGTTGCCACTCACCTCACCGTTGGCACTATCAGCTCTGCCTAGAGGAGACGAGTCCAACGGTGGTCTTCGAGTCACCATTATCACTACCATTTGTCAGGGTGAAGAAAAAAGGTGCTAGCTCAAAATACCATGTTCTGCCGTTCTTCACTAGAAACCGTCACCACTGTTGGATTCACAGGCTGAAGACAAGTGGTTTTGGAGCTCACCGTCGCAGTTCAACCATTGGAGCACCCCTCACGCGTTCCTACACGCTACCCCTATATGTGGGCAAGGTTCTGCTACGTTAGGCAGCTGTAACAGGCTTGGGCTGAGCTGTTTAGGCTGGCTGTTGGGCCAGCCAGTTTAGCTGGTCTAGTGAGCTATACTGAGTCGCTGATCGAGCCGCCGCTGACCAAAGTTGACTTTTTTTGAGAGATTTTACCCGAGGGTTTCTCTACATTCTGAATTCATTGGCGTAGTCCATTTCACCAAATTTGAACTCAATAAGCTATTTTTATACATTTTATCCCCTAAAGTAGTCTGATAGTGTGAAATAGCTTATGTAATTGTATTTTTTTTATTCGAGGATTTGACGGGCTTGAATATTGGAATTAAAGAGATGTTTGGAGGAGGTTGGATGATGATTTATCGCTTTAGCTTAAGGTTAGTACACCTCGAACTCCTATTGTTTCATGAGCATTATAAATGTGATTGCTTTATGTATTAGTATCTGGAAAATAGGTAGACGATGAATATGCATGTTTAGAGAATTATAGTATAAGACTTGATGTTTATGTGAGATACATGATGATGTTGTGAATATGATGAAACTCGTATGAGTTTTAGAGACCGTGTAAGGTCATTTGAGATACTCACATGAGTACTTGGTGATTGGTTGATTGATTGATATAATTGTGATGCCTTGTATGTTTGTTCGAAATGTATTAACATGGTTTGATGAGAATAATGTTTAAGGGGTTAATACTCGATTTAATAATTATGAAGCTAGTAATTAATATTAATTGATTAAATGGGTTAATAAACAAACTCCAATGACTTTTATAAGCTTTAAGGATCGATTAAACGTGGTAGCATCGTAATTTAAAGAAATGGTACGAACCTGTAAATAGGGTATTGATACGAGCTTTGGTTGTAGTGATATGCGATTGGGGATCGTATAAATACGGGTCGACCCATACTGGTACTTGTAGAAATTGAGGATTTTTAGTAAGCTATATTAGCATCGGTACGTGTATAAGTATCGATACCCAGGGGTATCATATCAATACTCATGTTCGAGTACGATACCTACTAAATGAGAAAATCTATAATGCTAATAAAGAGATAGGAACTGACGTGGGATGTTAATGAATAAATATGGATTAAAAGAGATGATTAACTAGGGCGATTAATGTACACTTCCATAATAATTAATAAATTGGTAAATGTTGGGTGCCTTGATGGTAATAGCAACTGTAGGGATCTTTGGTGGATCGTAAGATGCTGCATGCTGTGTGGTAGATGTATCCTTGTTATGTTCTGATATGAACACCTAGATGGTTAAGTTACCATTATTTGGTGGGATTCATATACCTAGTGTGAGAAAGAGTTTGTTGCAACACCATGGTTAATGATTGTCGAATTTAAGATCCTGACGCTTAGTGGTAACGGACCTCATTCGATGATGCTTGATGAGAGATTCTGAGCATAGGTGTATGATCTCGACGCTTAGTTGTACCGGGCCTCACCTCAAAAAAGTGTATGATCCCGATGCTTATTGGGACCGAGCATTACTCCTATATTGTGGTATAGTGCTTATATGCTATGAGAAGCTTATGCTTTCTTGCTATGTTATATGGTTAGACTGCTAGTGGTAGCCCCACAATTATATGATGCTATGATGTCATGTTATGAGTATGGTTAGGCCTTGTGGGCCATGCATGATGTTTTACTATGTTGAGAGTATGTGTTTAGGCGACTAGTGGTAACGCCACACATTTATTTATATCTCTATATTGCTCGTACTAGTTTACATGTTTATGTTTATGATTAGTATAAAGTATAGTAGAGTAGAGGTGTACCACTGAGCTTTGTAAGCTCAGCGCCCGGAATCGTTGTTTTCGTGCGTAGGTTGATCGTCGGATCGTAGGATCGAAGAGCACTATCAGTACGAGATTTCAACATAGGGTGATTTCTAGAGTACATTACTTGTATTTAGTGGGCTATGTATTTATAGGACCTTACGTGATGAAGTTTGTAGTCCTTATTTTGAAATTGTATTAATCAAATCGAATGTTCAAATGTATTAAGTTAAATTGGATCTTATTTGTATCATTTTGATTATTTATCTATATTTTCAATTGTTGGTTATAAATATTTTTGAGAAATATCTTGTTACTCTAAACCCAGTTTGAAAAATTTTATGGTTTTGGGTTGGGCTCGAGGCCCAAATGTGACATCTGGGTCGAGGGTGTTACAGAAATGCCAAATAACCTTTCAAGGATTATAGATTCCAACATCGCTCACACTAGAGATAGCTCTATAAGCTGATTGAACCAGGAAAGCACGTTTGTTTTCATGTCTTTACCTTAATTGATCATCCCCATTGTCTCGATGGAGGCATAACAGCAAGCACCCTTTGGACACAATCTTCTGGCAAAACGACGCGAAAATAATCAACATCCCAAGCCCCTGACTTAGTAGTGAAACTAGGAACATGTGACGGCATAGAGGAAGAATTTGAACACGCGTGATACACCAAAGGTCTCATACCATCTAGTCAATGATCATAGCAAAAATCGAAATAATTCCTATCATGGATCGACCAAAGCAAACCATCTCGAACGTCATCCCAAATATGAGTGATGTCGGCCAATGATAAGAGGAAGAATGTACACGCAAGGATAATGGCACTACACCATCCTATCTATATTTCCCTCGAAGCTCCCTCACCTATAGCTTATGCGAGTCAATGACCAATTGGAAACCAAGCTTCATTAATAAAGCTTTGTTATACTTCTCTAAGTTGCAAAGGCCAAGACCTCCATCATCGAGTGGTTTTTGTACATCCTACCACGGCACTAAGTTCACTCCACGATGACCCGTTGCGTGCCCCCCAAAAAAACCGCAAATCAACTTTTCGATCTTTAAACATACACTCTTCGGTAACCATGTAGCATGCATAGTATAACCCAAAATTACCTGTAACACCGAACGAACTAAGGTAATTTGGCCGGCTAGTGATAAATATTTTGTAACCCAGCTAGACAAACGGCCACGGACTTTGTCAATAAGATACGCATACGTCACCTTACAAACTCTTTGGTGTAATAAAGGTACACCAAGGTATTTGCCGAGATTAAAAATCTCAACAAAGCCAAATCTTCAAATAATCTACTCACGTATATCAACCATCGTGTTGTCAGAGAAGAATATATGAGTCTTGGTGCTAATGTCCCGAAGTACTACAAAAATCATTAAAAACCCGGCAAACCATTTTTATTTAATTAACGGTGGACACCATAAATAAAACTAGATCGTCCACAAAGAAGAGGTACAAAATACCAGGACCGTTTCTACTCAAATGAATCTCCTTCCAACAACCCTATTGATCTGATCAAAAATTGCATGCGAGTCGTTCCATACGCAATACAAAAATATATGGGGAAAGGGGGTCCCCTTGCCGATTACCCCGAGATGGCAAAAAGCTATTGGACAAGTTATCCAAGTGACTTGTGTAGAGACCGAGCTAACGTAATCCATAATTAGACGAATTAGATCATCCAGAATTCTAATATCAATCAAAGTGTCCTAAATAAAACTCCATTCAAGCCTATCAAAGGCTTTCTCAAGATCAATTTTCACGGCCATCCATTCAACCCTCCCTGATTTCTTCCGCATAGAGTTTATCACTTTTTTGCGCCAAAATTACGTTGTCCATGATGCACCGCCTAGGAACACTTGATTTTGTGAAATCCATTGCGGCATAAATGGTTTAAGATGATTAACAATTACCTTTGTCAAGGTCTTGTAAACCATGTTACAAAGGCTGATAGGCTGAAAATGAGAGAACGATTTAAGAACCTAAATTTTAGGAATAAGAACAATTATCGTTCGATTAAAATCACTTAGAATACTCTCGCCATAGAAGAAACTCTAGATAAAATAGAGGACACTCTGACCAACAACCTTCCAATTTTTTTGATAAAACATAGTGCAAAGACCATCAATACCTAGAGCTTTGAGAGGACTCATCTTCGAAATTACTCTCCATACCTCATCCTCAGTAACTCTCGCTTGCAATAAATCTCGCTTCAAACTAGATAATGCCATGAACTTGCCTCTAATAGGCCATCTCTAATAGGCCATTGCAACAAATCTCTATGGTTTGAATGAAATAAAGATTTGAAATACTCCACTGCTTGTACACAAAGGACATTCATATCATCGCACCACTTCTCATTCTCCAATTTAAGCATAACAAATGTATTTTTTCGTTATCTCAACACAGTGGAGTGGTGGTAAAACTTGGTATTACGATCACCATCTGAGATCCATTGACTCTTAGAACGTTGGAACCAAAGGCTCTCCTCTTATTGTAACACCATCACCAATTCACTCTTAAGATTCTTCTCAAACTCAAACAAGAAAGGCACATCAGAATTCTTAGTTGCACGCTCAATGCCACAAATACGAGCTAGCAAAAGTGCCTTCCGCTTGCCAATGTTACCAAAAACCTTATTTTCCAATCTATAGCATCCCTACAAAAATTTTCAATGTAATGTTCAAGAAGAAGATTATTGTTCCACGCACTTTCCACAAAGGACTCAAAACTTGGATTAGATTGCAAGCAGCTAAGTATTTGAACGTGGCTTGAGTATTTCACGGGTGCTGCAGAGAAGAAATTTAAAGTATAGGCCTATGATCAGATCCAAATGCTCAAGATAAAGAATTTACGAATTCGGGCAGCAAAGGTTCCATGAAAAATTCCCCATACATCTACCTAAACGCTGTTGTAATGTGCCCCTCCTCCAAGTGAACTTAGGCCCCTAAAAACCAAGATCATTCAAATGAGTCCGAATAAGAAAATCTATAAAGTGACGACAAACACCATCTCATCGTTGTGAGATTCCAATTCGTTTACTAGAATAAAAAATCGCATTAAAACTACTGCCCAACACCCATGGCAAATTCGAATCCGGTTGCAATGCTTCTAATTGATCCGATAATCTATTTCACCTTCTACGGTTTTAACTAGTATACACAAAGGATAATAAGAATCTTTAAGACAAATGTTTATCCATGCAAATAGTATGAATGAATTGATTGGATACGGAAATGATATCGCTTATAGAATCATTTCAAAGAAGTCAGATTCCCCCTGAAGAACCATTCGCTTCAACTCGAAAAGAGAAAGGGTACTTGTGCCAACGGATAATCTTGTCAGCCGTCCTACCACTCACTCTTGTTTCCATCAACGCTACGATATCCATCTTATAAGACTTCAAAACCAACTTCAAATAATTGTTAAAATCAGGGTCAAGAACGCCCTAAACATTCCAATATAAAACTTTAAACATGATAAAATAGATTAAAGAAGAACATAAATCGACACCTACTGATCTAATTTTATGACATCAAGGACGGTATTTTCTCTTCATTTCACATGCGACTCACTCTCAAACTCCTTTTCAGTAGGTTTACAAACTTTCCCTCATCGCAGAATCATTCTGTGCTAGATCCTTCGAAACATCAATTAACAATTCCCCTATCAAAACATTTTTTGGGTTTCTATTATCATGCTTCTTCTGAGTTTTTATGCCCTTCCTCGCTACCCCTTTAATAGACCATAAATACCGTGAACCACTGTCCTTAGAACTTTTACTACCCGTTGGCACTTCCTCCACCCCTTGAGGTGACAATCAACAATCTAGGTTGCAGTATGATTGGACTTATCAAGTGAAACTTGAACCAAAACCACTATGTCTTTAGAAGTAACAACCTCGCCAACTTTTTTTGATCCATTCTTATTTAAAGGACCTAATGCCCTCTCTACCCTCTCCATTGCAACACTCAAACTTTTCTATAAAATCACAATCCCAGCTCTAGACATCAAATTCCTATAAACTCTATGTTGCTTAACAGCACCGACCATAGGTTCTTTACCTGCCCTTTGTTTATTTCCTTGCACAACCCGACTCTCATTGGCCACCAACTGGCTAGGGACTTTGTTTGCAAAACAACAGTCGGCACATTCTTATGCATTCCTACATCTTCTCTTAATGCATCAAAACGACCAGTCCCACCAGAATTAATAGGTCGAGCAGTATAGACTCCACGACCACTGCCTCTTCCACCATCATTCTTCTTTTGTCTTCAGTTCTAAACCTGCATCCAAGGGTCGTAGCGTTCCTTAACCTTATCCACATCAACTTGCACTGATTCATTAGGAAGTGAATCCGAGTTCGCCTCATCTACAGGTTTATATACATCCTCCGTGTGTCCACACTTACCACACAAGTATCAAATTGTAGGAAGCCCTTCATATTCAGTCCTATGTCTAAACCTATCAATAACAATACTTGAGATAAGAGGCTTGTTCAAATCGACAACAACAGCCAGACGAGTAAACTTACCTCGCTTACATTCAGTTGTATTGTAGTCAATTTGAATTATTTTTCCAATGGCGCCTATAATAACCCAAAACATACTTTTAGTATAATAGTGGTAAGGAAGTTTAGTTAGTCAAACCTAGACCACTATCTTTGCCAGATGATCATCAATCGTAGAGAAATTTTGACTCCATGGTTGAATCGTTAGGTAACTCCCATATACTAGCCACGGTTTAGCCATCAAAACCTTATTGCAACCCTCTTCTAATGCAAATTAGACCAAAAAGTAATCATTGTCGAGATCGATCAAAGCAATGAGACAACAAATTAGAGAAAATTATGGAGGAATCTTGCCATATCCAATGTGAAGATCTATCCAAGGAAAGTTTTCTACTAATTGATGTGATTAGATAGGATTTGGTAATCTTTTCCTTAAATTAGGGGATCTTGTATATTTTGGGTTAATCTTAGTTGTGAATGTAAATTGATCTAAGCCATTGATTATGCGAGAGCTCAACTATAAATAGAGAGCCTCTCACCTTATTTGTATTATCTCATTCCATCCATTCTCTTTGAGAGTGAGTAATACAACTTTGAGCATTTACTCTATTTTCTTGTTCTTTCTTTGTTCTTGTTGCCTCTCGTAGTGGCTAGAATAGCCACCTTGGTGTTTAAGCTTCTGCATCTATCGAAGCTTTGAGGGTTTGTCCGAGCCTTTGGCAAGATTAAGTTCTCATAAGGCATGGTTTAAGGCTTACTTAGGCACACAACCGACCAAGCAACGTCACGAGGCGTCTAAGGCCACACCTTTCGGGTAGTGAAACTCTAAGGACGTGACAAGTAGTACCACTTGTCATGAGGCTAGAGTCTCGATGTCATGGGGCTAGAGTCTCGACCTAGCAAACCGTGCGACCTTAGTCAATTTTCCTATAACAAACGATTAAGTTAGCCTAAAATCCCTCTCTGAAAGATCAAACTCTTCTAAGGCACTCGAACAAAGAATCATTCTAAGCGAAAGCAAATTATGAGAAAAGTAACGAAAAATAATAGAAAAAACTCTCAAGAATAAAGAAAAACACAAGATAAGATTTAGAGTAAATGCCTTGTTACTCATAGAATGAGATGTTTTTCAAATAAGGTGGAAAGCCTCTATTTATAGTGAGTCCCCTTACATCTAACTGTTCCTACTGATTTACATCGACTTCTTAGATCAAAACCTACCAACTACAATCAGACTAAAATTGGCATATTCCTTAGATTCCAATCTTTATCTAGGGAAAGTATATCGTATGTTCACATTATATGTTTACATAGTTATGATTGGATCTTCTAGAATTTCCCACAGATCGGGCCAGTCTGGTGGTCTTTCCAAGCTTAGAGTCTTCATCTGAACCTCTTAGACAACGTATTGCGCATGTGAATCAGACCCTAACTCGCGGTCTATGACATTTTCCCCCACCAAACTCAGTGACGCCCTCGTCGCATCTCTAGAATAAAGCTGAAAATGATCTTAGAAAGTCTTCGATACCTCAACTTTCCCCTAACTTGAAATCGGGCTTGGTTGTTCCCCCATAAAGATCGTTCTTCCCACAAAGAGCACTTGACTCGTGTTGGGTCATCATCTCATATGGAATGTTTGCTTTGGTAATCACTGCTATGTAACATCACTCAGTAACTTCTTCCTATAAGTTGTGATTTGTTGAGACTCGGATCCCTTCGATCTTTGAGCAAAGACTTAGACATCGACGTCTTCACACTGAATACTAGGTGATCACTTAGAACTCTGAAAGGCCTGTTATGCCCTCCCCAAGTCTTTGCCACTCCACCATCTGATGGGATAAGTTTTTCGCTCCTTACACCCAACAAACTAGGCAAATCAAACTCAAAAACACTACAGATGTGTTTGAGATGTACCTTACTTGATTTTTTGGTTGGCATTTACTCTAACTCGCATCAACCCATCTTTCTCCATGATGTTTGATGTACCATCATCTTCGGGCAAATCTTCACGCATCGAGCCTTCTTCTCTCTTGAAGTCTGACGCCCCATCTTGTATTAACATTTTTTTATCTACGAAGTTTAATACACCATCCACCTTGTCCACTAGTGGTAAGACCTCTGGCAGCTCCTCTCACATCGACACTTCTTTTTCCTTGAAGTTTGACATCTCATCCACCAATCATAAGCGTGGTTGACTCGTGACGAGGGTGTCACGAGGTTGAGTGCAGAAGAATATCACGCCTAGGAAGATGTAGTGGACATTGATTCCACATTAGAAAGGAAAAAATAGATCTTGGGATATATAAACGATGGCGCTACACATCCTATCAGACATGTTTTTTAGGAAAAGGATAATGGCCCCGTGACAAGTGGTATAAGAGCAACCCTTTAACTACTTAATTTCACGTCGAGCGCCCATGAGTATGGTAGACAGGGTGAACAACCGTGACAATGGCCCATCACGAGCATGATTGACTCGTGACGAGGGCGTTACGAGGTTGAGTGGGGGAGAATGTCACGTCTGAGATGAAGCGAGGACATTAATCCCACATCGAAAATGAAAATGGAGGTCTTGAGATATATAAACGGTGGTGCTGCACATCCTATCAGACATGCCTTGGGATGTAGGTTTTTATTTTTCCCCTCTACACATTAAATTATTTTTTAAACAAATTGAACACTAAAAAAATTATCCCCCCAAAATAGGGGTGCAATTGCACCCCTCTCAGGCCATGTGGCTCCACAACTATTTTATGCAATCGTATATATTTTAATTCGAGTTTAAATTTAAATCTATTAATTCTTATTTGATTACACACTAAAATGTTATCTAAAAAAGTTCAATTAGTGATCTCAGTGTGAAAACGAATGCTATTTTTTAGAAGATCTAAACTTGATCAGCTTTGTGTACAATGAGATTAACCTTGTCTATAGGATGAGTATGAATTTTATTAAAAAGTTAAAAATTGGCATTAGTAAGGAAGTATTCAAAGGGTTTTATCATTCAAGTTATCACCCTTTAAACATCATCAATTAGCACCTAATTAACTGCCTCCTCTATAAAAAGCAACCTAAAAAGCTAAACGTCTATAGACAACCAAACAATAGGAAAAGATATATATGTATTTCACATAATCTATAACAAACCAATAAATTAGCAATACAACAAGTTTGGCATGCAATGACTCATTTGAATAAGCCCTTTTTTTATTAGCATTATTTCTTGAGCATGATCTAAACAAGCACTTGGACTCGTTAACAATAAAAGCATGCACATGATTATGTACTTTGTTTTGTGTGTGGAAGATTTATATATGTATGCAGTTGTAGATGATTGATTATATCATTAAATAAAAGTTTCTATGATAATGATTATTTCTCATTATATTTACTCTTTTTAATAAGTAGTAGGGTCTTGTGTCTATATTTAAGAGATTATTCACTAATACCTGTAATCACTCATTTTTATCTGTGTTTGTTAATAGCACAACATACTAATATAATAACTAATTGTTGTTGCATGTTTACGTGTATGGGTGTTATTAATATGTATGTAATACATGCGTGATGTGTGTATGGAATGAATATTATGTGATGTATGTGTACTATGTGTGTTTATACTTTATATATGGTAATGCGTGTGATTATATTAATTACTAATTATGTGTGAATAGGCTAATATGTTGGTATGTTATGTTAGTTATATATGTTTATATATTATGTTAATTAATGATGTATTATATATATTATGATTGTATATGTGCCAATATATTATATGTATGTGTGCGTATATGTATGTATTTATTTATTATTATTATTATATTATGTTGGACTGAATTAAAATTAAATTCACTGTACATTAAAAACCCAAAATAAAATTAATAGTCCAGTCTAATTACAAATGGGCCCCAAACAATTACCGGCCCAAAACAAATGGCCCAACCACTAAAAACCCTAATACACATTAAAGATGTTTGAACCCTAATTTCTTTCTTTGTATGCGCAACCGCAGGATAACCGTTAGATCAGGTTTAGATCAAACGGCTATGATTGAAGCTCAACGACACTTCAACTGCCGTGTAGATCTACGCCTTGCTCATCATAAGTTGCACGCGTGAGACCGTCCAACTATCATCCGCCACATGGCATCATCCCATTCAGTTCCACCACTCCAGATCACTTCGAAGCCATCCATTCTTCAATCCATCTCAGCCGTTGGAACAAATCTGATCAAACGATCGAGAACGAATGTGACAAAGTAAGCACATCCACTATACCGTTCTTCACCGGCTCTCAACCGCAGCACCAGAGACATCATAAAGAGAAAAACATGGAAAAAATATTGTGTCAGTACCAAATCAAACAAAAAATATGTATTTATTTTCTTTCCTACCAAATGAAATCAGAAAAAAAGAGCATATAATGTATCCAGCCACTTTTGTAAACAGGGTTATCAGATTTGAACAAAGTAAAAAAAAACAAACAAAATCCAGTGGTAACTTCTTCCTTCCCTTCTCTTCAAGTATGCATGCAAGTATTAAACTGAGAAAGTAAAAGAGTAATAAGGTTTTACCTGATCTATTCGATTCTTTCGCCGATGATAATCTCATCCGAGGGTGAATCGGGTTAAGATCTAGTTTTTAAAAAGGGAGGGCTTTAGTTTGAAACTTTTTTGGTTTTAAAAGCGTGTTTCCAATGTTTTTTTAGGGGTTTGGTGGTCGGAAGCCTTCGGTTTGGGATGTTTTGAGGCGGCCGTGAGGCCAAGCATCACCTGAGACCAGTTAGGCACGGTGATGTGCGGCGGCCATGGTGGTTGTTGAATGGCTTTGCTCTTCTAGGGTTTCGGTTGGGAGATGTTTAAACAAATATGAGTTTTTTTAAGAACCAAATTTTTTTGTGCCAAAAATTGTAAAACCGAGGCAAAAAGGGGTATTTATAAACAACAAAAAAGAAATAAATGGGTACATTAAGGCTTAGTCCTCCCGCGTTTCTGTTTTTTTTATTTTAAGCTCGCCGTATGGTTTAATTACTGCCCTAGTCCCATTTCCTTTTAAGCTTTAATGTCCCTCTTTTATTATATTTCCAGCATTATTTATATTTATATATGTTTTGGCTTATGTCATGTTGTTTATTTATGTTTTTTGGTGTGTTTTACCATGTTTTATGTTTTAATTTACTTGTTCATGTTATATGTCTTTTGTATGTTTTGTTTATTTTAATTCGTATTATTTGTGCCTACGTTAGCATGCTTCCTTTGCTTGTTCATTCTGTATATTATGATTACATGGTAGCTAATGGCAAGTTTAGTCATGTTTTTAGGTCCGTTTCGTTCTTTTTATATATATGTGCCATCTTGGTCGTGTTTATTCATGTATGTTTCCTTTCATGTATATTATCATGCAAATGCATCTTTTGGTTTGTTTGTTCGTGTTGTATGAGTATTTTAGTAAGTGATCATGTTTAATTTAGTTTTTTTTTTCGCATGTATACAAGTGTTCTATTATGTTTTTTATTTTGCATCTAGGGTTACATGTTAGTGTGGTAGTAATTTTGTTGTATATTAGTTTCATGATGTTTTAATTTATTATTTTAGCTTCATATTTTATAGAATGTCTGTATGTATGCGTATTTTAGTAAGTAATTTTGTTGTATGCGTATTTTAGTAAGTAATTTTGTTGTATGTTAGTTTCATGATGTTTTTTATTTTGCATCTAGGATTATATGTTAAATATTAAACATTAGTATGTATGTATGTTAATGTGTTGCTTTAATTTACTATTTTAGCTTTATATTTTATAGAATGTAATACATATCGTATTAGAAAGCATGTCTTTCTTCTTTTCTTTGCTCATGATTTGTTTTTTAAGATGTGTTAGGTTATCCATGTTCATGCTTTTATTATTTTTATTTAATTTTGTAATTTTCTTTTTTTATATATTTTAATATCATGTTGATGTATATGTATGTTTTGTTTTCTAAGATGGCATAACGAGATATTAATTGTCAATGCGATGCCATTTTATTCGAGCGTAAACGTGGCCAGTATCAAGCGCAGTGATGGTGGTCTATCGGTTTATTCTCGAATAATGGGGCTCTTAAAATTTAAATTTTAATTTAATCATCACTATAATCCAGAAAGTTTAATATTAATAAAGCGGTAATTATTAAAGTACCAATTTTGGGCGATGTAGGGGTGCTAATCCTTCCCTATCCGTAACTGACTCCCGAACCCGACAGTTTTCTAAATCTCTGGTTTTTATGGTGTCCGGCCTACCTTAGTGGCTGATGGCGACTCCATTTTTAAATAAAACACGGTTTTTCTAAAAACCCCCACGGAAGATATTATTTTCAAAACAAAATAAAATTAAAATATTTTTTTAGCGAATATGAAAAAAGGATATCGCTACAGATGGCAACTCATTTGGGGATATTTTTTTTGTTTCAAAAAAATAAATGAGAGTTAAGCCTTTTCAAAATAATTACCGATTTACTAATATCGGAAGTCCCGGATTAAAGTGACTATTAAAGTAACATTCGATTATAATTACACGTTTATTTTAACGCATTTAAAACTTGGCATATAAACCCGTATTTTTAAGTGGGGAAACGCTAATGCTTTTCGTGAGGATATCGTTCCTCCGCACGGGCCTAGCAAGTACCTTCGGGGGCTCGAGTACCTTATGCTCTCATGAGGATATCGTTCCTTCGTATGGGCATAAGCGAATGGGTCCCCTGAATTGAACCCGGTTGAAAGAAGCCTATAATGGGTGATGATCGGGGCCTTGCTACTCTTAGTAGAGGACAACAAGGACAATTCGGGTACCTCCTAGAACCAACATTGCATGTAGAGAACATATTGAAACCCACCCCTTTAGAGCCATGCGGATAACCTAGGTGTTTTAGACGGGATGTAAATAGGGTTGTTTTGTTTGTTTATCGTGTTTAATTTTCCCTTTATATATTTATTGATTTTAACCCGTATCTTGACTTGTTTTTTTTTTTTGTTTTTGTTTTTGCATATATCATCGCATTCACATCACATAGGGTATTGATTCATGAGTGATTTCTCCCGTAATAGAGATCGTTCATGATGGACCAAGAGTTCTTTGACCAGGTGATAGAAGGTTTAGTTCCGAAGTTCCATCCCGAGGCTAGATGTGAGACAGTAGAAGAAGGATCGTTCAGAAACTTTGGGTCAAATTCGACAAGCAGTGTCAGTCCTTGTAGCGAGCAAGGTGTAGTACAAGAATTAAAGAAGCAAATGGCCGAGATGATGAACCAGATAAATGCTATGATAAATAGTAAGTAGCATGTCAAACTCAAAGAAGAATCGATCAAGGATCATAATATAGAACAAAATGGTCAGAATATTAAGATAGACAACACCGTTAAATACGATAAGTCGAATCCTTTTGTGATCAGTCTCAAGAAACAGACCAGTGGTACGTCTGGGGTAGAGACCCAGAAAATAGAAGCAAAACTAGGAAAAGCCCGAGAATCAAATGACGTAAAGAGTTATAGTCCTATACCTATGAGATAAACCGAGCTGCTTCCATTGCTCATTGAAAGGAATCTTATCATACCGGTGAAGTCTGTACCAAAGAGACCTCCTTATCCAAAGGGTTACAACAGTCGTATCTAGTGCAGCTACCACATGAGGGATTCAGGTCATCACACTAAGAACTGTGGAGCCTTGAATAATAAAGTTCAGGATCTTATCAGGATGGGAGTTTTGGGTTTCAAAGACGGACAACCCCGATTTTATAATGAGCCAACCATTTCTCGAGGGGCAAAGTCGAGGAAGGGTCGCTACCTAGTCCAAGGTTCGAGTAACACAGAAGTGGGTCACTCAAGTGGGGCAAATTCAGGAGTCGAAAGTAAAAGCATCTCAGAAGATGAACTTGCATTTGAGTACGGCCAGCTTAAGCAGGAGAGGTCTGATTCGAGTAAAATATCGAAGGGTACACAAGACGAGTACCAGAAGTTGCACTTTTTGAATTCAAGAATGCCGATTTGGGTGACACATCTGAAGAATGGGTTAATGGCATGATTCAGCTGAAGAACGATTTAGAACGTTGGAAGCAGAAATACAAGACTAGTAAAAATAAAGCCATATCATTGTCACAAAAGCTGAAAGAAGCTGAGAGCCAACGCGACATCCTCTAAAGTGAATTGGAAAGCAGTCTGGCCATGGATGAGATCCTGAAATCAAGTCTGCAGCAAGAAGGGGAGAAATCTCAAGCCCTTCAAATGGAGAATGAAGCACTCAAAGAACATATAGAAAGGCTCAAGACTTCTTTACGTACCAGCGAGATTCGTGTTGAAGCGTACAAGCAAGCCGGATATGAAAGTTTCAAAGAAGTATCTGTCAAGCTACAAAAGGTCGAGCAGAAAATACAGGAGAAAGATAAAGACATGAAGATTGTTATGACTTAAGCGCGACAAGTGGCCTAACAGGTAGCAGACTTAGCTGATGCAGCAGCGTCGATAAGCCAGAATATGGACCCAGCGTTGGACCGTGAAGGAAACTTGACGGGACTATTGAATGAGGTCAAGAAATTAGGAGCTAGAGCTCATCGCTACCTGTAAACTCCTGATACCTGATGTAATGAAAACTTTTGGTCTGAATGAAAGATGTTCTATGGGGACAAATCATCTACGAAATCAATACTTGTATTTGTATACATTCTTGCATTGTATCATGGCATTTGCATCATTATACATGCATTCATCAATTTTTGCAATAATATTGATAGTATAAATATTGTGGCAGTGTGAGACTAAAATATAAGCCGCAATCATTCCGCATCCATACCTTACTCGGTTCCAAAGTAAACTAATGGAGGACATAATAGTCGATTTTGAAAAAGGGCGAGAAAGATTTGGAAGTACATTTCGAGGAAGCCAAACAGAGCCTCGGTAAGCAGATCGCTCAATCGCAAGCTACGATAGTATCCGACATAACTACATTGCTGGCAAAAATCCTTGGGAGAAAAAAGGTTGAAGACGAAGTCCCCTAGGAGCCAGAATGTACCGTATCTCACAGCAAGGTTCAACCAAAGATGCCAAGTCCTTCTAGGAGAGTATACATTGTCCCATTAGGAAATTTTGTTAGTCATCAAGCAAGGGTATCCGAAAGCCAACCCGTGGATACAGAGGCATTATACGAAGAAGAGGTGCCGGATCTGGACTTGGTCAAGAAAATTAGAAACGAAGTGGAAAATAAATGGGAAGAAAGGTTTCGTCTTATGGAGGAAAAATTCAAAGCCATGCAGACCGTAGAGGAACCAGGGAATGACGTCAGTGATCTAAGCCTAGTATCTGACCTTGTTTTACCACTAACGTTCAAGACCCTTAATTTTGATAAGTATGATAGAACTTTGTGTCCTTCCGCGCATATTACCATGTATTGCCGGAAGATAACTGCTTTTGCAAAAGATGAAAGGCTTTTAATCTATTGCTTCCAGGATAGTCTGACTGGGGAAGCCATTCGGTGGTACAATCAATTGAGTTGGGTAGACATCAAGTCCTGGAAGGATTTTTCAAAAGCCTTCATAGAACAGTACAAGCATATAACAGATATGACCCCGAATCGATTCGTGCTGCACGGTTTAAAGCAGAAGCCTGATGAGAGTTTTCGTCAGTATGCTCAACGATGGCAAGATATGGCATCTCAAGTTCAACCCCCGATTCAGGAAAGTGAAATTACTCCTATGACTGTGGATACTTTGAAGAGAGTGTTGTATGATCGCCTGGTAAGCCACCATGCCGACAACTTTGTAGACTTAGTCATGGTTGGAGAGCGCATTGAAGATGCAGTTAAGAAGGGGAAGATAAGAGATCCCTACAGCACAGTTCATTAAAAGGAAGAAGATTCTCATGTTCGTATGGTGAGTGCTTGCCCAATCTGTTAGCCCCAGGGTCGTCCTCGCAAGCAGTCTTCACGATACGTAAAACCTGCAAAAGGTATTCCATCCCATTCCTATGACCTACACTGAGTTGCTTCCGATGCTTATCGAAAAGAAGCTGCTAGCCCCTGTACAGTCCAAGCCAAAAGATCTTCCGTATCCTGCGGGGTATAATGTCAATGCGGTATGTGATTACCATTTAGGGAGTACATGCCGCACAACTAAAAATTGTGGATCTCTTAAAAATAAGGTCCAAAGTTTGATCGAAGCTGGTCATCTGAAGTTTTAAGGACAATGACAAATATGAATTTTAGGGAGGTGCTAACTTCCCAATTAGATGTTTAACTATATTTCATGCTTTTCAAAGGTAGTGCGAAGTCAGCTTTACTATTTTAGGCCCGAAAAGTAGTGAAGACTTTTTGTATGGGCATATGTCTTGTGAAATAAAAGTTCTTTCGCATATCGTTTTTGTGCATGTTTATCAAGAGATTTTCATTATTCGATTCGTTAAAACATTTCACTCATTATAGGGGTTAGTTTTTGTTTTTCATATGCATGCTCATGTTTTTGCACTGAAAATACATGTATCCGGCTGTTGTGTCTCTGTATATCAATTGCATGAGGGACATTATTTTGACCTAAGTGATTGGTTGTGAGCAACCTGCATCTAATGGAAATCAAAGGCTGCGGCGAAGACGAATTTGAGATTACCTTCCAAGTTATTTTGGTCAATCATTAATGACCCCACTCAAGCATAATTTAATGTTCTTCGTAAAAAAAGAACATCCCCAACGTTTAAAATGAATGAGAGAAGAGATCCTAAGAAAAAGCACTCAAATGTTCGAAGCCTAGTAATAGGCACATTCAAAGCCTGGTAATAGGCTTGTTCGGATAAAAGTGTGGCAACTTTGGGGCACTCCTCTAAAGCAATAAGATGGCAATGCACCATTTAACAAAGAAAAAAAGAAGGAAAGAAAATAAGAAGAAAATGAGAGAGAAGAAAAATCACTTCACGAGTGATGGTAATATTTTCATCTCATGATAATGCTGAGTAACTCGGGGTATTGTTGTTTGCTCCATCATTATTCTTGAGCCAAAAGAATGTGATGAGTTGAATTCCCCAAACAAAAAGTAAATGAGCCAAAAAATGATAATTATCTAATACGGTCCTAACCCAGCCAAAAAAACCAGAATAACTCGGAATGTATTTCACATTTTTGGATAACAATTCAGCCTTTGAGGTCCCCTATATACAGGATACGCTTAGGGGCAATCGCCGTAAGTTGCTCAATGTCGTTTTGCACTTAATATTCAGGGTATACAATGTGACGTATCACTACGGTTGTTAAGATTTTACGATCAAGCATTAGCCATAAAAAATGTGTTTGTTTTTTCAAAATTTTGTCGTTCATTTCAAAATCCATTTTCTTTTCAGAGGATACACGTATAATTGGCCTCTTTACATTTCTTGTTTTTAGATTTAAAGCCTAGAGACATAGATTCGGTTCCCCTTAGAATACTTCATTTAAGTTTAAAGACATAGATTGAACTCGAGAGATGGGTTTGGAGGAGTTGGGGCATTTTAGTTCACCCCGATGTTGAGACAGATAGAGACTCTACATGATGGGTCAAAGACAAGAAAGATTTCGAGTTCAAAATCAGTGGGGCACCATTGCCCCTGAAACAACATAGATAGTTATAAGAATTCAGGTCAGAATAGACTCGAGATGTCAGATGATTCGAAAGATTTTGATTAATGAAGAAGACAAAAAACTTTATCGGGTAAAGAGATGATGTTGACCGAGGTCATTTGACCTGAAAGGTTGAACAAGGAATGAACAACAAAGTTTTGGGGGTAAAAGCTGTTAGAGTATCAGAATGATTAATGGTTGTAGTCACATGACGAAGCTTACCTAACCAGCAAGTGGTGACTTGAGTATTAAGATGTCTGAGAAGACTGTGATGGGGATTCATGCATCATTGCATCTCTATGAGTCTACATGAATAGGTTGCACCTTTGTATCCCCAAAAATCGTGAGAATAGCATTTTATATGAACATATGCATCTTTACATCATAAGGTATGCTCATATATCATCCTTAATTGGAAAACATTCATACATGAAGATGAAAAAATAGTTTTCAAGAAGATGACTTCAGCAAAGACTTCGTGCACCTCTGCAGCAATCCAGAAGACACGCGCTTGAATGTTGCATTCCCTAAAAAAGGTAGAAAAAGAAAAAAGAAAAATGTAGAAAAGAAAGAAGATCGGTTGACCAAAGAAAATGTCAACATTTTTGAGCCGCCATTCTGACAGATTTCTAGACGAATAAAACCAAGGTATCATTTAAGGTTTTTCTTAAAAACCAAATTCTTAATGACATCCTTTCATAATGATGTTTTTCCTTAAAATTCAACTTCTTTAGGTGGATCCTTGCTTAAGGATGTTGTTCTTAAAATCAACTTCTTTAGTTGGATTATTTCATAAGGATGGCTACCCTAAAAAAAAGAAGAAAAAAGAAAGAAAAATGAAGAAAAATGAAGAAGAAAAAAAAGAAAAGAGAAGAAAAATGAGAGAAAGAAGAGGAAGAAAAAAGAAAGAAAAAGAAGAAGGATTGATCAGAGAAAAATGTCACTAGATGTTCGAGCCGTCACCTTGGATGGATTCCTCATGGTGTCTAGACGGTTTTTCTTAAAATCAGATTCAATCCTTTCTTAAGGATATTTTTCTAAAAATTAATTCCTTAATTTATCATTCCATAAGGATGTTTTTCTTAAAATCGAATTTCTTAATTCATTCCTTTTTTAAGGATATTTTTCTAAAAATTAATTCCTTAATTTATCCTTCCATAAGGATGTTTTTCTTAAAATCAAATTCAATCTTTTCTTAAGGATATTTTCTAAAAATTAATTCCTTAATTTATCCTTCCATGAGGATATTTTTCTTAAAATCGAATTTCTTAATTCATTCCTTTCTTAAGGATATTTTTTTAAAAATTAATTCCTCAATTTATCTTTCCATAAGGATATTTTTCCTAAAATTAACTTAGTTTAATCCTTTCGTAAGGATCGTCTTTCTTAAGACCATGATCTCTAAATTTAGGTGCATACCGCTTAAGAACCCGAAGGAAGAACTAAGAGTTCCAGAATAACACGTGACTTCGAAGCTACGAACATGGAAGTCGGATAAAAATGAGTTCTTATAATCTTTGCTTTGTTCTCGTTCCTCGAGAACAAGCAAAGATGGGCAACTGTAATCACTCATTTTTATCTGTGTTTATTAATAGCGCGACATACTAATATAATAACTAATTATTGTTGCATGTTTACATGTATGGGTGTTATTAATATGTATGTAATATATGCGTGATGTGTGTGTATGGAATGAATATTATGTGATGTATGTGTACTATGTGTGTTCATACTTTATATATGGTAATGCGTGTGATTATACTAATTACTAATTATGTGTGAATAGGATAATATGTTGGTATGTTATGTTAGTTATATATGTTTATATATTATGTTAATTAATGATGTATTACATATATTATGATTGTATATGTGCCAATATATTATATGTATGTGTATGTATGTATGTATTTATTATTATTATTATTATTATTATTATTATTATTATTATATTGGGCTGAATTAAAATTAAACTCACTTTGTATATTAAAAACCCAAAATAAAACTAATAGTTCGGTCCAATTACAAATGGGGCCCCAAACAATTACTGGCCCAAAACAAATGGCCCAACCACTAAAAACCCTAATGCACATTAAAGATGTTTGAACCCTAATTTCTTTCTTTGTATGCGCAAGACGCATGAGAGCCGTTAGATCAGGTTTAGATCAAGCGGCTATGATTGAAGCTCAAAGACACTTCAACTGCCGTGCGTGGATCTCACGCCTTGCTCATCATATGTTGCACGCGCGAGATCGTCCAACTATCATCCCCACGTGGCATCCTCCCATTCGGTTCCACCACTCCGGATCACATTGAAGCCATCAATTCTTCAATCCATCATTGAACCAACGATCAAACGATCGAGAACGAATATGACAAAGTAAGCACATCCACTATATCGTTCTTCACGGCTCTCAACCGCATCACGAGACATCATAAAGAGAAAAACATGGAAAAAATATTGTGTCAGTACCAAATCAAACAAAAATATGTATTTATTTTCTTTCCTACCAAATGAAATCAGAAAAAAAGAGCATATAATGTATCCAGCCACTTTTGTAAACAAGGTTATCAGATTCAAACAAAGTAAAAAAAAACAAACAAATTCCAGTGGTAACTTCTTCCTTCCCTTCTCTTCAAGTATGCATGCAAGTATTAAACCGAGAAAGTAAAAGAGTAATAAGGTTTTACCTGATCTATTCGATTCTTTCGCCGATGATAATCTCATCCGAGGGTGAATCGGGTTAAGATCTAGTTTTTAAAAAGGGAGGGCTTTAGTTTGAAACTTTTTTGGTTTTAAAAGCGTGTTTCCAATGTTTTTTTAGGGGTTTGGTGGTCGGAAGCCTTGGTTTGGGATGGTTTGAGGCGGCATCGTGAGGCCAAGCATCACCCGAGACTATTAGCACACGGTGATGTCTGGCGACCATGGTGGTTGTTGAATGGTTTTGCTCTTCTAGGGTTTCGGTTGGGAGATGTTTAAACAAATATGAGTTTTTTTAAGAACCAAAATTTTTGTGCCAAAAATTGTAAAATAGAGGCAAAAGGGGTATTTATAAACAACAAAAAAAAGAAATAAATGGGTAAATTAAGGCTTAGTCCTCCAGCGTTTGTTTTTTTGTTTTAAGCTCGCGTATGGTTTAATTACTGCCCTAGTCCCATTTTTTTTTAAGCTTTAATGTCCCTCTTTTATTATATTGAAAGCATTATTTATATTTATATATGTTTTGGCTTATGTCATGTTGTTTATTTATGTTTTTTGGTGTGGGTTTTACCATGTTTTATGTTTTAATTTACTTGTTCATGTTATATGTCTTTTTGTATGTTTTGTTTATTTTGCTTTAATTTATTATTTGTGCCATTTATTTTTAGCATTAATGCTTCCTTTGCTTGTTCATTCTGTATTATTTATGATTACATGTTTTAGCTAATGGCATGTTGTTTAGTCATGTTTTTAGGTGTATTTTACCATGTTTTTTTTATATATATGTGCCATCTTGGTCGTGTTTATTCATGTATGTTTATTTTCATGTATATTATCATGCAAATGCATCTTTTGGTTTGTTTGTTCTGTTGTATGAGTATTTTAGTAAGTTTGATCATGTTTAATTTAGTTTTTTTTTTTTTTATATACAAGTGTTCTATTATGTTTTTATTTTGCATCTAGGGTTACATGTTAGTGTGGTAGTAATTTTTTTTGTATATTAGTTTCATGATGTTTTAATTTATTATTTTAATTTCATATTTTATAGAATGTTCTGTATGTATCGTATTTTTAGTATTTTCTAATTTTGTTGTATGTTATTTTAGTAAGTAATTTTGTTGTATGTTAGTTTCATGATGTTTTTTTTTTGCATCTAGGATTATATGTTAAATATTAAACATTAGTATGTATGTATGTTAATGTGTTGCTTTAATTTATTTATTTTAGCTTTATATTTTATAGAATGTAATACATATCGTATTAGAAAGCATGTCTTTCTTCTTTTCTTTGCTCATGATTTGTTTTTTAAGATGTGTTAGGTTATCCATGTTCATGCTTTTATTATTTTTATTTAATTTTGTAATTTTCTTTTTTTATATATTTTAATATCATGTTGATGTATATGTATGTTTTGTTTTCTAAGATGGCATAACGAGATATTAATTGTCAATGCGATGCCATTTTATTCGAGCGTAAACGTGGCCAGTATCAAGCGCAGTGATGGTGGTCTATCGGTTTATTCTCGAATAATGGGGCTCTTAAAATTTAAATTTTAATTTAATCATCACTATAATCCAGAAAGTTTAATATTAATAAAGCGGTAATTATTAAAGTACCAATTTTGGGCGATGTAGGGGTGCTAATCCTTCCCTATCCGTAACTGACTCCCGAACCCGACAGTTTTCTAAATCTCTGGTTTTTATGGTGTCCGGCCTACCTTAGTGGCTGATGGCGACTCCATTTTTAAATAAAACACGGTTTTTCTAAAAACCCCCACGGAAGATATTATTTTCAAAACAAAATAAAATTAAAATATTTTTTTAGCGAATATGAAAAAAGGATATCGCTACAGATGGCAACTCCGCTGGGGATATTTTTTGTTTTTCAAAAAAATAAATGAGAGTTAAGCCTTTTCAAAATAATTACCGATTTACTAATATCGGAAGTCCCGGATTAAAGTGACTATTAAAGTAACATTCGATTATAATTACACGTTTATTTTAACGCATTTAAAACTTGGCATATAAACCCGTATTTTTAAGTGGGGGAAACGCTAATGCTTTCGTGAGGATATCGTTCCTCCGTACGGGCCTAGCAAGTACCTTCGGGGCTCGAGTACCTTATGCTCTCATGAGGATATCGTTCCTTCGTATGGGCATAAGCGAATGGGTCCCCCTGAATTGAACCCGGTTGAAAGAAGCCTATAATGGGTGATGATCGGGGGCCTTGCTACTCTTAGTAGAGGACAACAAGGACAATTCGGGTACCTCCTAGAACCAACATTGCATGTAGAGAACATATTGAAACCCACCCCTTTAGAGCCATGCGGATAACCTAGGTGTTTTAGACGGGATGTAAATAGGGTTGTTTTGTTTGTTTATCGTGTTTAATTTTCCCTTTATATATTTATTGATTTTAACCGGTACTGACTTGTTTTCTTTTTTGTTTTTGTTTTTGCATATATCATCGCATTCACATCACATAGGGTATTGATTCATGAGTGATTTCTCCCGTAATAGAGATCGTTCATGATGGACCAAGAGTTCTTTGACCAGGTGATAGAAGGTTTAGTTCCGAAGTTCCATCCCGAGGCTAGATGTGAGACAGTAGAAGAAGGATCGTTCAGAAACTTTGGGTCAAATTCGACAAGCAGTGTCAGTCCTTGTAGCGAGCAAGGTGTAGTACAAGAATTAAAGAAGCAAATGGCCGAGATGATGAACCAGATAAATGCTATGATAAATAGTAAGTAGCATGTCAAACTCAAAGAAGAATCGATCAAGGATCATAATATAGAACAAAATGGTCAGAATATTAAGATAGACAACACCGTTAAATACGATAAGTCGAATCCTTTTGTGATCAGTCTCAAGAAACAGACCAGTGGTACGTCTAGGGTAGAGACCCAGAAAATAGAAGCAAAACTAGGAAAAGCCCGAGAATCAAATGACGTAAAGAGTTATAGTCCTATACCTATGAGATAAACCGAGCTGCTTCCATTGCTCATTGAAAGGAATCTTATCATACCGGTGAAGTCTGTACCAAAGAGACCTCCTTATCCAAAGGGTTACAACAGTCGTATCTAGTGCAGCTACCACATGAGGGATTCAGGTCATCACACTAAGAAGCTGTGGAGCCTTGAATAATAAAGTTCAGGATCTTATCAGGATGGGAGTTTTGGGTTTCAAAGACGGACAACCCCGATTTTATAATGAGCCAACCATTTCTCGAGGGGCAAAGTCGAGGAAGGGTCGCTACCTAGTCCAAGGTTCGAGTAACACAGAAGTGGGTCACTCAAGTGGGGCAAATTCAGGAGTCGAAAGTAAAAGCATCTCAGAAGATGAACTTGCATTTGAGTACGGCCAGCTTAAGCAGGAGAGGTCTGATTCGAGTAAAATATCGAAGGGTACACAAGACGAGTACCAGAAGTTGCACTTTTTGAATTCAAGAATGCCGATTTGGGTGACACATCTGAAGAATGGGTTAATGGCATGATTCAGCTGAAGAACGATTTAGAACGTTGGAAGCAGAAATACAAGACTAGTAAAAATAAAGCCATATCATTGTCACAAAAGCTGAAAGAAGCTGAGAGCCAACGCGACATCCTCTAAAGTGAATTGGAAAGCAGTCTGGCCATGGATGAGATCCTGAAATCAAGTCTGCAGCAAGAAGGGGAGAAATCTCAAGCCCTTCAAATGGAGAATGAAGCACTCAAAGAACATATAGAAAGGCTCAAGACTTCTTTACGTACCAGCGAGATTCGTGTTGAAGCGTACAAGCAAGCCGGATATGAAAGTTTCAAAGAAGTATCTGTCAAGCTACAAAAGGTCGAGCAGAAAATACAGGAGAAAGATAAAGACATGAAGATTGTTATGACTTAAGCGCGACAAGTGGCCTAACAGGTAGCAGACTTAGCTGATGCAGCAGCGTCGATAAGCCAGAATATGGACCCAGCGTTGGACCGTGAAGGAAACTTGACGGGACTATTGAATGAGGTCAAGAAATTAGGAGCTAGAGCTCATCGCTACCTGTAAACTCCTGATACCTGATGTAATGAAAACTTTTGGTCTGAATGAAAGATGTTCTATGGGGACAAATCATCTACGAAATCAATACTTGTATTTGTATACATTCTTGCATTGTATCATGGCATTTGCATCATTATACATGCATTCATCAATTTTTGCAATAATATTGATAGTATAAATATTGTGGCAGTGTGAGACTAAAATATAAGCCGCAATCATTCCGCATCCATACCTTACTCGGTTCCAAAGTAAACTAATGGAGGACATAATAGTCAGTTTGGAAAAGGGGCAGAAAGATTTGGAAGTACATTTCGAGGAAGCCAAACAGAGCCTCGGTAAGCAGATCGCTCAATCGCAAGCTACGATAGTATCCGACATAACTACATTGCTGGCAAAAATCCTTGGGAGAAAAAAGGTTGAAGACGAAGTCCCCTAGGAGCCAGAATGTACCGTATCTCACAGCAAGGTTCAACCAAAGATGCCAAGTCCTTCTAGGAGAGTATACATTGTCCCATTAGGGGTACCTGTTAGTCATCAAGCAAGGGTATCCGAAAGCCAACCCGTGGATACAGAGGCATTATACGAAGAAGAGGTGCCGGATCTGGACTTGGTCAAGAAAATTAGAAACGAAGTGGAAAATAAATGGGAAGAAAGGTTTCGTCTTATGGAGGAAAAATTCAAAGCCATGCAGACCGTAGAGGAACCAGGGAATGACGTCAGTGATCTAAGCCTAGTATCTGACCTTGTTTTACCACTAACGTTCAAGACCCTTAATTTTGATAAGTATGATAGAACTTTGTGTCCTTCCGCGCATATTACCATGTATTGCCGGAAGATAACTGCTTTTGCAAAAGATGAAAGGCTTTTAATCTATTGCTTCCAGGATAGTCTGACTCGGGAAGCCATTCGGTGGTACAATCAATTGAGTTGGGTAGACATCAAGTCCTGGAAGGATTTTTCAAAAGCCTTCATAGAACGAAGACAAGCATATAATGAGATATGACCGAATCGATTCGTCTTTTGCGGTTTAAAGCGAAGCTGATGAGTTTTTCGTCAGTATGCTCAACGATGGCAAGATATGGCATCTCAAGTTCAACCCCCGATTCAGGAAAGTGAAATTACTCCTATGACTGTGGATACTTTGAAGAGAGTGTTGTATGATCGCCTGGTAAGCCACCATGCCGACAACTTTGTAGACTTAGTCATGGTTGGAGAGCGCATTGAAGATGCAGTTAAGAAGGGGAAGATAAGAGATCCCTACAGCACAGTTCATTAAAAGGAAGAAGATTCTCATGTTCGTATGGTGAGTGCTTGCCCAATCTGTTAGCCCCAGGGTCGTCCTCTCGCAAAGCGGTCTTCACGATACGTAAAACCTGCAAAAGGTATTCCATCCCATTCCTATGACCTACACTGAGTTGCTTCCGATGCTTATCGAAAAGAAGCTGCTAGCCCCTGTACAGTCCAAGCCAAAAGATCTTCCGTATCCTGCGGGGTATAATGTCAATGCGGTATGTGATTACCATTTAGGGAGTACATGCCGCACAACTAAAAATTGTGGATCTCTTAAAAATAAGGTCCAAAGTTTGATCGAAGCTGGTCATCTGAAGTTTTAAGGACAATGACAAATATGAATTTTAGGGAGGTGCTAACTTCCCAATTAGATGTTTAACTATATTTCATGCTTTTCAAAGGTAGTGCGAAGTCAGCTTTACTATTTTAGGCCCGAAAAGTAGTGAAGACTTTTTGTATGGGCATATGTCTTGTGAAATAAAAGTTCTTTCGCATATCGTTTTTGTGCATGTTTATCAAGAGATTTTCATTATTCGATTCGTTAAAACATTTCACTCATTATAGGGGTTAGTTTTTGTTTTTCATATGCATGCTCATGTTTTTTTTTGAAAATACATGTATCCCGGTTGTTGTGTCTCTGTATATCAATTGCATGAGGGACATTATTTTGACCTAAGTGATTGGTTGTGAGCACCTGCATCTAATGGAAATCAAAAAGGCTGCGGTAAGACGAATTTGAGATTACCTTCCAAGTTATTTTGGTCAATCATTAATGACCCCACTCAAGCATAATTTAATGTTCTTCGTAAAAAAAGAACATCCCCAACGTTTAAAATGAATGAGAGAAGAGATCCTAAGAAAAAGCACTCAAATGTTCGAAGCCTAGTAATAGGCACATTCAAAGCCTGGTAATAGGCTTGTTCGGATAAAAGTGTGGCAACTTTGGGGCACTCCTCTAAAGCAATAAGATGGCAATGCACCATTTAACAAAGAAAAAAAGAAGGAAAGAAAATAAGAAGAAAATGAGAGAGAAGAAAAATCACTTCACGAGTGATGGTAATATTTTCATCTCATGATAATGCTGAGTAACTCGGGGTATTGTTGTTTGCTCCATCATTATTCTTGAGCCAAAAGAATGTGATGAGTTGAATTCCCCAAACAAAAAGTAAATGAGCCAAAAAATGATAATTATCTAATACGGTCCTAACCCAGCCAAAAAAACCAGAATAACTCGGAATGTATTTCACATTTTCAGATAACAATTCAGCCTTTGAGGTCCCCTATATACAGGATACGCTTAGGGGCAATCGCCGGTAAGTTGCTCAATGTCGTTTTTGCACTTAATATTCAGGGTATACAATGTGACGTATCACTACGGTTGTTAAGATTTTCTGATCAAGCATTAGCCATAAAAAATGTGTTTGTTTTTTCAAAATTTTGTCGTTCATTTCAAAATCCATTTTCTTTTCAGAGGATACACGTATAATTGGCCTCTTTACATTTCTTGTTTTTAGATTTAAAGCCTAGAGACATAGATTCGGTTCCCCTTAGAATACTTCATTTAAGTTTAAAGACATAGATTGAACTCAGAGATGGGTTTGGAGGAGTTGGGGCATTTTAGTTCACCCCGATGTTGAGACAGATAGAGACTCTACATGATGGGTCAAAGACAAGAAAGATTTCGAGTTCAAAATCAGTGGGGCACCATTGCCCCTGAAACAACATAGATAGTTATAAGAATTCAGGTCAGAATAGACTCGAGATGTCAGATGATTCGAAAGATTTTGATTAATGAAGAAGACAAAAAACTTTATCGGGTAAAGAGATGATGTTGACCGAGGTCATTTGACCTGAAAGGTTGAACAAGGAATGAACAACAAAGTTTTGGGGGTAAAAGCTGTTAGAGTATCAGAATGATTAATGGTTGTAGTCACATGACGAAGCTTACCTAACCAGCAAGTGGTGACTTGAGTATTAAGATGTCTGAGAAGACTGTGATGGGGATTCATGCATCATTGCATCTCTATGAGTCTACATGAATAGGTTGCACCTTTGTATCCCCAAAAATCGTGAGAATAGCATTTTATATGAACATATGCATCTTTACATCATAAGGTATGCTCATATATCATCCTTAATTGGAAAACATTCATACATGAAGATGAAAAAATAGTTTTCAAGAAGATGACTTCAGCAAAGACTTCGTGCACCTCTGCAGCAATCCAGAAGACACGCGCTTGAATGTTGCATTCCCCTAAAAAAGGTAGAAAAAGAAAAAAGAAAAATGTAGAAAAGAAAGAAGATCGGTTGACCAAAGAAAATGTCAACATTTTTGAGCCGCCATTCTGACTGATTTCTAGACGAATAAAACCAAGGTATCATTTAAGGTTTTTCTTAAAAACCAAATTCTTAATGACATCCTTTCATAATGATGTTTTTCCTTAAAATTCAACTTCTTTAGGTGGATCCTTGCTTAAGGATGTTGTTCTTAAAATCAACTTCTTTAGTTGGATTATTTCATAAGGATGGCTACCCTAAAAAAAAAAAAAAAAAAGAAAGAAAAATGAAGAAAAATGAAGAAGAAAAAAAAGAAAAGAGAAGAAAAATGAGAGAAAGAAGAGGAAGAAAAAAGAAAGAAAAAGAAGAAGGATTGATCAGAGAAAAATGTCACTAGATGTTCGAGCCGTCACCTTGGATGGATTCCTCATGGTGTCTAGACGGTTTTTCTTAAAATCAGATTCAATCCTTTCTTAAGGATATTTTTCTAAAAATTAATTCCTTAATTTATCATTCCATAAGGATGTTTTTCTTAAAATCGAATTTCTTAATTCATTCCTTTTTTAAGGATATTTTTCTAAAAATTAATTCCTTAATTTATCCTTCCATAAGGATGTTTTTCTTAAAATCAAATTCAATCTTTTCTTAAGGATATTTTCTAAAAATTAATTCCTTAATTTATCCTTCCATGAGGATATTTTTCTTAAAATCGAATTTCTTAATTCATTCCTTTCTTAAGGATATTTTTTTAAAAATTAATTCCTCAATTTATCTTTCCATAAGGATATTTTTCCTAAAATTAACTTAGTTTAATCCTTTCGTAAGGATCGTCTTTCTTAAGACCATGATCTCTAAATTTAGGTGCATACCGCTTAAGAACCCGAAGGAAGAACTAAGAGTTCCAGAATAACACGTGACTTCGAAGCTACGAACATGGAAGTCGGATAAAAATGAGTTCTTATAATCTTTGCTTTGTTCTCGTTCCTCGAGAACAAGCAAAGATGGGCAACTGTAATCACTCATTTTTATCTGTGTTTATTAATAGCGCGACATACTAATATAATAACTAATTATTGTTGCATGTTTACATGTATGGGTGTTATTAATATGTATGTAATATATGCGTGATGTGTGTGTATGGAATGAATATTATGTGATGTATGTGTACTATGTGTGTTCATACTTTATATATGGTAATGCGTGTGATTATACTAATTACTAATTATGTGTGAATAGGATAATATGTTGGTATGTTATGTTAGTTATATATGTTTATATATTATGTTAATTAAGGATGTATTACATATATTATGATTGTATATGTGTCAGTATATTATATGTATGTGTGCGTATGCGTATGTATGTATTTATTATTATTATTATTATTATTATTATTATTATTATATTATGTTGGGCTGAATTAAAATTAAACTCACTGTATATTGAAAACCCAAAATAAAACTAATAGTTCGGTCCAATTACAAATGGGGCCCCAAACAATTACCGGCCCAAAACAAATGGCCCAACCACTAAAACCCCTAATGCACATTAAAGATGTCTGAACCCTAATTTCTTTCTTTGTATGCGCAGCCGCATGAGAGCCGTTAGATCAGGTTTAGATCCAACGGCTATGATTGAAGCTCAAAGACCCTTCATCTGCTGCGTGGATCTACACGCTGCTCATCAGATGTTGCACGCGCGAGATCGTCCAGCTACCATCCCCCACGTGGCATCCTCCCATGCAGTTCCACCACTCCAGATCACATTGAAGCCATCAATTCTTCAAGTCATTGATCCAACGACCGAGAACGAATATGACAAAGTAAGCACCTCCACCATATCGTTCTTCACCGGCTCTCAACCGCATCACCAGAGACATCAGAAAGAGAAAAACATGGAAAAAATATTGTGTCAGTACCAAATCAAACAAAAAATATGTATTTATTTTCTTTCTTACCAAACGAAATCAGAAAAAAGAGAGCATATAATGTATCCAGCCACTTTTGTAAACAAGGTTATCAGATTCAAACAAAGTCAAAAAAAGCAAACAAATTCCAGTGGTAACTTCTTCCTTCCCTTCTCTTCAAGTATGCATGCAAGTATTAAACTGAGAAAGTAAAAGAGTAATAAGGTTTTACCTGATCTATTCAATTCTTTCACCGATGATAATCTTCTCCGAGGGTGAATCGGGTTAAGATCTAGTTTTTAAGGATGGGGCTTTAGTTTGAAACATTTTTTGGTTTTAAAAGCGTGTTTTCAGTGTTTTTTAGGGGTTTAGTGGTCGGAAGCCTTCGGTCTGGGATGGTTTGAGGCGACCGTGAGGCCAAGCCTCACCTGAGACTAGTCAGGCACGGTGATGTGCGGCGACCATGGTGGTTGTTGAATGGTTTTGCTCTTCTAGGGTTTCGATTGGGGGATGTTTAAACAAAGATGAGTTTTTTTAAGAACCAAAATTTTTTGTGCCAAAAATTGTAAAATAGGGCAAAATGGGGTATTTATAAACAACAAACGAAATAAATGGGTAAATTAAGGCTTAGTCCTCCCGCGTTTCTATTTTTTGTTTTAAGCTCGTCGCATGGTTTAATTACCACCCTGGTCCCCCTTTGTTTTTTTTGAAGCTTTTCAATTTCACCCCTAATTAAAATGAAATCAGTTTTTGAATGGTGAAATTACCCGTTAAGCCACTTCGCGTTTTTGAATTTTGCAATTCGGGCTTGCCCCTTGGGCATTTTACAGCACTGGTCCCTTCAAGTTTCATTCAGTTTGCAATCCCGTACGAAATCGTTTTTCATTTGTTTTAATTTCTGTTATCTTGCTTTAATTTATTCCATTTCAGTCCCATTTCCTTTTAAGCATTAATGTCCCTCTTTTATTATATTTCCAGCATTATTTATATTTATATATGTTTTGGCTTATGCCATGTTGTTTATTTATGTTTTTTGGGTGTATTTTACCATGTTTTATGTTTTAATTTACTTGTTCATGTTATGTCTTTTGTATGTTCTGTTTATTTTAATTCGTATTATTTGTGCCTACGTTAGCATGCTTCCTTTTCTTGTTCATTCTATATATTATGATTACATGGTAACTAATGGCAAGTTTAGTCATGTTTTTAGGTCCGTTTCGTTCTTTTTATATATATGTGCCGTCTTGGTCATGTTTATTCATGCATGTTTCCTTTCATGTATATTATCATGCAAATGCATCTTTTGGTTTGTTTGTTCGTATTGTATGCGTATTTTGGTAAGTGATCATGTTTAATTTTTTTTTTTCGCATGTATACAAGTGTTCTATTATGTTTTTTATTTTGCATCTAGGGTTACATGTTATTGTGGTAGCAATTTTTTTGTATGTTAGTTTCATGATGTTTTTTTAGAACATGTAAATTGTGTTATGTGTTAAATATTAAGCATTAGTCTATATGTATGTTAATGTGTTGCTTTAATTTATTATTTTAGCTTCATATTTTATAGAATGCCGTACATATCGTATCGGAAAGCATGTCTTTCTTCTTTTCTTTGCTCATGATTTGTTTTTTAAGATGTGTTAGGTTATCCATATTCATGTTTTTTATTATTTTTATTTAATTTTGTAATTTTCTTTTTTTTATATATTTTAATATCATGTTGATGTATATGTATGTTTTGTTTTTTAAGATGGCATAACGAGATATTAATTGTCAATGCGGTGCCCTTTTATTCGAACGTAAATGTGGCCAGTATCAAGTGCAGTGATGGTGGTCTATCGATTTATTCTCGAATAACGAGGCTCTTAAAATTTACTCGCACTTATAACCAAATTTTAATTTAATCGTCACTTTAATCCGGAAAGTTTAATATTAATAAAGCGGTAATTATTAAAGTACCAATTTTGGGCGGTGTGGGGTGTTAATCCTTCCCTATCCGTAACCGACTCTTGAACACGATAGTTTTCTAAATCTCTGGTTTTCATGGTGTCCGACCTACCTTAGTGGCCGGTGGCGACTTCATTTTTAAATAAAACACGGTTTTTCTAAAAACCTCATAGAAGATATTATTTTCAAAACAAAATAAAATAAAAATACTTTTTTTAGCAAACATGAAAAAGGGATATCACTACAATACCATACGATTTTAAGGACTGACGTGGTTATTTATGTTAGAGGTGCAGACCTTTATACTTAGTAATATTATATGAAAAATTAAAAATTTAAAGGTGCGAGATTAGATTATTAATATAAAATATAAAAAAATTTAAAATATATTAAACTTAAAAATTTAAAAAGGTGCAACTGCGCTTACCACCTGTGACTATGTCTCATGACTGTGTTGTTTTGCCACTTAGCATAATGGCATTCGTTGGCACTGACCTAAAAGTGGGGTAACAAATAGAGGGTGGGAAACTACAGACAAGTGAACCAGAGTAAAGTACAGAGTTAACTGCAAGTCCCACAACTCAATTGCACAAGGGAAGATCGAGAAACATGAAATAAGTCGTCCTACCTTCCTTTATTTCTCTTTCCCTCCTCTCCCATTGTCAACAAGAAAAAGCTTTTGACGTGTAGTGTGGCGGAAAATGGGCATAACATAAAGGACCCACATTTTAAAGCAACAAAATGTAACAATTCAACAAACCTATAGCCTTCCCCCCCCCCCCCCCAACCATTTTGATTCCTTTAATCTTCCTCATAAAAACCAATCATTTTTGGTGGTTTATACGGTATAACATCATATGCGGATACACCTATTCACCACTGTTTTTCATTTTCCCAACCCGGTTTCCCTATTTGTTTTTGCTTAGGATTCAAGCTCTCTCTCCCTCTTTTGATCTGCCTTTTCATTCACTAGGAATTGGTTATTTGGCACTTTTGTTTGTCACACTGTAAGAAAAGAAAGGTTAGTTTTTCTTTTTCTTTTTCTTTTTCTTTCTGGGATGATGGCAATTAAGGGTCTTACTTGGAATATTCTTTTGTCTCCCATAATTTGATTACTATGCATTCATGTGAATTTCGTGCTGTTTCTGTTCTGGAATTTATCAGGTTCTGTTGTTTCTGCACATTCTTCACTCTTTCTCTGGTTAGTCTTTGATTCTTTTTAACTTTTTTCTTTATTCACTCCATCGCCTACTGTTTTGATTTCCAGAACTTTTATATATGATTTGTTTTCCTCGTTTTGAATGCTTTCATATTGATATGAAAATGAGATGAGGCATTTTAAAGGTCACCGAAAGCTACACGAGTGTGAAATTCTGGGAAATTGGTTCTGATCCATGGGGGGAAATTATTTTATGGTATTGGATTTGGGAAATCCATGTTGTACTTCAGTCAATTTTCTTCACTGGTGTTGAGTTTCATAATTAGGGTCAAAACTGGTACTGTCATTGACTGGTTTCTCTCTTATCTATTTTTATGTTGAAAATAGTTTTTTGGAATATTCAATTCAATAGCCTTGAGTCTTGACAGTCAATTGGGATAATGCCTCCCAAAGTGGGAATTCCTCTAAATACACCATAAGAACCATATCTAACAATATGTAAACGGTGATTGTTTTCTAATTATGGTTTTATCCTCTCTTTTTCTGATTCTTCTGCTGTCTTAATTGGATTACTTGGTGTTGCAGAAGACTGCCTGCTAGTTAGCAAATAGCATTTCAAATAATGGGTTGGCTGACCAAGTTTCTTAAAGGTTCAAGTAATAAAGGGCGATATCATGGGAGATATGCAGCTGATAGAACTTGGGACGAGCCTCGCCATTCAACGGTAATGCTATGCTCTTTATTACTTTATAAGTACTCTATGGTTGATTGTGTCCAGATATCATTGATTCTTATAATAATGATAAGATTTAATTGGAACACCTTCATCTATGCATGTAATGTTATGATTCATAAACTTCTGTCTGCAATCTGCATTATCCTGTTTCATTCATTCCTATGAGTTTTTCTTTTCTAGTGTTAACTCTGAGAGTTTGCCGGGAAACTTTGATGCAGGAAGGTTCAGATGGTTTTGACAAAGATGAAATTGAATGTGCCCTTGCAATTTCCCTTTCTGAAGTAGATCAAAAAGGCAAGAAAGTAATAGGTATGGCTGCATTTTTAAAGCGCTGATGATCCAAATGTAAACTGATTTGAAACAATAGCTTTTTTGTACTAAACTTTGCTGTAAGAAAATTGCCCAAGCTGACAAATTTTAGAATTGGCTCCATTTTATCCCGCTGAACTGGTTCTGATAGTGCGAGATGACCCCCATTTCCTTACCCATATCCAAAATGAGTTAATAGAACTCTTCAATTCTCCTTCCAAAGGTCAGGCCAATAGAAAAACGGATAGTCAAGGATAATTGTTCCCTTCATAGGTTTCTGTGTCAGGATTCAGGGGTAGTTTTCAACTTGGTTCCTGCGTTTTAATGTGTTAGAAGTTTATCCATGTATCTACTCTCATGTTTCCCATTCACTTGGTAGAAGATAAGTCTGAACCGGAGGAGGAATCAGACGATGATGTGACAATTGATGAAGGTCATCTAGAGGATGAGGACGGCAGACATGCTGCAGCTCATGAGGAGGAAGAGGAAAGCTATGCTAAAGCTCATGTGGAGGAAGAGGATGACCGATATGCCAAAGTTCAACCGGAGGAAGATGAAGGCCATGCTAAAGTTCAACTGGAAGAAGATGAACAGCTGGCTAAGGCAATTCAAGAAAGTTTGAATGTGGAGTCTCCACCTCGTTATGATCATGGGGGTTTATTTTCACCTTTTCCATTCTTCTTTTCAGCTAGTTATAGGTAATTTATCATAATTAACTTTTTTGAATTAAGTTCTTATTGATTTTGAAACTGACTAATGTAGAAGAAGGAAGTTAATCTAATACTAAATGTATTGTTGAGAAAGTTGTAAAAACTGCTTAGGGATTACTTGTGGACATCAATATCAGACTTAGTAACACACACGGTTTTTACCAACTTTCCACTTGTTAGAGAACTTAATGCAAAATTTGATTTTCTGTTGGAATAACATGTGTAATTTAGATTCCTAATTTGTTAGTGTAGCACATCTCATGTAACATTATAAAATTGCGGACACCGCTTGCAAATATATAACAATGATATATTTTATTCCTTGAAACTAATCAAGTCTATTCATATGTTTCATGCGAAACCTGACCTAGTTTACAAAATGATGCTGCTTGCAGAGTCTGTGCTGGTTGCCATGCTGAGATTGGTCATGGACGATATCTTAGTTGTATGGGTTCTGTTTGGCACCCAGAATGCTTCCGCTGTCATGCTTGCAACCAGCCAATTAATGATTACGAGGTCTATATGTCATCTAATTTATCTATATCCGTTATCCTACTTTGTACTGTACTTGGTTTACAGGCGTGTATGTTGTATGTAGCCTAATCTTGAATTTTTTTTTCTGGTATAGTTTTCAGTTTCAGGGAATCGTCCTTTTCATAAATCCTGCTATAAAGAGCAACATCATCCGAAATGTGATGTTTGCAGGAAATTCGTAAGTGCTAAATCCATCTCAGGGTCTTATCAACCTTATTTATTTTGCATAAGCAGGTTTTCTTATTTGATCTCTTCATCTAATATAAATGCGAAGCTGACTAGCTGTGGATCTGATTCTAATTGGTAATTAGATGATTCATCAATAGTTGAAGAAGGAAGTGTTGATTAGGGTTCTCTTTAATCAAATATTGTGATTAGTAAATCGAATAAATCAATGAGGTAGGTCAGCAGGAATGCTGGGCTTCTTTAACCTAATTCAAGACTAATTCCAGCATATTCTGACTATTCTAAAGTGGCATTTTTAAACATACCTATTAGCCTGTCTTAGGCTTCTGAATCTGAAGAACCTTCCGATCAGCTGTTCTTATATGTATGCTGTAAGCTGATCGATGACTAAACCACGTTCATGCGTTATTCTTGGAATTTTAAAATTATATGATATCTTGGAGGCCTTTTATTTTTCAAGTTCAGGACCATGTGTTATATAGTTTAAGCATTAACATGTTGGACATCGAGTTAACTTTTTTTCTCTGACCATGGTAGTAGTTAGATGCTGACCTCATTTCTTTTGACAGATACCTACAAATCCAGCAGGTCTAATTGAATACAGGGCACATCCCTACTGGATGCAAAAGTACTGCCCCTCACATGAGCGTGATGGCACTCCTCGCTGTTGTAGTTGCGAAAGAATGGAGGTGAGTTGAAAGAATGCTCCCTTTTTCTTTTAGAAATGGAACAAAGAGAAGGGAACTGAATCCTTTTGTAGTTACACAAAAAATATATCTTTTAATAAACCCTTGTAATGGTTGCAGCCGACTGATACAAAATATATATCACTTGATGATGGTCGGAAGCTATGCCTAGAGTGCCTAGATTCCGCAATTATGGACACTCATGAATGTCAACCTCTTTACCTTGAAATCCAAGAATTTTATGAAGGATTAAATATGAAAGTAGAACAACAGGTTCCTCTACTTCTTGTTGAGAGGCAAGCTCTAAACGAAGCCATGGAGGGAGAAAAGAACGTAAGGCTTAAACATGGAAAATTTTACCTATCAGAGGAAATTACCTTGGTCTTGTTTAACATAACATTTTAACTGTGGACAGGGGCATCATCACTTACCTGAAACTAGAGGACTCTGCTTGTCCGAAGAACAGACAGTTACCACTGTATGAAATTTCCTCTCAGATTCTTCTCAACTCCTGTAGTGCAGTTTTATCAAGATGCCTTAATGTTTAACTAGATTTGCACATTTACTTGATTCCAATTACCAGATCTTGAGGAGGCCAAGGATTGGAGCAGGCAATCGATTCATAGACATGATTACGGAGCCTCACAGGCTAATTCGTCGATGTGAAGTTACAGCTATTCTCATTTTGTATGGTCTGCCTAGGTATTATCTCGTGTTTCCTTTCAGTTCTGTATTTCTGGTATTTTTACATTCGACATAGTTGGCCGAAAAAAGAGAAAATCTCATATTTTTTTGTACATACAGGCTGCTGACAGGATCTATCCTGGCTCATGAGATGATGCACGCTTGGCTTAGGCTTAAAGGTGTTTATCTGTTCAATAAGTCTGTGATCAATGCTTGCAATTCTTTTAATATTATGGAATGAACTATTAACAAAGCTGGAATTTCTACAGGTTATCCAAATCTGAGTCCAGAAGTCGAAGAAGGAATATGTCAGGTTTTGGCACATATGTGGTTGGACTCTGAGATCTATGCTGCATCTGGAAGTGAGGCCGCTTCATCTTCCTCCTCGTCATCTTCATCATCATCACCATCGTCATCTTCCACGTCGTCAAAGAAAGGCAAGCGCTCCGATTTTGAGAAGAAACTCGGTGGCTTTTTTAAGCACCAGATTGAGTCGGATTCATCCAAAGCTTATGGAGAGGGATTCAGGCTAGGTAATCAAGCAGTGAACAAGTACGGTCTTAAAAGAACACTCGATCATATTCGGATGACAGGAAGCTTCCCTTTCTGATTCACAAAGACGAACGATAACCGGTCTTTCTTCTTACACCGATTGAGAACCGGATTCCTGTCTATTAAAATGTTATACATAAAAAAAGTATAGAATTAATACATGATAGAACTGAATAAGCAAATGAAAATGTTAATTTTCGACTATTGTAATTTTCTCCTCACATAGTATGTTGCTTGTATTACACTGTACTGGAATACTATTTAACCATAAGAAATAGAATAATAGAAATACATGTAATATATATGTTACCTCGTACGCATCTTTTTGTTTGTTTTTTCTTTTCCCAAACAGAATTTCTAATTTCTATGTTTTTCCTGCCATTTCTTAGCAGCCCTGAAGAATGTGTAAAGAATTTTGTATAAGAAAAAAGGCCCATACTCACGCCCTTGCCATTGACTGCTACCACCATTGTCATTGCAATGGAAAGAGGCTACCTTAGGGTTAGACCCATTATAGTTTCAAAGGAGCCCGTACTTAAGCGCAACCCAGCCATTTAAAACGACTCTAGCAACTTCATTGACCCCTCTAAACTTATCTGCTTCGGGTTTGTGAAAAACCTATCGTGCAGGCCAAGTGTTTGTATTTTTGTCATAGCGAAAAGCTATGACTCAAAGCTAGCTTGTTTATTGTTTTCCAAACTTTATTTATGTGATAAAATGGCAATGTGTTTTAAACGCTTCTCGTCTTGTAAAAACCTGTTTAGACACCTAAACCAACGAGTTCGGTCCTTTGCTCGTGAGCCATTCCCCAACGAACTCACTCATTACCTTCAGCGGGCCAAACTCATTGACTCAATCCGAATCGCTCTCCGTTCTGACTCTCCTAACTCACTCAGCCCTCTTCTCCCAACTCGCCTCCCTGACTCCTTCGTTGTTGCTAACGCTTTTCGTTCTGCTCCTTCAGCGGACTCTGCTGTTTCTTTTTTTGAAAACCTCAAGCAAGTTCCGAACTTTACGCATTCCCAGAATACCATTTTTGCTTTTGCAACTGTTCTTGCAAAGTTCAACCGAAAGGAGGAACTCAAGGTCCTGATTGGTGACGTTAAAGATGGAAAATTTAACAATGTTAAAGTCAGTTTTATGAACCTTTTGTTCTGGTATTCTACTGCTGGGGACCTTCAAGAAGTTGTGAAAACATGGGAAGAGTATAGGAATGAGGAAAAACGCCTATCGACAGAGGCTAATAACATTGTCATGGGTATGAATTTTGAGGCTGTGGAGGCTTTTCGAGGCATGATTGTTCAAGGGGTAATTCCAAATTCCAGGACTTATACAATTTTGATAGAGCAACTTGTAAGGTTGGGAAAGTTGGATGCTGCTATGGAAGTGTTCACTTTGTTGCCTTCGATGAGAATCAAGAGGACTTTGAAACAGTTTCTGAGTTTGGTTGAAGGGTTTGTTGGCAGAGAACGGTTTGATGTGATGAAAAGTTTGCTTACTGAAATGAGGGAAGATGGGAAGCTTCCTGGGCGAGCAATGCGTGTGTATTTGGAACGAATGAAGGAGGCAGGGTTTGCTGGTGAGGCCGATGAGTTTCTTGTAGAAATGTTGCCTGATAGAAGGATCAAGAGTGTTGGTTCTTGCGAGGATAGTGAGGATGAGGATGGGGATGATAATGTGAATGAAGGAGTTGATATTAATATGGTCAAATTGAAACCATGGTTGGATCCAAAAGCTTTGACAGACGCCTTAAAACAATGGAATCCTGAAGTGGTAACTATATTAGAGGATGCAAAATTCTTAGGAACTTCACTTCAACTGAGACAGCTTGGAATTTCTTCTGTTGGGTAGCTTCTCAGCCAGGATTCACTCATGACATTTATACAGTGCAAAGAATGATGACTTTACTGGCACGCCATGGAAATGTTGAATTAGTAGATAAACTTATAAATAAAGTAAGGAGGGAGCAAATGAGACTGCCTTTCAGCACCATCAGGTTGCTTATTGAATTCTATGGCATCTCAAAGAATGCTGATGCAGCCTTGAAGGTCTTCCGTGATGATAGAATGCTTTGCGGTCACATATCAAGGTTTAAACTAACGCTTTTTCATTCTTCTCTCTTGAGGGCAATAACAAAGTCTCGTAGGAATTTGGATCCCTGGAAGTACTTGATGAGATGATTTTAAATGGTGTTTGCCTAGATATTCAGACATTTTCTGGGTTGATATATCACTTTGCACTACAGGGAGTTATTAAAACTGTTTAGCAACTTATTTGGATGGTTAGACAGAATGACATGGAACCAGATTCATATATGTACAAATTATTAATCGAAGCTTATTGCAAGTGTCAGAGAGCAGCAGTTGCATATAGAGTTTTTGAAGACATGAGAAATTCGAATTAAATGCCCGATGCTGCCACTAAAGACTTGCTTGTGAAGAGTCTTTAGCAAGAAGGCAAGCGAAAAGAGGCCGTTAACGTAGAAGAGAGGTATGATGAGACTGATGCAGTTCTTCGGTCATGTATGGACAGTTAGCTCTGAAGATCTCACCAGAGTTTATAGCATTTATTATAACAGTGTTACAGCCTCTGCATAGAGTTGTTTTTCTTCTTCAAAGCAAAGTATTTAGCAACATGGTCATAAATGCATTTTTATCTTGTGTTATAACAGGATTGAAATTTGCAAATGTCAACTTGTTGAATCAAGTTCTGAAATGAAATTTGGTAGATAAGACTGGCTCAGCGAATAAGGCCAACAAAACTTTTCTCAGGATTGATCTAATGAATTGTTTTTGCTTGGTTTATGTGTTTGAATATGTTTGGCCTATGTCTTATGTAAGTTAATGAAAAAAGAAACAGGAAAATTATATATCCATACAATTAACAGAAAAATTATTATAGTTACATTTCAGAAGCCCATTACTGAAAATACTCTTATTTATCCTATGCTTTTAATGCCATTCTGATGGAAATGATTCTTCTGATTTCTGTGCATCGAGTTGAACCCTTAACAGATATGAAACTACTTCAGCCATGCTCGGTCTGTTTTCTGGTTCTTCTGCCAAGCAACCAATGCTCAGGTTCAACATCCGACGTGCAAGTTCCATCCAGAGGTATCCTTTGAGGTTAGGATCGATTAATCTGTCAAGTTCAGCGTCTGCATTTTCTCCTTTCATGACTGTTAATATTGCTTCTGATAATAGTACTTCCTTTCCATCCTGCATAAAAACAGCAGCCTTTCCTGTAATCAATTCCAGCAGAACAACCCCAAAGGCATATATATCCATCTCAGGTGTCTCCAAGCCATACTCGACAGTCGACGTGCCTTGTATCCCTTTGTTCCCAGAGAACTCCACATAGATGATTTTCTGCTATCTTCTCTTTCAGCTGATCGTGCAAGACTGAAGTTTGCAATCTTTGCCCTCAAATCTCGATCGAGCAACACATTGTCACTGCAAATATCTTTATGCACGTATGCTGGAGTGGTGAAGTTGTGAAGATAATGAATCCCATTAGCAACATCTAAAGCAATCTGAATCCTATAATTCCATATCTGAAATTTCTGGCAACTCTTGTTTTGAAGCCATTCTCTTAAAGAACCATTCTCCATGAATTCATAAATGAGGTAGAAAACACCCGAGTGCTCACAAGCCCCGTGGAGGCTTATTAGATTGAAATGATTAATCCGTTGCAGCACTACAGCTTTACTTATTTGTTTAATAGCCAGCAATTCTCCTTCGAGAACACTTCGATAAACAGAAGCACCCATCTTGTATTTGTTGCTGAAATTTTCATTGGCCGCCTCTATACCGTTGAAGTCAAAAAGTTTCAAGCTCTGATCTATGCTAACCAGAACATCATTAGGTAACTCCCATTTCTTTCTCTTATATTTTGCGTCCGCCTCCCTCGTTTTCTTCTTATGGTATAAAAACACCAACGGCAGCAGAAGGAGAAGAACAAACAAGGGAACTCCAATTGTGATCCAAAGATTGAATCTTTTCTTTGGTTTGATCGCATCTATCGGAGTGACAGGTGAAGAAGAGGGTGGCTGTTGAGAGTGAATTATAGTTTGAGAGCTTGAAGGTTGGGTTGACAATGGAATACGAATTGTTGTAAAGGGGAAAATAATTGCTTCATCTAAATCAATTCCATTTGCATCGCCAACACTTTCCATGCTAGCATTGAATCTCATACTGATATCATAGATGGTGTCCCCCCATTCAACCACATAAGTCATTAGATAGTTTGTACCATTTAAAGTTTGATTTATTGTTGGACAAGCACATCTAAGCGGTACTTGTAAAATCGAACCAGGTTGGAAGCTTGAATCACTATTCTGTTGTTCAAGAGACCTGCAGTTCGACAACCCTTGGTAGGTTTCTTTGCAATCGAAAAATAATCGACATGCATACGCGGAGTGATGTAAGTGGTGTTGGCCTGATAGTACTGACCTGAACAAGAACAATTAACAGGGTCAATAACCTCTTTGTTTGCAGGGAAGATTGTAGAAAGTGAAATATTGTTGATGTGAGCGAGCTCCAACGGATCTGCAGATGTAAGGTTTGAGATGGTCGAGATTGAGTTGTATAGAGGATAAGCTTTGAAGATCAGAAAGGTCTGACAGGATGGATTTTCACCATTGCATGTGTAAAGAACAGCTGAAGATGGGCCTGTTTCATCATTTTCATCACAATTCTGCACTGAGTTTCCTGAATAACTTTGTTGAGCATGGAACCTTGGCATGAAAACACATAATAATACGAAGAAACCTAGACGAATTTGATACATTTTAGAATAAAATAAGATAAACAGGAGAATAATTGAATATGTCCATGTCTGAGGACTATATAGAATAATTTTGAAGATAAAATTTGATTAAATTAAAATTTAATTTAATTTTAAATTGAAAATAAGAAAATAAACAAAAATAACAATTTGAGCAATCCAAACTTTAATATTGAATTCGGAAAATTTTGATCGTGTCATGTACATCAATTTTGAGAGCTTTTTATATAGGACTTTGTCCTCTTTTTACAATTCGATGCATTATTAAACATTGTGAGAATCTTTTACTATTCATGAATGACTTAAAGTTCTTGTCATTCATTTTTTGAAAGTTTTTCCACTCTTTAAAATTATTGTTACCATTTTTGGCAATCATTTGACTTCTTGAACTGGTAGATTGCTTGTTTTGTCATCCAATTTCCTTTTGAAAATTTTGACAATCTCTTTAAAAAACTTTGAAAAATCTTGCCACCACCATTTTGACTTCTTGTGTCGGTAGAATCAAGACTCTCTTATTTTTTTTTCTTCTTGTTTTGATAATTTGTGACAGAAATATTGTCATCTGCACGATCAATAGTTTTAATTGAAGATAACTGAGAACCTTTGTCTTCGTCTTCATCTTCTGATTCGGAACTCATTGAACTCAACATTTCTATCATAATTTTTTTTGTGTTTTTTCTCTTGGCTTAGGCTAATACTATACTATCATTTGATTTTGCTTGTAGAAATTTTGTTGTATTCTTATCTGAAATAAGTGATTTTTGACAAAGAAATTATCTAAATATTTTTTTGATCAAAAAAATTGTCTAAATATTTGGATTCATATATTTATATATATAGCCGAGATGAAATCCTTACATCATATGTGCTTGTTTATGTATATTTAAAAAAAAAAAAAACAAGATTTTATGAGAACCAATCTAGAGGATAGGTATATTCCGGCCCGCTTGTCTTTTTACAAGAACTTAAAAAGAGACAACTTTGTCTGTTGATGCACTTGTCATGTTGTTCTTTGGAGCTCTAGGCAAAACCTAGAACAATAATATATATTAAAAGTAAGAGTATGGAGCAGCTGTTCATTGTCTGAGAAAACAACAAAAGTGTAGCCCATTTGATGTTTTAGATTTAAGATTGAAGAAATGCAAGATTGCTTGGTTTGACCTTATTAAGGTCAACTCTTCAAAACATAATAACAACACTATAAGAAGCAGCTAATATATTGAAATAAACATCGAATAATCCACAGAATTTTAAGAGCACGCTTGGGAAACTACTGAAGAGATAAAATACTGGGAGGTTAGTCTGCATGTGTGAACTCTCGGTTCATAAGTAATAAAAATCTGTTGGGAAAACGAAAAATATACAGATGTTTGAAAGAGTAAACAACTTAAACGGCAGATCACCGACTGTTTTGTTCTCACAGAAATGGTATGAATATAAATGTCTCGCTGATGGAACCGAACCCATCTTGTGCAAAACAGAACTGATGAATAAAGAATAGAGTTAATTGCACCGCACTCATTCTAAATTGGTTCTTAAACTTTTAAACATTCTAATTACATTCTCAAACTACGAGTTTCATTTTAAATTGGTCCCAAAACTTTTGAGCATTCCAGTTTCATCCTCAAACTATGACACTCATTCTAAATTTCATCCCTAAATTATCAATATATGCTAATCATATATTATGTTAATAAAACCGTTATAAAAATTGTTAATTGCCATGAAACACTGATGTGTATTATGTAATAATATGATGTGGTATAAATAATATTTTGAGGATGAAATGGAATATTAAAAAAGTTTGGGGACCAATTTAGAATGGAGTCATAGTTTGGGGATGAAAATGTAACATTTAGAAGTTTAGGGACTAATTTAGAATGAGAGCTATAGTTTGGGAATGAAATCATAATATTTAAAAGTTTAATGACCAATTTAGAATAAGAGTGATAGTTTAGGGACGTATGATGCAATTAACTCCAAAGAATATTTTGAATGCTTTACTTATCCAAGGGTCTTTTAAAATTTAAATTTAAGTTATCATATTTCATTTTTTTTTTTTGTAAAATTTAGTTATTCTACTATTTTTTGGTTGCCCTCCTGATTCCTAGGGTCTTGCCCTGACTAATTCGGACCAACTCACGTCGCATAACTGGCTTTGGTGGGTGAGTCTCCCAGCGGGAATTTTCTACATACACAAGACCTCAAATTCGAGACATGCTTAAGCGATATCAAGTTGCTTACCACTTGAACCAACCCCATTGGTATTTTTTTACTATTTTTATTTGAAGTTTTTGTTCTTCACCTAATTTCATTTCAATTTTATTATTAATCGATGATCTGACATCTATAAAAAATAACTTTTAATCTCATATGTTTACAGTTTTATCAATTTAACTACTAATATTTAAAAATAAATAAATTATCATTAATTAAACAATACAATTTTTCAATCATATATGTCTACAGTTTTTTAAGGATCAAATTGATAAAAAATCATTTTTAGAGAACTAAAAATTTATTTTACCATTTTATAACTATTAGGTAAACAATATGGTAAAATTAAACAAAATTAGGGAATGAAACAAAATTTTTACATAAAAATAGTACATAGACAAAATTTCACTCAAATAAACTACATACACTAAAATTTAAAAATTGAAATAGTAAAAGTACCTTTGACATATTTAAATTAAGAAAAAATTATAAAGAAGAGCTTAACTTTTCCTTAAAAAATTATTCACAAGCAACCCCTAGATCATATCTCAATTTTCAAATTGATACTTAATTTTTTTTTCAAAGAAGATGTCTAAACAATCGTTTTTTGACCAAAAATAATAAATTTTAACAAAAACGTGCCACATGTGATGCTACTATTTGTTGATATTGTATTTTGGATAAACTAAGAACATATTGATAGTTTAGTTACTTTTTACACACAAAAAAAGTCAGAAAAATAATATAATTAATGGCCAATTTATGAATAAAGCCTAAAAGGTTTAATATGCTATTTGGTACTTGAATATATCATTTTTCAATAAAAATGGTATCTATGTTTTTTTAATCAATTTGGTAGGAAATCTCTCTAAGATAGCCATCCAAGTCATGACAGCATGCTTAGAAATGTTTTAAAGGGAAACAGCTTATACAAAGTAACCACTTCCCCTTTATATCGAATCTATGGCCATAGCCAACTAGAATTTGATTTAACTAGGTTTAGGGTTTAGGATCAAATTTAGGAAATTTGTGGTGATGTGTATTTTTTAATATTTAGGGTTTAAAGATTATGATTTAGAATTTAAGGTTATAGCTTAAAATTTATTTTTTTTAACGTTAGGACATAGAAAGAGTGGGGGAGAATGTCACGCCTGAAAAGAGGCGGGGTCATTAATCCCTTCAAAAAGGCTCATTCTTTAATTTTTTAACCTTGATCCGAACTCAAAATTTTAGGAAAGCAAACATTTTACCCTGGATCTACAAAAACCGAGACAAGAAAATTTTAGAAACCCTTTGAGAGTTTGGAAGACGGTGGAGGAAAAGAGAAAATAAAAGGACAAATGTGTAGGTACCGTTCATCGGCGATCCCAACCTTAGCCACCATACAAGGTGGCCGGCCGAAGCCGAAAAGGTATATTTATTTCCCCTTTTTTATGTATCTGATATATTTTTTTGGTTAGAATGAACATGCAAGAGCGAAAAAAAGAAGCTACCTTTTCTAGGAAACTTTTTTTGTGTTTTTATTTATTTCAGATCTGGTAAAAAAACCCAGTACATATGGGTTGATATTACATCTATATATCCTGTAATTTTTTTGTTTGCCTCTGACTTTTGATTCACTATTGAATGTGACTTGGATCTGATATCCCTATATTTTTCTGATTTTGTACATGTTCAGTTGGTGAGGGCCAGTGAGGGGTGGCATGTACGGCGGTAAAGGGTAGTTGGAGAGAAGAAGAGTCTCTCGGCCAGATTTTATTTCAGCCGTTGGATTAGATTTGATCCAATGGCTGAGATCATCTCAAACACGAACGGCTCGAATTTGATCTGAAGGGTGATAAGGTGGCCTCTGATCTTGACACGTGGCTCGTGGGAGAACGAACGATCTCGCGCGTGCAAGCGGTCTGGAGAGTGGGCATCACGCCCGCCAGCTGGATCATCTTGGTATCATCTGGACCGTTAGATCAAATCTTGATCCAACGATTGAAAGGGCGACGGCTGCAAGGAAAAGAAGGGTTATCAAACTTGGTTTTTAGATTAATTAGATGGGGTTTGGGCTTGGCCGAAATGGGCTATGTATTTAATTGTGGGTTTTTTTAATTATGTAATGGGCTGGACATTATAATATACCTGGGTTTTTAATATATTATCTGCTTATATAATAATAATAATAATAATAATAATAATAATAACAACAATAATAATAATAATACGTATATACATACACACATACTCGCACACAAATATACGTATAACATACGAGCACACATACAAACATTAATATATGTAACACACTCTTAATTAATATAATATACAAACATGCATATCCATACACGTAATTAACATAAATACCCACGCATTACACATACACACAATGTACACATAAAAATGTAAGTACGCATATGATACAAATACCATAGTAATTACTAATACGTACATACACAATACATACGCTATATATGTATTCGCACACACCACACCTATATATTACGTATATATTAATAACACGTATAAACTAAGCACACATGATAATATCATACGTATATATGCAATAAATTTGTTAATTATTATACTAATATATTAACATAATATTTACAAACCGAATAAAAATGAGTGATTATAGTTGCCCCTCTTTGCTTGTTCTTGTGAAACGAGAGCAAAGACCATAAGCACTCATTTTTATCCGACTTCCCTGTTTGTAGCTTCAGAATCATGTGTTCTTCTGGAACTCTCTGCTTTTCCTTGGCTGAATCTTCAGGCTCGTAAGTTCTTCCTATATATAACTTCTTCACCTTCTGATCTTGGAACCTAGGTCCTTCCTTGAAATTCTGGAGTCACGGAACCTTTCACTGGGGGCTTGATAACATAGCCTTTCCTATATATAAAACCTTTATATTTGATTTTTTTGGGTTTTTTTTTCTTTTCTTTTTTTCTTCTTCTTTTTTTCACGCTAACAAGGCTGTCGATCTTTTTGGACTCACGCTACTAAGGCTACCGCATCATGCCTGAATGACTTATTGATGGCTCGAAGGACTTGTCACCATGCTCGAAAGACTTACTGGTGACCCGAAGGTCTTATCATGATGCCCGAATGACTTAATATCTGGCTTCACGCTACTATGGCTATCGTCATCTGGCTTTACGCTACTATGGCTGCCACATTATGCCTGAATGACTTATTGATGGCCCGAACAACTTATCACCACGCTCGAAAGACTTATTGGTGGCCTGAAGATCTTATCATCATGCCCAAAGGACTTATTGATGGCCCAAAGGACTTAGTATCTGGCTTCACGCTACTATAGCTACCGTCATCTGGCCTCACGCTACTATGGCTGCCTCATCATGTCCAAAGGACTTATTGATGGCCCGAATGACTTATCACCATGCTCGAAAGACTTACTGGTGGCCCGAAGGACTTATCATCATGCCCGAAGAACTTACTGATAGCCCAAAAGACTTAATATCTAGCTACCGTCATCTGGCCTCACGCCACTATGGCTGCCTCATTATGCTTGAAAGACTTATCACCATGCTCGAAAGACTTACTGGTGGCCTGGAGGTCTTATCATTATGCCCGAAGGTCTTACTGATGGCCCGAAAGACTTAATATCTAGTTTCACGCTACCCTGGCTACCGTCATCTGGCCTCACGCTACTATGGTTGCCTCTCTTTCTTTCTTTAATAAAATCTACTTCTGAAAATTCTTTGATAATTCTTCAAGTACCTGTCTAAAACAAGCAAAAATTGGCATGCCTCTATCTATATGATGCATGCAATGTAAAGCTTTATTTTTCTTCTTCTTCTTCTTTTTCTTCTTCTTTTTTTTCTTCCTTTTCTGCCCTTTTTTTCTTCTTCTTCTGCTCCTTCTCCCTTTTTTTCTTTCTTTTTCTCTTCTCTCATTTTTTTTGTTCTTCTTTTTTTTCTTTTCTTCTTTCTTTCTTTCTTTTTTTTCTTTTTTCTATGCCCTAAAAGTCATCTTTCGGGTTTCATCATTTCCCTTATTTTCGTAATATGCTGAGTTTTGATCTTCATCTTAATTGAATACACGTTTTTGCTCTCTTGCACAAGTAATTGTCTTTCTTCTTCAGGGTCTCTACCCATTTCACAAATAAGCTCAATTTAATCACTATATCATTCTTGTGTAGGGATTCTTACTATTCTTCATGTTCTCCATTTCCCACTCAATCATGAGCTCAGCTATCTTCCAATTCTTTGACACAACATTTGGAGTATTTGTCAGTTTCATTATCGGGGCGAGCAAAATGCTTCCATGCTCTGAATTTAATTTCTAAATTCAATATTCTTGGAGAACCAATGCTCTAACTCTTTGGAGAACCAATGATGATCTCTTACATGTCCCCGTATTTTGTGACCTCATTCTCGTCCCAGTTCGTTCTTCATTTTCTTGAACCAACCAAGGCATCATGGCTGAAACCCGCTTCTTGCTCTTGGGCTATCTGACACATATATTCTTGTCGTCATCTTTATCTTATACATTGAAGGGTCATTTCTCCGGCTAGGTGCCCCCAATAATATCTGCGACCTTATATCACGGATCTTATCTCTGAAACAATACATGGAAATCTTTGTTGCTATAAATTGTCAATTTGTTGATTGGCATTCCACTGAAGAGTGTCATTTAGATTAACATACAGGATCTTGAAAGCAAAATCTTAGTATAACAAACAGAATAAGAGCTCTAGATATCAAGTGCAAGAGCGTCTTAGATTCAACCTTTCAACCATCATTTCAAGCATAGCTTGGATCCATAAGGATTTTGAATGTTGCGGCGATTCAAGGCTGTGAAGTCCCCCCAGATGACTCGGTTCATCCTCATGATTACCGCGTTGCTGCAGAATACTACTCTTTCTCAATTCTCATTATTTGCTTTGCCCTAAAAGGGTGGACTTGTTTGACCATTCGAGCGCAGAAATATCATTCTAAGAATAAAGTTCTAGGTGGGTGTGTTTTTAATTATACTTATGCTATTGGTCATTTTCCTCCCTTTTTTCTTTCTTTTTATCTTTTTTTTCCTTCTTTTTTCCTCTTTTTTCACGCGTTTATCATTATTTTTTTGAGGAAATCAACTCGTCACAGTCCTTTGTCTTGAAGACAATGATAAAGCAAACAACATTACCCCAAGTTATTCATCACAGTCACGATTTGAAAATATTACCATCACTCATGAAGCTAAGGTTTCTTAACTTGGATGGTGTATTGCAACCTTATTGCTTCAGCGAGTGCCCCAAAATTTCCACACTCTTATCCGAACAAACCTATTACTAGGTTTCGAACATAGAAGTGCTTTTTATTTAATCCACCTAATATTGTTATTCCCTTTTATTCCATACATATATGTCCTGTTTTGATTTATAACTCTTTAGTGGATAGAAGATTACGCTTAGAGTTTCAATTTCAAGCAACTCTACAATGGTTAACATTTGGAGCTTTTTCGTCCTTGAACGTCATCGAAATAGTAGTAGTCTTGCTTTGCTGACCAGAGTCTGTTGGGGAGATCACACTCCATCGTTATCACAACATCCAACTAATGACACATCTTGCAATTGATACCCATTGACCTACAACGGTGAGAAAAGATACACATCTATGTGCTTTCAAGAACATTGTATGTTAAGCAAAATGGGTTCTTTATGGAATAAAAATCAACAAACATGACGCATGCCCCTTTACAAAAGATCTTTACCACGTGTGGGCCACAGGTATTAAAGTGGATTCCTTGTATTACTTTAAGAAAGTCTTCTAATGCAAAGACATTTCTGGCTTTCTTAGTACTATGCAGACTTGCCCCTCATCCTTGGTCCTCCACTACTGGATCAATTCTCGTGTCAAGGTCCCATTATTGATCAACTTCTTGATCTCCTCGAGTAAAGGTCTACACTTTCTAGTGGGATGCCCTGGTGCCCCCATGTGGAATTCACATGTGCTACTCGAGTCGAAGCTATGGGCGGATGGATCAGGTGTAATCTTCATCGGTCTGGGAACAAGATAGTGACCTTCTGCCAAATGAGGTCATAAGTCTGAGATGGATCCCGAACACTTCCAAATTTGCACTCGTCCGAGGAATTTTTCTTGATGACCCCGAAGTGTCAGTCTGTCTTCTTCTTTTGCGGCCACGAAAACCTTGGAGGTGACACTCATTCGTTTCTTTATCTTTATCTAAATTTTTTCAATTCGATCCTTGGACTTAGACCCTAATTTTCCTCCTTGGATTGCGTACTCTATCATCTCTCCAATCGTCATAAAATCCTTGAATCTGATTCTTGATCTCTCCAACATCATATCGAAGAAATGAGAGGGAAGCGTTGCATGGAACAGAGGAGTCAACTCTTCTTATGCTATAGAAGGCTAAACTTGGGTTGCCGAACATCGCCACCTTAGTGCATACTCTCTAAAGCTTTCATTTGGTCTCATTTTCTCATTGAAGAAACTGACGACAGGGCGCTAAGTCTAAAACATATCTGTATTGACTCGAGAAGGCATTAGCAAGGTCACCCCATGACCGAACTTGGTTTCTGCTCAAACGGTTATACCACACTGCTGCAGGTCCCGTCAGGCTATCGTGGAAGTAGTGGGTCAAAAAATCTTCATTCTTCATGTATCCCTCCATTTTTCTGCAAAACATGGTCAAGTGAACCTCTGGTAGCTAGTTCTGTCATACAGCGCAAATCTGGGAATCTTGAAATCTGGAGGAATAACCAAATCAGGGACTAGGTAGAGTTCCCTCGTAATAAAAACATCTATTTTTTCTTTCCTCTTTAGCTCTTTCTCAATTCTTTCTTCTAGCAGGTCAAGCCTCAACTCCTTAGTTTGTTCCATTTTCTCAACTAGTTCACTACCATCGAACCCCAGAATTAAATGATAAAGTGCCATGCAATGATAAAATCATTAAACAATGCAAAGGATGTGATGCAAATGCAATGCATGAATGCAATAAGGTATTGATTCTACAAGTGATTGTTCCCATAGAACATCTTTCATTAAGACCAAAAGCTTTTATTACATCATGTATTAGGAGTTTACAGATAACGGTGAGCTCTAGCTCCTAATTTCTTGATCCCACTCAATAGTACTAACAGCTTTCCCTCGCGGTCTAACGCTGGATCTATATTCTGGCTTATCGGCGCTGTTGCGTCAGCTAAGTCTGCTACCTGTTGGGCCACTTGTCACGCTTGAGTCATAACAATCTTCATGTCTTTGTCTTTCTCCTGTATTTTTTGTTCGACCTTTTGTAGCTTGACAGTGACTTCTTTGAAACTTTCATACCCAGCCTGCTTGTATGCTTTACCACGAATCTCGTTGGTGCGTAAAGAAGTCTTGAGCCTTTCTATTTGTTCTTTGAGTGTTGCGTTTTCCATTTGAAGGGCTTGATATTCCTCTCCTTTCTGTTGCAGACTTGATTTCAGTATCTCGTCCATGGCCAGACTGATTTCCAACTCACTTTGGAGGATGTAGCGTTGGCTCTCAGTTTCTTTCAGCTTCTGTGACAATGATCTGGCTTTATTTTTACTAGTCTTGCATTTTTTCTTCCAACGTTCCGAATCATTCTTCAGCTGAATCATGCCATTAACCCATTCCTCAGGGGTGTCACCCATACCGGAATTCTTGAATTCAAAGTGCAACTTCTGGTACTTGTCTTGTATATTCTTCAATATTTTACTCGGATCATACCTCTTCTGCTTGAGCTGGCCGTACTCGAATGCAAGTTCATCTTCTGAGATGCTTTCATCCTCGACTCCTGAATTTGTCTCACTTGAGTGACCCACTTTTGTGTTACCCGAACCTTGGACTGTGGATTGACCCTTCATCGACTTTGCCCCTCGGGAATTGGCTGGTTAATTGTAGAATCGGGGCTGTCCGTCTTCAAAACCCAAAACTCCTATCCTAATAAGATCTTGAACTCTGTTCTTCAGGGATCCACAGTTCTCAGTGTGATGACCCGAATCCCCTATGTGGTAGCTGCACCAGATACAACTGTTGTAACCCTTCGGATAAGGAGGTCTCTTTGGTACAGACTTCACCGGTACGATAAGATTTCTTTCAATGAGAAATAGAAGTAGCTCGGTGTATCTCATAGGTACAGGACAATGCCTCTTTACGTCACTTGACTTTCGGGCTTCTCCTAGTCTTGCCTCTATTTCTTGGGTATCTACCCTAGATATGCCACATGTCTGTTTCTTGAGATTGATCACAAAATGATTCAACTTGTTGTATTTAACGGTGTTGTCTATCTTGACATTCTGACATTTATGTTCTACATTCTGATCCTTGATCGATTCTTCTCTAAGTTTGACAGGCTCCTTACCTTTCATCATAGCATTTATCTGGTTTATTATCTCGACCATTTGCTTCTTTAACTCTTGTACTCCACCTTGCTCGTTACCAGGACTGACACTGCTTGCCGAATCTAACCTGGAGTCTTTGAACGATCCTTCTTCTACTGTCCTTGATCTAGCCTCGGGATGAAACTCTAGAACCGAACCCTCTATCATCAGGTCAAAGAACCCTTGGTCCATCATGAACAATCTCTATTACGGGAGAAACCACTCGGGAATCAATACCCTATGTAATGCAAATGCGATGATATATGCAAAAACAAAACAAAAACAAAAAAGAAAACAAGTCAGTATCGGTTAAAATCAATAAATACATAAATAAAGGGCAAATTAAATACGATAAACAAACAAAACAACCCTATTTATATCTCGTCTAAAACACCTAGGTTATCCACATGGCTCTAAAGGGTAGGTTTCTATATGTTCTCTACATGCAGCTTTGGTGCTAGAAGGTACCCGAATTGTCCTTGATGTTCCATACTAAGGGTAAGAAGGCCCCCGATCATCACCCATTATAGGCTCATTTCAACCGGGTTCAATTCAGGGGGACCCATTCGCTTATGCCCCTATGAAGGAACGATATCCTCACGAAAGAATAAGGTACTCGATCCCCGAAGGTACTTGCTAAGCCCATACGGAGGAATGATATCCTCACGAAAGCATTAACGTTTCCCCCCACTTAAAAGGACGGGTTTATATGCCACATTTTAAATGCGTTAAAATAAATGCGCAATTATAACCGAATGTTACTTTAATAGTCACTTTAATCCGGGACTTTCGATATTAGCACAACGGTAATTATTTTGAAAAAGCTTGACTCTCATTTATTTTTTTGAAAAACAAAAATATCCCCAACGGAGTCGCCATCAGTAGCGATCTTTTCTTTTTTCTTTCGCTAAAAAATAGGGTTTCAACGGTGTTTGAGGGGTCTTACGAGCATCAAAATGTTTATTTTGTGGGGTTTTAGAAAAATTGAGTTTTATTAAGAAATGGAGTCAACACCGGCCACTTAGGAAGACCGGACACCGTAAAACCAGAGATTTTAAAAATGTTGGGTTCGGGAGTCAGTTACGGATGGGGAAGGATTAGCACCCCCCACACCGTCCAAAATTGGTACTTTAATAATTACCGCTTTATTAATATTAAACTTTTCAGATTAAAGTGACGATTAAGTTAAAATTTGGTTATAAGTGCGAGTAAATTTTAAAAGCCCCATTATCCGAGAGTAAACGCCCAACCACCATCATTATGCCTGATACTGGCCCCGTTTACGCTCGGATAACAAGGCACCGCATTGACAACTTATATTCCATTATGTAACCTTAAAAAAGCAAAATATAAAACATACAATTTACATTGACATGATATTAAAACATAAAATATGAATATTACAAAAAAATAAAAAAAAAATTAACACATGGACTTAAAACCTAACATATCATAATAACAACAAAGTATGAGCACGAACTAAAAAACATACTTTCAAGACTAAATTAATTAATCCTAACATGCTTGAACATATAAAACCACAAATGCAACAAATGCATGACATAGATAATATATGATGTTAAACTAATTAAATCTAAGCAACATGCTAAAAAAATAATACTTAACATATAACACAACTTAAAATAAAATAAAACTGAACATTAATATGTAACAAATATCACCCATTTTTGACACATAACCTAAAATGCAAAACAAAAATATACCATACTAGAACACATATACACATGATAAAAAATTTAGACTAAACATGCCCAATTAATAAAGCACATATATACATCGTGAATAGATAAACTAAATAAAAAATATTAACACAATGACACATATAAGAACATAAAAAAGCAACAAAAATACATAGAACACATGTGAAAACATAAAGAGCAAAATGAACATAAAAGAAGCTAAACATGCTATAAATTAACATGTAAAGTAAAGTACAAATTAAACATAAAAACTAACATAATGACATGATATGCCAATTAAATTAAGCATGCACTAATGCATACCAAAAAAGGACTAAATACACATAACATATATACTCATACACAAAAATAATGCAAACATGATAAAAATAGGAACAAAGGACATAAATAATTAAAAACCTGAAAAGGGACTGAAATAAAACAAAAATAAAACTGGAAGCAAAAATTAAAAGAAGAAGACACACATTCAAGGATCGCAATAAAGACTGAAACAAAGTTACAAGGACTGAAAGTGAAATTAAACCAAGGGGGAAGCTCAGACTGAAAATATTGAAAATGCGGAGGGTCTAAGCCAGCGGTTTTACCATTCAAAATCTGATTTCTATTAATTTTAGGACGAAATTGAAAGAAAACGAAAAGAAACAAGGACTGGAATTGTAATTAGACCAAGGGACAAGCTCAGATTGAAAAGTTAAAAAACGCGGAACTCCTTATGTTGTAATTTTACCATTTTTAAACTAAAAAGTCTATAAATTGACATTATTAGATCTGGTTGAAAACTTTTGCCATTTTAAATTTTGTTTTATAAAACAACTTCCCCTCTTTTCCCTAAGATCGACGCCGGCTCTCCTAAAACCCAGAATTCGGCCGCCACTGGCCACCATAAGCCACTGCCGACCGCCGTTCACCAATGGCGGTGGAACCCAAAACCCTTCAAAAAGGCTCATTCTTTAATTTTTTAACCTCGATCCGAACTCAAAATTTTAGGAAAGCAAACATTTTACCCTAGATCTATGAAAACCGAGACAATAAAATTTTAGAAACCCTTTGAGAGTTTGGAAGACGGTGGAGGAAAGGAGAAAATAAAAGGACAGATGTGTAGGTACCGTTCATCGGCGATCCCAACCTCGGCCACCATGTATGGTGGTTAGCCAAAGCTGAAAAGGTATATTCTTTTCCCCTTTTATGTATTTGATATATTTTTTTGGTTCGAATGAACATGCAAGAGAGAAAAAAAAGAAGCTACCTTTTCTGGGAAACTTTTTTTGTGTTTTTATTTATTTCAGATATGGTAAAAAAACTCGGTACATATGATATTACATTTATATATCCTGTGATTTTTTTGTTTGCCTCAAACTTTTGATTCACTGTTGAATGTGACTTGGATCCGATATCCCTATATTTTTCTAATTTTGTACATGTCCGGTTGGTGAGGCCCGGTGAGGGGTAGCGTGTACGACGGTAGAGGGTAGTTGGAGAGAGGAATAGTCTCTCAGCCAGATTTTATTTCGGTCGTTAAATCAGATTTGATCCAACGACTGAGATCATCTCAAACACGAACGGCTCGGATTTGATATGAAGGGTGATAAGGTGGCCTCTGATCTTAACACGAGGCTCATGGGAGGTGAGCGGTCTGGAGAGTGGGCATCACGCGTGCCAGTTGGATCATCTTGGTGTCATCTAGACCGTTGGATCAAATCTTGATCCAACGGTTGGATGGGCGACGGCTGCAAGGAAAAGAAGGGTTATCAAACTTGGTTTTTAGGGTTTTTAGATTAATTAGATGGGGTTTGGGCTTGGCCGAAATGGCCTATGTATTTAATTATGGGTTTCTTTTTTAATTATGTAATGGACTGGACATTATAATATACTTGGGTTTTTAATATATTATTTGCTTATATATATATATATATATATAATAATAATAATAATATGTATATACATACACACATAACATTTACATATAACATACGAGCACACATACAAACATTAATATATGTAACACACTCTTAATTAATATAATATACTAACATGCATATATAATCATACACATAATTAACATAAATACCCACATATTACACATACACACAATGTACACATAAAAATGTAAGTACGCATATGATACAAATACCATAGTAATTACTAATACGTACATACACAATACATACGCTATACATGCATTCGTACACACCACACCTATATATTACGTATATATTAATAACGCAAGTCAGCATATTATTTTAAGCCAAAAACCGAATAAATTACTGCATCCCAACTCCCAATTAATTGTTGCTTGATAAAAGTTTAATAATATTAAAAATATACAAAAAATATAAATATAATATGTTTAACGTATGATAAACTCAGCTTCGTGGTAAAAAAATTCAGCTTCAAACTTAACTTATTTTTATGATTTGGACATGTTATATTTGTTGCACATTTACTTATTTTTAATGAAACTTAACTTATTGTCTATGTTCAAAAAATGTTAATATTCGATCTTCTTTTAGTGTTGTAATATTTTAATTATCAAATATTTAATATATATTTTAACTATATTAAAAATGAATAATATTTTCATTATAAATGCATTATTTAAAAAATAAATTAAATATTAAACGTGTAAAATCACGCGTGAAATTAAAAAGTAGTATTAACGAAAAACAAGTTGTCTTGCTCAGTTACTTGGTTTGTTCTGTTTGAAAAATGAAAACCAAGAATTGATCGACTAAAAATTTAGTTAAACCAAATTACAAAACCGACCAAATTGAAAAAGTTAAATCAAACTAGTTCAATTAGATTTGAATATCAGAAGATGAAGCAATCCAAATTCAATTAATTGACTAATTTAGATAAAATAAAAGTTATAAGAATAACCCTACCAACTCAATTTATTTCCTTTATAACGACGTATGATTTCCATTATTTAGGTCAAAGTATCAAAGTTAAATGTTTGTATTTGGGAAGACAATAAGAAAAAGCAAACAAAATCCATAAAAAGAAGATAAAGTTGTTTGCAGTAAATTATGGTCATGTTTGGTAAACAGTGATATGAGTTAAAATTAGAAGTTTGAGCTAAAATTAGTGATTTTACCGGTCAAATTTGCTAATTTGGATGTTTGGTGAATAGTAAATTAAAATAGTTGATTGAGGTGAAACCTCTAATTTTGAAAAAGCTGTTAATAGGAGCTTTTTAAAATTAGAGATTTTGACATTAGAGTTATAAAGACCCTTTTACCCTTAACAACTATAAAAAATCTCTAAATAACCTAAATTTAACATTTTCTATTTTAATTCTTCACCCTCACGTATTTACATTGCAACATTTGTAAACTAATACTTTTTTGTTTTTTCTTTTTATTCTCACACATTTATATTTATATTTATATTTATATTTATATTTAATAATTAATTAAATTGTATTAAAATAACTATATAAATAATAAATTAATATATAGATCTTTCAAATATGCTTAGTAATGTTATATTAAAAAATATTTTTCATAATCTAATTAATATTAATAGATATAAAATATTGATAACTAATAAACTATTCAAACAAGTATCGAATATAATCATGTCTTTATATATTAATTTGTTTGTTTAAATAATTAAACAACTACCAGTTATCAGTTAATTTTATCAAATACTTTTATACAACTAGTTAATATAATTTTTTAGTCAAATCAACTAATACAATAGGCTATCAGCTATATGCTGATTTTCAAACAGGGCTATGTGTTGTAGACTTCGAATTTACCACTACCAGTTATGGTTCAGCCTCTTCAAATATAGAAGCTCAATGGGGCAGAGGTAAAATTGGAAATCATTTACAGCATGTGCATGTAATCCAAAAATCTCTTAAATTGTGGAGTAAAGTAAGGCACGGTTCAGTTAACAACGTCATAGTTTTTCATATTTCACAATCAATGCCCGGATTCTTGCAACTAATTATCTCAAAGTAAAAGATTAAAAATTATAGATGCAATTATATCAAGTAATTCTAACATGAGACGTGAATGATTCAATCATATTTCCACCTTGTAGCGATATACGAGTAAAATACACATCACTCAGTCACGTATTTTGATTACAAATGAAATATTTTTCTTCAAAGTTACAAGTTATAATTTAGTCGTCAATTAATTTTTTTAATAAACATGTTATTTTCCGTTAAATTTAAAATGAACGTCTAATTTCACTTGGTATAATAACTAATTTTATCCTTAAAATTATACATTTCTATTAATTATGTCCTATTTCAAAATTTTCGACAAATTTGATCATTCATATTCAAAATTTCATTAGTGAAGTGATTGTGTCTACTAATAGTAATAGCAAACGTTAGAGTCATAATGGATCTATTTCATTAGTGTGTCTGATGTCCAGTAGTATAGTAATTGTGTTTGTCAAGCTATACTATTTTTCAATTATCGAGTTTAACAGTAGCAGGAGGTGTGGCAAGTGGTCGAAGGGTGCAGTGTCGGAATTTTTAAACATGAGAAGTTAAATTTATTGAATTAGAACTAAATTGATAGAATGTATAGTTTTATATATTAAAATTGTTATTATACCATGTAATATTTTAATTTTAACAATAAAGTAACTTTTTGTAATAGATTTTTAATATCAAATTGCAACTTTTAGAAGGGAAGTGATACGTTTGTCTCCTAACACACAATTGAGTAATCTGAAATGTATTTTAGCCCTATATAATACATACATATTGCAGTAAGATGCTCTGCTGTATAATCTACCTATCTGCAACAGTGAAAGATTTAATGGCGCCATTGAACCAAAAAAAAAAGTAAAAAGATTGATTGACAATACATACACCAAAAATTCTAAGACTCCAAAGCAGAGGTTGTTTGCAGAAGATCATAAGGCGCCCATAAAGCATCCAAAGGACACGGCCTATTAGCATCGAGCCTCAACCACGGTTTCCCTTTCCCACTCCAATGCAACAAACTAGCCGGACCAGGATGTAAATCTCTACATAATCCTCTATAATTATCTCCCCCGAGCCCATGCTGGTTCCATCTATGATCAACCGGCGTTATGTTCCCTGCAAACACCAGCAAGAACGGCGGCAAAGACCCTAACTCGTATATCCTCATCCTCTTCTGAAGCTTCATCCATTCAACGATCTTCGTTGTGTAATCCCCCGCACGCCATCTTTGCAAGTCTATCACCATCACCCCGGTGTTGAAATAACAAGCCTTGCGATCCGAGAATGTTAAGGATAGAGTAGGGTTGGACCAGAAAGTTGGGGTGAAGTAGGACGTGAAGTTGGCGTCGCAATACTCGGGCGCCGCTAGAACCGAGTTGTCTCCCAGCGGTGTCGCGGCAAGCTTAGCGATGTCGTCGACGAGGATGAGGTCGGAGTCTAGGTAAACGACTCGGCGTAGGCAATGAGGGAGGAGGTTAGGGAGGTAGTTGCGAGCGTAGTTGAGAGGGCAGTCGAGCGCCGAGCGGATGGACGTGGAAATGTGTCCCGATACTGCTTTTGAGTCGTATAGGTAGATTTGGAAGAATAGGGAAGGGAAAGAGCGGGAGATTCTGCGGCGGAGGTGGTCGTGGTTGGCGGTGGCGGAGGCGATGAAATGGAAGAGGATGTTTTGAGGGCAAGAGGAGTGTCGTAGGATGGATAAAATGGAAGCCATTGAGCCACGTAAGTAGGCAGCGTCTAAGGTCATTGCTACATGAACAGCTTGATCAGAGCACATATCGTTTGTGTCAATGGAAGGGCAAGTCGGAGAGTTGTAAAACTGTGGAGCTTCTTTGAATCTTTTATAATTGGTGGTAGCGGCAGAGGCAGCATTGGTGGCGGAGATGAGGAGGAAGAGGAGGAGGAGGTGGTGGTGCTGGTGGTGTCGGTGGAGGAGGTGATCATGTGGTAGGATTAATGAAGGTTTTGACATTTTGCCTTAGTGGGGAAGGACGGAGGATCTAGATATTAGAAGAAAAACAATGTTAGATTGTAGCTTTTAACCTTTTCTAGATCGTGGAAGGCGACATATCAATGATATCCTGTATCCACTGCCTTTTGTCTTTGAACCCATGTTTTACTATACAATATGTTTTAGACTTAAATAAAAAATCAAGACCTAAATTATATTTTATATTTGCTTTTAGCCCTTAAAATATTTTTGGTCAAAATAACTCTCTAAACTATCATTTTTAGTCACTTTAAGTTTGGTAGCTATTTAAGTAAAAAAAATCGACTAATAAGATGTTGACACATCATAAGGATTTTTTGACCAGTAGATAGTTTAGGGACTAAAAGAAAAAAAATGACATAATTTAGGTACTTAATTTTAGCAAAAAAATAGTTTAAGGACTTAAAGTGACTAAAAATGATAGTTTAGATACTTATTTTGACCAGAAAATGGTTTAAGGGCTAAAAGTAAACAAAAGGCGTAGTTTAAGGGCCGATTTTTCATTTAAACCTATGTTTTACTGTATATGAAGTATGAGGAGGAAGATGATAGTTTTAAACTTTAATCCATAAGAAAATATTATGCGAAAATAAAGATGATTTAGTTTTTATTTAATTGGATAGACTATGGCTAAGGTTGTGAGAATGATTTATAAAATAATTTTTTCTAACTTTGTTTTGAAATATGATCAATTTTTAAGATTTTTAATAATTATTTAAAATTAATAAAATAATAATAATATTCAACGATATATTGCATTAGTAATATTCAGTAATGTGTGTCGACCATTCTAAAATTTTTAAATACTTTATCGTTACATCTAAAAGAAAGGACAACACTAAAAAAGCGAAACCTATATGGCTTCAAATTTCTTTCTTCTAGTTCCTAAATTTGCTCCGTAATTCTCCTTCTCCGTGGCATAAAAAATGATTTCAATTCCAGTTAAAGCCATGCAATAAGGATTTAATCTATATTACAAAAATAAGGGTTTAATCAAGTTGCAATGGTCAAATCAAATCTTTAAAATATATTTTATTATATATATGTTCAAATTTGGTATGCTTTTTCAAGTGGAGTTTGGTAATAGAATCAGGGTTAACTTTTGAATATAATAATAATAACAGCATCCAATAAAATCAAAATTATTGTCTCTAAACCACTATATCTTTTGCACCAAATAAATAAATAATTTTTTTTTGAAATGAAATAAATAAATAAATTTAGAACTAGGTAAATGGATGTCAATTATAGGAAAGCACCAAAGGGAAAACTTGAAATGCTACATCTTACAATGAAAAATGAAGGGTTCAAAGTGAGCTTTCAGTATCTATAATGTATAATAAAATATGTTTTATTTTAATTTAAACAAATAAAAGCAACAACTTCTATTTTATTTTAATTAAAAAAAATATTATGATATACAACTTTACACAAATATTTCAATTTTAAGATTTAAGGTTTTAGGTTGGAGTTTATGGTTTAGGGGTTAGGTTGAGGTTTAGAATTTATGTTGTAAGATTTAGAATTTAAGGTTTAAGGTTAAACTTTAGGGCGTTAATGTTTGAGATATAAGTTTTAGATTTTAAAAATTTAAATATAAAAGGTTGCGTAATTTTTTTACACACATCACATATCAAAATATAACCCTTATAATTTTTCTTATAATATGATCAAGATATTACATCGAACATTTAATGCACTGGCCTACTGTATAATATCTCGTTAAAATTTAAGCCTTTAATATTTAAAAAAAACTAATGTAATATTTCCTTATATCATTTAATAATCGATTTTATCACTACATCAATCCTTGGTTAAGGAATTCATTGAATTTAAATGAATAAATGTGAGCACAAAGTAATTTTAAATGATAAGCGCTCACATTTTTAAAGCTTTTAATGAGCATAAACCAAACAAATATGAATACTTCTTTGCTGATAATCGATGGCCACGTCACCTTAGTCTGGTCAACACTTGATTGGAGGATAGGTAGAAACCACATTAAAGAATGCCCTCGTAAAATAAATTGGTGGGCCCACAGAGAGAAACTTTGGGCCCCATTTGTTGAAAGTTCATTGTCGACTGACGAGTGATTGGGACATTGAAACAAGAAATTGGTGGAAAACTGTTCAAACAGAATTGGAGTCCTCGTCTTTATCTTTACTTTTAGAAAGATAATAATAATAATAATAATAATAATAATAATAATAATAATAATAATGTATTTATTGCGAATAAAATAAAGAAAAATAATAACAAGAACAAAGAACAATAATGAAAGAACAAAGAGTTGAGAGAAAGAGAGATACTTGTATTATTCTCAGTATAGGCTTGTGTACAATGCCTTCATCAAATTATTTATTTATAGGCATAAGAAGTACATAATAAATTAAACTCTAATTAATGAAGATAATATTCATAATGATAAAGTAAATCAAATCTTTTTGATAAAGTTCTTATCATGATAGACATCTACATAGATAAATATTCATAACACTCCCCCTTGGATGTCTACGAAGATAATGTGCCTCGTTAAAACCATACTAAGATAAAAACTCGGTGGGAAAATTTTTATTTAATAAAGAAAAAAGAGTACACACATCTTTGATACGCATAACATATGATTTAATCTCACTTGTACATGTGTTTGTTCCTTTGAATATGAATATATTTAGCTCTTCTGGAGCTTTCAATGAAAATTGTTCTTTAGGTAACAATATATAGCTCTTCTAGAGTTTTTAACTGATTTTTTTGCTACCAAAACTTATATCCATATTAACTTATTTCATATGCCAATTGATAACACATGTTATCTATAATTCCCAAAAGATTATATCAACTTTTGGCGGTGACGATATTATTACCTTTAGCGGTAAGTATTGTGATATTTACAATTATGCACCTTTCATAATGTGCTTTCTCTCAAGAACTTGTTGCTCTTCTGGAGCATTAATGTTTTTAGTACTCTAAGATATAGTACTCACATTTTCCCTTGCATTTAAATGAGAAAATATTTCTTATGCTTCTGCTAAGTATAAATCGTCAACATGATTGTAATTGATAAGTAATCATGTGAAACAAAATAAATAAATAAATATCATAATATATATATAAAGCGTAAATAATTAATGCGTAAAGTAAATAAATATAAAGCATAGTAAATTAAAAAAGAAGTAATTCCCTTCAAGGTTACGAGAATAATTAGAAGATGATTTATTCCCTTCAAGGTTTATAAGAAAATCAATAACGTCCAAATGAGTTGGACCAACAACTTCCAAATAGTTGGACCAACAATGTCCAAATAAGTTGGACCAATATCATCTTCGTCATTTTGATAAACAAAATTTGCTTTTATTTTTTCTTTATCATTCAATTATTGTTGATTTTTCAGCGTACGAGACCAATGGTTTATAACATCGCATCGGTAATAAAAAAGATTTCATTTACTTAGAATGATCTTTATCACTTTTGTCATCCTTATAATCTCACTTCTGGTGAGTTATTACTTTTGCGATCCTTATAATCTCGCTTTTGGTGGGTATAAGTGTTTTTTTAAAATGATCATCTTGTCCATGTCTATATTCATGGCCTCAGCCACGACCACATTCACTTCAGGGAATGGAGCGAAGTAAATTTAACATTATATTTGCATTCACTTTGGGAATACCTCCCATGAAAATTCTTGGATCATGATGAATTTTCGTAATCTGAACTTGAGAGAAGTCTATAGTCGAGTTTTTTGACGCAGAAGAATTATTGCTTTCGAGCAAAATCGTTGTAATTTATTGCACTTTAAAGTCATAGTTTAAAGAATAAAAAAATAAAATCAGAATTTACCAATATTAATTTTTCTCTCGAGGATAATAGAGCAATAGCAAATGACCAAGACAACTTCTTATAATCTCTTTATGTCATGTCTTATCATTCAAATTCCTATACCAACCTCAACAAGTGCAATCAACATCCAAGAGAATGAAGTCGAGTGTGTTGTACTTCACCTTTAATCTAATATCTCGCGTAATGATTTAAGAGAGTAAATCCGTGCAAAGTAGAAGTACATGAATATCATTATAAAAAAAAATATAACTTTCAACATTATCAAGATAAAATAGAATAATACTAATAAAAATATTATTTTAAAGAAAATGATATCAATCTCTGATTACACTACCACTGAGTAACCAATGGATTTTTTAAAAATTAAAAATCAAGTTAAAGATTAAGAGAGAATGATAATCGATAATTAAAATACAATTGGGGAAGAAAAACTTATCTTTGATTCATGCTAGAATCAAATTCTTTTCAATAATTCCTTTAGGATTCGAACGACAAACACATCAGTTGGTTAGAGTCTCGTGATGATAACTTATTGTGAATAAAATAAAGAAGAACAATAACAAGAACAAAGAACAAGAATGAAATAACAAAAAGATAAGAGAAAGAGAGAGATTGTATTATTCTCAATATAGACTTGTGTACAATACTTTCTGAAATCATCTATTTATAGGCATAAGAAGTACATAATACATTAAACTCTAATTAATGAAGATAATATTCATAATGCTAAAGCAAATCAAATCTCCTTAATAAAATTCTTATAATGATAAACATCCACATAAATAAATATTTATAACAATATTATATTTTTTAGTCAGTAAATTTACTGGATACTGTGTTTGGAAAAAACTAATGGCTCATATGGACGAATAGAATTTATTTCGTGAATTAGGGATATTATAATAAAAGGGTAAAACCATCGGAAAAACTGAACGAGTTTGAAAGTCGTTGAAAAGACTAAATGAGTTTAAAGAATTTTTGTTAAATCCATAAAGAAAATATAAAAGAATACTCTGTGTATTTTCATTAATTGATAAATAACATTTACAATGTATTTATAGTAGTAGAATTACTAACTAATCTATAATTACTAATTAAACTGCAGCTAATTAATTAGTTAATAAACTAACTAATTAGTAACTAACTAAAACTATATACAACAATTTTGATTGGAAAATGAAGAGGAAGAATATTTCAAGCCACAAAGTCGTCCTAAAAGACAGGATGACTTCCCTTTTGTAATGTAATGACACTCTTATTTCACGAAATAATCTAATATCCAACGAAATTGCATTTTTAGTCATTTGAAATATAAAAAATATATTTTTTCTCACCGTTAAAGTTTAAAAAATTATATTTTCATCATTAATATTATCGTCTATTACAAAATAATCACTAATATTATCAAATTATCACAAATATCATTATGTTTTTCTTTTGATTTTTTTAGATATATTTTTTAAATTGTAGTTAAAAAATTATGTTAAATGACTAAACTGATATTTTAACTGTAATTTAGGATCAAATTAGCTTTTAACTTTTTCTAACATACAATATCATCAATTTAATTGGCACTAATGACCAAGTGACCATTTTATGATAAACGTTGATGTTAGTGATCATAACATAACTTTTTATATTTCATTATTAAAAAATAACTTGTACAAATGTTAGTTACCATAGATAGAACTGCCACATGTTGTAATAAAACTCAATTTTTTTTAAAGATTTCTACACGGATGATGATGGGTGTAAATTTATCAACAATTTTAAATGTATCCTAAAAATTTATAATTAATTGTATGCAAATATTTTAAAATTATTTAAATTATTTAAGGGTTTATTTGGGTAAATTTCTCGATGAGGACTTAACTAAAATTTTTAACAAAATTTAATGATTTTATAATTACTCGTTAACGTGATATATAAATCAAATGAACGCATCAATAAAATTGTGCACATAGACTGTAACATTAAAGAAAGTTGTTAATTTTAAATTTTAGGGTTTAAAATTTTAAATTTAAATTAGAATTAGAGGTTTAGGGATAAATATTTAAAATTTTTAATTTAAACGTAAAAGATTGTGCAATTTTTTATACATTGTGTATCAATTTTTTTTTAAAAAAAAATTAAATTAAACGTTTAAAAATTTATTTTTTATACATGTGCCGACAAACTTGTTAATTTAGGCTTTAGATGTCATAAGTAAGGTTTAGTAGCTTAGATTTACTATAAATTAGGGGTTATGTTTAGAATATAAGATTTGGAGTTTATTTTTTTATGAATAACATCTAGAGTTTATAACTTAGGTCTTAGGATTAAGATTTCAAAATTTAAATTAAAAAACAGATTATGTAAAATAAATTTATACATAATAACAAAATAAATTGCTTAAAATTTTAATATTTAAACTTAAAATATTACACAACATATGTATGAAAAAAACTTTGATACACAAGCCGTGTAAAATTTAGTTTACAAGTGCCTTTTAATTTTAAGGGTTAGAGTTTTAGTTTAGAGATTTAAGTTGTAGGGTCTAAAATTTAAGGTTAGTGTTTAGGATTTAGGCATAAAGTTTAAAGTTTAGGATTTAGTTTTTAAGGTTAGAGTTAGGAATTTAAAATTTAAGTTTTATAGTTTAAATATATAAATTTGTGTAAAATTAATTTTACATAGCATAGCATGTGTATCAAAATTTTATCTCATATATATTAAAAAATAACTTCTATTTATAAGCTGGAATTGGATTCATAATTATCCGACTTTCATGTATTTTTTTATCAATAAAAACAATTACAGAGGCTGAATTTGCTGTGGCCTGTGGGATCACATTAGTGACACGTGTTGCGAAAGAAAAAGCCCAACTAAAGAATCCCTTCCACTTATAAATATATCTCGACCGTTTCCCAACGGCACAAAAGTGAAGGTCCATCCATTTAAACATGTCCCGTCCCCTGCGGAGCAACTTAAAATGAAATTATTTCTTCAATTTTCTTTAAAAATGAAGACGCTTTTATAAGTGGGTTTTTTTCTCTCAAGTTTCTTTACTCGATTTCTCCACATTTACAGAAAGAGCAATATACTTTTTCAAGATTCTGAAAATGGGTAAGGATTTTTAGATTTTCTTTATCATTCTTGTTATTTCATCCCCGAACCATGCTGATTGTCAATTATTTAATCTTTATTAGTTTCTTGTAATCAATCATTATATATATTGTTGCAAAAGAAAACTTGATAAGTTAGACTATGATTAAGTGCTTTCCTTTTGTTGACTAAGAGATTTATTTTTGGTATTTTTGTAGGATGTTGGTCGTAGTTTGCAGATGCATTCTTCTCTGGTTCGTAGGCTTTCAATGAAACAAGGATTGGAGGTTGTTTTCTTTTTCTTTTTTACTTTTTTTCTCACGGACTATTAGTGGTGTCGCTTACCATGTTTTCTGTTTGAGCAGGGACATCAGGGTTGTGTAAATGCTGTGGCTTGGAACTCAAACGGTTCATTTCTGATTTCTGGTTCCGATGATGAACGGTCTATGTTTTACTACGAGTGTAATAGGTAGCATGAAAGGGGACAAATATTGTTTTTCAAGATTGCCTTGTTTACATTTTAGTTTGGAAAGTGTTTGTGAAGTCTTGAGTCTTTTAGTAATCCTTCTGAATCAGGATTATTGCATTGTTTTTCAATTTGTTGTCTTCACCAGGCTATAATTGTTGCTGTGGTTGTTATAGGACTTTGGTTTCCTTCTCTACGGATTCTATGCAACAATGAAGTCTTTTTAAATGCATCAAATTACTAGTTTGATGTTTAACATCACTTTAGAGTTTAGATGGCATGAGAGGACATTAAACAGTGAACAGAAGGATGTCCCTTGATTCTTGTGTTAATGGATTATCATCTGAAAGTCACATGGTTGTCGATGTAGCTTGAAAATTTTCTATTTTGTTTGTCAATTTTTGTCTTTAATTGATATCTCAAATTTGGCATTGTAGAGTTGCCATACTGAGCCAGTTTAACGAATATAAGACATTCATGTTCCGAGTTGCTCTGTATTTACTCGCATCTCTATTTTACGTGGTGGGGCAAAGAGATCATTAGTTGATCCTCCTGGACACACTTTGGCCATGAAATCGTGTGATATCAGTTCTACTAGACTTCATTTACTTCTTGTTGGTGGGAGGTATGTAGCTGATCTTCCCTTTCTTAAACTTATTTGCTCTTTTTGTTCCCCACTAATCTTGTCTTGGAATGTTTTTGGTGATGCATTTGCTTGTCTGTACGATAGAAGGATGCTGCCACCTTTGACCTCCTGCCGGAAAAGAATGTTACTGCCTACTTGTTTTAATTATTTCTGCCCAATGCATCTTTCTGACCGTGTTAGTTTGAATTTCTTTGTTACTTCATACTCTTGTTGACTTCTTTCTTGGAAATATCTTGGTAAACTTCATGATGACCTTCACCCCGTACTAAATAAACTAGAGCACCGACCACCTCTTGTCTTGGAATGTTTTTGGTGATGCATTTGCTTGTCTGTACGATAGAAGGATGCTGCCACCTTTGACCTCCTGCCGGAAAAGAATGTTACTGCCTACTTGTTTTAATTATTTCTGCCCAATGCATCTTTCTGACCGTGTTAGTTTGAATTTCTTTGTTACTTCATACTCTTGTTGACTTCTTTCTTGGAAATATCTTGGTAAACTTCATGATGACCTTCACCCCGTACTAAATAAACTAGAGCACCGACCACCTCTTGTCTTGGAATGTTTTTGGTGATGCATTTGCTTGTCTGTACGATAGAAGGATGCTGCCACCTTTGACCTCCTGCCGGAAAAGAATGTTACTGCCTACTTGTTTTAATTATTTCTGCCCAATGCATCTTTCTGACCGTGTTAGTTTGAATTTCTCTGTTACTTCATACTTTTGTTGACTTCTTTCTTGGAAATATCTTGGTAAACTTCATGATGACCTTCACCCCGTACTAAATAAACTAGAGCACCAACCACCTCTTTACAGTGTCTTTCAAAATGATATTTGGAGTAGAAGCAACACTGCTGCTAGAGCATTCATATTTTATTTTGATTTCTATTTTTCTCTTTTTTTCATTCTTCTGTTAAGTGTCTTGAAATTTAGGTGGATTGTTATGTAGCTTAAGCTCTTCCATATGTATTTCAGTTATACTCTAACATGACGGTTACAGATTGAAAAATGCAGGATGCTGGGCATGCAGTGAAGTCCTGGATGGACATGGTGGTGATATTGGGCCTACACTAAGGCTTGAATGTTTTTGTACACGTGCTGCCTTGTTGCTTAAGGTTCAATGATTATTTTGTTATTTTTTGTGGACCATTCTTCTATTTGACATTCCATTATGCTGATATTTTAAATTGTTTCATTTTGCCAATGTTTTAGTTGTTCTCTTTTGCATTTTTATGGTATTTAAATTTTAAATTTTATCATCACATATGCGTTTATATCTATTCTTAACTCCATTACAACTTTCACATTTTAGTTTTCTTTTACATTTTTATGGTATTTAACTTTTAACCTTTTATCTTTACATATGAGTTTATATCTATTCTTAACTCGATTACAACTTTATCATGCTTTTATCTTTTTGGTGATTATTGGATGTAGAAGATGCTTAACTTTTTTGTTTTTAGGTAACAATGTTTGTATGCCAAGTACTGAAGTAATATTCAATAGATAATCATTACTCTAAATTTATTTGAAATATTGGTTCCATGTTACTGGTACTCTCAGTTGCATGTAATTTATTGCTAGTTTACATCATTTGAATTTTCTAATTGGGTACACTAGCCTCTCTGTTTGCAGCCATATCATCACTGAAACAGCAGGTTGAAGGTCTCCAGAACCTTGATCAGTCTGTGGAGATTTTGACCTATTTGCTTTGCACTCTTCCTGGTTGGAATGAGAAAAATGTTCAGGTATACGATTTTTTGTCTGTAGAGGGTAGCGTGACTTCTTTAGCCTCTCCTCTTTTCACTTAGTATTGGGTGTCAAGACTTTTAAATTGAATGACACAGGTCCAGCAACAAGTTATTGAAGTTATCACTTATCTAGCCTCCAGTGCTACAAAGTTTCCAAAGAAATGTTTTGTTCTGTGCCTTCTTGGTAAGTACTAGTTTGACACATGCATTCTCAAATAGCAGGCTGTTAGAATTTGTTATGATTGTCCTTCTATACTCGGTTTTTGTACCTAAATTTTTTTCTATCCTGTATCAAAATTAATATTCATTCAGTCTCTCATTATGGTGCCTGTTGTTATTTTTTTTTGCGTTGACAGGTATATTTGAAAAAGTGATCAGAATACTTTGTTTTTTAAGTTTCATGCTATTTTTATTTGCTTAACCACTTTCTCCGAGGCAGTAGGTCCAGGATTTGTTTTCGAAAGGGTAAGTGGAGATCAAATATTAAAATTCTGATCATTAATTCCTTTGTTGATTTCAGTTCATTCAGTTGAGCATTTACAGAAGCAGAGATCAAGAATACTTTGTTCTTTAAGTTTCTTTTCTTCTTTTATTTTGCTTCTCTTGAATACTGCATAAAGAATTATTTATTGCAGCTTTATAAAATAATGAAAGAGCACAAGAATCCCAAGGTTCTGAGTGAAGGTTTATTGTGGATGGTCTCTGCTGTTGATGACTTTGGTGTATCACATCTGAAGTTGAAGGTAATTCATTCATCTTAACTATTTCTCATTGATCAATTTTAATGTATCTATTAGCATGTTTACTTACACATCGTTGCTAATTGTAATGCAGGATCTAATTGATTTTTGTAAAGATACTGGACTGCAGTCTAGTGCTGCAGCCACCGAAATGCTACAATTAAGGTTTTGGGTGCTTTACACAAGTTTATTGGCCCAGGTGATGGCTGATACCTGGCATTGTCCTATTTTGAGTTGTCTATTCCAGCTTCTGTTTATGATTCAACATTCTATGAATTCCCTTTTTCACATTTATCTTTTTCCTTGGACATTTTCACAGAAATCAAGGGATTTCTTACGGATGTAAAACCTGCATTGCTTAGTGCACTTGATGTTGAATATCAAAAAAATCCATTTGAGGTATGTGTACTATAATGTTAATCCGTGGTTGCTTGAGTTGATGGACCAATAAAAGCTAACATATTTACTGAAACCATTGAATACCATAATACGTTGAAATGAATTATTATTAAGTGAAATAAACTTGGGGACAGTGAAAAATTTTGCTTTTCAAATTTTTGCTTTTTGCTTTTCATTTCTGAAATTTTTATTAATAAATTAACATCTATTTGCTTCTGTATGTTATATAATGTTAATGTTTATTATGATGGACCAATTTATAAATATTTTTTGAAACATTTGAATCTAATCTTCCAGGCTTAGTGAAATAAAGTTGGGACAATAGGATATTCATTTTGTATTTTATTACTACTTCACTGTTCAGGTAATTCTGCTGCTCTTTCAAAGAAAACTGTCAGGGCATTGGCACCTTTTTGTTGAGTCAGGACATCGTAATCAACCTCTTTGTCCGTTGGTGGACTTGATAGTTTGCCACGTTAAGACATTAGCAAAAAGATCAATCCTAAGTCCTACCCTGTTAAAGAGCTTGGAAAGTCCTGATTGGAAGGTATTGCTATCTTTATATCTGATCATGTTTGTTGTTCGCCCCTCAAATTTGTTATCATTTTGATACATGATTGATTCCCTTAATTTGTATTATTGGTGGTTTCCCTTGTTTATTCATTCTAGGTTCGTTTGGAGTCTATTGAAGCTGTGAACAAAATTTTGGAAGAGGCTAACAAGCGCATTCAACCTACTGGAACAGGTGTGCTATGGGTAGCAACTTTTCTGGACTAATTGGGACCCTCTATATTGTTCATTGTGGCAAGCATTCTGATCATGTGGGTTATTTGATTGCCAGGAGAGCTGTTTGGTTCTCTTAGGGGGAGGCTATTTGATAGCAACAAAAATTTGGTTATGGCCACTTTGACTACCATTGTCAATGTTGCATCTGCAATGGGACCGGCTGTTGAGAAAGCAAGCAAGGTTTGGTGGACACAATTTATCATTTAAAAGAACTTTGATTCTTTTAGGTTCTTTGAAGAATAAATTCATGCAAGATTTTTTTAATTGCAGGGAATACTATCGGATATTTTGAAATGCCTTAGTGACAATAAGAAGCATATGAGAGAGAGCACCTTGTCTACTTTAGATGCTTGGAATGCAGCTGTTCATTTTGACAAAATGGTGATTATTTTTTGATTTCAATCTTGTAGCTTTTAATATCTTTGTTAGATATTTAGAATAATTATGTTGTTTTAGGTTCCTTATATCACGTCAGCACTAACAGACACTAAGATTGGGGCTGAAGAACGTAAAGATCTTTTTGATTGGTCAGCTAGGCAACTTTGCTCAAACACATAATTCCTGATGCTATGCATCTGCTCAAACCAGCTTGCTAGTTGAGGTTTACTATTCATTTTTTATCTCTTGACTCGTATATATTCCTTCTTCCTCTTTCTCATTAATATTATCTTGCTGATGAGTATATTCCTTCAGGTTGCAAGGGTGCGACTTCATGGGTTTTCAGAGCGTGAAGTGTCAGTTGTCCGAGCTTTATTGATATCGGAGATTGAATCTGCCTATTTGGAGCGTGATCAAATGCAATCAACTAGCTTACGAGATGAATATATTCAGGTATATTATTGGAGTGGCTACAATCTTTTCCATTTATCTAACTTGAGGTTTGTGAATTTAGAACAGTCCGTTATCTTCTTCATTTTCATCTTGCAGCACTTTATCCACAATGAACCTGTTATTGGTATTGAGTATGAAGCTCAACTCCAAAAATCTATTTTGCCTTGTGAGTAAACAATTTTTCTCTAGTTATATATAGCAATGAACCAGGTTCAATGTTTTGTATTTGTACTAATTATGATTATGCATGCATAGATATATCTGCATCAGAGGTGTCCAAATACGCAGAGAAATTACAAACATCATGCAGTTGTGTCCTAAAGACAATTGAACCTCAAGCTTCTGCTACAATTGATGACCTTAAAAATGTGGTGTCCAAGATCAATAATTTTGAGAATGAAGGGACCATTATCCCATGGGATGAAGAGTACATTCCAGAAGAATTGGTTAATGTAAAACCAGCTCCAGGGTAAAGTTGGCCTTTCTACTTCTGAATGTTCTTGTATTATATATTTGCAACTGTTTTACCTCGATAGCTATTTATACTTTGGTGTATCACATCTGATGTTGAAGGTAAATCACTCATCTTAACTATTTGTCATTGATCAATTTTATTGTAGCTGTTGGCATGTTTACTTACACATCGTTGCTAACTGTAATGTAGGATCTACTTGGATTTTGTAAAGATACTGATCTGCATCGTTGCTAACTGTAATGTAGGATCTACTTGGATTTTGTAAAGATACTGATCTGCAGTCTAGTGCTGCAGCCACCTGAAATGCTGTATTATAGGTTCTGGGTGCTTTCCACAAGTTTATTGGCCCAGGTGATGGCCGATACCTGGCATTGTCCTATTTAGAGTTGTCTATTCCTGCTTCTGTTTATGATTCAACGTTCTAGGAATTTACTTTTTCACATTTATCTTTTTACTTGGTTGTACACTTCTACAGAAATCAAGGGGTTTCTTACGGATGTAAAACCTGCATTGCTTAGTGCACTTGATGCTGAATATCAAAAAAAATCCATTTGAGGTGTGTATTATAATGTTAATCCCTGGTTGCTTGAGTTGATGGACCAATAAAAGCTAACGTATTCACTGGAACCATTGAATACCATAATATGTTTAAATGAATCATTATGAAGGAAAATAAAGTTAGGGACAGTGAGGAAATTTCATTTTGCTTTCACTCAAATTTCCCATATTCCTATTTGCTTCTATCCTGTTCTCTGACATATTTTATTAATAAATATAAGGATGTGTAGGATAACACGATATGTATAAGAGTTGTATGTAATGTAAAAGTCTTGCAAGTTATGTAAAAGATCAAGAGTTATCTATTAGTAGGATAAGGATTAAGAGTTATCTAAGAAGTCTTCTATTGTAAGGAGTCCTAGTTAGAGTTAAATCCTCAAGGACTCTATAAAAGAGTTCTATGTTGTAACCTATTATTCATTCGAAAAGAAACAAAAACTTTTCTCTTGTTTTCACAAACTTTCTCTTCTTTTTACTACTCTCTACATGGTATCAGCTTGGTTTCGATCCTCTAAATAAAACCCTAGTCGATGGCCAACTTTTCTTCTTCTTCCTCGACTGAAATTACTTCTTCACCAGAAATTTTTTCTGGTTACGATGATCTCAATGAAACTTCCAGCCTTGTTATTACTTGTCATCGATTTGAATGGTAATAATTATTTGGAATGGTCTCAATCTGTCAAGATTTTCATCTCGAGACGAGGCAAATTGGGCTATATCACGGGGAGATTGAACAGCCTCGACCTTTGCTGCTGGTTATACCAAATGGATGCAGGAAAATAGCCGTGTGATGTCCTGGTTGCTCAATTCTATGACCCTAGTGTAGGCGGGAACTTTCTTCTTTACCAAACAGCAATTTGAAATGCGGAGGGCTGTCCAAGAAACATATTCGAGTCTGAGATAACATCTCGTAATTGTATGGGATTGAAGGTTAGGCTTCGGTTCTCAAACAAGAAGGAATGTCATCACTCTATACTACAACACATTAAATGCTCTTTGGCAGCAAATAGATCTTTATGAGCAGAATGAATGGGAGACACCAAGAGATCTTTGCTCTGTACAAGAAAAAATTACTGCACAACGCAGAATTTTTCAGATTTCTTCATGGTTTAAATAAAGAATTAGATGCAGTTCGTAATAGGATTCTTGGCAGCTCCCTCTTCCTTCAATTAGAAGTTTTTTTCTGCAGTTAAGAAGGAGAAAAGCGGCGCAATGTGATGCTCCCCGAATACTCTTCCCATGAAGGATCTGCTCTTCTCACTCAAACAACTTCTACTAAGAAAAAGGCAGGCCATGGTGTGAGCATTGCAAGAAACCTGGCCATTCCAAGGAGAAGTCTTTGGAAACTTCATGGTAAACCGATCGATTGGAAGCCAAGGTCTTCTAGAGACACACAGTCCCATCGCTCACGCCTCGAGTGTCACAAGTTTTACCAAGGAACAGATCAAGACCTCGAAATTGTTTGGAAAGTTTACAAGCCTGGTGAGGCAAATCGGCCATGAAAGAAATCAAGTAGTAACTCCTTTCCTATAGCCCTATTATCCACACAACTTACTCCAATGTGGATCATCGACTGGGCATCATCGACCATATGGTGGTAACAAGGAATTGTTCCTTCAATACACAGACATCTTCATCGAGTAGATCAATTAAAAAAGCTTTTGATGGCTCACTTTCTCTAATTCAGGGCTGTGGTTCTATTAGTATTAATGATAATCTGTTGCTCCATGATGTCTTATTTGTTCCCAACCTTTCGCAACTTTGATATCTGTTAGCAAGCTTTCAATGATTTAAATTGTTCCACAATGTTTAATGCTTCTGGTTGTGTTTTGCAGGCAATGGAGTCGAAGACAATGATTGGCAATGCTAGATTGCAGAATGGCCTCTATGTTCTTCATGGCAATTCACCCTCTTCTATCTCTAAATCTCCTTGTTCCTTTACAGCATGAGGACAACGTAATGATGTTTTATTGTGGCACTTTAGGTTAGGTCATCCTAGTTTTCAATATCTTGCAAAATTGTACCCTTCCTTATTCATCAATAAAAAGCCAAGCTTCTTTAAATGCCATATCTGCCCTCTTGCTAAACAAATCAAAGCATCCTATTTGCCATCTACTTATAAACCATCTCACCCTTTTTCTTTGATCCATAGTGATGTGTGGGGCCCTTCTAGAGTGAAGAATGCTGATGGTTGTAAGTGGTTTATTACTTTTATTGATGATCATAGTAGGATTACTTGGACTTATTTGATGAAAGAAAAAAATCAAAACGAAAGCATCTTTGAGAAATTTTACACCATGGTCATTACCCAATTCCATACTAAAGTCCAATTGTTCAAGTCGATAATGGCGGTGAATTTTTTTGCTAGGTCTTTGGGTGATTCCTTTTGAAAAAGGGGATAGTTGATTAGTTCTGTGTTGACACTCCCCAACAGAATGGAGTAGCGAGAAAGAAAGAACAGACACCTTCTTGAAGTCACTCGATCCTCTTGTTTACCAATAATGTTCCTAAGTACTTGTGGGGAGAAGCCTTGTTAAGCGCCACATACTTGATCAATCGCATGCCCAGTGAAGGTTTTGAAATTTAAAACCCCTCAATCCATTTTCTTGGACAAATATCCCCACTTTAAGCCCCTTTCTTGTATATTACCTCCTAAGATCTTTGGGTGTACAGTTTTTATTCATAATTCAGCCAGTAATAGGTCCAAGTTAGATCCTAGATCTATAAAGTGTGTGCTAGTAGGGTATTCTTCACTTAAGAAGGGCTATAAATGCTATCATCCACCATCTCGAAAATTCTTTGTTACTATGGATCTTACCTTTTTTGAGCAGGACCCTTACTTTACTACGGGTGCAACTTCGGGGGAGAATTGGGATGATCTTGACCTTCCTACCAACATCGGGTAATCTCTCCTATTGTTTCTATACCTTGATTTTTTCATCCACTCACTCCACAAATTCGTCCTTGTTGCCTACAACACCCTCAGATTTCTCACTGTATCTCCTTTACAAACACAAACAACTCCTCAATATCCTTCCAAAACACCTACTCCACCCAAACAACTTTTGACCTATACAAGGAGAAAGAAAACTATACGAGGCCATCTTGCAATCGACACTTGCCGAGAATTGGATTTGAGTCCAATTGCCAATATGGAAGATGAAGGAAATGTAATCGTAAGTCTACTACTCCTAAAAACTGGATGATTTTCCTATTGCTATTAGAAAAGGAGTTAGACGATTGCACTAAACATCCTATCCAGAAGTTTGTTGCTTACTGACTCATTGATGCCATCCTTTAAAGCTTTTACAAAGCAAGTTTAGATGAAAAGAAGTTTCTACAACTATTGATGAGGCACTAAAGCATCCTAAGTGGAGAAGGGCTGTTGAAGAAGAAATTAGTGCACTTGAGAAAAATGGTACTGGACAATAATGGATCTTCCCCAAGGTAAAAAACCATCGGTTGTAAATGGGTTTTTTTCTGTGAAATATAACTCGATGGCGGTTTTGAGAGAGATATAAAGCAAGGCTCGTGGCTAAAGGATATACACAGACCTATGGGATTGATTATCTGAAACCTTTGCTCAGTGGCAAAACTCAACACTATTCGAGTTTTGTTAAGTCTTCTTTGTCAACAATGATTGGAATCTACACCAACTGGATGTCAAGAATGCATTTCTTAATGGGAAGTTAGAGGAGGAAGTTTATATGAAGATCCCACAGTCCGAAATCAGTTGAGGGAAATCAGAAAATTTGTAAGCTCAACAAGTCACTTTATGGCCTAAAGCAATCTCCTCGAGCTTGGTTTGACAGTTTACAGGGTTATTACGAAGAATGGATACTGCAAGTCACTAGCTGATCATACACTCTTTATTAAGGTAACTTCAAAAAATAAAAGGGTTATCTTAATTGTTTATGTGGATGACATAATCTTGACAGGATGATGATGAAGAAATTAGCTTCTTGAAGAAGAATCTTACGAATAGAGAGTTTGAAACAAAAGACTTGGGAAGCTTAGATACTTTTTGGGCATGGAGGTTGCAAGGTCAAGTAAGGGGTTGGTGATAAATCGGAGAAAGTATGTCCTTGATCTACTAGATGAAGTGGAATGCTAGGGTGTAAACCAAAGATACACCAATGGAGGCGAGCTTGAAATTTACTAATGAAACAGGCTCTTTAGTTGACAAAGAAAGGTTTGAGAGATTAGTGGGAAAATTGATCTATCTATCACTCACAAGGCGGACATCGCTTTTTCAGTTAATGTGATCGGTCAAGCATATGAACAATCCAAATGAAGAACACATGGCAGCAACAACAAAAAGAATCCTCTCGGTACTTGAAGAAGACTCACGGACATGGTTTATTGTTTAAAAAGACACGAGATAGATCTGTGAAAGTATTCACCGACTCTAGCTGGGCTGGAGAACTCTTGAAAAGAAGATCAACCAGTGGCTCTTGTACTTTTGTTTGGGGAAATCTCGTAACTTGGAGGAGTAAGAAGCAATCGTTGTCTCGTATAGCGGTCGAGAGGCAGAATTCGAGCTTTGGCACTAGGAATGTGTGAAGGAATTTGGCTACTTAAGCTACTGATGGAGTTAAACACAGACCAAGAAAATAAGTTTGAGATCTTGTGTGATAATCAATCAGCAATTCAAATTGCTAAGAATCCAGTTCAACATGACAGAACAAAACATGTTGAAATAGATAAGCTTCTTTGTTATATACTCCTACAGAAGGACAGCTAGCTGATGTACTTACAAAAGCTTTACCCAAATCAATTTTTTGATGAGTTCTTATCCAAGCTGGGACAACGTATACTCTCCAGCTTGAGGGGGAGTGTAGGATAACACGATATGTATAAGAGTTGTATGTAATGTAAAAGTCTTGTAAGTTATGTAAAAGATCAAGAGTTATCTATTAGTAGGATAAGGATTAAGAGTTATCTAAGAAGTCTTCTACTGTAAGGAGTCCTAGTTAGAGTTAAATCCTCAAGGACTCTATAAAAGAGTTCTATGTTGTAACCTATTATTCATTCGAAAAGAAACAAAAACTTTCTCTTCTGTTTTCACAAACTTTCTCTTCTGTTTTTACTACTCTCTACAGGATGCACGCATCTGATCTGTTTTTCAAGCTTAGTGGCCTATATTTTAGGAAGTTGTTGTGAATAGGATATGATTGTATTTTATGTATCTCTGTTCAGGGTATAATTCTACGCCTCTAATGAAAACTGTCAGAACTTCGGAATCAACGTCTTTGTTTGTTGGACTGGATAGTCTGCCACGTGAAGACATTAGCGGAAAGGTCACTCCTACCCTGGTTAAAGAGCTTGGAATGTCCTGATTGGAAGGTATTGTTATATGTATATTTGATCACATTTGTTGTTCACCCCTCGAATTTGTATTATTGGTGGTTTACCTTGTTTATTCATTCTAGGTTCGTTTGTAGTCTACTGAAGCTGTGAACAAAATTTTGGAAGAGGCTAACAAGCGCATTCAACACATTGGAACAGGTGTTCTATTGTTTTTTGAACTTTTCTGGACAAATTGGGACCCTCTATATTGTTCTTAGTGGCAAGCATTATGGTCATGTGGGTTATTTGATGATTGCCAGGAGAGCTGTTTGGTGCTCTTAGGGGGAGGCTATTTTATGAAGAATACAGCCGTTATAAAAGATAAACTTCAAATATTGTAAATATTATTTGTTATTATCTGCTAACATTTTAGGATTAAGTCTAAAGGGATAAAACTCTATCTTCTAGCATTATCTAGGATTCTTATCTCTTTTACCTTATATTCTAGTTAGATTTAAATTTTAAATTAAGTAATTTTATTGTAACATAACTCTCTTGTATTCAGCCTATATAAAGACTTTGTACCGATGCATTATTCAAGTCAATACATTGAGAACTCATTCTCTCTACAAAACAGTCTCTCAATTATTAACATGGTATCAGTTGCTTAGGTTTTTTTTTCCGATCCACAAAACCTAGAGAATGCATACCTCTCCAACATTTGAAATTAGTTTAGGGTCTGATCAAACCCTTCCACAAGCAGATTTGGCGTATAGTTTATGCAGCAGCAGCCAAAAGATCAACAACGAGCAGCTTGGGGAATTAAAACAAATGGCTGGGCAGCCATCAGTAAAAATTAATCAAAGTGTGACCATGGCAGCAAACGAAGGTAACATTTCCTTTGCAAATACTGCTGGTAACAAAAATCTCATCCCTTGGATAGTCGATTATGGGGCTACTGACCATATGACAGGAAATAAAAGTCTCTTTCTTACTTTTACAAAGCAACCTTGTCAAAAGAGTGTGAAGACAGCTGATGGTTCGATGACTGCAGTAGAAGGGATAGGGACAGTCTACGTTAACAAGGACATTGTTCTTTCCTCTGTTTTATATGTTCCCAACCTAAAATGCAATTTACTCTCAGTTAATAGATTCTGTGATGTTTTCCAGTGTTTCACTCAGTTTGATTCTGTTGGTTGTGTTTTTCAGGAAATGGCTTCGGGAAAAGAGATTGGCAATGCTAAGCTATGTAGTGGCCTTTATCTTCTTGAAGGTCAACCTCTTCCCAATGGACAAGTTCACTCAAGTTGCACCTTTAAATCTGTTTGTTTACGCTCTCAACTTTCTAGTTTAAGTTCAAATGAAATTTTGCTATGGCATTTTCGACTAGGTCATCCTAGTTTCTTTTATCTTCAAAAATTGTTTCCTAAATTATTTCTTACTAAAAATACCAGCTTCATTTACTTGTGATGTCTGTCAAATTGCCAAGCATAAAAGAAATTCTTACCATCCATCTTCTTATAAAGCTTCACAATCTTTCTCTCTCATTCACAGTGACATTTGGGGTCCTTCTAATGTTAAGAATATCTCAGGGGCTCAGTGGTTTGTTTCTTTCATTGATGATCACACTAGGACAACCTGGACTTATCTTATGAAAACAAAATCTGAGATTGAGGAGATCTTTAAAAAATTATATTCTATGGTTGAAACTCAGTTTTGCAGTAAAATTAAGATATTCAAGAGTGATAATGGGAGTGAATTCTTTACTAAAACTTTGGGTATTTTTTTTAAAGAGAGAGACATAGTTCATATTAGCTCTTGTGTAGATACCCCTCAGCAAAATGGAGTAGCCGAGAGAAGAAATCGACATCTATTAGCGGTTACTAGAGCCCTCTTATTTTCTTCTAATGTCCCTAAGCATTTTTGGGGAGAGGCATTGCTTCATGCTACTTTTTTAATTAACAGGTTACCTAGTAGAGTTCCGGGGTTCAAAACACCAAGGGAGGTATTTCTTCAAACTTTTTCTTCCTTCAAACTAATGTCATGTACACTGCCCATTAGAGTTTTTGGTTCCTGTGCTTTTGTTCACATCTTTAAACAATTTCAGGGTAAGTTAGATCCCAGGGCCATCAAATGTATTTTCCTGGGATATTCTGCTCAAAAGAAGGGTTTTAAATGTTATTCCCCTGTCACTAGAAAATTTTATGTTTCTATGGATGTTTCATTTCATGAATCTCAACCTTTTTTCTCAGATTCTCAAATTCAGGGGAGAGTTGGGAAGAATTTCAGCCTCAACAGATTCAGTTACCTCTAAATGAACCTACTATTTTGTTACCTCTAAATGAACTACTATTATACCCACCCCTATTCCAACACAGGATCGTATCCCTGAATCTACTATGATACCAGATTCTGTTCTTGAAACTTCATCTCCTAGAGTTGAATCCGTACCAAAAACTCCATTAAATCTTCCTTCTGAGAACCAACTTGAAACGAATGTCTATACAAGGAAGAAAAGGAGGCCTATTCAGGACACTACACAGCTTAGGACTGCTCAAGAATTGGAACCGATCTCATTGTCCTTGGAGGAGGAGGAAGGTATAGAAAATTTGAATAATGATAATATTGAACATATTGATACATCTGACTTACCAATTGCTAAAAGAAAAGGTATCAGGCAATGTACAAGTCATCTGATACAGAGATATGTGGCTTACGGAAAGCTAATGCCCTCATTTGAGGCTTTCACAACCAAGATTGATAATATCCAGATCCCTCAAACAGTACATGAAGCCTTGAAGGATCTAAGATGGAAAAAAGCTGTAGAAGATGAGATTCAAGCACTGCAGGAAAATAAAACCTGTGTGATACTTCTTTACCTCCAGGAAAGAAGGTTGCAGGCTGTAAATGAGTATTTACAGTTAAATATAATTCGGATGGGAGCATTGAGAGGTTCAAAGCAAGGCTGGTTGCAAAGGGATACACTCAGTCCTATGGGATTGATTATCAGGAGACATTTGCTCCAGTGGCAAAACTTAACACAGTAAGAATCTTATTGTCCCTTGCTGCGAATTTGGACTGGCCTCTTCATCAACTAGATATAAAGAATGCCTTCCTAAATGGGGATCTAGAAGAAGAGGTGTACATGCAAAGGCCACCTGGTCTAGATGAAAACTCAGATCCAACTAAGGTATGTAAATTGTTAAAACCACTCTATGGTCTTAAACAATCACTTAGAGCATGGTTTAGCAGATTTACCAGGGCTGTTCTAAAAGCTGGTTACCTTCAATGCCAAGCTGATCATATTATGTTCATCAAGACCTCTTCTGAAAATAAAAAGGCTATTTTAATAGTCTATGTTGATGATATAATCATCACAGGTGATGATGTTCGGGAAATCAGAAAATTAAAAGAGTTCTTGGCTACAGAGTTTGAAATAAAAGATATGGGTCAGTTAAGATACTTCCTAGGAATGGAAGTGGCGAGATCAAATGTTGGGATTGTGATAAATCAGAGAAAGTATGTTCTAGATCTTTTTACAGAGACAGGGATGTTAGGGCAGCTTGCCGAAACACCAATGGAGCATAATCTGAAGTTTAGAATTGACAACAATGGAGCTCCTACTAATAAGGAACAATATCAGTGGCTTGTTGGCAAGCTTATTTATCAGTTGGTATTGTTAGTCAGTTTATGAATGATCCTAGAGAAGGGCATTTAGAAGCAGTGTTCAAGATTCTGAGATATTTGAAGATGACACCAGGCCATGGCTTAATTTTCACCAAAAATGAGAACAGAAAAGTAGAAGTCTTTACGGATGCAAGCTGGGCAGGAGAGCTTACATCTAGAAGATCTACAAGTGGATATTGTGCTCTAGTCTGAGGAAATTTAGTGACATGGAGAAGCAAGAAACAATCCGTAGTATCAAGAAGCAGTGCAGAAGCAGAATTTCGAGCCTTAGCTAATGGAATTTGTGAAGGGATTTAGATTCAAAGGTTGTTGTCAGAACTAAAACTCAATCACAGTAAAGATTTTGAACTTCATTGTGGTAATCAGTCAGCAATTAGTATTGCTAAGAATCCTGTACACCATGATAGAACAAAACACGTGGAGCTAGATCGTCACTTTATTTCTGAGAAGATCACTAGTGGGATAGTCAAGTTAAATTTTGTTCCATCTCACAAACAACTAGCCGATGCACTCACCAAGGCACTTCCAAGAACTACCTTTGATGAGCTCACATCCAAGCTTGGTCTCTACAATGTGTATTCACCAGCTTGAGGGGGAGTGAAGAATACAACCGTTATAAAAGATAAACTTCAAATATTGTAAATATTATTTGTTATTATCTGCTAACATTTTAAGATTAAGTCTAAAGGGATAAAACTCTATCTCCTAGCATTATCTAGGATTCTTATCTCTTTTATCTTATCTTCTAGTTAGATTTAAATTTTAAATTAAGTAATTTGATTGTAACATAACTCTCTTGTATTCAGCCTATATAAAGGCTTTGTACCGATGCATTATTCAAGTCAATACATTTGAGAATTCATTCTCTCTACAAAACAGTCTCTCAATTATTAACTTTTTATACTAACAAAAATTTGGTAATGGCCACTTTTACTACCATTGGCAATGTTGCATCTGCAATGGGATCGGCTGTTGAGAAAGCAAGCCAGGTTTGGTGGACAAAATTTATCGTTTAAAAGAACTTTGATTCTTTTAGGTTCTTAGAAGAATAAATTCATGCATGATTTTGTTAATTGCAGGGAATACTATCGGATATTTTGAAATGCCTTATTGATAATAAGAAGCATATGAGTGAGAGCACCTTGTCTACTTTAGACACTCGGAATGCAGCTGTTCATTCTGACAAATTGGTGACAATATTTCTGATTTCCTGTTGATTTTACTATCTTTGTTAGATATCTAGAATAATTCTGCTGTTTTATGTTTCGTATATCACTTCAGCACTAGCAGACACTAAGATTGGGGCCGAAGGACATAAAGATCTATTTGATTGGCGGACAAAATTTATCGTTTAAAAGAACTTTGATTCTTTTAGGTTCTTTGAAGAATGAATTCATGCATGATTTTGTTAATTGCAGGGAATACTATCGGATATTTTGAAATGCCTTATTGATAATAAGAAGCATATGAGTGAGAGCACCTTGTCTACTTTAGACACTTGGAATGCAGCTGTTCATTCTGACAAAATGGTGACAATATTTCTGATTTCCTGTTGATTTTACTATCTTTGTTAGATATCTAGAATAATTCTGCTGTTTTATGTTCCGTATATCACTTCAGCACTAGCAGACACTAATATTGGGGCCGAAGGACATAAAGATCTATTTGATTGGTGGACAAAATTTATCATTTAAAAGAACTTTGATTCTTTTAGGTTCTTAGAAGAATGAATTCATGCATGATTTTGTTAATTGCAGGGAATACTATCGGATATTTTGAAATGCCTTATTGATAATAAGAAGCATATGAGTGAGAGCACCTTGTATACTTTAGACACTTGGAATGCAGCTGTTCATTCTGACAAATTGGTGACAATATTTCTGATTTCCTGTTGATTTTACTATCTTTGTTAGATATCTAGAATAATTCTGCTGTTTTATGTTCCGTATATCACTTCAGCACTAGCAGACACTAATATTGGGGTCGAAGGACATAAAGATCTATTTGATTGGTGGACAAAATTTATCGTTTAAAAGAACTTTGATTCTTTTAGGTTCTTAGAAGAATGAATTCATGCATGATTTTGTTAATTGCAGGGAATACTATCGGATATTTTGAAATGCCTATTGATAATAAGAAGCATATGAGTGAGAGCACCTTGTCTACTTTAGACACTTGGAATGCAGCTGTTCATTCTGACAAAATGGTGACAATATTTCTGATTTCCTGTTGATTTTACTATCTTTGTTAGATATCTAGAATAATTCTGTTGTTTTATGTTCCGTATATCACTTCAGCACTAGCAGACACTAAGATTGGGGCCGAAGGACATAAAGATCTATTTGATTGGTTAGCTAGGCAACTCTGCTCAAACACATAATTCCTGATGCTGTGCATCTGCTCAAACCAGCTGCTGCTGCCATGATGGTAATTTTTGGTTGAATAGATAAATTTTGTGTTTCCTCTTCCTATATGCTAGTGTTCACCCCTGAAAAGATTATATTATGAGCTCGAGTTTTAAGGAAAAAGGGACTTTACAGGCCCTGTCCGAGCTATATTGATGTCGGAGGTTCATTCTGCCTATTTGGAGTGGGACCAAATGCAATCAACTAGCTTACGAGATGAATATATTCAGGTATATTATTAGAGTGGCTACAATCTTTTGCATTTATCTAACTTGTGGTTTGTGAATCCAGAAAGATCCGTTTTCCTCTTCATTCTCATTTGAAACTGTTTTACCTCGATAGCTATATTAAGTATATTATTAGGTTGGCCTTTCTACTTTGAAATGTCCTCGTATTCTATATTTGAAACTGTTTTACCTCGATAGCTATTTATTTTTCCTTTTATTTTCTGTCAATCATAATGTGATTTTTTTGGTTCCTATCAGCATCTCTCTCCTCTTTTCACTTAGTATTGGGTGTCAAGACTTTTAAATTGAATGAAACATGTGCAGCAACGAGTTATTGAAGTTACCATTTTATCTAGCCTCCAGGGCTATGAAGTTTATCCTGTATCAAAATTAGTTTTCATTCAGTCTCTCATTATGGTGCCTGTTGTTATTTTGCCGCGTTAAGTGAAAGAGTGGCAGATATGAAGACTCGTGCTCATGCTATGAAGTGCTTAACCACTTTCTCCGAGGCAGTAGGTCCAGGATTTGTTTTTGGAAGGGTAAGCGGATATCAAATATTAACAATCTGATCATTAATTCCTATGTTGATCTCAGTTCAGTCAGTTTAGCATTTATAGAAGCAGAGATCAAGAATATTTTGTTTTTTAAGTGTCTTTTATTTTGCTTTCTCTGGAATACTGCATAAAGAATTAGTTATTGAAGTTACCATTTTATCTAGCCTCCAGGGCTATGAAGTTTATCCTGTATCAAAATTAGTTTTCATTCAGTCTCTCATTATGGTGCCTGTTGTTATTTTGCCGCGTTAAGTGAAAGAGTGGCAGATATGAAGACTCGTGCTCATGCTATGAAGTGCTTAACCACTTTCTCCGAGGCAGTAGGTCCAGGATTTGTTTTTGGAAGGGTAAGCGGATATCAAATATTAACAATCTGATCATTAATTCCTATGTTGATCTCAGTTCAGTCAGTTTAGCATTTATAGAAGCAGAGATCAAGAATATTTTGTTTTTTAAGTGTCTTTTATTTTGCTTTCTCTGGAATACTGCATAAAGAATTAGTTATTGAAGTTACCATTTTATCTAGCCTCCAGGGCTATGAAGTTTATCCTGTATCAAAATTAGTTTTCATTCAGTCTCTCATTATGGTGCCTGTTGTTATTTTGCCGCGTTAAGTGAAAGAGTGGCAGATATGAAGACTCGTGCTCATGCTATGAAGTGCTTAACCACTTTCTCCGAGGCAGTAGGTCCAGGATTTGTTTTTGGAAGGGTAAGCGGATATCAAATATTAACAATCTGATCATTAATTCCTATGTTGATCTCAGTTCAGTCAGTTTAGCATTTATAGAAGCAGAGATCAAGAATATTTTGTTTTTTAAGTGTCTTTTATTTTGCTTTCTCTGGAATACTGCATAAAGAATTATTTATTGCAGCTTTATAAAATAATGAAAGAGCTCAAGAATCCCAAGGTTCTGAGTGAAGGTTTATTGTGGATGGTCTCCGTTATTGATGACTTTGGTGTATCACATCTGATGTTGAAGGTAATTCATTCATCTTATCTATTTGTCATTGATCAATTTTAATGTAGCTGTTAGCATATGCTTACTTACACATCATTGCTGACTGTAATGCAGGATCTAATTGATTTTTGTAAAGATACTGGACTGCAGTCTAGTGCTGCAGCCACACAAAATGCTACAATTAAGGTTCTGGGTGCTTTGCACAAGTTTTTATTGGCCAGGTGATGGCTGATACCTGGTATTGTCCTATTTAGAGTTGTCTATTCGTGCTTCTGTTTAGGACATTCTATGAATTTCCTTTTTCACATTTATCTTTTTTCTTGGTCACACACTTTCACAGAAATCAAGGGGTTTCTTAAGGATGTAAAACCTGCATAGCTTAGTGCACTTGATGCTGATTATCAAAAAAATCCATTTGAGGTATGTGTACTGTAATGTTAATCCCTGGTTGCTTGAGTTGATGAACCATTATAAGCTAACATATTTGTTGAAACCATTGAATACCATAATACATTTCAATGAATTATTATGAAGGGAAATAAACTTAGGGACTGTGAAGAAATTACATTTTGCTTTCACTCAAATTTCCCATTTTCCTATTTGCTTATCCCTGTTCTCTGGCATTTTTTATTAATAAATAAAAGGATGCACACATCTGGTCTGTCTTTCAGGCTTAGTCGTCTACATTCTTGGTATGTGTACTGTAATGTTAAGCCTTGTTTGCTCGAGTTGATGATGGACAAATAAAAGCTAACATATTTGTTGAAACTTTCTGTGGATTGTGTGATTGCAGAAAATTAGGGATGTAAATTCCCTAATATCAAGCTGCTATTAGTTAGCAATTATCTTCATAATATCTTGTTAATAGATGTAAATAAGGAATTATATTTTGTAATTTATTTGTAATTCCATAATATCTTGTTAACAGCTGTAATTCTTTTTTTCCCTAATTTAGGCTTTCTTGTTAATTCCTTTCTCTTGTCTGGTTAGTGATAGGTAAATCAGCTTACCTACCAACCTTTGCCTTGTTATCAATTCTGAACTTTAGATTGCTCTCCATAGGTGTCTCGGCAGGTTTACACCTTAGCAGCCTTGTTTCAGATAGCAAATCCAGAATATATTTCCTTTGATTTATGACAATTCCAGCATTCGACCTAGCTACTTCCATCCCTAGGAAATATCTAAGTTGTCCTAGGTCTTTAGTCTCAAATTGAGTGGCCAAAAAACCTTTCAACCTTTCTATTTCTCGAGAATCATCACATGTGATGATTATATCATTGATATAAACTACTAGGATAGCTTTCTTGTTTTCAGAGGAAGTTTTAATAAACATGGTGTGATCAGTTTGACATTGATAATAGCCACATTTCAAGATGGCCTTAGTAAATCTATCAAACCAAGCTCTAGGAGATTGTTTGAGCCCATACAATGATTTTAATAACCTGCATACCTGACCAATTTTAAAATTCCCATTCAAACTAGGGGTTTTTGCATTATACCTCTTATTCCAAGGTGCCATTTAGGAAGGCATTCTTGATATCAAGTTGGTGAAGAGGCCATTCTTGATTGGCAGCAAGAGACAATAGAATTCTAATTGTGTTAAGCTTTGCTACCGAAGCAAGGTTTCTTGATAATCAATCCCATAAGACTGATAAACCCCCTTGCAACTAATCTGGCCTTGTACCTTTCTATGCTCCCATCTGCATTGTACTTAATTGTAAACACCCATTTGCAGCTCACTTCCCTTTTTCTTGATGGTAAATCAGTCATCACCCAAGTTTTGTTTTTCTGTAGAAGTTTGAGTTCATCATCTACAGCCTTACGCCACTTAGGATCCTTCAAGGCTTCTTGTATGGAATCAGGAATCTGCTCTTTGTCGATCTTGGCAGTAAAAGCTCTGAAAGAAGGCATTAGTTTTCCCATAGGCTACATACCTTTGTATTGGGTGTTTAGTGCAAGCCCTGATACCTTTCTTTTGAGCAATATGTAAGTATATATCCAAATTAGAATTTTCAATTGAAGGAACATCACTATTAACAGGTTCCATACCTTCATTACCTTCAAAGGATAGTGGAATCGGTTCCAAATTTTGAGTAGTCCTAGGCTGTGTAGTTTCCTGCAAAACAGACATGTTTTTCTTCCTTGTGTAAACACTAAGTTCCTTTGTTCCAAGTTGGATATCTGAAGTAGGTAGGCTTTATGGAGTTTGAGATGGATTTTTAGGTAGGTTTTTTGAAGGAGATTCAATGTGAGGCGAAGAAATAGGGTCATCAAATTCAATGTGAGGTGAAGAAATAGGGTCATCAAGAAGAAGAGGTAGGTGAACTTGCTGAGGATGAGACTGAAATTTATCCCAACTCTCCCCCTGAATTTCAAAATTCGAGAAAACAAGTGTTAGTTCAGAAAAAGTGACATTCATAGAAACATAAAATTACGAGTAATAGGGGAATAACACGTATAGCCCTTTTTAAGAGAAGAATACCCAATAAAGATGCATTTCATTGCCATAGGATCTAACTTACTTCGATGTTGTTTATGGATGTGAACAAAGATAGAGCATCCAAAAACCCTGATAGGTAAGGTACATGTCATAGGTTTAAAAAAATGGAAATGCTTGAAGAAAGACTTCTTTAGGTGACTTAAATCCCAAAACCCGACTTGGTAACCTATTAATAAGATAAGTAGCTGTAAGTAAGGCTTCTCCCCAAATAGATTTAGGTATATGAGAGGAAAACAATAAGGAGCGAGTAACTTCTAAAAGGTGTTTATTTTTTCTCTCAGCCACTCCATTTTGTTGAGGGGTATCGACACAAGAACTAATATGAATGACCCATTTTTCCTTAAGAAATTTACCCAAGGTAGTTGTAAAATACTCACTCTCATTATCACTTTTTAGAATCCTAATTTGACTGCCAAATTGAGTTTGAACCATCATAAAAAGTGCTTAAATATATCCTCGATTTTAGACTTGTCTTTCATTGAAAAGGTCCAAGTGGTCCTTGAATGGTCATCAATAAAAGATATAAACCACCTTGCCCCATTTACATTTTTGACTCTAAAAGGCCCCCATATGTCACTATGGATGAGTGTAAAAGGTAGAGAAGGTGTATAAGGAGATGGAAGGTAAGGAGTCCTTTTATGTTTTGCAAATTGACATATATCACAAGTAAAATCTGTAGGACTTTTATTAATAAATAACTGAGGAAATAACTTCTGAAGATAAAAAAATTTGGATGGCCTAATTTGTAATGCCATAACAAGACCTCACTGTTTTTTAAAGGAGAGTATGAAAAAAGTGAACAAACAAATGAAAAAGTGCAACTTGGTTTAACTTGTTTCTTAGGAAGAGTTTGGTCCTTGATGATGTAGAGTCCACTACACAGCTCAGCACTACTAATGTCCTTCTCTGAAACCACTTCCTAAAAAACACAACCAGAGGAATTAAATTTAGCAACACAGTTAAAATCCCCACATAATTTGCTAACTGACAAGAGGTTGCATTGTAAGTCAGGAACATATAACATCATTTATAACCACAGTGCCAACCCCTTTAACTGTTGTTAAGGATCCATAAGCAATTTTTATATTCCTTTGTTTAGGTTGTCGAGTAAGGTTGAGAAATAAATCTTTGTTCCCTGTCATATGGTCAGTAGCATTGGAGTCCACTATCCAATAATTTTCAATAACTGTAGAAAGAAATGAAATACTACTAGTTGAGGTTGGACAAGTGGTATTTGGATCACCAGAAGAGGTCATTTGGCTAATCAACCTCTGTAAATATTCAAGCCGCTGTTTACTAAAGCTGGCTAGATTCTCTGTGGTTGTTGTAAGTTATGTAAGAGTAGGAGTCTATAATTCAAATGTAAATAGATTAGATTAATCATATCCTAACTTTAAGAGATTAGAGTTGTAAATACTTAGAACTCCTAGTTAGAGTCCAACTCTTGTATTGAAGTCTTTACAAGACTATCATTGTAAATTATACGTGATATATGAAAAATATACTGATAAAATATATTGTTTTCATCAGTTTTTCATGGTATCAGATTAGGTTTCGATTTCTAAACCCTAGTCGATGGCCCATACTTCTTCCTCGGAAATTGACTCCTTGACAGAACCTATTACTGGTTCTGATGATGTTTTTGATTCCTATAGTTCAGTTGTTATTTGTCATAGACTAATCGGCCATAACTACCTGGAATGGTCACAGTCAGTGAAGATTTTTATTATTGGGCAAGGTAAATTAGGTTATATCTCAAGGGAGATTAAAAAACCTAATGCTAAAGATCCAGGATATGCCAAATGGATGCAAGAGAGTGACAGAGTAATGTCTTGGCTGCTGAATTTTATGGCTTCTACGGTGGGGAAAAAATTTTCTTTTGTATGAGTTATCCTCTAAAATTTGGTGTGCTGTCCAGGAAACATATTCTAGCACTGACAATATTTCCGAGCTCTTTGGAATTGAGAGTCAATCATCCAATCTGAAACAGGAAAGCATGAGTGTTACTTTATATTATAACACTATAACTAATTTATGTCAGCTAATCGATCTATATGAGGCGAATGATTGGGAGACTCCGAATGATGCAGCCTTATACAAGAAGATTACTGCTCAAAGAAGGATTTTTCAGTTTCTTTATGGACTGAATAAAGACTTGGATGCAGTGAGGGGCAGAATACTTGGTAGCACATCTCTCCCATCTCTTCGAGTAGTGTTTTCTGCTGTAAGAAGGGAAGAAAGTAAGACTCTGATGCTTCTTGATTCTCCTTCACATGATGGATCTGCCCTCATCACCCAATCTTTCTCTTCCAGTAATAACAGAAAAGGGAAGTCGTGGTTTGATTATTGCAAGAAGGTTGGTCATTATCGAGAGAAAAGTGTGGGAAGCTCCATGGTAAACTAGCATATTGGAAGCCTCCTCACCAAAAGGGCTCTCGGGATTCCCAATCCAATTTGGCAATTGCTGGTAGTGTTAGTAGTTTCACCAAAAAGCAAATTGAGGAGTTGCAGCAGCTGTTTGGCAAATTTTTGGTGGATCTAGTGAGGCTAATCTAGCCTTGACAGAACAAGAAGGTATAAAGAGCAATTCTTTTCATACTGTCCTACTTTCTGCACAAATTGCTCCAACATGGATCATAGACTCATGAGCATCTGATCACATGACTGGTAATAGGAATTTGTTTCATACATTTGTGCCTACCTCTCCCAAGAGATCAATAAAGACGGCAGATAGCTCTTTGTTTCCTATAACATGAAGTGGTTATGTGTTTATAAATGAGAATATGCTGATTAATAATGTTCTTTTTGTCCCCAATTTGGACTGCAATCTTCTATCAGTTAGTAAACTTTCTAGAGATTTGAAGTGTGTTTCAAAGTTTACTGATAATAAGTGTGTATTGTAGGCAATGGAATCGGAAAAGATGATTGGCAATGCTAGGCTGCATCATGGGCACTACATTCTACATAGCCAACAACCTTTTTTTCCTCGAGCTTTTTTTAGTAGTTCTGTTTCTTCCTTGGGACAGTTTGATGATGTTATGTTATGACATTTTAAGTTAGGCCACCTAAGTTTCTTTTATTTTGCTAAACTTTTTTTCCAGATTTGTTTATTAATAAAAAGCCAAAGTTCTTTAAATGCCATGTCTGCCAACTTGCTAAACACACAAAGACAACGTATTCACCATCTATATATAAACCTTCCGAACCTCTTTTTCTTATTCACAGTGATATTTGGGGCCCTTCTAAAGTAAAGTATATAAATGGTTGTTTATGGTTTCTCTCGTTTGTAGATGATCACAGTAGAACTATTTGGACCTATTTGATGAGAGAAATTTGAAACTGCTTCTATTTTTCAGAGATTGAAACCCAATTTGCTAGCAAAATTTAGATTTTTAAATCTGATAAGGGGGGGAGTATTTTGCTAAGTCTTTAGGTGATTTTTTCAAAGAGAGGGATTGTGCAAATTAGTTATTGTATTGATACACCACAACAGAATGAGATTGCCGAGCGAAAGAACAAACACTTGTTGGAAGTTACTAGGTCCATATTGTTTTCAAATAATGTTCCTAAACATTTCTAGGGTGATGCTTTATTGACTGCTACCTATTTGATAAATCGAGTGCCTAGTAAAGTCTTAAAATTCAGAACACCTAGGTCTGTGTTTTTGGAGAATTATCCTCATTTTAAACCTATCTTCTTTACTTCCCTTGAGAATTTTTGGTTGTGTAGTGTTTGTTCATAATAATAATCCTTCTCAGTCAAAACTTGATCCTAGATCACTCAAGTGTGTTTTGTTGAGTTATTCTTCTCTTAAGAAGGGCTACAAATGTTACCATTCTCCCACTAAAAAGTTTTTTGTTTCCTTGGATGTGACTTTTCTTTGAACAAGACCTTTACTTCACCAAGGTTGTCATTTAGGGGAGACTTGGGATGAATTTCAGCCCTTAAACTCTTCAAGTTATGATCAGGTTTCACCCCTTATATCTTCTACTGCACCTTTACATTTCCTACAACTCCTAATAATCTGCCATCACCCGAACCTAACGCTACCATAAATCCTTGTGTTCCATCATCTATTACATCCCCTCAAGATTCTCCTCTAACAAAAACCTCAGCGTTTATACAAGAAGAAAGAAAGTTATTCCCGAGGCCATTTTGCAGTCTGACACTTGCTGAGAGTTGGAACTGAGTCTATGTGCTTTAGAAGGTAATGAAACTTCTCAAATTCATGTACCTACTTTAGATGTTGATGATTTGCTCATTGCTAAAAGAAAAGGTGTGAGACAATGTACTAAGCACCCAAGAGAGATTTGTTGCTTATGGACATCTAATGCCTTCATTTAAAGCTTTCACAGCCAGTTTAGATAGCCAGAAAATTCCAGCAACTATTGAGGAAGCTTTGCAAGATCCTAGATGGAGGAAGGCAGTTGAAGAGGAGATCGAGGCACTAGAAAAGAATGGTACTTGGATTGTAACAGATTTATCACAAGGAAAGAAACCTGTTGGCTATAAATGGGTGTTTGCCATTAAATATAACTCTGATGGCAACATTGAAAGGTACAAAGCAAGGAAGCTTTTGCACCTATGGGATATATTACAAGGAAGCTTTTACACCTGTGGCGAAACTCAATATTGTTCGGGTCCTACTCAGCTTAGCCATGAATAAAGATTGGGATCTTCACCAATTAGATATAAAAAATGCTTTCCTAAATGGTCGGTTAGTAGAACAGGTTTATATGAGATATAAAAAATGCTTTCCTAAATGGTCGGTTAGTAGAAGAGGTTTATATGAGAATGCCTCTTGGATTGAAGGGTGATTTGGGAGTTCAGGTGTGCAGACTTGAAAAATCAATTTTGCGGGTTGAAACAATCACCAAGAGCTTAATGATAGGTTCACTAAGGTCATCATTCAAGATGGTTATAAATAGTGCCAAGCAAATCATACACTTTTCATTAAGGAAACTTCTAAACGGAAAAGAGTTATTTTAATTGTGTATGTTAATGACATAGTGATTACAGGAGATGATTACAACGAGATTAATAGGTTGAAAAGTCTGTTGAATGGTGAATTCGAAATGAAAGACTTGGGAAAATTTAGGTATTTCGTGGGTATGAAGGTTGCGAGATCCAGTAAAGGACTTGTGATAAACCAGAGGAAGTATGTACTGGATTTATTAATTGATGTTGGCATGCTGGGCTATAAACCTGCAGACACACCTATGGAGACTAGCTTGAAGTTTAATAAGGGAGAGATGGGTGCTCAAGTAAATAAAGAAAGTTTTCAAACTTTGGTAGGGAAGCTAGTATATTTGTCCTTAACCAGACCTAATATAGCTTATCTTGTTAACATTATTAGTTAGCATATGACAGACCCGAGAGAGGAACACCTTGAAGCATCACATAGGATTCTGAGGTATTTAAAAAGAACTCCAGGTCACGGCTTGTTCTTTAAAAATTCAGAAGATAGGTCTGTTAAAGTCTACACAGATTCTAAGTTGGGCAGGAGAACTCACTGAAAGAAAGTCAATGGTTACTGCACATTTGTGTGGGAAAATCTTGTAACTTGCAGAAGTAAGAAGCAAACAGTGGTGTCTAGGAGCAGTGCAGAAGCAGAGTACAGGGCCCTAGCACTCCGGATACGTGAAGGAATGTGGTTGTTGAGGTTACTAAAAGAGTTAGAGATGGAACAAGGAGGAAAATTTAAAGTTTTGAGTGATAACCAACCTGCTATTCAGATTGCCACAAATCCAGTTCATCATGATCGAACTAAGCATGTTGAAATAGACATGCATTTCATTTTTGAAAAAGTGAATGGTGGTATAGCAGATCTATCTTATGTTCCTACTGAAGAGCAGCTAGCTGATTTACTTACTAAAGCACTGCCTAAACAGATTTTCGATGAGTTTATATCCAAGTTGGGATTATACAGTGTATATTCACCAGCTTAAGGGGGAGTGTAAGTTATGTAAGAGTAGGAGTCTATAATTCAAATATAAATAGATTAGATTAATCCTATCCTAACTCTAAGAGATAAGAGATTAGAGTTGTAAATACTTAGAAGTCTTAGTTATAGTCTAACTCTTGTATTGAAGTCTTTAAAAGACTATCATTGTAAATTATACGTGATATATGAAAAATATACTGAGAAAACATACTGTTTTCATCAGTTTCTTCAGCTGTATGGACTATCAAATCTTTTTGTTGCCTCACTCTTTAAGGCTTCCAGTCTGCTGGCGGCTTGCCATGGAGTTTCCAGCAAGTTTCTTTAAAGTGGCCCACCTTGTGGCAATGATCACAACAGGGCTGTCCAGGCCTTGGTTTATTGCTGGAGAAGGAATGGGTCACAAGAGCAGAGCTATCAAGAGGGCTGGAGTCAACCAGCAATATGGTACTTCTGCTTCCTCCCTTCTTACCTCATAAAACACCTCGTGAATTGAGGATAGAGCATCAAAACTGGAATGAACATCAGTTCTAGAATTTATCTTTAATGAAGAAGAATTTTCCATTGAAGAAATACATAATTTGTGTATTCTGTAAAGTCTCTTTTACTGAAAGAATCAATTCATACAACAAATACATACATTACAGACTCTTATAAGATAGGATTTTTAGATACATTAGGAGTCCTACTAATGATTGACTTCTAACTCTAGCATTAGGTAGATGACTTAAAATAAAACTTTATTGTATAAACTCACACTCCTCCTCAAGCTGGAGAGTATACATTGTATAATCCCAGCTTGAATAGATATTTATCAAAAATGACTTTTCGCAGTGTTTTTGTAAGTACATCTTCCATTTGTTCTTCAGCTGGAACATATGTTAGTGAAGCCACTCCACTAGTCAGCTTCTTTGCAATGAAGTGTCTGTCTATTTCAACATGTTTTGTTCTATCATGTTGAATAGGGTTCTTGGCAATCTGAATAGCTAACTGATTGTCACAGAAAATCTGAAATTTTTCATCTTGAATCATTCCCAACTCTTTGAGTAATTTCACTAACCAAATTCCTTCACGCATTCCCAAAGCTAAAGCCCTGTATTCTACTTCAGCACTACTTTTGAAAACCACTGTCTGTTTTTTACTCTTCCAAGTCACCAAATTACCGCATACAAAAGAGCAATAACCACTGGTTAACCTTCTATCTATCAATTCACTAGCGCATCTTGCATCTGAAAACACCTTAACGGTTTTATCGAGACTTTTCTTGAACATCAAACCATGTCCAGGTGTACCTTTCAAGTATCTCAGAATCCTCTTTGCTACTTCCTAGGGTCTGTCATGTGTTCACTGGAAAAGAAATGTTTGGTCTCGTTAGAGATAGGTAGATTAATTTACCTATCACCCTGTTTCTGTCAGCAAGTCCAAGGCATACTTCCTCTAGTTAATCACCAAACTTTTGCTAGACCTTACCACCTCAATGCCTAGGAAATATTTGAGTTTTCCTAGGTCTTCAATTTCAAATTCTCTGCTTAGTAGTGCCTTTAACCGGCTCAATTCTTCATCATCATCACCTGTTAGGATTATATCATCCACATAAACAATTAAGATAACCTTTTTATTCATTGAGGTTACCTTAGAGAACAAAGTGTGGTTTGCCAAAGACTGTTTATACCCATTCTCTAGGATAACTCTGGTGAATCTATCAAACCATGCTTTAGGTCCTACTTCAATCCATAGAGTGACTTGTTGAGCTTGCATACTTTCTGAATCTGTCCAGCACCTTCTATTCCAGGTGGAATCTGCATATAGACTTCTCCCTCAAGTTTACCATTAAGGAACGCATTTTTAATGTCAAGTTGATGTAACTGCCAATCACAATTTACAGCTAAACTCAAAAGAACTCTGACTGAATTTAATTTGGCCACAGGAGCAAAAGTTTCCTTATAATCAACTTCATAAGTCTGTGTAAAACCCTTGGCAACCAACTTGGCTTTATGTCTCTGTATACTGCCATCAGAATTATATTTAATGGCAAACACCCATTTACGTCCAACAGGTTTTTTACCTTGAGGAAGATCAGTAATAGTCCAAGTACCATTCTTTTTAAGTGCCTCAATCTCTTCTTCAACAGCCCTCTTCGACTTTGAATTTTGCAAAGCTTCCTCAATAGTCTTAGGAATTTGTTCTTCATCTAAACGGGATGCAAAAGCTTTAAATGATAGCATCAAATTCCCATAAGCAGCATACCTTTGAATAGGATATTTAGTACACTGTCTCACCCCTTTTCTTTTTTAGCAATAGGCACACAGTCAAACTCAAGGAAGTGAGGAGGAATATTAGTAGAATCATTACCTCCATTATCTTCACCAGAAGCTGAACTTAAATCCAATTCCTGACAAATAACAGATTGCAAAATGGTTTCTAGAATGATTCTCCTTTTTCTTGTGTAGACCTGCAATTGTTTAGGGGGCTGTAGAGGAGATTTAGGTAAGCTTTGAGTAGCTATAGGAGCAACAGTTGGTGAAGAATGTGGAGGAGATAAGGTAGTAGGTGTAGGAATAGGTAAAGAATTAGAAGGTTGAAAAGAAATCTGAGGCTCAAGTAATAAGGGATAAATATGAGGTATTAAATTAGAAGGAGAGGAAGAAGAAACCTGTGTTTGAGAAGGCTGAAAATCACCATAATTCTCCCCCTGAATTGCAGCCTTGGGAAAATATGATTTCTGTTAAAAAAAGGTAAGGTCCAATGAAATAAAAAATTTTTGAGAAGGTGGATGATAACATTTGTAGCCCTTCTTTAGTGAAGAATATCCTACTAACACACATTTGAGAGACTTGGGGTCAAGTTTGGACATTTGAGAGACTTGGGGTCAAGTTTGGACCTAGAAGGATCTAAGTTTTGAACAAACACAGTGCACCTAAAAACTTTTAGAGGAATGGTAGAGGACATATGTTTAAAATGAGGAAAACTTGTCAGAAAGACATCTCTAGGTGTTTGAAAATTTAACACTTTACTAGGCATCCGGTTAACAAGGTAAGTAGAAGTTAACAAAGCTTTACCCTATAGATATTTAGGAATATTGTGTGTAAACATTAAAGCTCGGGTTACTTCCATTAGGTGCCTATTTTTCCTTTCGGCGACTCCATTTTGTTGAGTAGTATCAACACAAAAATTAATTTGCACTATCCTTTTCTCCTTGAAAAAATCACCTAAGGACTTAGTAAACAATTCCCTTCCATTATCAGATTTAAAAATCTGAATTTTACTATGAAATTGAGTCTCAACCATTCTATAAAACCTCTCAAAGACACTGGCTACTTCTGATTTTTCTTTCAATAGGTATGTCCAAGTAGTCCTACTATGGTCATCAATAAAAGTCACAAACCATTTACTCCCAGTAATATTTTTCACTTTAGAAGGACCCCAAACATCACTATGTATAAGGGAAAAAGGATGTGAGGGTTTATAAGATAGTAAGTAGGATGTTCTTGTTTGTTTTGCAAGTAGACAAATATGGCATTTAAAAGTAGAAGGTTTTTTATTAACAAATAATTGAGGAAACAATTTTGCAAGATAGTAGAAACTAGGGTGGCCTAACCTAAAATGCCATAACATAATATCAGGCTGTCCTAAGGAAGTAAAACAAAATTTGGAAGGTGAAACTGTAGAAGTTCTTGTACTGTGAAGTACATATAAACCATTTTGCAAGCTAGCATTGCCAATCCTCTTCTTTAAGTCCAGTGCGTGTAAAAAACACTCAGAATCAGTGAACTGGAAAACACAATTTAGATCCTTGCATAGCTTGCTAACAGATAACAAATTACAGTCCAGGCTAGGCACAAAAAGCACATCATGAAGGACTAAATCATCAGTTAGAAACACAGAACCACTTCCTTGAATTGATGAGAAAGAACCATCAACTATTTTAATGGAATTCTTAGAGGAGGAATTTTTAAATTGAAAAAACAATTCCCTGTTACCAGTCATGTGGTCAGAAGCACCAGAGTCCACAATCCAATGTGGTGTATTTGTAGTAGAAAGAAGTGCAGTGGATGAAGAGTTGGTCTGTGTACCTTCATTGTCCACTAAAGCCAGATTTCCTTCACTGCTCCTAGTGAATCTACTGAACATTTGCTGCAGTTCTACCATTGAAAAAAAAATCGATAGGATCGAATTAGACTGATACCATGAAGCAATACAGAATTTGTGTATTCTGTAAAGTCTATTTTACTGAAAGAATCAACTCATACAACAAATACATACATTACAGACTCTTATAGGATAGGACTTTTAGATACATGAGGAGTCCTACTAATGATTGACTTCTAACTCTACCCTTAGGTAGATGACTTAAAATAAAACTCTACTAATATAATTTAACAAAAACATCAACTTTAAACCGTATAAACTCACAACCATCAGCTAGGTTGAGGATCGGAACCTAATCTGATTCCATGTAAATAAAATAGGTTTTATCAAAGAGAAGTAGTTTCTCTTCTACAATTGATTGATAATTTACAGAAAAGAGAGTCTTATTTATAGGACTTTTTAGAATACAACAAAGCCTGAGTTAAGTTAACTTCTAACTCTATCTTATAGGTAGATTAGATAAGTAGGACTCCTAAACTAACTCAATTACGTGAGTTATTTACAATAGTTAAAATACTATAGTATATTTCGTATGGCTTACAATCTAAATATTCCTTTCTCCATGTTCCTTTAATTTTTGTTTTCTTTCCTCCCAGTCCCTTTCTCTTCTCTCTTGTATGTAAGCACATATCACATGTCAATTTGTCCTTTGTCTTGCTCTCTCAGACTTCTCTCAGGCACAATTATTTATTTCTGACCAAGGTTTCTATGCACTCTTATGCCTATATGCCTATATTACTTATGTTCAAAATTGTCCTTCCATTTTATGTATGCATTCTGACTTAAATTTGCTACTCAGTTGTCATTGCTTCTAAAAAGGACAATTGTTGCGTCTCCAGATAAATTTGGTTTGATTCTAGTGAAGATGTCTCTTGTTTTTATAAATTAATTGTTCCAGATAGTGATGCTGGATCACTAACAGTTCTGCAATGACTCGTTAAAGTTGCAACACTAGTAGACGAGAGATGTAATGGAGTAGCATTTGTGGGTGCTGATGGTCTTCAATTGCCACACAAGATAGTACCCGTAAGCTAAAGAGACGGTTACCTTCAAATATTCTTGCAAACTGCGTTCTTTTATGTATTTCTTGTTTTAGTTATGGTAATGTCCCAGATTTCTATAATCTCTACTTTAAGTTGATTTTTCTATCAACTTGATAGATATCCTGGTCCCCTTGCCCATACATAAAATGGATGGAAATCTAAGAAAAAATTGCCAGACTTTATGGAGGTGCACAATGTCATCTGTCGTGGCTGAATTCTGATTTATTGTGGGAGGGATAAAATGCCCACCAATTACAAGAGAAGAAAATGTCAATGCTTGTAGCTTTGAAGATATTCATGATGGAACAAATTACTCAAGGCACGATCTATTTATGGCTTATCATCTTTCTGTTGCTAATTGTTGATTTACATTTCATGTGCAATAAACACTTTTCAAACTATTTCTTTTCCCCTGTTTATTTTGGAAATCATGACAGCTTGCGCTATAGCAGTTTCAAAGGCTCGTGACACTTTGGAACCTTTCCTCCATCAGGTGAAGTGACATTAACTATCTATGACTATATCTTTTAGTTATTCTATTCCTTTTCATGTTACTCTCTTGCTTTCTTGTTGTCAACTTAATTAATGGTTGTGAAATACTTTAAAATTGATAGATAAAAAGCTCGATTTTGTCTGCTTGATATTTGTTACTATGGCCCTAATAGAGACTTTTCTTTTCCTTGTATGGTTGGGTTGTATGCTTTTGTACATTTTGAAGAGTTTATTTCCGATCTCTATTTATCTTATGTAGGTTCGTTCCCTCTCTTCTTCTTTTTTTCTATGTTTGGAGAATCTTGGACTATCATGTAGTTAATTATTGCACTTTTTTGTATTATGATACGTAGTTTGGAATGTTTCCTGATTTCCAACAGAAAGATGGAGAATTTCTAAATGGCACTGAGGTATTTCTCTCAAGCAACTTGCTTCTGCTCTCAACAACTTTTCTTAATCTACTGAAAGAGTTTACCTTGAGAAGTAGGTTACTTCCTCTATTGCCACCAAATTGTTTTTGTTTAACCTATTTTTAATGGTAGTTTGGTAATTTGTTTCAGCTTCCATTCTTCGTATAAATTGTTTGTGACTGGAATGTACTAGACAGTTTCTGAAAAAAAAAGTAAAGTACTAAACAAAGAATACTTTTGTTTGGAGTGTTTCTGGTGATTCATATTCATTAAAATAAGCTGATAACTTTATAAACCCTAAAAATACATACTAATGATGACTAAAGTAAATATGATAATTTGTTTCAACTTTCATTCTTCGTATAAATTTTTTGTTACTGAAAAGTACCAAACAATTTCTCAAAAAAAAAAAGTAAAGTACTAAACAAAGGATACTTTTTTTGGAGTGTTTCTGGTGATTCATATTCATTAAAATAAGCTGATAACTACTCTGGTTAATCTTAAAATTTGCTATCTAGAAAACTATTATTTCTTGTATAGGAATGGGCCATGGATGATGTGCACATGTCCAATGTTAGATTTATGTGTCTGCTGTAACTGCTTCCTGAAGCAAAAATCTTGCAATTCCTCCAACTTTTTCGTTTTTATATATTCTTTTTTGTTGTTCCATATTGCTTTAGGAATTATCAACTATTGAATTTTGAACCACATGCATATATTCTGTGATATGATTGATCATCTCACCTATTGCTCTGCTCATCTTGCATTGTATGATGAGTTTTCAGAATTGGGCTGGGCTACATCACTTTTTTAGACTCATTTGGTTGAACCGAGCCATCCAGTGTACCAGTCAATTCCATATATCCTGTAAATTCCCAAGAGTAATTGCACGGGTACGTTGCTGTGGTGAAGCATGACACCTAGCCAAGAGCAGATATAAAGCTCAGTCATTGATTATCCTCAGGCAGATTCATGCTCTTCTGCTCAGACAGCGGAAAAAAAGCTTGCCGACCTTCTAGATAGCACACTTTGGAACCGGAGGCTTGGTCCTTCATCAGAAAGGATTGTTTATGAATTGGTACGCCAAATATTTCATGGCGTGAGAGAATATTTTTTGGCCTCTGCTGTTGCTTCTTTTTTTTAATCTTTTTGTCTAATTATTTCATGCTATGATATTGTTGCATCCGAAGCTGATTTTTCATTAGCTATACGCATATAAATGGAATGCCAATTTTATTTCGCTGACATTTCATCATCAGTCTAGTTCTTTGATTATTTCGTTGTCGTTTATGTTGATGTTTTGCAGTTCAACTTCTTTCTTCTAATGCCGGTTGTGGAGAAATTACCTGCAAGTCTCCGGGAAGACCTAGACTCTACATTTTCTGATGACATGGACTATGTGTTTGACATCAGCAATCTACGACATTCATTGGGCCAACAAAAGAGAGATACAAAGACTGACCTCAAAAGGGTATTCCACTTCTATCTAATTTCCTTTACATTACTTATTTTCTGATTGATTCATTATTCGGAATGTCTATTTTGCAGATTAACAGGCTCAAAGACATTCAAGGTATTCATCAGCAACTCTGTTCGTGTCGGAAAATACCAAGATTGTCACCTGCATGTACTGATTCATTCAGGTCCAAACATGTTAATCCAATCCATTGTTAATTCAATCTTGTTATTTATTTAACAATACAAACTTCAAAAATAATTTGTACCGAGTACCAAACCAAACAATAATTAAAAAAAAAACTATCCAATTTGATAATGATTTAATTTTACATTTATTGTACCAATAAGTTTTATTGAATGAAGTGACATTGAACTTACCCTTTGTTTTATTTTTTTGTTGCAGTTTGTTTTGTTTTAAGGGAGCTCTTCCAAATATGCGCTGTGAAGATAGACATGCTCTACTAGACATGCAGGAACTGGACGAACTGAAAGAAGAGCTTAGAAAGTATCAGCAGCTTGACAAGCAGAGAAAGTCTCTGGAATATACCATTTATGATAAAGAACTTCAAGATGCACGGCGTAAATTAGAAGAGGTCAGTTTAGTTTTAGGTGCTTGGACACTGTTACCGGCTTACCACTGTTTAGGGTGTTAACTATTGCACATGTTTGGTAAACAAACCTATGTTTTTTTCCCTTTTTTCTTATATTGTCACCCAGTATGACCCATAAGTAATTTAGTATCATTGCCAATTCAAATGTGGTATCTTAACCATAAGACTTTGTTAGACTTGGAAACTAGGAAGTCCGAGTTTTTATTTATTTTTGTAGATGCAGCTTCTACCGTGTGCTTGTATGTTCCTTTAAATTTTGTTTTCATTCCTCCCAGTCCCTTTCTCTTCTCCCCTGTATGTAAGCGCATATCACATGTCGGTTTGTCCTTTGTCTTGCTCTCTCGGACTTCTCTCAGGCACAATTATTTATTTCTGACCAAGGTTTCTATGCACTATTATGCCTACATTACTTATGTTCAAAATTGTCGTTTCATTTTATGTATGCATTCTGACTTGTTTTTATAAATTAATTGTTCCAGATAGTGATGCTTGATCACTAGCAATTCTTCAATGACTTGTTACAGGTGCAACACTAGTAGATGAGAGATGTAATGGAGTAGCATTTGTGGGTGTTGATGGTCTTCAATTGCCACACAAGATAATACCCGTAAGCTAAAGAGACTGTTACCTTCAAATATTCTTGCAAACACGGGTCTATTCTTCATCAGGCCATCCAGGTAAGAAGCTTTTGCCCTTTTAGGTTATACTTGTCGGATTATATGGGGAATGCATAATAAAGAATGTTTTTTTTATGCTTTGTCTTCTAGGTTTTGTTATTTTTAGATGCGTCTGTCTCTATAATTTCACTTGTTCAAGCAAAACTGTAGTTAAAGAGAAGTTTTTAGGAGAAGTCTCAACGTGAGTACTCTGTTAATCTTATTATTTCTTGATTTTGTTACACTGGTGTTAAATAGGCTCAGGACAAGAGTTGAACTCTACTTAGGATTTCTAGTAGTTATCTCTATCTTAGATTAGTGTAGTTAAGATAAACTATAACTCCTATAATACATCTAATAAGAGTTAATAATATCCACAAAAACATAGACCGATTATTTGTGTAAATCACAAATGATACTGCTTCGTATGTTATGGTTTGGGTTCCAAGTTGTGGAAGCAGGGTATTACCTTCATTTTTTAATTTCTAAGAGTTGATGCAGAGTGTCACGACCCGCACATTTGGTCCGGGACATTGGCGCAAAGATCAACCAGAGAGGTTGTGTGCGGTGTATCAGGCTTGCCAAAACCACCATACTTGGCCCAGCACTTGGAGAATGCTAGAAAGCCCGCAAGACCACCAAACTTGGCCCAACAAGATTCTAGAAGATGAGTCAAACATTATCCATTTATAGTTTATTTAGATAATGTTTGAGATAATTAGAGATTTTGAATAGATAGAGTCAATCTTGACCGTCGATGTAATTTACTCTAAACTATCTGTATTGTTCTTCGTGTTATTGAGTGTTCTTCATTAATGTTGTTGCAGATCTCTTTTGTTGAGCTTTCGCTTATAATGATCTTGCATTTAAGTAATTTGAAAGGGTTTGATCTTTTAGAGTGGGAATTAAGGGTGACTTAGCCGTTGTTTCGACCGAGAAAGCGACTAAAGCCGCGGGGTTTGCTAGCAGCAGTCTAGCCCCGTGACAAGTGGTATCAGAGCGAGTTAAGAGGACTTGCGTTCGAGCCAGCTTGCAGGTGTAGTCAAGCATGGAGAAGATCTGAGTTCGAGTTAGCCGAAGTGATCAGGAATCAGGCTAGTTCGTGGCAAAAAAAATGATTGAGATGGCGCAACAAGGAGATGGTGTTTTCGTAGGAAAAGGCAAAAAGTGCCATGACAGGAACCATAAGAGGACATCGTTAATGGACGAGGTAAGAAATGCTCTCAGGGAACTTGACGTGAGGACTTTTATTCTGGACGAGGTAAGAAATGCTCTCAGGGAACTTGACATGAGGACTTTTATTCTTACTTCTCAGGTGGAACAATTGTATGAAATCTCATGGTTGGTGGAGGAGCGGGTCGATAGACTTGAGGATTCTGAAAAGGGGATCCAAAGTGTTGTGGAGTCACGTCTTGAAAATTAGAGTCCATGGAGGACAGGTTGAAGGACGAAACGCAACATATCCCCAATCAGTTAGAGATGATCCGAGAGAGTAATGCTCGTGAAGCCAAGATAAGAGCTTTATGGAAAGAGGTGGATGAGCTCAAGAGTGAGCTGCTTAGTTGCAAGACCGCAATGAGTGAATAGGGTGTGCTCAAGACCTTCTTAGAGGGACTTAGACTAGGGACGAAGCTCACAATAGAGCAAGGAGATGCCTAGAGACTTTCAGAGGCTATCGCTATTATCGAACCTCTGACCGAGCTTGCAGAAAGTAGACAAGCCAGCGTTGAGTCATCCAGGACCAGATCAAGAGGAAATAGGAATGGTGAGGCTAAGTCCATGCCAGGGAAGAAGGTGAGAAAGAAGCTGAAGTGTTACTTCTGTGATGGTCCCATGTGATGAGAGGATGTCTCGAGAAGAATCGCATTGCTGCCATGGTCAAGACAACAGACGAGTCAGAGGGAGAAGTAGCGAGACTTGGCGGATTGCTAGTATCAGTGCCGCTAAGCCGAGAGAGAGCTGTGGTTTGACTATGCGTGCCAAAATAGTCAAGCCAATGATGAAACCTGGTGTGCAAGTGAGAAAGCTGACAAGCCGAGGGTAAAGAGGAAGTAATTAGAGTGCTACCGGTGTAAAGGGCCTCATAAGTTGCGAAGATGCCCAGTTCGAGCTAAGGGGTCCAAGATGAGGGACAAGGCCGAGAGTAACGAGCCTGTGAAACTTGGTTCGAAGTTGTCGAGTTCTGCCAAGGCTAAGGGTGGCTGAGAGCAAGATGGGTTGAACATGTCCGAAAAGGCTATTGAGGAGCTTGTCGAGGATGTTCGAGTGAAGACATTGCTTTTGAGATCGGAGAGAGGTCGAAAGGGGCCAAGCCGTTGAGGAACATAGAAACCGGGGTGGCGGACTTCGAGTAAAAAAGAGCCGAGTGGGTTGATCATGTCCGAGAAGGCTACTGAGGAGCTTGTCGAGGATGTTCGAGTAAAGAACATTGCTTTTGAGACCAGAGAGGTTAAAGGGGCTAAGCCGTTGACGGACATAACAACCGGGAAGACACCACCCATGGGCAAAGTGGGAAAAAAGCGGCAGACTTTACGTAAGAAGTGTCGAAGCAAGAAGAGGCACCAGACTTCAAAGAGGAAGAACCGATGTAGGAAGAGAGCACCAAACTTCAATTCAGAAGGACATATGCAAAGTGGCGCAACGAACTTCAATGTAGAAGGTTCAGTGCAAGGGGTGTCAGACTTCGTGGAGGAGGAAGGGCTGACTCGTTTTAGAGTAAATGCGACTAAGAGGAAGATAAATCTCAAACACAACTCTAGTGTTTTTAGTTTTGATTTGCCGCCTTTGATAAGCGTAGGTTGAGTAAGACCTAGCTTTCAGTGCGGGGAAGAAAAGATTGGAAAGGACCTTTTAAAGTTCTAAGGGGCAAGCCAAAGTTGCCGACGAATTTGAGAGTTCGACAGGTGTTCAATATTGTGAAGACTTCCAAGCCTTTGCCGCAGGACTAGGAGGGTCCAAGTCGAGGTAAATTAAGGTTTGTGGGAGAAGGCTCTTACGATGGAGATGTATCTAAAGGCGTCTTAGTACGCGATATTCCAAGGCTGTTTGAACTGAAGCAAGCAGTTCATATGGGAGAACTGCAACAAGCTGAGGCATCGAGAGGTAATCAAGGTGACCAAACACAAGATCGTTCGAGTGCAGTGACGAGGGCGTCGCTAAGTTCAGTGGGGGAGAATGTCATGATCCGCACATTTGGGTCTGGGACATAAGCGCAAAGATCTCTGGTTGTGTGCGGTGTATCAAGCTTGCCAAGACCACCAGACTTAGCCTAGCACTTGGAAGATTCTAGAAGATGAGTCAAACATTATCCATTTATAGTTTATTTAGATAATGTTTGGGATAATTAGAGATTTTGAATAGATAGAGTCAATCTCGACCGTCAATATAATTTAAACTGTGCCGTTGGATATAAGGGGCTTCAACTATAAATAGAGGCCTACCACCACCTCATTGTATCATCTCCTTCATCTATCACTTTGAGTACTACAGAAAGCATTTACTCTAAACTCTCTGTATTGTTCTTCGTGTTCTTGAGTATTCTTCGTTAATCTTGTTGCAGATCTCTTTTGTTGAGCTTCCGCTTAAAACGATCTTGCATTCAAGTACTTTGAAAGAGTTTAATCTTTCAGAGTGAGAATTTAGGGTGACTTAGCCGTTGTTTCGACCGAGAAAGTGACTAAAGCCGCGCGGTTTGCTAGCAGCAGTCTAGCCCCGTGACAAGAGGCATATGTAGGAAGCAAGGCATTGCCTTCATTTTTTTAATTTCATAATCAATAAACTAAAGTTGAAGTAAGAAGGGTTTCTTGCCTGTGTTCCAAGCAAACTTTTCTTTTTAATTACTCATCTTAGATGCTTTGTATGCTAAGAACTTAAAACGATTATGCTAATTCAGTATTGAGACTTCTAAGATTTTTTCTGTTCTTTTGACTTCCATTCTGGACATAGGTGTTAGTAAATATATCTGGAATTGATAGACCTAAAAGGGCCATGTGAATCATCCTTTATACCCGGGTAACTTTTCATATTTTTCTTCTTTTTTCTGCACCCTGCTTTAGTCTCAATTATAAGCTCAAGTTGTGACATGTTGGAGTCCTTTTGCTTTTAAACGTTGTTTTACAAGCTTCTTTCTGTGTATTATCCAAATGTTCACTGTCCAAGTCATTTTACATTGTGTCAAACCTCATTTCTTTGGTACTAGCGGAAGCACTGCAGATTCACTCACAGTTGATGACAAATTGGTCATTAATCGACAACGAAAGTTTCTCTAATGTGTAATCTTTCTCTTGCTCTCTCTCCATGTTAAATAATTGAATGGCATCCTTGCATCATCCAATGAAACTCTTTCCTAAAGACTTAATACGACCAATGATGAAAGAAATCATGTAAGCTTAGGGTTCAGTAAGACCTCTATAATTTATTATTTAAGGAGAAAAAGTTTTCTATTCTATAGGATTGATTAGGTGAAAGAGCATTAGTCTTTGAGTGCACAAAATTATTTTCAATCGCCTTAAAGAATTTTATTATTTTGCACTAAAAATGTTTAAGGTATGTCAAACAAGAAAAAATATTTTGTTTTCCACTGTGTTAATTGATGCTTATGGTTATATTTTTTTCCTTCTGGAATGACTGGGTTTCTTCACCAAATTGGTTCTCGCTTTTCCTGTTTTCCTGTTTTGTTACTATATTTTTAATGATGTTTCGTTAACCATTTCATGTAAAATATTAAGTAATCTTCTTGTTCTTCTTTATGATACATTGTGGTTCTATTTGGCTGCCCATGTTGTGATTTTGTTCCCGATTTACCATGTTTCAATGTGCAGGAAGAGGTTGCCTGAGAGTTTGGTATACCGGTGCAATTTCAGCGATTCTGGTTGTGGCCCAAGCGTCAAAACCATACCTACTGTCCAAACCAACCATTGACACCTTTGGTTAGTGAGGTTTGAAACTGGCTGTATTTTATAGATTCTCTAGTCAAGTTCTGGTTATGAATCTTACCAAAGCCATATGACCTTTTGTTTCAGTTTTGTCCCTTCACCTTTGATAAATGTTTGGGTCTTCTTCTTTTTTGCATCACGATGTTAGACAAAATTTTTCAGGATTTACGGCTGATCGCTCCACCATATAAAACAAATGAAGATATTTTACTTTTCTTCAAGCACTATTATCCAGAGAAAGAAGAGCTTCTGTAGGTTGTCTCCTGTTTTCTATTTCCCCTTGTCTTTTGGACAATTACGTGAAATCTTATATGAGTTATCTTTATGTCCTATTAGCTATGCCTGTTTGTGAAAAGTGCAGGCAAACCAATAGAAATTTTGTCCAAGTTAAACAAAATGGCAAGGTATGCTCCTGATGAAGAGATCAATCTTTATGAGGTTAGCTTCTAACAATATATTTTCATACTAGTGCAATTTCAGTTCTCAGTAAACTCATTCCTGTCTTTTTTCTTTCTTATGCTTGCACTTGACGAGAGTATATATTTCCATTTTTTACTTTGGTAAAGTAATATTGCGTGAAACATCTTCAGTAAAGACGTTTTTAGAGTATATATTTTTAGAATAATTTTATTATAAGACAATTTGTTTTGTGACAATATTCTTTTCGATAGTACATATTATGAAATGATTATTTTTAGAAATGAGTTGTGTTGAGTTGATCAATTGATAAATAATGGCCAAGAGGGGGTGAATTGACAATTTAAAAATTTTGGGAAGAAATTGCAAGAGAGATTTAGAGTGTTCAATCTTCTAAACAAGGTCTACATCCACTATCTTAGCTACCACACTAAGGATTTCACAAATTCACTCAATTTGTCTTTCCTTTGAGGACAAGGAGATACTTTACAACACTCATCAAGGAGACCCTTTTTCCAAAGCACTAGGTAGATGTTTGCAGTATTTTAAGCACTCTCTCAAACTCAAACACTTGAAATGAATGAATATAATAGATACACACAAGTGTTTACAAGAGAAGATGGGGAATTAAGCACTTGTAGACTTTGGAAATTGATTGAAAGCTTTTGGATTGTTGTCTTGTTGTTGAAGAAGCTTTGGAGACTTATTTTATACCCCTTGTAACACCCTTGACCCGGATGTCACAATTGGGCCTCAAGTCCAATCCAAAAACCATAGAATTCCTCAAACTGCGTTTAGCCCAAACAAGGTATTTCTAAAATATTTAGAATCCAATAGTTGAAATACAGATAAACAATTCAAATCATTACAAAGGAGCTCCAATTTAATTTAAAATATTTAAATAGTTGACTTGAGTAATACAATTTCAAAAGTAAGAATTACAGATATGACCATGTAAGGTCCTATGAATACAAAGCCCACTAAACACAAGTACTGTACTCTGAAGGTCACCACATGCTATAATTATGTACCGATAGTGCTCCTCGATCCCACGATCCAACGATCAACCTACGCACGAAAACAACGATTCTGAGTGATGAGCTTACAAAGCTCAGTGGTACACATCTACTGTACTATACTTCATGCTAATCATAAACATAAGTATGCAAGCTAGTACGAGAAAAAAAAAGAGATAAATAAACACGTGGCACTACCATTAGTCGCTTAAACACATGCTCTCATCATACAAAGCATCACACATGGCACACAAGGCTCAACCATACATCGGGATCCCACCGGATCATCCGAGCAAAACACGCAATGTCATCATCATCACAAACCTGCAGTGAGGCCAAGCGTCACACAACTTTGAGAACGTACACTCATAGTCGGTACGGTTGTCTGTTATTTTAGTTATTGTCATGAAAATGAAGTTTTGCCTTCTTGCGTTTTAGTCCCTAGTGTTGTGGATGTAATATTGATGGATCATATGATCATTTTAAGCTAATTTTTGACGTGCAAGCATGAAACCTGTTTAATTAAAGGTTGGTAACACTATTTTGTGATTTGGGTTTCTTCTCTCGGTTTACTTCGGTAAACCTAGTGTGAATTGCTCGGGTCGGTCTTGCGACTAGATCGAGTCGAGGGGGGTTACACCCTAACTTTGGAACCCAAACATCATTCCACACATATGCCTCACTACCATCACCGAGTAGCCAGTAAATATTACGTCAAAATGAGTCCTAGACTTGTGAAATACCTCGCCAAAGGGAGGATCATTGCGGTCGAGAAATTGAATAGGGACATAAGGAAATGACTCGGTATTTTTGTCGAACAACTTTAACCCATAAATCATTTGTACGACTAACCAAAGAAAAAGCGAGTTTACACATATACGCCATGTTACGTTCATTAGAACAAGAGACGCCAAGACCATCATTGTGAAGAGGCTGAGAAATTGCTTCCCAATTGACAAGAAAGATTCCTCTATGCATCGTAGTAGTGCCCCATATAAATCCACAAATGATCTTATCTATTTTTGCGTAAACACGCACAGGAAGTTTAGCAGTTTGCATAAAATATGAGGGAATTACAGCGAGCACAGATTTTGCAAGAGTGATCATTCCGGCCAAGGATAACATTCTTGCCGACCAACCACTTAGTTTGGCACAAAGCTGATCCAAATAAAATCAAAATTAGCACTACGTTCGTGGAGGACCAGAACCCCTAGATACTTACCAAGGGACAATGTTTGTTGAAAGCCAAGAGTCTCACATATCTCATCCCTAAGGGCCATATTAGTATTAAGGGAAAAATAGACCTGAGATTTTCAAGTACTAACCCTATGGCTAGAGTGTTGTCCAAACTCAGACAAGATATCCGAAATGATCAGAGCTTGCCCAAGATCCGCTCTCGCGTATAGGATAAGGTCGTCAGCGAAGAAGAGGTGTGAGAGAGAAACACCCACGCGAGCCATACAAAACGGGATCCATGAACCATTGGACACAGCCTCAAGAACGTATGCACTCTCTCTGGGTGAGGCCCGGTGTCATACAACCTCGAGAACCTACACCCATAGTCGGCATCTCTCTTCGAGTATCATTAGATGAGGCCCGGTGTCACACAACATCGAGAACGTACATCCAACATCTCTAACCATGATTTTGCAACACTTTTTCTCTGGGTATCCGGATCCCACCAATCAAAGTGAACAAACCACACAAGTGCCCTTACTTGTCATGTAATCACACACGATCCACCGAGGATCCCTATAGTTGCTATTACAAACAAGTCACCCAATTAACTTTATCAACTTGTTAATATATTATGAGATAGTACATTAATTATTCTCATTAATTATCTTTATTAACCCATATTATCTCATTATTATCCCATGTAATTTCTTATCTTTTTATTAGCATTAAAAATTTTCTCGTTCAATGGGTACGATACTCTAACACGAGTATCGATACGGTACCCCTAAATATCGGTACTCGCACGCATACCGATTCTAAAATAGTTAATTGGAAATCCTTAATTTCTACAAGTACCGGTACGGCTAAAGCTCGTTCTGATACCTTATTCACGGGTTCTTACAATTTTCTCACATTACAATATTACAACACTTATTTGATCCCTAAAGCTTATGAAAGTCATTAGGGTTTGTTTACTAACGTATTTAATCAATTAATATTAATTACCGGCTTTGTGATCATTTATTCGAACATTACCAATTATTAGTTCATTTATTATAATTTCCATCGAATCTCATCAATCTACTTAAACAAGCTTACAAACAATCACAATTATCTCAATCAGTCAAGCAATCATCAAATAATCATATGAGCAACTCAAACGATCCTTCATGATCTCTAAAGCCTCCACAATAGTCTCGAATATATTCACCGCATCATCATGCATCACATAAATATCGAGTCTCATAATATCGGTCTCTACTCATACTTATCCATTGTCTATATATTTTGCAGATACTAACACGCAACGCAATCACATTTATGATGCTCATGAATTAATATGAGTTCGAGGTGTACTAACTTTAAGCCAAAACGATAAATATTTATATAAGTTTCCCGATTATACCATTTGATTCGATATCTGATCTTAAATAATCCTCGTATAACAACGAATACGAAACTACATTAATTTCACGCATCCCTTATTCAATTCACAAGGTCAAACACATAAAAATAGTTTACCAAGTTCAAATATGACAAAACAGACCGTGCCATCAGAATCAAAACAACGAGAAACCCCTAGGTAGGGTCCCCAAAAAAGTCAATGTAGGTCAACAGTCAACGACAAAGATCAACAGCGGCGCGGCAGCTGGCGACATGGCTAGTGGTTGGCTCGGCTTGGTGGACCGACTCGGGTCAGCTTGGCAGGCCGACTTGGCTCGACATAACAGCTGCCTAGCCCAGCAGCTAAATAAGCTGCTCTCTTAGCCAGACGTCGCCTACATGCGTGTGACGCATGCGATGACTTTCGGTGGCTAAACGACGGTGGCAAATGCCTAGGTCGACTCTCTCGATGTCGGTGAACACGATGGCGGCCTCAGTTTTGTATTTCGAGCACTCGAACCCCCTTATTTAAACAACCTGAAACTTTCTCTCTCTCACCCCGTCGACGATGACTCTGATGGTGGTGTTGCTGGTATCGGTGGACTCGTCTCGAGGAGATGAACACAATGGCAGCAGAGGTGTCTACAACGGACGGTAGAATCTTTGTAGATCGGGGTCTGAATCTCCCCCAACACTTTTTCTCTTACTTTTTCCTTGTCTCTCTTACTTTTCTTTTTCTCTATCTTTCTATCATATCATCCTCCCCTTTTCACCTATTCTCATCATTTTAAAATTCAAACCTATTTCCACCAATATAATGGGCCCAACTTAAAATCCCTCACCTAGTCTTCCAAGATAAAGCCCCATAAACCGGGCCCAAGACCCGATTCACTAACTCGAAGTCTGGGTCGTTACAGCCCTCATTTATTTTTAACCGTTTCGGTTGTTGGAAATTGAATATAGCCGTTAAGCTGTATTTTTCCCTTATTAAATGTTGTCTGGAAACTGTTGGTATCAGTACGCAAGAGCCCGTATCGGTATATGCTTAAAGAATAAATAGTCATTACAAAGATCGGCGTACTGGTACACGGGCTTGCGTATCGGTACTAAGTAAGGGGTACCGGTACGCTAAGGGTTGTACCGGTACTAAAATTACTCTCTGGAAAATTTGATGGAGCTTGCATATCAGTACGCTTGTGGCCATACCGTGACTCAAAATATTTAAAAATGTTTTTTTTGCTTCATTGCGTATCGGTACGGAGATCATAATACATGTACTGACAAGCATTTTTAAAAGAAGATTTGAAAACCCATATCGGTACGCTAAGGGTCATACCGGTACGCATATAGCCGTATCGGTACTCACCGAACAAAATGGTTTATTAGAGTACCAAAATACTCAAAAAATATATTCCTTTGAAAAGTTTAACTTATATAAAATATTTTCTTCAAAATTAGTTAAGTTTGTTTGAATGCTTGTCCATTGTGAGTAATTTCAAATATTTTAAAATTTTATTTATTTGCATAATAGTCTTTGTTATATCAAAATAAAAAACATAGGTTTAACAAGTGGTTTTTATTAAAAACTTGTTCCGACTTATTTGAACATGAGTTATTTTTTGTAGAAACTTTTCCAAATACGAATCGTTGTCAACATTTAAGATCTTAAAAAAGGTTGTTTTGGAACAAAACAAATGTTGTTCTCAATATAATGGGTTTAAGGCTAAAATATAATACAACCGAAATGTTATAAAATAAGAAATTCAAAATGTTATATTTTTTTTATAACATTTTAGGTTTTATGTTTTCAGGACAAGTTTCGAAACTTGTCATAAAATCACAAACTAATTTTTGAAACTTGTTTAAAACTACCAACCTAAAATGTTATCAAAAAGTATAACATTTTAAGTTGTGTGGCAACATTTTAGGTTCCATATTTTATAACATTTTTAGTTGTGCCGTTTTTTAGTCTTAAATTATGTTGTTGTACCACAAACTCACTCAAATATAATTATTCTCGGTAAAGATTGTTTTGAACGAGAATTATTCTTTTATAAGAAATAAGAAGCGAAACAATATCCACACTTGTTCCAGAAGAAGTATTAAATAAAGCAACACATGCACTTGTTGCGAAAGAGAGAGCAACTTTGTTATTAGATTCCATTACCAGAAGCAGTATAATTTTATGGTTAATTATTCCATGCACAAGCGCTTGTAAATTTTTTTTTACACAAGCGTCTTAGTTTTAGGGTTTATAGTTTAAGTGTAGTAGTTTTGAATTTAGGGGTTGATAAAATTTTGGGTTTAGGGTTAAAATTTTAGGTTTATAGGTTAAAATCTAAATCTCTAATCATATTACCCTAAACTCTAACCCATAAATTTTTTAACCATAAACCCTAAATTCTAAACCCCTACACTAAAACTCAAACTCTAAACCCTAAGCTAAAACCCTAAACCCTACAATTAAGGCGTTTGTAGAAAAAAATTTCACTGCCTGTGTATGGGATAATCATCCTTACTTTATTACTATTCTAAAAAAATAACTATTTATTTGAAGAAAAAAATCCACAAGCTTTTTAGTTTTAGAATGTTAGGGTTCATGGTAACATAGTTAAGAATTTAGATTTTAAGTTATAAACCCTAAATATTAACTTTAAACCTTAAATGTTAAACACTACCCCTAAATTCTTAAACCTCTATACCCTAAATTGAATCTATAATAAAAAAATTAAATATGTGTAATTATTTTTTAACGGAAATTGGATAAATCAATCGACTGGGTCCAGATCATAAAGACTCGTAGAGATCTCGACACTCTTAATAAATAGCTCCAAACCAAGTTCATTCAGTACATTTATTTTCTTTTTGGCTCCAAGATCTGGAGTCTATGAATCTTTATGAGATATCCAAATTATATACTGGTGTTAAAAAATTTTAGTTTCTGCAAACGCTTTAGATTTAAGACTTAAGGATTTCATTTAAGGTTTAAGACTTAGGGGTTTAAGTTTATGTGTTTAGACTTTAGGTGTTATAGTTAGAATTTAAGGTTTATAGGTTAAAACTTAAATCCTTACTATAATATCTTAAAATTTAAACATTAACCTCTAAACGCTAAATTATAACAATAATTCTAAAATTCTAACCACAATCACTAAATTCTAAACCTCTAAACTCTATACCATAAACAGACTCCCTAAACTATAAATCTAAGGCGCTTGAGAAAATTAAAAATTTTCACCGCCGGTAAATGGTATATTTTCCATAATTTACCTACTAAATTAAATATAAATTTAAAATGCTTGATTATACTTGAAGTCACATATAATTTAATCAAAAATATTTTTTCTACTGTTCCAATAAAATAATAAAGCAATTTTTTTTTTGTAATTATAAACCAAGTAAATGAATAAAACAAAACAAAATGGTATAATTATCTTTCTATTTAAAGTTTACTTAGTAAACATAAATCATTTTGAGTATATGAAATTTTCTTTATAAATACGAGGGAGTATATGGGTGTTTTCCAAACCATAAAGATATTACCTTAATTTCAACGTAACTATGTTAATTTTAAATATGAGCAAGTACATTAAAGTAGTTGGCTAAACTGCTTATCTTTGTTCTTTTATTTTTCTTAAGTCATAAGTTCTAGACCTATTAAGAGCACCATTTCCTTTTTCTTGAGTCTTTCTTTTCCTCTCCTCTAAGTAAGATTATGATTAGATTTAGGATTTATATAAAAAAAAAATATGGTTGGATTCTACTTTGTGACACATTAACTGTCCATTTTTTACTTTGCTAAAGTAATATTGCGTGAAACTTATTCTGTAAAAAGTTTTTTTTTTGAGAATATATATATTTAGAATAATTTTATCATAGGACAATTTGATGTGATAGATATTCTTTCCGATAGTACTTATTGTGAAATGATATTTTTAGAAGGAAAATACTTTGATACACAAGTTTGTATAGTTTACAAAAGCCTTTCAATTTTAGGGTTTAGGGTTTTAGGTTAGAGTTTATGATTTAGGGGTTTAGTGTGCAGGATGTATAATTTAAGGTTTATGGTTAGAATTTAGGGTTTAAGGTTTAGTTTTTAGGGTGCTAGGGTTTGGAATTTAGGTTTTAAATTTTATAGAAGGTTGTGTAATTTTTTTTACACAGCTTGTGTATCAAAATATAACTCTTTTTTGAAAATGAGTTGTTTTTGATAAAAACTTATTTCCGACTTATTTTAAACATGAGTTATTTTTAGGAACTTTTTTGAATATGAATCTACATGTAAGTTCTTAAAAAAGTTTGTTTTAGAACAAAAATTAGTTGTTCTCAATATAATGGGTGAGTTTAGGGTGCGACGCCTTAATTTAAGGCTAAAATAGAGCACAATTAAAATGTTATAAAACACATAACCTAAAAAGTTTGTTTTAGAACAAAAATTAGTTGTTCTCAATATAATGGGTGAGTTTAGGGTGCGACGCCTTAATTTAAGGCTAAAATAGAGCACAATTAAAATGTTATAAAACACAACCTAAAATATTATGTTATGAATATTTATTTATGGTGAATATCCATGTATTAAAGGAGACTTTAATGTACTTTATTATTAGGGTTTAATACTCATTAGAATTAGGGTTTCCCTCTAGGGATGGCAAAATTGCCCAACCCCGAACCAATCCTGTATGCTCCGACCCAACTCGATCGGGTTTTTTTTCATAATTTTCGGGGATCGGGGCGGGGCTGGTATTGAAAAATATTAAGTTGGGTCAGGTATGAGATGGAAATTCCCCGCCCTACCCCTCTCCGGTATATTTTATTATTATTTTATTTATTTTTATTATATTTGTAAAAATACCACTATATATAAACACTTTTAGGGGTTTCAAGCTATTTTTTAGTTTGTGTCTATCGTAAATTTTTGTTAGATATTATTCGAATTTTAACATATATGATTTTGAAGGTCAATGGTTCGAGTTTATTTTTTTAAATATATATTTTTTCATGTGAGTAATTTAATTGGTTTTATTTTATTTTTATATAGTTTTAAAGTCCTTGAAATTTATATTTTTGTGAATGTGATGGTGGTTCGATCGGATCTAACATTTATCGTGGACAAAATTTAATATATTTTTAAAATTTTTGGGTTGGGTCGGGTTGGGATCGAGTTTAAGGGTTTATGTGTCGGGATGGGACGGGGTAGGTAAATTAATATTTAATTTTGGGGCGGGGCAGGGTTGGGTTTAGGAGTTTTTAGATCGGGGTGGGTTCAGGGCGGCCAAAAACCCTCCCCACCCCGTTGCCATCCCTATTTCCCTCTTATACCTATAAATATAGAGTTTGGAGAAAGCATTGTATACAACACTACATTGAGAATAATACAAGCCTTTCTCTTTGTCTCCTATCTTTCTCTTGTTCATGTTCTTCTTTACTTTATTCACAACATGTTATCAACACGATCTCGCTCAATAACCGTGGTTCTTGTCGGCAATTCTCAAAAAAGATTTCAACAATATATTGGTGACTACATCTACCGTATATTCAACTTAACTTAGAAAGTCTGGTATGTTTACCTATTTATATATTGATATAGTAGTTGGTTAATCATTCTTATATTAAGGTCAGTGTATATTGATCTATTATTTGATTATTGTTTTGTTCTAATATTCAATGATGTTTTGTTGCACCGAGTTTTATATATAACTCCAGAAAAAATATCGAGCCTTCAACAAAACCTACATGATCAACTTAGTTTGAAAATTATGGTGATAGAATGACCAACCGCTACTTTAACAAAAGTGAAAAAAGCGGTGAATTGGATATGCCACTTGACAGTGATGTTTTTCGAGTTCCCCAGGCATATGAACCTCAACAATTTTTTTCATTTACTTTTGCTTTATATATATATACAAACATATATTTGAGATTAATTATTATTATTATTTGTCTGAATTTGGCGTTTTAATTTTTAAGGTTCACAAAATATTATGATGAAAAAGTGTGATTGTTTCATGGTTCACCGAGGATGAACCTAGTTCTAGTGCAGTTCTTTATTGGATTGAAAACCTCAATAAAAAGAAAAAGACTAAAGGCAAATTCAATACCTATAAGTTTTTTTATTTGGCATATTGATTTTTAAGTCTGATAAGTATTATATATATTGGTTGATCAATTATTCTTTAAGTATATATTTGCTTGTAAGCAATGATTCTTCTGTGTCGAAAAACTTGACTTTAAACTTCTCCCAAGTTCAAGTTACGAAAATTCGTCTTGATCCAAGAATTTTTATGGGAGGTATTCCCTAAAGTGAATGCAAGCATGATGTTTATTCCATGCGATTATTGGATTTGTTTCATTCCCTGAAGTAAATGCAAACATGATAACTCATTATATGGTCAGTGAATAAAACTCAGTTGTGTGAATGTTTCAAATTAAATTGAAATTTGGATAAAGTACATAAATGGTCACTAAATTATCTCTAAAAATACAAAATGGTCATTAAGCTTTCAAATATTACGTAGTGGGCATTAAACTTTAGTTTTTATTATAGAATAGTCACTGAGCCGTTAACTAACGTTAATTGAGTGATGTGACAGTTACAAAATTTTGAATAATATAACATTTAACCCTCCATATTGGCACATTTAATCAATTTATTCCTAATTTAACCCTCATTATTGATGTGTAAATTGATTGAATGTGTGAATATTAAGGATTAAATATGTTATTATACAAATTTTTGTAACTACCACGTCTCCTAGTTAACGGCTTAGTGACCATTCTGTAACAAAAACTAAAGTTTAATGACCATTATGTAACTTTTGAAAGCTTGGTGACCATTTTGTATTTTTAGGGATAGTTTAGTGACCATTTGTGTAATTTACCCTTGAAATTTTATGGTCAGAGTATCACTAATGAGGATATGTTAAAAAAATATACTCCACTTTCCACGCAATTAAAGAATGCTTATACCCACTAAAGTGGGATTATAAGGAGGACAAGAGTGATATAGATCATATTAAAATCTTTATGTTATCAATGTGATGATACAAACCATTGGTCTCGTAAACGCCGAAGCGTTATGAACCTTTATTCACAATCATGAATGATAAAGGAAAGAAAATATAAACAAATTTTGTTTATGGAAATGACAAAAATAATTATGGTATTGTTGGTCCAACTCATTTGGATGTTGTTGATTTCCTCATAACCCTCGAAGGGAATAATTCGCCTTTTTACTTTATTTCCTTATAACCTCTAAAGGGAATGTAGCGACTATTTTTTTCTAGGGCCGATACGAAAATAATTAATTATTAAACGGTATTAAAGTGGGGTCCCTCTTTTATTTGAAAGATTTATTTAAAAAAGGATTTTTAGGAAAACTCATATTTTTGAAAATTTTGGAGTCGCCACCGGCCATTTTGGTAGACCGAACACCATTAAAACAAAGACCAGAGATTCATTTTTAAAAACTTGGGTTCGAGAGTTGATTACGGATGGGGAAGGATTAGCACCCCCACACTGCCCAAAATTGGTACCAAATAATTACCGCTTTATTAATATCAAATTTTACGGGTTAAAATGACGATTAAATTAAAATTCGATTATATGTGCGAGTAAATTTTAAGGGCTCTAATGTTAGAAGGATAAACGAAAACTACCATCACGTCTTAGATTGGTAGCCAAGTTTACCTTCGAAAAAGAGAGCACCACATTGACAATTAAATATACCGAATATACAACTTAAAAAACATAATAAATAATACATAAATATAAATAAAAGCATGAACATAGAAAAAAATACATATATTAAAAAATAAACATATACAACATGATATTTAAATCATGTCTTAAATCTAATACAAAATATAAAAAACATACTAATATTACAAAACTTTATATCACCATAACTCTAAACTAATAAAATAAATACAAAAATAAGGATCGAATTTTTACCCCACTCGAAGTTCGAATAAAAAACTTCGACCGACCCCCACCAAAATCTACGTGCCACCTCGTTATGGCCGAAAAAAATTAACTAGATCGGGCCCAAAAGGGACCTCCGATCGAATGCTGGATCGAACCAGCTGGGGCCGAGGGCACTGCCCCCTGCCCTTAGCCAGCCTTGTTCGGTCGGCCTTGGCTCCCAAATATTTTAGGGAGCCGATTTCATTTGTGTGATTTTATGTGTTAAAAGGGGCTTCCCCCATGCCTTTATATAGGCAAAGGGGTGGGGGCGACGTGGAGCCTTGAGCTCCACGCAATTTTTTTAAAATATTTTTTTGCTTTTTTTCTTTTTTTATTCAATATTATATATTACTATTACTATTATTATTTTACATTAACAATATTACTACTAATAATACTGCAACCCGAACAAAAATGAGTGATGACAGCTGCCCCTCTTTGCTTGTTTTTGTGAAACGAGAACAAAGCAAAGATCAAAAGTACTCATTTTTGCCCTACTTCCTTGCTTGCGACCTTAGAATCACGAGCTCTTCTGGAACTTTTCGCTCTTCCTTGGCCAAAATCTTTGAGCTACAAGCACCAAAATATTAGTCTCAAGAAGACATCATTATGAAATGATTGTATTAAGAAATTTTGATTTAAGAAAAATATCTTCATGAAATGACTAAATTAAGAAATCAAATACCCTTATGGAAGGATTAAGTTTTAAGAAAAATCCTTATAAAAGGATAAAATTAAGAAATTAGATATTTAAGAAAATGCCATGATAAAATTAAGAAATTTGATTTTTAGGAAAAACACCTTTATAGAAGGATCAAATTGAGAAATTCAAATCTTAAGAAAGACATCCTTATGGACGGATAAAAATAAGAAATTAGAGACTTAAGAAAATCATCCTTATGGAAGTATAAAATCTGGAAATCTAAGTTTTAATAAAAATGGCATCTTGCTTTGAGACTACCAAAAGGAGAAAATATCCTTATGAAAGGGTTAAATTAAGAAATTCGGGTTTTAAGCAAAACGTCCTTATGAAAGGATCAAATTTAGTTTTAAACAAAACATCCTTATGAAAGGATGAAAGTAAGGAATTTGTTTTAAGAAAAGTATCTTTAAGAAAGGATAAAATCAGGAAATTGTTTTAAGAAAAATATCCTTATAGAAGGATAAAAATCGGGAAATCTAAGTTTAAATAAAAATGGTATCTCGCTTTGAGACTACCAAAAGGATAAATTATCCTTATGAAAGGATCAAATTAAGAAATTTGAGTTTTGGAGAAAAACATCCTTATGAAAGGATTCAATTAAGGAATTGATTTTAAGAAAAGAAAATATCCTTATGGAAGGATAAAAGTCAGGATATCTGAGTTTAAATAAAAATGTTATCTCGTTTTGAGACTACCAAAAGGGGAAATTATCCTTACGAAAGGATCAAATTAAGAAATTCAGTTTTAAGCAAAACATCCTTATGAAAGGATAAAATTAAGGAGTTAATTTTAAGAAAAGTATCCTTAAGAAAGGATCCAATTGAGAAATTGATTTTACGAAAAGAAAATATCCTTATGTAAGGATAAAAAATTAGTTTTAAGAAAAAATCCTTATGAGAGGATAAAAATTAAGAAATTTAGTTTTAAGAAAAACATCCTTATGGAAGGATCAAATTAAGAAATTTGATTTTAAGAAAAATATCTTTTAAAATGATGCCCCGGTTCTATCCGTCTTGACATCAAAAGAAATCCATCAAAGGTGATGGCTCGAAAATTCGAAATCTTGATTTGAAACTATCAAATAATCTTTCTTTTTTCTTCTTTTTCTCTTTTTTTTATTTTTTTATTTTTTTATTTTCTTTCTTCTTTTTTCTTTTTCTTTTTTTTCTTTATTTTTCTTTATTTCTTTTTCTTTCCTTTTCTTTTTCTCTCTTCTGACACTCAAGTGCGTGTCTTCTTAATAGGTGCAAAGGTGCATGGAGTCCTTGTTGAAGTCATCCTCTTGAAAAACACTTTTCGATTTACTATGATAAAGATGATGCATGAGCATATTTTATGATGCAGAGATCCAAATTTTTTCTTCTTCTTTTTCTTCTTCTTTGCTTCTTTTTTTTTTCTTTTTTCTTCTTTTCTTCGGGGTAGGCAGGCTTCATCTTGTGACTACAACCATTCCTCATCATTATGCCGCGATAAAATTTGGCTTTAAAATTTTGTTGCTTCTCTGTTTGAACCTTCCAGCCAAGTGACATCGGTCGATATCAACTCTTCGCTTAAGAAAAATCCTTTGACTTTTTCATTAGTAAAATATTTTCATCTCTGTATTATTTCTGGTATCTTTTGATCCGAACTCCTATACGTAGGAGCTCTTTGCTGTTTCATGGGCAATGATGCCCCGCTCGACTTGGATTCTTGTGAGCAAAAGATCTTGATTTTCACGGACAACGATGCCCTACTCAATTTTGATTCAACATTTTATCTTTTTTCTTTGACCCAACATACGGAGTCTTCATCTATCTTCGTATCAGGGCAAGTAAAATGCCTCAATTTCTTGACCTTAATCTTAAACTCGGTCTTCCTTGTGGAATTCACTCGAAACATCTTGGAAAACTAACTCTATGTCCATTTGCTTTAAATCTCATTTTTCAAAAGCAATTTACTTTAAATAATGACAATATTTTAAAAAATGTCAATTATTTTGGAAATCAAAATTTAGAAATAATGCCAAATATTTTTTTTATTATTTTTTTAAATTAATGTTTGGAAGAAAGGGTAGACATATTAAAAATTAATGTTTAGCCCCGAAATATCCAATGCAGCGACCAATTGGCCAAATATCATTTTGAATGAAGCGTATGTATAGAAAATCTTGATGGTAATGTATGTACATATCAAGCCAGATTAAATGCCCCGAATATCAAGTGCAGGAGAGACACTAAGATAACTCCAATGATTGCCCCTAGCATATCATGTGTCTAGGAGACCTCAAAAGCTGAATCGATATCTGAAGATGTGAGATACCTTCCGAGTTACTTTGGTCTTTAACCAATTTAGAACTACACTTGGTTAGGTTTCACCTTTAAATTATTATTTCTTTATCTCATTTCTTTCTCGTTTGGGGAATTCAATTCATCACTTTCTTTTGGCTCGAGAATAATGATGGAGCAAACAACAATACCCCGAGCTACTCAACATTGTCATGAGTTGAAAATATTACCATCACTCATGAAGCTAAGGGTTTAGACTTGGATGGTGCTTTGCAACCTTATTTGCCCCATCACTTCAGCGGAGTGTCCCAAAGTTACCCGCACTCTTATTCGAAAATGTCTCATTAAGAGACTTCGAACGTGCCTATTACCAGGCTTTTAACATGCCTATTACCAGGCTTCGAACATAGGAGTGCCTTTTTATACTTCAGGACTTTTCTCTCATGTTTTTCTTCCCTTTTCCTTTTCCTTTCTCTTTATTTTTTCTTTTCTTTTCTCTTTCTCTTTCTCTTATTTTTTGTGGAAGATTATAATGCTCCCAAGTGTATTAAGTTATTTTCGCGTGTAGTCCTTATTGACTGACCAAATTACCGTGGAATGTAAGCACATATTCGTCATCTCCGCAACTTTCGATTTCTGCTAGACACAGGCTACTTGAAACTAATCTTTTGGGTAAAAACAATGTCCCTAGGGCAATTGATATACAGAGACCCAATAAGCAAATATATACATGTGTATCAAAAAAATTGTGTATATCGTACGGGCAGACAAAAACTATCTCATAACAATGAATGAAAAATATAAAGAAACAAAGAATGCAAAAATGCTTTCTGAATAACGAAATGAAAATTTTATTACGACAAAAATAATTACATTATAAGAAATATGATTTAGCTTATAGATTTCTTTTGCATTTTCCCAAATGCACAAGGATCAACGGATTTGAATTGCCTTTACCGGTAGCCGTTTGCTCGGGCTAGTAGTACCATTTCTCTGAGTACAATCAGTTTATACCAATTATGAAATTGGATTTTCCCAAAGGATTTATTTTCCCTTGACCATTCGTAAAAATGGATTTTCGATGGATACTTGAATTATCCATTATCTTAAACTTTACCGTGTTTAAGCACGTTATGCCAACATTTTTCTGTTGGACTTGTTAAACTCTATTGGGCTCTTTCCAGCTTTGTGAGCATGAAAACTCACAATCCCTAAGAAAGAATAGAATCGAGGGAAAAATCTCATTTAAGAACTACGAAAAACATCTTTAAGACTGATAGGATTAAGGAATCTTTTCGATCTTAGAAAACATTTTTAAGAAATTTTTTTGAGATAAAAAATGATCCTTAAGAAAGGACAGGATTGAAAATTTTTGTTTTTGAGAAAATCAATTGAGAAATTCTTCTTCCCCCTTTTTTCTTGAGAAAAAGAAAAAATATTAAGAAAGGAAAGAATTGAGAAATCCATTTTTTAACAATATCCTTATGAAATGATTGAATTGAGAAATATTTTCTTTGAAAGATGTCCTTATGAAAGGATCAAAGAAGAAACTCTTATTATTATTATTATTATTATTATTATTATTATTATTATTATTTTGAAATAATGTCCTTATGAAAAAACTGAACAAGTGTATTTGTGAAAGGATTGAGAAAACCTTGCTTAAGAAATATTTATTCTCATGGGAGGATGGAAAAAGCTCAAAAATGTCATTGTGAAGGGACTGGATCTAGAACTTGTTAAAACAAATGTTCATTTTTTTAAAATCGCCCTTATGAAAGGGCTGGATTTAGAAATTTGGTTGAAAGGATATAAAAGTTCATTCTTGAAAAATGTCCTTATGCAAGGATTTATGTTTCCTAAAAAATTGTGAAAGAATTTTTTTGTAAGGGGTTTTATACAAATGAAATGCATGTGCATGCTTTCAAGGTGATGCAGAGATGCAATTGTTATGAATGTTTTATATAAAACCAGATGTCATGATGTAGGAATATATTAGGTGATGCAATGTACGAAATGTATAAAGCATAACAATAATCAACAAATGCAAGAATGAATGCAAATAAAGGCGTCAATTCCATATGTGATCACTCTAGAACAACTTTCATCGAACATAAGAAAGTTCTCATCACAAAAGAGAAAATATGTTCTTCTGCATGTAAGCTTCCACTCTAGCTCCTGATCCTTTTGTTGCTTCAAGCATGTGGAAGACTTGCTATCCCTTTTCTACCTTCACAATTTTTTAAGAACAATAATATCCGATAAGAAGGATTAAATTTTTTAAGAAAAATTCCCTTGTAGAAGGGTTGAATTAGAAAAAACGGTTTTGATTGAAATAAAAAATTTAAGGGGAAATGTATCCTTAAGGAAGGATTCAATTTTAAGAAAAATACTTTTTGTAGAAAAGTTGAAATAAAAAGTTTTAGGAAAAATGTCTTCATGGAAGAGTTAAATTAAAAATTCGATCTTAAAAAAACCTTTACGAAAAGGTAAAATTAAAATTCAATTTTTAAGAAAAATATCATTACGAGAGTGTTAAATTAAAAATTTGATATAAAGAAAAATACCCATATAAAAGGGGTTAAATTTAAAAACATGGTTTTTAGAAAAATGCCCTTACGAAAGGGTTAAATTAAAAGTTCGTTTTTTAAACAATACCCTTATGGAAGGGTTAAATTGAAAATTTTGATTTTTAAGAAAAATGACATCTCTTTTAGAAACCACTGAAGAAGCCTTAATTTTATGCAGTTCACATTCTCGCTTATCACTTCTAGCACCGATGTCGATCCTACATGTTTTCATCTTTTGTCTTGAGACACCTTTCATTCATGGTGAAAGTTTTCATCTTTTCGAAAAGCAATAGCATTTTCCCCTCACTTAGACAGACGAGTTTATATGTCCAATTTTAAATGCGTTAAAATAAACTCGCATTTATAAATAAATATTGGTTTAATCGTCACTTTAAAAACTTTTGATATTAGTAAAGTGGTAATTTTTTGGCTTAACTACTTTTTTTTTAAAAAAACAAAATCAGTTCCCAGCGGAGTCGCCATGCTGTAGCGACTATTTTTTTTCTAGGGCCACTACGAAAATAATTAATTATTAAATGGTATTAAAGTGGGGTCCCGCTTTTATTTGAAAGATTTATTTAAAAATAATTCTTAGGAAAACTCGTATTTTTAAAAACTTGGAGTTGCCACCGGCCATTTTGGTAGACCGGACACCATTAAAACAAAAACCAGAGATTCTTTTTTAAAAACTTGGGTTCGAGAGCTGATTACGGATGGGGAAGGATTAGCACCCCTGCCCAAAATTGGTACCAAATAATTACCGCTTTATTAATATTAAATTTTACGGGTTAAAGTGACAATTAAATTAAAATTCGATTATATGTGCGAGTAAATTTTAAGGGCTCTAATGTTCGAGGGATAAACGAAAACTACCATCTACGTCTTAAACTGGTAGGCAAGTTTACCGTAGAAAAAGAGAGCACCACATTGACAATTAAATATACCGAATATGCAATTTAAAAAACATAATAGATCATACATAAATATAAATAAAAGCATGAACATAGAAAAAAAATACATATATTAAAAAATAAACATATACAACATGATATCTAAATCATGTCTTAAATCTAATACAAAAATATAAAAAACATACTAATATTACAAAACTATATATCACCGTAATTCTAAACTAATAAAATAAATACAAAGATAAGGATTAAATTTTTACCCCACTCGAAGTTCGAATGAAAAAACTTCGACCGACCCCCACCAAAATCTTCGTGCCACCTCGTTATGGCCCAAAAAAGTTAACTACATCGGGCCCAAAAGGGACCCCCGATTGAATACTGGATCGAATCAGCTGGGGCCGAGGGCACTACCCCTGGCCAGCCTTGTTCGGCCGACCTTTGCTCCCAAATATTTTGGGGAGCCAATTTCATTTGTGTGATTTTGTGTGTTAAAAGGGGATGCCCCCATGCCTTTATATAGGCAAAGGGGTGGGGGTTGGGGCGACATGTGGAGCCTTGAGCTCCTACAATTTTTCTTGTTTTTTTGCTTTTTAATATATATATATTTGCTTTTTTACTCAATATTATATATTACTATTTATTATTATTATTATTATTATTACATTAACAATATTACTGCTAATAATACTACAACCCGGGCAAAAATGAGTGATGACAGGGAATAATTGATCTTTTAATTTATTTTTCTTCATGTTAATTTATTTTGCATTTTATTTATTTATGTTATATATATATATTTAACATGTAATACCCCAAAATTTACTAAGTTGATTAAGGGTCATTTAGTACTAAGATAATAGCTTAAAAGCTAACCTAGTGACTAAAATGACAAAATGCAAAAGTTGGGATTTCTTTAATTATGGCTTTTGGAAAGGAAATTTCTAAGGTTTAAAGGTTTCACGTGATAGATAGTGAATTGAATAAGGTATTCTTAAATTTTGGTTGAATTCCAAGGAAAATTGGAATGGGAATTGAAGTTTAAAAAGGTAGTGACCAAAATGTAAATTTTGAAAAATTTTATGGCTAAAGTATAAACTTTGGAAAAAGTTTGGGGACTAAAGTTGTAATCTTCCAAAAGTTAAGGTTTTTTATATCATAAATAAATAGATCACCTAAGGGTGTGAATCGAATGCGGAATTATTGGTTCGACCTGATACTTCGATTTTTGGGAAAATCGCAGTTAAAGTTTAAGTGGAATTCGGATACCCGGATCGAACTTGAAAATTTTGAAATTTTATCATATGGTAGAGAATGGTTATAAAAGTCATTTCCAAGTGTTGGAAATATTTTTAGTTTGATTCAAGATGAATCCTACCGTTTATTTCTGAGTAAAGGATTATTTATCGGTATATTAGATAGAATGGAAATTTTGGAGACTGATCCAAAAGCTATGGAAAAGTCATAAAATGTTATTTTAAGAATATTTTATTATGTTTGGTTGAATTCTAACTAGATTTAGTTGAATTTTTACAAGAATGACAAACTAGTAAATAAAAACTAGTGGGAGGGCAAATTGCTCATTTGTCCCCAATGTCAATTTTGAGATATTTAAAAAGTTATAAGGGCAATATTGGAAAGAGGAAATGGAATATTAAATCTTGGCCCTTGATTGATGATAAAATCAATCTCAACCATTTGATAAAAAGGGCAAAATTGTAATTTCACTATTAAATGAATTTAATATTCATTTAATAGATATATGTGTAAAATAATGGTAAAAAGATGAACAAAATGTTCATCTTTTCCAGCCAAAAACGTGAGGGCTAGGGAAAGAAAGAGAAAAATTTTCTAAGCTCGATTCAAGCCCTGAAACTCAGTTTTCAGGTAATCTCTTCAACTACAAAGTTGTTCTACTCTTTAAGCTCTATCTTTTGATATAAATAATTCATGGAATCCATGCTTGATTGATGAGAATTTACATGAGAAAGAAATTAGGGTTTATGGATCAAATTGGGGCTTTTGAGATTTTATGATTCCATGATTGAATTCAAGTTTAATTTAGGGTTTGTGATGTTGAAATAATGATCTAGTAAGCTTGAATTGTTGTTTGGAAGCAAAACCCTAAGTTAAATTGTGTAGAGACCATTTCGACAACTTGAAAAGTTGAAGGACCAAATCTGAATTTTTTAGATTTTGGAGTGTATTTGTGTTATTAATGATGTTAGAGATAAGAAAATGAAGTAGGAATGCCAAATTGATGTTGAACTGAATTAGTGACCATTTTGACAATTTGTCAAAGTTAAGTGACCAAATCGAAATTGAAGTTTTGTATGAGGGTTAAATCGGATTTTTAGTTGTAATGATGGAATTAAGGTTGTAATGTTGAATTGAGGACTAAATTGCAAAGTTAAGAACCTTGAATCCTTATCTTTGCATTTTAGTGACTATTTCGGTAAATAAGGAAAATTAGGGAGAATTATTGTGAATAATTATTTGGTGAAGAATGTGATGAGTTGGTGGTTTAAAGCTAGTGATTGGATTAAATTGGAAAGTAGAGAAATAAGGAGAAGTTAGTATAAAAGTTGAAGTTGTTTTTGGAAGCTATGTAGAAAAACTGGTTTATGGCAGTAGCTTTGAAAATTCATCATAAATTCTACAAAAGTGGTTAGAAGGTGAATTTTATACCGATGTAAAGATTTGTTCATCTAGTTTTGTTTCCATAAAACGGAAACTGATTTCGAGTTCCGAATAAAAAGGTATGAATTTTTAAGTGGTGAAAGGTCATAAAACAACATAGCAGGGTGTTCCGAAATTCAATACTGGAAATTGACTTTGAAAATTTGCCATAAATCATACAAGTTGAATTTGGGCTATTAATTTATATGGTTGAAAATCTTATTGAATCTAGTTTTTTTCCAGAACAAACGGAATCGAATTCCGAGTTGTAGATTATTTTATAGAAATATTTCTTTGGAGGTACTGCAAACTGCCAGAAAATGAGAATTGATACACTTTGTATCTAAGGTTGAATAGTAAGCTTGAAAGGGGATTATGGAAGTTCAAATTGGTCACTAAGGACCATAATGAGTTTTGAACAATACAAGGAAGAAAAGAAAACATTTGGAGATTTTGTATTCAAATGATTATATTGGACAATATGTCTAAGATATTGTTAGATTGGGATCTAACAAATATTTTACTTATTTGAATTATGATGTTAAGTTCGAATCAAGGGAAGTTTGAGGTACAATGAAGGAAATGATCAAAAAGGACTTAGTGAGGCATACTAATACATGGCTCAGGTGAGTGCAATGCATACATAAGATGATACATGGATGTTTTATACATCACCGATAGGACTTGCGATGAGTCTACCTGGTTTATATATATTGTCATGATAATTATGTCATTGATCATATATTTGACATATATTAAATATGTCAAAGGTTAAAAATAAATGTATTGGTCACTAGTTATTGATGATGGTATACTATGAATGTTATTTCGGGTATGAACTGTTTAATATTCATTTAAATTGATATACATTGCAATGAATGGAATAAATACGGAAATTATGCCCAGATAAGTCAATTGAGTGACAAGATATAGTTGGCATGCCATAGAGTCCAGTAGCACGCTGCATAACCTGGATAACACTATAGTGTACATAGAGGACACTTGGTGTATGTTAAGCACAGCCTTATAAATGTGCGGGAATTTTGGTAAGCACAACCTTATAAATGTGCGGGAAGCACTTCGGTGCATATTTGACTCGTGTATCCAGGGTCCTCATAGGTCTATATTTGGGCTGTTAAATCGGGCTATTAAATCAGGCTATGAAATCGATAAATAATTGATAAACAGGTGAAAAAGTTTCAGGTGAGAGAGTTTACAAACTCTCAATGTTATGGCAAGTATATCGGTAAGAAATTTATATCCGATTTATTTTACGTCAATACATTATTAACATGATGGTAAGACATATCTAGTGATTCAGGATGCATGTATGCAGTAACATGTTATTAATTATAGTTATGTATATTGCACTAGATATAATTATTGTCTCACTAAGTAAATACTTAGCGTGTAACTGTTTTACACGTAGGAAAGAAGAAATGGTTGGAGTAAGGAGCATATACGGACATCATCAAGCGATAACAGGTACATCAGTATCAGTAAGATATCTTTTGATATTGTTTGATATTTACTAGTTGACATGTATATTAAAAAGGTATCCTGCTCTGATAGAATTTTTATTTTATTTGGTATATGGATAAATTTTAAATCAGGCAGTTTTTAGGCAAATTTATTAAGTATATCAAGACAAATTAAATTCATAAGTTGATGCCTAAAAATAAACTCGATTTGAAGATGAAAATATTATTTTTAAACTTTACGCGAATAATTGGATTTGTAAATAAAAACGAAATACATTGTAATATTTTTAAAGAAACAAAATTTTACCGAAATACAAATGTAGAAGTTTTACGAATGTTTTGTGATACCTCTGACTCGTATTTAGTGTTGGATACGGGAACAAGGTGTTACATTTATTGGTATTAGAGCTACAAGTTTAGTCGATTCTCGGCCTAAATGGAAATGGTTTTATGTTAAAAATAGTATACATGCCACTAGGATATCAATATTACTGATCTGATGTTTTTATGGTCCGATTGATGTCGCTCCTTACTAATGTAAATTGGGAGGAATTATAAGAAATATTTGAGCCGAGAAAGCGTGATGAACTGGTAAATTGGAAGCTTTGGAAAGAATCAAGAGTTGTAACAATAAGGTTAATGATAACCCTTCAGATAAATCGAAACAAGAAAGGGGCACTGGTACAACAAGAAATGCCTGTGCCGGATTAAGAAACTGAAAAGTTCGGAAACACCTGAATTGAAAGGAAATGCAGATTAAGGTCTAGTGATTGTTGATTTATAACTGAATAATCTACGGATTACACTGGACAGATTCCACTATTTGGATACTGAGAAATTGGATGGAGCTGTTTTGTTGCTCTGATATTTAAGCTAGATTAGAAAACCATCTGAATTTGCTTCATAGCCATGATTGCACATATCAGTTCGAGTTTATAACATCAGGACTGATAAAGATTGGGATGATTCGAAAATCATAGAAGGTACATCTCATCTTTTTGGGTAAACCTGTATTGATGTTGATGGGTCCTAACTTTACACATTCGTATATAAGTACGAAGTTGAGTGGTGAATGATATATCCTTTTAGAACCCATTTCAAGTAATATAGCTATCACGAATTTGTTGGGTTGTAATGTAAGGGCAATCTGAACATGTGGAATTGCTCGATAAAAACATAAGAAATAGAGCTCATGATAAACTTAATGGAATTATCTTTCGAGGAGTTTAAGATGATTGTGGGCATGAATTGGTTACCTTCCTATCAGGTCATGATGAATTGTCGCATAAAGCGATTAGTTTTGAAAAACACTGAAGATACAAAAATAGTAGTAGTTGATAAAAGGGTAAATTCCTTCTCTAATGTAATTCCAGTTGTTTTATTAAGGAAATTGTTGTTATAAGGTTGTTAAGTTTTCTTAGCAAATGTAGTGGATACTCGGGTTGTTGAAGCTTAATTGGAAAATAACTCGACTGTCCAAAAATATCCAGATGTATTCCCATATGGGTTACTCGGAATTACCTCTAGATTGAGAGGTGAAATTCAAAATAAAGATGTTACTAGGCATTGCGACTAAATTAATGGCCCCGTATAAAATGGCTTCGACCAAACTTCGAGATTTAAAGGTACAATTACAAGGAATGTTAGGTCGATGTTTTATAAAGCCAAGTGTGTCATCTTGGGGGCGCACCAGTGTTAATTGTGAAAGAGAAAGACTGATTTCCATCAGCTCGATAAGGTAATGGCAAAGAATAAATATCTTCTTTCGAAGACTGATGATCTTTTGATCAGTTAAAAAAAGATAAAGGAAAAAGAAATTCTAAAGAAAGCTTTTCGGACTTGGTATGAATACTATGAGTTCGTGATGGTACCTACGACATTTATAAGCCTAATGAACCAAGTATTCTAATTTTTCTTGGACCAATTTTTGGTAGAGTTCATTGAGTATATTTTGGTCTATTCGAAGAAAAAAGTACGAACAAGATGCTCATTTTTGCATTGTTCTTTAGACCTTTCGAGAAAAGAAGCTATATGCTAATTTGTTAAAGTGTAAATTTGGTTGTCAAAAGCTATTTTATTAGTTATGTGGATTTGGCAGTGGGAATAAGAGTAAACCCCAAGAAAGAACAAATTATAGTTGAATGGAAACCTCTGAAGAATGTTTTAGAGGCTCAGAATTTCTTGATGATTGCCTTCTCATTGACCAATCTATTGAGGAAAGAAATGCCATTCAGTTGAACAGATCAATGCTAAGAAATCTTTGAGACATTAAAGGAGATCTTAATAGAAGCCACAGTACCAGTACAACCAGAATCGGGTAAAGATTATGTGGTGTATAACGATGCTTCTCATAACGTTTTGGGATGCGTACTTATGCAAGAAGGAAAAGTAATGCTTTATGCTTGATACAACTTAAGATATATGAGAGAAATTATCTTACTTAGGATTTGGAGCTAGCAATGGTTGTATTTGCTTTAAAAGATATAGCATCATTATTTATACAGTGAACGATGCTATATTTATATAGGTTATAAAAGTTTAAAGTATATGCTTACTAAAGAATAGTTAAACTTGACGCAAAGAAATTGGATTAAGCTTTTTAAGAATTATGATATGGTCATTGACTATCATCCATAAAAAGCTAATGTGATAGTTGACGCTCTCAGTCGAAAGACAATTGTTACCTTAAGAGCTATGAATGCAAGATTGGCATTAAAAGAATATGATATTTTGATTGTCAAGTTAAGAATACAATTTACCATATTGGATTAAATAAGATATCTTTAAATAAAGAATGAGAAATGATGGCAAGGTTCAAACAAGTGGAAAAGAGTGAAACTGAAAACTTGGAAGTTAGGCTTGATAGATATTTGTATTATCAAGGAAGAATGTCTATCTCAATGATGGAAACTATATGTTGACCCTAAAAGAAAAGATATTTAATATGAAGTTAAGGATAAAGTATTCCTTAAAAGTTTCACCTTGGAAGAAGGTGTTATGGTTTAGACAAAAAGAAAGTTAAGTTCAAAATTTATTGGGCTATAAGAAATTGTGAAAGGAGTTAGTCTGATAGTTAAGATTAATAGTTAGCTTTAACTTTGGAAATGAACAAGATTCATAATGTATCGATGCTCTGGAAATATTGATTAGGCCCTTCACATGTTGTTACTCCGGAGAAAATAGAGATTCAGCCAGATTTAAGCTATGAAAAAGAACTGGTAAAGATCCTAGCACATGGAGTCAAAGAACTAAGAAAAAAAGACAATCCCGTTTGTTAAAGTTCTTTGAAAAAAATCACAAGGTTAAAGAAATGATTTGAGAAAAATAAGAAGAAAATATAAGAAAATAGTTTCCTCACCTATTGAATCAGGTGCGTGCTGAAAATTTGAGGATGAATTTTCTTAAGGGGGAGAGAATTGTAATACCCCAAAATTTACTAAGTTGATTAAGGGTCATTTAGTACTAAGATAATAGCTTAAAAGCTAACTTAGTGACTAAAATGACAAAAATGCAAAAGTTGGGATTTCTTTAATTATGGGTTTTGGAAAGGAAATTTCTAAGGTTTAAAGGTCTCATGTGATAGATAGATAGATAGTGAATTGAATAAGGTATTCTTAAAGTTTGGTTGAATTCCAAGGAAAATTGGAATGAGAATTGAAGTTTAAAAAGGTAGTGACCAAAATGTAAATTTTGAAAAAAATTATGGCTAAAGTATAAACTTTAGAAAAGTTTGGGGACTAAAGTTGTAATTTCCCAAAAGTTAAGGGTTTTTATCTCATAAATAAAAAGATCACCTAAGGGTGTGGATCGAATGCGGAATTTTTGGTTCGATCTGATACTTCAATTTTTGGAAAATCGTAGTTAAAGTTTAAGTGGAATTCGGATACCCGAATCGAACTGGAAAATTTTGAAATTTTATCATATGATAAATAAAGGTTATAAAAGTCATTTCCAAGTGTTGGGAATATTTTTAGTTTGATTCAAGATGAATCATGCCGTTTATTTTTGAGTAAAGGATTATTTATCGGTATATTAGATCGAATGAAAATTTTGGAGACTGACCCAAAAGCTATGGAAAAGTCATAAAATGTTATTTTAAGAATATTTTATTATGGTTGGTTGAATTCTAACTAGATTTAGTTGAATTTTTACAAGAATGACAAACTAGTAAATAAAAACTAGTTGGAGGGCAAATTGGTCATTTGTCCCCAATGGAAATTTTGAGATATTTAAAAAAGTTATAAGGGCAATACTGGAAAGAGGAAATGGAATATTAAATCTTGGCCCTTGATTGATGATAAAATCAATCTCAACCATTTGATAAAAAGGGCAAAATTGTAATTTCACTATTAAATGAATTTAATATTCATTTAATAAATATATATGTAAAATAATGGTAAAAAGATAAACAAAATGTTCATCTTTTCCAGCCAAAAACGTGAGGGCTAGGGAAAGAAAGAGAAAAAAATTTCCAAGCTCGATTCAAGCCCCGAAACATAGTTTTCAGGTAATCTCTTCAACTACAAAGTTGTTCTACTCTTCAAGCTCTATCTTTTGATATCAATAATTCATGGAATCCATGCTTGATTGATGAGAATTTACATGGGAAAGAAATTAAGGTTTATGGATCAAATTGGAGCTTTTGAGATTTTATGATTCCATGATTGAATTCAAGTTTAATTTAGGGTTTGTGATGTTGAAATAATGATCTAGTAAGCTTGAATTGTTGTTTGGAAGCAAAACCCTAAGTTAAATTGTATAGGGAGCATTTCGGCAACTTGAAAAGTTGAAGGACCAAATATGAAATTTTTAGAATTTGGAGTGTATTTGTGTTATTAATGATGTTAGAGATAAGAAAATGAAGTTAGAATGCCAAATTGATGTTGAATTGAATTATTGACCATTTTTACAATTTGTCAAAGTTAAGTGACCAAATCGAAATTGAAGTTTTGTATGAGGGTTAAATCTGATTTTTAGTTGTAATGATGGAATTAAGGTAGTAATGTTGAATTGAGGACTAAATTGCAAAGTTAAGAACCTTGAATCCTTATCTTTGCATTTTAGTGACTATTTCGGTAAATAAGGAAAATTAGGGAGAATTATTGTGAATAATTATTTGGTGAAGAATGTGATGAGTTGGTGGTTTAAAGCTAGTGATTGGACTAAATTGAAAAGTAGAGAAATAAGGAGAAGTTAGTATAAAAGTTGAAGTTGTTTATGGAAGCTGTGTAGAAAAATTGGTTTATGACAGTAACTTTGAAAATTCACCATAAATTCTACAAAAGTGGTTAGAAGGTGAATTTTATACCGATGTATAGATTTGTTCGTCTAGTTTCGGTTCCAACAAACGGAAACTGATTTCGAGTTCCGAGTAAAAAGATGTGAATTTTTAAGTGGTGAAAGGTCAGAAAACAACATAGCAGGCTGTTCCGAAATTCAATACTGGAAATTGACTTTGAAAATTCGCCATAAATCGTACAAGTTGAATTTGGGCTATTAATTTATATGGTTGAAAAGCTTATTGAATCTAATTTCTTTTAGAACAAACGGAATCGAATTCCGAGTTGTATATTATTTTATAGAAATATTTCTTTGGAGGTACTGCAAACTGCCATAAAATGAGAATTTATACACTTTGTATCTAAGGTTGAATCGTAAGCTTGAAAGGGGATTACGGAAGTTCAAATTGGTCACTAAAGACCATAATGAGTTTTGAACAATACAAGGAAGAAAAGAAAACATTTGGTGATTTTGTATTCAAATGATTATATTGGACAATATGTCTAAGATATTGTTAGATTGAGATCTAACAAATATTTTACTTATTTGAATTATGAAGTTAAGTTCGAATCAAGGGAAGTTCGACGTACAATGAAGGAAAGGATCAAAGAGGACTTAGTGAGGCATACTAATACATGGCCCAGGTGAGTGCAATGCATACATAAGATGATACATGGATGTTTTATACATCACCGGTAGGACTTGCGATGAGTCTACCTGGTTTATATATTGTCATGATAATTATGTCATTGATCATATATTTGACATATTTTAAATATGTCAAAGGTTAAAAATAAATGCATTGATCACTATTTATTGATGATGATATACTATGAATGTTATTTCAGGTATGAACTGTTTAATGTTAATTTAAATTGATATACATTGCCATGGATGGAATAAATACGGAAATTATGCCAAAATAAGTCAATTGAGGGACAGGATATAGTTGGTATGCCATAGAGTTCAGCAGCACGCTGCATAACTGGGATAACACTATAGTGTACATAGAGGACACTTAGTGTATGGTAGGCACAACCTTATAAATGTGCGGGAATTATGGTAAGCATAACCTTATAAATGTGCGGGAAGCACTTCGGTGCATATTTGACTCGTGTATCTAGGGTCCTCATAGGTCTATATTTGGACTATTAAATCGGGCTATTAAATCAGGCTATGAAATCGGTAAATAATTGATAAACTGGTGAAAAAGTTTCAGGTGAGAAAGTTTACAAACTCTCAATGTTATGGCAAGTATATCGGTACGAAAATTTATATCCGGTTTATTTTACGTTAATACATTATTAACATGATGGTAAGACATATCTAGTGATTCAGAATGCATGTATGCAGTAACATGTTATTAATTATAGTTATGTATATTGCACTAGACATAATTATTACCTCACTAAGTAAATATTTAGCGTGTAACTGTTTTACACGTAGGAAAGAAGAAATGGTTGGAGTAAGGAGCATATACGGACATCATCAAGCGATAACAGGTACATCAATATCAGTAAGATATCTTTTGATACTGTTTGATATTTACTAGTTGGCATGTATATTAAAAAGGTATGTCTACTCTGATAGAATTTGTATTTTATTTGGTATCTGGATAAATTTTAAATCAGGCAGTTTTTAGGCAATTTTATTAAGTATATCAAGACAAATTAAATTCATAAGTTGATGCATGAAAATAAACTCGATTTGAAGATAAAAATATTATTTTTAAACTTTACGCGAATAACTGGATTTGTATAAATTAAAACTAAATACATTGTAATATTTTTAAAGAAACAAAATTTTATAGAAATACAAATGTAGAGGGTTTTACGAATGTTTTGTGATACCTCTGACTCGTATTCAGTGTTGGATTTGGGAACGGGGTGTTACATAACATCCTTTGAAGAATATGATTACTTCCGGAATAAAATATGCAATAAATTGTTATGATTTATGCTTAGCAGACAGTGTAAGTACTCAAACTATACTTAAGCATAATAATTATTTTTCCCATTTAAATGCAATGGGAAATATGAGTACTATAGTTCAAAGTACTAAAATATTAATATTCCGGAAGAGTAATAATATCTTGAGACATTATCTTTGATAGATAATCGATTTGATATGTGTTATATTCAATATTTTTCATTTTTCGAAGTGAATGAAACAAATCACATATTGAAATGAGCATAATTGTGCATATTTTTCCCATTTAAAATGCAAGAGAATAATGCGAGTACTATATTCGGAAGTACTAATATCATAGAAGGCTCCGAAAGAGCAAATATTTTCCCATTTAAAATGCAAGAGAATAATGCGAGTACTATATCCGGAAGTACTAATATAATAGAAGGCTCTGAAAGAGCAAATATGTTATTGTCAAATGGAACTCAATTCCATATATCATAGAAGGCTTCGAAAGAGCATATATGTTATTGCCATATGAAACTCAATTCTATAATCACAATGTGTTATACTCGTCAAAGTCGCAAAGAGACTTTTTGAATTTTAAAGTTTCGCAAAAATAGATATCATATTGAGACTATTAGTCAAGAGGATGCTGACTATCTCCATATTACGAGTATAACCTAAGACAATAAGAAAATCTTGACAAAATTACATGCACTGTCATCCGGATTGTACTACACAAGAATTAGTACAAATTGAAGCTTATGCTATTGTAAACCAGAAGTTTACTGATAATTTTATTATTTGGCATGACCGGTTAAGTCATCCCGGTTCAATTATGATGCAAAAAATTATTGACAATTCATGTGGTCATTCATTAAAGAATTGACATATTCTTCAAAGTAATATTTTTCATGCGATGCTTGCTCTCAAAGCAAACTAATTATTCGACTATCACCAGCTAAGATAAATTATGAATCTATCAATTTTCTAGAATGAATATAGGGTGATATATGTGGGCCCATACGCCCTTATTGTGGATCATTTGGATATTTTATAGTTTTAATCGATGCATCGACTAAATGGTCATATGCATCATTGTTATTAACCTGCAACTTGATGTTTGCGAGGTTACTTGCTCAGTTGATAAAATTATGAACACATTTTCCAGATTACCCTATAAAGAAAATTTGTTTTGATAATGCTGGTGACATACCACTTTAAATGCAGCATCATTAATTCGTATCAGACCAACAAGTTATCATAAGTTTTCCCTATTACAAATGGTTTTTGGTCATGAACCAAATATTTCCCATCTTAGAATTTTTTGGTGTGCGGTATATGTTCTAATTGCTCCACCACAATGCACAAAGATGAGTCCTCAAAGGAGGTTGGAAATATATGTCAGATTTGAATCCCCTCGGTAAGTAAATATCTCGAGCTTTGATGGGGAATTTATTTACAGTTCGATTTGCTGACTATTATTTTAATGAGTCAGTTTTCCCAACATTAGGGGGAGAAAATAAATATTTGGGAAAAGAAATAAGTTGAAATGAATTATCATTATCTCATTTTGAGCTACATACTCAACAATGTGAACTAGATGTTCAAAGGATAATTCATTTACAAAACTTAGCAAATCAATTGTTAGATGCTTTTGTTGACCCTAAAAGAGAGGCTAAGTCACATGTATCAGCTATGAATGCTTCGATTTAAATTGATGTCCCAGAAGGAAAAACTCTAGTTGTTAATAAGTCTAACTTACGCCTGAAGCGTGGTAGACAAGTAGGTTCCAAAGATAAAAATCCCCGAAAAAGAAAAATGAGCTATATCTTATGATGGTCTGATCGAGGAATCAACGAATTATGAAAATTTCTAGAAGAGATTAAAAGGTCTCCAACAGAGACATTAGACATGATTCAGGTACCTGATAATAAAAAGATCTCAATAAGTTATGTCATGTCTGTAACAAGTGGAACCGAAATAAAATTGACGTCGATAATACTTTTGCATGCAGCATAGCACTAGAGATTTTGGATGATAATGTAGATCATGAACCATTGTCAATTGGGCAATGTAAATAAAGAAATGATTGGCCAAAATGAAAAGAGGCAATTGTGACGGAACTAAAATCTCTTTCGAAAAGAGAAGAATTTGGGCCTATAGTCCGTACATCGGAAGGTGTAAAGCCCATGGATTTAATGAATCTTTGTGAGAAAGAGAAATGAAAAAGGGGAAAACACGAGATATAAAGTTTGTTTGGTTGCACAAGGTTTCTCACAAATACCTAGAATCGATTATGATGAAACATACTCCTCAGTGGTGGATGCAACTACTTTTAATTTTTTTATTAGCCTGGCAATAAAAGAATGACTTACTTTATGCCTAATGGATGTTGTTACATCCTATTTGTATGGGCCTCTTGATAATAACATTTACATGAAACTTTTGGAAGGATTTAGACTGCCATAAACAGTTATTTCAAGTTCTCGAGAACATTATTCATTTAAATTGAACATATCTTTTTATGGATTAAAACAAATTGAGCGCATTTGGTATAATTGCCCCAATGAATACTTATTAGCGAAAGGTTATAAGAATGATTCAATTTTCCCAAGGATTTTTATTAAGAGATTCAGCTCCAAATTTGTTATTGTTGCTGTGTATGTTGATGATTTGAATATCATTGAGACTTATGAAGAATTGACAATAGAATCCTTGTGCATCAAACGATATACACAGAGAAATGTTTATAGAGATTTTACATGCATAACACACCTCCATTGAGCACCCCTATGGTTACTAGGTCGCTTAATGTAAACAAAGATTCATTCCGCCCTTAAGAAAAGGGACATGATATTTTTGGTCCTAAAGCACTATATATATTAATTGATCTGGAAGCATCAGATCTTAGTTGGTCCAGAAATACTACTAAAGTGCTACGAGACCATTACCTTTAGATTTTTCAAAATTCGATGCCTTTTCAAATCATGTAAATAATTGTTATGCACAAGGCAAAGCCGAAAAATGTGTTTGGCTAAACATATCCGGAAGATATGTGAATTACTTTCACAAGATAAGATGCAAGTTATCTTGTACAGAGATAATGTAAAATTTATATCTCAATCGAAAGGTGAATACATCAAAAGTGAAAAAAACGAAACATATTTCTTCAAAGTTTTGTCCCTCATGATTCGTAGATAAATAGTATTTGATGAAACCTCTCAAACGGTAATTTGGAAGATCTATTCACAAGTGCATAGTCTACTTCAACATTTGAAGATTGTATTCAAAATTGAATTATGAAGATTCAAAGATTTTATGTGATGTTTTCATGAGGGGGAGTAAATACGCGTTGCACTCTTTTTCCCTTAATCGAGGTTTTGTCCCAATAGGTTTTCCTGATAAGGTTTTTAATGAGGCAACATGGTATGCGTATTAAAGATGTGAGTACTCTTTTTCCTTCATTAAGATCTTATGTGATGTTTTCATGAGGGGGAGTGTTATGAATATTTTATTTCGGTGAATATCCATGTATTAAAGGAGACTTTAATATACTTTATTATTTAGGTTTAATACCTATAGGAATTAGGGTTTTCCTCTTATACCTACAAATATAGAGTTTGGGGAAAGCATTGTATACAACACTACATTGAGAATACATTGTATACAACACAACATTGAGAATAATACAAGTCTCTCTCTTTGTCTCCTATCTTTCTCTTGTTTATGTTCTTCTTTATTTTATTCACAACATATTATACTTGTTTGAACATTAGTTGTTTTTCGGTAGAAACTATTCCGAATATGAATATTGTCAATATATAAGTTCTTAAAGAAGGTTGTTTTGGAGCAAAACAAGAGTTGTTCTCGAAATAATTGTTCTCGGTAAAGATTGTTTTTAACGAGAGTTATCCTTTCATAAGACGTATGAAGTGAAATAATATCCACACTTGATAATATTAATAAAGCAACACATGCGCTTATTGCGGACGAGAGAAGAGATTAACTTTGTTAACAAAAGATGTAATTATCGAAAGTGGTATTATTTTATGAGTAAAACTTTGATACACAAGCCGTGTAAAATTAATTTTACACAAGTTTGTGTATTTACACTATAAAAACTCAAATCATAAATTCTTAACCCTAATCCTAAAAAATAAACCCTAAACACTAAACCATAACACTAAATTCTAAACACTAACCTTAAATTCTAAACCCTACAACCTAAACCACAAAATCTTAAACCCTAAAACTAAAGTTTACACGGCCTGTGTATCAAAGTTTTTTCCTTACTTTATTACTACTATTCTAGAAAAAAAAATTCTATTTACTTGGAAAAAATGTTTCCACAAGTTCTTTATTTTATAATTTAGGGATTAGTATAATACGTTTAAACCTTAAATTTTAATTACTGTACTTAACTTTAAACTTTAAATTCTAATTACTATTCTTAACTTTAAATTCTAATCATTATCTCTAAAATTTAAACTCATATACCTTAAATTGAATCCATACACCTAAAAATTAAGACGTTTATGATAATTTTTTTCTTTTTAAAATCAGTATATGAAATAATTATCCCTAGAAAAAATAGCTATTTACTTATGTTTTGAGCATAGATAAAATATCAATAAAAATAAGGGTAATTATTCCATACACAAGTTCTTGTAAAAACTTTGTTTGCACAAGTGCTTTAGAGTTTAAGGACTTCGTTTAGGGTTTAGAGTTTAGGGGTTTAAGTGCAGTAGTTTTGGATTTAAAAGCTATCGATAAAATCTTAAGTTTAGGGTTTATTAGTTAAAATATAAATCTCTAACCATATTACCCTAAAACTTAACTTAAACCATAAATTCTAACCATAAACCCTAAATTCTAAACCCCTACACTAAAACCCCTAAACTCAAAACCCCAAACTAAAATCTTAAACCCTAAAATTAAAACACTTGTAAAAACAAAAAGTTTTTACCGCCTATGTATGGAATAATAATCCTAAAAATAAATATGTATAATTATTAAATTCAAAATTAACAATGAACAAAAGCAATCATTTAAACCGAAGTTATGCCCACATAAATACATAATTAAATTCTTGTAACGGATAAATCAATAGACCGGGCCCAAATCATAGAGATCTCGACACTCTTAATAAATAGCTCCAAACCAAGTTCATACGATACATTTCTTTTCTTTTATGCTCCAAGATTTGGAGTCTTTGAATCTTTCCGTGATATCTAAAGTCGGTAAAACCTTTTTTTGCTCCTTATATTGGTAATTGGAAATGGAGCGAAATGATCTTTATCAAGTGAGTTGTTCGTGATGTTTCAATGTATTCTCGACATCGATGATGATGATGATGAAGCGCTGAAACGGATTGGCCATTGAAAGACTACCAAGATTTGGTCGCGTAAGAAACTGTTCTTTTTGCTGTCACATTTTTTTACAAGTTTTTCTTTGCTTTTTTAGGTCATTATCACTGTTTCTTGATATTTGTCAGGGTTGGTATTGGAATTCCCGAACTGAATCTAAGAGTTGACGCAGAGGCATATGAAGGAAGCAGGATTTAATTTCTTTATCAATAAACTAGAGTTGATTATGGATTTTAATCATTTCTTTAAAATATATACGTATACAAGAAGGGTTTGTTCTTATTAGTTTTGATCTTGCTTCTTTTGGGTTTGAAGAGCATTTTGCATACCCTTCATCTGCTTTATAGTGGAAAGAAACATGGGTCTATTCTTCATCAGGCCATGCAGGTGAGAAGCTTTTCCCTTTTAGATTACGCTTGTCGGATTATATAGTGAATGCATAATAAAGACTGTTTTTTCGTGCTTTGTCTTCAAGGTTTCGTTATTTTTAGATGTGTCTCTATATTTTCTAAGAGTTGATGCAGAGGCATAGGTAGGAAGCAGGGCATTACCTTCATTTTTAATTTCTTTATCAATAAACTAGAGTTGAAGTAAGAAGGGTTTCTTGCCTGTGTTCCAAGTAAACTTTTCTTTTTAATTACTCATCTTAGATGCTTTGTATGCTAAGAACTTAAAACGGTTCTGCTAATTCACTATTGAGACTCCTAAGTTTTTTTTTTCTGTTCTTTTGACTTCCATTCTGGACATAGGTGTCCGTAAATATATCTGGAATTGATAGTCCTGAAAGGGTAAACCATGTGAATCATCCTTCATACCCGGGTAACTTTTCATTTTTTTCTTTTTTCTGTACCCGGATTTAGTCTCAAGGATAAGCTCAAGTTGTGACATGTTGGAGTCGTTATGCTTTTAAATGCTGTTTTACAAACTTCTATCCAAATGTTCACTGTCCAGGTCATTTTGCATTTTGTGAAACCTCATTTCTTTGGTACTAGTGGAGGCACTGCAGATTCACTCAAAATCTATAAAGTATAACATAACTAATCTTTTGTCCCCCCCCCCCCCTCTTGTAAGCATTTAACTTAAACTCATTTTGGGCCTCTTTTTTTCTAGGGTCCTTGTGCGGCCACCCCTGGCTTGGAAGGTTCCAAGATTATTCACTCATTTATATATTTTGTACACATCAGTTGTTGAATTAATTGATCTGTAAGGTCTTTAGTCTTTAGAGTGGAGATCTTTAGCACTACTTCTGTATTAGTTTTTATAATGGAGCTCAGCGAATGCTGCATCAGAAAGTGATGGGGATAAGAGCATTGTTCCTTTCATTGTCTTCAGTGAAGTCCTTCCGTTTTGCTTATAGTTCAGACTTTGAGATTAAGCTGGAGTTTGAAGTTTTAAGAGTAATATCATCAATATATTTTTGGTTGGCATTTTAACTGGTGGATCCTAATTTTATGTTTGAGTATTTTACATTTACACCTGGGTTGATTGCAGTGTCTACCGATTGGATTGGAAAAAGTAATTCGAACAATGTCTTCTGAAACAATGGCAATTTTATAAAAAATGGTACCATCTACACAATATGGCAGTGTGATAGCTGTTGGTGATTTTCCTGATACACAGATTAGTATTTATTTGTTAGCATGACAGCTCTATTCTGAGTTACAACATAAGTCTGTTTATTTGTCAAGATTGCTTAACAATTTCACTGTTTCTCTCTCTCTCCCTTCTAGAGTGTTGTTGAGTTGATACGGACTCATTTTGAGGACAAAATCTTTGCACCTTGACCCTCCAATCATGCCATTATTTTCAGTTCCTTCTCATGAGGAGCCACGTTATTCATGTTTTGTGGAGTCTGAAGCTGCTGGGGTAAGTACACTTCAAGTCTTGAGCTTATTTTAGCATATGGCTTTGGAGGAAATTGACATTTCATAATTCCGCTTTCTTGTCATTGCCTTGTAAAAGTCTGCAATGGTGATTAGCTATAAGATTCCGGTGGACGAGCTGAAGACAGTAAAAGACTATAGGGACATGCTTGTAGAGTCCATGTTTCTACATGCTCTGAATCAAAGGTTCTTTAAAATCTCTCGTGGAAAGGATCCGCCATATTTCTCATGTTCTGCTGCCTCTCATGCTACTGTTCGCTCCTTAAATGCTTATATTATGAGCCCGTGACATGTTTGTGAGGTTTTAAACTTGCTGTATTTTACTAGAGTCTCTAAGCAAGTTCTGGTTATGAATTGTTCTAGACAGTGATGCTGAATCGCTAACAGTTCTGCAATGACTCATTACAGGTGAAACACTAGTAGATGAGAGAAGTAACGGAGGAGCATTTGTGGGTGCTGATGGTCTTCAATTGCCACATAAGATAATACCAGTAAGCTAAAGAGACGGTTACCTTTAAATATTCTTGCAAACTGGGTTCTTTTATATATTTCGTGTTTTAGTTATGCTAATGTCCCAGATTTTTATAATCTCTAATTCAAGTTGATTTTTCTATCAACTTGATAGATATCCTGGTCCCCATGCCCATATATAAAATGGATGGAAATCTGGGAGAAAAAAATTGGCAGACTTTATGGAGGTGCACGATATCATCATGCCATGGCTGAATTCCGATTTATTGTGGGAGGGATAAAATGCCCACAAATTACAAGAGAAGAAATTGTCAATGCTTTTGGCGTTAAATATATTCATGATGAAACAAATTACTCAAGGTATGATCTATTTATGGCTTATCATCTTTCTGTTGCTAATTGTTGATTTTCATTTCATGTGCAATAAACAGTTTCAAACTATTTCTTTTCCCCTTTTTATTTTGGAAATCATGACAGCTAGCATTATAGCAGTTTCAAAGGCTCGTGACACTTTTGAACCTTTCCTCCATCGGGTGAAGTGACATTAGCTATCTATGATTATCTTTCAGTTATTCTATTTCTTGTCATGTTTCTCTCTTGCTTTCTTGTTGTCAACTTAATTAATGGTTGTGAAATACTTTAAAAATTGACAGATAAAAAGCTCGATTTTGTCTGCTTGATATTTGTTGCTATGGCCCTAATTGAGATTTTTCTTTTCCTTGTATAGTTGGGTTGTATGCTTTTGTACATTTTGAAGAGATTACTTCCAATCTCAGTATATCTTATGCAGGTTTGTTCCCTTCTCTTCTTTTTTTCTATGTTTGGAGAATCTTGGACTATCATGACATGTAGTTAATTATTGCCCTTTTTTGTATTATGATATGTACTTTGGAATGTTTCCTGATTTCCAACAGAAAGATGGAGAATTTTTAAGTGGCACTGAGGTATTTCTCAAGAAACTTGCTTCTGCTTTCAACAACTTTTCTGAATCTACTGAAAGAGTTTGCCATGAGAAGTAGGTTACTTCCACTTTTGCCAGCAAATTGTTTTTGTTTAACCCTAATTTGTAATGCGTAGTTTGGTAATTTGTTTCAGCTTCCATTCTTCGTATAAATTGTTTGTCGCTGAAAAGTAATAAACAATTTCTCAAAAAAAGTAAAATACTAAACAAAGAATACTTTTGTTTGGAGTGTTTTTGGTGATTCATATTCATTAAATAAGCTGATAACTTTATAAACCCTAAAAATACATACTAATGATTACTAAAGTAAATATGATGGAGCTTCTTCATATTTGTTGCAGATGTTTGGAGGATTTAGTTAGCACACCCCGTTACGTATCTTGATCCCTCCACAATAAGGTAAGTTACCTACGAGGCACAAAATTTCATGCAAGTGAAGCTACTTTGGTTAATCTTAAAATTTGCTATCTAGAAGACTAATATCTCTTGTATAGGAATGGGCCATGGTTGATGTGCACATGTCCAATGTTAGATTTATGTGTCTACTGTAACTGCTTCCTGAAGCTAAAATCTTGCAATTCCTCCAACTTTTTCATTGTTATATTTCTTTTTTGTTTCACGTAATGCAGGTTGTGGACAAATTTCCTGCACGTCTCCGGGAAGACGTAGTTACATTTTCTGATGACATGGACAATGTGTTTGACATCAGCAATCTGCGGCATTCATTTGGCCATCAAAAGAGAGATACAGAGATTGACCTCAAAAGGGTATTCCACTTCTATCTAATTTCATGTTGCAGATTAACAGGCTCAAAGGCATTCAAGGTAATACATCAGCAACTCAGTTCGTGTCAGAAAATATCAAGTTTGTCACCTGCATGTACTGATTGATCCATGTCCAAATTTGATAATTCAATCGAATGTACAATGCAAGATGAGCGGAGCAATGTATCACATTGCCTACAGTCAGTTTGTAAAATAAGTGATTAAATTTAATGTCGACGAAGTGATTAAATGATAAACATGGTTATCATTCTCTAAAACCATCAAACCTTGTGCGATCAACAAACCTGATTCTAATCTTGTATTTTTTTTCTTTCAGAAATTAGTTTCTTTCCGTTCTTCCATCTGATCCTGGTTTAGCTTGTGAGTTCTTCTATTTGCTGCCACAGCAAGGTTATGATCATTATTCACAACTTTTTGCTGCTGTATCATGTCATGGAAACTAGACTTGGAATGTGTTCAATATTATATGAATCGTGTCTGAGTACACTTGTCAAGGCCCAATACAAGGGTGTGATGCAGGTTATCCTAGTATTAATAGGTTCTTTTTCATTTTTGATTTTCTATCTTGAATCATAGTGATACAATTATACAAATAAGTTAGGGCTAGATAATAAATTGTTACCCATTGTGTTAAAATGTTTAGCATGCTTTTCCTCTTTTGAGTTTTGAGCAGGTTGACAAGGAGGAGGTACGTTGACGTCGAACAATTGGGTTGAAGAAGGATGAGTATTTCTTGGATGGAAAACATATAACGTGACCTTCTTCTTCTAGCAATTGAAAGTAGTTAATGTTCCATATATATTTTGAATGTGCCTTATGACCTTTACATGTAATTATTTTTTTTAATAAAACAAGAAGTTAACGCGCAAGAAAACATAGGTTATGAATTTACTGGATAGTGCTGGGTTCTCTCGTTCTAATCCGTACTATGTTTCCTTAAAAAAATAATCCCTATTTTGTTGTGCAACAAGGCAAGGTAAGTGGATTGTGCTTATTTAATCTTATGTTGCTGCATAGTTTGCTGAAGTCACATTGAAGCTGTTGCTGCTTCATGTTCTTGGTTAATTTGTAAAATAATTGTTGTCTGGTCCATAGATAGCATCATTAACACTGATGAAAGATTCAGAGAGGCTGGACTTGCTGAAAGAAATTGGTGGTACTCGAAAGCTTGAATAATTTTTATATTTATATTTAATAGAATGGCTCTGACCTCCAAACAATATTTATATGGTTGGTGTTCTTTCTTTTATGGTATTATTTCTGATGATTTAAAGGATCATGGAGCGTGAATAGCCAGCTTAGCATTCTTTATCAGAAACAAGGTCGTGCTACTCAGTTTTCTAGGAAAGCTGCTCGTGATAAATGGCTTCAAAAGGAAATTGAGGATTTGGAAAAAGTGCTTTATTCAAATTCATTGCAGGTTTGTTTCAATGTTGGTTTTGAGATCTTATATTGGTCGCTGTTAGGAAATTCTCTTAGGTGGACACGTCATTAATTTTTTTGATAAATGACCATAGAACTTGAATAAATCGAGTATTTAAAAAATATACCGATTTTTTAATCCCCATCTTAATTTATTGATGTTTTTTTATAGTTCTAATTATTTCGTATAATGATGCCATTTTTCTATATGTAGTGTTTTGTCTCAAGTATTGGTAAATATAGCCTAAATAATGCATTAATTGGCTTGACTATGCAGTCTGATTTGACCATCCCCCAGAGAGTATTTTATTTGGAAAAGAGGTTGGTTGTTACATTTCTGTGTGGCATGGTTAATGAATAGCACATAAATATCTTAGAAGGGAAGTCAGCACGGGTGCTTTCTGTAAGTACAGAAGGGAAGACATAATTAATATTCGGCTGCGGTATGGGTTATAAACAGTTATCACTAGGTCATCAGTTTTAAATAATGTGAATTCTTGATTACCAATTGTTTACTAAGCTTAGTTTTACTTATATACCTTTTTGTGAATTCTTAAGATGGCGGTTTTGTTCTTTGATCCTAATGTTTTTTACTTTTTTCTTCTTTACCTCTTTATTTGTACCGGGATGTATGAAGGGGGATGAATTCTATTTGGAAGATATGCAGAGAATATAATATAGGCGTGGTATTTGGTCCAATTATTTTGCTGCTTAATTGTGATGACAAGTTTTTCACTGCAGTTGAAGTAACTGCTGGAAACAGGTATAATCTTCCTGATGTTTCAATTATAAGACTACATGTTTTTCATTAACTACTTGACTTCCTTTGTGCATGCTGCTGAGCTAAACATGGTTTTTCTATTGACAGTCACGTGGTTGTTTAAAAGGATGAGATATCAACCCAGATAATTAGACATCTTAATTCACCGGAAGGAGGACGTGTTACTTTCATACCACTTAACTGCGTGAAGCCTCCACATGTTACATATCCAGCCTTTGCGCAGGTTAGTTCTTTTCTTTCCATAAACGGCCATGAGTCTTGATACCTGCAAGAGCCAAGATGGCATTTTATCTTTTTAGCTTTTATATTGTCTTCAATATAAGGAAACTTTGGGACAATGACTATATATCATAAATCGAATATAAAATGTATTAAAAATAGTATATGCTTATATATACCCGGTTCATTTAGAATTTATTATATGTGCTTTAGAGGGTAATATATATAGAGAAAAACTTCAATACACAGTCTATGTAAACTTTAGTTTACACAGATCTTTTAATTTTAGGGGTTAGGAGTTTAATTTAGAGTTTAGGGGTTTGGGTTGTAGGGTTTAAAATTTAAAGTTGGTGTTTAGAATTTAGGGTTTAGTTTAATTTTAATTTATAGTAGAAATAGCGGCTTGTGTAAAATTTATTTTACACAGCCTGTGTATTAAATTTAAACCTATATATATATATATATGTATATGTTTGTATATATTAATTTTATCCCAGGTGCGTGCAGCATACGCATGTGGAAGATATTATAATATATTATAAATAATCAAATAATAATAGAAATATTAAAAAAAATATAATTAATACTAACATTATTTAAAAAATAATTTTTTAAAATTTTGAACAGTTTCATATGAATGTATCTTTATTTTTAAAAGTTAAAAAATGCTATTATTTCAAGGAATAAAAGATATAGATAATTATAATACATGCAGTTATAATAATTTAATTATGTATATGATAAATAAAGTTCATTCATAATTTATTAACCAATTAAAACAAAAAAATCCAAATAATAATGTAAAAATTGTTTAATTGTAGAAATATATACTTTGGTAATAATAAAAATAGGTTAATAATATGAATTTAATAGAAAAAATATTGAAAAAATAAAACATACAAAAGGATATAATCTGATAACTTGAAAGAATTAAAAATATCGTAGACACAAAATAACAAGACACTGTTTAGTACAGGATAGAGCTAGGGTAAAGTACACAAATTATCACTGAGCAGTTAATTGTGGTTAAGTGAATGACCTGACAATTACGAAAAATTGAATAATAAAAAATTTAATATTTCTTATTACACATTCAATCAATTTAGTCATAATTTGACCTTCACTATTGATGACTAATTTGATTAAATGCGTGAATATTGAGGATTAAATGTGTTATACAAATATTTGTAATTGTCATATCACCAACTTAAAAGTTTGATGACCATTTTATATTTTTTGATATAGTTTAGTGACAGTTTGTGTACTTTACCCTTTCTTTTTGGGTGAAGTACACAAATGGTAATTAGATTTTGGTAAATTATTCAATTTGGTAACCAAACTTTCAATTGCTTCAATGTTACAATTAAACATTTAGTTTTGCTCCAATTTGACCACTAACTTGTAATAATTGTTAAATTGGTGAAGCGACAATTAAGATATTTTGTATAACAACACATTTAGTTATTCACGTTTGCATACTCAAACAATTTAGTTGTAATTCAAAAAAAAATTAACTCTCATTATTTACACATTATTTTAATTTGGCACCATTTTTATTTAAAAATAATTTCCCTCGAGAGAATGGTGGTCGCTCTAATATCATGTAAAAGATTTGTATTATTAATTAATTCATAACATTTGCAATTGAAGTATATATAAGATTACAATAAAATTTAAATATATAAAGGTAAAGTAAGTCAAATGTTACACACAAAATAAGATTAGATAAAGAAAGTCAAAGATTTAAATAAAATGAATTGAGATTAAGATTAGATTAGATTGGATGATCTAATTTAATCTTTATCTTTAATATTCTGTCCTAGCCTCTGCACATTCTTTTCTACTTAACGAGCTTTCAAAACTCTAGATTCTTGTAGTTCTTTTCGTGAAAACATGTTCGTTTTCATCACTTTTTTTCTATTTTTTGATTTCTTGATTTTTGTAAATAAAGATTAGGTGTTCGATTATTAGTTCTTTAAAAAAATTTATGGTTATTAGTTCTTTAAAAGATTGTGTTAAGTTTTTTTTTTCAAATCTGTCCTCACCTTTTCTTAATTTTCTTGTCACTTGATAGCTTCGTTTCTTTATTTTAGTTTCTCATTTTCCTCCCAGCCTCTACGCATTTTTTTGTCTTTTTGTTCTCTTTGTCAAAACAAGTTCATTTTCGTCACCTTTTTTAATTTTTGGGTTTCTTAATTTTCGTCAATAAACATTGAGTGTTCAATTATTAGTTCTTTTAAAAATTTATGGTTATTAATTGTTTGAATTTTTTTTATAAATATGTTGTCAAACGATTATATTCTTGATTCTTATTCTTTACGTGCACAAATAAAGTATTTTATTATGGCTTACAAATCTCATTGAAGAAAAGATCCTCTATTTCATTTGCTTCTTGGATATTTGTATCATAGTTCGTAGTTGATTATTGTGTTACGGTTTTTCAAATCTGTATTTTTAGTGTATAGTTAATCTTGCTTTTTGGACATATAATTCTTAGTTTCGTAGTTTTTTGTGTGAAGAATTAATATACAAATATTCAAAAAGCAATATTAACTATACACTAAGAATACATATATGAAAAACCCTAACACAATAATCAACTACGAAACTATGATACAGATATTTAAGAAGTAAACAAAATGCCCTTTCCTTCAGTAAGATTTATAAGCAATAATAAAACTATTTATCTGGGCATGTAAAGAATAAGAATAGAAAACATGATTGTTTGACGATAGATTTTAAAAAAAATTCAAACAAATAATAACCATAGATTTTTTTAAAGAACTAATAATCAAACACCAATGTTTATTGATGAAAATCAAGAAACCCAAAAAATAAGAAAAAATGTAACAAAAACGAACATGTTTTGAAGAAGAAAACCAAAAGACAAAAAATACGTAGAGACTGGAAGGGAACTGAGAAACTAAATTTAAGAAACGAAGATATCAAATAACCAGAAAATTAGAAAAAAGATGAGGACATATTTGAAAAAACCCTAACACAATCTTTTAAAGAACTAATAATTATAGATTTATTTTAAAGAACTAATATTCGATCACTCGGTCTTTTATTGACGAAAATCAAGAAACTCAAAAATAGAAAAAAAGTGATGAAAGCGAACATGTTTTGACGAAATCAATCTTATTTTACCTTATTTAAACCTTTGATTTTCCTTATCTAACCTTATTTTGTGTAACATTTGAATTTTTTTACCTTTGTATATTTAAATATCATTGTAATCATAAATGTTATTTTACCTTATATATATATTTCAATTATAAATGTTATGAATTAATTAATAATACACATCATTTATATGGTATCAGAGCTACCACTATTTCCTTGAGAAAAATTATTTTTTAATTGAAAATATGGTCAAATTGAAAAAATGTATAAATAGTGAGGGTTAAACTTATTATTTTTTAAATTGGAACTAAATTATTTGAATGTGCAAACGTGGAGGATTAAATGTGTTTGTCACGGGGCTAGACTTCTGAACCAGCCCGACGTACGGCCTTAGTCGAGTCCTTAAGACAAACGACTAAGTAAGCCTGAATTCTCGACCCGAAAGATCGAATTCCGAAGACAACAAAGAACGCAAGATCGTTCTTAGCGGAAGCAAACTATGAGATCGGCTACGAAGAACTCTGAAAGAACGCGAAGAACAAGTGAAGAACAACTCAGAGAATTTAGAGTGAATGCGCTCTCTATTACTCAGGAATAGATGAAAGAATGGATGATTACAACTGAGGTGGGGAGGCCTCTATTTATAGTTGAGTCCCCTCTAATCCGACGGTCTCTACTGATTTACATCAACGGCCTAGATACAACTCTACCAACCACAAGGCATAATGCCAAGAATATTCCTTAGCTATCTATGGAAAGAATCTCCTATGTTCACATAGGTGTGGATGGATAAGCCTTCTTGGATCTTCCCACGGATCGGGCCAGTCTGGTGGTCTCTTCAAGCCCAAAGTGTGCCTTAGAACCTCATGGACACCTTGGTGTGCACCTTGTGGTGCCAATGATTCGAACCTTGGATCACGGCCCGTGACATTCTCCCCCACCAAACTTGGCTACGCCCTCGTCGCTGCTCCGGAATGAAGTCGGCAACGATCCTAGGACCTCCTTGGCACCTTAGCTTTCTCCCAACTCTGAATCGGGCTTGGTTGTCCCCCCATAAGGACTGCTCTTCCCATAAAGAGCACTTGACTCTTGCTGGGTTGTCCACCCATATGGACTCCTCGCTTTGGTTGCCGCCACCATGTAACATCGTTCGTCGAACCACCTCGCACATCTCGACTGTAGGAACTCCTTCCTAGCAGCTGTGATTTGTCTCCACTTGGATCACCATGACCCTCGAACAAAGGTTTGGATGCCGCCTTTGAACTTTCGCCATTTAATGGGTTAGGTTTTCTGCTGCCTACACCCAACAAACCGGACAAATCAAAACCAAAAATACAAAGATTGTGTTCGAGATGTACATTCTTCGGGATGAACTCCCTCGCGTTCACTCTAAAATGCATAGGCCCTTCTACATCCTTAAAGTCTGAAGCCCCGTTTTGCATTGCCACTTCTTTCTCCACGAAGTTCAATGCACCCTCCACCTTGCCCAACGGTGGCTCTTCACATAACGAATCGAGCTTCAAAGCCTCGCTCTCTTCAGGCTCGTCCTGTACCTTGGACTGCTTGACTCTATGTGGGCAATCACGCCAACGATGTGGCTCCATGCAATGAAAACACTTCCATTGCACTTTCTCCTCCCTCGACTTGACTCTGTCGGGGCAATCGAGCCAACTCTTTGCAACGAAGACACTTTCGCTGCACCTCCGGCTTGACTATTGTAGACGAAACAATCATGCCAGCTCTAGCTTCCCTTTTCACAGACTTATCGTTTACTTTGATGGCTGAAAGGTCGGCTTCCTTGGAACAATCATTTGACTCATGCTCGCCGTCACAATAGAAGCACCTCCGTGGCTTCATTTCCCATGGTCGGACTAGCATCCTGGGCTTGTTTCACCTCGATGGCTTTTCCCCGCCATGCGAAGTCCCATCCATCTTTGTCGAAGCATACACCTCGGTTCCAACCACATCACTCTGTCCCTCCACTTTGTCCGTCATGCCTGATATGCCTTATACTCCCCTCTCCTGGTCCTTCACCTAGAGGCTCTCCTTGGCACTCACGAGGCTTTTCCTCTGGAACCTGGTGGTTTCGAACTTGGCCCATATCTTCTCACACGACGCCACAAAGTCTCTACGCCTTTGGGTCATTCCTTCGACAGCCTGGGCCTCGTCACCCATCTGCGCTGCAGCGTTTCCTCCTTTCCTTGTCGCCATCTCCAACAATGCCTTCCACAAGCACTCGATTCACGAACCGTGGCTACGAACCGTGGGCTCTGATACCAACTGTCACGGAGCTAGACTTCTGAACCAGGCCGACGTGCGGCCTTAGTCGAGTCCTTAAGACAAACGACTAAGTAAGCCTGAATCATCGACCCGAAAGATCAAATTCCGAAGACAACGAAGAACGCAAGATCGTTCTTAGCGGAAGCAAACTATGAGATTGGCTACGAAAAACTCTGAAAGAACGCGAAGAACAAGAGAAGAACAACTCAGAGAATTTAGAGTGAATGCGCTCTCTATTACTCAGGAATAGATGAAAGAATGGATGATTACAACTGAGGTGGGGAGGCCTCTATTTATAGTTGAGTCCCCTCTAATCTGACGGTCTCTACTGATTTACATCAACGGCCTAGATACAACTCTACCAACCACAAGGCATAATGCCAAGAATATTCCTTAGCTATCTATGGAAAGAATTTCCTATGTTCACATAGGTGTGGATGGATAAGCCTTCTTGGATCTTCCCACGGATCGGGCCAGTCTGGTGGTCTCTTCAAGCCCAAAGTATGCCTTAGAACCTCATAGACACCTTGGTGTGCACCCTGTGGTGCCAATGACTCGGACCTTGGATCACGACCCGTGACATTATACAAAATATTTTAATTGTCACGTTACCCTTTTATCAATTGTTAATGTGTTGGTGGTCAAATTTTAGCAAAACTAAAAGTTTAATAGTAATATTGAAGCAATTGAAAGTTTAGTTACCAAGTTAAATAATTTATCAAAGTTTAATTATTATTTGTGTACTTTACTCAAAAGAAAAAATATACAAAAAAATATTATTTTTTTTAAAATTTTATTCTAAAAATAGATAAAAACACTTTTGGTCCCATTATTTCAAAAGTAATTAAAATTGTTAATGATACATAGCAGTGCTCATGATTAGTAGTAAATAACGTCATATGACATTTATCGTAGAATCATCCTTGTGATTTGTATTAGTTTCTATCATGTGCTAAACAATGTCTTGTTATTTTGTCTAAGATATTTTTAATTCTCAAGTTTTGTGGGTTGTAAGTTATCAGATTATACCTTTTGTATGTTTTATTTTTTAATATTATTTCTATTAAATTTATATTATTAACCTAATTTTTTGCATGGATTTTTTTGTTATTTATTACCAAAGTACATATTTTTACAATTAAGCAATTTTTACATTATTAAGTGTAACTATTTGTTTTAATTGGTTAATAAATTATGAATGAATTTTATTTATAATGTACATAATTAAATTATTATATTTGCATGTATTATAATTATGGCATAAAGTCAAAAATTGCCCCTAACCCTTAAATATTTATTTTGACACTTATTTTTTTAAACCAACTTAACCCAAACGTTTTATTTTGGGTCAAAATAACCCATCTACGAATGAAAACTGTTAGTCAATTGATGATAAACAATTTGAAATGACTTGATAGAATGAAACGTCTTTAGAAAAAAACTATATTTTGTATAATTTTATAAAAATGTTTTTTTAAATATTCTATATGACATTACTATCGCGACGTACATTATCATATTAGTTTCACGCTATTTAATAACACTTCAGCTCCCTTGTAATATGATTGAGGTTGTTCCATCATGCACACCATGCCGTTGAGAAGAACCTAAGTTGGAAACTCCCAACTCTACAATCAAATTTTTTATCAAGGAAAAAATAAACTAAGTTAGCTCATGGATAACTTGTGAGACCATCAATACAATATAGGGTGTACAAAAAGGAGCAACTCTGCTATCATCCGCATTCAATGATACAAGGCAGTACACAACATCAAAACCCATGACATGACATTTGAAGGCTCCAACTAGAAAAACCAAAATAAGCAAGGATAGTAATATTAACGAGTACAAGTATACTATATTGAGAAAAAAATAATAGTATATTCGCAGATTGCGGATTCCACCAAACAATCTAATTGATAGATGATAAAAAGCGCATTGTCAAAACAATATCCCCATCCAAGACGTTAAACATAGCAATTAAAAGATAATGTCAAGTGTAGAGAAATGATTTTTAAAAAATAGTGCATTTCAGAAGCCAACCATAAACTCAAAGCAAACTCAAGGCTCCAGCCAGTATCAACATAAATCAGTTTGTTTTATGTAAAATAAAAATCGGAATCCAGAACTGAGTGGGTTTTTAAAGCATTGACATTTAGCGTTTATCTTTCCCTATTAAAAAAAAGAAACAGAAGCCATAAACTTACCCGTTGAAGTGAAACAAAAATTCGTGAGAAAGGAACAAAAACCCAAACCCCCAACCCCAAGGCAAATTAAGCAGCTCCTAGCTAGGGTTTTTAGAATTTTGTTGTGGTCGTGATGTGGAAGTTAGAGTGGATGAAAATGGGCCGACAGTGGTGTGAACTCAGGTGGTTGGGCATGGCCTTTTAATAGAATTGTTATGGGCAAGAAGGGCGAAGTGTGTATTCATATTCATTGAAGAAAGAAGGGATTGATTTGATTCGAAGATGTAGATGTTTATAGCTATATGTTATAAGCAAATGAACTTACAAAGACAAATTTCTGATTTGAAAATATTTATAGCTAAATTTTATAAGCAAATGAATTTACAAAGACAAACTTATAATTTGAAAAGAAATGAAATGCTTAAGAGAGGAATAAGTTGAAAGTATGACAAAGTAAAGGGAATAAACGAATAAAATTCATCAATTCTAGGCATAGCAAACCACATGCTTTTCAAGCAACATTACAGTTCTTTGATATTTTCATTAGTGATGTGATCCTGGATACGAGCCTTAAAAGGTTCAAGGCGAAGTACAAAAGTCCATTTGATCGAGGCAAGTGTTCTATGACCAAGAAGCCTCAAGAAGCTCCTGCAAGCTTAATCCGAGATGTTTGCAACAAACTCGGGTATCTGAAGGTTCTGATTAATTATGTTCGCGTCAAGCACGGATATGCGAAGTCTTACTTCGACCCTAAGGAAGAGCCTCCACCATTGAAGATTTCACATTGATTTGGAGGGAGTTTTTATTCGCCGCATATTTATATTATGTTATAATTTCATATATGTTACATGTTTGAAGGTTTGGTGTGCATTATATTTGGACATGGCTTGGCATCTTGGCTCAATTGGTCGGTCCAAACATTAAAGCAAGCATGAAAAGGTGTTTGAAGAGATTGAGATCTTGAATGACATTCCTATGTATTTAAGAGCAATATGCCAAGTTTGGACAGCATCTATTATTCATGTTTGAAGTTGCCTCATTTCAAGATCAAGAACATCGGTCAACTTGTCATACATTTTTGGATGAGATTCGGGCATATCTGGGCTTTGAAGTCTTCTTGGAACTTATTTCTCTATATCTTTGATTTCCAACGCATTTTGAATCACATCAATCTGATATCGGGATCTTGAGATATGATAATTTTACTGAAGATAGTGCAGGCTGAAAAATTAATACAGGTAAACTGAAATTCCATCGGAGAGTAGCATGGTCAGCTTTGGAAATCAAAAGGACATGACACATGGCAAGGGAGTGGACGGCACAAGCATTTATGACCATTCAAATGATCATTCATTCACTCAAGAGGTATGAACATTCATTCAAAACATTCAAATAATCATGATTATTCAACTCATACATGGGCGGCAAAGATAAGGAGTTGCATTGTTTGGATTAAAGCATTGTTTTCATTCAAGTGTAACCATTCATTGAAACATCGTAATCCTTCATGCATTCATGCCACCTTTCGGGGATGTATTGGCCTAATTTGGTTCTAAAAACTTTCTAGTGGATAAAGTTATCTGTTGTTAGAGTAGGAAGAAATAGAAGATAGGGGTAGACCTTGAGGAATTAAGCTTCGCAATTTTACCCAGTAGAATCACTTATCTTCCCGTGACAGTACATGTTTATGAGGTTTGAGGCTGTATTTTACTAGAGTCTCTAAGCAAATTCTAGTTATGAATCTTGCCAAATGCATATGACCTTTTGTTTCAGTTTTGTCCCTTTACCTTTGATAAATGTTTGGGTCTTCTTTTATTTGCATCATGATGTTAGACATAATTGTTCAGGACTTACGGCTGATCGCTTCACCATATAAAACAAAGGAAGATATTTTGCTTTTCTTCAAGCACTATGATCCTGAGAAAGAAGAGTTTGGATAGGTTGTCTCATTTTGTCTATTTCCCCTTGTCTTTTGGATAATTACGTGAAATCTTATGAGTTATGTTTCTGTTCTACTAGTTATGTTGGAAGGCTGTTTGTGAAGTGCAGGCAAGCTGATTTCTCATTAGCTATAGAACATATAAATGGAACACCGATTTTATTTCGCTGACTTGTCATCATCGGTCTAGTTCTTTGATTATTTCGTTTTGTTTATGTCGATGCTTTGCAGTTCAACAGCTTTCTTCTAATGCCGGTTGTAGACAAATTACTGCACGTCTCCGGGAAGACCTAGACTCTACATTTTCTGGTGACATGGACAAAGTGTTTGACATCAGCAATGTACGGCATTCATTGGGCCAACAAAAGAGATACAGAGATTGACCTCAAAAGGGTATTCCACTTCTATCTAATTTCCTTTACCTTTTTTTCTGATTGACTCGTTATACGGAATGGCTATGTTGCAGATTAACAGGCTCAAAGACATTCAAGGTAATACATCAGCAACTCAGTTCGTGTCAGAAAATACCAAGTTTGTCACCTGCATGTACTGATTGATTCATGTACAAATTTGATAATTCAATCCATTGTACAATGCAAGATGAGCAGAGCAATGTATCACATTGCCGACAGTAAGTTACTAAAATAAGATGCTTCGTTAAGCTTTTCGTGCATGATTAGTCGTCAATCAATCTTGTTATTAATTTAACAACACAAACTACAAAAATAATTTGTACCGTGTGTAGCGATCTTTCCTTTTTCTTTTTCGCTAAAAAAACGAGGTTTCAACGTGTTTGGGGGTCTTTCGGGTATTTTAAAAATCATCCGTAGGGTTTTAGAAAAAATCGTATTTTATTTTAAAATGGAGTCGCCACCGGCCACTAAGGTAGGCCGGACACCGTAAAACCAGAGATTTTAAAAAATATTGGGTTCAGGAGTCGGTTACGGATGGGGAAGGATTAACACCCCACACCGCCCAAAATTGGTACTTTAATAATTACCACTTTATTAATATTAAATTTTTCGGATTAAAGTGACGATTAAATAAAAATTTGGTTATAAGTGCGAGTAGATTTTAAGGGCAATGTTATTCGAGAGTAAACCGATAGACCACCATCACCGCGCTTGATACTGGCCATATTTACGCTCGAATAAAAGGGCATCTCATTGACAAAAAATATATATCCATTATGCAAACTTAACAAAAAAAAAACATATATTCACATTGACATGATATTAAAACATGAGTATTATAATATTAAACAAAGATAATAAAGCATAAACTTGAATAACATAATATAATAATAAAAACAAAACAAAACCTAAATAAAAACATGTGAAAAAGAAAACATGCTTCAAAAATTAAATAAATTAACTACCATATGTTTGAACACATAAGAAACACAAATGCAACAAATGCATGACATACATGTAATATGGTACTAATAAGTCAAAACAACATGTAAAGAACTAATACTTAATACCTTAACATATGACACCATTTACACACAAATTAAAACATGACATTAACATTAATGTATAAAGTTACCACATTGGCATACAACCAAAAAAACAAAATGGACATAAAACATGACATTTACGAGACCAAACAAGCCATAAATTAACATATAACATAAAGCACAAAATAAACATAAAAAAGGACATGCTAACATATGGACATGAATATGCAAATTAAATTAAGCACAACGTATAAAATAGACATGTATACGAACAAAATGAATTAAAACACCCAAAAGCATGAAATCATAAAAAACACATGTTTTAAAACATAAATACACATGTAATACGAGAAAAACATAAATAAAAAACATGAAATGTAACATGGCAATATACACATACCAAAAACAAAAAAACACATGTTGTAAAACATAAATACACATGTAATATGAGAAAAACATAAATGAAAAACATGAAATGTAACATGGCAATATACACATACCAAAAACAAAAAACATAACAATTTAAATCAGACAAAGGGACTGAAATGAAAAAAAAATCAGAAAACTAAATTTAAATGAACAAAAAATAGATTTTAGGGATTTAATTATAGACTGAAATAAACTTGTAAGGACTAAAGTTGTAATAAACCCAAGGGGCAAGCTCGGTTTGAAAAATCTCAAAATAAGGAAGGACTAGGCCGGTGATTTTACCGTTTTGAAACTGATCTGGTTTAATTTGGGGACCAGATTGAAAGAAATTAAAAGGAAAGAAGGACCTAGGCTGCGATTAAACCAAGGGGCGAGACAGTTTTGAAAATATCAGAAATGCAATGGGATTTAATGATTAATTATACCATTTTAAAAATATTAGGACTCTATAAAGCCCACTTATCAGGCTAAAATTCACTCTTTTCCCATTTTTTTAAAAAGCTCTTAGGATAATACCCTATTTTTCTCTATTTTCCTAAAACCTTTAGAACTGAAATCCTTACGACCGTCGTGCCCGGTTGGTCTCAGGCGAGGCTCGGCCGTAACGGCCACCTCAAGCCTTCCCTGACCAGGGCTTCTGGCGACCTAGAACACTGTTAAAACCCAGAAACCAACTGGAAACCCCATTTTTTTAAACCAAAAAAACTTTTATTCGAAATCCAGGCAACCACCCCCCTTTGGAAGGCTCACCGCTAACGGCTTATTGCCGGCCGGAGAGGTCTCCGAACTCAGGTAAAAAAAACTACCCCTTTTATTTTTTCGGTTTACTCCTTACATGCATGCATGAGATGAGAGAGGGAAAAAACCAAAAGATTACCACTGAGAATTTTTTTCTAGAAAAGCTCTTTTTGTGTATATTTCGGAATTGGTAACTAATATCTCTTACATATTTTTGTTTCATACATATATCTGTTCTGTCTGATGATGTTTTGGTAGAAATAGCACATAAAAATACATATATCTGTTCGATTTGGTACTGACACACATATTTTTTTGGTGTTTTTCTGATGCATCTGAGCACGGTGGTTGGAGACGGTGAAGGAGCATGGTGGAGGCATTCTTTGGTAGACTTGTTCTCGGCCGTTGGATCAGACCTGATCCAACGGCTGAGGTTGCGCGAAGAGTGGACGGCTTGGATTCAACCTGGAGAAGGTAAGACTACACGAGATCTTGCCACATGGCATCTTGGTATCCAAAGAGTCTTGTGCGTGTGATGCATGCACGCGTGGGAGGCTAAGAGTCCGTGCGTGATCTCACACGGCCAGCTGGATGGTCATTGTTAAGTGTCTAAAAGTACTATTTTATTCACCCTTTTTGTTCATATTATTGCAAGACTTAGGCTCATATTAGTTGCTTTATTAGCCATTCATGAATGTTTGCATTGTTTCTTTGGTGGACAAGCTTGATTTCATATTTTGCTTAATTTTGTGGAAAAAGATACTGCTTTGGTGTGTTTTTGTGTGTGTGCAGAATCACTTACCTAAACAAGGCTGGAACCAGTTGCCAGGGCAGTGCATGAAGGAGTTGTCAGGGCAATTGTCGATAAGGGATAAGATGACATGGCAGTCAAAATCGATGACTAGATAAACTCAAGATGCCGTAGAGCAAAGTTGAATCCCAAAGGAGTTTGATTTCCATGAAGAGGTTAAAGAGAAATTAAATCCCAAGAAGATAGGAGAAGATCTAGAAGGAATTTAAATATAATAAAGAATTATATTCTTTAAAAGTATTTAATTCCAACTTAACTTCCTCCTCAAAAAAAGACTTTGACCTAGCCCTATAAATTAAGGACCAAGTCGTCAACTTCAAAATGGGGATAGCAAGGAGAGATTTCGACAAGGGAGAGCAAAGGGGAGAGATTTCGACAAAGGCTTCAACCATTCTTCATCTTTTTCTTCTTTGTTCGATTAGGTTTATGTTAGGAATTCTTTGTTTTGTGTTTCTTTGGAACCTAGCCATGAACTAAATCTATTTGGCTAAGGTTATTGTGTTTTGTGGTTGTGAGAAACAATTGGATTTTGTTTAGGTAATAAGAGTTTGCACTTTCAATTCAAGGTTTACTCATTTTTGGTTTTTATTCTTGTTTGCGAGTGAATTGGGAGAGGATCTCGTAACTTCATCTATTTATCTAATATCGGGAGAGTTAGATTCAAGAAACGAATGAGTATGGTCTTTATTCAATCTATTGATGGTGAAGATTAATTCGGCTTAGGAATAAGTTAAGGATTTCAATGGCTAAGAGGAGCGCAAGATTGGTTGTTGTTCACCCTTGATTCATGCAGGGATGTATTGTTAAGGCATGCACAATTAGCTAGAGTTTCGACTTAGGGATAAGAAGAAACCATTGAAGAACGCTCTGCCGAACCTTGAAGTTGCTGCCTAGCCACCCAAACAGTTGCCCAAGTAACCGTTGATTAGTTGCCAAGGCAACCCCGCTGCGCAAGTTGCCACGGCAACTGAGTTGCCCTTGCACTCTTTTACCAAGACGATCCAATCGGCTATCACACCTCAACTCACGATAACCTGGCCTATTCTCTCTCATTTGATTACATCTTCTTTTACTTATTTGCTTTCTAGTTTAGTTGTTAGTTAAACTCCTACAATCTTCTACTTGTGTTCTTTTACTTTTTACAGTGCAAGAGATTAGATTCTTGAAGTGGCACCAATCCCTGTGGAGACGATATCTTTTATACTATAACTTGCGACATGTACACTTGCACAATTGCGGAGCACTTATTACGCGCAACAAGATTTTGGCGCTGTTGTCGGGGATTGGCAATAACAACTTTGTTTTTATTTTCTTGCACTTTTTATTTTTCTTGTTTAAGATTCAAAGGGCTAACAAACTTTGGTTTTGCATTGGTATATGACCAGGGCGAGACTGATTACACCAGAATATCCCTTTGATCCAGAAATCGAACGAACCTTGCAAAGACTCAGACAAAGGTTAAGAGTAGCAATGGCTAATCAAGACGGCAATATGAATCAGGATGTTCCAGCAGGAGGAGGAGTGATTCTTGCACGAAACAGAACTATTCGAGACTATCTTGAAGAAGATCTTGAAGGATTTAATCCAAGAGTTGTCACACCTGAAATTGAAGCCGACCACTTTGATTTGAAACCGGTGATGTTCAATATGATCAACACAATTGGTCATTTTGGCGGCTCAACAACTGAAGATGCACGACAACATCTTAAATATTTCCTCGAGATTTGCAACTCATTCAAAATACAAGGAGTCACCCCCGATGTTTTACGACTAAGATTATTCCCCTATTCACTGAGGGATAGGGCGAAAGCATGGTTGAATAGTATTCTTGCTGGATCAATAGGATCTTGGACCGATCTTTGTCGTGATTTCCTTTCTTGATTTAATCCTACAAATTTGACTGATAAGCTTCATAATGAAATTACTTCTTTTCAGCAGGCAGATGATGAATCCATGTACGAGGCTTGGGAGCGATATAGAACATGCAGAAACCAAACAACACACATGAGGTAAAGGTAATGGATTCCTTTTGTGAGTTATGTGGTGGTAACCATGATTCTTCTGAATGTATGTAGAATTCGGAATCCAGCTTTTATGTGGGGAATTACAACCGAAACAACAATATGATGTCCAATACATATAATCCAGCTTGGAAGAAACACCCAAATTTTTCATGGAGTAATCCCAACAATGCTCTAAACCAGAACAATCAGAATGCACAAGCATCGGGATTCCAGCAGAATATGCCACAGCAACAGTTGCTGCAGCAACAACTGACAACATCTAGTTCTTTGGAAAATTCTCTCAATGCTTTTATGTTAAAAACTGAATTTTATATGGCTGAGAATAGTAACTTCATAAAAAGAACTGATGCTTTTATTAACAGGACCTAGATGAGATTGCAAAACCAAGAGGCGACAATCAAATCATTGGAAAATCAAGTCGGACAATTTGCTCAAAACCTGAATATTAGACCGCAATGAGGTTTACCTAGCGATACTGAAGTCACAGGAGGAACTGTCTATGAGCAATGTAAGGCGATCACCACTAGAAGTGGCCAACAACTTAAAGAGGCTCAAGCTCGCTCATCAAACAAAACTCCACAAAAAGAACAAGACGAACTCAGCGGCAAAGCCTCAGATGCTGAACCAGGAATTGCCGCGGCAACCAGCGATAGGCACGCCATGACAACCCCAGTTGACGATGCCTCGGTAACTCTAGTTGCCCCGACAATGCCATCAATTAGGTTCAAGGCCAATGAAAGGATCAAAGATATCCGACTTCCACCACCATTCCTACAAAGGTTGAAGCAAAAAAGTAAGAATATAAATTCAAGAAGTTTCTTGATATCCTAAAGCAAGTCCACATCAACTTGCCATTGGTTGAAGCAATTGAACAAATGCCGAACTATGCCAAGAGAACAAGGCTAGGAGAGTTTGAAACAGTTGCCGCAACAGAGTGATGCATGACCATGTTGCACAATCGCATGCCACCCAAGTTGAAGGATCCCGAAAGTTTCACAATACCTTGTTCTATCGAAAACCACTATGTAGGGAAATCATTATGTGACCTTAGAGCAAGCATAAACTTGATGCCTAAATCGATTTTCTGGAAACTAGGAATCGGGAAGGCAAGACCTACAACAGTTATGCTACAACTAGCCGACAGATCCTATGTGCATCCAAAGGGAAAAATCAAAGACATACTGGTAAAAGTTGATAAATTTATTTTTCCCGCTGACTTTATTATTTTGGATTGTGAAGCAGATGGACATGCACCTATCATTCTCGGGAGACCCTTCCTAGCAATAGGGAGAACTCACAATGAGGGTGAATGACCAACAAGTTAAACTAAATGTGTTCCAAACACTAAGGCATGCCGATGATCTGGAAGAATGCCAACTTCTTCATGCCACGACAGAGTTTAACTTCAACAAGAAATTTAGTTGCCTTGGCAACTACATTGCCGATTAAGAGGAACCTGAGGAGTATAAAGAACCGATCGATGAGGAACAACAAGAAGAGGCAAATTGGTTAGTCAATTGACCAGGTACATACTTTGAACCACTAGATTACTCAGGTAAGGAAGGTAAACTCGAAAATCGCTCTATTGAACAACCACCGATTCTTGAGTTGAAACAGTTGCCAGAGCAACTAAAATATGCTTACTTGGGAACTGATAATACATTGCCTGTAATTATTTCCTCTAAGTTACAACCTGAGCAGGAAAAGAAGCTGATCAAAATGTTGATGCTACACAATAAGGCAATAGGGTAGACAATTGCCAACTTGAAGGGAATTAGCCCGGCAGTGTTCATGCATAAGATTTTGTTGGAAGATGATCATAAACCTTCGATTGAGGCCCAGAAGAGACTAAATCATTCCATGAAAAGGGTTGTAATGAAAGAAATCATCAAGTGGCTTGACGCCGGCAATATATACCCTATCTCTGATAGTACATGGGTAAGTCTGGTACAATGTGTGCCGAAAAAGAGAGGTATAACGGTGGTAAGTAATGAAAACAATGAACTCATTCCAACCAGGACTGTGACCGGTTGGAGGGTTTGTATGGATTATCGAAAGCTAAACAAATCCACTAGGAAAGATCGCTTCCCATTACCCTTTATTGATCAAATGCTTGACCGTCTTGTAGGTAAACCCTTTTATTGTTTTCTTGATGGTTATTCAGGTTACAATCAAATTGCCATAGCTCCATAAGATCAAGAAAAGACAACCTTCACATGCCTATACGGTACTTATGCTTTCTGAAGGATGCCGTTCGGATTGTGTAATGCCCGACAACCTTCCAAAGATGCATGATGGCATTCTTTTCAGACATGGTCGAAGACTTTCTTGAGATCTTCATGGATGATTTTTCTATTTTCGATAATGACTTCGACAGTTGCCTCGGCAATTTAGAGAAGGTGTTGGCAAGATGTGAAGAAACTGATTTAGTCCTTAATTGGGAGAAGTGCAATTTTATGGTAGATGAAGGAATAGTGCTCAGCCACAAGATTTCATCCAAGAGAATTGAAGTAGACAAAGCCAAGGTGGACGTGATCGAAAGATTACCTCCACCAAGTTTGGTTAAAGGAATTCGAAGCTTTCTTGGACATGCAGGTTTTTACAGGAGGTTCATTCATAATTTTTCTAAGATTACTAAACCCTTGTGCAATTTGCTTGAACATGATAAAGTCTTCAATTTTGATGATTCTTGCGCCCAAACATTCGAAACCCTAAAGGAAAAGCTTGCCTCGACACCCATTATCGTTCCACCCGATTGGACGCTACCTTTTGAGCTCATGTGTGATGCAAGTGATTTTGTGGTAGGAGCAGTCCTAGGCCAACGCACAGGTAAGACCTTTCATGTGATATACTATGCTAGTAAAACTCTTAATAGTGCTCAAGTGAATTACACAACAACGGAGAAAGAGTTACTAGCTGTAGTTTTCGCATTTGACAAGTTCTGATCCTATTTGATTGGTACAAAGGTAATTGTTCATACGGACCATTCAAAAATTAAGTATCTATTTGCTAAAAAGGATGCCAAACCTCGTTTGATTCGTTAAATATTACTTTTACAAGAGTTTGACATTGAAATTAAGGACAGGAAAGGAACAGAAAATCAAGTGGCCGATCACTTATCACGCTTAGAACGCAATAAGGAGGATGATGCGGATTTAGAGATATGTGATGCATTCCCGGATGAGTAACTGTTAGTTGCCTCGGTAACCCTTGACGCGCACGCCTCGGCAACTCCAGACGCGTATGTCTCGGCAACCCTTGATGCGTTTTCCTCGGCAACCCTTGACGCTCATGCCGCGGCAACTCTAGACGCGCACACCTCGATAACCATAGAAATAGTTGCAATGGCAACACATGCCTCAGCAATACCCTGGTACGAGAGTTTAGTTAATTTCCTTGTTTGTGGTATTTTACCTTATGGCCTTACTCACCAAGGGAAGAAGCGGTTCTGCCATGATGCTAAGCATTACTTTTGGGACGAGCCTCTTTTGTTTAAAAAATGTGCACATCAGGTTATACGCCGATGTGTCACTGAAAAGGAGCAGCAGAATGTATTCCGGCAATGCCATTCTTCACCCTATAGAGGACATTTTAAGGAACACGTACCGCGACCAAAATTTTGCAATCCGGTTTGTATTGGCCAACACTGTACTAAGATGCCCAAGAGTTTTACAAGCAATGTGATCGTTGCCAGAGGACGGGCAATATCTCTAGACGACATGAGATGCCGCTCCAAAACATCATCTAGGTGGAATTGTTCGATGTATAGGGGATCGATTTTATGAGACCTTTCCCATCTTCATTCGGCAACCTCTACATTCTACTTACCATCGACTACGTGTCTAAATGGGTTGAGGCAACTGCAGTTCCCACCAACGATTCTAAGACCGTGCAACGATTCTTGCAGAAAAATATATTTACATGATTTGGGATGCCGAGAGCAATTATCAGTGATGAAGGCAAGCACTTTGACAATAGACTTATTGCCAAGATGTTGCAACGCTTCGGCGTGTCACAAAAAATTGCCACGGTATATCACCCACAAACTAATGGGCAAGCAGAAATTTCCAACCAAGAATTGAAGGGTATACTCGAGAAAGTTGTAAATCCCTCTAGGAAGGATTGGTCAGTAAGACTAGATGACGCACTTTGGGTATATCGCACTGCATTCAAAACACCCTTAGGTATGTCTGCCTTCTGACTTGTCTATGGCAAAACATGCCATCTACCGGTGGAAATCGAACACAAGGCATATTGGGCAATCAAGACAGTGAATATGGATTGGGGAAGTGCTGGGCAAAAGTGTTTGTTGGACCTCAACGAGATAGAAGAATTCCGTGCACTCGCTTATAACAATGCGCGAATCTACAAGGTGCAAACAAAGTAACGACATGACAAGAAACTAGTGTCGCGGCAATTCATGCCAGGGCAACTAGTTCTCTTATTCAATTCTCGGCTGAAACTTTTCCTGGGAAAACTAAAATCAAGATGGTCGGGACCATTCGAAGTTGTCAAATCGTTCTCCCATGGTGCCGTGATAATCAAGTCCATCACTGGCGAACATGAATTCAAAGTTAACGGACAAAGATTGAAGCACTACAACTATGCCCACGTGGAACGTAACAAAGAAGTGGTCACCTTAGGAGATGCATGAGCATGCTCTCCTTTTGATATTTTCTTTTTATTTTTATTTTTTCGAACTATTTAAAATTTTATTTTTATTTATTATTTTCTGTTATTTTTCTTTTTAGGATAAATTTATTTATTTTCTTTAAGATTAAGACATCTTTCTTTCATATTTATCTAATTATTTTTAAATTTTAAGTTTAAGAATTTCTTTGCACATCTTTATTTATTTTCTTTTATTAGTTTATCTTTAATTTTAATCCTTATTTTATTTGTTTTTGAATTGTAGGAAAAGAGTTCAAGATAAAGAGAAATTTGATTCAAGAAAGAAACTTCTTCAACAAGGAAATTAATAGGCTAAATCTAAGGCTTATACTAAGCCTCCAACTTACCCTAAATAAACCCTATATAGCCGGCCAAACACTTCCCCTTCCCCAAATCCCCTAGCCGTCACCTTCTCCCAATCAGAACCCTTGTTTTCTTTCTTTCAAAATTACTCCCACCCACCATATTTACTACCTATCTTTTCTATTTAACCCATCACCCTTAACTTCCAAGAAACCTATTCCTACTTTTCACCTTGCAACTCTTTAGTTTCTTTTGCTTCCTTTTCTTTGTTTTTACCAAACTCACAACCAAGATCATCCATGGCATCCAAAATCGAATTTTTGGTTCATCCAAGTTCCTCCAAAGAACCAAGATACAAGAAGTTTGCTACACCGGTGGTTCAAGAAAGATTTCACTCCAAGTTTGAAAGCCGAAAGATTTATGAAGAACAAGGCTTCGAATACTCCAACTCTCATCAAGATTTCGGCCTTGAATCATTCATCTTCGAAAAGATTGCACATCAAAAGTGGCAAATCTTTTTCCATCAATCAGAATCGGGTAACATCTCATGGGTAAGAGAATTCTATGCTCACTCACCTAACCTGGATAATCCTTATGTTTTTGTTCGTGACAAGGCTATACTCATAAGCCCCGAAAGCATCAACACCTTTTACGGGCTCTACATTGAGAAGGACGAGCATCAAGCCTTTGTTGATCAACTCACGCCCAAGCAACTCGACAAGGTGCTTCAAGAACTCACTCTACTGGGAACTCAATGGAACGACGGTAAATACAAGGGCACGGTAAATCACCTTCGGCTTAAACCTGAGGTAAAATTATGGAATAAGTTTGTTAAAACTTCTTTAATGCCCACAACACACAATACCACCGTTAATACACCTCGTCTTTTGCTCATACATTCTATCTTGCATAATCGCATCATTAACATTGGAAAAATTATTTGTGATGAGATTTTTGTATGTAGCACAAAAGATAAGGGTTCTCTTTTCTTCCCTTGCTTAATTTCAAATCTTTGCAAGGAGATGCATGTCCCAAGTGAGTCCACTGATGAAAAGGCCCTACCAAAGTCCGTTGGAATCGAGCACAAATCCAAAAGCTAATGGGAGAGGCACCAGTAAAATCCCCAACGCCTTCAATTGCCGCAGAAACTCCTGCCGCCTCGGCAACTCCTAATGCCCAAGCAACTGATGCCTGGGCAACTCAGACAGCAACCCCCCGACAACCACTACAAAAGCCAAAGGTAAAGCACCTATGCCCGAATCAACTCGTACTGATCATTGTCTAATTTTTCAGATTCGGACGAGTCCTCCATTGCACCAACAAAGACCGCACCAATCGAATCCTCCAAGCCCAAGCGAAAAGCTAATCGGCTATCACACCTCAACTCATGATAACCTGGCCTATTCTCTCTCATTTGATTACATCTTCTTTTACTTATTTGCTTTCTAGTTTAGTTGTTAGTTAAACTCCTACAATCTTCTACTTGTGTTCTTTTACTTTTTACAGTGCAAGATATTAGATTCTTGAAGTGGCACCAATCCTTGTGGAGACGATATCTTTTATACTATAACTTGCGACGTGTACACTTGCACAATTGCGGAGCACTTATTACGCGCAACAGTCATCTCCTTTCAATTGTGGCCGTTGGATCAAGATCTGATCCAACGGCCCAGAGACAGCTGCGCGTAAGAGAGAGAGGGGTTAGGGTTAGGCATCTGATATGGATTAGGGTTTTTAATTTAGTATGTGCTTGGCCGAATGGGCCATGTATTATTATTATTTTTTGGGTTTGTAACATATATTGGACTGGACTATTTAATTATTTGGGTTTAAATATATATATTTTTGGATTTTATTTTAATTTGGCCCAACATTAATAATAACAATAATAATAATAATAACACCGGTAATAATAATAATACATGCACACGCATACGTATATAGCATACACATATACTCACGCATATAACTAATACAAATATACACACATTATATATACTCACACGCACATCATACACGCAAGCTAACAAATATTCAAACATATAACATACGAGCATAAAAGGTAAACACACATGATACACAAGCACCACAACACTTATTAATAGGTACATGTTATATCTACACCACACCTGCATTCACACACATCACACATATGTATTACATCTATATTAATAATGTACACACATACATATATATATGTAAACATGTCATAATATTAATCAATTATTACACTAATATAGATTAACACAATATTTATACAACGGATAAAAATGAGTGATTACAGTTGCCCCTCTTTGCTTGTTCTCGTAGGACGAGAATAAAGCAAAGATCATAAGCACTCATTTTTATCCGACTTCCCTGTTTGTGGCTTCGGAGTCATGTGTTCTTCTGGAACTCTCCGCTTTTCCTTAGCTAAATCCTTAGGTTCGTAAGTTCTTCCTATATAGAACTTTTTCACCTCCTGATCTTGTAGCTACAAGTCCTTCCTATATAGAACCTTTCACTTTCTTGGACGAATCCTTCGGAGTAAAAGTCCTTCCTATATAGAACTTTTTACCATGAAATCATGGAGTTAGGGTTCTTTCTATGTAGAACCTTTCACTCTGAAACCTTGAGTTACGAGTCCCTCATATATAGAACTTTTCACTCTAAGATGGTAAATCTTGGAGTCCTTCCTATATAGAACTCCTCGCCTTCAACGTAGCAGGTTTTTCCTATATAAAACCTTTTGCGTCACAGATGGATTCTTCCGACTAGGAGTTCTTCCTACATAGAACTGCTAGCCTTCAAACCCCTAAGCCACAAATCCTTCCTCTATAGAACTTTTAGCTTCTGAAATCTCAAAATTACGGGTTCTTCCTATACAGAACCTTTATCTTCGAATTAAGGATTCACGCCAAACTGGCTACCGGTCTTTCTAGACTCACGCTACTAGGGCTGTCCACTTCTCTGATACGAAGTTGAAGATCCAGAGTCACTGGTAATCTGCAAGTGCCTATTTAAAATGGACATAATGTTATGATAAATGAGTTAGCATGCTCCTAATCCTAGGGATGCCGAACTATACATGATGCATGAGTATCAATATCTCGATGTGCCTGCTTTTGCAGTCAGTCAATCTTAACTCTGTGCTTGCTTTCTCCCTCTTTTTTCTTCTTCTGGTGATGGTACCCCACCTCACTGTTGGGTTCAACCATTTCAGCCTTTCTTTTCCGAGTTTCTGGTTCAAAGTTCCTAAAGTGTCCTTTTGGGTTTTCGTTTTAGAGTTTTTTTAGGCGCCCTTACGGGTTTTCACCTAGGAGATCTCTATTGTTATTTTGAAAATTTTCTCAGGCAAGTATGAATGGTGCCTGACATTGGTTATTTTACTCTGATGTTTGAAGTCTTCTCCTCTTCGTGCCTCGACATGCATTATGTAGAAAACATGAGATCAAAGTTAATTCTGTCTTCTAATCACCTGCATTCTCAGGGTTAGATCATAGTAATGCTCATAAATCTTTTGTTTATCATAAGTCTATGTTAACCTATTTGCATGATGCTTATGAAAACAATGAGAAGACAAGGAAAAGAAGGCACATAAATGTGATTTTATTACCATTAAGGACTTGGAACAGTTTTAGAAAAGTCATGGCAAAAACGAGGAAAAGGGAAAGCAAAACAAGAAATGCAAAACCCTAAATATCCACTGCATGAATGATGCATGATCCTGTCAACCGAAATAGAATCTTCTAGAGCCCGTTCTTCTAGTATTCGTGGGGATAATTCTACTTGCCAGAGGCCCAATCTCAAAATTTATCTGAGCCGCCCTTAACGGGTTTTCAACTCAGATACTTCATTTGCTTTAAGACGCCCTTTTTGGGTTTTCGCCTTGAGCTCTCCATTTTTTTCACTTAAGGCGCCCTTTACGGGTTTTCACCTTAGGTTTTCATCAATTTTCATTTCATCATCATTTTTTCTCTTTTTTTCTCTCTTTTTTTTTCAAATATAATAATTCTTAACTAAATCGAAATTCACGGGATTTCTTAATTCCTCTCCATCTATTGCAGTTAAGATCAACGCTCCTCCCGAAAAGGCCTTATTGACAACATATGACCCTTCCCAGTTAGGCATCCACTTCCCTCGAGAATCTTTCTGAATTGGGAGGATCTTCTTAAGCACCAGATCTCCCTTTCAGAATTCTCTTGGGCGCACTTTCTTATCATATGCCTTCATCATTCGTTTTTGGTACATTTGACCATGGCATATAGCCTCCAGCCTCTTTTCCTCAATGAGATTTAACTGGTCAAGCCTGGTTTGCATCTGTTGCGCGTAATAAGTGTTATGCAATTGTGCAAGTATACACGTCGCAAGTTATAGTATAAAAGATATCGTCTCCACAGGGATTGGTGCTACTTCAAGAATCTAGTTTCTTGCACTGTAAAAAGTAAAAACACAAGTAAAGGATTATAGGAGTTTTAACTAATAACTAATCTAGAAAGCAATAAAGTAAAAGAAAAGATGAATTTAAATGAGAGAGAGATAGGCCAGGTTATCGTGAGTTTAGGCTTGTATAGTCATCTTGGAATTTAATTCTTCTTTAATCTCTGCATGGCAATCAAATTCCTTTGGGCTTGAGCCTTGCTCCACGTCATCTTGGGCTTGTATAGTCATCAATTTCGACATCCATATTGCATTTTCTCTTTGTCGACAATTGCCATGGCAACTGGCTCGGCGTCTCCTTCATGCATTGCCCTGGCAACTAGCTCTAGCCTTGCTTTGGCAAGTGATCATGCATATACACACAAAACACACCAAAGCAGCATCTTTTCCCACAAAAACTATCAAATTATGTAATCAAGCTCAACGATGGAAGGAAACATGGATTAATGCATGAATGGCTAATTATGTAACTAATATGAGCCTAAGTCTAACAATAATATGAGTAAAAAGGGTAAGAAAAATAGTACTTTTGAACACTTATCACACCCCTAAACTCGAACTATTGCTTGTCCTCAAGCAATGCAAACTAACAATTACCTGCCAAGACTTCAATTTTCGCAAACTTAGCTTTGAACTTGATTTCAATTCTCTGAACCGGGACACAAAGTATGATTAGCTTTTTATTTTTCGGAAAACTTAAGAGTTACTTGGAATCAAACTATAATGCTTGTGAGTGTGTGTGGAGTTGTGTGCAAGTTGATTTTTCGGATTCTATGCAAACAATAGGTTTTCAAATTACTTCATTGGGTTCTTTTTAACATGTTTTAACTAGAGCCAGTTTTGGGCACCTCTAGTGTTTTGTTTTTAGTTTTATTAAGTTAATTTATTCTACTAGAGCCGGCTTCGGGCACCTCTAGCGATCAATTTTTAGCAAATACTAGAGCCAGTTTCGGGCACCTCTAGAAATCAATTTTTTTAGCACATGCTAGAGCCAATTTCGGGCACCTCTAGCATTCATCCAATTTTTATTCTAATCCCCCAAATTGATAATTATCAACCTAAGTTCACTAGAATTCCTTAAATCAATCAAACCACAACAGTGTTTCATCAAATTTAGCATCATAGTAAAATTCTAAGTTTTTCCATGGTTATCCTAGAATAAAAATTCTATCAATTAAGTGCATTGGCAAAGTCATCATCAGATATTCATCAAATTTAAGCAATTCTTGTTCTAACTAAAGGCATGGCAAGCAATTTATGTATCCTAAATGTATTACTTAAGATGAATATAACTAAATATGGTAACTACTAATAACAATCCCCCCCAAACTCGAGTGAGGCATTGTCCTCAATGCATGCTTTAAAATAAAATAAAACTAACAAAAAATAAAATTGTATACGAGGACTTACTCCGAGAGTTCGTCATCGTAGATGATTAGTTTCCTTTTGGTCGGTGTCTTGATTCTCTTGCTTGAACGCGATGGTTATTTTCTTGTTGCCGGGGTGTCTTTAGCTTTGATTGTCGTGGCATCTTCAGGGCTGGTTGCCATGGCGTCATCTTTTGCGGTTGTCGTGGTGACTGCTTCATTGGTTGCCGGGGCACAAATCTCGGCAGTAAATTTCCTTAGCATAGTGGTTGTGAGTCTTGTTTTGGAAAAGAAAACAAAGAAAACCTGAAAACTAAAGAATATGAAAAAAATAAAATGTCTCCTAAAAATAAAAATAAAAATAAAAATGAAAATGAAAAGAAAATGAAAATATTGAAAGGAGAACATGCTCATGCATCTCCTAAGTTGACCACTTCTTTGTTACGTTCCACATGGGCACCATTGTAGTGCTTCAATCTTTGTCCATTAACTTTGAATTCATGGTTGTCAGAGATGGACTTGATTATCACAACAGCATGGGAGAATGGTTTGACGACTTCAAATGGTCCCGACCATCTTGATTTCAGCTTTCCCGGGAAATGTTTTAGCCGAAAATTGAATAGGAAAACTAGTTGCCCTGGCGTGAATTGCCGTGGCAATAGTTTCTTGTCATGCCATCGCTTTGTTTTCTCCTTGTAGATTCGTGCGTTGTTATAGGCGAGTGCACGAAATTATTCTATCTCATTGAGGTCCAACAAACGCTTTTGTTCGTCACTTTCCCAATCCATGTTCACGGTCTTGATTGCCCAGTATGCCTTGTGTTCGATTTCCACCGGTAGATGGCATGTCTTGCCATAGACAAGTCGGAAGGGGGACATACCTAAGGGTGTTTTGAATGCAGTGTGATATGCCCAAAGTGCGTCATCTAGTCTTAATGACCAATCATTCCTAGAGGGATTTACAATTTTCTCGAGTATACCCTTCAATTCCCGGTTGGAAATTTCTTCTTGCCCGTTGGTTTGTGGGTGATATGCCGTGGTGATCTTGTGTGATATGCCGAAGTGTTGCAACATCTTGGCAATTAGTCTGTTGTCAAAATGCTTGCTTTCATCACTGATAATTGCTCTCGGCATCCCAAACCGTGTAAATATGTTTTTCTGTAAGAATTGTTGCACGGTCTTGGAATCATTGTTGGGAACTGCAACTGCCTCCACCCATTTAGACACGTAGACGATGGCAAGTAGAATGTAGAGGTTGCCGAATGAAGATGGGAAAGGTCCCATAAAATCGACCCCCACACATCGAACAATTCCACCTCGATGATGTTCTAGAACGGCATCTCATGTCGTCTAGAGATATTGCCCGTCCTCTGGCAACGATCACATTGCTTGTAAAAGTCTTGTGCATCTTTGTACAATGTTGGCCAATACAAACCGGATTGCAGAACCTTGGCCGCGGTACGAGTTCCTCCAAAATGTCCTCCATAGGGTGAAGAATGGCATTGTCGGAGTACATTATGTTGCTCTTCTTCAGGGAAACATCGGCGTATAACCTGATCTGCACATTGTTTAAACAAAAGAGGCTCGTCCCAAAAGTAATGCTTAGCATCATGGCGGAACCGCTTCTTCCCTTGGTGAGTAATGCCATAAGGTAAAATACCACAAACAAGGAAATTGACTAAATCCACGTACCAGGGTATTGCCGAAGCATGTGCTGCCGTGGCGACTATTCCTAAAATTGTCGAGGCGTGCACGTCAAAGGCTGCTGCGGCGTCGAGAGTTGCTGAGGCGTGCACGTCCATGGTTGCCGAGGCAACTAAAATTTGTTCATCCGGGAATGCATCGCATATCTCTAGATCTGTGTCCTCCTCCCTGTTGCGTTCTAAACGTGATAAGTAGTCGGCCACTTGATTTTCTGTTCCTTTCCTGTTCTTAATTTCAATATCAAATTCTTGTAAAAGTAATATCCAACGAATCAAACGAGGTTTAGCATCCTTTTTAGCAAATAGATATTTGATTGCCGAATGGTCCGTATGAACAATTACCTTTGTACCAATCAAATAGGATCAGAACTTGTCAAATGCAAAAACTACAGCTAGTAACTCTTTCTCCGTTGTTGTGTAATTCACTTGAGCACTATTAAGAGTTTTACTAGCGTAGTATATCACATGGAAGGTCTTACCTGTGCGTTGGCCTAGGACTGCTCCTACTGCGAAATCACTTGCATCACACATGAGCTCAAAAGGTAGCGTCCAATCTGGTCGAACGACAATGGGTGCCGAGGCAAGCTTTTCCTTTAGGGTTTCGAATGCTTGCGTGCAAGAATCATCAAAATCGAAAACTTTATCCTGTTCAAGCAAATTGCATAAGGGTTTAGTGATTTTAGAAAAATTATGAATGAACCTCATGTAAAAACCTGCATGTCCAAGAAAGCTTCGAATTCCTTTAACCGAACTTGGTGGGGGTAATCTCTCGATCACGTCTACTTTGGCTTTGTCTACTTCAATTCCCTTGGATGAAATCTTGTGGCCGAGCACTATTCCTTCATCTAACATAAAATGGCACTTCTCCCAGTTGAGGACTAGATCAGTTTCTTCACATCTTGTCAACACATTCTCTAAATTGCCAAGGCAGCTGTCGAAGTCATTACCAAAAATAGAAAAATCATCCATGAAGATCTCAAGGAAGTCTTCGACCATGTCTGAAAAGAACACCATCATGCATATTTGGAAGGTTGTCGGGGCGTTACACAATCCGAACGGCATCCTTCGAAAAGCATAAGTACCGTATGGGCATGTGAAGGTTGTCTTTTCTTGATCTTCTGGTGCTATGGCAATTTGATTGTAACCTGAATAACCATCAAGAAAACAATAAAAGGGTTTACCTGCAAGACGGTCAAGCATTTGACCAATAAAGGGTAATGGGAAGTGATCTTTCCTAGTGGCTTTGTTTAGCTTCCGATAATCCATACAAACCCTCCAACCGGTCACAGTCCTGGTTGGAATGAGTTCATTGTTTTCATTACTTACCACCGTTATACCTCCCTTTTTCGGTACACATTGTACCGGACTTACCCATGTACTATCAGAGATAGGGTATATAATGCCGACGTCAAGCCACTTGATGATTTCTTTCATTACAACCCCTTTCATGGCATGATTTAGTCTCCTCTGGGCCTCAATTGAAGGTTTGTAATCATCTTCCAACAAAATCTTGTGCATACACACTACCGGGCTAATTCCCTTCAAGTCGGCAATTGTCCACCGTATTGCCTTTTTGTATAGCATCAACATTTTGATCAGCTTCTTTTCCTGCTCAGGCTGTAAATTAGAAGAAATAATTACAGGTAATGTATTATTGATTCCTAAGTATGCATATTTTAGTTGTTCTGGCAATTTTTCAGCTCAAGAATCGGTGGTTGTTCAATAGAGGGTTTTTCGAGCTTACCTTCCTTACCTGAGTAATCCAATGGTTCAAAGTCTGTACCTGGTCGATTAACTAGCCAATTTGCCTCTTCTTGTTGTTCCTCATCGACCGGTTCTTCATACTCCTCAGGTTCCTCTTGATCGGCAATGTAGTTGCCGAGGTAACTAAATTCCTCGTCAAAGTTAAACTCTATCGTGACATGAAGAATTTGGCATTCTTCGAGATCATCGGCATGCCTTAGTGTTTGGAACACATTTAGTTTAACGTTCTGGTCATTCACCCTCATTGTGAGTTCTCCCTTTTCAACATCGATCAAGGTTCTCCCTGTTGCTAGGAATGGTCTCCCAAGAATGATGGGTGCATGCTTATCTGCTTCACAATCCAAAACAATAAAGTCAACGGGAAAAATAAATTTATCAACTTTTACCAGTATGTCCTCGATTTTTCCCTCTGGATGTACATAGGATCTGTCGGCTAGCTATAGCATAACTGTTGTAGGTCTTGCCTTCCCGATTCCTAGTTTCTAGAAAACTGATTTAGGCATCAAGTTTATGCTAGCCCCTAGGTCACACAATGCTTTCTCGATATAGTGATTTCCAATGGAATAGGGTATTGTGAAACTTCCAGGATCCTTCAACTTGGGTGGCATACGATTGTGCAACATTGCCATGCATCCCTCTGTTGCGGCAACTGTTTCAAACTCTCATAGCCTTGTTCTCTTAGACACAATGTCTTTAAGAAACTTGGCATAGTTTGGCATTTGTTCAATTGCTTCCACCAATGGCAAGTTGATGTGGACTTACTTTAGGATATCAAGAAACTTCTTGAATTGATATTCTTGCTTTTGTCGCTTCAACCTTTGTGGGAATGGTGGTGGAAGTCGGATATCTTCGATCCTTTCATTAGTTTGAAACCTGATTGACGGCATTGCCGGGACAACTGGTGTTGCCGAGACGTTATCAACTGGGGTTGCCGAGGCGTGCTTATCGCAAGTTACCGGGGCATCTTTATCGTCGGTTACCGAGGCATGCTTATTGCCAGTTGCCGAGGAAATTCTTGGTTCAGCATCTGAGGCTTTGCCGCTAGGTTCATCTTGATATTTTTGTGGAGTTTTGTTTGATGAGCGGGTTTGAAACTCTCTAAGTTGTTGGCCACTTCTAGTGGTGATTGCCTTACATTGCTCATGGCCAGTTCCTCTTGCGACTTCAGTATCGCTAGGTAAACCTCCTTGCGGTCTAGTATTCAGATTTAGAGCAAACTGTCCGACTTGATTTTCCAATGATTTGATTGCCGCCTCTTGGTTTTGCAATCTCATCTCAGTCCTATTAATAAAAGCATCAGTTCTTTTTATGAAATTACTATTCTCAGCCATATAAGATTCAGTTTTCATCATAAAAGCATTAAGAGAATTTTCCAAAGAACTGGATGTTTTCGGTTGTTGCTATGGCAACTATTGCCGTGGCATATTTTGCTGGAATCCCGATGCTTGTGCATTCTGATTGTTCTGGTTTAGAGCATTGTTGGGATTACTCCATGAAAAATTTGGGTGCTTCTTCCGAGCTGGATTGTATGTATTGGACATCACGTTGTTGTTCCGATTGTAATTCCCCACATAGAAGCTGGATTCTGGATTCTGCATACATTCAGAAGAATTATGGTTATCACCACATAACTCACAAAAAGAACATTACCTTGACTTCATGTGTGTTGTTTGGTTTTTGCATGTTCTGGACCATCATGGTTAAAGTGGCCAATTGTGCCGAAATTGAATCTGATGATCCTGGTTCATGTATTGTGGCTTGGCGTCTAACTCCTCCTCTTCTAGTAGATGGGAATTGATAATCATTCTTGGCCAGCCTATTTAGAATTTGCATTGCTTCCTCCGGCGACTTATCTAAGAGTATGCCGTTTGCCGAGGTATCTAGCATCATCCTTGTTGGTGTGTTCACGGTGTTGTAAAACATTGTTACTTGAGTCCACATCGAGAATCCGTGTAGGGGCATTTGTGTAGAAGTTCTCTATATCGCTCCCAAGCATCGTACGTGGATTCATCATCTGCCCGCCGAAAAGAAGTAATGTCGTTACGAAGCTTATCAGTTAGATTTGTAGGATTAAACCGAGCAAGGAAATTACGACAAAGATCGGTCCAAGATGCTATTGATCCGGCAGGAATGCTATTCAACCATGTTTTTGCCCTATCCCTCAGTGAATAGGGGAAAAATCTTAATCGTAAGACATCGGGGGTGACTCCGTGTATTTTGAACGAGTTGCAAATCTCGAGGAAAGATTTCAGATGTTGCCGTGCATCTTCAGTTGCTGAGCCGCCAAATTGACCTATTTTGTTGATCATATTAAACATTACCGGTTTCAACTCAAAGTGGTCGGCTTCAATTTCAGGTGCGACAACTCCTGGGTTAAGTCCATCAAGATCTTCTTCAAGATAGTCTCGAATAGTTCTGTTTCGTGCAAGAATCACTCCTCCTCCTGCTAGAACATCTTGATTCATGTTGCCGTCTTGATTAGCCATTGCTACTCTTATCCTTCGTCTAAGTCTTTGTAAGGTTCGTTCGATTTCCGGATCAAAGGGATATTCTGGTGTGGTCGGTCTCGCCCTGGTCATATACCAATGTAAAACCAAAGTTTGTTAGCCCTTTGAATCTTAAACAAGAAAAGTAAAAAGAAAGTGCAAGAAAATAAAAACAAAGTCACTATTGCCAATCCCCGGCAACGGCGCCAAAAACTTGTTGCGCGTAATAAGTGTTACGCAATTGTGCAAGTATACACGTCGCAAGTTATAGTATAAAAGATATCGTCTCCACAGGGATTGATGCTACTTCAAGAATCTAGTTTCTTGCACTGTAAAAAGTAAAAACACAAGTAAAGGATTATAGGAGTTTTAACTAATAACTAATCTAGAAAGCAATAAAGTAAAATAAAAGATGAATTCAAATGAGAGAGAGATAGGCCAGGTTATCGTGAGTTTTAACTAAACGGGGTTGCCTTGGCAACTAGTTGGGCAACTACTTGGGCATCTGTGCAGCAACCTTCAAGGTTCGGCAGAGCGTTCTTCAATGGTTTCTTTTTATCCCTAAATCGAAACTCTAGCTACTGTGCATGCCTTGATAATACATCCCTGCGTGAATCAATGGTGAACAACAACCAATCTTGCGCTCCTCTTAGCCATTGAAATCCTTAACTTATTCCTAAGCCGGATTAATCTTCACCATCAATAGATTGAATAAAGATCATATTCATTCGTTTCTTGAATCTAACTCTCCCGATATTAGATAAATAGATGAAATCACGAGATCCTCTCCCAATTCACTCGCAAACAAGAATAAGAACCAAGAATGAATAAACCTTGAATAGAAAAGTGCAAACTCTTATTACCTAAACAAAAACCAATAGTTTTTCACAACCATAAAACACAATAACCATAGCCAAGTAGATTTAGTCCATGGCTAGGTTCCAAAGAAACACAAGATAAATAATCCCTAGCATGAACCCAATCGAACAAGGAAGAAAAGATGAAGCTTGTCGAAAATCCCTTGCCCTAGATGCTTGTCGAAAATTCCCCTTGCTTTATCTCATGGTTCTTGTCGAAATTCCTCTTGCTTTCCATCTTATGTATAGGGCTAGGTCAAAGTCCTTCTTTGAGGAAGAGTTTGAGTTGGAATTAAATTATCTTTAAAGAATATATTTCTTTATTATAATTATATTCCTATTAGAACTTCTCCTATCTTCTTGGAATTTAATTCTTCTTTAATCTCTGCATGGCAATCAAATTCTTTTGGGCTTGGGCCTTGCTCCACGTCATCTTGGGCTTGTATAGTCATCAATTTCGACATCCATATTGTATTTTCTCTTTGTCGACAATTGCCATGGCAACTGGCTCGGCGTCTCCTTCATGCATTGCCCTGGCAACTAGCTCTTGCCTTGCTTTGGCAAGTGATCCTGCATATACACACAAAACACACCAAAGCAACATCTTTTCCCACAAAAACTATCAAATTATGTAATCAAGCTCAACGATGGAAGGAAACATGGATTAATGCATGAATGGCTAATTATGTAACTAATATGAGCCTAAGTCTAACAATAATATGAGTAAAAAGGGTAAGAAAAATAGTACTTTTGAACACTTATCAGCATCCATTATGCTTTATCCAATTTTACTTCAATCGGAACCCAGAGCGATAGAACCTTAACCTCAATGGGTAGTACCGCCTCTGTGCCATACAGTAGAGAATAGGGTGTTGCCCCTGTTGATGTACGAATAGATGTCTGGTAAGCAAACAGAACAAATGACAGTTTCTCATGCCAATCTTTGTATGTGTCTGTTGTCTTTGCAATGATTTTCTTTATGTTCTTGTTTGCCGCTTCTACTGCCCTATTCATCTTAAGACGGTAGGTTGTGGAATTATGGTGTGTTATTTTGAACTGGTTGTACACCCCAGTCATCAATTTTTATTTAGGTTGAAAGCGTTATCGGTGATAATCCTTTTTGGCAACCCATATCGACAAATGATTTCTTTCTTTAGGAACTTGCACATCGTTGTCCTTGTGATATTGGCGTAAGACGCTGCCTCTACCCATTTAGTGAAGTAATCAATGGAAACCAAAATAAAACGGTGTCCGTTGGTAGCCTTCAGATGAATCTGTCCAATGACATCCATGCCTAATGCTACGAACGGCCAAGGCGCGTTCATAGTGTGTAAAGACAAAGGCGGAGCATGGATCTTGTCAGCATATATTTGGCATTTATGGCATTTTCTGGCGTAATTTATGCAGTCTCCCTCCATAGTCGACCAGAAGTAGTCGTATCTCGTAATTTTTCGGGCTATTGATAGACTATTAGCATGCTTTCTGCACAAACCATCGTGCACTTCTGCCAAAATTTCCTTCACCTTCCGGGCATCTACACATCTCAACAGTGTCTGGTCATGGCTTCTTTTGTATAGAACCTCCTCATCCAGAACATATCATGTTGCCATCTTTCTGAGTATTTTTCGGTCATTTTCGTTTGCCCATTCGAGATACTTTTGAAACTTGATATACAACATGATATCGTAATACCAAGGGTTGCCATCTATTTCTTCTTGCACATTATAATAGTGAGCTGGCTTTTCAAAAGTCTACATCTCAATTGGCTTCATTTCTGCTTTCGCATTTGCTTTGAACATGGAGGCCAAGGTTGTCAAGGCGTCTACCATCTGGTTGTCCTCTCTAGGAAGGTAGGTGAAACTGACCTTTTCAAATTCCTTAATGAGCTCCTGGATCAACTCGTAGTATTTGACTAGCTTCGGATCCCTAGTTTCCCATTCTCCCCGTAACTGGTAGATCACTAAGGATGAATCTCTGAATACTCGAAGTTCTTTGATCTTTCTTTCAATGGCTGCATTTAGTCCCATGACGTAGGCTTCGTACTCAGCTATGTTGTTTGTGCAGAAGAATTCCAGTCTGCTGGTGAAGGGATAGTAGACATCTTCTGGAGAAATTAGCACAACTCATATTTCGTGACCAAGGGCATTAGAGGCTCCATCAAAGTAAAGCTTCCATGAGCCGTCATCCGAAATGTCTTCCCCGGTTATAATGCACATCAAGTCCTCATCCGAGAAATTGCAGTTCAATGATTCATAATCATCTGAAGCACAACTAGCTAAGAAATCTGCTATGACGCTTCTCTTCACGGCTTTCTGGCTCACATATACAATGTCGAACTCAGACAACAACATCTACCAGCGGGCCATCCTCCCCGTTAATGCAGGTGCTTCCATTAGAAACTTTAAGGGGTCCAATTTAGATATCAACCAGGTAGTATGGTATAACATGTACTGCCTAAGCCTTTTAGTAGTCCAAACCAAAACATAACATAGATTCTAAATTGGAGGGTACAGTGCTTCGCAATTAGTGAAATTCTTGCTTAGGTAGTAGATAGCTCTTTTCTTCTTCCAAGACTCATCATGTTGCCCCAACACGCAACCCATCGAGTTTTCAAAAACTGTCAAGTAAAGGATCAAAGGCCTACCTGGTACCAGCGCGACTAAAATCAGAGCATTCGTCAAGTACTTCTTAATCTTCTCTAGAGCTTCTTGACATTCTTCATCCCAGACCCCTGGATTATTCTTCCTGAGTAATCTGAAAATAGGGTCGCACTTATCTGTCAATTGGGAGATGAAACGGGAGATATAGCTCAACCTTCCCAAGAAGCCTTGAACTTCTTTCTGAGTATAAGGTGGTGGGAGGTCTTGGATAGCCTTTACTTTTTTGGACCGATCTTAATCCCTTTCATTATCACTACAAACCTCAAGAGTTTTCCAGATGTGACTGCGAATGTGCATTTAGCCGGGTTGAGCTTCAACTGGTATTTTCACAGTCTTTGGAATAGCTTTTTCAAATTTTAGAGGTGCTCTTCCTCGGTTCGGGACTTAGTGATCATATCATCCATATATACTTCTATCTCTTTGTGCATCATGTCGTGGAAAAGAGTCACCATCGCTCTTTGGTAGGTCGCCCCTGCGTTCTTGAGTCCGAAGGGCATCACCTTGTAGCAAAACGTGCCTCACATGGTTACAAATGTGCTCTTCTCCATGTCTTCTGGATCCATCTTTATCTGGTTGTATCCTGAGAAACCATCCATGAATGAGAACCATGAATGTCCCGCAGTATTATCAACCAAGGTGTCAATATGTGGCAAGGGGAAATTGTCTTTAGGGCTTGCTCGATTGAGATCCCTATAATCTACACACATTCAGACTTTTCCATCCTTTTTAGCACCGGCACGATGTTTGCAAGCCATTCAGAGTATTTGGCAACTTTCAAAAAACCAGCATCAAACTACTTTTTTACCTCTTCTCTGATCTTTAACAGCACGTCAAACCTCATTCTTCTGAGCTTTTGCTGGATTGGTTTGCATTCTGGCCTCGTTGGCAGCTTGTGCACCACTATGTCTATATTCAACCCCATCATATCTTGATAAGTCCAAGCAAAGACGTCCTTGAACTCTTGGAGCAGGGCTATTAGTTCACACCTGGTTTTGAGGAAAATGTAGTATTGATTTTCACTTATTTTCTCTCTTTATCGGTTCCCAAGTTCACAATTTCTGTTTTTTCTTGGTGGGCATGATTTGTCTTTCTTCATTGGCCATCATCCTTACCAACTCCTCAGGGACCTCGCATTCTGTTTCATCATCTTCCTTTTCAATTTCTGCTGAGATCTCGGGGCACTCATAATCTACCATTGGATTGGATTCAGAATTATTCATACAGTTAATTATGGGAGCCCTGCATGAAATGAGAATGAATGTATTGAAAAGAGAATGGTTTTAAATGAAGTGAATGAATATGAACAAGAAATGAATGAATGGAGTAAATGCAATGTTTGCCATTTGAGAAAATGAGAAATATATTCTTTCATTGCAAACAAAAAGTTAACATAGGTGCCCTATACAAAAGATCCCCATTGCCTATGGGCAAAAACAAAAGGGTTAATTCGGAGCATTACTCTGATCTGGCCCTAAAGACTACAGGTAAATCAACGTAGCTCCAGTTATTGAGTGTTTCCCCAGGACAGCAAGGGTGGATGCTAGTCAACACGTTGCTGCCATTGTTATCTTCAGCTATCATGTTGATGGACATCCCTTCAAGCGATTCACTGAACATCTCGTTATAGTTAAGTGTGTCATTTTCTCGAATTGCTTCTTCTACTTTCTGTCCTGTACAGTCAATTCCTCCAAAGAAAAAAATGTGCTTTATATGAGGGAAAGACATCAGTCTCCATGGAATGTCTCCTCCCTTGAGTCTAGCCCTCATTTATTCTTCTTTTCTCCTATACTCCTCTCTCATTTGCTGAACACTTGGTTTGTAGTAGAGCCCAAAACGATCTTTCTTGGTGATGACGCTCCTTGGTCGTAGGCTTCCTTGCAATTTCCTTCTTAGCCCTCTCTTCCTGCTTTGGCTCCTCGGCCCAAAGTTTCAGAAACAATCATCTTGGTGTAGTTAGATAACATGGGGCAAGGGATCCTATTACCTTCCGCAATAAATGTAGCATTTACAAGATCCAATGCTCGGAACGAACATTCTGTAGCATCTTTGTTGTTCAGGATGTATGGGGCATCTGATGTTATTGAGGTAACAATTTTCTGGTCAGCCTCTACAGTGACTAATTTGCCTTCGATCACGAATTTCAACTTCTGATGGAGTGATGAAGGAACGGCTCCAGCAGAGTGAATCCATGGTCTCCCCAACAAACAACTGTAGGATCACTTTATGTCCATTACCACGAAATTAATCGTGTTCTCTGTCAGCCCGATCAACAAAGACACCTCAATTTTTCCAAGAACTCCCCTTTAAGTACAGTCAAAGGCTCTCACAGTGTTATGACAAGGTTTCATGTGTGAGTCATCTACCGGTAGCTTTTGCAGAGTTACCATCGGTAGTACATTTAATGTTGACCCATTATCAATCGTACTCCTAGCAACACATACCCTTTGCAGTGGGTCGTGATGTTGAGAGCTTTGGTGGACCCCATACCTCCTTCCGGGATCTCGTCGTCACTAAATTTGACATGGTTGTATGCGGTGATATGCCCCACTATTCTATCCAGTTTAGACATAGAAATGTCACCGGGTATAAATGTTTGATTTAGCACCTTTAACAATGCCTCACGATGTTTCTTTGAACTTAAAAGCAGCTCCAACACCGTAATCCTTGCTGGTTGCTTTCGCAGCTGCTCAACTACATTGCACTCATTGTTCCTTAGGAACTTCAGAAATTCCTGTGCCTAGGCCTCAGTTACCGGCTTGTTAATCTTTGGAGGGGGCTCATCGCCGAATATCTTTGCAGGACCGATTGATGTACCTTCTCCCTTACCCTTTGTAGCTTCAGCAAACTTTAAAGCTTCCGAAGAGTAGCACCTACCGCTCCTCGTGAAGTGTCCTACTTTATTGACAATTTCATCTTTCTTTGTATGTTCATCCTCCTGTGTTGGCTCTTCTTCTACCCTTTGTTCCTCCTCTTCTCAGGAATTCTTGGGTATAGTCACATTAGCGGTATAATTCCAAGGGGTCCGTCACATGTCTTTGAACGAAAACGGGGCTGGCGCTGAAATGATGATTTTAGGAGCCACCTTTACAGCTGCTCCTTGGGACGAACTTGCTTCCTCTGATTTGGAAGAAATGACAAAGGGCATATCTATTCCATACTTGATGTTGGGGCTATCTAATGCACATACATCTAACCCCTGCCTTCCTGCAACTTCTTCAAAGAACTCTATATGTTTGCTGTCCATCAACTGTTGAACCAATCTCCTGAATTCTTCACATTGATGGATGTCGTTTCCTCCATCCTGGTGGAACTCACAATAAGCTGTACACCCCTTTTGCACCACTACCATGCCCCTGTCAATCAAGCGAGTCATGCATAATTGTTGGAATACCCACCGAAAGGGAGAATTCTGACACATCTTCTTTAGCCTTCCTAGCAGAATACTCCTCAATAGCGTTCACTCTACGGTTCCCGTGATTAGGTAACAGGTTACCGGCCACATTCGGTTCCTTAAATTTTAATACCCCATAATTAATCAAACTATGTACGAGTTTCTTGAATGCGAGGCAATTTTTTGTGGGGTGACCAGGAGCACCGCCATGATAATCGCAATATGCATTAGGACCATACCATGACAAAAACGGAGGTTTGAATAGAGTAACATAGTATGGGTGAACCAAATCAGCTTTGTGCAACTGAGAATAAAGCTCGGAGTATGAAACTGGCAACGGAGTAAAAGCTGCTTTCTCTTTTTCCTTTCTTGGAGCTCTCTCTTATCTTTGGTTCTGAGCTTTCCCTGTCGATGCTTGTGGTTGGTAGACCATAAAGTTCTTCGGAGCAGTGTAAGTACTCGTAGCATTTACCTCATTCTCTCTCTTTTTGTTGTATTTCTGAGAGTTATCTCCGCTATCAATCCTGCCACTTTTAATTGCCAATTCAAGAGACTCCCCAGTCCTGATTAAATCGGTAAAGTTCTGGGTTGTATTATTGATAAGGCGATCGAATAGCATTCCTTTTAGAGTATTCACGAATAGGGGCGTGATCTCGTGCTCAGGAATTGGTGGTTGGATTTGAGCGGCCACCTCTGGGCATACTGTTACAGACTCTCATTAGACTTCTGTCCCGTGTTTTCTAGCATGATCCTACTGGGGGTCATATCTGCCATATGTTTGTATTGCTCGATGAATGCCTTTGAAATGTCCTTCCAGGACTTGATATTTTCCCGGCTTAATTGAGTGTACCACCGGGTTGCTACTCCGGTCAGACTATCCTGGAAACAATGGATTAAAAGCTTTTCATCCTTGATGAAGGCCGCCATCTTTCGACAGTACATGGTCACATGCGCGAAAGGACATGAAGTTCTATCATATTTGTCAAACTCCGGAGTCTTGAACTTTGGTGGTAGGACAAGGTCAAATACTAAGCTTAGATCACTGGCCTCATTCCCTAGTTCGTCTGGGCTTGTAGTGCTCTAAACTTTTCCTCCATGAGACGAAATTTTTCCTCCCATTTCTTTTCCACTTCAGTTCTGATTTTCTCGACCAAGTTCAGATCTGGCACCTTTTCTTCATAGAATGCCCCTACATCAATGGGTTGTCTTTCAGATTCCCCTGCCTGAAGACTAGCAGATATCCCGACAGGGTCAATATATACTCTTTTTTGCCAGACTTGGCGTCATTGGTTGAACCTTGCTGTGAGATGTGATATCTTTCAGCTTCTGGGTGACTTTATCTTCAACATTTTCTTTCCCAAGGCTTTTTGCCAGCAATGCAGTTATGCCGGATACTATCGCAGCTTGCGATTGAGTGATCTGCTCACGGAGGCTCTGTTTGGCTTCATCGAAACATGTTTCCAAATCTTTCTACCCTTTTCTAAACTGACTATTCTGTCTTCCATCAATTTGCTTTGGAACCGAGTAAAGTGTGGATGCTGAATGGTTGCGACTTATATTGTAGTTTAACTGCCACAATATTTACACTATTAATATTTTTGAAAAGAAAGATGAATGCATGTATAATGATGCAATGCAAGAATGTATGCAAATAAAGGTACTGATTCCACTGGTAATCACCCTTTTGAACTACTTTCATAGGAATTAAAGGGTCCAGATTACAAAATATCAAAGTAGAGTTTTACACATAAGCCCTAGCCCTATCTCCTAACTTATCGATAACCCTGAGCAGCTTGATGAACCTAGGTGCTTCTTTCATGTCTAACGTTATAAAAGGTCGAAGAGCTTCGGCTTCTACGGATAAATCCGTCACATGTCCTGCACCTTGTCGTATCTCCCCCATCAGGGTCATGTAATATTGGTCTCTATCTTGAATCATCTGGGAGGCATCACGAAGTCTTCGCCGCCAATAATTATCTCCACATGCTGTAGCTTCTTCGAATACCCTAATTCTTCCTCTGTAATCCTGAATAGTTGCTTCGAGTGACTCAATGCAGGCTCGTAACATACAAATTTCACGCTCTCTTTCTTGTAGTTCGATGAAGCCATTCCTCTGACGATAGACCTGAAAAGACTGCTCCAACTCTATCAGTCTCTCCTCTAACTCGGCATTCTGATCTTGGCTCTGATTTAGACTTTGAACAGCATCGTTGTACAAGTTTTGCATCTCCAGTAGTCTATTCCTGCTCCCCATGGATTTTCTCTTCCAAACGGCAGTGTTCTTTCTTTCGTAGATGATTGCTTGCTTGCCTTTGTCGATCTATTGCCTAGCTCTTTCTTTCTCTTGGTTAATGGCGTCCCTAAAAGACTGTCTTTCACTCTCGATGGCTAATTTACAACTTTCTACCTCTTTCTCGATTGCTCGCTTGCCTTTCTCTCGTTCTTCTTCAACTAAACGCATACCGTTTATCCTTTTCTCCTCCACGGCTAGGAACTGGCTTCGGCTGGCATTCTGTACCCTCGCTTGAAGCTGGAGAGTATCCTTTTGATAAAGGGCATTCTTCTCACTTAGATCTGCATTGAGCTTCTTCAGTTGCCTGATGGTCCCATCTCATTCGTCGACCTCTAAACTTGCCTTGTAGGGCTCATCCATATGCTATGTCTGTAAAGCCTCCATCTTCTTCTTAACTTCCTCGAGTTCACTTCGCAAAATGTTAGCTTTGGACAGGACTATCCTCATATGCTCCTCAAGTGACATGGTTGGTCCCTGGTTGGGTTCTAGAATCTTGTCATTAACTCTCAAATGCCTCCAAAGATCACAATCCAGTGTGATCATGGGCTCGATATCTCCTTCTACCATGATCCGATAATAGTGATCCCAAGCTCTCATGATGGTCTGAACCTTCGCCCTGAACTCGCCCTTGAAAAGAAACTCGCTCTGACTTAAATCGGCGGTGACAAGAACGAACTACCGCGATCCGAACTATCGGGACACCAAAAGCTGAGCACACGCAATTCCACCGTACAGCCCTAACATCATCAGCCAATCATAATCGCTTCAGCTGTATAAGAAGTAACTAACCCTACCGAGCCACAGAACTCTCCACACTATGCCTTCATCTTGAATGTTCCTAAAGATCTGGGACCATTTCTTCCTATTTAAGTCTTCTCGCCATTCCTTCGCTAAGTACTCATGTAAAGGTGAAAAGTCTCAGAATGATATTCCCGGTAAAACCCTTGTTGGTGTCTTCCACATATGGCTCTGAATCCAAACCTGTAATAGCTGTGCACACCCTCTGAAACGTCCCTCTTCGTATTTTCGGCTCGCATTCAAAGAAATGAAAGTTTCAGTCAAAATGGCCGGTCTAGATTTGCCTTCCGCTTTATTCGCTCAAATAGGTCTAGATTGGCTACGTCAATGTTTCCAAGAACCCTCGGAAAGATAACTAGACCATATATTCCTAAGGCAAATAGGTCTATCTTCTTTACCTACGTCGCTCATCCCGGCAAAAGTTTTGAGCTTCGAAGAGTAATTCTGGTTCCTCGGCGGCTTCGCGTAGATCCAATCTTTCTGGATATTTTTTGATTAAGTAGGATTGTGTATTCTTCTACCGTAGGCATCATATCTTGACCGTTGAAAGTGAAGCATCAAAAAGCAAGATTCCATAACTGGAAGATGGCTCGAAGTAAAGGCTCGTTGACTCGGACATACATCAACTGTGTTATGTCACCGTAACTATCACAAAATAAGTCTTGTAGTCTTCGATCCCATCCTTCCCAAATTCTTGTAAGATCTTATAGGTCATTTTGTTGGAGGCTCACATAAGTATACCCTGACACTATGCGCTCGCTCGGCAAACTGTTACCTTAGGTCCTCTGATTGACTTCTGACCAGTGTCTGCCAGCTGAGTTGAGTTCGTCTTTCTTAAGATACCTTTTTTCCATGATGAAAGATTTTTTGATCGGGCAAACCACTTGACCCAGTACCTTTATATAATGCAGATGCAGTGATATATGCAAAAAAATAAAAGAAAAAAGAAAACGAGTTAGTACCAGATAAAATAAATAAATACATAAACAAAATGGGCAAATTTAATAAGGTAAACACAACAACAACCCTATTTACATCCTATCAAAAAACACCTAGGTTATCCACATGACTCTAAAGGGTGGGTCTTTTATGTTCCCAACATGTAGTGTTGGTTTTCGGAGGTACCCGAACCGTCCTTGCTATCCCCTACTAAGGGTAGCAAGGCCCCCGATCATCACCCATTATAGGCTTCTTTCAACCAGGTTTAATTCAGGGGGACCCATTCGCTTATGCCCCTATGAAGGAACAATATCCTCACGAAAGCATAAAGTACTCGAGCCCCGAAGGTATTTTGCTAGGCCCATACGAAGGAACGATATCCTCACGAATGCACTAGTGTTTTCCCCCACTTAAAAAAGACGGGTTTATATGAAAAATTTTAAATGTGTTAAAATAAAAGCGCAATTATAAACAAATGTTAATTTAATAGTCACTTTAATCCAGAACTTCCGATATTAATAAAGCGGTAATTATTTAAAAAGCTTGACTCTCATTTGTTTTTGAAAAACAAAAATGTCCTCAGCGGAGTCGCCATCTGTAGCGATCTTTTTTTTCCCGCTAAAAACGAGGTTTCAATGTGTTTGGGGGTCTTTCGGGTATTTTAAAAATCATCCGTGGGGTTTTAGAAAAAACCGTATTTTATTTAAAAATGGAGTCGCCACCGGCCACTAAGGTAGGCCAGACACCGTAAAACCAAAGATTTTAAAAAATATTGGGTTCAGGAGTCGGTTACGGATGGGGAAGGATTATCACCCCCACACTGCCTAAAATTGGTACTTTAATAATTACCACTTTATTAATATTAAATTTTCTGGATTAAAGTGACGATTAAATTAAAATTTAGTTATAAGTGCGAGTAGATTTTAAGGGCCCCGTTATTCGAGAGTAAACCGATAGACCACCATCATTGCGCTTGACACTGGCCATGTTTACGCTCGAATAAAAGGGTACCACATTAACAAAAAATATATATCCGTTATGCAAACTTAACAAAAAACATATATTCACATTGACATGGTATTAAAACATGGGTATTATAATATTAAACAAAGTTAATAAATCATAAACTTGAATAACATAATATAATAATAAAAACAAAACCTAAATAAAAACATGTGAAAAAGAAAAAAAACATGCTTCAGAAATTAATTAAATTAACTACCATATGTTTGAACATATAAGAAACACAAATGCAACAAATGCATGAAATACATGTAATATGATACTAATAAGTCAAAACAACATGTAAAGAACTAATACTTAATACCTTAACATATGACACCATTTACACACAAATTAAAACATGACATTAACATTAATGTATAAAGTTACCACATTGGCATACAACCAAAAAAAAACAAAATGGACACAAAACATGACATTTACGAGACCAAACATGCCATAAATTAATAGTAACATAAAGCACAAAATAAACATAAAAAAGGACATGCTAACATATGGACATGAATATGCAAATTAAATTAAGCACAACGTATAAAATAGACATGTATACGAACAAAATGAATTAAAACACCCAAAAGCATGAAATCATAAAAAACACATGTTGTAAAACATAAATACACATGTAATACGAGAAAACATAAATAAAAAACATGAAATGTAACATGGCAATATACACATACCAAAAACAAAAACATAAAAATTTAAATCAGACAAAGGGATTGAAATGAAAAAAAAAATTAGAAAACCAAATTTAAATGAACAAAAAATAGATTTTAGGGATTTAATTACAGACTGAAATAAACTTGTAAGGACTAAAGTTGTAATAAACCCAAGAGGCAAGCTCGGTTTGGATTTCAGGAAGATTGGCAAACACTTGTGTCAAGATGATTGATAGGCTTGGCAAGGGATGTTTGGATTTCACACTAGCAATGACAACAATTAATAACGTTAAACCTTGGTTTTAATGATGAGCATATTTTAAGATGGTATTGCCTCTGTCGATGGACAATACTTTTAAGTTAATTACTTTTAACACCTATATGTCTATAATGAGTTTTCAAACAATTAACTTGACGAAGATTTAATCTTTACTCCTAAGGGGTAGATTTACTTCAAAAGTAAGTTCATCTACTTGAACATCTTCTGCCGAAGTTTCTCTCCTTAGTATTTGGTAATTAATCCTTATCTCCTAAGTCTGTTAATATATTAGGGGATAATAAGCATTCAATGCCAACTGTCATATGGCATAAAATATAATGAAATTAAGCACAACCAAAATAGACAAAAATGCCAAGGCATTCAATTATTAAAAACCTAAAACTATGCGTTCATCGCAAATACACCTAGCCAACTTAAAAGATTAGTTCATGGTTGGGGAGACCAACAACACGTCATCGTTTTTAAACACCATCATTAAAACCATAAATAAATTTAAGAGAAATAGACTAAAGAAGGAGATTCGTCGATGTAGCCATTCAATAGATCCAGAGCTCTCGGCAACTGTCTAGTTTGAGCGTTGGTTTACCTCTACCCTCTCTCTCTTCCTCACGGTGCAGCCTCTTCTTGCTCACTCGTTAGCCTTCTTTATATAGGCACTCGTGGAAACCCTAATTAGGGTTAGGTTTTTGAAATTTTGTTACCACCATTTTAGGCGCGTTATCTTATCCTTGAATTATGGCTGACCTGTCTCTAACTCACGACTATTTGACCGGGCATCAGACTTCCTTCTTTTGCTAACCGAGCTTGGCATTCCTCTCATACATTTTGCCAACTACTTTCAGCATTTCTCTTTCATGTGTTTTGCCAATTACGCTCTAGACCTGCCAACACCTGCACACTACGACAAAAAAATACCCTTCACTCCGATAATAAAAACTGTACATTCCTTAGCTTTTAGATGCAAATGCATGAAACTACTGGAAAAATATAATAATATGTACCTAAAGTCAAGCAAAAGCATGGCAATATATGCATGAAAAGTACATCTTTTGATGAGTTAACACTCCCCCAAACCTAGTTAATTGCTTGTCCTCAAGTAATGCAAAACTAAAAAACTATAAAAGTAAAGTGCCTTGGCAATATTTTTTGATTAGCAGCACAAGCTAGCAAGCAAAATCTGGCCCTAGTTTTGTTCTCAGATATCTTAGAGTAGTAACCAATAGATCAGTAAATTCAAGTGTAGCAATATAACTCTAACCTAAGGTCATGAAACGTGCATGAAGTGCAGGTGGTTTGCATCAAGTATCCCTCAACTCCCTTAGTCAATTTTACTACCCAAACTCAGAATTTATTTTATAAAACCAAGAGGTTTTTCTTTTTTTTTCATTTGGCAATATTTTTAGGTTTGCCTCATAATGTTGTTTGGCGTGAAAAGCAAGAGGGAACATACTGCAAACCCCTACGTTAATCCAGACTACATCACTAAGTTAACCCATTACACTCATGCCCTAAAGATTTTGTTGGCCTGGGAACCAAGAGGGAGCAAACCATGGAGCCTCAAGTTACTTATTGTCTCTAAGGCAAATGAGTGTTCTAATTTTTTTTCTTGCCTCTAGCAAAACATTGTTGTCTTATTCTTTATTTTTACCCTGGCATTTTTCTTTTTGTTTTCTGAGTTCAATTTCAAAAATCCTAAGTTTATCTCAGGAACTAGATGCATACTACGTGTTTGAGTGAGACTAAATCTCCCTAAGTTAGAGATCAATTACCAAGCAACTTGTCATTACTGAGTCTACTGGCTCATACTAGACTAGAGATTCTAAATTCATCATTGAATAGGGGCATAGTAGGACAAAATCTAACTATGCTAGAAATGTGTTTGGCAAAATTATCAGGTTAAAATCAAGCCTTGGCAAAAAAAATTAATGGTCTGGTATGCATGGTTCTACCTAATCTACATGTCAATAACAGAATGCAAACATAAACATAAAAATGAATGCATGACAATTAATGTAAGGCAACATACACCCCCAAACCAAAGGTATGTATTGTCCTCAATGCATGAGAACACATATATACAAATGCAATGAATGCTAAAAATGAAAAAAATATGAAACTAATGAGTTAAGGGAGGACTCCCCTTCGAAATGTTCTGGGCGAGAGACACGAGTCTTCCTTTTGATGAAGGATCCTCAATTTGGTGCCACCAATTTCTTTCTTTTCAACTGTGGCTTCAGGGCAGTAGTAGAGGTCTTCACTTCTTGCAAGATTTCTTCAATTACCCATGCCAGCTCAGATGTGACAGGGCAAAAAAGGTGGTTGAAGAGGCTAGAGCTACTAGTGGTAAATTAGTCTTGGTAGACACGTCAGCATCAGACTCGGTATCGCCATGCTGGATTTCAATTTTGGCATAATCGTCGTGAGCATGTGATACTGGTGCAGTGGCATCAGATTGCTGGGTTGAAGTATGAGTAGGTTGAGTGGTAGCTATCATTCCTTTCGGTGTATGAAGCTCAGTGGGGAACTCTGGATACGGTGGTAAATGAATAGTAGAATACCCGTAAGAGTTATCCTTAGGGCACGGTCTTTGGCCCCAATATAATGCCAGAGCACCAAGTTTTATTCCTCGACCTTTTATAAATTTTGGAAAAAGAGTTTCTGCGTTGATAGATCTGGGAGAGCAATGCCACTGCATCAGTTGGCATTTGTGTGGAAGGTTCAACCTTTGGCATCTTGGCAGCAAATGTAGGTTGGGCAACTTTTTATTTGCCCTTTTCTCCTACCTCTCTGGCAATCAACTGCCCTTAAAAGGCATTAGTGATAATTCCCGTGCATTGTTGGACGTTGTAAGAGTCGAGAGTGGGCACCTTATGTTGAATACTAATGGTGGAAATGATAGAAGAGAAGATCAAGCTACCATAATTGTGGCCGCTGCACATATAAGTTTCATTGATGATTAGCCGGCCAATATTAATCTTCCTCCTTCATGATGGAGTGAAGCAATGTCATTATGTCCTCTGTTACTATCTCATTGTGAGTGGTTGGCATCAGGCGGGCCTTCAGGAAATGGTTCCACCCCCGTGGCTGTGGTCTCAAAGCTAGCCTCTTCACTGTCCGCTTGCCCTTAAAGGAGATATTCCACTTTGTGCCAGGCTCGCACAAGTCGTTTAAGAGAAGCTACCTCTTGGCATCATCCATGGACTCGGCGAATGTCGAATGCTTCTCTCCCATGCAATCTAAACTAAACATACGATTAACATACCCCTCGTCAAACTAAACACATCTGTCCTGGACAAACACAAATGATGAGGCCTTAGTGGTGAGGTGGGCATAAAACTCTCGGACGATGGTGGAGTAGACATCATCAGGGTGTAGGAAAAAGATCTCCTAGTTGTACATCTTGATGATGGCAGTCACCTCCGCTGAATTGTAATAACTCAGAATCGGGCCTAGTCGGAATTCAATTTTGGCACCCGGAAGTTTGCATCGAAAAGTCAAATTATAACATTAACCTTTGACCAAGTGGTCAATAAGTGGACTATTGAACCCTAATTAAGTATTTTTATTGGTTAAGGATCTTATTGTGAACATTGAAACTTTTCCTAGTGACTAAATTGTAAAAATTGAAAGTTTAGAGGCAAAAGTATAAAAAAATAAAGAGTTGAGAGACTAACCTTGCGATTAGCCCTTTCTCAAGCCTAATCACCACCTACGTGGGATTAGGAGAATGAATTCCTTCAATGGAAGGAAAGCTCAAACAATAGAATTAGAAAAGGAAGAAAGATAAGTTACCCATTAATGTTGTAAGCACGCACCTCCTTAATCTTCCTCCTCTAGCATAAAAAGCAAGCACCTCCATTGGAGGCTTAGTCGAGCTTTTTTTTAAGTTACCATTCCCAAGTTATAGCTATTGATCGGGTAAGAAAAATCCCTTAAACAAATCATCGATTCCATTGCTAAAACCTTATTTAAATTCAAGTTCAAAAAGTTCAGAACCTTAGAGTTCCTAAGGATAGCAAGGCTCGATTTATATCGTTTTTCATAGCTATTAAGTTTCTATGAATCTATTATTGATATTGAAATCCTTGTGATTTGTAACTCTTTTATAGCTCATGAGAACCAAGGCGAATAATCACCAAATCCATCAAGTTCCAACAAGATAAAGAACAATTGGATTGTCATCCGAGAGCCCTAAAAGCTTCAGGAGTATCGGTAAGTGTAGTCAGAGTCTCGGGATTGGCTAGGTGCCATTTTTGATTTCATTGACATTATTTATTGTATTTCTATCCATGATTTCAAGGTACGATTACATCGAAGCCTTGTAGGAGGTACTATTGGCAAGCTTTGGTAAGCTTATTGCATCAATATATGAATTATTGAATAATAGTATTATCATTGAATTATCGAATAAAGGCCAATTTAATCATTGTATGTTGCTATTGATACATTGTTATTGTTATCGTTACCGTTATTGCTATTACTATTGATTTTGCTCTAAGTATTGAATCCTTGGACACGAATGGTTTAACACCCTGATTTTGGGCCTAGGTGTTAGATAAGTTGGTTAGACAGTTCGGGACAATAGGGTTAGGCAATTCGAGTTAGTTTCGGCAATTAAATCTCATAAAATAGTTTTTGGCTAAAATAAAATATGGAAAATGCTAGAAAATACTTGATTAATATTTTAAGTATTTTGGTAAATTCAATTTGAAGGAATTCAATCTGATTTTGGGACATTTTGGTCTGGTGACTAAAATGCAAAGTTTTCAAAACAATTTTAGTGACTAAATCATAAAAGGGTCAAAACTTAGAATCTTTAAGGAGCTAATTAACCAAAATTTTCCATCAAATTTTCCCTTAATTAAGGCTATTTTAAAATGGTTTTTAATAATAAAATAAAATAAAATTAATAAAACTGATTTTTAATTTCACAAATCATTTTCTCACGTAACTAATTTTGCTCTCACTTTTCTCTCAACTTTCTCAGCAGCCAAACTATCAAAATCTTTCCAAAAATTCCAGAAATCAATCTCTTTTGATTTCCTTTTTGCTTTCCTACTTGATTTCTTTGATTCCAACAACAAAATATATTTGGATTTCAACTAATCTTTGCCAATTAAGGGAGAAATTTGTAATTAGAGGTGATTTTTGTTTCTCTCCTCTAATTAAAGGTTCTTTAATGAAATTCCCAAGTTCTTGATCCTTTACAACTGATTTTTGTTATGTGTTTATGATTTAATCGAGATTTTATGGATTAAATTGTGTTTTGATGAGAAATTGGAAGAATATTGTTATGTATTTGTTTAGCCATGATTCTAATTGATTTATAACACTTAAGATATGTGTTTTAATGTTAAAAAAAGAGATTACTTAAAGGAATCCAAAAACTATGTGAATTGCTAATTTTCTAGGTTGTAAATAGTTAGATTTTGGTGTGATCTTGGTGTTGTAGAGTTGCTAGAGGTATAAGAACGTTATAAGGATGATATTGGATGTAAATTGGTGTTGTTAAGAAGTTAAAATAAATAAGTTTTGGCTGGGCTTTGTTTAGATGAAGGTTGGTGATGATTTCAGTTGTTTTAGATAGGTGTATGATGGTTTTGAGTGAGGCGAAGTTGTGTTTAGTGTTTGCTGGGAATTAGAGATGCATGGAAGTGCATTAATCCTCTATTTTTGTTTGGGTAAAGCAGGAGAGTTGAATCCTCTAGCTTTTGGAGAGGTGCGGAAGGTTCAGAAGCTTGATCGCGTATCGGCAAGTGGATCGTTTGGTTGTCGCTGAATGGAAACGTGTTATACTAATTTTAAAAGGTTTGAAGATGGTTTTTAGGAGTTTAGATTAAGTTTGAAAAACTTATCTAAGCTCAGAAGTAAGTATCGGTTAATCTCGCTCTCATTTTTTTGTTTTTGCAAAATACAATCTCATGCACATGTTTATGGTTTTGATTACTCACTTATTATGCATGCTTTAGAAATGAAAGATGTTGCAAATGATCATGTGTGATGATTATTGAGAATGAGATATGGTTTATGAAAGTATTTTGAAAATACTAGAATACATGGTTTAATGTATTGAAAATTGATTTGATTTGATGTATATGTAAAACTATGAGGTAATATAGTTTTATTGAGTATATTGGCAAGTGGTTGAGATAAATTGTTATCGGATATAGTTGGCTAGCCATAGGGTTTAAAGTGCGCTATAATAAGTCATCTCATGTGTGTCGAGGGGTTAATTGTTTCGTTTTCTCAACCACGAGAACCGCAGCGATCGAGGGTTTATTGTGCTGTATTCTCCCACTGGTGGATTTATACATCATAACCGTTGAGGTGGGTAATTATTTCGTTGCTCTGGTTCGAGGATGTATGTGAAGTGTTCGAATGAACCACTTGTGAAATCTGTGTATCCGATGTGTTTTATAAAATGGAATGGTACTGGTTTTGAGTCACTTGAAAGCCAATATTTGAGATAATGTGCCATGAGAAATATATTATGTTTGTATAATGTGGTTTATACATGTGATGCTCTTTAAGCTTGCTATAGAGATTTTGGCATATGAAGCTTAAATTGTGGTTTTGAGATAGAATCCATGATACATCTGTTGCAAATGATTGAAATGTGCATATTTGGGAAGATTTGAGAAGCATGAGATGATTTTGTAATGAACATTGTAAACATGTTTTGACATGAAATGGTTTTAAATGCATTGATGAGTGTTTTTGCGATTTCCTCACTAAGCTTATAGCTTACGCTCTCTTTTCTCATCAATGCAGAGAAATAGGCTCTCTCGGACAACATGTACACAAGGAAAGATCAAAGGGTTGAGGCATTTTCAAAGTATGGTTTTATAAATACTAATTAATAATAAGAGGCAATGTGACCAAGTTGTATTTGGGAGATTTATTGGGATACTCTCTGGTTGTACAAGTTTTGTTTGATGTTATGTACTTGAATGATGCAGTATGATTGGTTTTAAGGGGTTGGGAAACAAAATGCATGCTTGGGTAGAGATCATGCCTATAAGATCTATGCTTGAGTTTGATATGTTGTGTTTGATCTTCTATCATGCTGTTATGTCTGAGGAATTGATGTTTGTGAAATATTATAATGTTTAGTTGTTGTTTAGAGTGAGCTAGATTGAGCCAAAGTGTCATATGTTGGACCAAAAGGTCATTACAGGTCTGACCATATTGGAATAGGTCTTCAGGGATTGGTACGCGGGAACCTGTCTTGGCTCAATGTGTGCAAAATTGCCTAGGCGTACCAATACTCTTGATAACTATATCGGTACATGTAGCTGTGAAATAACCCTGGTTTCAGTACACGGGCAACCATTTCGGTACTCCCTTTGGCCACTAGAATCCATATTTTTTGAAAACACATACTCGTATCGGTACGACTGAGGACCATACCAATACGCCTTTGTATTTTACAATTGTTGCGATACAGGAAATGTCTGCACCGGTACGCCAACCGTTAATTCTGTTGAGATGCCTTCTGAAGTTTGTATTCTTTGCAATTTAGTCTCTATTTCTTGATCATGCAATTTAATTGAGTTTGAATGGTTGTTTTAAGTTGAAATTAAACTTGTACGCATGAAACCTGACTAATTAAGGATGGGTAACTCTAATTTCATGGAAATCTTTCTAATTGTCTGAAGTTATGCTTTGGTCCCTAAAATACGAATTAGTGCAATTGGATGTCAATTCGACGCCCGATTGAGTTATAATCCTCATCGCTGCCAGCATGATCACCTTATGACTTAATAAAGCATTTAGACATGATAAAAGAAAAAATGAACCATTTTCTTAAGTGAATCTCTCAGTTTTGTTTCGGTAAACCCAATATAGCTCGCTCAGTTAGGTCTGGCGCCTAGACCGGGTCAAGGGTGTTATATTTGGTGGTATTAGAGCCAGGTTATGATTGTTGGAAGGTGGGTTATGGTTGTTTGATTGATTGTTGCTATGTGAATATGTTGTTTGACATGAACGGTGTTTGATTTTGAATGATTATGATTAAAATATGATATTTGTGGGGTATAAACTTGGGGACACATTGCCTTATTACTACTAGTGCAAAATGGTTTTGTTTTGAAACATGTACGACTTGGATTCTTGCTACAAGCTGGCCTAATTATTTTATTTTATTGTATATCATGTTTTAGACTCGTGTTTTCACGAAATGGGACTAAGACGAGAGACGAGAGCTCATATAGGGAGTGTTATGGATGGACAAAATAATGAGTTGGCTTTTTCTCCACTGATTCCTCCTTCTACTGCTGGAGTCGAGGGTGGTGCGCCTCAGGCACCGCAAGGACCAGTATTTGGAGATATGACACCGTTGATTCAGGCGATGACTGAAGCTTTTCAGGCTACCATAGCTGGGGTGCAAGTGCCTGTACTAGCTCCTATAGCTATTAATATGGGGCTACTATTAGAGCATCTGCGTAGCTTAGGCGGTACTGAGTTTAGAGGTTTGTCTCTTGAGGCAGCAGAAGAGTGGTTTGCTAGCACCGAGAGGATCCTTGGTCAGATGGAGTGTACAGATGCATGTAAGTTAGGTTGTATAGTGTTGTTACTTCATGGTGATGCCTACAATTGGTGGACAACTGCTATTGTGGGTATGGCACCTGCTGATATGTCATGGGAGTTCTTTTGTGTTACTTTTTAGAAGAAGTATTTGGGTTCTCGTTACCAAGATAAGAAGAAGAGAGAGTTCATGGCATGAGAGTAGGGAAATATGTCTATGTTTGAGTATGAGATTTAATTTGTTCGGTTAAGCCAGTATATTTTTGAGTTGGTTCCTAACGAGCGACAGCAATGTGACCATTTCCAGTATGGGTTGGTTAAGGAGGTGAAAACATACATGTTGGCTACAGATTATACAGAGTTTGATGTCCTGGTTTCTCAAGCTAAGGAAATTAATCAAAATCTAGGGTTGTCTTCATGATCAGGGAGTTCTTCGATTGGGAAGTGGCATGCTGAGTCAGATGTTGGCAGAGATCGATACAAGAAGCATAGGGATCGGAGGTATAGTTTGGAACAGAGGCGTGGTGGAAGTAATGCTGGACATGGTCAGTAAGGTTAGAATACCCACCCTGGGGTGCCCGAGTGTAGGTGCTATGGTAGACGAAATTCGGGGGAGTGTTGGGATACTTTTAGGACATGTTGGAGCTGTGGATCTCGAGATCACATTAGGCGTGATTGTCCGTAGTGGGCTAGATAAGGAAAAGCTGCTGCACAGGCTATGGTACCGCAAAGAGGTTGTGGGCTCAGTCGAGGTTATTTCTAACGCAGAGAGAATGGTTAGAGGACAGTGGCTCATACCATAGCCGTTCAACCTGAGGGTGGTAGACCAGCAAGGGTTTTCACGCATCGTGTAGGCAGGAATGAATCAGATGTGATTGTAGGTACATTTCCTTTGCAATCTATACCATTGTTTTCCTTGATAAATTCTGGTTCTACATATTTATACATCCTGTACGAACATGCTTGCTTGCTTGATATACCTGTAAAGGTATTAGATGTTGGTATGCGGGTAACTAGTTTTTTTTGGTGAGACAATAGTAGCTAGAAGGTTGTTTAGGAGGTGTCACATGATGGTTTAAGGGCACGTGTTTGCAGCGAACCTAATAGAGTTGATGTTTTACAGTTTTGATGTGATTTTGGGGATGGATTGGTTACCTGAACATAGAGCTGTAGTTGATTTTGAGACCAAGCGAGTTTCGCTAAAACTTGCAGAGGATTACAAAGTAGTGGTTGTGGGCGAGAATGTCAAATTCTTGTCTAACGTGGTTTCAGCATTGGAGGCACAAAAGTTGTTGGAGTCTGAGAGTCAGGCATACCTAGCTTATGTCATGAATCTGGATATGAAGGAGGTGCATTCCTAGGCTATCCGCACCATTTACGAATTTCTATGAGTGTTTCTGGAAGAGTTACATGGTTTGTAGCCAGATAGGAAGGTGAGTTTTGCATTGAGACATACGCGGATACGTCTCTGGTGTCGATTGCACCATATTGCATGGCACTAAAGGAATTGAAGGAGTTAAAGATGCAGCTTCAGGAGTTATTGGACCGTGGTTTCATTTGACCTAGTGTATCACTGAGGGGAGCACCGGTGTTGTTTATGAAAAAGAATGATGGCACGGTGAGAATGTACATTGACTATCGGTAACTAAACAAGTTCATGATTAAGAACAAGTATCCTTTTCCAAAGATTGATGATCTGTTTGACCAGTTTCAGGGTGCTACGATGTTTTCCAAGATTGACCTGAGATCTGGGTATTATCAGTTGAAGATAAAGTAAAAAGGCGTGCCAAAGATAGTTTTTCGCTATTGCTACGGGCATTATGAGTTCTTGGTGATGTCGTTTGGGTTGGAAAATACGCTAGCAGCATTTATGGATATGATGAATTGGGTGTTCCAAAATTCTTGGATCAATTCGTTGCAGTGTTCATCGATGATATTCTCGTGTACTCTCGTGCTGAGGAAGATCATGATCGACATCTACGAATTGTGTTGCAAGTTCTGTTGGATAATAAACTTTATGTCAAGCTGAGCAAGTGTGAGTTTTGGATCAAGAAAGTGGTTTTCCTTGGTCATGTTATTTCGGCTGAAGGTATTCGGGTGGATCTACAGAAGATTAAAGCAGTCGTAAATTGGAAGTAACCAAAGTCTGTGTTAGAGGTTTGTAGTTTCTTGGGGTTAGCTGGGTATTACATACGCTTTGTCGATGGGTTCTCGAAGATTACTGCTCCTTTGACAAATTTGTTGAAAAAGGATGTGAGTTTTGAGTGGACGAAGAGTAAACAACAAGCTTTCGATAAGTTGAAGGAAGCCTAACACAAGCTCTGATCTTGATTCAACCTAAGTCAGGGAAGGAGTTTGTTATGTATAGTGATGCATCCTATGTTGGTTGGGGTGTATGTTGATGCAGGAAGGAAAGGTTGTGGCTTATGCATCTAGGCAGTTGAAGGTACACGAGCACAACTACCCTACGCACGATATAGAGCTTGCTGCGGTGGTTTTTGCATTAAAGATTTAGATGCATTATCTTTATGGTGAGATGTGCTGTGTACATGGATCACAAGAGTTTGAAGTAACTGATGTCGCAAAAGGAGTTGAATCTTAGGCAACGAATATGGTTGGAGTTGCTTAAGAATTATGATTTGACAATCGAGTATCATCATGGTAAGGCTAATATTATAGCCGATGCCTTAAGTAGGAAGCTTGTGGTTGAGTTGACGGTGATGTTTGCTCGGTTGAGTGTAACGCGAGATGGTGGGCTGTTGGCTGAGTAAGTGAAGCCATTGTTGATTCAGTTGATCAAGGAGAAGCAACCGTGTGATGATTCCTTAGTATCGCATGTTAAGGATATTATGAATGGCAATCAGACGGATTTTTGTTTTAGTGAGGAAAGTGTTTTGTGCTTTAAGGATCAGGTGATAATGCCAAAAGATAAAGAGTTGAGGCACACTATCTTGGCTGAGGCTCATTCGAGTTCTTTTGCTATACATTCGGAAAGTACAAAGATGTATCAGGATTTGAAAAATGAGTATTTCTAGGTTGGTTTGAAAAAGGATGTATCGGATTTTGTTGCTCGATGCATGGTATATCAGCGTGTAAAGGCTGAGCATCAATTTCCTTCTGGGTTGTTGCAACCGTTGATGATCTCGAAATAGAAGTGCCAGAGAATCACCATGGATTTTGTGTCCAGTTTGCCTTTGACGCTAACGAAGAAGAATTCTGTTTAGGTGATCGTGGATCAGTTTACGAAGTGTGCACATTTCTTAGCTATGCATACTACGTATACCCTACATAGGTTGGCGAAGTTGTATATTACGGAGATTGTAAGGTTGCACGGGGTGTCTAAGTCTATAGTATCGAACAGAGATTTACACTTTACAGCGAGGTTTTGTGAGTGTTTGCATAAGGCTTTGGGTACGCGGTTGAATTTTAGTACTTCGTAACATCCCCAAAAGGATGGTCATTCTGAACACGTTATCCAAGTTTTGGGGGATATGTTATAGTGTTGCATCATTGATTTCCAAGGAACGTGGGAGAAGCAGTTACCTTTGGTGGAGTTTGCCTATAACAATAGTTATCAGGCTAGTATTCAAATGGCTTCGTACGAGGCTTTGTATGGTAGAAGGTGTCGCATGCCACTGTGTTGGCGGAGGCAGGCGAGAAGTTTATTTCATTGCCTGATATATTGAAGGACACCAATGAGAAGGTGAAACTTATCTGTGATAGGTTGAAGTTGGCTTCGGATCGGCAAAAGTCTTATGCTGACTTGAAGCATAGGGAGATCGAGTTTATGGTTGGTGGTCGGGTGTTTCTTAAGGTTTCACCTTGGAAGAAGGTTATGAGGTTTGGACGTAAGGGTAAGCTTAGTTCGAGGTTTATTGGGCCTTATGGGGTGTTGGAACGTGTTGTTCCAGTTGCTTGTAGGTTAAGGTTTCCAGCAGAGTTGGAGAAGATACATGATGTTTTTTATGTATCGATACTTCGGAGGTATAGTCAGATCCTTCGCTTGTGATGCTTATGGAGGAAATTGAATTCAGATTTGACCTATGATAAGGAGCTAGTGAAAATTTTAGATTCTAGCAGCAAGGTTCTTCGTAGCAAGCCCATAGAGTTGGTGAAAGTGTTGTGGCAACATCGTGTAGTTGAGGCAGCCACTTGGGAAAGTAAGGAGACATGAAGAAACCGTTTTCTTATCTTTTTCTGCCAGGTAAATTTTGAGGACGAAATTTCTTAAGGGGGAGAGTTGTAACGCCCTGATTTTGGGCCTAGATGTTAGATAGGCTTGTTAGACAGTTTGGGAGAATCGGGTTAGGCAATTCGAGTTAGTTTCGGGAATTAAATCTTATAAAATAATTTTTGGATAAAATAAAATGTGGAAAATGCTAGAAAATACTTACTTAATATTTTAAGTATTTTGGTAAATTCAATTTGAAGGAATTAAATATGATTTTGGGACATTTTGATCCGGTGACTAAAATGCAAAGTTTTCAAAATTGTTTTAGTGACTAAATCGCAAAAGGGTCAAAACTTAGAATCTTTAAGGAGCTAATTAACCAAACTTTTCCATCAGATTTTCCCTTAATTAAGGCTATTTTAAAATGTTGTTTTAAAAGGTTTTAATAATAAAATAAAATAAAATAGAATTAGTAAAAAAGTATTTTTAATTTCACAAATTATTTCTCACGTAACTAATTTTGCTCTCACTTTTCTCTCAACTTTCTCAGCTGCCAAACTATCAAAATATTTCCAAAAATTCCAGGAATCAATCTCTTTTGATTTCCTTTTTGGTTTCCTACTTGATTTCTTTGATTCCTACAACAAAATATATTTGGATTCCAACCAATATTTGCCAATTAAGGGAGAAATCAGCAGTTAGAGGTGATTTTCATTTCTTTCCTCTAATTAAAGGTTATTTAATGAAATTCCCACGTTCTTGATCCGTTACAACTGATTTTTGTTATGTGTTTATGATTTAATTGATATTTTATGGATTAAATTGTGTTTTGATGAGAAATTGGAAGAGTTGTTATGGATCTGTTAATCCATGATTCTAATTGATTTAGAACACTTAAGATATGTGTTTGAATGCTAGAAGAAGAGATTACTTAAAGGAATCCCAAAACTATGTGAATTGCTAATTTTCTAGGTTGTAAATAGTTAGATTTTGGTGTGATATTGGTGTTGCAGAGTTGCTGGAGGTATAAGAACATTATAAGGATGATTTTGGATGTAAATTGGTGTTGTTAAGATGTTAAAATCAATAGGTTTTGGCTGGGCTTTGTTTAGATGAAGGTTGGTGATAATTTTGGTTGTTTTAGATATGCGTTTGATGGTTTTGAGTGAGGCAAATTTGTGTTTAGTGTTTGCTGGGAATTAGAGATGCATAGAAGTGCATTAATCCTCTGTTTTTGTTTGGGTAAAGCAAGGTAGTTGAATCCTCTAGCTTTTGGAAAGGCCGCGGAAGCTTCGGAAGCTTGATCGCGTATCGACAAGTGGATCGTTTGGTTGTCGGTGAATGGAAACGTGTTATACTGCTTTTAAAAGGTTTGAATATGGTTGTTGGGAGTTTAGATTAAGTTTGAAACACTTATCTAATCTCGAAAGTAAGTATTGGTTAATCTCGCTCACGTTTTCGATTTTTGCAAAATACAATCTCATGCACATGTTTATGGTTTTGATTACTCACTGTATTATGCATGTTTTAGAAATGAAAGATGTTGCAAATGATCATAATTTATGATTATTGAGAATGAGATATGGTTTATGAAAGTATTTTGAAAATACTAGAATACATGGTTTAATGTATTGGAAATTGATTTGATTTGATGCATATGTAAAATACTGAGGTAATGTGGTTTTTTTTAGTATATTCACAAGTGGCTGAGATAAATTGTTATCGGATATAGTTGGCTAGCCATAGGGTTTAAACTAAACTATAATAAGTTGCCTTATGTGTGTCGATGGGGTTAATTGTGCCGTTTTCTCTACCATGCGAACCGCAGCGGTCGAGGGATTAATTGTGTCGTATTCTCCCGCTAGTGAATTTATACATTATAACCGTTGAGGTGGGTATTTTTTCCTTTGCTCCGGTTCAAAGATGTATGTGAAGTGGTCGAAAAAAACCACTTGGGAAATTCATGTATCTGATATGTTTTATAAAATGGAATGGTACTGGTTTTGAGTCACTTGAAAACCAATATATGAGATAATGTATCATGAGAAATGGATTATGTTTGTATAATGTGGTTTATACATGTGATGCTCTTTAAGCTTGCTAAGAGATTTTGGCATATGAAGCTTAAATTGTGGTTTTGAGATAGAATCCATGATACATGTGTTGCAAATTATTTAAATGTGAATATTTGTGTAGATTTGAGAATCATGGGATGATTTTGTAATGAACATTGTAAACATGTTTTTGATATGAAATGATTTTAAATGCATTGTTGAGTGTTTTTGTGATTCCCTCACTAAGCTTATTGCTTACGCTCTCTTTTCTCATCAATGCAGCTCTCTCGGACAACAAGTACGCAAGGAAAGATCCAAGGGTTAAGGCATTTTCAGAGTATGGTTTTATAAATACTAAGTAGTAATAAGAGGCAATGTGACCAAGTTGTATTTGGGAAGTTTATTTGGATACTCCCTGGTTGTACAAGTTTTGTTTGATGTTATGGACTTGTATGATGCAATATGATTGGTTTTGAGGGGTTGGGAAATAAAATGCATGCTTGGGTAGAGATCATGCCTATAGGATCTATGTTTGAGTTTGATATATTATGTTTGATCTTTTATCATGCTCCTATGTCTGAGGAATTGATGTTTATGAAAGGTTATGATGTTTAGTTTTTGTTTAGAGTGAGCTAGCTTGAGCCAAAGTGTCATATGTTGGACCAAAAGGTCATTATAGGTCTGTCCGTACCGGTATGGGTCTTTAGGGTTCGATAAGGGGACCTGTCTCTACTCAATCTGGGCAAAATTTCCTAGGCCTACCGATACGCCTGGTAAATGTATCGGTACACGTAGCTGTGAAATAAGCATGATGTCAATACACAGGCAACCGTTTCGGTACGTCCTTTGGCCACTAGAATCTATATTTTCTGAAAACACATACCCATATCGGTACGAGTGAGGACTATACCAATATGACTTTGTATTTCACAACCGTTATGATACGAGAAGTGTTCGTACCGGTACGCCAGCCGTTAATTATGTTGAGATGACTTCTAAAGTTTTGTATTCTTTGCAATTTAGTCCCTATTTCTTGATCATGCAATTTAATTAAGTTTGAATGGTTGTTTTAAGTTGAAATTAAACTTGTATACATGAAACCTGGTTAATTGAGGATTGGTAACTCTAATTTCATGGAAGTCCTTCTAATTGTCTAAAGTTACATTTTGGTCCCTAAAATACGAATTAGTGCAATTGGATGTCAATTTGATGCCCGATTGAGTTGTAATCTTCTCCGCTGCCAGCATGATCACCTTAGGGCTTAATAAAGCATTTAGACAAGATAAAAGGAAAAAATGGACCGTTTTCTCAAGTGAATCTCTCAGATTTGTTTTAGCAAACCCAATGTAGCTCGCTCGGTTCGGTCTGACGCCTAGGCCGGGTCAAGGGGGTTACAAATGGACATGGGATACAATTGGCATGCCATAAAATTCATGAGCTCAGTGGTACGGAGTGGACTACGGTCCTTGAGCTAAGGCTTTATTTGGTGATGTTGGCGGGATGTGTTGGTTTTGGTCTCATTGGCGATGTGAAGGATATTGACCTTTCATTGTTGGCAATGTTGGTTGGTAATTCGCGTATCCACATTTAAATGTTGATCCAAGGAATTAAGTTATTGAAATTATTGTTAAAACATGATTTGAGATGCATTTACATTGATATACATGTTATTGATGCTATTGGCATACATATTATTATGGTTGACTACCTCACTAGGCTATATAAGCCTAATGCATCTCTTTTCCATGAATTTTTAAGTTAAAGGTTGGTCGGATCAAGGATCAAAGCAAGAAGTGTTTTGAAGCAAGTCACACATGCTATATGTAATGTGAACTTAGCCTTTGAACTCCTAGCATGGTAGCATAGGGTCTAGACATATTAGTTTAGCCCCATTTTGTGTGTATATTTTGCTCACTATGTTGAAGGGACTAAAGTATGTAATATGGCTTGTTGGTGTTTGGTAAAAGTGATCAAATGGCCTAAAATGTTCTAATAAGGGAAAACATAGTAAATGGATTCGTATAGGTATAAAATTTGGCAGGCATTTAGATTTGATGATTATAAACTTGTTGGTAAAATTTGGTAATCATTATACAAGGTTAAGGTTCCTAATTTGATTAAAAACCAGAATAATCTGTCTTTACAAGTCTACCCGGACCGACACCTATGATGGTGTATCGGTAAAGGTATGCATTTTGGGATATATGTATAAAGGCGTACCGATACAGATATTGAAGTATCAGTACAAATATTTGAATTTAGAAAATTATTGTAGCACTATACCGATCTCTATAGTTGACCAATTTGGTGTTGACTATGCGTATCGGTACCCAGTATCAGTACGAGTTTAAAGGGCTTAACCGTTTTAACGGTTATGATAAGCGTATCGATACATCCTAAGGCGTATCGATACGGTATTTTGTCACTAGAAATTTTGCTGTAATTGAGTACCGGTACGAGTACAGGGCGTACATATCCCCTATCTTACGTAGTCAGTCTCGTACAGGTACGGCTATAGACGTACCGGTACACCCTTATGTTACTGGAAACTAAGTTCAAGTAATATCAGCTTGGCGTACCGATACGGCCTCTTCGAGTATTGGTACCTCGGTATGTAAGCTAGGTAAAAAATGGCTAAGAAAGTTTCAGAATGTTGTAATTTTGTCACTAAATTTTATAAGGCTTAATTGAAGGTACAAACAAACTCTGATTGTTCTAAAAATGTGTAAGCAAGATATACCTGCATTGAATTCACATTGGTAACTCTAATTTTAGGTAAGACCCTGTAATTTATTGATTTTATAGTTTAGCCCCTAGACTTGGAAAAATCATCAATTGGTCCCAAATCATAAATTGAGTAAACTTTATTGATAAAAAATGACCATGTATTGCATTATATAATTTATTTATACATAATTTATTGCATAAATTATTACAATCATCGATCTGATCACCGTATTGTTCGCCGTAATGCCTTTCGACCTGGATTCCTACCAAACCGGGAAGGGGGTGTTACACGAATACCCCATGTTGGGCTCGTCTTTGAAATTGAACCCTTTCTCATAGCAAAAGGTTCACACTGAGTAGTTTTCTTCATACTTCTTCTTTATCTCATCGTTGAATAGGATTTAGGGAAGATATGATGAAGATGGCATTGAAGAAATTTGGGGAAAATGGTTAATTGATGTGGAAGATGAAAAAGAATTTGGGTTCTTGATTTCCCTTGCAGCTTAAAAGAAAGGAAAAGTGGAAAGGTTCTTGATTAAAGAGGAGATGGGAATTAAATAGGGTTTAATGGGGACGGTTAGAATGGCTTTAGTGGGTTTAGTGAAGATAATAATGGTTTGGTAGTTAAAATGTGTATGGGGGAGTGGGATAATCATGTTTGTGGCAGGTTTAACTTGTGGGAGAGTGGCAGCACAAAAATCTGTGCACGACTAGAAGTAGGTTAAAATTTCAAATTTTGAAATTTTAAGATAAGCGGCTAGGGGTTCCCGCTCAGTAAAGAATGAATCTTCATTGGGCCTGACCTGAAGAAGATCCATGTATTGCTTTGACTCGTGATGATGGATGTCCAAATGCTAGTAGGGCTTGGCGTAATGCCTTGGCAAATTACCTGAGCTAAAACTCACAAAACCTTTCAAAACAGAAAAAGAAAACCTAAAATAATTAAACTAAAATATTAAAAAGAAAATAATTGTCCTAACTATTTACAATGATCAAACTTAGATAGTAAAATTCACTTGATTTCATCAAGAAGAATAGTCTCCTTAGCATTATTCTGACTTCCTTCCCAATAATGCTTCAGTCTCTAGCCATTTACTTTGAAAGTTGTCCCTATTTTTAAGTCTTTGATGTCTACTGCTCCATAAGCATAATGTTTGACAACTTCAAAGGGTTTTGACACCTAGATTTGAGCTTACCTGAAAACAACTTAAGCCTTAAATTGAACAACATCACATTTTGCCCAACTTTAAACTATCTTGACAATATTCTACTGTCATGCCACCTCTTTGTGTTTTTTATAAAGCTTGACATTTTCATAGGCTTGTGCTCTAAACTCCTCCAGCTCATTCAGATCTAACAACCGCTTCTCACCTGCGGCTTTTCATTCCATATTCAACTACTTGGTTGCCCAGTAAGCTTGGTGCTCCAACTCTACTGAAAGATGGCATGACTTCCCAAACACAAGCTTGTATAGGGAAGTCCCTAATGATGTTTTGAAAGCTGTTATGTATACCCACAATGAATCATCTAGCCTCAATGACTAGTCTTTTTAGGTTGGATTTACGGTCTTCTCCAAAATGTTCTTTATCTCCTTGTTTGAAATCTCTACCTAGCCATTTATTTAAGGGTGGTAGGCAGTGGCAATTGTTTGCTGGATTCCTACATGTACAAAGTTTTAGTGATTAAATAACATTTAAAATGTGTACCTTCATCATGTATGATGGCTCTAGGGTACCGAATCTGGTAAATATGTGCTTGTGTAGGATCTTGGCTATTATCTTGCCATTATTTGTTGGGAGATCAACAGCTTCAACCCACTTCGAAATATAATCTACTACCACAAGTATATATAAATTGTCAAATGATATGGGAAAATGACCCATAAAGTTTATCCCCCACAGATCAAACAGGTCAACAAGCATGATATTTTAAAGTGGCAATTGATGTCTGTTGGAAATGTTTCCAGTTTGTTGGCATCTGTCACATAACTTAGCAAAATAATGGGTGTCCCTGAATAACGTTGGCTAAAAAAATCCTAACTGTAACACCTTGGTTGTTGTCTTTATTCCAGCAAAGTGACCTCTGTATGGTGTTGCATGGCAGAGCTGAAGAATGTTTTGTTGTTCATCCTCTGGCACACAACGATGAATGACTTGGTTGGCACACTGTTTAAATAAGAATGGCTCATCCTAATAGAATTGTCGAATATCTCTCAAAAATCACTTTCTGGCATTACTTGACAAGTTCGGTGGCATTATATTGCTAACCAGGTAGTTGACTATATCAGTATACCATAGAATGGTAGTGGTCACAAGCAACTGTTCATCTAAGAAATCATATTAAATCACTACGGCGTTTCAATCTTTATGGTGGTGCACTAAACGAGACAAGTGATCAACCATCAGGTTCTCACTCTTTTTTATCTCATATCTCGAGATCAAACTCCTATAACAAGAGTGTCCATTGGATCAGTCTGGGTTTGGCATCCTTCTTGGCCATGAGGTATTTGATTGCCGAGTGGTCTTTGTATAGCAAAACTTTACTACCCACAAGGTAAAATTTGAATTTGTCAAACATAGAGACAACCGTAAGAAAATCCTTCTCGATTGTTGTGTAGTTAAGCTGGGATTTATTCAACGTCCGGCTGGCATAATATATGGTCTGAAAAATTTTGTCAAGCCTTTTCCCTAACACAACTCCAACGGTGTAGTCGCTGGCATCACACATGAGCTCGAATGGCTCATTCCAATTTGGTGCCACGACTATAGGGGCATTGACTAACCTGTATTTCAATTCTTGAAAAGCTTTCAAACAATAATCATCAAACGCAAAAGTGGTATTCTATTCCAAAAGTAAGCATAAAGGTTTAGAAATTTTTGAAAAATCCTTAATAAAACGACGATAAAAACCTGCATTTCCCAAGAAACTTCTAATACCTTCGACACTTTTGGGTGGTGGCAATTGTTTGATTACCTCTACCTTTGCCTTGTCTACTTCTAGTCCCTTCTTAGTCACTTTATTCTCGAGAACTATGCCCTCATTCACCATGAAGTGGCATTTTTCCCAGTTCAGGACCATGTTGGTTTCCATGCATCTCCGAAGTACAAGTTCCAAATTCTGAAGGCATTCCTTGAAACTTTTGTCGAAGATGGAGAAGTCATCCACAAAGACTTCTAAATTATTCTCGATTATATCTGAGAAGATTAACATCATGCAACACTAAAACGTTGCTGAGGCGTTACACAATCCAAATGTCTTCTTTCTAAAAATGAATGTTCCATATGGACAGGTGAGTGTAGTTTTCTCTTGATCTTTTAGAGCAATGGCTATTTGATTATAGCCCGAGTAGTCATCCAATAAGTAATAAAATGCCTTCTCTGCTAGTCTGTCCAACATCTTATTGATGAAGGGTAACGAGAAATGATCTTTCCAGGTGGCATTATTTAACTTCTTGTAATCTATGCACACCCTCCAGCCCGTCAAGGTCCTTGAGTGGATCAGTTCATTCTTGTTATTTTGTACCCCGGTTATTCTACCCATTTTTGGCACATACTACACCAGGCTGACCCACGAGCTATCAGAAATATGATAAATTATCCCAATATCCAGCCATTTTATGACTTTATTCTTAACTACCTCCTTCATGCTAGGATTTAGTCTCTTTTGGACCTCGATTATTTTGCCATGAGTATCCTCCAAAATGATTTTATGTATACAAATCGTTGGACTTATCCCTCGAATATTAGTTATGGTCTACCCTAAAACTTGCTTATAATTGCCAGTGTCTCTAGCTGCTATCTTTCCTCTTGGTTTTTGGTCAAATCAACAACAATAATCACTGGAAAAGTGGACTTGTCTCCCAAGTATGCATATTTAAGGTGACTTGGCAATGGTTTCAGTTCCAAGGTCGACGACTCCTCAATGGATGGCTTTGGTGCTTTGATCTATCTGCTAGCCAACTCAAATGACTCAAGTCTCATGTAATAACTCATGACTTCATTCAGCATGGTTGGTTTTTTAGATTCTTCACTCATCATTTCTTCATCATCCTGCTCAATGGCATCAACTTTTGTGCCCTGGCAGATTTGTGTTATGCCCACATTAAGAATGGACTTCATCGGCTCATCAGTTTGGCATTCCTCAAGTTTTCTGCACACTTAAGAGCTTGAAATACGTTAAACATAACCTACTGGTCATTCATACGTACAGTAACAAATCTTAGAATTGGGTAAAAGAAACTAACCTGAGAATCAAAAAAATATTGATTGATAGAGTCAAGGGACAAGTGTATTAACTGGTTAGGTAATTTCGGGAATATTCGAGGGAACTCGAAATTTTCCGTGTTTTTTATTCCAAGTCTAAGCCAATTTAGAGAAGGAATTGAAGATTTGTATATATTTTCTTTATAAGATTGTTTGGTTAGGAAAGGAAAAAAAATACTTATATTTACTCTCCATGTGGACCATGTCAATAAATGTAGGAGAGTTTGAAAAAAAGTATGGTAGATATTTCATATTAAAAAAAACTTGATACATTGAAGACCAAAATATAACTCTTAAAATATATGATATATTTTTTTATTCTTTATATGATTTTTACATAAAATAATTAAATATTTTCTTTCATATTTTACGTGCTATCATTAATTAAATATATTTTTATAAATATATTTAAACAAGTAATTTAAATAATATATAAAAAAGTATTTATACCATTAATTACATCTATGATTTCAACTATTATTTAAATATTTCTACTTCCAAATGTTTATTCATTAAATTTATATACTAATTTACTATATAATCTTAAATATATTTTTAATTATACATGCAATTAACATTTGCATAACTAGTTTAGAAATATAATAGACTAATTATTTCATGCACAGGTGGTGGAAACAAAGTTTTACAAGCACCTTAGTTTTAAGGTTCAAGGACTCCATTTAGGGTTTAATGTTTAGGGTTTATGTGTATGAATTTTGAATTTAGGGATGTGGTTAGAATTTAGAGGTTATGGTTAAAATTTAGGGTATAGGTTAAAACTTAAACCCCTAACTATATTACCCTAATCTCTAAATTATAAATTCTAACCATAAACCCTAAATTTAAGGAAGCTTGTGGAAAATTTTCATTTCCGCCTCAGTGCACGGGATATTTTCTCATTATTTATTCAATTTTTTTAAAAGACAATTATTCGTTATTAAAACTTCTCAATTTCTATAGAATAATATGACCTAAATGGCATAGGAGCATTGCACATCATATATGGATTTACGAAGCTCAACGAACAATTCTGAAGGGAGTAGACAGCAGGTTTTAGTTTCTATTTTTAATAAGGGGAAGAGGGCAGAGGTTGTCCAGAAATCGAACTTTGAGATTGACATCAAATTCTTTGCTACTTAGACTCATGATTCGATCGATACCGCAGAAGTGATAGAGGGTTTCGTATAAAAGCATAAACAAACAAAAAAAACTTGTAACATATCAGCATTAACAACTTAAGCAAATGACTTCCATGGTGGTCGGTCTAATTATCGATAATCCAGCCAATATCAGCAACCTAATCCTTTTACATCCCTGCAACCAGTGCCAACAAATCACCTAAATAAACCATGGTTTTCATAAACTCAGCTAACTTGATCTCCTTTCTAACAACAGATGAATACAGGCACGTCTCTTGGCCGATATGGAAGAATAAGGTAAGCAAACATGGCATTCCTTTTAGGTTAGAAGAGTTCTCAATTGCCTTAAGTTCATCAGTCATTTCATTAAAATCCTACATGTTTAGTCCGAACCGTGTCAACTGAGATAAATGCTATGTATGCTTACTATGAAATATGAATCGAAGCCTAACCCAAAAAAAACCAGGTCTAGACACTCGACACAATCAAGGAAGATGTAAAATCGTATCAAAATTAGATTGGCTGAACAATGTAATTGCTATATATATATATGATCAAGTCCAGATCTACTCACTTGTAGAGGTGGAACTTCATTACCTCGAATATAGCATAAGATTAATACAACATAAACACAGTGAAATATACGTCATTGCTAGAGTTCCCAAGGGCTGTCACCAGATGAATTACCAGAACGCTTCATCATCTTCTGCAAAACCACTGCCCTTGCCATCCTAATATCCCGGCTACAGGCATCGGCTTGTCGACCCAAGTCCTCGATGGTTGTCATAAATGCTTCCAACTTTCTCCTGATCCCATCGATTGCGAGCTTCAGTGCATCTTCTTCTCTAAGTGCAAAATCAGCATTATACAATAGTGATTCCATCTCAATTTCCAACCGACTGATAAGCACTCTTATGTTTTCCAAGTCATAGATTGCAATGCGAGAACCGATCTCCATTCCGATTATTAACTCCTTCTGCCCTTTCAGCTCGTTCTCATAGCGCTTCCAAAGCCAGCTGCACCACTTACCAACCGAACCAATAGGAACCGCCAATGCAGCTGCCAAAGCTGTTACAACGGGCGGTGCAGCTATGGCTGCAGCCACTACAGAAAAGATCAACACCGAAATAAAAGTGGCTACAAACAACACATTTGTCACCCTCCTCCATGTTTTCAAAGATTTCAACTTCTTATCGAGCTTTCTCTTCCGAGCTAGCAATGTCCGTAGCATCAACTCCTGCTGCCTACGGACCGAATCAAACAGTATAAAGAACTCCTTAGTAAATGGCTCCTCGGCTGCTTTAAATTTCTTTAATTCTTCCAAAGTCTTCACAAATTTCCTCTCACCATCCCCAACTTGCAAACCCGCCTCCTCGTTGAAATAAGTTACGGCCAACTGAATAATTAACTGGTTGTTTCGAGCTCGTTTGAGGCAATTCTCAAGAGCAGTGCAAAATTCTAGTGTCTTCTTACTGTTCTCAAAATACTCCTCAACCAAAGAAAACAGGTCCGGATTTTTCCAAATATCTGTCTGGCATTCTAAAATGATTCTCACCACTTCCTGGTTGGTTTCAAGTAGACAACCGGTGACCTGTTTGAGCGAGTCAAAAGATAGAGATTGAGCACCCAAACCAGCAGCGAGTGTGCCAATCACATCGTTGGTGCGTTGGTGGAGGGACGCATCAAATTGCTGCAAAGTTGAATCATTTCTACAAGCAGACTCGTAGGAGCTGAAGTCTGATTCGATCTGAGAATCGGATTTGGCCCTGCCTTGGGAAGAAGATCCTTCTGGACCACTCACTGTTTTGCTAGATTTGCACCCCATCGTAGCTTATAAAGATTCAAATCGTGATGGATATGAATTTTAAAGACCCAGAGATAGTTTTTCAAGTTCAAGTAAAACACAGTAATCAAGTGAAATCCTATGGCTTTCTAAAATTAAAACCCCAGAAATAGTTTTCTAGCTTGGGTAAGATCTTAAAAACCCGGAGATAGTTTTCGAGAGTGCACACCAATTATATCGAGGTGATAGCAAAATAATTATCCCCAAATGATAAAAGATTAAATCTTTGGAATATAATCCCAGAAACGGATGAACTTAAAGTACCTGAACTGAATTTCAGCCGAAAAAAGTGGAAGAATCGACGGTTTCCAGATTCCTGATTTCTCCTCACCTGAAATCCTTAGCAGAAAATAAAGCTCGAAAACTGAAGCTGGCCACAAACAAGATATGATCTAGTGTACTCAAGGATCAATCCTGACACAGAATTGCAAAGATAAGGATTTCGAAAGGAGAAAAAAAGTCGCATTATGAGAAGGAAAATGAGAGAAAAATAATTGTAAGACGGAAAAGATGGTAACTACAAATTTCATCCCTCAAATTTCACAGTATTGTTATTTTGATCACTGGATTTATATATTTTTCTAAATTTGATAATTAAACTTCTGAATTGTTCATTTCTTGTCATTCGGTCGTCAAATTAGAAATAATAGGGTGATGTGACCGATTTTATACATGAATTGTATTTTGCTGACGTGAAAATTACTTGTTGGTTACATCATTTATTTCCTTCTTCTTTTCCTTCTTCACAAAGATAAAACTTCTAAGATTTGTGTTGTTACACTGATATTGGATTGACTTTCTTTAACGTCTTCTTCAACCACTCAAGACACTGATAAACTCATCTTATCATTCCTTATCATTTTATCAATTTAGATTTTTTTTTAAAAAAAATCATTTTGCTCAATTTTTTTTAAAACCCACAAAACTAAACCAGAAACTCATAAAAAACAAATCCTAAATACAATCTCCATTACCTGATCATTGTGTGACCAAAATATATGGTTCATCTCCTCTTCCACCTTCTCACATTGGGATTTAGAAAAAGGTGCGCTATCGTAAAAAAAAAGCAAAAGTTTTGGTATCTTTTTATAAATTTTTTAAAAAATAAACCCTCATGCATAATGATGTTAATTATTTGGTGATAAAGTGACAAAAAAATCAAACAATTAAAAAATCGGTGATCAAATTATATTTTTTAAAGTTGAGTGGCTAAAACAGAAATAAAGTTAAAGCTGAATGATGAAATTTGTAGTTTACAAAAGAATAAAGAGGAAAGAAGTCAAAGGCGTGTCTTTATTTGTTAGTAGTATATTCTTTCCGACCACCGCAAGGTGTTTGAAAGGTAACGCTAGAATTTGATTCGTCTCCAGTCTGATGAAGAGAAAAGTCAAAGACAGAAAATTGAATTGGTAAGCTTAGACCAAAGGCGGAACCTTCTCAGATATTTCACTTGTGGAAAATGGTAATTGCCACAAAAATTAAAGCGTACATATGTTGATTAAATTTTGTTCAATTATTTAATTTGATAATTAAATTTTTTAATTGTTTTAATATTATCATTAAATTTTTAATTTTGTTTCAATTTGACTACTGAAGGCTTAACGGGTGTTAAGAACATGACAGAACAATTAAAAAATTACATAATGACATATTTAGTCCTCCACGTTTGCACATTCAAACAATTTAATCATAATTTAAAAAAATAATAAATTTAACCCTCAATATTTACACATTATTTTAATTTGGCCCTATTTTTAATTAAAACAATTAAACCCAAAACCTTAAATCCTAGGCTTAAACTCAAAACCCAAAACATTAAACCCATAAACCCTAAACACTAAACACCAAAACCTAAATCCATAAACCCAAAACCCTAAATATAAAACCCTAGAACACTAACTTAAAACCCAAAACCCTAAACATTAAACTCATAAACCTTAAACCCTAAAACATTAAACAATAAATCTAACCATAAAACATATAACATTTGACCATAAACCCTAAATTCCTAAATCACTAAACCATAACCCCTAAATTTAATTTTTTTAAGGTTTAGGATTTAGGTTTAAGTGGTTTATGGATTTAGAGTTTATGGATTTAGGATAAAGTTTAATGTTTATGTTTGGGGTTTAAAGGTTTTCATGTTTAGGGCTATGGTTAGTGTTTAGAGTTGGGGTTAGAGTTTTGTGGGGTTTAGGGTTTATGGTTTCATGTTTAGTTTTTTGGTTTTAGGGTTTTTAAGTTTAGTGTTTAGGGTTCTATCTTTAGGTTTTGGGTGTTTATGGTTTTAGGTTTGGGGGTTTAGGGTTTAGAGTTAAATTATTTTAATTAAAAATAGTGTCAATTTGAAATGATGTGTAAAAATTTATGGTTAAATTTATTATTTTTTTGAATTATGACTAAATTATTTGAATGTGCAAACATGGAGGACTAAATGTGTTATTATACATTTTTTTACTCCCTCTGTCCCACAAATATTGTCCCTTATTGACTTTTTTAAAGTCAAAATTTTTAAAATTTGACTATAATTATATTAAATATTTTAAATAATTAAAATTTATAAAATATATAATTAAAATCTACTTGATTAAAGGTTTTTAAAATATATATTTTTATATTTTATCAATAATAAATTTTAAATAATCACAAGTCAAAGTTTAAAATTTTTGACCAAAAAAAAGTCAATAAGGGACAATATTCTTGGGACAGAGGGAGTATTTGTTTCTTCACGTTCTTAACACCCGTAAAGCCTTCAATGGCCAAATTGAAGCAAAACTAAAAGTTTAATGGTAACATTAAAGCAATTGGAAGTTTGGTTACCAAATTGAATAAATAAACAAAGTTCAGTGACCATTTGTGAACTGTACCCAAAATTAAACATTTTCATTCTCCATTAATTTATGATAAATTTAGACAACGAAAAGGAAAATTATATATATCCAGATATTGAAAAAATAAACTATCAATTTAACTTAACAAATATTATCAATATCTGATTCATCAATCGATTATTTTTTATTGAATATACTTAGAACATCCCTTTTAATCTTATTTTTTCTCTCTATTCACAATGTTATGGTTTAAATCGTAGACGTTATTTAAAAGATCCGACATCTATCCTATTAGACCCCTATAATTTTAGAAAAATTCGAACAATTATACAACCCATTGTAACACCCCGACCCGGATGTCACAATTGGGCCTCAAGCCCAAATCAAAACCATAAAATTTGCAAATAGATTTAGCCCAATAAGGTATTTCCAAAACACTTAGACCCAAAAGTTGAAAACATGGATAAACAATTTAAATCGTCACAAAGGCCCAACCATACCAGAAAACAACGATTCCGAGCACTGAGCATACAAAGCTCAGTGGTACGCATCTACTCTACTATACTCCATGCTAATCATAAACATAAGCATGCAAGCTAGTACGAGCAATAAGGATAGATAAATAAACATGTAGCGCTACTACTAGTCGCCTAAACACATGCTCTCATTGAAGCAACACATCAAACACGACACACAAGGCCCAACCATACTCAGGATCCCACCGGATCATCCGAGCGAAACACACAATGTTATCATCACAAACCTGGAGTGAGGCCTGGTGTCACACAAACTCAGAAACGTACACTCTGAGTGAGGCCTGGTGTCACACAACCTTAGGAACGTACACTCTCTCTCTGGGTGAGGCCTGGTGTCATACAGCTTTAGGAATATATGGCCATACTCTGCATCTCTCCTAGAGTATCATCAGATGAGGCCCAGTGTCACACAGCGTCAAGAACGTACATCCGATATCTCTAACCATGATGTTGCAACAATTTTTCTCTAGGTATCCGGATCCCACCAACCAAAGTGACTCAATTACACAAGTGCCCTTACTTGGCATGTAACCACACACGATCCACCGATGATCCCTATGGTTGCTATTACAAACAATTAGCTCAACATTTACTGAGTTATTACTCATTATGCTCGTATATACTTAATCTCATTCATTGGCTCCATTAATCCATGTTATCACATTTATTCAAGGCGTAATTCAATTATTAATATTCACATCGATTCTCATCCTTAACTTGCATTTATAGATTATTTATCATAGGGTATCGGTACTCGTAGACAAGTATTGATACGGTACCATCGGGTATCGGTACTCACACGCGTACTGATATTGAAACTGGTCACTAGAAATCTTTAATTTTCACAAGTACATGTACGGGTCGACCCGTATCGATATGACCCCTAATCGCGTACCGGTATGGCCCAAGATCGTACTGATACCCTATGTATGAGTTCGCACCGTTTCCTTGAATTATGATTTTATAACACTTTATTCGATCCCTAAAGCTTATGAAAGTCATTAGGGTTTGTTTACTAACGTATTTAATCAATTAATATTAATTACCAGCTTCATGATCATTTATTTAAATATTACCAATTATTAGTCCATTTAGTATAATTTCCATCGAATCTCATCAATCTACTCAAACAAGCTTACAAACCATCACAATAATCTCAATCACTCGAACAATCATCAAATAATCATACAAGTATCTCAAACGACCATACATAGTCTCTAAATCCTCCATAATAGTCTCAAATTTTCACAAGCTCATTAGACATCTCTATATTTGCCAAGTCTCGTAATACCAGACTCAACACATGCTTATTTTCATCTACCTATTTTGCAAACACTAACAAGCAAGGCAAATTCACTTATGATGCTCATGAAGCATTTCGGAGTTTGAGGTGTACTAACCTTAAGCCGATATCACTAAAATTCTCATCCTAGCTTCCCGAATATTCCACTTGATCCGATATTCAATCTTAAATTGTAATACCCCCAAAATTTGATGTGTTGATTAAGGGTCATTTAGTACTAAGATAAGGGCTTGAAAGCTTACTTAGTGACTAAAATGACAAAAATGCAAAAGTTAGGATTTTTCTCAATTTTGGACTGTAGAAAATAAATTTCTGAGGTTTTAAGGTGTCATATGATAAAGAACGAGTAAAATAGGATACTCGCAAAATTTGATTAAAATCCAAGGAACAATTGAATGGGAATTCAAGGTTACAGTTTAGTGACCAAAATGATAAGTTTTTAAAACTTGGGTGGTACAAGTTGAAATATGAAAAGTTGAAGGACCAAAGTTGTAATTTCCCAAAATTTAGGTGTTTTATTTCAGAAATAGATAGAGTACCCATTGGTGTGGATAGAATGAGGAATTACTGGTTTGATCCGATATTTCGATTATTGGGAAATCACAGTCAAAGTTTAAGTGGAATTTAGACACCCGGATCGAACTGAAAAATTATGAAATTTTACCATATGATAGAGAAAGGTTATAAAAGTCATTTCAAAGTGTTGGAAATATTTTAGTTTGATTCAGGATGAATCCTATAATTATTTTGATTAAGGAATTTAATTAGTAACCGATAAAATTCTTGGCATTTATCGGTAAATCGGATTAAGCTAAAATTTCAGAGATGATTCCATAGACTTTGGAAGAGTTATAATATATTATTTTATGAATATTTTGAAATTTTATCAGTAATTATTTTATCCTGTACATAGATTAAACAGATCATGGAGAAAAATCTAATGTAGATCCCGGGAATAAAAATGCAGTATAAGATATCGAATTTCGATTGAACTGCAAAGTTAAGCGTGCTAAAGGAATAGGATGGGAAACCTATTGAGAAGGTCTTATGTCAGTACTTGAGACTGATAAAAAGGAATCAGTTCGATTTAATATTATTCGTATGGATATCTGATAAAGACTTATTAAGAGAATTTTTATCCGATAAAGATTTCGGGTAAAATTATCAGTATAGTGGATCGAGTCAAAATTTTATGTTTGAATTCATAAATATGGAATATTTTATTTGATAATATTATTTTTTCAGATATAGAAATAAGGAATTTTTAGATTTTATTTGATAGCCCGATGAAGGAGAATCGCAGAAGAAGTAGTAAGTGAATATCGGGAAATCGGATCGAATCGAAATTTCAGAGGCTGCACCATAAGTCACTGAAAATTTATAAAATATTTTTTATGAATAAATTATTAATTGGTGGATTGTGATCTAACTAGAATAGTTGGATTTTTACAAAATGGCAAAATTAGTGATTTAAGTGACTAGTTTTGGTAGTTTGGTAATTTGGTCACAATGGCAATTTTGAAATATTTTGAAAGTATCATGGGTAATATGATAATTTCCCATGTGAAAGCATTACTCTATTTTGGTTAGAGTTGAATAGAATTTGGTTGGAAATGAACTAGAATGGTAACTTGTAAATTATGATTCAGTTGGAGGTTAATTTTGGAAAATGACAAAATTGAATAAAAAATTCAATTTGTTATTACATGTGGCATAAATTAAAAAAATGAACAAAAATTTTCACCTTCCTCCTCTTCAATTCGAAATAATAGAGAAAAATGGGGGGGGGAATACACAAAAAAATTTCCTAGGCATTTTGAAGGCTCCCTAACAAGATTCAAGGTATGTTTTTGATAAAAAGTTGATCTATTTTCAATTCTCTTTCATTTGATAGTAATTTTATCAAGAGTTATGAAGATTTGATTATGTTCTTGAAGAGAGAGAAATAGGATTTCATGTTCCATGTTTAGATTAAAGCTTGAACTATGCAAGTTTAGTGTTGTAGAGATGAAATCAAGCTTAGATTGTGATTAATTTCATGTTTAAGGATTAAAACCCCTAACCCTAGAATTTGGGATTTTATTTAGGGTTTTGAATTGATGATGAAAATGAAAGATTTATGATATTAGAAGCTTGATTTTGATGCTAGAATGAAAAATCCTCAACTAGTCCTTTAAGTGACTATTTTGGCATGCTTGGTAAATTAGGGAAAATATTGTGAACATTACCCTAGTGATGGATTTGAAGAGATTATGAATTTAGAAGCTTGATTATGGCATTTGGACTAAAATAAAGTCTTTGAAAAGTTTAGACACCCAAATTTAGCAAGTAGGAATAAATTGGGGATTTAAATGTTAATTCTTGGAAATGAAGAATATATGTTGGAAATTTATTTAAGTATGTTAGAATGTTGTTGGATGAAAAATGAGCCTAGAGAATCCAAGTGACCAATTCAGCAACATGGAAGAATAATGGGAAAATTTTATGAAAATTATGATTATGAGATTTTATGAATCGAATATGTTGTATGAAGTTAGAATTAAAATTAGAATACATAGGGACCAATTTGGCAAGCTTCAAAGTTAAGGGACCGAATCTAAATTTTATGAAATTGGAGTGTATTTATGTAATTAATGATGTTGGAGATGTGAAATTGATGTTAGAATGCTAAACCGATGTTGAATCGAATTAGTGACCATTTTGACAATTTGTCAAAATCAAGTGACCAAATAGGAAAATGAATTCTTGGATGGGGATTAAATCTGATTTTTTTTAGATAAAATAATAGAATTAAGGTAGTAATGTTGATTTGAGGACTAAATTGCAAATTTAAGAAGTTTGAATCCTTACCTTTGCATTTTAGTGAATATTTTGGCAAAGAAAGAAAATTAGAGAGAATTATTTTGAATAACTATTTGATGAAGAAGATGATGAATTGGTGGTATGAAGTAAGTAATGGAACTAAAGTGACAAGTAAAAAATAAGAAGAAGTTAGTATAAATTAGAAGTTAATTATGGAAATTTTTTTATGTTAAATGATTAGATAGCTTGATTGAAATTTTGTTGGAAATGAATCTAACAAATGTTTGTTTATATTTATGTGGATAATGAAATCAAATCCGAATCAAAGAAGATTCGAGGTACTATGAAGGAAAGGATCGAGTAAAATCTAGTAAGGCATGCTAATAAATGGCCCAGGTGAGTGTAATTTTATTTATTTATTTATTTATTATATATGCGAGATGAATGAATGCATTTTTATCTGTTTATATATATATGATGTGAATAAGACTTGCAATCAGTCAACTTTGATAATAATGAAAATGTATGTTGATCAAAGAAATATTAAATAGCATATGTGATACATGGATTTAGCATAATAATTTATTTGAGATAAATCGGATTACAGATTTTGGGTATGAAATGTTCATTATCGAATTATGGTTGATAGTATTGATGAATTGGATATTGAAGGTGAAAGTATTATATTGTTATGCCCAAGAACTAGTGAGACAATGTAGGCACTACGGTGCTGAGACAATGTAGGCACTACGGTGTTGTACGAGGAACAAAAAGGGCGTCCTCAAGTACGTACTCATCTCAATCGCTTCGTCGATGCAGATGCTACGGTGTTGTAGACACTACGGTGTCATGATGACTCACGTACTATGGCATCACCTGATTTTGTACTTTGGACTATATTAGAGAATATGAAATGCAAATGATTGCATGATGAAAGTATGACTATATTAGAGAATATGATGTGCGAATGATTGCGTAATGAAAGCACGACTACTTGATGTTCATGAACCATTGATATCAGGATTCTTAAGATAGTCATGATATATGATTATTCCTGCATTACAGATAGCGTGATTTTATACTTTGGCTATAATACTTGAAATGTAGGTATGCAATTAGTTAAGCTAAAAAGCTTAATGTATACAAGACTGATAAGATAGATGGAATCCTATGATTTGAATATTATATTGGTTAAATAAATTATACATGCAAGGTAGTTCTATACATGTTTAAAATGTTATCAACTGTAATTGGAAATCGCTTGCCAATCTGCATAGCTGTGTTATTATAATCATTGTTTTACATTATTATGATTATGCCTCATTAAGTTATATTTAACGTGTGTTTTGTATCACACGTAGGTACTTTGGAATAGATAGCAGAGGAGGAGCTACACATCATTGGATCAAGTTAGTCGGTATTATCAGTAAGTATCACCACATCCTAGTATAGTGGGGCATGTATAGATGTAAAATACGTAGCTATTTTGTATGATCTAGAAGCATGACTTTGTTTGAGGAATTAAGAATATTAGAAAAGATACTTCAAATGATTTTAAACTTAGTTGGTTGATTATCGCGTAGCGATTTTAAAATCAAGAAAGGGTCTAGACAACATACATAGTTTTCACCCTGAATTATATTTTCATTTTAATAACTGCTTAAAGTATTTTATAAACCAATTCAGGGTCGAAACTAGATGACTCTAGATAGATTTGTAATTTAATGAAAACCGTGAAAGGGTTGTTTAATCAAATTAGTTTTGCATACTAATAAAAAAAGAATTTTACAAGTCTGAAAATCAATGTAAAATCAGTTAGTAACATCTTTAATGTGTATTCTAATATCGAATATACGTTAAGGGTGTTACATAAATAATCCTCGCATATCAATTGATACCATAAGTATCGCTTAATCACATACTTTAATGAATTCAAAAGGTCAAAAGCGTAAAAATAGCTTAACGAGTTCGAATTTGACAAAACAGACTGCACCAATAGACTTAAAATGTTGAGAAACCCCCGAGTAAGGTCTCATTAAAAAGTCAACAACCGGTCAACAGTAGTGGCGGCGGCGACACAGTCAACGCGGCTTGGACGACTGGTCAACACGGATCATGGCTCGACTGGTCAATGCGGCTTGGACTACTGGTCAACGTGGCTCACGGCTCGGCTGAAACAATTCAAATGGCTCAACTGCAGCAGGATGAAACCCACGCGCGGCCGGTGGCGCGTGTGGCGTGCTTCGGTGGCCCGACGAGTGGCGGTGGCGGTGGAAGAACAAGCTTTGACGACTCTTCAATCTCTCCACCCCGACGAGTGGCGGTGGAGACGATGATGGGGCGATCACCGACGGTTACGTATGGACAAGTTATTTCTGATGGCGTTGACGGTGACACTCCCGATGGTTTGAACGGCGAAGAAAAAGGGCTTGAATGCTTCAACCTTCTAAAACTCTCTCAACCCCATTTTTCCACACTTTTTACTTTCTCTCTCTTCATAAAAATCTTACTTCCCTTTTTCTCCCACACCCTTTATTTAAAATTCAAAAACCACATCCCCATGAAATAAACACATGTCTTCCCCATTTTTAATTATACTCAACTTTTACTCCTTATTCAAATAAGGATTCAAGACCCGAATTATTAATCCAAGATCTAGGTCGTTACACCCATACTGAACTCAAAGTTGAGTGTGATAATAATATAATGATATAAGTAGGGTTCTTTTTAGTATAAATGATTGATATGTATTTGCCTCTTACACCTATGCCTGCTCTGCTGTGCAAGGAAATCTGGCATGCTTGTATATGGCATTGGACTTCCCCTTTGTAGCTGTCTTTTAATAAATCTTTATTACAATATTTGAAAAACTATAGCTTTGGTCATGATTTTGCATATGCTACATGCATTTATTTCTTGTTAAATTGTTGAAAAAGCATCTGAATTTCATAAGTTTGGATTCATTGTGAACGTTTCTTAGATATAATACCGACCTAAGGCCAATAGCAGAAAATAATAAACATTACCTCAATTAAATGTGATAACAGCAGGAACGTAAGAGAATCCGATTCTTCTAACACGATGTTAAGTCTAAGTCGTCACAGCAGTGTTCCGACCTCTACGCAATCCACCCGAATGAAATGAATAATATTTTACTTCTCTAACTGTTAGAGAGTTTTTTTAGCAATAGACATATACTTGGATGCTAGACCTTATGCCTTTATATAGCATTCAAAATCCTAATTCTAATTAAATTCATATTCATTAAATATACAATATTTAACCAAATATAATTAAACATGTAGAATCTAATTCTACTTTAATTAGGTTTCTTTAGGGATATATATATATATTAATAGTATTTAATAATTACAGTAATTATCTAGTATTAAAATATATAACCAAAATTATCTATATAATTACAATAATTATAATAATTTCGGTTTTAACTAATTTCGTGTATAACAAGTTTGCACACATGCTATCTAGTCGATTTTTGTTCGTTTCAATCATAGGGTGTGACCCTTGTAGGTTCATGTAACGTTAGCAGTAATATCTAGAACAATTCTAATATTACAAGCAATGAGTGACATCTATCAATACATCATTGCTACCTAAGTTATAGGAAGTCGCGGTTCAACATAACCTCTTCGTGATAACTCATGTTCATGTATTACATCATTTTGTTCTTTATATCTAGATTGGACACAAGTCATGGAATAGTCACACTTGTATAGTCCATCTAATATTTCTTGGTATATTGAGCAGACTATTTTAAACGAATAACTATGATATCTCATATCAATTTATTGGAGCATGGCCATGCATTTCTAGTCTCACTCAATCAAGTGGCCTATGATATTACTCATATTACTCAATCAATGAGTGACATCTAGCAATACATCATTGCTACCTAAGTTACAGGAAGTCGTGGTTCAACATAACCTCTTCGTGATAACTCATGTTCATGTATTACATCCTTTTGTTCTTTATATCTAGATTGGACACAAGTTATGGAATAGTCACACTTGTATAGTCCATCTAATATTTCTTGGTATATTGAGTAGACTATTTTAAACGAATAACTATGATATCTCATATCAATTTATTCGAACATGGCCATGCATTTCTAGTCTCACTCAATCAATTGGCCTATTATATTACCCCTATTATATAGAGGGACAAATCATATCTTGATCAACCATATCCCGCTACATAGATTATGACATATCCAATATCAGTCTTTATAGTGTAGTCAGTTACGACAGACGTTTGACTTATCAAAATATGTCACTCACAATGTTGAAATAATGATGATCTCAAGTCTGAGGATCATACATGTAGTTATCACTATAAGCAATGTTGTGACTATCACATAATAATCCAAGAAACATGCTCATAGCGGGTCAGTCCAGTATGTCGTTCTCTAACACATACTTATGTATTGATTTTGACATCTACATGTCTATGACAACACTGTGTCATCAATCAACTACATATTAGCCTTAATATATTATTGTTGTCAATTCCCATAATAATACTCGACTAAGGACATTCAAGAATAACCATATTATTCTAAGGACTTTATTATAATTCAGTTTATTTATGAGCAGAATAATAACTGAAATAATAATAATGGCTTTATATTAATAAATAAAATAAAATAAATATGTTTTTTATAATCATCTTATGATTAGTTTTTGGGCATACTCTAATATACTGAACTCAAAGTCGAGTGTGATAATAATATAATGATATAAGTAAGGTTCTTTTTAATATAAATGATTGATATGTCTTTGCTTCTTACACCTATGTTTGCTCTGCTGTGGCAGGAAATCCGACATACTTCTATATGGAATTGGACTTCACCTTTGTAGATGTCTTTTAATGAATCTTTATTACAATACTTGAAAAACTATATATTTGGTCATGATTTTGCATATGCTACCTGCACTTTATTTCTTGTTAAATTGTTGAAAAAAGCATCTGAATTTCATAAGTTTGGATTCATTGCGAATGTCTTCTCAGATATAATACTGACCTAAGGCTAATAGAAAAAAAAACAATAAAAATTAATCTTCTAATATACCACCAAATGCACTAATCGTTGAAGTTTATATTAATAATAGAGTTAATTGCACTGCATGTCCCTAAACTATAGTCTTCATTCTAAATTGATCATCAAACTTTTAAACATTTTAATTTTATCCTCAAAACATTTATTCTAAATTGGTCCTCAAACTTTTGAGCATTCCGGTTTCATCATAAAACTATGACTCTCATTCTAAATTGGTCCCCAAAACTTTTTGAATGTTTCAATTTCATCCTCATATTATCATTTATATCTTAGGTGGAACATCGGGTGGGCCTAAGGGGACCTAGCCCACCCTAACTTTTTATGAGCTAATTACATTTTTAACCCCTGAAAGTTTTGAAATTATTAAAATTAATCTTGGTCACTCACAAATTTTTTATGGTTTAGTTTTTTAAGACCCTATCAGTTTTGAAGTTAATGGAGTTAAGTTTTTGTCAAATTTTCTAGTTTAATTATTTTTTAAGATATGTAAATTTTGAAATTAGTGAGATTAAATCTCAACCCTCTATTCTAAGTTTATCTTTAAGGGATTGTTAATTTTAAGGATAAGCAACTTGACCCCTCATATAACTTCATTCTTGTTTCGGCCCCTCCCATAATGTCATCCTAGTTTTGCCCTTGGTTTATATCACATCATATTATTACGTAATAATCATCAATGTTTCATGACAATTAACAATTTTTATAATGATTTTTATTAACATAAGATATGATTAGAATATACTGATAATTTAGGGGTAAAATTGGAACATTCAAAAAGTTTGAGGACCAATTTAGAATGAGAGCCATAGTTTGAGGATAAAACTGGAATTCTCAAAAGTTTGAGGACCAATTTAGAATGAGGGTCATAGTTTGAGGATGACATTAAAATGTTTAAAAGTTTAGGGACCAATTTAGAATGAAGACCATAGTTTTGGGATGTATAGTGCAATTAACTCTTAATAATAAGGCAAATTCATTAAAACGAAAAGTTTATTATTACAATTGAACCAAAATTCTTAATTTTGAGATTTATTTCTGTAACGACCCAGATTTCTCGAGTCAACAATGGGCGTTGACCCGAGTCTTGGACCATACGTTGGGTCGAATGTTCAGGTCATGTTAGGCCTTGTTGTTGGGCTTCTATGTGTAGTTGGGCTTGTTTAAGGGTTTTGGGCTTGGCTTAGGATGAGTTTTGAGGAAGGGTATTATGGTAAAATCATAAATGAGGAGACAAAGGCTGATGGCATTGGTTAATTTCTGTAGAGGGAAAAGAGAGGTGAAGTCACCTTGTCTCCATCTCCCTTCTTATCTTTTTCCTCTTCAAACTCCATTCCCAAACACAAAGAAAAGATGGAAACTTGTTGTGGTGGAGTGTGAATCTCGGACTGAAGAAAGATTTTATCAGCATCAAAGGATCTCTATTTTGAGCTAAGCATCATTGGAATTGGTGGAGGTTAAGTTTGGAATCTTGGACCAAGAAGAGGGGTGGTAAGAGCTTGGTGGGAGCTTTATTTTGGGTTTTGCTTGTTGAGGTCAGTACATCTCTGACTCTTACATTTCATGAGCCTCATAAGATGATTGCTTTGTGTGGTTCATAGTTTTGGGTTGTATGGTTGAGGTTTTAGAAGCTTAAAACCTCCCATTAATGGTAAATTAAAGATGAGATGTTGATAAGGCATAAAATGAATAGAAAACCACCTATTATACTCTCAATAACTTGTAGGATCATTTTGGGACTTAACCATGGAGGTTAAAGGTGGAATTGAGGAAATCCTAAGCTCCAGATTTTGAAATCTGGGCTCGCGTACCGATACAGGGTGATAGCGTATAGGTAGGCCTTCGTTATAAGGGAGACAGATTGTAAAGGGCATACCGGTACACCTTCTCGTGTATCAGTACCCCTTACTTAATAAGGATTCTAGTAACGCTTTGGCGTACCGGTACACTAAGGGTGTATCGATATGAACTGTTGCATTGCCTGAGAGAGGCTTAGCGTACCGGTACGAGTATGTGAGAGTACCGATACGGGGGTGGATCGGTACGGCGCAATCCTAGTACCGATGAAGCATACCAGTACAGAACGTAGCGTATCAGTACGGCTTGTGGTCTAATTCTTTCTAACCTAGTTAGCGTATCGGTACTCATAGGGGAGTATCGATACCAAGAGGGCAGTATCGATACTCACCCTAGAGTATCAATACTCGCTGGGCAATCTGCCCAAGAAAGTTGAGTTCGCGTTCGGGGGTTCTATAATTCGAGGTAAAGGGCCCTAGGGGTCCGTTAGGGTGTAAAATGAATATTAAAGCTGAGAAATGTAGAGTTAAACCCCGTGTGAGAAATAAGCGGTTAATGGATTGGTAATTATTGAGTGGATCGCTTGTTTAATCACCCTTAGAGATCCGTGATGGATCAGTTAATGCTATGTGGTAGCTTGGGGTGTGTACTGAAGGAACACCCATATAGAATGGCTGCCGTGAGTAATAAGATAATCTAACAAAAAAGGCATAACTAAATCCTAAAGACATATTAATTATTATATCAAATGAGTCATGCCTTGGGGTATTGGTAATGGTTGGCTGGATGCCTTTTATCTCTCAGTGAGATATATTGATGCTCAGGGGAGCATGTAGTATCATATATGTCTTGGTTAGGAATCTGGATGTCCTAGAGTCAGTGCAAGGGCACTTAAATAAGGGGATAGGTACTCCGGACTATGTGATTTAGATGCGGTCTGAAGCCTATCCTTGGGTTATGTGATCAGGATATGGAAATACAAGTCGGGGCTATGTGAGCTCAAGTAACTCAATGGGCTATATGATCTCGAGTAACCTGGTTGCCTATGTGGCCTCGGGAAAAGACTGTTTGTTACTATTATGATCCAAGTATGTCTAGGACGTATCTGTGGCTATTGTGATCCGGATATGATCATAACCTAACGGTTATGTGATCACGAATAACCCAACAGTTGTGTGAGCACGGGAAAATAGTAGGGCTTCGTTGGCCAATAAGGAATATATGTTATTTACGTTGTCGTATGAATGTTAGATGTTGGCTATTTTTACCCTTGGGCTATTTGATCAGGGTAGGGTTGTTACTCGACGGGCTGTGTGATCTCGAATATAGGTTAGATAACCCTTAGGCTATGTGATCAAGGTATGGGACGTAACTCTATGGTTGGTGGGACCTCTAGTATGGTAAGCATGGGACAGCTTAATGGTCTTCTTATAAATAGTGGTATCTTGTGACGATTGTAAGCTCTAGCTAGGATAGGCTAGAAGATGATCCTTAGATGTTGAGAAGCCTTTCTGTGCACTCTTGATTATATTATCATGCATGCTTGTTTTATGATATTCATGAATTGTGGTAGAGTAGAAATGTACCACTGGGCTTTGTTAGCTCAGCGTGTGGAATTGGGGTTTTTCTGTGCGTAGGTTAACATGTTGCTTTGGAGGAGCACATCGAAGAGGATTTCCTAGCACCAAGCCAGTTTTAGAGTACAGTACTTGACGTTTAGTTTGGACTGAATGTATTCATAGGAACTTACCATAGTCGAGTCTGTATTTTATTTTGATTTACTGTTATTTGGTCAAACGGTGTATTTTATTCGAAACTTATGTTTTGTAAACCCTTTTAATCTTATTATCTATGTGGATTTTATGAAAATTGATCATTTCGAGAATTGCCAACTCGTGGTTTTAAATGGGCAATTTTGATGGGTCAGTTTTGGATGACCCAAATGTGATGCTTCGAATCCGGGACGGGATCAGAGTGTTATATTTAGTGGTATTAGAGCTTAGGTTTAGTCAGTTCTAGAAAACCCTAGGGTGTCATAGAGGTTGTAGTAAGGTGTCTAGTGAATACAAGTCCCAAAATTTAAGTGTACTTTATAAGACTGGGAATCCTGATCTGCCGCCTTGTTTGTTGTGTTTTAGAAAAGGATCGATGGAAGGTGAAACCGGTAGTGGGGAGGCGGGTCACTTTTGTGACCTTAACTCTGCCCTCTTTCGTGTGGTACAAGCTATTCTGAGGCAATCTGAGATGCCTCACAAGACCCCTGTAGAGAGGCTTCATCGTTTTGGGTCTAAAAGTTTCGAGGGCTTGGGTGAGGATGACCCAATCAAGGCTGAGTAGTGGTTGCGTGACACACAAAGAATCTTGAGGCAGATGAAAGAAATCCCGTAAGATGATCTTGATTGCATTGTTTCCCTTATTAAGGGCAATGCACACGAATGGTGGGAGACCGTAGAGTTGGGTCTACAGCCTACGCTCCCGACATGGGATAACTTTGTGGATGAGTTTCAAAAGAAGTGCATCAGTGAGGTATATATGGATGAGATGAGGGGCCTTTAATAGAATGATTCTTGCATATATATACTGATATGCTCTAATTTTTCTTTGTTTACAAGCATAAGAAACCATTTAATGCATGAACTATTGATGACTGCTTGGATATGATATTCTGCATATTATCTGGTTTTTGCATATCCAATTTGGTGAGGGCCGTTGAGAGAGCGTATGGCGGCAGCAAGCAGAGTGGCCACGTAGCGGGGAAGGTGAAGAGTTATCACAGCCAGATCTAATATGGGCCGTTAGATTAGATTTGATCTAACGACCAAGATTCCTCGAACATGGATGGCCTAGATGTGATCTTCCAGCCGATGCGGAAGCACTAGACCATGCCACGTGGCGAATGGCAGTTGAACGGTCTCGCGCGTGGGATATTGGACGGTCTGCGCGTGCATCATACGCGGCTGCTGAGTGGGCTTCAATCTGGACTGTTGGATCAAAAATCTGATCCAACGGCTCAGATGCGGCTGCGCACAAAAATAAAAGAAATTAGGTTTTTGTATCAGATATGAATTAGGGTTATAGGGTTATTAGGTTTGGGCCGGTTTGAGCCTTGTAATTTAAATATTTTTTTGGGTTTGTAAAAGGACTAGACTATTAAAAATTAGTTTGGGTTTTATAGTATCTGATCTATTTTAATTCCAACCCATCAATATTAATAATAATAACATATATAACATTAATATATATTCATATATGCATATGCACTTATACTCATATACATACAATAATTAATAAGATAAACATTCATACATGCAAATCAACATATATACATGCAAACATATTAACACGCATAAACACATATATTAATACGTACACATTAACACATGTTCACAGACGGAAAGATACAATAATAATGATGCATATATAATAGACATACACATACATTATAATAAGCACATGTACATACATATACTACATGCATGCCCAAATTCATGCAATAGCAATGTATACTCAAAATGATAACAACATATGCATACCTTAATACCGATATATATATATATAATTAATCTAATACATGCACATGAACCCACATATATACACATACTATCACTCGTACAAATAAACAATAATACATACATACTAATATATAATAATTATCATATTACTATAATATTTACAACCGGGACAAAAATGAGTGATTATAGCTACCCCTCTTTGCTTTTTCTTGTGAAACGAGAATAAAGCAAAGGCCAAAAGCACTCGTTTTTTGTCCTACTTCCCTGTTCTTGGCCTTGCAATCACGGGTTCTTCTAGAACCTTCCGCTCTTCCTCGGCCAACTCTTCAAACTTTAATCTCTTCAATGCCCCGATTCGTACTCGTCTCGACAATATAAAAGAAAGCTTGGCATCATGCCCGAAGGTCTTACTAATGGCCCGAAGGTCTTATCACCGTGCCTGAAGGACTTACCCGTGGCCCGAAGGACTTAAAATCTGGATTCACACCGAAAGTGGCTACCAATCTTCCTTAAAATCTAGATTCACGCTAAAAATGGCTACCGGAATCCCTTAAGATGATGCCCCGGTTCTTACCAGTCTTGACATCACAATAAGGTTAGCATCATGCCCGAAAGACTTACTGATGGCCCGAAGGACTAAAAATCTGGATTCACGCCGCAAATGGCTACCAATCTTCCTTAAAATTTGGATTCACGCCAAAAATGGCTACCGATATCCCTTAAGATGATGCTCTTATTCTTACCAGTCTTGACATCACAATAAGGTTAGCATTATGCCCGAAGGACTTACTGATGGCTCGAAGGTCTTATCACCATGCCCGAAAAACTTACCAGTGGCCCGAAGGACTTAAAATCTGGATTCACACCGAAAATGGCTACCAATCTTCATTAAAATCTGGATTCACGCAAAAAATGGCTACCGGTATAAATAAAATCTTCTTCTTCAACATGAAGTTGCAGATCAAAATCTTTGGAAATCTTCAAATATCTATTTAAACACAAGCAAAACGCCTTTAAATTAGCATAACCATATCTATATGATTCATGCAGTGTAAAACTCTTTTTTTTCTTTTTTTTTCTTTTTTCTTTTTCTTCTTTTTTTCTTATTTGTCTTTATTCCCTTCTTTCTTCTTTTCTATTTCATTCTATTTTGAAATCCTATCCCCTGAAAGGTCATTCTTCGGATTTCTTCATTTAGTTCTCTCTGCGGTATGCTCATTAATCTTTATTTTATCAATCAAGTACCCACGCTTTTATCTCTCGTGCGCAAGTAACTCTCTTCTTCTTCTTTGGGGTCTCTACCCACTTTGCAAGTCTTTCTTCTAGTTCCCACTCTATCCTCAGGTAGGGACTTTTACCATTTTTCTCGCCTCCACATTGCCCCATCCAATCTCTGGGCTAAACTACTTCTAAGTTCTTGACCCAACATTCAGAGTCTTGATCTGTCTCAACATTAGGGCAGGCGAAATGCCCTCACGCCCTGAACTCATTTATGAAATCTAATCTTTTTATAGCGTCTGAGCGGTAACCAACTCTCGGTCTCTATACTTTAATTCTCATTTAAAATTTGTACAAAAAGGCAGTCGTTCGCAAAAAAAAACTTGGATAAAATGTCAAGCATCTTTGAAAATTAGTGCTTAAAAAACACTATAGATATCTTAAAATCATAGTTTAGAAAAGAATGTCAAACATTTTTGTTGGTTTGAAATAAAATTCGAAAAAATACCAGACATTTTGAAAAATTAATGTTTGGATGATTTGAGATTCTAAATGCCAAACATTTTTTACAATTGATGTTTGGAAGTAAATGAAAAATGTGTAAAGAATTGAAATTTGAAAAAAATGCACCACGCTTGGAGGAAGTACTCAAAGAATTAAAATTCGGAGAAAACATGTTAAACATTTTTGAAAACTAATGCTTGGAACAAGTGGTAAATATGCAGAAGAATTGAGTTTTTTTAGGGGTTAGACATTTTTGAAAACTAATGTTTAGTCCTACTAGCAGAATTGTATGTTTAGAAAATCTGGTCTATACCGGTGATGTAAGCATATGCATGGTCTCCCCTAGTCTATTTAGGCTTTCGAGAGGGAAACTTCCCATACCTATTTTCTATCCCATTTAAGATGGCTCTCTTGATCTCACCACTCATTATGCCCCCCGTCCTTCCCTCATTTGGGTGTCGATCAGGCATTTCGAGGTCTGATACTCCCTGAAGAAAGGTTAACCCTTAGGCGGGATGTAATCTGAAGACTTTCTCATTTAGATATATATAAATGATCAAAATGGTCATTGGAGGCTTGTACTGTAGACCACGTGTCATGCTTTTGCACTTGCTTGATCAGCATATGCTCGTATGAAGTATTTTCTTCTCTTTCGTTCATCGGATCGCTCTAGACTGGTCGTTTTTGGGTTTTCACCCTAGAGTTCATTTTCTTTCTCTATCTTCAAAACTGATATTCACTTGAATGAAGAAGTTTGTATGAATTCTTTGGGATTTTTCTTTTGATCAAAGCCTTCATCATGTGCTTAACCTGCTCTGATAGGATACTCTTTTTCTTTTATTTTTTGGGGATTGATCTAGACTGCCCATTTTTGGGTTTTTACCCTAGAGGTCATTTCTAACTTCTGTACCTTCGGATCGATGTATTTTGGTCGACTTTTGATACCAACATGCTTAGGCAGATCACTTTTTTCTCTTTATTTTCTGGATCACTCTAGACTGCCTATTTTTGGGTTTTCACCCTAGAGGTCATTTCCTTTTTCCTTTACCTTCTGACCAACTTGCATTCTAGTGGGCATTAATGCTTGCTTTCTGCCCAAAGGTGATCAGTCTTTCAAGGTTCTTCCCAATTGAGATTTCCTGACGTTCCTTACTTATTTCTTCTGGCTAAGCTTCTCTCTTGTATTGTCTTAATGTATTCTTTTCTCTTCTTTCTCTTTTTTTTCTCTTTTATTCTTGTGTTCTTACTTTTTTCTTATTCTTTTTCTTTTCTTTTTTTTCTTTTCTTTTATTTTCTTTTTCTTTTTTTCTCTCTCTTTTTGACTATTTTAGGGTTTTCAGTCTCAAACCTTTCTTCTCTTATTGTATCTGTATCAAACCTTGATGTTTATCTCTGCTTGGAAACAATCGGTTCTCCATGGTTCTTCTAAATTGATGCTTATTTGCTAGGGGTTTTGTTGCGTGTGATAAGTGCTACACAATTGTGCAAGTATACACGTCGCAAGTAATAAAGTGATATGAGTATCGAGTATCGTCTCCACAGGGATTGGTTTGGGCCACTTTGCTTAAGTTACTGCACTGTGAAAAGTAAAAACACAATTAAGGGATTATAGGAGTTTAACTAATAACTAAACTAGAAAGCAATAAAGTAAAAGAAAAGATGAGATCGAATGAGAGAGATAGGCCAGGGTATCGTGAGTTGAGGTGTGATAGCCAATTGGATCGTCTTGGTAAAAGAGTGCACGGGCAACTCAGTTGCCGTGCCAACTTGCACAACGGGGTTGCCTTGGCAACTAATCGATGGTTGCCTGGGCAACTACTTGGGCGTCTGGGCAGCAATCTTCAAGGTTCGGCAGAGCGTTCTTCAATGGTTTCTTCTTATCCCTAAGTCGAAACTCTAGCTACTTGTGCATGCCTTGATAATACATCTCTGCATGAATCAAGGGTGAACAACAACCAATCTTGCGCTCCTCTTAGCCGTTGAAATCCTTGACTTATTCCTAAGCCGGATTAATCTTCACCATCAATAGATTGAATAAAGATCATATTCATTCGTTTCTTGAATCTATCTCTCCCGATATTAGATAAATAGATGAAGTTACGAGATCCTTTCCCAATTCACTCGCAAACAAGAATAAGAACCAAGAATGAATAAACCTTGAATAGAAAGTGCAAACTCTTATTACCTAAACAAAATCCAATAAACAAAATCCAATTGTTTTTCACAACAACAAAACACAATAACCCCAACCAATCAAGTTAGTTCATGGCTGGGTTCAAAAGATATACAAAGAATAATCCCCAAACCATGAATCTAATGGAAGCAAAGAAGAAGAAGAAGAAATCGAACTCTCTCCCCCTTGCTCTCTTGTCGAAATTTCTCTCCTCTTGCTCTATGGTGTTGTCGAAATTTTCCCTCTCTTCCTCTCTATGGATTGTCGAAATCTCCATCTTATTTATAGGGCTAGGCCAAAGTCCTTCTTTGAGGAGGAAGTTAAGTTGGAATTAAATTATCTTTAAAGAATATAACTCTTTATTATAATTGTATTCCTACTAGAACTTCTCCTATCTTCTTGGAATTTAATTCTTCTTTAATCTCTGCATGGCAATCAAATTCCTTTGGGTTTGGGCTTTTCTCCACGTCATCTTGGGCTTGTCTAGTCATCAATTTCGACATCCCTATTGCATTTTCTCTTTGTCGACAATTGCCCTGGCAACTGGCTCGGCGTCTCCTTCATGCATTGCCCTGGCAACTAGCTCGGCATATCCTTCATGCATTGCCCTGGCAACTAGCTCGGCATTGCTTTGGCAAGTGATCATGCACATACACACACAAAAACACACCAAAGCAGCATCTTTTTCCACAAAAATCACCAAGTTATGTAATCAAGCTCAACAGTGGAAAGAAACATGAATTAATGCATGAATAACTAATTATGCAACTAATATGAGCATAAGTCTAACAATAATATGAGTAAAAAGGGTAATAAAAATAGTACTTTTGAACACTTATCACGCCCCCAAACTCGAACTATTACTTGTCCTCAAGCAATGTAAACTAACAATTACCTGGCAAGACTTTAATCATCAAAGACGTGCTTCAAACTTGAATTCAAACCTCGGAACCGTGGCACAAAGTACGATCACCTTTTAATTTTTCGGATAACACAAAAATTACCCGAAACCAAACTATAGTGCTCGTGACAATGTGTGTGCGTAGTTGTGAACAAGTTGATTTTCAAGATTCGATGTGAACAATAGGCTTTTATCAATTTAATTATCGGGGCATTTATTTTTATTTTCACTAGAGCCAATTTCGGGCACCTCTAGCAAAGTAAGCAATTTCTCATTTTATTTTAGTCGACTAGAGCCAATTTCGGGCACCTCTAGCGATTCTTTAATGTGCATTAACTACTAGAGCCAGTTTCGGGCACCTCTAGCAAGAAAGTGCATTTACTACTAGAGCCAGTTTTTTGGCACCTCTAGCAAGAAATTAACTTTTAATTTTCAATTTAAATTTACCCAAATTTTAAGCAACCTAAGTTCACTAAGTTTCTTTCAATCAACAAGCCACAACCGTGTAAAAAAAATTCAGCATCATAGTAAAATTCTAAGTTCTTTTCATGCAATCCTAAAATTAAAGGTTATTTCAATTAAGTGCAGTGGCAAAAATTCATCATTGGATATTCAACAAGTCTTAAGCAATTAAATCCAATTAAAGGCATGGCAAGTAACATATGCAACCTATATGTGATTGCTAAAGATGAATGCAACTAAACATGAAACTAACTAGAAACCAACACCCCTTCCCAAACTCGAGAGAAGCATTGTCCTCAATGCATGTAAGAGTGAAACAAAAATTTAAAAGAAACTAAATGAAATGAGTTAGTCAAAGAGGTCGTCACCTCGAGTGATAAGTTTCTTTTGTGTCGTTTGCTTGATTCATTTTTCAGTCGGTGGTTGAATGCTGGTACCGTGTGAATAGCATTGCTTTGATTTGATCCATGTTTGCCGATGCAGGTTCACTTGCATGGGCATCAGTAGTTGCCGAAGCCATTGTTGTTGCCTGGGCATCACCAGTTTCTGTTGTGGTTGTTGTGGCAAGTAGTCGGTAGTAAATTTCCTTAGCATGGTGGTTGTGAGTCTTGTTGTGGAAAAGAAAATAAAGAAAACCTGGAAACTAAAGATAATGAAGAAAAATAAAATATCTCCTAAAAATAAAAATGAAAATAAAAAGAAAAGAAAATATTGAAAGGAGAGCATGCTCAGGCATCTCCTAAAGTGACCACTTCTAATGTTACTGCATATCTGAGAAAAATTGAGGAGAGTCGTTTCCGATACTTCTTATAGTCCATCCGTACCCTCCATCGGGTGACAATATTGCCCAAAAAGAGTTGGGCCAATGTGCTCCCAGCTACTCCCTTTTGCATTACCATGGTGGAGGTGTCTTTCTTCTTTGTTCGCTTGTAGTCCATGTATACTCTCCACCTTGCTACTATTCCTGAAGGCACAAATATATTAATAGGAAAAATTATATCCATTCTCAACCATTCAATTACCTCATTCTTGTCGACTTCTATCATGGTTGGATGTAGCCTTTGTTGTCGTGGCAATTGCTGCTCAAGCCAATTGCCGTGGCAATCAGTTGTCAAATTTTTCTTTAAGTCAAGGGAAGAATCAATTTTCTGAAGAGCTTTATGAATTCAAACACCTTTTTCTTTTGGCCTCTCAAACATCTCCATCAGTAGAGATTTCGATGGCTTCAAATCTACCAACCTCGGTTCCTCAAGACATACCTGCAATGGACGAGGTGACTTTTTAAAGAATTCAAAAGGTTCAACTACTACCTGCTCATATTCCATTGGCAAAGTATTATCATCTCGTTGATCTTGCATGTGGTCGTGTAATTGCCGTGGCAATTGTAGATGAGAGCAATCTACACATTCCTGCTTCAACATCAACGTTGTAACTTTCTGGGCATCAGGTTCCTCAGAATTTGTTGTAGTATTGTTGTTCTCAGCTTCACCGAGTGTTGTCGCGGCATTGCTCTGTTCAGGCTCCTCAATCACTGCCGAGGCAATTTGTTGTTCAAGCTCATCATGTGTTGGGCAGTCTCTCTCATTGGCATCCTCTTGACTTTGAGGTTTTAGTTGTTCCTCACACATCAGAGAGATTTCTTTGCATTGCTCCTTATCCTCTTGCCTTAGGACGTCAGTATCCCTAGGAATGAATTGTTGGTGCATATTATCCATGGCATATGTGGATCTCCCCAATTGATCTTTTGAATCCCCTAAGGTTGCATCCCACTGAGTTATCCTCGTATCCATAGATTTTGATAGCTCTCGAATCTCTTCAATTGATCCGTCAAGTCTAGCCAATGAAGCTAGTAACGTTTCCTCCAAGGAATTGGAATGCTCTTGAAAAGGACTACATTGCCATGGCATAGCTGTTGCTGCGGCAAAATTGTTATGGTAAAAAAAAATTTGAGCTTTTTGACCATACCATGAAGAATTTTGCTGTTGGTTCCCTCTATGGTCCTCCATGTAGTTATATGCACCGAAAATGTGAGGGAAATTTTCAAACACATGATGTTCTCCACACATAGCACAAGATTTTTCTATGGTATAAGTTCTTTGGGCTTTTCTCGGTTGGTATAGGTAATCATCAAAGGGTGCAAGGAACTCTTGATTGGATTGATTCATATCTTCCAACATCATCTCTCGAATAGATTGGCTTTTATTTCCCAACATGTTGATGTCCCTTAACTTGTAGCGCACCTAATTTTTTTTTGTTGATAAAACAAACAAAAAGAAAAGTTAGTAAAACTAATAGAAAAAGTGCAATTACAAAAACAACTAACACCAATTGCCAATCCCTGGCAACGGCGCCAAAAACTTGTTGCGTGTGATAAGTGCTACGCAATTGTGCAAGTATACACGTCGCAAGTAATAAAGTGATATGAGTATCGAGTATCGTCTCCACAGGGATTGGTTTGGGCCACTTTGCTTAAGTTATTGCACTGTGAAAAGTAAAAACACAATTAAGGGATTATAGGAGTTTAACTAATAACTAAACTAGAAAGCAATAAAGTAAAAGAAAAGATGAGATCGAATGAGAGAGATAGGTCAGGTTATCGTGAGTTGAGGTGTGATAGCCAATTGGATCGTCTTGGTAAAAGAGTGCACGGGCAACTCAGTTGCCGTGCCAACTTGCACAACGGGGTTGCCTTGGCAACTAATCGATGGTTTCCTGGGCAACTAGTTGGGCAACTACTTGGGCGTCTGGGCAGCAATCTTCAAGGTTCGGCAGAGCGTTCTTCAATGGTTTCTTCTTATCCCTAAGTCGAAACTCTAGCTACTTGTGCATGCCTTGATAATACATCCCTGCGTGAATCAAGGGTGAACAACAACCAATCTTGCGCTCCTCTTAACCGTTGAAATCCTTGACTTATTCCTAAGCCGGATTAATCTTCACCATCAATAGATTGAATAAAGATCATATTCATTCATTTCTTGAATCTAACTCTCCCGATATTAGATAAATAGATGAAGTTACGAGACCCTTTCCCAATTCACTCGCAAACAAGAATAAGAACCAAGAATGAATAAACCTTGAATAGAAAGTGCAAACTCTTATTACCTAAACAAAATCCAATTGTTTTTCACAACAACAGAACACAATAACCCCAACCAGTCAAGTTAGTTCATGGTTGGGTTCAAAAGATATACAAAGAATAATCCCCAAACCATGAATCTAATGGAAGCAAAGAAGAAGAAGAAGAAGAAATTGAACTCTCTCCCCCTTGCTCTCTTGTCGAAATTTCTCTCCTCTTGCTCTATGGAGTTGTCAAAATTTTCCCTCTCTTCCTCTCTATGGATTGTCGAAATCTCCATCTTATTTATAGGGCTAGGCCAAAGTCCTTCTTTGAGGAGGAAGTTAAGTTGGAATTAAATTATCTTTAAAGAATATAATTCTTTATTATAATTGTATTCCTACTAGAACTTCTCCTATCTTCTTGGAATTTAATTCTTCTTTAATCTCTGCATGGCAATCAAATTCCTTTGGGTTTGGGCTTTGCTCCACGTCATCTTAGGCTTGTCTAGTCATCAATTTCGACATCCCTATTGCATTTTCTCTTTGTCGACAATTGCCCTGGCAACTGGCTCGGCGTCTCCTTCATTCATTGCCCTGGCAACTAGCTCGGCATATCCTTCATGCATTGCCCTGGCAACTAGCTCGGCATTGCTTTGGCAAGTGATCCTGCACATACACACACAAAAACACACCAAAGCAGCATCTTTTTCCACAAAAATCACCAAGTTATGTAATCAAGCTCAACAGTGGAAAGAAACATGAATTAATGCATGAATAACTAATTATGCAACTAATATGAGCTTAAGTCTAACAATAATATGAGTAAAAAGGGTAATAAAAATAGTACTTTTGAACACTTATCAGGTTTCTTCATGTGTCTCCCTCTTTTCTTCATTGCATTGTTCAACTTAAAGCGCTCACTCTTTATTGCTTCAGTTTTCTGCCTGACATTTGTTCTTTGCTTGGTTTGCTTGCTGATCCTAATACTGTCTTCGATCACTTTCTTTCTGGTGATTCTATGACCTTCATATCCAATATATCTGGTCTCATTTCTTCTTGTTCGTAAGGTGGAAGATTGCCATTTTTCGTCTCATTCATAGACATCGAGAGAAAGTCTTCAGGGGTAGAAGTTTAAGGTCAACACTTGACTCAAGGATCTTAAACGACAAGCACCTGAGAGGGAATTTCCTAAAATGGGAATTTCCCATTATCTAAACACTCATTTTGTTCCTCTGTCAGCCTAAACGGATTAGTGGATGCTAACATTCGCAATATCCCCTACGGTATTCAATTTCTTTCAAAATATAAACAGTTCAGAACTGGCCTGAATCTAAATTGAAAGGTATGTTTATGACATAATAAAATGGTATGTGTCCATGTATGCTTTTTTATATATATGCGTATAGGAGAACAAAAACTACCCCATAACAATGAATGAAAAGTGCAAAGAATCAAAGAATGCCAAAGCAAAAACATTTTCTAAATACGATTTTCTAAAAATAATTAGACATATATCTTTAAAATATTCTTGCTGCTTTTGGGCTTAAGCCGTAGGCTTTTTCAATAAACAGTTCAAAAGGAAAAGAACAAAATGTGGTGAATCAAACTACCATTTTTGAAAAAAAAAAAGTGAGACATTCCAGCATAGAGACCATTTCATTCCGACCTTCTTGGATTGATGCAGACTTGCCCCAATTCTTTTGTTTTCCACTGCTGGATTAAATCTTCTGTTAGGACTCCTTCGTTGACTAGCTTCTTAATTTCTTCTAGCAATGGTCTACACTTCGTGGTAGGATGCCCTGGTGCCCCCATATGGAAATCACAGATGCTATTCGGGTCAAAACTATGAGCAGATGGGTCAGGTATGATTTTCATCGGTCTTGGAGTGAGATAGCGACCTTCAACTAGATGAGGAAATATGTCTACAATATATACCCCAAATATCTCCAAGTATGTGCTTGTTCAGGGTATTTTTCTTGATGACTCAAAAGGATTTAAATTTCTTCTTCTCTTACGATTTCGATTGTCCTGGAGACGACACTCATTTATCTCTATGTCTTCTTCCTCTATTTCTTCATTATTTTGATCCTTAGACTTAGGCCCCAATTTTTCTTCTCAGATTACGTAGTCTATTCTTTCCCCTATCATCATAAAGTCTTCAAATTTACTTCTTGATTTCTCTAACATTTTATCAAAAAAGATTAGGGGAAGTGTCGCGTGGAACATGGGCGTCATTTCTTCTTCGACTATAGGAGGCTGAACTTGGGCCGCCAAACACCTCCATCTTAGAGCATATTCCCTGAAGCTTTCGTTTGGTCTCATTTTTGTGCTTCGAAGATACCAACGAGTCGGTGCTAGGTCTAAGGCATACTTATATTGGCTCAAAAAAACACTGGCTAGGTCACCCCAAGACCGAATCGGATTTCTGCTCAACTGGTTGTACCATATTACAGCGGGCCCCACCAGACTGTCATAGAAGTAATAGATCAGCAACTTTTCATTCTTAATGTAGCTTTCCATTTTTCTGTAGAACATAGTCAAGTGAACCCTCGGACAACTTGTATCGTCATACTGCGCGAATCTGGGGACCTTGAAATCCAGAGGAATGACCAAATCAGAGACTAGGCAAAGCTCATTTATATTGAAAACGCCTATTTTTCTTTCTTCTTGAACTCCTTGACTCTATCCTCTAATTGGTCAAGACTCAATTTTTTTACTCGTTCTATTTTTCAACTGATTCTGCCATCGAATCCCCAAAGATTTTAGATTCCAGGAGAGGAATATAATGATAAAAATGCAATGAATGCAATGAATGCAATGCTAAAATGTAAATATGAATGCAATAAATTATTGATTCCAAAAGTGATCCCTATAGAACATCATTCATTAAGACCAAAAAGGTTTTATTACATCAAACATTGGATATTTACAAATACTGATGAGCCCTAACCCCTAACTCTTTAACTTCGTCCAGCAAGCGAGTCAACTTTCCTTCGCGATCCAATGCCGGATCTAAATTCTGACTTAATGGCATTGCTGCATCGGCCAAATTTGCTACCTGTTGGGCCACTTTACGCGCTTGGATCATATAAATCTTCATGTCTTTGTCTCTTTTCCTTTATTTCTCGCTCGGCCTTTTGCAACTTGAAAGTTACCTTCTCGACACTTTCATAACCTGCCTGCTTGTAAGCTTCGGCACGGATATTGCTTGTACGCAAAGAAGTCTTAAGTTCTTCTATTTGTTCCTTGAGCGTTGCATTTTCTGTTTGAAAGGTGCGAAATTCATTTTCACTCTGCTGCAGACTTGATTTCAGAATCCCGTTCATATATAGACTGCCTTCTAACTCATTCTTGAGAATGTCACGTTGGCTCTTGACTTTTTTCAACTTTTGTAACAATGATCGGGTTCTATTTTTACCTACCTGACCTTTTCGCTTCTAATTCCCCATATTGTTCTTCAGTTGTAGGATGTCATTCTTCCAGTCTTCAAAAGTGTCACCCAAACTGACATTCCGAAACATACAGTAAAGCTCATGATACCCATCTTGTAGACTCTTCAGCTTCTCATTCAAATCATCTCTCTCTTGCCTGAGCTGGTCGTACTCGAACGAATGCCTCTCTTCTGGGATGCCCCTATCTTTGGTCTCTAGATTTGACTCGTCCTTATTCAACCCTTGCCCTAGGTCTTGGTTCTTCTTTAATTTTGCCCCTCGAAAAATGGCTGGCTCACTGTGAAATCGAGGTTGTCCATCTTCGAAACTTAATACACCCATATTGACAAGATCTTTAACTTGGTTCTTTAAAGTCCAGCAATTCTCTGTAGTGTGGCCTGAACTCCCTAAGTGGTAACTGCACCTGGCTCGGCTATTGTAACTTTTTGGGTAATGTGGTTCCTTCAAAACAGACTGAACTAGGTGATAAAGTTCTTCTCAATAAGCATCGGGAGCAGCTCAACGTACCTCACAAACCTCGAGATATGGTTCTTCGTATTACTATTTTTTTTTCTAAACCTTCCTCTATTTTTTGGGAGCTTGACTAAGATATACCTCCCACTGGTATGTTGATGTGAACCACAAAAGGGTTCAATTTGTCATATTTACCGATGTTATTCTGCTTGGGAGCAGAATTTTGACCATCGGTACCTTTATTTTGACTCTTGATTGAATTTTCTTCTGGCTCTACGGACCCCTTGCCTTTAGCCATAGTACTCATCATATTCATCATCTCGGCCATTTGTTTCTTCAGCTCTTGAACTTTATCTCGATCACTACTAGTATTAGCATCGTCTATCATGTTTGGCCAGGAGTCTTCAGATGATTCCTCATTTATCTTATCGGATCTAGCTTCATGACCAGATCCCAGATTCGTGTCCTTTGCTATCTGATCAGACAACCCTTTGTCCATTGTGAACAATTTTCTAATTTTTGGGCAATCACTTGCGAATCAATACCCTATGACTGTATGAGGATGCAAAAATGCAAAAAGAAAACAAAACAAAAAAGAAATGAGTTAGTGCCGAATAAGAATATATAGACAAAGAGATAAAACATAGAATTACATAAAGCATCGAATAAAACAACCCTATTTAAAATCTAAAATACCTAGGGTATCCACATGGCTCTAAAGTGGTGGGTTTTCTATACTCTCTACATGCAGTTTTGGTACTAAAAGGTACCTGAACTGTCCTCACTGTCCCCAACTAAGGGTAGCAAGGCCCCAGTCATCACCCATTATAGGCTCCTCTCAACCGGGTTCAATTCAGAGGGACTCATTCCCTTATGTCCAAACGGGGAAATGATATTCCCATGAAAACATAGAGTATTAGAGCCCCGAAGATACTTGCTAGGCCCATATGGGGGAACAATATCCCCTCGAAAGCAATAGCATTTTCCCCTCACTTAGACGGTTAGGTTTATATGTTAAATTTTTAAATGCGTTAAAATAAACTCGCATCTATAAACAAACATTAGTTTAGTCGTCACTTTAACCCGTAACTTTTGATATTAGTACATCGGTAAAATTTTTAGCTAAACTATTTTTTTAATAAAAATCAAAACCAGTACCCAGCGGAGTCGCCATGCTATAGCGACTATTTTTTGAAAAGGTCGAAGGGTTGAAGGCCGCCGCTACGAAAATTATATGTTATATATTATATATTAAAAGGGGGTTGTATACATATAAATAATCGCTATAATATAAATATATATATATATATATATATAACTAATATACAATATACATATTAGGTGAATATAAAAAAAAACATATACATCATAATATAATGTACTTATGTAAAATATTTACCATAATATATAGAAAACATTGATATAATATACATGTTAGATATATAAAAACTAACAGATACACTATACTATAATATCCTATATAGATAAAATGTACATAAAAATAACTCTAAATGACATAATATAAATATATGTATAACATAATATATAAAGATACCAAATATATACATATTCCTATATAAACATATATACATATAAATATAACATAAAGTAGTATATGCATATATAAACATATAAATACAAGGCGACAAATTAGAAAATTAAATAAAAAAAAGCATATGTATCGAACTAAACTAATATCAACAAGCATGAATAATATATAAAACAAATGGTAACCATATAAACGAAAATAAATATTAAACTAAAAAACACAATAAAGTATCAAATATATAATAACAATTACAAATATAACAAAACATCATTAAACACTAAATATACAAATAAAGACTAAAATTAACTAAAATTAAAAGAACCAGGACCAAAAGGTAATTAACCCATAAAGTCAGTTTTAAAATTGAAAGAAGAGGGACCGGATTGAAAAATAGCGAAAAGAAGGAGGACTGAACTGTAATTTATCCTTTGAAAGTTATTAGAACGAATTAGGGGCGACATTAAAAACATGCTTGAACTTAGGAGGACCTTTAGGGTAATTTACCCATGCGGCGAGACATATTTGAAAATATCAAAAGGGCGGAGGGACTTAGGGGTAATTTCCCCGTTTAAAATCTGATTTCAACTGATATGGGGACGAGATCGAAAAGAAAATATGAGTTTCAGGGACTGAAAGTGCAAATAACCCATGCGGCAAGCCCAATGCTAAAAAAAGAAAAGGCGGAGGGACTTTAACCGAAATAAACCCTTTTTTGAAAAATAAAGTCTATAAATTGGTTTTATCACCGGACAGTGGCCGCGGCGAGGATAAACTCTTAACCCTTTGTGTTTTTTTTGTTATTATTTTTGTGTTCGAAAGGCATGCAAGAAAAGAAGTGAGAAAAATTACCACTGAACTCTTGTTTTTTTTTGTTTTTATTTCATCCGAATTTATCTGGCCTTTAATACAATGATTCTTGCATATATATATATATACTGATATGGTCTGATTTTTCTTTGTTTACAAGCATAAGAAACCATTTAATGCATGAACCATTGATGACTGCTTGGATCTAACATTCTGATATTATCTAGTTTTTGCATGTCCGATTTGGTGAGGGCCGGTGAAGAAGCATACGGCGGCAGCAGACGGAGCGGCCACATGGCGGGGAAGGTGAAGAGTTATCACGGTCAGATCTAATCTGGGCCATTAGATCAGATTTGATCTAACGGCAAAGATTCCTCGAAGATAGACGGCCCAAATATGATCTTCCAGACGATGTGGAAGCACTGGATCGTGCCACGTGGCGAGTGGCAGATGAACGGTCTGCGCATGCATCATACGCGGCTACTGAGTGGGCTTTAATCTTCAATCTGGACCGTTGGATCAAAAATATGATCCGACGGCTCAGATACGGCTGCACACAAAAATAAAAGAAATTAGGTTTTTGTATCAGATATGAATTAAGGTTTTAGGGTTATTGGGTTTGAACCTTGTAATTTAAATATTTTGTTGGGTTTGTAAAAGGACTGGACTATTAAAAATTAGTTTGGGTTTTATAGCATCTGATCTGTTTTAATTCCAACCCATCAATATTAATAATAATGACATATATAACATTAATACATATTCATATATGCATATGCACTTATACTCATATACATACAATAATTAATAAGATAAACATTCATACATGAAAATCAACATATATACATGAAAACATATTGACACGCATAGACACATATATTAATACGTACACATTAACACATGTTCCCATACGGACAGATACAATAATAATGATGCACATATAATAGACATACACATACATTATAATAAACACATGTACATACATATACTACATGCAAGCCCAAATTCATGCAATAGTAATGTATACTCAAAATGATAACAACATATGCATACCTTAATACCGATATATATAACATTAATCTAATACATGCACATGAACCCACATATATACACATACTATCACCCGTACAAATAAACATTAATACATACATACTAATATATAATAATTATCATATTACTATAATATTTACAACCCAGACAAAAATGAGTGATTACACTGGTCATCAAGGAAGAGTTTATCGGCATCAAAGGATCTCCATTTCGAGCTAAGCATCATTTGAATTGGTGGAGGTTGAGTTTGGAAGCTTGGACCAAGAAGAGGGGTGGTAAGAGCTTGGTGGGAGCTTCATTTTGGGTTTTTCTTGTTGAGGTCAGTACATCTATGACTCCTACATTTCATGAGCCTCATAAGATGATTTCTTTGTGTGGTTCATAGTTTTGGGTTGTATGGTTGAGGTTTTAGAAGCTTAAACCCCCCATTAATGGTAAATCAAAGATGAGATGTTGATAAGGCATAAAATGGATAGAAAACCACATATTATACTCTTAATACCTTGTAGGATCATTTTGGGACTTAACCATGGAGGTTAGAGGTGGGATTGAGGATATCCCGAGCTCTAAATTTTGAAATCTGGGCTTGCATACCGATACGGGGTGATAGCGTATCGGTACGCCTTCGTTATAAGGGAGACAGATTTTGAAAGGCATATCGGTATGCCTTCCTGTGTATCGGTACCCCTTGCTTGATAAGGATTCTAATAACGCTTTGGCGTACCGGTACACTAGGGGCGTATCGGACGCACTGTTGCATTTCCTGAGAGAGACTTAGCGTACCGGTATGCGTATGTGGGAGTACCGGTATAGGGGTAGATCGGTACAGGGCGATCTTAGTACCGATGAAGCGTACCGGTACGGCACATAGCGTATCGGTACGACTTGTGGTCTAATTCTTTCGAACCTAGTTAGTGTATCGGTACTTATGGGGGGTATTGATACCAAGAGGGAAGTACCGATACTCACCCTGGAGTATCGAGACTCGCTGGGCAATCTGCCAAAGAAAGTTGAGTTTGTGTTCGGGGGTTCTATAATTCAACGTAAAGGGAACTAGGGGTCCGTTAGGGTGTAAATGAATACTAAGGATGAGGAATGTAGAGTTAAACCACGCGTGAGAAATAAATGGTTAATGGCTTGGTAATTATTGAGTGGATCGCTTGTTTAATCACCCTTAGAGATTCGTGGTGGATCGGTTAATGCTACGTAGTAGCTTGGGGTTCTTGCTGTGTACTGAAGGGATGCCCATATAGGCTGGCTACCGTGAGTAATAAGAAAATCTAACGAGAAAGGTGTAAATAAATCCTAAAGACATATTAATTATTGTATCAAATGAGTCATGCCTTAGAGCATTGGTAATGGTTGGCTGGATGCTTCTCAGTGAGATATATTGATGCTCAAGGGAGCATGTAGTATCGTATGTGTCTTGGTTAGGAATCTAGATGTCCTAGAGTCAGTGTAAGGGCACCTAAATAAGGGGATGGGTACTTCGGGCTATGTGATCGAGTACATCCGACGTATCCACGGGCTATGTGATCTAGATGCAGTCCGAAACTTATCCTTGGGCTATGTGATCAGGATATGGAAATACAACTCAAGGGCTGCGTGAGCTCGAGTAACTCGATGGGCTATGTGATCTCGAGTAACTCGATAGGCTATGTGATCTCGAGTAACCTGATTGGCTATGTGACCTCAGGAAAAGACTGCTTGTGGCTATTGTGATATAAGTATGTCTAGGATGTATCTGTGGATATTGTGATCCGGATATGATCCTAACCCGACGGTTATAAGATCACGGGTAACCCGACGGCTGTGTAAGCAAAGGAAAATAGAAGGGCTTCGTTGGCCATTAGGGAATGTATGTTATTTACATTGTCGTATGGATGTTAGATGTTGGCTATTTTTACCCTTGGGCTATGTGATCAGGGTAGGGTTATTACTCGAGGGCTGTGTGAACTTGAGTAACTCGATGGGCTATGTGATCTCGAATATGGGCTAGATAACCCTTGGGCTATGTGATCAGGGTATGGGACGTAACTCTATGGTCGGTGAGACCTCGCGTATGGTAAGCCTGGGACGGCTTAGTGGTCTTCTTATAAATAGTGGTATTTTGAGACAGTTGTAAGCTCTAGCTAAGATAGGCTAGAAGATGATCCATAGATGTTGAGAAACCTTTATGTGTACTCTTGATTATATTATCATGCATGCTTGTTTTATGATATTCATGAATTGCGGTAGAGTAGAAATGTACCACTGAGTTTTGTTAGCTCAGCGTGCGGAATTGTGGTTTTTTTCGTGCGTAGGTTGACAATTGCTTTGGAGGAGCACATCAAGGAGGATTTCCCAGCACCGAGCCAGTTTCAGAGTACAGTACTTGACGTTTAGTTTGGACTGAATGTATTCATAGGACCTTACCACAGTCAAGTCTGTATTTTATTTTGATTTATTGTTATTTGGTTAAATGATGTATTTTATTCGGAACTTATGCTTTGCAAACCCTTTTAATCTCATTATCTATGTGGATTTTATGGAAATTGATCGTTTCGAGAATTACCAACTCGTGGTTTTAAATGGGAAATTTTGATGGGTTGGTTTTGGGTGACCCGAATGTGATGCTCAGGATCCGGGACGAGATCGGGGTGTTACAATGTCTCTACTAAAACTTGCGAATATATTTATTGTGGTGTTATATTATTAAATATTGTTAAAACTAAAATATCTCTAAAAGAGTTAGGCCTAAAAAGCATCTTTCGAAGAGAATGGGCCTTGTTTATAGCTACACACAACCTTACATTTTACCCATACAAGAATTTGGGCTAAATTCTACCCTTAAGTCATTATCCAAATACCACTCAATCCAAAGGCCCAATCATATGCCCTTCCACCATGCTTACAAAACTAAATGTTCGGTTTTCACCAAGCATTAATGCCAAATATTTTTATTTTTGGTATTAACATATCTATTGTATTCATGAAGTCCATGGTCGCTTCTTTCAATAATATATTTTGAAAGGTTTTTTAATAAAAAACTAAATTCTATTAAAATAAAGAAAGGTTCACCAAAACACACTCAAATTATGAAGAGAAATTTGATTACTAGGTTTACTAAGAAATTTCATATGAAAAAGAAAAAATTAAAATCTTCTTTTTATTATGTCCTCTATCATATATAGAAATCCAGCAAATAAATCTTCTTATATCCATCCAACTAGACACTTAAGTAGTGATGTATGAGAGGTGATCAACAAAATTAATCTTACGGACTGCTCCGCTAATAGTTCTGAAAACATCAATAAATTGTCATAAAAGGAGATCTAATCATTTGGGACCGTTAATCTTCCATGATCAAGGACATACATCGTAATGATCGTTACACGAATAATGGCAAACTACCTCAAAGGTATATAAGAATCGTCTGCGAGACAAAGAAAATTTGTGTTATAAAGATAGACGAAACAAGACGCAGTAAGATAAACAAAAAAGAAGGATACAAAACAAAGTGATTCATATTAGGAACAAAAAATAAAGGAAATAAGGTAAATAAAAAAGATCACCATCGATCGAAAATCAATACAAGATTAATGCATCGTCAATAACACCAAAAAAACTTAAAAAATGATGGTAGAAAGGAGAGAAAAAAGGATATTTTTTACCAAACATGAAATATAATTCATTGAAACTAAAAATACATAATAAAGCCCGAATAGAATGGCCTAAATAGTGGCCCATAACAAAGTAGGTCTACACTGACCCAAACAGAAAGCAAAGACAAACATGTCATAGGGATTCTTGAAACATTAGACTGAAAATTGAGAAAGCAAATGGCGGCCAACAACATTAAGATATGGAGCCGAAACGTCTCGACCAGACAGAGGATCCACCAAACGGGAGGCCTTGACTGTAACACCTTAAATTCTGATGTTACATTCAGGCCTTAAGTCCAAACCTATTATAATAAAAAAAAGTTAAATTAGGTTTAGCCCAACAAAGTATTTCTCAAAAATATTTAAGGCTAACAATTGAAAATATCAATAAATAATCAAGACGTTACAAAGGAGCTCCAATTTAATTTAAAATATTTGAACATTTGATTTGATTAATACAATTTCAAAATAAGGATTACATACTCCATCACGTAAGGTCCTATGAATACACAGTCCACTAAACACAAGTACATGTTAAATATAGGAAAATGCATAGAAAAGAGAGTTATTCTCTGTTGATTTAATTTCATTAAAACAAATGTACACCGGAAGAGTCTTTAATAGACTAAGTACAAAGATTTTGAGTCCTAGTAGTCTTCTATAAGAGTTCATCTTTATCTACAGTAAAGATAGAGTCACTATACATTTAAACTACTAATTAGGATAATATTTACAGTAGCATAATTAAATCTGCTACACGTCTCTAACCTACACTCTCCCTCAAGTTGTTGAGTATATGTTATATACTCCTAGCTTGGGTGTGAAGTCATCGAAAGTTATTCTGGGTAATGCTTTGGTGAGAACATCAACAAGCTAATATTTTGTTGGAACATAATGAAGCTTTGCAACTCTATTGTTAACCTTCTCATAGCTGAAATGTCTATCAATCTCCACGTGTTTGGTCCCATCATGTTGGACTGGGTTTTTAACAACACTGATTATTGATTGACTGTCACTAAATAATTCAAAATTTTGACTTTCATCTACTTCCAATTCTGATAGAAGTTTCTTTAACCATATTCATTCGCAAATTCTAAGTGTCATTGCTCTATACTCATATTCTGCACTGCTTTGAGACACCACAACCTATTTTTTACTTCTCAAAGTCACTAGATTACCTCACACAAAAGAACAATACTCATTAATAGATTTTTATCTGTTAACTCTCCTACCCAGCTGGAATCAGTGTATATTTTCACTGATCTGTCCTTGTTTTTCCTGAAAACCAGATCATAACTAGGTGTAAACATCATGTATCTAAGAATCATGTTGACTGCTTCTAAGTGTTCTTCTCTAAGGTCACTCATGTACTGACTGACAATACTAACTGAGTAAGCTATGTCTAGTCGTGTGAGGGAAAGATAAATCAATTTTCCTACAAGTTTCTGATATGATTCTCTATTCACAAGGCTTCCTATCTCATCTCTTCTCATCTTCAAGTTCGAATCCATGGGAGTATCTACTGGTTTGTAACCAAGCATCCCAATTTTCGAGAGCAAATCTAGAATATATTTCCTTTGGTTAATCATAATTCCATCAGTTGATCTGGAAACCTCAATTCCCAAAAAATATCTGAGACTTCCAAGATTTTTAGTCTCGAATTCCCTTGCTAGGAATTTCATCAATCTTTCAAATTTTTTTTGTGTTGTCACTAGTGATTATTATGCCATCGACATAAACAATCAAAAAAATTTCTTCTTGTCTAATGTGACTTGTGCAAACAGTGTATGGCCTGCTTGGCATTCCTTGTATCCATTCCTTACAACTACTTTAGCAAACCTTTCAAACCAGGCTCTTGGAGACTATTTTAGCCCATATAAGGATTTGTTTAGCTTGCATGCCTTATGTTTGGTCGAGTGATCTTCCAAACCTGGTGGAATATGCAATATACACTTTCTCTTTAAGGGTTTCATTCAAGAATGCATTTTTTATTTCTAATCGGTGCAGCTTCTAATCCTCATTTGCAGCTAAAAATAGTAATACCCTAATAGTATTTAACTTAGCCACATGTGCAAATGTCTCCTAGTAGTCTACTTATAGGACTGGGTAAACCCTTTGGCTATCAACCGAGCTTTAAATCTCTCTACACTTCCATCTGATTTGTACTTCACTTTGAATACCCATTTGCACACAACCACTTTCTTTTCTTTCGGCAGCTCAGTCAAGTTCCAAGTTTGGTTAAATTGATGAGCTTTAATTTCTTCCTCAACTGCTTTTCTCCACTTAAGACTCTAGAGCTTCCTCCACTGTCTTTGGAATGCTTACACTGTCCACCTTGGCTGTAAAAGCTTTAAAACCATCCGTTAATTTTTTATAAGCAACAAACCTTTCAATAGGATGGTTTGTACATTTTTTCACGCATTTCCTCTGGGAAATAAGAAGGTCCGTTGTATCAATAGTAGGAGCAGAAATTTGAGAAATATTATTACCTTCTAGGTTTTCCAAAGCTGCAAAATCCAATTTCGGCTCTTGACAAATGCTAGGCTGAGTAATAGCTTCTGGAACATGCTCTTTTTTTCTTTTATAAACACTTAGCTGTTTATTTTCCAGCTGTAGAGTTAAGGTTTTTTTAGGAGTCTTTGGTTCCAATCTGGGTGTTGAAATGGGTATGGTGCAAATACTAGAAGTTTTAGGATTCGATGAGGTCATATCTGATGGAACAAAAGAAATAGCAGGATGGTATAAAGGTGTTTGAAAAGGTTGGCTATTTTGATGGGGATAAAATTCATCAAAGACAGGTTGTGAAGGTAAATAATGAGGGGAATGGATGTTGTTAAAGGAATAAAATTCCTTTAAACTCTCTCCCTGAATTTTAGTGGTGGAGAAAAATAGTCTACTTTCAAAAAAGGTAACATCAAAATTTCAATGGTAGAGAAAATAGTCTACTTTCAAAAAAAGTAACATCAAGAGAGGTGTAAAGCCTTTTTGTTGTGGGTGAGTAACATTTGTAGCCTTTCTGACTCAATGAAGACCCTAGAAATACACACTTAAGAGATCTAAGATCAAGTTTACTCCGAGAATGACTATGAACATGAACAAAAGAAGTGCATCCAAATACTCAAAAAGAAAGAGCAGAGAATAAAGGTTTAAAGTGAGGAAAATTAGCAAGAAGGACATCTTTAGGAATTTTGAAGTTTAATGGTTTATTGGGCATCCTATTAATTAAATAGGTGGCGGTAAGAAGAGATTCCCCCCAAAAGCGTTTAGTTACATTAGCAGAAAAAAGAAGGGACCTAGCAACCTCTAAAATGTGCCTTTTTTTCGTTCAGCCACCCCATTCTGTTGAGGGGTATTAACACAAGAAGTAAGATGTAAAATCCATTTTTCCTTGAAGTAGAAACCTAAAGTTTTAGTAAAATATTCATTGCCATTATCACTTTTGAGAATTTTAATAGTACTCTGGAATTGGTTTTCTATCATCTTATAGAAGTTCTAAAAATATTCTCTGCCTCGAATTTTTCTCTTATTAAATATGTCCATATTGTTCTAGAGTGGTCATAAATAAAGGAAATAAACCATCTTGAGCCACTAAAATTTTTAATCTTAGAAGGGCCCCAAATGTCATTATGTATAACTGAGAAAGGTGCAAAAGGTTTAAATTTGGATGGGGCATAAGTTTGTCTAGTGTGTTTAGCAAGTTGGCATATATCACAAACAAAAGAAGTTGGACTTTTATTCAGAAATAATTTAGGGAACAACTTTGCAAGATAATGAAAATTTGGGTGTCCTAACCGAAAATGCCATAGCATAACATCGCTAGAAAATAAAGAATTTTGAAACAAGGTAGATTGAAAATAGCTTGAAGGAACTTGTTTATTTGGAGAGGACCCATCAAATATGTAGAGTCTATTACACAGCCTAGCCTTGCCAATTACTTTCTCCGAATCTTGTGCCTGAAATTCACAAACATACAAGCCAAACTTAATATTGCAGCTTAAATCAGTGGTGAGTCTTCTGATAGATAATAGATTGCAAGCAAGTTTTGGAACATAAAGAACAATATATAACATAATATATTCATTAAGTTGAATTAAACCACTCCCTTCAATAACCGAGAGTGAACCATCTGTTGTTTGGACCGAATATGCAAATTGTACTGCTTTAAATGTGTAAAAAATACTAAAATTTCCTTTCACGTGATCAGATGCCCCAGAGTCGACTACCTAATTGGAAGAATTACATGTAGCGAAGAATGAAATACTACCTTCAATAGTAGTAAAGGCAGAAGCATCTGAGATACTGAGATTAGATGCATGATTGTCATAAAAAGAACTGACTTTTGAACTTTTGTTGTAACCATGGTGGTTTGGGTTTGTAGGTAGGATCAACTAACCTAATATGATACCATGTTGAATATAGGAACGTGCAGAAAAAAGAGAGTTACTCTTTGTTGATTTAATTTCATTAAAACAAATATACACCAAAAGAGTCTTTAATAGACTAAGTACAAAGAGTTTGAGTCCTAGTAGTCTTCTATAATAGTTAATCTTTATCTACAGTAAAGATAGAGTCACTATACATATAAACTACTAATTAGGATATATTTACAGTAGTAGAATTAAATATGCTACACATCTCTAACCTGCAGTATTGTACTCTAAAAATTATCACGTATTGAAATCTCGTATTGATAGTGTTCCATGATCCTACGATAAACTACGCACAGAAACAAAAATTTCGATCGCTGAGCTTACAAAGCTCAGTGGTACATATCTACTTTACATCATGCTAATCATAAACATAAGCATGCAAGCCAGTCGAGAATAAGAATAGATAAATAAACACATGGCGCTACCACTAGTTGCCTAAACACATGCTCTCATTAAAGCAATCATCATACATGGCAGACAAGGCCCAACCACACTCATAACATGGCAATATATCACCATATAAATGTGGCGTTACCTCTAGCCTCCAAACCATATAGCATAGTAAGAAAGCATAAGCTTCTCATAGCATATAAGCAGTATACCACAATATAGGAGTGAGGCCCGCGTCCACTAAGCATCGGGATTATAAACTATGAGTGAGGCACACGACCACTAAGCATCAGGATCATACACTCTATGGGGTGAGGCTCGCGACCACTAAGCATCAGGATCATATATCCATGCTCAGAATCTCTCATCAAGCATCTTCGAATGAGGCCCGCGTCAGCTAAGCATCGGGATCCGACATTCAAAAATCTTTAACCATGGTGTTACAACACACTTTCTCTCACACCGGGTATCCGGATCCTACCAAGCAATGGTAACTCAACCATCTAGGTGTCCATATTAGCACATAGCAAGGACACGTCTACCACACAACACACAACATCACACGATCCACCAAAGATCCCTACAGTTATTAATTATTATAAAAGTGTACATTAATCATCCTCATTAATTATCTTATTATTCTATGATATCTCATTTACATCCCACATCAATTTCTATCTTTTTACTAGCATTATAAATTATCTCGTTTAGTGGGTACTGGTACTCGAACACGAGTATCGATATGGTACCCTTGGGTATCGGTACTCATAGGCGTACCAATACTAATATTACTTACTGAAAATCCTAGATTGCTCCAAATACCGATATAGATCGACTTGTACCCATACGAACCTAATCGTGTATCGATACGGCCAAAGCTCGTACCGATACCCTACATAGGGGTTCGTACCATTTCCTTAGATTACGATTTTACAACACTTTATTCGATCCCTAGAGCTTATGAAAGTCATTAGAGTTTGTTTACTAATGTATTCAATCAATTAATATTAAATACCAGGTTTATGATTATTTATTCGAATATTATCATTACTTATCCGTTACAATTCCCATCGAATACATCCAATATCCATACTCTAGCACCCAATTATCGTAACGTACAATTCAAACAGTCATAACATAGATATACAAATGTATGAACAACCCTACACTATCTCCAAAGTCTATACGAGCCAAATCATATACCTAAACATCATCATGCATCTCATAAATATCAAGTTTCATACTATCGGCCTCCAAACATACATATTCATCGTCTACTTATTTTGTAGATACTAACATGCAAAGCAACTACAGTTATGATACTCATGAAGCACTAGTAGTTCGAGGTGTACTAACCTTAAGCCAAAGCGATAAATCCTTACTCGAGCTCCCCAACCGCTCCTCTTGATTTGGTATTCGAGTCCGTACAATCCTCATAAGTATACGAATACCACAAATATTAATTAACCCTATTCACTAACTAGTCCACAAGGTCAAACACATAAAAGCAGCTTACCGGGTTCGAATTTGGTGAAACAGACTATGTCAATAGACTTAGAACGTCAAGAAACCCCCAGGTAAAGATCCTTAAAAAGTTAACAGCTCGGTCAACGTAACTTGGCTCGGGGTTAACGCGGCTCGATTTAGATGGCTCCAATTGCACAAGACGATGCCCATGCGCAACCGGCGGTGCGTACGATGGCCTCCAGTGGTCGGATGATGACGGCAAGCTCCAAACCAGCTTGTCTTTGGCTGGAGAGTCTAATAGTGGTAATGGCTCATGGCGATGAACGATGGAAGAAGGCGCTTGAGCATTTTTTTCCTTCTCACTCCGGCAAGTGAATGCAGCGACAACAGCGAGAGAATCGTCAACGGGTTTGTCTCGACGAGCTAAAGGCAATGGCAGTGACGGTGTCGTGTACAGCGGTCCGAGAGGCAGTAGATCGAGGTTTGAAACTTTTTCCCTTATTTTTTCTCTCTTCCAGCATTTTTCTCTCTAATAAAGCCTTCCTCTCCTTTTTTCCAACCACCCACCAACCCTTTTAAAATTCAAAAACCCTATCCCAACATTGAATAAAAAAATTTAATAAATACACATCTTCCTCTTCTTTTTCTTTGCCACAAGGCCCATATTTAAATTTCTTTAATTTAAACTCTAAACATAAAGGCCCAACACCCGGATCTGAGACTCAATTCGTTAACCTAAAATTTGAGTCGTTATATTGACAATTGGGTCATCAATGAAGACGCATCAGGAAGGGTGAAAATTGGATAGCCATAACTTACATCTAGAAAAGACATCTAAAATAAAAATGGTGGAGAAAAACTTCAAGAAGGGAAAAAAACTGGAAAAAACATCTTCTTTTCAGTCTTAATCCTAAACTTTCTCCTCACAAAAGGTTCGACCTTGGACCAAGAATGTTGGAGAGAGAGAAACTCATCGAGACAGTCGAGGGGATACATCGACACACCACCAAAGTGAAAAAAGTAAGTGGATGGCTGAGAGCCGTGGAAAAAGAATGAAAAGGGAAAGGAAAAGAGATGAAAAATAGATGAGAAAGAAGTTTGGGCTAATTGTCATCGATAACAGCAGTTTGCTATCGTAAAAAAACCAGGTTTGGTTTTGTTATGTATAGAGAAATTAGGAGATTTTTTTAGAGAATTTTTTTAATCCTGGAGGAGAACCAACAAAAAAACATAACGACTTTTCAATAAACAAAATACGAAAGAAAAAATAATGATTAACTTTATGAATTATTTTAAAAATAATTTATATATGGTTTAATAACTCTATTGCCCCTTAAACTATGCATTTTTTCTGAGTTGGCCCCTAAAGTATTTTTCGGGATGTTTTGCCCCCTTAACTAAAACCGTGACCTCAGATGCCCCCTTCGTTAACCTCCGTTAAAAATAATTCTCATGGGCTAATCATAACACCCCATCTGTCATTTTATTAACAAAAAATAAGCTTACTTAAAAAATGGTGAATTGCACATTAGGTGTGCCATATTTTATTTTTTGTTGATTTTAGTCCCTTATATCAACTGTTCATCTTCTCCCTCTGTTTGGACTCAGTTTATCTTGAAAAATACGTTAGTTTTTTCTTAAAATATATGAAAAGATTTGTATTAAACTTGTACATACTCGTATATGACACTCATTTTTTAGTCTGAGTAACGAACAGTGCCATTGTTTTGACAGGATTGAACACATTTTTTTAATTGATAATCTCAACTCCAGCTATGTTATTATTAGGCTCCAAATTTTCCAAAATAAATGAAATGGTTGTTTTGCAGAAGTAATATTGGCGTATCAAAGAGTGTGAAAATAGGGGAAATGAAAAAGACAATGAAAAAAGTTGTACACGATCGTCCTTGTCACATCCGAGTCTTGAGCAATTTCATTTATCATGATATTCGACACCGATGAAACCATACCAATGCAAGCAAAAGCCATATTATTCTATTAAAAATGTTCTTCTTCTGTGAATTATTGTTATGAACACAAGTGATAAAGGTCTTGAACTCAAACACTCATGGTGGATTCTATTCAAGAACAAGAAATTACAGTAAAAGAAAAATAAGAGAAATAGAATAGGGAATTAGAAACAGAGAAAGAGAGGATAATAATTTTCACAATTTTCATAACTTCCCTCTATCTTCTAGTGCCCTTTTAATAACAACTATTGTAAGTTGTAACCACCAAGCCTAATCACATGCCTTCTTCCTTACCACTTGTTGTTGCTGACTTGGCAATAATCTACGTATGTGCTGAGTTGGTGTGGATGGCTCATGGGCCATAACAATACCCTCCTCTTGGAGAGGAACCTTGTCCTCAAGGTTCGAAGAAAATATTGAGCCTGAATTTTCCCATAGAGGTCATGAAGTAACATGTTGATAACCGTTGAGACCCCGAATTATGCATGGAAACATGAACAATTGGATGTAGACGAGAGGAGGTATGGAGATCCATCTTGTCTACCATAGTACTCACACTTTGAATAACTATGTGGCCATCACCAGTTCCAGAAGTTGGGGCATTCACATCAATGCTTGCATGAGCACCTTGGTACATCATTGCAAAGATAAGATTACAAATGCTCTCTAATTTCATCTTCTGTACAAATTCATCTATTGCTGCAAGTTGGTTGCTGTCTAGCCATTGGATGGCCTGCTCACTTGTATCTTTAATCTTCAAAATGGTCATGACACCACAAACAGTTTTTGAATCGAGCGCTAGTGGAGTGACATCCAAGTGCAAGAGATTCTGCAACTTTTTGTTACATTCATCACCTAAGATAGCCATTTAGACTGCAACACCGTAATCAACAGCCTTGTTTGGGTTAATTCTCTTGCAAAACTCATTTCCATTGAAGAAATCTTGCAAAAGTTGTTGAACCTTGAGAATTCTAGTAGAACTGTCGACAAGCACAACATCGTGAATGCTACACTTATCCATATTGGCATTATTCAAACACTTTCCAACCGATTCTATACGTTTTCTAAAGTGATTCATGTTAAGTTCCTCTAATTTAGCCCGGTTGATGGTTGTGTAAAAATCAATACCATTAGTCAATTTCAATGATGTTTTTTATTGGATTCTTCCAATTTTCTCGAAGAAAATTGATCTTAGAGTCTTGGTGCAATTGAAATTCTAGTTTCTTTCCCATAATCTCAAATGTCTTTGAAAGATATTTATGTTTCTGAAGGTCAACTAAATGTTGGAGTATGCCCAAAGACCAATAATGAGATGGTCGTAAAAGACATACTTATTTTATCATGTTTATTAATAAAAAGCCATTATTATTTTTTAGTCTTATTCTGTGCATTTATAAATAAACTGAATTATAATAAAGTCCATAGAATAATATAGTTATTCTTGAATGCGCTTAGTCGAGTATTATTATGGATAAGACAACAATTATATATTAAGACTAATATGTAGTTGATTGATGACAAAGTGTTGTTATTGACATGAAGATGTCAAAATCAATGCATAAGTATGTGTTAGAGAACGACATACTGGATTGACCCGCTGTGAGCATGTTTCTTGGATTATTATGTGACAGTCACAACATTGCTCATAGTGATAACTACATGTATGATCCTCAGACTTGAGATCATCATTATTTCAACATCGTGAGTGACATATTTTGATGCGGCCAAACGTGTGTCGTAACTAACTACACTATAAAGACTAATATTGGATATGTCGCAATCTATGTAGCGGAATATGGTTGATCAAGATAGGATTTGTCCCTCATACATAATAGGAGTAATATCATAGGCCACTTGATTGAGTGAGACTAGAAAATGCATGGTTGTGCTCGAATAAATTGATATGAGATATCATAGTTATTCGTTTATAATAGTTTACTCAAGATATCAAGAAATATTAAATGGACTATACAAGTGTGACTATTCCACGACTTGTGTCTGATCTAGATATGAGGACAAAATGATGTAATACATGAAAAGAGTTAATCACGAAAAAGGTTATGTCAAACCACGACTTCCTGTAACTTAGGTAGCAATGAAGCATTGCTAGATTCCACTCATTGCTTATAATATTAGAATTGTTCTACATATTACTGCTAACGTTACATGAACCTACAAGGGTCACACCCTATGATTGAAACGAACAAATATCGACTAGATAGCTTATGTATAAACTTTTTGTACATGTAATAAGTAAAAACTGAAATTATTGTAATTATAGATAATCTTGTTTATGTATATTTTAATACTAGATAATTATTATAATTATCAAATACTATTAAAATATATATATATATCTAAAGAAACCAAAGTAAAGTAGAATCAGATTCTACATATTTAATTATATTCGGTTAAATATATTATATATTTCATGAATTCGAATTTAATTAGAATTAAGTTTTTGAATGTTATATAAAGGAATAAGGTCTAGCAGCCGAAAATATGTCTTTTGCAAAAAACCTCTCTAACAGTTAGAGAAGTAAAATATTGTTCGTTTCATTTGGGTGGAATGCGTAGAAGTCAGAACGTTGTTGTGACGACTTGGATTCGATATCGTGCTAGAAGAATTGAATTCTCGTAACTCCCTGCGATTTTTCAGATTTATTTAAGGTAACGTTTCATCCCTTTTCACCCCAGATTCGTTCCCCGTACATGGATTACTAGCGGAATAAGCCGGATAATTTTCTGCTGCTCCATAGGGTGTACCGACGTTTCCCAACAATGGTATCAGAGCCACTTGTGCGATATGAATTCGGACTTAAATACTTGGATGATACTTTTGTATGAGATGCATGTTTTGTTTTTCTATTTTGACAAGTATACGGTATTTGTGCGAAACAAAGAAATTGAATCCAGTCACGGTTAATATATTAATTTGTTTTAAATAAGTTTTTACAATCGATGGTTAAACGTTAATCACGTGTTTGTTTCTGTAAGGTTTTAATGTTCGTATGTTAATTGTTAACATGATGAACATACGGTCCTGATAGCAGATCATTTTCGGCAGAGGAACAATGGTTGTCCAGTGCGAAAAACCTTAGGGATTGAAAAATCCCAAAAACACGAACCTGTTGATAAAAGTTATCAAATCATGAGATTTTTCTATAGTAATCGAAGTGCTAAAATTAAAAAAATTTCTGGCAGACCGAGGTCGTTGGCCCGCACTCTACGGGCGGACCAACAGCACTGGATCTGCTGAACCGCGTAGGCAACAAAGGTCGTAAGAACTATTTTGGTAATTATAATTAACAAGATAAAACATGTATATGTTTTGGATAATATGCACGGTGTTTGAAATGCATGGTTATAGCCCAATAGCCCATTTACTTTGGTTTTATATTTATAAATGCAGCCTGCGTGTCGTGCCTTTCTTTCATCTATTGTAATTCTCTTCTCATCCTACTCTTTCGTATGTAAATTGAGTTTTTGAAAATTTGTAATTTTTACGGAGAAAGCATAGATTACAGAAACAGAATGATGAGCCGATCAAATGTGGATTAGATGCTTGAGAAGCAAGTTCTATCTTTATTTTATTTTGGTTCCCTCATTGGCTTGGGATGGGCCACCTTAGTTTTACGGGCTATAACCATTGCATTTATATTTACTGATTTACATATATGTGTTACAATGTATGTTTTTAGCATGATGGTAACTGATTAAATCATACTTGAATGGTGAGATTAATATAACAAAAACCCTCCATATTTAATTAAAATATCCATCCAGTATTAGCCCTTGTTAAAACCTCAATCGGTACTATGTAGGTTTTGCCAAAGTGAAGTACTTATATCTATCTTGGTTAAACGCGAAGAATAAGCAAGTGATATTCACTAATTGTAATATTGGTTAAACTAGGTTGTCCTAATGAGATTAGAAACCTAAAGGCTAATGATTTGGATAATCATGAGATGATTAGGAACAATAGTTGTTCACCAAATATAGGAATTACAGGGGATATAATTAGCAAGTGTTGCTTACTTAAATAATTAAATTCTAGGAGTAAAGCCAAAGCTGACTTAAGATGAAATAAAATATGGATCCTTACCCACTAGAAATACTTTTTAGTAAGTTTTTCAATTTTGAGGGTTTTAATAGTGAGAATGTTATTACTTTATAAACATGATAAAACGTACTTATAAATCAAATTTTATTGTTGTAGATTTGTTATGGCAAACTCAAACTCATTATCATTGCGACCCGTCCTTGAGAAGGACAAATTGAATGGCTTGAACTTCCTTGACCGGTTCCGTAACTTGAAGATTGTCCTCAAGCAAGAACGGAAATTACAAGTCATCGAAGAACCCATCCCTAAAAAGCCAGTAGATGATGCCTCTAAAGATAAATTGGAGGCCTTTAAAAAATACTCAAGTGACATGGTAGATGTCGGGTGCTTGATGCTTGTGACCATGACTCCTAAGCTTCAGAAGCAACATGAAGACATGGTTCTCTATGAGATGGTTAAAAATCTCAAGGAATTATATGAGGGGCAAGCTCGTCAAGAGAGGTATGAGACCTCTAAGGCTTTGTTTTGATGCAAGATGGTGGAGGGAACTTCAGTAGGAACTCATGTTCTAAAAATGATAGGGTATATTCAGACTTTGGAAAGTTGGGCTTCCCTCTAAGTGTTGAATTGGCTATTGATGTTATCCTGCAATCATTGTCGGATAGTTTTAATCAGTTTTTTCTTAATTTCAATATGAATAAAATTAACAAATTGTTGCCTCAGTTGCTTGGTCTGTTAAGAACAGTAGAGAACAACATGAAAAAAGTTGGACGCAAGCCCATTCTGATAGTTCGAAAGGATAACAGAAAAGGAAAGCCCAACACCAAGGCAAAGCCAAAGCCCAACAAAGGAAAGGCTGCATTGAAACCCAAATGAGGAGTTGCAAAAGAAGGAAAGTGTTTCCATTGCAACAATGCTGGACATTTGAAGAGAAACTGCCCTGTCTATCTTGAGGACGTCAAGAAGACAAGAGAAAATAGACAGTCTGGATCAGGGACTAAAAAGAAGTAGAAAATTGGCAAAAAGATATGTGAAACTACGAGTGAGAAATGGAGCAAGAGTTGTTACATTAGCTATAGGAACATATAATTTTTCATTACCTAGTAGGCTTGTTTTAGATTTAGAGGATTGTTATTTCGTACCTAGTTTGACTAAAAACATTATTTCAATTTCTTGTTTGGAAAATATTGGTTTTGAGATTATTATTGAGAATAATAGTTGTTCATTTTATCTTAATAATGTTTTTTTATGGTACGACACATTTAATAAATGGCCTCTATATCTTAGATCAAGACAATTCCATATATAACATAAATACGAAAAGATCAAAAACAAATGACTCTAATCAAACTTATCTCTGGCATTGTCGCTTGGGGTCATATAAGTGAGAAACGCATATCAAAACTTCATAAAGATTGATTTTTGGATTCTTTTGTTTTCGAACAATTTAATATATGTGAACCTTGCTTAATGGGGAAAATGACCAAATCACCATTTGACTGTAAAAACGAGCGAGCAAGTGATTTATTAGGTCTAATAGATGTATATGGACCAATGAATACACAATCCAGATTAGGGTTTCAATACTTCATTACTTTCACTGGCGATTTCAGTAGATATGGGTATATTTACCTAATGCATCATAAACCTGAAGCCCTTGAAAAGTTCAAGGAATTTAAGAATGAAGTACAAAACCAACTAGGAAATAGTATTAAAGCTCTTCGATCAGATCGGTGAGGAGAATACTTAAGCTTAGAGTTTGATGAACTTCTTAAAGAATGTGGGATTGTCTCACAACTTACACCTCCTGGTACTCCACAACATAATGGAGTCTCTAAAAGGAGAAATCGAACATTGTTAGATATGGTTCGATCAATGATGAGTCATGCTGATCTTTTAACTTCTTTTTGGGGATATGCGCTAGAAACAACTGTTTTCACACTAAATCGTGTTCCATCTAAATCAGTTCAAAAGACATCATATGAGATATGAATTGGGAAGCATCCTAGTATGTCTTTTATTAAAATTTAAGGATGTGAAGTTTATGTTAAACATCAGATGTCTACAAAACTTGAACCCAAATCTCATATGTGTAATTTTGTGGGGTATCCAAAAGAAACTAAAGGATACTATTTCTTCAATCCATCTGAGAACAAAGTGTTTGTTGCTCGAACATGAGTCTTCCTCGAAAGAGAATTTATTTTTAGAAAAGAAAGTGAGAGAAATATTGAACTTGAGGAAATTCAAGATCAACCACATATCACTGAACCAGAGATTGAACAACAACAAGTTCCACAAATAGTTGAGGAACACTCAATCATTCTTGAAACACAACCACTGCGGAGATCTATGAGAGAACGCAATGCCCATGAGAGATATGGATTTCTCATCACATTGCATGGTGATGTTCTCCTCATGGACCAAGATGAGCCTAGGACTTATCAGGAAGCAGTGACGAGCCCAGACTCCAAGAAATGGCTAGAATCTATGAAATCTTAGATGGATTCCATGTCAGAAAACCAAGTATGGACTTTGGATGACCCACCTAAAGGGATAAAGCCCATAGGGTGTAAATGGGTTTTCAAAAAGAAGATCGACATAGATGGCAATATACAAACATACAAAGGGCGATTGGTCGTTAAGGGATTTCGTCAGATTCATGGTATAAACTATGATGAAACTTTTTCTTCTGTTGCTATATTTAAACTCATTCGGATATTGCTTGCAATAGCTGTATTTTATGATTATGAAATCTGGCAAATGGATGTCAAAGCTGCTTTTCTTAATGGAAAATTAGATGAGGATGTGTACATGACACAACCTGAGGGTTTTGTCGATCCAAAAGATGCCCAAAAAGTATGCAAGCTACAAAGATCCATTTATGGGTTGAAGCAAGCTTCTCGAAGTTGGAATCTTCATTTTAATGATGCGATCAAAGAATTTGGTTTTATTAAAAATGAAGATGAGCCATGTGTTTTCAAGAAAACTAGTGGGAGCACTATCATATTCTTGGTATTGTATGTGGATGACATACTAATAATAAGAAATGACATACCTACCTTACAGTTTGTAAAGACTTGGTTAGGAAAATGTTTTTCTATAAAAGACTTGGTGAAGCAACCTACATATTATGAGTCGAGATCTATAGAGATAGATCAAGACGACTCATGGGACTAAGTCAAAATACATACATAGATAAAGTACTGAAAAGATTCAGTATGGAATAGTCTAAAAGAGGATTCTTACCTATGAGACATGGTATTTCACTCTCGAAAGAAATGTGTCCTTCAATGCCTCAAGAAAGGGGGCGCATAAGTAAGGTTTTGTATGCTTCGGCTATTGGATCTATTATATATGACATGCTATGTACACGTCCATATGTATCATATGCATTAAGTATGACAAGCCGATACCAAGTAGATCTCGGTGAAGGTCATTGGGTTGCAGTCAAAAACATCCTTAAGAACTTAAGAAGAACTAAGGATACATTCCTTATGTATGGAGGTGAGGAAGAGCTAAGTATAAAAGGTTATACTGAAACAAGCTTCCAAACTGATAAGGATGATTCTCGATCGCAATTGGGTTTTGTGTTTTGCCTTAATGGAGGTGTTGTAAGCTGGAAAAGTTCAAAGCAAGATACAGCGCTAGATTCTAGAATAGAAGCCGAGTATATTGCAGCAAGCGATGCTGAAAAAGAGGTTGTTTGGATCAAAAAGTTCATATCTGAACTAGGGGTTGTTCCTAGCATATCAAATGTTATAGATCTACGTTGTGACAAAAACAGAGCCATCGCACAAGTAAAAGAACCCAGATCTCACCAGTGATCCAAACACATACTTAGGCGTTACCATCTCATTCGAGAAATTATTGATCGAGGGGGCATAAAAATATGCAGAGTACCAACGGATGACAATATCGTCGATCCGCTGACAAAGCCTCTGACACAGCAGAAGCATGATCATTACACTAAGTCTCTTGGTATTAGATATATGAGTGATTGGTCTTAGTGCCAGTGGAAGATTGTTGGAGTATTCCCAAAGACCAATCATGAGATGGCTGTAAAAGACATACTTATTTTATCATGTTTATTAATATAAAGCCATTATTATTTTTCAGTCTTATTTTGTGCATTTATAAATAAACTGGATTATAATAAAGTCCTTAGAATAATATAGTTATTCTTGAATGTCCTTAGTCGAGTATTATTGTGGGCATGGACAACAATAATATATTAAGATTAATATGTAGTTGATTGATGACAAAGTGTTGTCATTGACATGAAGATGTCAAAATCAATACATAAGTATGTGTTAAAGAACGACATACTGGACTGACCCGCTATGAGCATGTTTCTTGGATTATTATGTGACAGTCACAACATTGCTCATAGTGATAACTACATATATGATCCTCAGACTTGAGATCATTATTATTTCAACATCGTAAGTGAAATATTTTGATGTGGTCAAACGTGTGTCGTAACTAGCTACACTATAAAGACTAATATTGGATATGTCGCAATCTATGTAACGGAATATGGTTGATCAAGATAGGATTTGTCCCTCCTACATAATAGGAGTAATATCATAGGTCACTTGATTGAGTGAGAACAGAAAATGCATGGCCATGCTCGAATAAATTAATATGAGATATCATAGTTATTCGTTTATAATAGTCTACTCAAGATATCAAGAAATATTAGATGGACTATACAAGTGTGACTATTCCATGACTTGTGTCCGATCTAGATATGAGGATAAAATGATGTAATACATGAAAATAGTTAATCACAAAAAAAAGTTATGTCGAACCACGACTTCCTGTAACTTAGGTAGCAATGATGTATTGCTAGATGTCACTCATTGCTTGTAATATTAGAATTGTTCTAGATATTACTGCTAACGTTACATGAACCTACAAGGGTCACACCCTATGATTGAAATGAACAAATATCGACTAGATAGCGTGTGTACAAACTTATTGTACACGTAATAAGTAAAAACCGAAATTATTATAATTATTGTAATTATAGATAATCTTGTTTATATATATTAATACTAAATAATTATTTTAATTATCAAATACTATTAAAATATATATATATCTAAAGAAACCTAATTAAAGTAGAATCATATTCTACATATTTAATTATATTCAGTTAAATATATTGTATATTTAATAAATTTGAATTTAATTAGAGTTGAGTTTTTGAATGCTATATAAAGGCATAAGGTCTAGCAGCCGAAGATATGCCTTTTGCGAAAAACCTCTCTGACAGTTAGAGAACTAAAATATTGTTTGTTTCATTTGGGTGGACTGCGTAGAGGTCGAAACGCTGTTGTGGCGACTTGGATTCGATATCGTGCTAGAAGAATTGGATTCTCCTAACTCCCTGCGGTTTTTCAGATTTATTTAAGGTAACGTTTCATCCATTTTCACCCCGGATTTGTTCATGGATCACTGGCGAAATACGCCGGATAATTTTTCCGTTGTGGCATGTGGTGTACCAGCGTTTCCCAACACTAAAACCATTGCATGTTTTGGGGATGGATCATATTGTTTCTTTAGGAAACACTGTTTTAATTCTGACAATTTATTCATGTCGGATATTATCGAATTGATCAACAGCTTGAATCCCCTCAGCATCATAAGGTGATTGAGCATACTGCAGCTGAGCATATTCCACCTTAATAGCTGGAACAGTAGCAAATATTTTTTCAGTAAGAGCTTCCAAGGCAACTCTTATTTCAAGCTCTTCATCATGTAAACTGTTAAATTTCTGAAACAATATCTTGGTTGTCTTACTATCGTTCCATTCTTTGGTTTCTTTAGGCTTAACCTTCTGAACCCCAACATCAGGAATAATCTCAATTGTAGCCGTATACAGGTGAAAACTTTCGATAACAGTCAAACCTCTTTACTCTTCGATAGAATAACAGTCGGTGGCTTCGCCACTTCCATCAATACCATGACTGAAGAATATAAACTACTACAATGAATAAATCTTTCATTGAACTGTAACAACTTATTCTCCATTAACAGTAATCTAAACTTGTATGGATCAGCCTTCTTAAAGAAAAAAATTCACATAAACCATCATCCTTGAATAAACATACACAATTCTAAATGGAATGTCAGCAGCCAATGTCCAAGAACAACCAATAAAGAATTCATTATAAGTAACTCGTGACATGTATTTTGAAAGAAAAAATTGGGCTTATAACATAAAAAAGTCATATCTGATTGCTTATCTAAGTTCTTTGATGATATGAAATCAGACAAAAGTTTACCATGAGTCGAGTTGCCTAAACTTTGACCTAACCCTATCTTGCGGATGACGTCATGTAGAGAAAATTTAGGCAAACTATGAGTTGCTGCCTCGAAAGCGTTTGAAGTTGCCACCATTGACGAATGACCCATAAAAGAAGCAATCAACCTGATAACGTTTGACTTTTTCACTACTAATGACTGAGTTAACGACAACACAAGAGGAACCGAATCCACAATTGCATAATTTCTAACAAGAATTTCATCAAACACCATTTGATTTAATTTTTGTTCCCTTGAAGATGGCTTCTGGTTTGGTGTTGACAATTTGTCGAACACTTGATGAATCGTTGTCCTTGAGTCATCTTGTTTGGCCCTAACTTCACTCATCCCATCGTTAGCGGTGGTTACCTTAGACGTCAACCCCAAATATGACGTTATGGCTGTCACTTGACACACTACCTCTTGAAGCATCCGTTGCGTTTGTTCATCACTCGCTTTTGTTCTTCAGCATGATCTTGCAGAGAGTTTAGAAGCTGCCAATGACGCTTTGTAATTACTTTGAGAGCCTTGATTAATTCAGTATTATTTACCATCGTTCTAAATTTCTCAATGGAAGCACCAATGTTATGAACACAAGTGATAACGGTCTTGAATTCAGTCACTCATAGTGGATTCCATTCAAGAACAAGAGATTACAGTAAAAGAAAAATAGGAGAAATAGAATGGAGAATTAGAAACAGAGAAAGAGAGGATAATAGTTTTCACAATTTTCATAACTTCCCTCTATCTTCTAGTGCCCTTTTAATAGCAACTATTGTAAGTTGTAACCATCAAGCCTAATCATGTGCCTTCTTCCTTGCCACTTGTTGCTACTGACTTAGCAATAATTTACGTGTGTGCTGAGTTGGCGTGGATAGCTCAATGGTTATAACAATTACCTGCACGAGTGTATGTCAAATGCGGTTCAGAAACGAAAACGAACTTGGGTACGAATGTTGAATACAGTGCTTCACTTATTTGAAAACATGGTTTAGAATATTTACTGAATGAAAGATAGTTGTTCCTAATGTTCCATTCAAAATCTTAGTGCTTTATCATTTTTGAGAGTCCAATAAGTCCAACCACAGGAAGCGGCATTATACACCTCTAGTTGAGCCTTTCCAAAGTCTTTATACTTTGATTGTGTCCTATTTGTAACATTCCACTCATTCACGCACTCGCCCGAATCGAAACCCGAACAAAAATGCATAAACCACATCAGGAAGCACGGCAAAACGCCTACTGATTACACACATAGAAGCTTACGGAATCGTAAAACATGATATAAGTTGATTGAGTTACCAATGAAAACAAGTGGACCGTCCGCAGCATTCAAGGCTTGTACCTGAGGTTCCATACTCTTGTATATGAACTGAGTCTAAACAGAGGAAGAAGACGAACAGTTGATATAAGGGATTAAAATGAACAAAAAATAAATTCTGACATGCCTATTTTGCCATTCACCCATTTTATTTAATTCAGCTTATTTTTTTGTTAATAAAATGACACATGGCGCGTTCTGATTGGCCCGTAAACACTTTTTAACGGAATGGACATATAAAATCACAATTTTTAACTAAATAAATAAAACGTCCCAAAAAATACTTTTGGAGCAAACTCGAAGAAAAAAAATACATAGTTTAGAGGCAATGGAGTCATTAAGCCTTTGTATATCATAAATGTTAGTTAAAAATCTTTAAAGTTTGAATTTCAACATTTTATTAACCGTGTTTTACGACCTAGCACTTATTAGTAATCTAAAATATCTTAAATTTCTAAGCTGTCGATATGAATTTGTTTATTTTTCCGCCACCGAGCGAAGCTTAAGTTCGAAGAGCAGGCCAGGAAATGGGTGCTTAAACAAAATCAGCTTCCTGGAAAATGTTTTAACGCATTGAAGCCCCCATCCCCACCCCCACCCCCACCCCACGTGCTGGTTGCTCTCCCACCAATGGAGACCAACGAAAGGCCGAGCAGCCTTATCACACCAACAAGACAAAAGAAAAACAATAATAATAATAATAATAATTAATCAGAAAACTTGGTGGTCCACTCGGTCCACTCCCAGCAATTGGAAGACCCCAAAAGGCACGCCTCCCGCACGTGGGGATAAGTCCCGTTTATTTCATGGCTTTACAATGCCAGCTAACCCCTCTTCCCTTGTAGGCTTAGCTGGAACCACACGTGCCTATCCACCTACATTGCTGCTGCTATTATTTAATACATACACGAGCAATCGACTGATTTGAAAGAATATTTTTTTGGCAATTAACTAGAAAAATACCCCACATTAATAGTTATGTAAAAAAAATATTCTCATTCACCTAAAGTAAATTTATTTTTAGTTAAGCGCGAATTTAAAACTCGTTTTTAATTAAATGTGTGTTTATTGGGTGTGTAAGAAATAAAAAAATTAATTTATTAAGTTTCTTTTAGATATAATTTACTTTTAACTAAATAAAACTCATTTTTGGCTAAACGCGAATTTACTTTACGTAGACTAAAATAAGGGTATTTTTCTACACCACCTTTAATGGAGGGTACTTTTCTAATTAATTCCTAAAAAGTGAATACTCTTTCAAATCAGCCCAAGCAATTAGTATTATTTTTCATTAAATGGAAAGATTTACATTCTCAATATAAATATTAAGATTTAAACTCATATAAAATAAAATAATACGAGTATTTTTAGTTATTTGACCAATTAATGGATCTCAGCAATTATTATTTGGTAATAATTTTAATTTTTTTAATAAATAATTCAAAATATTATATCACGGCTTTTTTTGTTTGCCCATTATGGAGGCAACACTCTCAACCCAATTGTTCTATTCACAACGTTAAAATTCAAACCTCTGACCTTACTTAAAGGGTCTAATACCTCATTTCATTAGAACAACTGCATTAGAGCAACTGATTATTAATTATATTACGATTTTTTAATATCATTTATGAAATTTCTAACCCATATAAAAGATTTACACTATATATAGTTTATTATATAATAGAAAAATCGAGATACATTGTAAATTTAATTTTTACTTTTATATATTTTTATTAAATTGATTTTTTTATATTTAACCTTTACTATTTCAAAACGAGTTGAACTATCGTTACTAGTTAAAAAATTATTTTTTTTTAATGTTATTGACATGACATCTTTATATACATGATGCAAAATTATTAATATCACGTTTTATTATTCTTAATTAAAAAAGCTTTGATGAAAAATAATCTGACTATATCTCAACTTTTTTTATAATACTAATAGAGTATAATATAATATTTATGTTTGATTTTAAATTCTAATACTCACACATATGTATATAATAAAATATTTGAATTTAGATCACATAGGTAAAATATCGAATAAATAAACAATTTAACTAAGTATTGAATAAATATAGGGACACCTCGGTGGTAGATTGGTCCCCTACGTCCTAACCCTGGGTTGGACTCCGCGAGGGCCGGCGAAGTAGACTACATTGAATTTATTTGATTTATTTAGATCACATAATTAAATAAATAAAATACTACAGATTTTTTTATGTGTCGCAAGTATGGACCATAACGATGGACCCACCACACACACACACAAAGAGTGACCGGGGCAGGTCACGCTGGACTAAGATTGATGTTTTTGTCCACATCTGCACCGTTCAAACTGATTATCACAACCGTATCTAAATCATCAACCACCTCAATCACCGGAAAGATGGCATCTTTTCTTTTCAGTCACAACTTTGCTAATTTCTACAAGGTCAAATTATGTCACTAGTAATTATATTACTGCAGAAATAGGGCCGGTCCTGACTATATTTGAGCTCGGGACAAAATTAAAAAAATAGGCTCTTAATTTAAAAGAATTTTAAGAAATATGTAATATAAATTTTTATTTATTAAATTAAACAAATAGTAATTTATTACGATCTCAAAAATGTCAAAAATATATATAAGCATATAAATATTTATAAAAATATTGTATTCGAGCATTTATTGATGTAAAATTATTGATGATAGTGTCAACATCAATGCTTTTCAACATATTTTTCTTGATACATAACATAGCTAGCCCATTCAATCTTTCATGTGACATTGTTGACCTCAAGTAATTTTTCAATGACCTCAACTTTGAAAAACTTCTTTTTGCATATGCTACCGTCACCGGCATTGTTAATAAGATTCGGTAAGCAATTGAAACATTAAGATAACAATCTGCAGCTTTAGTAAACTCAAAAATTTCAAGCGCCGACGTGAACACATTTGGCAAAGTCATTTGCAACACTTTCATTTCAGAAAAAAAAAAGTCATATGCATCAACATTCAACAAATTATTATGAGAAAAAATAATCTTAAAATTATCGGAATATTCTCTTAATTTATTATCATCAAATGACTTTAACCTTATAGAATCAATTAAAAATCCAAAACAATTTTTTTAAAAAAAATATTGTTCAAATCTATCTTTCAAAGAAGCAATCGCCATATCAACAACAACCAAACAATAATTAACTCTAAAAGACTCCTCTGGTGATTGTATTTCTTCATCGTGATCATTCTCATCAAATTGTCTTTTTTTTTAAACACAACGCTTAGTCAAAAAAATTGGCTCTATGTTCATACCCAATGCAAGACTTTTGGCAATATTTATACTAGCTTCAAACCCCTAATTTCTATAATTTTCAAAATATGACATTACACCTTCCAACTCCTTTAAGATAGTATCAATGCACATTGATTTAGATTGTAATTTCTTACTCACCATGTTGCTAGCAAATAAAATATCATACAAAATAACCATTCCAAGTAAGAAATCAAAACTTTAAAGGGCACTAGCCAAACTTTCTGATTCACTTTTTTGCTTTAGCATCATTATCACAATATTCATATTATTGTAACAAAGCTAACCTTATTTTATGAGCATGACATTTAATAGCTTTGACACTTTTAATTCGACTTTCCTATCGAGTATCAGATAAAGATTTCACAGTTTCTAAAATATTATCACATAACATTTTCCACATTTGGTAGAACTTGCAAACAATGAATATATACGTTGCACAATCCCAAAAAATGAAATAGCTTTAACACAAGAATGTGTCATATCAGAAAGATTAAGATTATGACATGCGCATGGCATATATAAAGCTCTAGGATTTATTTCAAGCAATCTCTTTTTGGTGTTTTCTTTTCATATTAGAACCATTATCATATCCTTGGCCCCTCACATCATCAACATTCAACTCAGGAGACTGCAATGCATTTACTAATTCATTAAAAAGTCTCAATCCTGATGTTTCATCCACTTTCAAAAACTCTAAAAAGTACTCCTCTATTTTTATTTCGTTGCTTAACATATTTACGCATTGCACTATTAGAGTCATTTGTTCTTGATGGCTTACATCAGGGGTACAATCAAGAATAACAGAAAAATAATTTGCCTTCTGGATGATCTTTAGAATAGAAGTTCTAATACTATGGGCCAAGAGAGAGATTAGTTCGTTTTGAATTTTATGACCAAGATAATGATAATGAATATTTTTAATTCGAATACTTCTAATATGGTCTTGCATTGGCAAATCAAATTCAACAATCATTTCAACTAACCCTGAAAAATTTACGAAATTTCCATTACTCTCATCGTAAATTTTCTCACTAGATCCTCGAAAAAGCTAAATTATTTTTAGCAAGACATTTTACAACACTTATTATTCTTATTAAAACTTGCCTCCAATGTTCTTTTTCCTTTGAAATTCCTAGTTGTAAATCTTTATCAAGTGTTTGATTAGTTTTTAATCTCATTCTTAATTCACTCCAATCATTCATGTTAGCCATATGCTCAATGCTATTCTCATGTTGTTCGAGTCTTTCACTAAGATGCTTCCAATTATTAAATCCATCATTTGCTAAACAACTCTTGTTGTTTTGGTTTATAAATAATTTACAATAAAAATAATAAACTTTGTTCACATATTTAGAATAGACCAACCATTTTCTATAGTTAATTTCTCCATTACTCAACTTTCTAGAAAAATAAGCATATGAAAAATGCCTATAATTATTGGCTAAAGGAAATTTCAAATTCAGTTCTCTTATAGACCCCTTTTCAACTAAAATATCCCTAGAATTATTATCAAGATTACCTAATTTCTAGTATCATAAATGTCTAAATGAGGGACTAAGTGTTGATCAATCCCAAGATCTTCAACATTAGACTCATTTTGTGCATGATTATGGTCATTTAAATTAGATGCATCATCATCGATATGATTTAGGACCTTATCACGGTCATTTGCATCAGTAGCACCCACATTGGTATGATTTGAAGAACTATCAAGATCATTTAAATTCACAGTAACACCATTTAAATTTTCATTAGAAGGCTCTCCTATTATGTTTTTTTTTTAAGAACTTGTCAAGTGTTCCCTTTTGTGATTCTATTAACCCGTCTCTTTGTTTTCTTTTTTTTTCTTTTTTCACTACCAAACAAATATTTTTTAGGCGACATTATATGACAATGCAACTAATGTAGAAAAGAACAATAGCACCTGTGAAATGGGAAGATCTTCGGTCGAAGTATTTGTATACCAAATCCGCAACACCGTAGTGATTAAACTCATAAACAATAGCACCTGTGAACACATGAAAAGAATAATAGGCATTTGAATTGTCACATCTTAAAAAACTACCAAATATTGAAAGATTGAAGCTTTTAATTTCCTTTCATTCAATTGGAACACAAATTTGGCAGTTTCAATGCAATTTTTTTAACACAAATTTGTATTTAATTATTTTATTTAGAGAGATAATTTATTTACTCAATGTTTTATTTAACAATCGAAATAAGATTTTACTACTTCAAAACTCATTACCAAAAAAGGCAAAAACCATCATTCAAACAAAATAACCTTAAAAAACTAAATCGAGCAACTATCGTAGTACTTTTCTTTAACCAAACGAAATTATAATTCAATAAAATATATTTTAAAAACAAACCCAACAACTTGGTGTCGATAAATATAATGAATACATAAGAAAATCATTCAAAAGTTAAAACTCGCACAAAAGAAATAAATCCCAACAAAAATTTTACCTTCAAGGTTATGTTTGAACTTGGAATTAAATTGAGGTGGACCAAATGAGGAAGATGGAGAATCTGCGTATTCACGTTTCATACCCAAAACTTATTAAACAAAAATAATAGAACAATCTTACCTAGAATTTGAAAATATATAAAAATAAGAAGAAAGAATTTGGAAACATTATCTTACCTAAAATTTTAAAAACAAACTTCAATATGATTCAAGCACCATAGTTGATGATAAGCAATTGTGACTGTGTTTGTGAGAAATATGAGAAATTGAAAAGTGAGCATTGAAGAGAATATGAATTGTAAAATATGGAAGAGAATAGATGTAGGTTAATTATACTTAAAATTTCTCCTCTCATTGAGTATTGAAGAGAAAAAATAACGTTAATATTTGGTGAATTGATGGTGGGATTTTGGAAAGATAGAAGTTTAACAATTTAATTGATTTTTTTTTTTTTGATTTTGAGAAGTAATTAGTGTTTTATGGGAAATAAAATCATTATTAACGTTGATATAAAAACCTAATAATGACAATTGCCAGGTTAATAATTTATGGGCCCCATTATTTACTTGACATATTTTTTAAAAAATTTTATTATAAAAAATAAGGGATATTATACTAAAAAATTTAAATTTATGAGCCCTAGGCGGGCGCCCCTGCTGTCCCGGCCCAGGGTCGGCCCTGTGTGGAAATCGTCGACTTAATTTTTATATTTTAATTTAATTGATTTTTAATTCTTACATTTATAAAAAAGTAATATTAATTTAAATAAGCCTTTCAGTAAAAATATTAATTCAAATAATAAAAAGGACAATATAATTAAATTATAAAGATTCAAATCGAGGAGTAATAGTAGAATTTGATTTAGTGGTTATTGTTTGAGTCAATAGGAAAACTTTCTAAATACTAAAATTAAAATTGACATAATTAAAAAACATAAGCTAAATTTACAATGGGTGTATTAACTAATAGAAGAGTTTAAACTTTTTTTTGTTGCCCTTCCGGTTTTTAGAGTTTCGACTTGACTAATCCGGACCAACAAGCGCCGCACACTTGGCTTTGGTGGATGAGCCTTCCAGCGGAGATTTTCTGCATACATAACGTCTCGAACTCGAGGCTTGTTTAAGCGAAACCAAGCTGCTTACCAATTGGACCAACCCCGTTGGTAGAGTTTAACCTTTTATAATGTCAAAAAATATCATTTTATCAAAGTCATGCCAGAAAATAATATGGTGTTGCGTACGTATGTCTCAAACGAGACCTTGTGTATGTAAAAAAATATTTATTAGTAGGCTCATCCATTATAACTAAATATGCGATGCGAGTCGCTCCGGATTAGCCAGAACAACCTCTAAAGAATCAGAATGGCAACTACAAAAATAATATGGTGTTCTCTTAATAAGGAAAAAGGATAAAAAAAAGTAATCCCGATTTGATTTTGATCATAAGGAAAACATAATTTTTTTTGCCAGTATACTACAAGCATGATCGCTAAATATTACTACGTTTTTTATACAAAAAAGAATCATAATTTGTAGGAAAATTCTACAACGCTCAACGAGCATGATAAGCATTACTAACGACGAGCACCGATGAACACTATTAGTTTAATTTATAAAGATTAAAATTTTAAAGGACTCACCGTATAATTATAAGTTATTTAAAAATTAAAAGGTAAATTAATTAAAATACATTATTTTATTTTTAATTTCATTTTAAGCATAATTAAATCAAAATACCTACCCCTAAATTAAAAAACCATAATTTTTTTTCATTTGAAATTGGCGCAGCCACCCTGCCACCCCACCGATGGTTATGACCCAAAATGAAGATCCCACAAAAAAAAACCAAGTTGATGATTTTTCATATCAATAAGAATTCAATAGTTTTCATCCGATGATTTGAAGATCTCAGAAACGAACTTTAATTAACAATATGATTTTGGGTCATAACCATCGGTGAGCAGCGGTGGCGGCAATTTTAAATAAACAAAAATTAGGGTTTTGTAATTTAAGGGTATGTATGTATTTTGATTTAATTATGTTTAAAATAAAATAATATATTTTAATTAATTTACCTTTTAAATTTTAAATAATTTATAATTACAAGATGAGTTCTTTAAATTTTTAATATTTATAAATTAAATTAATAGTGCTCATCAATACTAATCGTTAGTGGTGCTCATCGGTAACGTGACATACCATCATAATTTGTAACAATATTTTCTTAGAAAAACACTAGTTGCCTTGTTTTTTTGTTTGGTTTTGATATTTAATAGTAAATGTTTTACAATATTATTAGTCACACGCACGATATTTGGTTGAATAAAAATAAGAATGAGGAGAAGATGTAATTGGTGCATAATTGCAAAAACATTATCCTTGTCAATAATAGAGGGCTACTACCCATTTCTTTTCGGTCCCACTTTGGTCCAAAGAAGAAAATGTCTGTTGAAAGTCTAATACAACCAACTTCATTCATGCTTTGACCGGTCGTTTTTAGCCTTTGTGCTTATCGTTTAGCTCCAACCATCCTATTCAATTATTCCATTCTAATTTCTTTCTCAGATTATTAGTAAAAGTTGAAAGTAATTTGTATATATTACATCATTTCAGATGTATAAGAACTGGAGAATGCAAATTTAACATATGTTTTTAGAGATATATTAATTGATCGAATAATTAAGGATGCTTATGTTATCTTATATTGTATGAGTTCGAATCAGAACATTGACTTTAAAATTTTAATAAAAATATTTTTTATATGAAATCGTTGAACAATTAAGCCTTTTATCCATTTTAGATTTTGAGGGTATATAAGTTCTATATTTTATTAAAAAATACTTAATATTATTTGAAATCGTTATATGAAATCGTTATGCGAAAAATATATTCAATTGAATCTCGAAGATTGATTTTGAGGATGTAATTATCTTTTTACTTAATATTATTTGAAATCATTGAATAGTTGAGCCTTTTATTTATTTTAGATTTTGAGGGTATATAAGTTTTATATTTTAAAAAAAACAATTAAGTCGTTATGCGAAAAATGTATTTAATTGAAGCTCAAATTTGAAAATTGTATCAATTAAATTTTCGACTAAGGAAAATCATTCTTGACCGATACTATGGTGACATGGCCACTAAGGATGCTGACGTAAAAGTCAACGTGTAAATAATAATATAGTGATGAGTTTAATTGATTTTTTTAAAAGTTTGAGAACTTATTTAATTTTTTAAAAATAAAATTTTAAAATTATTTAAAAACACATACTCCTATGTTTTAAAAATTACAAATATTCAAAAAGTTTTTAGATTTTTAAAATCTTTAACATTTGATTTTTAAAATTATTTTGGATATTTTCAAATTTGTTTATTTGTTGGGTTTAGAATGCTTTAATATTTTCTGAATTCCAAATTTTAAGTTGGAATGTTTATTTGATGTTTTTTTTCATGCCTAAAGGTAAATGGTCAGTCTTTTTTCTCTTCAGGAATGACTGACAGCTGATAATAATTGAAGCACAGCATAGCAGAAATGAGGTCATAGATTCACCAAACTTTGGCACTTCCCCCCCTTTTCACGAACCAGAAACAAGCAAAATCTTTATACGGTAATACTTAAATTAAATGATAGTAATATTTTATGATACAATTCGATCACATTCATGTATCTGTTTTTAATTATATTATATTTGTTAAAATACATTATAGTATTTTCAACAAAAAAAAATACATTATAGTCTATTGTTACTATAAATATGCATTGATTTTTTATCTCTTTTTAGTGCTCTTATTTATGTTTTTAAACTAAAAATTTAGGTTTATAGTTAATGTTTAAGGTTAAGGTGTCATGTATTTTTAGAGTCTAAGATTTGAGATTTAGAATTAAGATTTAAAATTTGATTTTTAATGTTAGGGGCATAGAAACAAGTATAGAAAAAGTCAAAAGATTTTTATCTCTATAATTGTTTTTTATAATAAACCTATTCAAGCTTGTCTTTATAAATGTTATATTAACTAATTTAACAAACCCTAAAACTCACCACTACAAATGTAAGATAAAATAACATTTAGTCATTGGATTTGGTAAATAAATTCAGTATGGTCCTTGAATTTTCTTTTGGATCCCTAAACTTAGATTTTTTTTATTAGAAAAATACTTTGATACACAAGCTTGTTATACAAGCCTTTTAATTTTAGGGTTTATAGATTTAGATTAGAGTTTAGGGTGTAAAATTTAGGATTTATTATTAGAATTTAGGGATTATGGTTTAGGTTTTGAATTTTATAGCTTAAATATGAAGGGTTGTGCAAAATTTTTTACACAGTTTGTGTATCAAAATATAACCATTTTTTATTATTATTTTGATGACAAGAAATGTGGATAAAAAGTCCTAGGATCAAGTTAGAGATAGTTACTAGCTTCGGGGACTTAAATATTATTTTTATCCAAAAATATGACACAAGGACAAAAAAATGTCATCAATGTTTTCCGTTTTCTCAATCACACCCTTAAAGTTTTTTTTTGACAATTGAAACCTCACAATTTCATTTTTTTTCAAATAAACTTTTTTATTGGATGGTGAACACTTTTGTTGTTGTGGCATGACAACATTAAGGGTGTGATTGAAAAAACAAGCAAACACTGAAGGATTTTTGCTATTATGACTTTTTTCACTCTTGATTTTATTATTTTATTTTGAATGTTTGAACTCACTTTTATAGTATTATGTGTTTTATGTAAAACAATGTTATTTGAAAAGCTTATAGAATATGGAAAATATAATTACACCAAATTTTAAATTAAAAGATGTATGAGATAATAAATAAGAAAATTATGAATAACATTTCATTTTTAAAAATTTATTTATATTGATAATAAATTTTTAAAAAGCGTTATCATATTATTGACTTATGATTGATTAGCATGTAATGTGTTGCACACGAGTTTGCTAGCTTTTGTTGTACGCACAACGCGGGTGAATAAAATATTATATATATATATATATTTATTTATAAAATAATTTCAATAAATGACCACAAATGAAGTGAAAAAAAAAGATTTGTATATAAACAAACCTATTGGTATCATGTTCGATCATTAAGTAACGATTTTTAGTTGTTTTATTTAAAGTTAAAGAGGAGATAAAATTATAAATTAAGGGTGTGAAGACATAATAATATAAAAAGCCCTCGATGTTTATTTATTTTCATTTGCACCCGCCCTTAACGTTGTTATTCCCATCAACAAAATTGTTGACCGTTGTTTTTTTTCATTTGACCATCCAAAAAGGACTTTTAAAAAAAAATAGAACTTTAGAGTTTCAATTGTCAAAAGAAAAACTCTAAGGATGAAATAAAAAATGATTGAGGACCAATTTTGTCATTATACCAAAAATATTAACAAAGAAAAAAAATGAAAAATTATATTATCAGCCTTGATTACCCCATTAAACATGATCCCATTTAATAAAAACCATCAACTTCACTACTATTTTCTCCTATCATTTTTTTTCAAGTAATAAATTTTTATTAATTTTTTATGTCATTTAAAAAAGTAATTATTTTAAAATTTATTATATTATTAAATTAATGGCATAAAAAATAAGGGAGTTTACACGTGTATTTTAGATTTATGGATTAGAGTTTTAATTTAGGGTTTAAGGGTTAGGGGTTTAGGTTGTAGAGTTTAGAATTTAAGATTAGTGTTTAGAATTTAGTGTATAAAGTTTAAGGTTTAGGGTTTAAATTTTTAGGATTAGAGTTAAAAATTTAGGATTTAGATTTTTATAGTGTAAATATATAAATTTATATAAAATTAATTTTACACTATATGATAGTTTTATCAAAAAAATAATAGTAAAATAACTGATATTCCCTTGACCGTGTTATCACTTTCCAAGGAAATCAGTACTTTTATTCATGAAAGTGTGAAAACAAAAAGGAAAAAGAAGGCGCGAGCTAGAGTGAGAGAGAAGGGAAGATTGAAGAATCTAATTTATAAGGAAGCATCAAACAGCTGGGAAAAGGCGTTTAATCTTCCCCTCTAGAACCAGTAAAAAACCCTTCAAGTTTCAACCATAAACAACAGCAATATCCTCGTGAAAGAGAGAGAGAACGAGACTTGTCTCCTGCGTGTCTTCTCTTTGGAACTTTGCTCATCTGTCTCTGTTTCTCCCTTTAATGCCACCCTTCTCTTCTTCTTCTTCTTCATCATCATCATCGAGGACTTGAATCTTGAAAAAAAAGAAAAAAAAAAGCAAAGGTGTTTGAAAGAGAAAGATGACGGGGGGATCTGGGAGATTACCGTCATGGAAAGAGAGGGAAAACAACAAGAGGAGGGAACGGAGGAGAAGAGCCATAGCTGCAAAGATATACACGGGTCTTCGAGCTCAAGGCAACTATAAGCTTCCTAAACATTGTGACAACAACGAGGTCTTGAAAGCTCTTTGTTCTGAGGCTGGTTGGATCGTTGAAGAAGATGGTACCACTTATCGCAAGGTTTGCTTTCTTTTTTCTTGTGAAATTTCTGGGGTTTCTTCGATTTACTATACCAGATCTATACATGTTTCGGCGTTAAATTTAGATTCTTGATGGTTGTTCTGAATTGGGTTTTGATTTATGTTTTGAAAATCTGGGTCTTTTACTGGGTTGAACAAGGCAAGAATTAATAGGGAAGGTTTTATATGCTTCTTGATTCTTTGATTCCTTTGTGCTTGAATCAAATTACATAAAAGTTTCATCTTTTCACTAGTCTGGCTGAAGTAATATTCTTTGATTGTCACAGATCTTGATTGTTCATGTGAATATATAAAAAAAAGTTCGATCCTTTTTGTTTTCCCCTGATTCCTTTTTGTAATAATGGTTTTGATGCAGGGATGCAAGCCACCTCCATCTGAGTTTGCAGGGACCTCGGCAAACATCAGTGCATGTTCATCTCTTCAACCAAGCCCACAGTCCTCATCCTTCCCAAGTCCTGTTCCTTCATACCATGCTAGCCCTTCATCCTCCTTGTGCCCGAGCCCGACTCGATTCGATTCTAATCCGTCGAACTACCTTCTTCCGTTCCTCCGCAACATTGCTGCCATCCCTAATAATGTCCCTCCTCTTAGGATATCCAATAGTGCTCCCGTAACCCCACCTCTTTCATCCCCCACTTCTAGAGGATCTAAGCCCAAAGCTGACTGGGAATCCCTTTCAAATGGCTCTCTGAACTCTTTTCGGCACCCTCTTTTCGCTACATCGGCCCCATCTAGTCCCACAAGGCGGCACCACCATGCACCAGCCACCATACCGGAATGTGATGAATCTGATGCCTCGACTGTGGACTCTGGTCGCTGGGTGAGTTTTCAGACAATGCCATCATCTGCAGCAGCCCCTCCTTCACCGACTTTTAACCTTGTGAAGAGGGTTGTACAACAGAATCCTCTCCAAGATGGTGTCACTAGACATGGAGGGGTCACCTGGGGGACAGTTACAGAGATGGGAAGAGGCTCAGAGTTCGAGTTCGAGAACGGTAGAGTAAAAGCTTGGGAAGGTGAAAGAATACACGAAATTGGTGTCGATGATCTGGAACTCACACTAGGAACTAGCAAGACTTGTGCATAAAGCCTTTGCTGCATTGCAGCAAGAATTAAACATTCCTCAGCATTCCTACATTATCGTCTCCCATATTCAATGGGAGTTCCTGCATTGCTCAGAGACCATAGTTCCATCATATCTGTACGTTTTCTAGCTAACGGAACTCAAGGCTACTATCATGATTCATGAATGAAAAAAGTGATTAATCGGTTCTGTTAAATTGTTTTTTCATAAATAATACTATTATACTTTTAATAATCTTTAAAAACACCAACAATTGGATGATCTAGTGAGGGAGGTATTAAATCTCTGCAAAGTGAGAGTTTGAATAATGATTTTGTGAATGTGAGAAATTGTTTTTATAATGAATTTTATAAAATTCATTTGGGTTAATCTATTAGTAGATTGAATATCGATAATTATAAAATAATAATCTTTAAAAACGTGTTTTTAAAACATATATAGACTTTTATCATTCTATGGCATCACTTAATAAATTTTAGAAGTATACTAATTTTTCATTTACTTTACGTATATTTTTTTGGTTAAAATAAATATTTAAAGTATATTTTTTAGTCAAGGTAAATATTTAAAATATTTTTTTCGTCAAAGTACTTAAAGTATAATATTTTATCAAAACAAATACTTAGTATTTTTTAGTTGATGTCACATGTTAACTCTTCGAAATCTAGATAAAAAAATATACTTTAAGTACCTATTTTAATAAAAAAGAATACTTTAAATGTGTTATTTTTACAAATAGAATATTTTAAATATCTATTTTAACTAAAAAATATATTTTTAAATATCTATTTTGATAAAAAATAATTTAAATACTTATATAAAAAATTGATATACTTTATTTATGATATTAGCCTTTAAAAAGATATTTGTATATTGGTATTGTTTTCATATTATTTTTTGGATATTACATTATTTATTTATTATATGGTACTTAAAATGATCCTTGCGCCTAGATTCAAGACTAATAGGATCAAAATTCTCATTCTCCCCTTCTCAGGTAAAAATTGTTAAAAAAAATATATCATTGAGCCGAGTGTTGAGGGCCCTTGGCGTTGGACCGCGTGATTTGTAATATATTTTTGGGTAAAGTATAGAAATGGTCACTAAACTATATCTAAAAATACAAAATAATCATTAAATTTTCAAATATTACAGAATGGGCATTAAACTTTAGTTTTTGTTATAAAATAGCCACTGAGTCATTAATTGTCGTTAATTAGGTGACGTGACTGTTACAGAAATTTGAATAATATAACATTTAATTCTCCATATTTACACATTTAATCAATTTATTCCTAATTTAACCCTCATTATTGTTGTCTAAATTGATTGACTGTGTAAATATTGAGGATTAAATTTGTTATTATACAAAATTTTGTAATTGTCACATCTCTCAGTTAACGGCCCAGTGACTATTTTGTAATAAAAATTAAAGTTTAATGACCAGTATATAATTTTTAAAATTTTAATGATCATTTTATATTTTAAAAATAATTTAGTGACCATTTGTGTACTTTACGTTATAATTTTTTTTTGTAGGCATGCGATCTTATCTATGTCACGCTTGATGTTGTAAGTGTACCAACGAACCCAATGACTTGGATTCTCAATTATTGATTATTGTATTGTATTAACTTACGATCAAAAAAGCCCTGCCTTTTACTTCCTCCATTTTCATCTACTATTTCTTCTAATCTTAATAGTAATTCGTATCTATTAATTTCAATACATCTATATTATGTTGTGATATTAAATAAAGGCTAAAATTTTGATACATAAGTTGTATAAAATTAATTTTACATAAGCTTGCATATTTATATTATAAAATTTAAATCTTAAATTTTTAACTAGGGACGGACCCAGGATTTCATGTAAGTGGTTCCAACTATCTGAAAGCTATATTAGAAATGTAGTGGTGCAAAATTACAAGAGTTTAGAGGGTGCATAATTAGATTATCAATAGAAAATACAAAGAAAATATATAAAATATAGGGGAGCTTAAAATTTTTAGGGGGTACGGCTGCCCCCAGCACTCCCTAGGTCTGTCCCCTATTTCTAACCATACCCCTAAACATTAAACCTTACCCCTAAATTCTAAACCATACAACCTAAACCCTTAAACTTTAAAGCCTAAACTAAAACCATAATCCCTAAAACTAAAAGGCACGTGTAAACTAAAGTTAACATGACATGTGTATCAAAATTTTTTTCTTACATGAATTATATTGTTTTATTTGGTCAATCTACTTTAATAGGGATAAAAAAATCCGATTTCAAATTTGTTCGACGATAAGTAAAAACTCTAATTTAAAAAAACTGAATTAAAAAAGGACCCAATTCAATATTCACCACAAAAAAAAATTATCTTAAAAATAACTCAAATCTACATCTGACTAGAACTTGAATTTAATATTAAGAATAAAATAATAAAATTGTATTAAATATTTTTCTTATAAAAGAATTATTATTATTATTATTTATAGAGATAGGAGTTACCTATAATCAAACCCAACAGCTAATGCAAAATGAAACGCCATTTTGATGAAAAAACTTTTGTTTTTATAGTGGTTTAACAATAGTTTAAAGATATTTATAGTGGTTTTTATAAGGTTAAACATAACCTATTTATTTATTTCATTAACAATAGTTTAAAGATATTTATAGCGGTTTAACCCGTAACCTGCGTATGAATTTTATTGTCAATGTATTAGATGTTTAACTATAGGACAAATGCGAGACTTTATAGGATAGATGAAAACATTTAGGCAATTATATTAAAAAATTAAACACGTAATAAAATTACAAATTTAAAAAATGGTGAAAAAGATAATTAATAGAAAATATAAAAGAAATATTAAAATTATATAAAAATTTAAAAATTTTAAGGTAGTGCAACTTCACCCCAAAATCCCTCGATATATCCTTACTTATCATAAAATATATCACATTTTATAGTAATATTATATAAACCTATTGATTTTATATAACAAATTAATGACAATAATTTTTATGCTGACAAAAAACAAATATTGATTTTAATAAAGAAGTATAACTAAAAGTATTCTATTACCAACCACGGGACTTAGTTTGATAGTAAAATTTCTCATACCTTAACCAATAGTAAAATGTTGTAATTTTACACTGAATATAGAGCAATTTTAAAATTTGTGGTCAGTATTTATCTACAATATAGGCCAACAGAACATGGTGGAGTAGTTATTAAACTCTTCGAATTATATATTAAGAAACAAAAATATTATATTACAAAAAAACTTTATTTAAACATATTAGTAAACCAAGTATCTAAACCTAATAATAAATATGGTTATATTTTAAAACACAAGCTGTGTAAAAAAATATTATATAATCATTCTTTAAAATCTAAATTCTAAATTACTAAAACTAAAATCTAGATCCTAAACTCTAACCCTAAATTATAAATTCTAAACCCTACAACCTAAACTTATAAACTCTAAACCCTAAATCTAGCAAGCTTGTGTAAACTAAGTTTACACAAATTTGAGTTTCAAAGTATTTTCCTAATAACTAATAATTAATTTGAGACGTAGACACATGAATTATGTAATGTAATAACATCTAATATAAAATAAATTCTTTTTGACCAATAATATAAAATAAACTAATTCATACCGAAAATAAAGGTAATTTTGCCTAAATATTCTATTTATTAAAAATACTTACTAAAATAACACTCATAAGAATTTAAAATAACACATTTTCTGACAAAAGGGGTAAAAGTACGTTTGGTTATCCACGCTTTTTAAAGAACGAGTTTGGTCAAAAATTTTAAACGTGAAGGGTTGGGTTTATTAAATTATTTTAAATTGTGACTAAATTAATAGGATGTATAAATTTTAAGAACTAAAATTGTTATTATATTAAGTTTTTGTTTCAATTTTAATGATAAAATGACTTGTTTGTCATAAAATTTTAATCGAGTGATCTGTTTATTCTTAAGCCTATAATTGAGTAACTGGATTATTATTTTTAAAAGAAAAATGATACGTTTGTTCCTAAGCATATAATTGAGTAACTAGATTATTATTTTTTTAAAAAAAGTGGCATGTTTATTTTTAAACCTATAATTGAGTGACTGAATTGTTACTTTTAAAAGAATAGTGACTTGTTTGTTACTAAATCTATAACTAAGTGACATGTAGTATAATTTACCCAAATAAATAAAACATCAACTTCTATTAAAAATGAAAATAAAAATAAAAACAAAATCCATAGTCAATTATCAAGGATTATTAACATGGGCCAACCTGAAATTTGGATTCTTTTCGGGTCAAATAAAACCTGTCCATTGTGCATAGAGTCTTCGAGAATCGAGCTCAATTCCAAGCATCTCTCCGTCTTTTGCCCGTCTTTTCTACGGTCAAATCCCATTTTTTTGTTTAATTTCTAACTTATTAATTAATTAATTAAATTCAAGTTTTATAAAAAAATTATAAAATAACCTTTTTAAATTAATTTTTATTTATAATATCAAATTTTAAATTTTTAACATTACTTAAAAGACTTAGCGTCTCCTCCCTAATTATTATTCCAATTCCATTGCGGTAAGGGATGATTGCTCTTTCGGTTGGGCATTGTCATTTGGCAAGCATAGTAACAAATCAGTGCATGTGCAAGCAAATTTCGTGTTCACACTCAACTTAGTTGAGCTTAGATTTATATTGATTAGATCAATTTTTGGGTTTAGATAAAAATATTTAAATATAAAATTATAATAATAATTTAGGTTGTCTAATTTTAATATTGATAACAACTTAAACTGTCAAATTAAAAGACTAATGCCTAATTATCTGCTAATTAGTTTTGGGGTTTGTGTCGCAACCCATTTTCCCCCATAGATCACCAACTTTGTTTAGTCAGCGACAACATTGACTTTAATATTGTAGCCGACCGCCAGTTCTTTTTATATATATATATATATATAATTTCCTTATAGTTTCTAATAAGAATAATTTTGCATTTGTGATACATTTTTTTGTTTTTATGGTGCATTTATTTATATTTTTTAATACGATTTTGTCTTTTTTTCGATTGTTTGGCCATTCTTTTTATTTTAAGTTTTTATAGGGTTAGATTTGACGACGCTACAACTGATCAAGATGTTTATTTGTTATCATGGTAATCTTTCCAGCTTTGAATACTCGGGCTAGATTTGAATACACGTTCACAATCACCGTTTCTTGTTTGTGATTGAGTTATGGTAATGCTCGTTTTGTCAACGTGCTATAAGAGTTGTATGCATTTTTTAATGTTAGTATTGATAGTTTTATATTTCATCATCAATTACGGTGTTGTTTGTATTTATCTTTTGTTCGAATTTTTTAATTAAATTTTTACCTTTTTATTTTATGGTTTTTATGATCTATAGTGGCTAATTTTTGTTTCAATAATTATTAAAAATTATCCATATATTTAGCTTGTAAACCCTCATTATAATATTAGATATTTTTTATTTTTAATAAAACTAGCCGTTTTTATAAGTCTAAAACTTAGTTTACCTAATTTTATAACTAATAAAAGCAGAATATAATATAAAAGCCTAAAGGTTAGACTGAATGCCGTGTACATATCAGAATAGATGAGAACAAGGTGACTCATGAGTCATGAACTTAGTGTTCATCAAATTGTTATATATGATGCTATTAACCTTTAATTAATGAAATTATAGTTTTCTTTTAAAAAATTTAAAAGGAATCCATGGAAAATAAGGGTTTATTTAGGAAAAAATGATTTTGAGTGAATTTAGATTCAATTTTTGGCTTTGGGAAGTTGTCATCGGTTGCCAAATTGCTAACGGTTTAAACAATAAAGTCAGAATACACCTTGTTGTCGACAATGCCCTTGTGCACCATAGCATTGGTTTGAAAAAGCAAGGTTAACGTGGGCCCTCCACTAATGCTCACACCTAATTAAGGAAGGAGTGACTTTGTCTTATTCTAATTGATGGATTTGATTTGTAGTCCAGGACAAAGTTAGGATTTTGAGGGATAAATTATAAATGTTTAAAAGTTGGGATAAATTTATAAATAATTAATTTTTAAAAAAATTTAAATAAGAGAACAAAGGTAAAAAAAATTTCTTCGTGTGGAGGCAATTGTCCCTTTCCACCCATGTAAATCCGTCCTTGTTTGTGGATCATGCTGTTAATCCGTGTACATATCAGAATAGATGAGAACAAGGTGACTCATGAGTCATGAACTTAGTGTTCATCAAATTGTTATATATGACGCTATTAACCTTTAATTAATGAAATTATAGTTTTTTTAAAAAAATTAAAAGTAAATCGTCAACAATTTTTAGAGCAGGTAGTTAAAGCTCTCAGTTAACACCCTCCTATTTTCCTAGGTTATTGGTTCAAGACCCAATAGAATAAAATTCTTCTCCCCTAAATAGAAATTATTCAAAAAAACAAAAATAAACCATGAAAAATATGGGTTCATTTAGGAAAAATGTTTTTGCATGAATTTAGATTCAATTTTTGACTTCGAGGAGTAGTCAGACTAAATTAAAAAAAAAACATAAACTATTTAAGGTTAATTTACTCCTATTTTGATGAAAGAAATGATGCCTTACCTGATTCCTCATATTTTTGTTCTATCACTTTCAACCCTATATATTTCTTTTAATTTTATTTTGATCCTAAATAGTTTATGTTTTTTATAATTTAGTCGTAAAACAACTAGGGACAATTTTCCAAAATCAAAAAGTAGGTAAAGACTACTTTTACAAAAAAAAAAAAAAAAAACTTCACCAACATGTTCAACAAAAAAACAAAAAACTTCACCATCTACAGTAACAAACTTCATAATTTTCTAGATAATACCTTACTTGACTTGTTTTCCTGAAATTTTTATTAATCATTTCCCCTAAAAAAATGCGGAATATATACACTAAAACAGTCGTCATTAATTTGTATTCAAATAAACAGCTCACTACATTGAATTGTCTCATAGTTGGTCTCCTCTATATTTAGATATTGAAAAGAGAAAAATTCTCCACCACTACTCCACTAGAGTGCCATGAGAAACACGAACTTGTCAGAGAAACTTAAAGGCAGTCTCGTACGAGAACTACCACCATTAATTTCTTAGCATAGAAAAACACCATAAATTTTCTTTGATACTCTTGTCTTGTGACCTTGTCAAGTTCAGACATGGAAGACTCACGCAGTACTATTATCAAGCCCTGGTTTAGGCCACCTTACTCCAGTCCTGGAGCTTGGAAAGCGCCTACGGACACTCAATTTCAAGGTAATCATCTTTGTTGTTTCTTCAGGAACATCAGCTGCAGAATCACAGGTAATCGAATCATTTACGAGCTTGAACCTATGTGAAGCTATCGTTCTCCCCCCACCCGATATCTCCCACATTGTCGATCCTGATGCTAAAGTTATCACTCGAATAGCAGTTCTTATGCGTGAAACAAGACCTGCATTTTCATCTGCAATTTTAGCTTTGAGTTCCCCTCCAACTGTTCTCATAGTTGATTTGTTCGGAACTGACAATCTAGAGGTTGCTGATGAGTTTAAGATTTCCAAGTTTGTTTACATCGCTACGCATGCATGGTTTGTTGCATTAACTTTATATCTTCCGGTTCTCCATGAGAGTGTGAAAGGAGAGTATGGTGATGAAAAGAATGGTTTGTTTATCCCCGGATGTAAGCCCCTTCTGCTGAAGATGTAATCGATCCGATATCATGTCGATCTGATCAACAGTACTTAGAATTTTTTAACATAGGCATTAAAATCTCAATGGCTGATGGGATTTTGGTCAACACATGGAGGAGCTGCAACCGGCAACGCTTGCTGCTTTGCGAGATCATAAACTCTGGGGTGGAATCAGCAAGGTTCCAATCTTTTCAGTAGGGCCAATGGTAACGACGGTAAGTCCGACTGACTCGAATAAAACTGAACTATTTGACTGGTTAGAAAAGCAACCGATTGAATCTGTGTTGTATATATCATTCGGAAGCGGTGGGGTGCTGTCAAGTGAGCAAATGATAGAGTTGGCTTGGGGTCTAGAGCTAAGCCAGCAGAGGTTCATTTGGGTGGTTCGACCACCAGCTGAAAAAAAATCTCGTGATGGGTCATTTTTCACCTATTGGGAATTCCAGCAATGCCAATGAAGTACCGGCAAGCTATTTGCCTGAAGGATTCATGGACCGGACCAAGAACGTGGGTTTGACCGTCTCGGATTGGGCTCCACAAGTCGAAATTTTAAGGCATCAATCGGTTGGGGGATTCCTCTCGCACTGTGGGTGGAACTCGGGCTTGGAAAGTATCACCAATGGAGTAGCCTTGATAGCTTGACCCTTGTATGCAGAGCAGAAAATGAATGCTGCTTTGTTGGCAGAAGAATTGAGAATAGCAGTGCGACCGAAAACGTTGCGACGGAAGGGAATCGTGGGAAGAGAGGAGATAAAGATGATGGTGGAAACGTTAATGGTGGGGGGAAGAAGGGCGTGCAATGAGAGCCAGAGTGAAAGAGCTCAAATCAAGTGGAGAAAGAGCCTGGAATCACAAAGGTTCTTCTGCTAAAGCATTGGATCAATTCATGTGTTAAAACCTTTTCGTTTCTGTTTTAAAATGTTGCATCTCGGAACTTATTGAGTAGTCAGGCATTGTGTGATCTAAGTTTAAACAACATAATTCGTTAGTGTATATAAATTTATTTAAATTTTAAATTGAATTAAAATACTACATCCCAGTTGAATTAAAATGCTCAAAAACAATGTTAATCTCTTGAAAAAGGAATGCAAATTCAGTGCCACCCCCTTCCCGGCTTCCCCACCCCTAAAAAGCTATGTCAATAAATTGGTCAAATAGGCAGAGGACTTCGCTTTATTATATGGCTGGCCATAACGTCTGTATTTTATTCACGTATTATATATACTAGTTTTAGTGACACGTGATAGTATCAAATTATAATATTATAAATTATTCCATTTTTCTTATAGAAATATAATTAAATATACTTCAATAGGTTATATTAATATAAAATTTATGTGAGATTCACTGATTGACCTAATGACTAAAGATGTTCATATTGTCCCATCTTGTATAGATTCAAATCTCGACATAAGAATATAATACCTCTCTATTTAATAAAAAATAAAATTTTAGGTTTAAATTCAAACGATAAATAATATTAAGTTTTCTTCGTCTTCTTCTTGCTTGACCGGCGGCGACATCAGTTTTAGTACTGGTTGTCAACAGTAGTATTTAATATTTTCCTTGTTTTTTCGAACCATGCTGCTTGCTCTTTTTTTTCCTTATGCTTCTTCAATTTTTAATAAGAACCTCTACTTTTGTGGCACGTTTTTCCTTTGTCTTTATCACAATTTTTTTATTCTTTTTTGTTGTACGTTTCATTTGCCGTTTGACATGGTTTTCGTATACCTTAAAAATCATTTAGTGCCCGTACAGAGATCCCCACGACGCTTATTTTCTTATTTGAGTTTGTCGGTGGTCATAGAAAGTTTGATCCCCTTTGGTAGTTGTTTGTCGATGTAATCATAACAGTGTAGCCACTCATTTTTCACCCTCGTAGAGCGTCTCGCTTGGATATAGACAAGGAAAATATGAAGGTTTCTAGATTCTTTGGCGATGTGCGCCAATCTAAAAGAAATTGTTGTTTTTCTTTGCACATTTAGATTCCATGTTTTATTTTTGAGTTTTTTTTTAACATAATCCTCATTTTTGGGTACTTTGTATTTGTGATACCTTCTATTATTTTTTAATAAAATTCAGTTGTTGTTGCTAAAATAAATATAACTAAAAATTAAAGTGAAATATCAATAGAAGATTTTTGAATAGAAAATATCAAGTAAATAAGCGCAAACGCAGAGAAGAAAAATAACACCAAGAATTTACGTGGAAAACCCAAAAGGGAAAAACCACGGGCAGAGGATAAGAACTTTCACTATAATGGAGAAAGAGATTACAACTAATTTATGATGTTTTGTCTAAACTCCTAATCCCTAGTATCTATTTATAGGGATATATTCCCTGTTTACAGAGGAAACTTGCATAGAAACAAATTCTACTCAAATTGAGTTTCCTACCTTTAATTAATATAAAGTTAATATGATCTACTAAAAGTAGGATTCTAACTTTAAACCAAATCCCAAAAGAATTTGGATCACAACTCTAACAAATCCCCACCTTGAGACAAATTCCTGTCGAACAATATCTTTACCTATTCCACGAAACCCCTTCAAGGGGTGTCTTCAGCAATGAACACCGACCGAATCCAAGCCTTGCCCAAGCTTAGATGTACAAGGTAATTTAGTCTTCACGTCGGTAAGATCAACATTAGTGCCAACTTTGCTCACAACTATATCACCACGAGCAATAACACGACCCCGATCATCAATGACACTACTACATTTCTCATTATTTATCTTTGAAGCAAATCGAACTCTCTTAAGCTTCTCAAATCCTTTATACCCACGAAATTCAACTTTATTCTTCTTTTCAAATTCTTTATGCACATGAAATCGAACTCTTTTCTGCCTACCAAAACCGTTATGCCCACGGTTGTCATGTTCAACACAAAATCCTATTTTACTTGATTCAGTCAAGACGCCTTCACCAGTAACATCGTCATTTAACACGCTGGAGGAAACAATAGATGCATCACCTAAAATAGTTGAACCTTGTAGAACATAAAAATTGGCTGCTCTTTTATACTCTTTCATCACAACGAGAACGCCTTTGCAAATTTTCATAGCTCCACCTTCATTGGAGTATCTGTACCCTTTTGAATCCAATGTACCTAACGAAATCAGATTTCTTATTAAATTTGGAACATGCCTCACATTACCAAGTGTTCGAACAATCCCATCGAACATCTTAATCTTGATTGTGTCAATACCTGCAACTTTATAATAGATATTATTTTCCAACAAGACAGCACCTGTAGACACAGGTTTATACGTCGTAAGCTAATCTCGATTTGGAGTCATATGAAAAATACTGCCAGAGTTAAGAATCCACTCCTCACTCGCTATAGAGTCTTCGCCGGAAGCAACTAAAAGTTCACCATCATTATACTCATATGCAATATCAGCTTCATCTTCACTGGAATTCTGATTCTCATATTCCATCTTTATCTTAATCTGTAATCTGTAACACTCAAATTTAATATGACCTTTCTTTTTGCAAAAATAACATGTTTTACTTCGATTTGACGACTTGTACCTGCCTCTATTTTGACTGCTGAAATTATGATCACCTTTTCTTCTGTGGTCTGAACTAGTCGATCCATGCACTATGAGACCCTCTGCTTGAAACTCGGAGCTGGTAAGATGTTGCATCTTGTCATGTGAATTCAAATTATCATATACCTCTCCAAGAGTAAGGGTATCACGGCTATGTAGGAGGGTGCTTCTAACAAACGAATATGAAGTGGGTAATGAGCAAAGTAAAATCAAACATAAGTCTTCCTCATTGTATTTTACCTCCATCATTTCCAAATCTGAGACGATCTCCTTGAAATCAGTTAGGTGGTCGTCAAGACATGAACCTTCTGTTAACTTGTGAGAGTATAGTCGTTGCTTCAGGAGCAACTAGCTGGTCAAAGTTTTCTTCATGCAAATTTGTTCTAATTTTGCCCATAAGTCGATGGTTGTCTTCTCTTTGTGAACATCCTGCAAAATACTGTTTGATAAGTGCAAACGGATCTGGGAAGCATCTTTTCTATTCTTGCGGCGCTTCTCTGTATCCGACCATTCTTTCGGCATATTATCAAACCCATCTAATGCATCATCTAAATCCATCTGAACAAGAACATCTCGAACCTTCACCTGCCATAGCGAAAACCTAACGTTGTGATCCAGCAGCGGAATTTCATACTTCACCGTCGTCATTATCCTAAGTAACCTGAAAAGCTTTGATGCCAATTTGTTATACTACCGAAACGATAATGGCGAGACAAGTAAATAAGCACAAACGCAAAGAAGAAAAATAACACCAAAAATTTACGTGAAAAAACTCAAAATGGAAAAACCACGGGCAAAGGATGAGAACTTTCACTATGATGGAGAAAGAGATTACAACTGATTTATGATGTTCTGTCTAAACCCCCAATCCCTAGTATCTATTTATAGGGATAAATTCCTTTTTACAGAGGGAACTTGCATAGAAACAAATTCTACTCAAACTGAGTTTCCTACCTTTAATTAATATAAAGCAAATAAGATCTAAAGTAAGATTCTAACTTTAAACCAAATCCCAAAAAAATTTGAATCACAACTCTAACAATTCAGTTGTTGCTAAAATAAATATAACTAAAAATTAAAATGAAATATCAATAGAAGATTTTTGAATAGAAAAATATCAATAGAAGATAAATACAAAACATTCTTCATTTTAACTTTAAAGCATTTTATACTAAAATTTATTTAATTAAATTGATATAATGTTTTTAAAATATAGAAATAATTATTTAATTATAAGTTAGTTTTTTATTGTTACAAATTTTAATATAAAGATATAACTCAATAGACATCGTACAATCGACAATATTAATTAAAGGACCACTATTCATATCTACAGTAAATGTCATGTACCGCAATATACTATTATTCATATGTACCGCAATGTACCATTAACTTTTTAATTAGTTGTGAAATTTTAAGAACCGAAAGCGTTATTATCCCCTTTTAGAATAAAATTATAAAAAACAATTTTTATATTTTTTCAGATATTCTTTTATTTTTTAGTTAAAAAACAATTAAACTTTTATTTCTATAATAATTCCTACATTCACTTTAATTTAAGGGTAAAGTTCATAAATGGTCACTAAACTTTGATCAATTATTCAATTTGGTAACCAAACTTCCAATTGCTTCAATGTTGTCATTAAACTTTTAGTTTTGTTTCAACCACTGACCCGTTAACAATTGTTAAAAGGGCAATGTGGCTGTTAAAATATTTTGTATAATAACACATTTAGTCCTCCACGTTTACATATTCCTAATTTGAAAGAAATAATAAATTTAACCCTCATTATTCCAATTTGACCCTATTTTTAATTAGAGATAATTTAGTATTTTATTTTGATCCCTTAATTATAACTAATGTTATCTTGTCCCTCTCAATCTCAACCATACCCAATCCATCCTTTAAAATTTCATAAAGAATAGATCATAATCATCTCATGAAATTGTATTCTAAAGATATATATATATATATTATATAAATTAAACTGAAATTTAATATAAAATTACTAAAAAAAACTTCAATCCCTTTTTTTCCATCATCATCGTCTCTAATAATTTCCTGCTTACAAAGTCATGTTCCCAGCCCACATCCCAATTAGTTTGTTCTTCTTGTATCATCATCTATTAGCTCCATGTACTACCCTTTTTATTTATAAACCTAATACATGCCGGCAATTTTTTGATAATATGAATCTTTCTTAACATTTTCAATGAGACAGAAAACAGTTAAATATAACTAGAGATATTGGAAAAAGAAACACCAATACATATATGCGATTACCCTTCATGTAAGAAGGTCTGGGTGAATACAATGCAACAACAAAGATTGGTAAAAGTTTTTCGAGGGTTAAAAAATTTACCGATATTATGATTCGAATTTTAAACTTATTAGATGTTATCATTAAAAGATGACTGTATAAACCAACTATATAAAGACAAGTTCCAAAATTCGTTTAAGCAAACAAGCAAGCTAACTTCTGTGCATAAAAAGGTATGTTAGGTTAACACGATCGTGCAATTAAATAAAACGATATTTGGATCATAGCTGTTAGATTTTGTTATCCAAAAATTGCCGGTATGTATTAGGTTTATACTCTTTTTTAACCAACCAACCTCACATGCTTGAACATTAGTTATAATTGAGGGATCAAAATAAAATATTAAATTATCTCTAACTAAAAATAAGGTCAAATTGAAATAATGAGGGTTAAATTATTATTTCTTTCGAATTAGGACTGAATTGTTTGAATGTGTAAACGTGGAGGACTAAATATGTTATTGTACAAAATATCTTAACAGCCACATCACTCTTTTAACGGTTGTTAACAGGTCAGTGGCCAAATTGAAACAAAACTAAAAGTTTAATGGTAACATTGAAGCAATTGAAAGTTTGGTTACCAAATTAAATAATTGATCAAAGTTTAGTGATCATTTGTGAACTTTACCCTTAAATTAAAGTGAATGTAAGAATTATTATAGTAATAAAATTTTAATTATTTTTTAATTAAAAATAAAAGAAAATATGAAAAAGTAATATAAAATTATTTTTTTAAGATTTTATTCTAAAAGGGGATAATAACGGTCTCTAGGATTTCAAAACAGGTAACGGTACATTGCGGTACATATTAATAGTAGTACATTGTGGTACATAACATTTACTGTAAAATTATCCTTAATATAGAATATCTATGTCAGTTTAAAATTTTACTACTCCATTTATTATAATATTCCATGTATAATTGAATGATAAATACAATTGTTTTTACAACTTATTAATGGTTTTTGTAATTGAAAGGAAAAATTCTAGAGTAAACGTTATGTATCAATATGTACCAGTAATCATATATATATCAATATGCACTATTAACTATTTTAATAACTTTTGAAATTATGAGACTAAAGCGTGATTATTCATTTTGATAACAAAATATGTAAAACACTTTTTTGCCATTTTTTTCGGATTTTTTTATATTTTTAATTCAAAAATAATAATGTTTTATTAAAAAATAATTCCTAATTCAACTTTTAATTAAAAAATCTGAAAAAATGACCCAAAAAGTGTTTTAACATATTTTATTTTAAAAAATAATCACACTTTAGGTATTCATGAATTCAAAAATTATTAAAATAATTAGTGATTCGTATCAGTACTTATGATTAGTGGTACATATGGGTACATGACTTGTACTCTAGACTCATCCATTTAAAATAGGGTTTTGTAATAAATAAATGACATTTTATAACAATTTAAGTACATGAAATAATTATTTTATGAATTTGTATTTGGTACACAAACACAATGTCGTGTATAAATTTATACACAGGTAATGAAAGATATGCTAACATTGTTTATATTTACTTTACATCACATTTTTATGATTATACGCTATCAATACATTAGATATAATACTATATTTGTCGTATTAGTTGCACTGTTCTCATTGGTTTTTTATGGTGGTTTTACGTATGTGTAATTATTATTATGACGCACGTTCTTAATTAGGAAAAGTCGACAATCTAACATGGTCAAATCTCTTTTTTATGACAGTTTATAGACGTAATCAGAATAATCAGTGGAATAAATCTGCAAGATAGATTATTTACAGCACCTCTCATACATCACTGTATAAGTGTTTAACTGGATAGACACAAAAAGATTTGATGATGCTTACTAAATTTATAAAAAAAAATTAAAAATCATGTTCAAGAAAATGTTTTTTTTTTCACGCCTTTTAGTTTTCATGTTACTTTTCTTTCTATATAAATCTTGGTGAAGGTGAACAAAGTCTCCAAAATTTTTGCTTACGTTTGTTTTATTGTACTTCTGTTTATCTTTAATTAAATTCCGCTCTTCTTTCCAAAAAAAAATATGATGGCCTTGATTTTAATTTTCATAAACAACTGTGAGTAAGGAATGAAATTATACGTGATTGTCAAGAAATAATTTTGGGATTGAAAGCTTTAATTGGTTCTTGTTCGTGACGAATTTCTATGGAAAGTTTAGCATAAATAATTAATACTATAGAATCAAAAATTTATTAAAAGAATATTTACATCTTTGGGAAAAGGAAACAAACTCTCTTTATGGAAAGTAATTGCCAATATATGTGCTATGCTTGATCCTCAAGCCAGAACTGACCAAATAAATCACCTAAAAACATGCCAATATTTGAACAAAATCAATCATAATTAATTATCATTAATTCAATTTGAGATTTTCAAGGTAATTTGTCATGAAAGGAAACATGATTAGTGCCTTTGTTCTGTCCATAAATTAGTTTAACTTCCATTAGCCCTAAACCAACCAGTAACAACTGAACAAATCTCCACTCCAACAACAATTCTGTTCTCTTTTGTCTGCCACTGATATGCCGAAGGAAGATAAGCCTCACGTTGCCCTGCTAGCCAGCCCTGGCTTGGGGCATCTCATTCCGATCATGGAGCTGGGCAAACGAATGATCACTCACCATGATTTTCATGTCACCGTCTTTTTTATTGCAAGTGATAATGCCTCGACAACATCGCTTCTCAAATCGCCGACACTTGAGAATCTTGACATTGTTGCACTTTCACCGGTTAATATTTCGGGCCTTATCGACCCTAATGCACAGCTAGTGGAAAAACTGCTCGTCATCATGCGGGAGTCGTTGCCAAGCCTCCGGTCATCAATTGCCACCATGAAGTTTCGTCCGTCAGCTTTGATTGTGGACTTGTTCGGAGCCGATGCCTTTGAGATAGCCAAAGAGTTTGGAATGCTTAGGTACATGTTCAACACCACTAATGCATATTGCCTTGCCGTCCTATTCCATTCGTCAGGAATTGATGATAAATTCATCTCGGAGCACCATGTTAAGGGCCAAGAGCCGTTGGTAATTCCCGGTTGCAAGTCTCTTTGTTTCAGAGACACACTCGATTCTTTTCGTGACATTGATCGTATCGATCGACCCAAATTCAATGGAAATAAAATGACGAATTCTCATGGGATCTTGATCAATACATGGGAAGATCTTGAGTCCTCAACCATTAAAGCACTTAGAGACAACAACTCCTTGGGGACACTTCTAAATGTTCCAATTTATCCTATCGGTCCATTGGTCAGGCAAGACGGAAATCAAGTTTTAGACAAACAAGTGAAACAGTGGCTCGACGACCAACCAATCGAATCGGTCATTTATGTCTCATTTGGCAGCGGGGGAACTCTATCAGCAAAACAACTGACTGAGTTGGCTTGGGGTTTAGAGCAAAGCCAGCAAAAGTTTATCTGGGTCGTTCGTCCTCCATCGAATAATGTACTCGGGACCTATTTCACCATAGGTGAAAACGATGGGGATGAAACCCCGGATTACTTGCCCCAAGGTTTTTACACTCGAACCAAAGACATCGGCTTGGTTATCCCAATGTGGGCGCCTCAAGCACAGATCCTGAGCCATCCTTCAGTAGGTTGTTTTTTCTCTCATTGCGGATGGAATTCAACTCTAGAGAGCATTATGAATGGTGTGCCGATGATTGCATGGCCGCTTTACGCAGAGCAGAAAATGAATGCTGCAATGCTGACTGAGGATTTGGAGATTGCTGTTCGACCGGAGGTGTCGTCGACCGAGGAGATCGTGGGGAGGGCGGAGATCGAAAAGATGGTCAGGACGATCATGGTGGATAAGGAAGGGAAAGCAATGAAGATCAGAGTCATGGAACTGAAGAATAGTGCAGAGAAGGCTTTGAACAAGGGCGGTTCCTCTTTCAATTCTCTGTCTCAAGTAGCCAAAGATTGCATGCACCACCTCTTAGCATAATATAAGGATGAGACTACTTAATTTAGTGAGAGTGAGCTTTGTATGATGGAGCTTCCTGCATATTATTTATGGTTGTTTGAAAACAATAATTTGGAATTTCAGATTTGTATTTTTATATTAGAAAGTATGAAAATGAAATGCATTTTAGTTTTTATGTAATTTAGTGAGTTCTTATGGTTCTATTTTTAAGATCTTTCACTTGTATAATTCAGTGTTGGTGATGGCTATATCACCTTATTAGTAATAGTATTAGTATTGAATGAAATATTAGTGAATATCTATTTTTGGGATTTAAAATGTAATTTTTAAAGCTTAAAATTCTCCTTATTAGAGGAATTATTAGAGTGCTTTTTGATTCACCTTTCAAGTGATTTGTTATATTATCTTTAGTAGGCATATGGTGAGTGACGGGTGAGTTCCTCTTAAATATATATGAGTGATGGCACAATAAGATTATAGCAGGTCCATTTATTAATAAGTTTCCCTTACCCTAAGTGTGACATCAAATTGCATGAATAATTTTTTGTGTTTGTTCTTTTATTTTTCAATACGTGCTAAAATAGGGATAACTGAAGACGCCGTCGCGCCTAAAAATTTAAAATTAATATATGATTTATAAATTTTTATATATTTTTATTAAAAAATTATTATTCTCCTAAATTTTATAAGTTCGCTCCTAAAATATTATAGATTCATTCTCGCTAACATAGAGTATTGTGTCCGCTACTAATATTTATGTCAACCCTCTATTATTATTTAGTGCACTTAAAGAGGTGATTTATAATAAAGGAATGCGGGTATAATTTATTTTAATTTTCAGAATAATATTATTTGAAGTTATCTACATCGATATTTTTAAGAGAGAAAAATATTGTTTAATCACTTATCCAATGGTCATAAATTAATGTAAATTAATTAAGTTTTATATAGTATAGATCATAACCCTATATATATCATGTCATCTAGGGCTAAGCATGGTTAACCGCAAAATCGAAAACCGGTCCAAACTGAGGCGTTTGAACGGTTTATGGTTCATAAGTTTACGAACCGTGGTTAACCGAATCGAACCGAATTGAACCGAATTTGATTTTTTTTTAATTTATAGTTATTTTTAATGTAAAAAATAAGTATTTTATACTTACAATACTTTAGATGTATTTTTAATTATTATTTTTACTTAAAAATTAAGTTTTTAATAAATATTTATGAAAAATACTTAAAACTCTAACTTTTAATGTTTAAAAGTCATCCAATAAAGCTATTTTGTCAAAATAAAATACAAAATTTTAAAAACTAACGTTAATGTGGAAAAACCAAAAACCGATAGTTGCTAAAATAGCTTACCGAATTAAACCGAACCCGAACCGTATACACCCCTAATGCCATCTCAGTTTGAAAGTAAAAATATAGAGTATTCTTTTATGCTTATGTTGTGAAAAAATTACACAAACATGCATATTAACTCGTTAAAAATAAAATCTAAATCTTTAATACTAAAACTTAAACTTGTCTAATCCTAAACTTTAAATTCTAAGGCTAAACCCCTAAATACTAACCCCAAACTAAATTCTTAACCCTAAAATGAAAAGGATTATAAACACCAAATCTTAAATTAAATTTCTAATCCAGAAAAGAAAATTATATAGTCCAAAGACTACACGTCATGTCTATTAAATAATTTTCATGTCTATTAAATAATTTCTTAACCAAAATTAAAATATATATATATAACATAAATAATGACATTATTTATTAAAAACAAAAAAACAAAGAAGTCAACTTATTTATATTTGTTTTGGTATAAATTTATAATAGGTTTAACTACAAAATAAGTGTTCAAATTATGTCTCTTTTTTGCAATAGGTGCTTAGAGTATTTTTTGTTAAAATAGGTGCTTAAAGTTTAATTTTTTGCTGAATAGGTGTCAAAAGTATGTTTTGGCTAAAATAAGTGCCTAAAGTTTCATTTTTGGTTGAAATAGGTGCCTCAATTGACTTTAAAACAAGCCAAGAATGAAACTTTAGGCACCTATCAGCCAAAAAATACTTAACGCAACTTATTTCAGCCAAAAATAAAACTTTAGACACCTATTTTAACTAAAATTAGACACTTATTATAAAAAAGAGATATAATTTAAACACTTATTTTATAATTTAGCCTTTATATAGGATAGCTAGGGAGACGGCGACATCACAATCAGGTAATAAAATCCTCGTTAGGATATATGCCAATGAAGAAAACTCAGTGTTACGCACAAACAATAAATTATAGGCTCATTATTTTTAGGTAAAATATGTAAAGATTTTCTCGATTTTAAGATATTTGGGTAAACTACAATAGAGGTCACTCAATTATAGGTAATGTTACATTTGGGTCACCCAATTACTAAAAGTTACATTTGGGCCACTCACTTATAGGTAAGGTTACAATTGGGCTACCCAATTATTAAAAGTTACACTTGGGTCACTCAATTATGGGTAAGGTTACTGTGGGTCGTCCTTCATATTTAAAATATATATATATCAATTTGTGTATTAAATTAATTAATGAATTCAGATGAAATACTCTAGTGTTAACGAGGGTATAAAAGTGATTTGGAAGAAAAAATGACTAAATTGATATGTTTTTTTAAATATGAAGGGTGACTCAAATGTAACCTTACCCATAATTGAGTGACTCAAATGCAACCTTTAATAATAGGGTGATCGAAATGTAACCTTACCCATAATTGAGTGACCCAAATGTAATTTTTTAATAATTGGGTGACCCAAATGTAACCCATAATTGAGGGGCCTCTATAGGGATGGGCAAGGGTAGGTTCGGTTTTTTTTCCGACCCAAAAATGATCACCCTAAACTCGACCCGAAAATTATATACCTCAACTTGACCAGACCCAATCTATAAAAAAGTTCAATTTTAGGGATTTAATTGTAAAATTTTAACTTTAGGGATCTGATTATAAAAAAATAATTAATTTTAGGAACCTAATTGTAAAAAATCAAATTTACAGACCTAATTATAAAAAATATATAAAGAGGGTATTATTTCAAAATATCCAAAAAATATAAGGAAAATTACACTATTAGTCTCGAGCCGGGTTGGATTTTTTTACCCTAAACCTGAACCCGACCCGACCTAACCTGAACCCAATTTTTTCACACACAAAAAACTCGATCGGATCAGAACCCATCAAGTCCGGGTAAAATGCCCATCCCTAGACCCCCGTTGTAGTTTACCCCCTAAATGTAAAATATGTAGAGAATTTCTCAGGTATAAGATATTTTTATTGATTATTTAATTTTTAAATGAAAATTTGGTTATTTGTCGTTAAAAACTTAATACAAAACATACAAAGGTTAATCAACAACCAGTCTGTTTAGTAGGATGAGGCGTTAGATCCCTTAAATAAGGTTAGATGTTCGAATCATGACATTGTGAATGGATAAAACTGGGTTGAGAGGGTTGTCCTCATAATGAGTTTATGCAAAACCCGAACTAAATTAATCGACTAATAGTTTGAATACTGGTGGTTAAAAAAAGACATGATAATTAATAAAATTGGTATCGTAAAAATTTTGCCCTTAACTTTTAGACATGATTATAATTTAGTCCTAATTTTAAAACATTTCAAAGTTACACCAATTTAGTTTATCTTGTAATCCATTTTCATCATCCTCCTTCACCGCCTCACCAGTTGCCGTTCGTTCACCACCATGGTCAACCGTCTGCCAGGAAAGTTTCTCCGTTGCTGAGATCAAACATGCCTCGTTACGCTTTCTTTTTTTTTTTTTTGGTTAAGAAATAAAAGGGAAAGCATAAAGAGTGATGAAGACCGAAATAAATTGAATTGAGCAGGGAGTAGGCATCACAATTCATAACCATCCATAAATCTGAACAGAAAGCATAGAGTAAAATAATGGCAGCTTGAAATCTAGAATTCCATGTAGCAGCAAAGGATAGTTGATGCTCCACTAACCTTTTTAACATTTTAATACAACAAGGCTTAAACTAGGTGCCTTCATTTCCTCTCATTTCCAGATTCTTTAAGCTTCGACTACTTTGTTAAATTGTGGTCTGTCCTCTGCGCAACTTGGATGATGGATGTATTCTCAGAAAAAGATATATTAATACAAATGATTCGATATATCAAAACATATATGTGAGAATCAATTCTTACCTTTTCTCTATATTAAATAGCCTTGCACCAAAGCTGCAAGGATGCAAACTGCAAAGCAGGAGTTTTAATTGTTTCTCTTTAGTTGTCACAAACCAGCGTTCAATGGAAGCCACAAAGCCTCATATAGCCCTCCTTGCAAGCCCTGGAATGGGACACTTGATCCCGATGCTTGAGCTTGCCAAACGCCTCGTTTCCCGTCAAAGCTTCAAAGTTACTGTTTTTGTTGTGGCAACCGACCATGCCTCAATTGTAAACTTCCAACTTCTCCAATCACCAGCAGGCTCCGATGGTGACGATCTCCTCGATATTGTTTTGCTCCCTTTCATCGACATTTCCGACATAGTTGGATCCGGTGTTTCGTTTGTAGAAAAAATAGAGGCAACCATGCTACGGTCCGTGCCGTTTTTCAGAACTGAGATATCTAAGATGGAGTCTCGTCCCACTGCTCTAGTTGTCGACTGGTTTGGAACCGATGCTTTTGGGGTTGCCGATGAATTCAATATGTTGAAGTTAGTATTCATAACTTCTAATGCATGGTTTTCTGCATTTGCTTTGTGCACGCCGGAGATTGACAGAAAAGAGATTGATGAGCAAGTCAAGAACCGAAAGCCACTGAACATTCCGGGTTGCAGGCCGCTTATGTTTGAGGATACCACCGATTTTCTTTTAATGGATACAAACCAAAGACATATTGAGGTTATTATTAAAATGTCTTCGGCTGATGGGATCTTGGTGAATACATGGGATGAACTTGAACCAACAAGTCTTAAAGCCTTGAGGGACGCAAACAAGGTTCCCATTTACCCCATTGGTCCACTAATAAGGCCGATTGAAAAGTCGGCTTTATGTAGCGAAATAATAGATTGGCTCGACAAGCAACCAGAAGAATCAGTGATTTATGTGTCGTTTGGGAGCGGCGGAACCTTATCAGCCCAACAAGTTGTAGAGCTAGCTTGGGGTCTGGAGCTTAGCCAACAAAGATTCCTTTGGGTGGTTCGTCCTCCTACTGAAAAAGATGCAGCAGGGACGTTTTTCACTTTAACAAATGGATCTGATGACAACCCGGATTACTTGCCCGATGGGTTTCTCGCCAGGACCCATAGCCGAGGACTAGTGGTCCCAATGTGGGCACCTCAAGTCGAGGTACTGAGCCATCCGTCGATTGGTGGGTTTTTAACCCATTGTGGATGGAATTCAGCCTTAGAGAGTATAGCCAATGGGGTGCCTATGATAGCATGGCCGCTTTACGCAGAGCAGAAGATGAATGCTCATATGTTAACGGAAGATATTGGGGCAAGCATCCGAGTAAAGGTGATGGAATCGGATGGATTGGTGACGAGAGGGGAGATAAGATCGATGGTTAGGAAAATATTGGGGGATCATGAAGGACGAAACATACGAGCCAGGATCAAGGAACTAAAAAATAGTGCTGCAAAAGCTTTGGCTGAAGGTGGTTCATCTTATAACACACTGTTCCAATTTGCAGAGATTTGTATTCAGCACCTGAGTGCAAAGGCTTTAGGGGCTTAATCGTGTTATATATACATATATCATGTATGTATTATATATTATGAGCATGGACATGCAGACTAGTTTCACCTAAATAATTCATTTACCTTTAAATAAAGATGTGAACAAGATGATCGCCGGCCACATTAGTGAATGCCACAAGAGTGTGTAATCACTCATTTTTGTCCAGCTATGTATAATATTATTAGTATTATTATAAGTGTTTAATATGTATTAAATGTATATGTGTTAATGTATTGTATTTATGTTATTATTATTAATATGAGTATGTGTCATATAATTATGTATGAATATGTGTTATATATATTTGCATATGTGTATGTGTTTGCATATGCGTGTATACATATGAATATATGTATGTGTGAATGTATAATTATTGTATGTATATAAATGTATGTATGTTTGCATATATATGAATATATGTATATATATATATATGGATATATGTATGTGTTTGCATGTGTATGTATTTTTATTGTACGTATATAATATTGTTATCATTAATATTATTATTATTGTGTATGCCACTAATACATATATAAGTGTGAATGTATGTGTGTATGCTTATATTTACGTTTGTATAAACGTATATTGCATGTGTATGTTGCATATTATTATTAACTATTATTATTATTGGGTTATAATTAAAAAGAAAAAATAGATCAAATATAATAAACCTATATTTATTTCAATGTCCAATGTCCATTTACAAGTCTACAAACCCAAGTACTTACAAGGCCCAACCGGCCAAATCCATTTTAATCCTAAAAACCCTAATCTAATACCCTTTTCTTTCTTATGCACAGCCAGAATTGGACCGTCAGATCAAATGTTGATCCAACGGTCCAGATCGTACAAGAAGAGCTCTTCAGCTGTCATGTATGATGCACGAGCGGGCTGTCTGTCTTCTCACGCGCGCGTGGCATACACGCGCAAGACTTTCAGATCCCCAGGTGCCATGTGTCATCATCATGGTCGTCCGATCTTCAAGCGATATCAGTCGTTGGATCAAATCTGATCCAGCGGCCGAGATTAAATATGGCCGATTGAACTCTTCATCTACACCAATTTCGCCACGTGCTTTCATCACCAAAAATCCAGCCTGGCTTCCTCCCCGGCTTACCCACCAAGCATTACCGAAAACAATAAAATAAGAAAAAAATTCAGATCAAAATATATTCAATAGGGAATGCATTTATGTTTTTGATTCTTGTAAGCAAAAACAAAAAAAAAATTAGATAGCATATATGTAAAGGATCCAACCATTTGTACTCATATTCAGATGAAATAAAAAAACGAGATTTTCAGAGGTATATCATCTTTATGTTTTTTTGGCATATTCGAATCAAAGTAAAAAAACAAGAACATAAAAATAGTAAAGAAAATGGGAAGATATTACCCTTTCGGCTCTGGCTTGTTACCGTGTTTGGTGGCCGAGGTTGGTGTCGCCGATGAACAACATTGTTCAGTCATCTCCTCTATTCTCTATTAACATTTTAGGGGTTCAAAGTTTTATAAAAAATGGGTTTAAAAATGGTTTTAGATTTCGGTGTTTTAGATCTAAAAAAATGAACTACTTTTTCCTAAAATCTAAAATCGGATCTAGGTTTGGTTTAAAAATATGAGTGTTTTAAGTCAGGGTTGGAGGCTCACCGGCACCGATGAGCGGTGGCTGGCGATTAGCCATGGTGGCTGAGGGCTGAAGGCGGTGGCCCGAGTAGCCGAACCACTGCCGGTTTCTGAAAAGTGGGGGCTTTTGGGTTTGTGTTCATCATGTTCTTGAAGAACGAGGATGAACACCATCGTGTTCATAGGAAAAATAAGATTTTGATCTAAAAAACTTAAGTTTTTCTAGGTTGTTTGTGTTTGTTTTCAGAGAAAAAATAAGGGATTTTTTAAGGTAAAATTTTAAAATGGCTAAAGGGTTTCAAAATCAGCCGGACAGGTCCTTTATAAGATTTGAAATTTTAAAAATGGTTTAATTGCATTTTAAGGGTTTTCGCCCCAATTTAATTACACAGCAAGGGCTTCTGCATGGTTAAATTGCATCCTCAGACCTCCTTTGTTTTCAAAATTTTTCAATCTCGTCCCTTAATTTAACTAAATCAGATTTTTAAAGGTTAAATCACCCTCTTTGGTCCCTTCGCCCTACTTTTCTTTGCAAATTTGCTCTTCCGCATGGTTTAATTACCTGATCGATCCCTATAAGTTTTAACTGGTTTTCAATCATACCCCTAAATCCTATTTAATTTTTTTAAAAAAAGGAAAATTGCAACTTTAGTCCTTTCTTTTTATAGTTTTTCAATTAGGCCCATTTTCTTTTAATTTTAACTCTTTTTTATGGTGAAACTGCATTTCTGGCCCCTGACCTTTTATTTCATTTAATTCCAGCCCTTTATTTTGTATATTTTGTTTAAATGTTTTATATTCGATATATTATTCATGTTTGTAGATATTAGCTTGTTCGATACATGTGCTTCTTGTTGTCTTTATTGAATTTACTAATTTGTTGCCATGTATTTATGTATACATGAATACATTATATTTTGTGTTGCATTTATATGAATATATATGTTTACATAGGAATGTATATATATTTAGAATCTTTGTATATATATTATTATATGTATACTTATATTATGTATTATATATACTAAGTCATGTCAAATTATTTTTATTTAATGTACATTTTATATGTGTATATTATGTTATAATGTATATGTTAGTTTTTATATTTTATATATACCTAATATGTATATTATATATTAGTGTATTTTATTTTTTTATGTATAAATATTTATATTATGGTGAATATTTTATACATACATATATGTATATAGTATATTATTTGTATTCTATATTATATGTTACGTATAGTATATGTACTACTATGTTAGTTCTACCTAGTATATATTATATTAATATCTTATATGCATCATTTGTTTTATGTATATTTGTCCAACCATAATTAATTACGTTTTTATCAAGTTTGCATATTGGATATATTAATTGTTCAATACGGTGCTCCAATTTTCGACGGTAAACTTGGCTACCAATCTGAGAAGTAGGTGGTAGTTTTCGTTTATCCCTCGAACACTAGAGCCTTTAAAATTTACTCGCACCTATAACCAAAATTTAATTTAATCGTCACTTTAACCCGAAAATTTTGATATTAATAAAGTAGTAATTATTTGGTACCAATTTTGGGTGGTGTGGGGGTGCTAGTCCTCCTCTATACGTAATCAACTCCCGAACCCAAGTTTTTTAAAAAAGGAATCTCTGGTTTATGTTTTAACGGTGTCTGGTCTCCCAAAGTGGCTAGTGGCGACTCCAAGTTTTTCAAAAAATACGAGCTTTTCCCAAATTCCCCTTTTAAATAAAAATTTTAAATAAAAAAGGGACAACCCTTTAATATAATTTATAGTTATTTTTGTAGCGGCCCGAAAAAATTAGTCGCTACAGCATGGCAACTCCACTGGGGAATGGTTTTGTTTTTTAAACAAAAAAGAGTCAAGCCAAAAAATTTATCACTTTACTAATATCAGAAGTTGTGGGTTAAATTGACGATTAAACTAATATTTTTTTATAAGTGCAAGTTTATTTTAACGTATTTAAAATTGGACATATAAACTTGTTTGTCTAAGCGAGGGGAAAATGCTATTGCTTTCAAGGGGATATTGTTCCTTTGTATGGGCCTAGCAAGTACCTTCAAGGATCTATACTTTATGTTTTCGTTGGAATATTGTTTCCCCGTATAGGCATAGAGGAATGGGTCCCCCTAAATTAAACCCGGTTGAGAGGAGCCTATAATGGGTGATGATTGAGGGCCTTGCTACCCTTAGTAGGAGACAGCAAGGACAAATCGGGTACCTTTTAGCACCAAAACTACGTGTAGAGAATATAGAAAGCCCACCCTATTAGAGCCATGTGGATACCCTAGGTGTTTTATATTCTAAATAGGGTTGTTTTATTCAATGCTTTATTTAATTTTCTGTCTTATTTCTTTATTTACATATTTTTATTCGGCACTAACTTGTTTCTTTTTATGTCTTGTTTTTGTTTTCTTTTTGCATTTTTGCATCTTCGTACAGTCATGGGGTATTGATTCATAAGTGGTTGCCTAAAAATTAGAAATCGTTCACCATGGACAAAGGGTTGTTCGATCAGATAGTAAAGGATACGAATCCGGGGTTTAATCTAGATCTGAGATGATAAAAGATGAATCATCTAAAGACTCCTGGTCAAACATGGTAGACGATACCGGTGCTAGTAATGAGCGAGATAAAGTACAAGAATTAAAGAAACAGATGGCTGAGATGATGAATATGATGACCGCTATGGCTAAAAGCAAGGGGTCTGTAGAGCCAGAAGAAGAATCAATCAAGAATTAGAATGAAGGTATTGATGGTCAGAATACCACTCCTAAGCAAAATAACATCGGTAAATACGACAAGTTGAACCCTTTTGTGATTAACATTAGCAAACCAGTATGAGGTACATCTGAGTCAAGCTCCCAGAAAATAGAAATAGGTCCAGAAGAAACCAGAGAAACAAGTAATTTAAATAAGCATATCCCGAAACCTGTAAGGTACACCGAACTGCTCTCGATGCTCATTGAGAGGAACCTTATCACCCCAATTCAGTTTGTTTCGTGGGAGTTTCTGTATCCGAAGGGCTACAATAGTCGTCCCAGGTGAGGTTACCACTTAAGAAGTTTGTGACACACTACAGAGAATTGTGGGGCTTTAAAAAACTGAGTGCAAGATCTTATCAATACGGGAGCGTTGAGTTTCAAATACGGAAGACCCTGATTCTACAGTGAGCCGACAATAACACGAGAGGCAAAGTTAAAGAAGAGCCAAGACCTAGGGCAAGGGTTGAATAAAAGAAGTCAAATTTAGAGACAGAAGATAGGGGCATCCCAGAAGATGGGCATTTGTTCGGTTGTAACCAGCTCAGTCAAGAGATAGATAATTTGAGTGAGAAACTAAAAAGTTTACAAGATGAGCATCATGAGCTTCACTGCATGTTCCAGAATGTTGGTTTAGGTAACACTTTTGAAGAGTGAAAAAACGACATTATTCAGTTGAAGAACGACATGGGACAGTGGAAGCAGAGAGGCATGACCAGTGAAAATAGAGCACGATTATTGTCTCAAAAGTTAAAAAAACCAAGGAGAAATGTGATTCCATCCATAAAGAGTTACAAGATAGTCTAGCTATGCATGAGATTTTGAAAGCAAGTCTACAACAGAATGAGGTCAGATCCAACACCTTTTAGTCAGAGAATAAAAAACTCAAAGAACAAACAGATGAGCTTCGAAGTTGCTTGCATACGAGCGAGATTCATGCCGAAGCCTACAAGCAAGTTGGCTAGAAAGTGTCGAAAAGGTAACTCTTCAACTACGAAAGGCCGAGCGAGAAATACGTGAAAGGGACAAAATCATGAAGATTACTATGACCCAAGTACATAAGGTGGCCCAACAGGTAGCAGATTTGGCCAACACAGCAATACCGTTAAGTCAGAATTTAGATCCGGCATTGGATCGCGAAGGAAAACTAACTCGTTTGTTAGATAAAGTTGAAAAGTTAGATGTTAAGGCTCATCAGTATTTGTAAATATCTAATATCTAATGTAACAAAACTTTTTGGTCTTAATGAAAGATGTTCTAAGGGGATCACTTTTGGAATCAATACCTTATTGCATTCATATTTACATTTTAGCATCGCATTGTATTGCATTCATTGTATTTTTATTATTATATTCCTCTTTTGGAATCTAAAATTCTTGGGGTTCGATGATGGAACCAGTTAAAAAAGAATGGAATGAGTTAAGAAATCGAGATTTGACCAATTAGAGGATAGAGTAAAGAAAGAGTTCAAGAAGAAAGAAAAAATAGATTGTTTTCAATACAAGGGAGCTTTGCCTAGTCCCTGATTTGGTCATTCCTCCGGATTTCAAGGTTCCCAGATTTTTGCAGTATAAGTTGTCTGAGGGTTCACTTTACCATGTTCTGTAGAAATATAGAGGGCTACATTAAGAATAAAAAGTTACTGATCCAATACTTCTACAACAATTTGGTAGGACCCGCTGCAGTATGGTATAACCGGTTGAGTAAAAACCGAGTTCCGTCCTAGGTAACCTTGTTAGTGTCTTTTTGAGTCAATACATATATGCTTCAGACTTAGCACCGACTCAACAGTTTCTTCAAAACATGAAGATGAGACCAAATGAAAGCTCTAAAGAATATGCGCTAAGATGGCGGTGTTTGGCAGCCCAAGTTCAACCTTCTGTAGCCAAAGAATAAATGACGCCCTTTTTCCACGCGACACTTCCCATACTATTCTTTGATAAAATGCTGAAGAAATCAAGAAGCAAATTTGAAGACTTCATGGCGGTGAGAGAGAGAATAGAATACGCAATCTAAGAATGAAAATTATAGTCTAAATTTAAAAATCAAACCATCTAGAAGGTAAAAGAAGAAAGAGAGATAAATGAGTGTCGTATCCAAAGCACTCGTAATCATAAGAGAAGAAGACAGGCTGATGCTCTGAGTCATCAAGAAAAGTTCCCCGAACGAGCGCAGACTTGGAGACATTTGGGGTATCTATTGCAGACATATTTCCTCGATCGGTTGAAGGTCGCTATCTTACTCCACGATTGATAAAAATCATACTCGACCCATCTGCTCACAGTTTTGACCCGAATAGCACTTGTGATTTCCATATAGGGGCACTAGGGTATCCTACCAAGAAGTGTAGACCATTGCTGGAAGAAATTAAGAAGCTGGTCAATGAAGGAGTCCTAACACAAGATTTAATCCAGTAGTGGAAAACAAAAGTCTGCATTGCACCAAGAAGACCAGAATGAGTTGGTCATTATGCTTAAATGTTGCCTTTTACAAAGATGGTAGTTTAATTTCCCACATTTTGGTCTTTTTCTTTTGAATTGTATATAGAAAAAGCCTACGACTTAGGCCCAAAAGCAGTAGGAATATTTTATAAAGACATGTCTCTGTTTATTTTAGTCAAAGTGAAAATCGTATTTTCTTTATTATTTAAAAAGCATCTTTCATTTTTCTTTTGCATTCATTGATTCTTTATACTTTCCATTCATTGTTATGGGATAGCTTTTTGTTCTCTCCCATAGACACATATATATATTCATGAAAAAACATACACAGGTGCATACCTTTTTTAGGTCATTGAATCTCAAACGTAAAAGTACCTTCGATTTAGATTGAACACCATGGGGATATTGCGAATGCAATTATCCGGTACTGCATTTAGGCTGATAGATGAACAAAACAAGTGTTTAGATAATGGCAGTTCCTATTTTAAGAAATTTCCTTCTCAGGCATTTGTAGTTTAAGATTCTTGTATTGAGTGTTGACCCTAAACTTCTACCCTTGAAGACTTTCTCTCCATGTCTATGAATGAGACGAAGAATGGTATTCTTATACCTTTCAAGCAAGAAGAAATGAGATTTAGGAGAATCATATCAAGGTCTAATATAGATACAATAAAAGAAAATAGATTTGAGACTGAAAACCCAAAATAGTCAGTTTAAAAAAAGAGATGAAAAGAAAATAAAAAAAGAGAAGAAAATATAAAAAATAGAGGAAAAAAGAAAGAAAAATGAGAAAGAAAATTGAGAAAAGGAGAATAAAAGAATAAAAGAAAAAGAGAAGAAAAAAAAGAGAAGAATAAAAGAAAGAGGGAAAAAGAAAGAAGATTAAAAGAGGAGAATACATGAGTACAACAATGCAAGAACAAAACTAAGCTGGAAGAAATGAGTAAGAGACTTCAGGTAATCTCGATTTTGAAGAACCTTGGAAGACTAGTCATTTTAGATAGAAAGCAAGCATCAATAACCAATCAGAATACAAGTCGGTACAAAAAAAAAGAAATGACTTCTAGGGTGAAAACCTAAAAACGAGCAGTCTAGAATGATCCTGAAAATAAAGAGAAAAAAGTGATCTGCCTGAGCATGTTAGCAACAATGTCTGGCCAAAATATGTCGATCCGAAGATACAAAAGAAGAAAATAAACTCTAGGGTGAAAACCCAAAAATGGGCAGTCTAGAGCGATCCCAAAAATAAAGAGAAAAGAGTATCCTGTCTGAGCAAGAGATGAAGGCTTGGGTTAGAAGAAAATTCCAAAGAATTTATACGAAATCTTCTATTCAAGTAAATATCAATTTTGAAGAGTTATACAGGATTGATCACCTTGATTGGAAAGCGAACGACAGTGGAGACCAGAATATAAGTTGGTCTAAAGTCAAGAAAGAAAGAAAATGAATTCTAGGGTAAAAACCCAAAAATAGCCATTCTAGAGCGATCCGACGAATAAAAGAGAAGAGAATACTTCATATGTGCATATACTGATTAAACGAGTTCAAGAGCACGATTTTTGACACATGGTCTACAGTACAAGCCTCCAAAGACCATTTTGATCATTCATAGATATCTAAGTTGAATGAGATTGTCTTCAGATTACATTCCGCCTATAAGGGTTAACCTTTCTTCAAGGAACGTCAAACTTCGAAGTGCCTGATCGACACCCAAATGAGGGAAGGATGGGGGCATAATGAGTGGTGAGATCAAGAGAGCCACCTTAAATGGATTAGAAATTAGGTATGGGAAGTGTACCTCTCAAAAGCCTAAATGGACTAGGGGAGACCATACATGTGTATATCGTCAAAATAGGCGAGATTTTCTAAACATGCAAATTCACTAGTGCATTTGATATTTTAGGATCAAACATTAGTTTTCAAAAAATGTTTAGACTTTTTTTTCTAAATTTCAATTCTTTTACATATTGATCATTTCCTCCAAGCATTAGTTTTCAAAAAAAAATGTTTGGGCATTTTTTTCAGATTTCAATTCTTTCACATATTAGTATTTCCTCCAAGCATTAGTTTTCAAAAATATTTGGGTATTTCCCCCCAAATTTCAATTCTTTTACGTATTTTTCATTTCACTCGAGCATTAGTTTCAAAAAAGTTTGGGCATTTACTCCAAATTTTAATTTACTCCAAACATTAATTTTCAAAAAATGTTTATCATTTTCTCCGAATTTTGATTCTTTTAATATTTACCATTTCCTCCAAACACCATTTTTCAAAACCATTTGACATTTTTTTCTAAATCTTGATTTTTAAGATATCTATAGTTTTTCTCCCCAAACATTAGTTTTTAAAGTGTTTGGCATTTTCTCTAAGTTTTATTTTCAAAATGACTGACTTTTTTAAAATTATTGATGAGAGTTAAAGAATAGGGACTTAGAGTTGGTTCCTGTCGAGATGCTGCAAGAAGATTAAATTGAAAGATGAGTTCACAGAGTAGAGGAATTTTGTCCACCCTAATGTTGAGACAGATAAGGATTCTGCGTGTTGGATCAAAGACAAAAAAATTGAGCCCAGGATTGAATGGGGCAATGCCGAACGAATAAAATGATGAAAGTCCCTACATAAGAGTGGTATAGGGACTAGAATAAGATTATTTGTGAAGTGGGTAGTGACCCAAAGAAGAATAAGTGCATTCACATAAAATGATTGAAAGCGTGGGTTCAGTCATATTTGATATGAGTATTCAATTATAAAAATGAAGAGCATGCTGCAAAGAAAAAGAGTAAAGAAATTCGAAGAATGACCTTTCAAGGAATAGGGTTTTAAAATAGATTTGAAAGAAAAAAGAGAAAAGAGAGAAAAAAAAGCATTACAATGCATGCATCATATATAGATATCCCTATGTTAAGGGCATGCTAATTTATAAGCATTTTGCTTGTTTTAAACAGGTATTTAAAGATTACTAGAGATTTTGATCTGCAGCTTCATGTTGAAAAGGTAGATCGTATTGAAGATTTTTATTGGTAGCCATGTTGGCGTGAATCCAGATTTTAAGAAGGATATTGGTAGTCATGTTGGCGTGAATCTAGATCTTAAGTCCTTCGGGCATGATGATAAGTCCTTCAGTCCACTGGTAAGTTTTTCGGGCATAGTGATAAAACCTTTGGGTCATCAGTAAAACCCTCGGGATGTCAAGCTTTTCTTTTGAATATCGAGACGAATACAAATCGGGGAAATGAAGAGTTTGAAGCTTGAAGGAGTTGGCCGAAGAAGAATGGAAAGTTCTAGAAGAACCTGTGATTCCAGAGCCAAGGACAGGGAAGTAGGACAAAATTGAGTGCTTTTGGTCTTTGCTTCGTTCTCGTTTCACAAGAACAAGAAAAGAGGGGCAGTTGTAATCACTCATTTTTGTTCGGCTATGTATAATATTAATAGTATTATTATAAGTGTTTAATATGTATTAAATGTATATGTGTTAATGTATTGTATTTATTATATTATTATTAATATGAGTATGTGTCATATAATTATGTATGAATATGTGCATTTATGTGTATGTGTTTGCTTATAAGTGTATACATATGAATATATGTATGCGTGAATGTATAATTATTGTATGAATATGAATGAATGTATGTTTGCATATATATGAATGTATATATATATATATATATATGAATATATGTATATGTTTGCATGTGTATGTATTTTTATTGTATGTATGTAATATTGTTATCATTAATATTATTATTATTATTGTGTATGCCACTAATACATATATAAGTGTGAATGTATGTGTGTATGTTTATATTTATGTATATATAAACGTATATTGCATGTGTATGCTGCATATTATTATTATTATTGGGTTATAATTAAAACAAAAAAATAGATCAAATATAATAAACCTATATTTATTTCAATGTCCAGGTCCATTTACAAGTCTACAAACCCAAGTACTTACAAGGCCAAACCGGCCAAATCCTTTTAATCCTAAAAACCCGACCATCAGATCAAATGTTGATCACACGGTCCAAATCAAAGAAGAAGAGCTCTTCAGCTGCAGCGTATGATGCACGTGCAGGTTGTCCGTCTTTCCACGCGCGCATGGCGCACACAAGCAAGGCCCTTCAGATCCCCATATGCCATGTGTCATCATCCTGGTCGTCCAATCTTCAAGCGGTCTCAGCCGTTAGATCATATCTGATCCAACGGTCGAGATTAAATCTGGCTGATTAAACTCTTTATCTATACCGATTCCGCCACGTGCTTTCATCACCGAAAATCTGACATGGCTTCCTCACTGGTTCACCCACCAAGCATGGCCGAAAATAATAAAAAAAAAGTTAAATCAAAATATATTCAACAAAGAATGCATTTATGTTTTTTATTATTGTAAGCAAAAACAAAAAAAAAACAGATAGCATATATGTAAAGGATCCAACCATTTGTACTCAGATTCGGATGAAATAAAAAAAATGAAATTTTCAGAGGTATCTCATCTTTCTTTTTACTTGCATATTTGAATCAAAGTAAAAAAACAAGAACATAAAAAAATAATAAAGAAAAAAGGGAAGAGATTACCCTTTCGACTTCGGCCTGCCGTCGTGTTTGGTGGCCGAGGTTGGTGTCGTTAATGAACGGCACCGTTCAGACATCTCCTCTATTCTCTACTAACATTTTAGGGGTTCGAAGTTTTAAAAAAGTTTAAAAATAGCTTAGGGTTTCGATTTTTTTAGATATAAGAAAAGGGACTGGTTTTTTTAAAAGTTTAAAACTAGATCTAAGTTTAGTTTGAGAAGGAGAATGTTTTAAGTCGAGGTTGGAGGTTCGTTGGCACCAGCAAGCGGTGACCGGCGGTTAGCCATGGTGGCTGAGGGCTGAAGGAGGTGGCCGAAGTAGCCGGACCACTGTCGGTTTCTGAAAAGTGGGGGTTTTTGAGTTTGTGTTCATCCTGTTCTTGAAGAATAAAGATGAACACCATCGTGTTCATGAGAAAAGTGGGGTTTTGATCTAAAAAGTTTAAGTTTTATGGGTTGTTTGTGTTTGTTTTCAGAGGAAAAATAAAAGCTTTTTAAGGTAAAATTTTAAAATGGCTAAAGATTTCAAAATTAGATGGACAAGTCCTTTTATAAGATTTAAAATTTTAAAAATGGTTTAATTATATTTTAAGAATTTCTGCCCCAATTTAATTACACAGCAAGGGCTTTCGCATCGTTAAATTCCATCCTCAGTCCTCCTTTGTTTTCAAAATTTTTCAATCTCGTCCCTTAATTTAACTAAACCAGATTTTTAAAGGTTAAATCACCCCTTTGGTCCCTCTGCCCTACTTTTCTTTGTAAAATTGCTCTTCTGCATAGTTTAATTACCCGGTCAATCCCTATACGTTTTAACTGGTTTTCAATCATACCCCTAAATCCTATTTAATTTTTTTAAAGGGAAAATTGTGGCTTTAGTCCTCCTTTCTTTTTATAGTTTTTCAATTAGGCCCTCTTCTTTTAATTTTAACTCTTTTTATGGTAAAACTGCATTTTTGGCCCCCTAACCTTTTATTTCATTTAATTCCAACCTTTTATTTTTTATATTTTGTTTAAATATTCTGTATTCGATATATTATTCATGTTTGTAGATATTAGCTTGTTCGAAACATGTGATTCTTCTTGTTTTTATTAACTTTACTGATTTATTGTCATGTATTTATGTATACATGAATACGTTGTATTTTGTGTTGCATTTATATGTATATATATGTTTACATAGGAATGTATATATATATATTTAGTATCTTTGTATATATTATTATACATATACTTATATTATGTATTATATATATATATATATATTTAGTATCTTTGTATATATTATTATACATATACTTATATTATGTATTATATATACTAAGTCATGTCAAATTATTTTTAGTAATGTGTTTTTATTTAATGTACATTTTATGTGTATATTATATTATAATGTACATGTTAGTTTTTATATTTTATATATACCTAATATGTATATTATATATTAGTGTATTTTATTTTTTATGTATAAATATTTATATTATAGTGAATATTTTATACATACATATATGTCTATAATATATTATTTATATTCTATATTATATGTTACGTATAGTATATGTACTACTATATTAGTTCTACCTAGTATATATTATATTAATATCTTATATGCATCATTTGTTTTATGTATATTTGTTCATCCATAATTAATTATGTTTTTATCAAGTTTACATATCGAATATATTAATTGTTCAATGCGGTGCTTCCTTTTTCGACGGTAAACTTGGCTACCAGTCAAAGAAGTAGGTGATAGTTTTCGTTTATCCCTCAACACCGGAGCCCTTAAAATTTACTCGCACCTATAACCAAAATTTAATTTAATCGTCATTTTAACCCAAAATTTTAATATTAATAAAGCGATAATTATTTTATATTTGGGCGGTATTGGAATACTAATCCTCCCTCATCCGTAATCAATTCCTGAACCCAAGTTTTTTAAAAAAATGAATCTCTAGTTTTTGTTTTAATGGTGTCCGATCTACCAAAGTGACCGGTGGCGACTCCAATTTTTTAAAAAATACTAGTTTTTCCTAAATTCCCCTTTAAAATAAATTTTTCAAATAAAAGAGGGACACCCCTTTAATATAATTTATAATTATTTTTGAAGCAGCCTGAAAAAATTAGTCAGCTACACAGTGACCGAGCATTTAGCAGTGGGTGCCCGAATCAACATCACTACTAGAGAAGGACATTGTTGGGAGAAGTGAAATAAGAGGAACTCACGAGGAAGATTATATAAATAGATAAACAGAGAATTAGTTAATCCATAAAGATCACATTTAAATGTGCAAAACAAAATCATTTACAAAACAAATGTCATTTTTATTCTTAATATAGAACAAAAGCATAGAAAGATGCTAAAAGGGTTCCTTGGGTTTCTTGAATAGACATATCATGCACTTACAGTTTCAGTAGCTTTCTTCAGCCATGCCATCTCATTTTTATCCATGTAAGGTGCAAGAATTTCCCGACATTTCGAATGGTAAGTATCCAACCACAGAACTTCCTCGGGTGTCAAGAGACTGAAGTCAATCAGCTTTATTTGATACGGTGCCTGAACATAAGAAAAGCCATTAAAATCAAAATTCACTTGTCTCTGTAAAGAGAGTATGCAGGTTAAACCATGGAAGCATGCCCAAAAACAACCCTCACATTTAACATGCCATGAGATGGAAATAAGAGGCATACAAAGGATACTTTTTTAAGATTGCAATAGATTATCAAAGGAGAGAGCATTAATAGTTAAGTCTCCCGGTAGTTTATCGGTGAAGTTAATCAATCCCGCAGTAATTGTATAGAATCGTAATCCACACCAAGTATGTGAAACCTGAAAAACCTAAAGCACGCATGCATGCACATGTGAAGACGAACAGACATGCAACATGGTTGATAGGAGGAAGAGAAAGATGAATAATTACACATAATGACAGAACTTACCCATGTGATATGATCAAATGATAAGTATCCCTTGTCACCAAAATTGAATTCAGTGTCAGCCTCCTTGATTACTAGTACATTCTCTAATCTTATACCAAAGCTCCCATCTTCATAATATCCAGGTTCTGGGAAAAAGAATTTCAGGTTATGAAATAGATTGTTATTTCAGTTATATAGTAACGGTATGCTACTTTTCAGATGACAAGAATACAATAGGTAGTATTTTTAATATTGAGAAAATAGAATTCTTAAACTGCATGATACTTTATAATCATGGTAACAGATGCACAGAAACACTCAGCAAAAGACTCGAGCTGGGAATGACAGCCAAGAAGCATTAAGTGCTTAGAAAATGCATGCATGAAAGCTTGAAGTAAACCAATCAGTAAAGCATTGTGAATAAAAAGAATACAAAGGAAGCCGGTATGAGGCGAGATAAACATCCTTTGTCGAAATTTTGAACAGTGTTAAGAAAGGACAAACAATACTAACCATCTGTTACTGTCATGGAAACTTGTAGTGGCACATTTCGAGCGTGTGGTCTGAAACTAATTTGATGCGGCCCTGCTCCAAGTAGTTTCAACCAGGAAAAACAAAGTTAAATGAAAAGTTTCATGATTTAACGGTAACCCTAACTTCACCAAGCAATTGTAGCGCATTGCTAACCTTCATGAACATTCAGGTAAGACCCAATTCCATGACCGGTACCATGTCGATAGTCAAGACCATACCTCCACAAAGGAAGTCGAGCAAGAATATCAAGAGCATAACCTATAAAAGCAACTAATCAATCAACCTAATATATACATACGAGAGCGTGTGTTTATGAATATGATTATATATACACATTAGTTAGATATTGGAGTTGACTTAAATATATATGGAACAAACACTTGAATAGATAAATAGGGAACTTTTGATACCATTTGTTCCATTAGGAAACCGAGCATTGCCCAGAGCAATATGGCCTTTTAAAACCTGCACGGAATCAACCAATTTTTTCAAGGCTTTAAGTTGAGGAAAAATAGGAAATTAAATCCAAGTAAAGAAAGAAAGTGGGACCCAAGCATCTTAACCCATCTTTGAAACAAGCAGTATCAAAATAATAATAAAAATTTAACTACTCTGGGTCATGAATTTTGACTTAAGATATGTTAAACAGTCTTCAACCACTTTAATGCAAATACAAATTGGGTTATGTCCAAAAATACAGTCGTGAACTCATTGGATGGATCATCACAAACAACCGATGCTGCTCTATTCTTAGAAAAATATTAATTTAAAAGCTTAATAGGTATTTTCAAATATAGATAAGATCATAAGACGTCCAATTCACTCTATGTTTCCTATCTATTATCACAATCATCCATGTGACACGTCATTTCCCAGGCAACATAAACAAAGATGCTGAGAGATGGATATGCTGCTTGCGTTATCAAATCCACCAGGGGCTTTGGAAATATAAGCACATCATAAATTAAACTTGCATATGGTCTAACCAAAAGGACGGTGCTCATAGGTAACTAATAATGAAATATCCAGAAGACAATGCAACAGAAGCCACTTACGGAGGTATAGCAAACCTTCTCGTGTGCTGAAGGCTTTCCAAAATGAACTGTCCGAGTTATATCAGTCGTTCCATCTAGATACTTTATCAGTCATAAAATTAAGAATCAGAACTAAGAATCTAGAATAAGATTATTGGCATCTTATTGAGAGTAAGCTAAATTATTTTGACTTGAGCAAACCTGTCCTCCTGAATCAAATAGATAAATGCTATTTGGATCAAGCTCAGCACATGTTTCTGCCTGAGGTGAGTAATGGATGATGGCTGCATTTGGACCAACTGAAGAAATAGTAGGGAAACTTAGGCCTCTGAAGTGCTGCAATCGGTGACAGACAAAAAAATTGTGAGAAAAAAATACAAATGCAAGCACAATATTATAGTAACAACGGTACAAGGTGCTCGTTACACGCTAAATATGATTGTAAGATGAGACTCTTAGGAAATTCTTACTTTCAAATGTTATGATGCCCAAGTTTACATAACAAAGTAATTACCTATTGGTGGACACAAACAACAGAGTTTATCACTACTAGTACAAGAATTTCCCACTTTAACGGTTTTTACAATTATAATTATATACAAAATGATTCTTTGACTAATTTTCCTTATCTCCACAACAAAACTTTCTCAAAAGTATTGTTACCTCCTTTGATGCACGAAACCCCTCCAACTTATCACTAACAGTCACCTCTGTCAGTTTCGTAGTCTCCCTGCATGATTCATTCCAGTAGCATGAAACAACTAAGCATCAGTCAGTCCAGCACCAGCTCCAGCTCAGAATTGTTTTTGCTTTGATTCAGGCTAACAAACAACTGAACAGGGGTGAAAGAAAGACAAGATATCAACTTGCAATTCTATTACTTACAGTCTTTTTTTGTTTGCTACCTCCCCTTCCAAGAAGTAACCAGAAGCCCCATAAATATCTTGCATCTGTACAATTGAGAGAGCAATAGCATCATTTCAAGCCTATAATCTAGTTGCATATGATGAGAATTTTTTATTTTGAAATAAGAACCATATCTAAACAAACGAGTTAGAACCTTTACGAATTAGAGAGAATATTTACCAATTTTAAACAGAAAACAATATACAAAGGTCACAGTCCATACCTGCTTATCCAACCAGACAAGAAACTGCACAACAGCAGCTCCATCCCGTATATGTGCATTTTTTAGTCCTTCCAACTCAACCGGATTCTAAAAATGCAAAAAATGTTGATAAAGATAAATTAATTTAAGATGAAACATGACCAAAGAGAATCCCTCTTTAAATATTAAAGATCCTTGCATGGTCTTTTAAACAGGTACTGGCTCTCCTTTGTTTCTTCTTTTCGGGGGCAGCATATTCTTGGTCTTCAGGATCAGTGCACGTGGATTTACAAGTAAATATAAAAAATTTAAGGTGTTCTAAAAAAATTATTTTCAGAACATCAGAAGAGGACTTCATATAAATATATGCTATGCAATTCTAAAGAAAGATTCAACCAGTAAATAAACGCATGACAACCTTTAAGGCTTTTGCGAGGGCCAAGGGTGACTGCTGCAGGAGCACCATATTAGCATCTAGTTTTGCAAACAAAGCATAGCAGCATGCTGCAGGATCAACCCATATAAGATAATTATCACAAGTATCATTTTCACAAACACCATTTTGACTAGAAATCACTCCCAAGGCCTGATCAAGCTGATTAGATGCTAACATCGCAACATCAGAACTCACTGCACCATACTCCCGAACTTCAATTCCATTCTCTCGCAAGGAAGACTTCACCTGCATTAAAATACATGCGATCAATATACCCAAACCATCTACCCAAAAAAGTTATACCTTCATTTAAGATGATCTAATAAAGTAAAAAATGAAAACTTCAACAACTAAGTATATATACTCAAATTCCTACCTTAGAAGAAACCTTCATTTTGTCAACATAAAGGAAAGCCGAGTTCAATGTTACAATAGCAAAGGCATGAACAACTGGAGAGTAAGATACATCGCTCCCACGGATATTATACAACCAAGCAACCTGTAAACTAGCCATTTAAACTACAAAAAATAAAATGCTCAACAGATTCCATTAGAACCAACAACTTAATAAAGCCACACCTCATCTAAAGCTGTGATGATAATCCCACGAGCCTTTTCTTTGGCGAGCTTTACCCTCAAATCTTTCAATTTATCGGCAACAGAACGACCGGCAAATTCCAAGGGATGATCAACAACCGGATTAGTTTCAGCTGGTGGCCTGTTTTTCCAAACCTCATCAACCAAATTGGTTGAGGTTTGAACTAATTTCTGTTTCTTTTTCGCAAAAGCTAGTTCCCATCTTTGAGCCGTGTCCACTGATACACTCCAAGGATCAATCCCAATAGCTGCCTCTCTTTGCAAATTCTAAATCATTCATTAAATATACTTATATATTAATAAAAGTATCAAATTTAGAAGCAAAATATTGAAATTTTAGTTAGCAAAATGGTAAATTTTACATCAGAAATCCAAGCATCAACTGAAGAATCTTCTCCGATACGCATTAGTTTTCACTGATCACTAAGCTGCTGCGTCGCTTGCAAGAAGTATCGTCCATCCGTCCATAGCCTTGCTTCATGTTTAGTAATAAGTGCCAATCCTGGAATAATTTCCAAAATCAATAAAACTTAAACAATGATAATAATTATGACTATTATAATATGAAAAAAAATGAAATAGAGACCTGCACTTCCGGTGAATCCAGAAACAAACTGGCGCCTCTTATCACGAGCAGAAACATATTCACTCTGCAAAAAATCGATTCAAAATTAAACAACGAAAATTTTTCGTTATTAGAAATTGTAAAAGAAATTAAAAAGGAGGGATTTTTTAATTAAACCTGATGAGAATCTTCAGAAGGGACGAGTAAGGCATCGAGAGGAGGAGAGTGAGATGCCATTAAAGACCTTAAAGAAGCGAGTATATCCGCCATGAGAAAAGTTCAAAGCTTTGGAAAGATCTTCGAATATTTATTCTCTTTCTCGGATAATCATAAGATGGATGGAGGAATTGCGATTGTTATAGTAGAAGTTAGGAGTTGAAGTTCCGTAGGACACTGTCAGCTGAGCTGAGTAAAACCTCAAATTTAGGTGAAAAAAAACTCCTCTTTTGTTTCTTGTTTGGAAATTCCAGTGTTGTCCTCATCTTTTATGTGACCTGTCCTTGAAATAAGGTAATTTCCATTCCAGCTGGAACTTTTTTAAGGGCCTAAATTTGGTTGCTTTTCCGGTAGAAATGGTAAAATTACCCGATTCGGTGGGCCACGATGATCAATTTTTTTCTTCTTGAATTTTAGGGATCGATGTAGGTTTTGAAAAATATTGAGTCGAGGCTAGACGAGTTTAAGTATAAGATAGAATTCTTCGTCCTACTCTGCCTCGATATATTTTTTAATTATATATTTATATTTTTATCATATTTATGAAATACTACTATATATAAATACTTTTAGGGGTTTAAAGCTATTTTTAAGTTTGTGGTTATCATAAATTTTGGTTAGATATTGTTCAAATTTTCACATATTTGATTCTAACAGTCAATGGCACGAGTTTATTTTTTAAATATGTATTTTTTCATGTGGGGTAATTTAATTGGTTTTAATTTTTTTATATAGGTTTCAAGTCCCTTGAAACTTATATTTTGTGACCGTGGTGGTTATTTGGTCGAATCCAACATTTATTGTCGACAAATAATAATATTTTTTAAAAATTTTCGGGTCAGGTTGAGTTTATAAGTTGATAGGGCAGGGCTGGGTAGGGTCGGGTTTAGAAAATCTATAGATTAGGATGGTCAGAAACTCGGCTCATCCTATTGCCATCCCTACTTTTCTCGTACTATTAGTATTAGTTTATAGGCTTAATTAGGGGTGTTCATGGGTAAGAAAAATACTATTAGAACACATTATCTTTAGACGTTATCATTTAATTGCACTAAGAACATAACTTACGATTAACTGTTGTATTATTTTGGTTAATCACGAACACCCCTAAGCTTAATTATAAAATATTTGTCTAAATTATACATTTTGTAATAAATGTGTAAATTCTATTTTCGGTTATAAAAATGTTTAACCTTTCATTTCATTATCATTATATCACGTCTGTAAAAAATAAAATCTGTCATCAAATGAATACCCAACACATAGTCTAATTTTTTAAAAAATATTATTAAAAACAACTAAAAATTTTGATTCTTTAAAAAATTCTCAAACCCCTAAATTCTAACAAAAATCTATAAATAGTCAATTACTCCAAACTATCGAAGATTCAGACGGTGTCGTTTGTTGATTCTATTCAGACAGCGGTATAGGTTTGCTGGTGTCGACGAACTTATGTTCAACAGTTGGGCGAACAACGTCTTGAAGTATTTTAAATTTAGGGATAGATATTTTAAGATTTAAGAATTTAATGGATGACAAAGGACGACTGATTGATGAAGTCGTGAAGTCAAAAAGAGTGTTCGGTGGTATAGGTTTGTCGTTGTCGCCGAACTAATGAGTGATTTGAGAGTTAGGGTTTAAGAATGTTTTGAGTTTTTGGATGAATTTAGAGAATTTTAGGAATTTTTATATAAACAATAAAGAAAAAAGTGAATTAAAAATAAAAAGTCAAATGTCAAGATTTAATTAGATAACAAAAAAATTTAAAATCTATCACGAAATAATCCTGAAATAGTTACGAAATAACATTAGACATATATTTCCCCAAAAAAGTACCTGACACAAAAAAAATATAGTTTGGATATTTATTTTATAATTAAGCTTAATTTATACTATTATCGATCAGTTCAGTTAATTTAACAGAATGAGATATTAAATCCTTTAAGCAAGATCCAAAATTTTAATTTTTATTTTATGAATGAACCAATTAAGTTGGGAGGATTGTCTCATAATAAAGCTTCACGGTATTTGATCCGGATTAATCAACTAATTAGTTAAATACTAATGATTATAACAAAAAATAAATTATATTATTTTTTCACATTAATCTTTAAATTTAAATTTGATTTTCGTGTGTTAGTCCTTCCTACTAATGATATTAGTTTATAATATTTTTTAATCTACATTAGTCTCAAATATAACTTTTCCGTCTACATTAGTCCTAAATATCTATGCTTGTATGAGTTTTTTTTTTTTTTGGTGGATACAGTCTCAAATATAATTTTTCATATTTTATGTTTGTAGGAGTATTTTGGTGGAAATAATCCTTATTTTTTTTCGTTTTTTTAAGTACTATGTATTTATGATATTTTCGTTATCTTTTTAATAAAATCTAATTGTCATTGTTTAAAAAATAAAAAATAAAAGAAGTACTAAAACTAACAGAGATAAATTGAAAATAACAACACAACTATAAAAAATTACAATTTACCCGTCACTCTTCAAAATGTATCATTAAAGTCCCTAAATTAAAATTTTTATACATAACTTATTTTAATTGATAAATAATTAATTGTATCAACTTATTAAAATAACTCTATCAATTAATAAATTTCTTTGAAAACCCAACAAATCCAGCTAGCCTCCTCCTTGATATGATGCAGAATATGAGAAGACATACGTTAAATAATTGTAAAGGTAAACTACACAGATGACCACTTAATTATAAGATTCGGGTTAATTTAATTAATTATACTTTTAATTTTGATAATTTTATCACGTAACTAGTTAAGTGGTTCCAATCAAGTTACCGACCGTTAAAAATAACGGAAAATTTGACTTGATTATTAAATAAAATTAGTATAATTATACATTTGGCTCCATTATTTAAACAATCTATTAATTTGGTCCTAATTTTAATTTAATAAAATAAATTAATTATTCAATTAGATGGTGACATGTGTCACAACCTTATTGAAGGACTTTAACTAATTTTTATTTAATTTAATAAATTTATTTTCTTTCTTTAATTGACACACTATCATCACAAAATTATATATGCCTTCGGGGGATTTGAACCATGGTAAGCCTAGAGCAAGTGGCATGCCTTTGCCACTAAGGCAATGGCAACTTTATGATAAGAAATACAAAATTATATATGTCTTTAACATAAACAGTTTCAAGCTTTCAATTGCAAGATATGTAAATTAAAAACAGCTAGGCGATGATCTTGCAATTCCATTCGACAAGTCCAAAAGCCATCCTGATGCTCTTTCAAAAGATAAGTACGGCGTTTCCAAAACGGAGTTGTTCAAGGTTTGTGTAATCCAGGGAATTTCTTCTAATGAAGCGGAATCTATTCGTTTATGCTATCAAAATGTTTCAAGCGAGCAAAGGAAAACATTTCTTCATTCTAGTTTCAATGATGTTCAGTGGATTCGCAGATCTTGCGATGACTATCTTGAAACTTTCAGTCTTCTACAAGCAAAAGGACCTTCTCTTCTATCCTTCATGGTCATATTCTTTATCAACGTGGATTCTTAAGGTTCCAATCAGCATCTTAGATGCTACTGTATGGATTTTGATGAGTTATTATCTCATAGGCTTCGACCCAAGTGTTGGCAGGTGAGAAACTATCTACACTTTTATATCTGTTAAGATCTATATTTTGTGTTTCATAATCTAATAAAGCTCACATTGGCAGGTTTTTTCCTTCAACTGTTTCAAGATGATTAAAAATTTTGCTTTTTTTTTTTTTTTTGGGGGGGGGGGGGTTCCTGTGAGTTCGTATCATTTTTGTTGTAACCTGTAACATATAAATATATTTATTTAAGATCTTGTTTTAATCTAGTTCACATTGAAAGCTTGAAACTGTTTGTGATTAAGATATATACATAAATTAGTATTCCTTATCACAAAGTTGCTCTTGGTCCAGTGGCAAAAGCATATCACTTGCTCTAGGCTTATCATGGTTTGAATCCCCTAAAGCTAAGCTGCTTTGTATTTATTTTTTTTCTCTAATCAGGTGACACGTTTCATTAGCTGATTGGAAGAAGAAAATAAATTTATTAAATTAAATAAAAATAGTTAAAGTTCTCCAAGAAAGTGGTGAGTCACCACCTAATAGAATGACTAATTTATTTTATTAAATTAAAATTAAGACCAAAAAGATAGGTTGTGCAAATAACGGAGATTAAATGTGTAATTATACCAGTTTTATTTAACAACCACGTCATCCTCTTCGTTATTTTTAACGGCCGGTAGCTTGATTAGAATCACTCAAATAGTTATATAGTACAATTGTCAAAATTGAAAGTATAATTGTCAAATTAACATCAACCCCATAGTAAAGTGGTCATCTGTACACAAAATAAACAATAACATCGAATCTTCAGTCACCAATAATATTAACAATTGTAGGAGTTGATTTTCACATACAATTGGGTGAAGGATGGTAGGTGAGAGAACTTTGACACTCTCCAAGCTTGGCTTTGGAATGGTTGTTGCAAACAAGTATTTAAGTATGCAAGGTTTTGAGATTTTTTTAAATTGATCCGAGTGTTCAAAAATAGTCATTCATTTTTATTTTGTGTACGTTCGAATTCTGATATTTATTATTGAAATATTTATTATTCTTTATAGTATAAAAAGGAGCGTAGGGTTTTGAAGAGCGGGATTCTTAAGAGATCGTGACCTACTGATATCCCTATACTATTGTTTTGACAAGCATTGTACAAATTACAGTGGTGAATCTTGACACTTGATTTTGCGTCAATTTTTTTCCAGCTTTTGTTATACGGTCGAGGTTGACCAAGGAAGAAAAAAATGAATGAATTATTGTCCATGGATTCTAATAGTTGGCTCTACCTGAACATTTCTAGCCCTACTCCGTTTCATAAAGAATCCAATAACTGGGGGATATTTTTCAGTTTGGAACTTATGGACCAACGGGAATGCTTGGATTTTTAACTCGGGATGCATGAAGGGTGATAGTGCCTACAGAAGAGCTCTCGACTGGCAGCAGAGTCTCTGGACTAGTAAACGTTGTGAACTAGTTAGTTGGCGCAAACCGGAGCTAGACGGCTGCCAGTGGATGCTCGGTAGCAAGAGGTGTAATCCGAGACTATGGCGGACAGTGGAAGCTAGGCTATGCTTCTAATGTTGGGGACTGCTCTATCCTAGAGGTGGAATCGTGTGCTGTTTATGTTCAGGTGTGGGAGATGGGTGCATATAGAATGTTGTTAGAACTGGATAATAAGGACTAAGGAGGCTGTAAGCTGTTTGCTCAAGGATGGTACAACTGACACTCACCTAGCCGTTCTTTGCAATGGTTAAAAACTCTTAAGGTGACTGTGGGAGATTCGTATATCGCATATTTATCGTGAAGGTAACCGAACTGCAGATGCATTGACAAAGTTAGCCCTGGATAAGCCTATCGGCATGACAGTTTTCCAGCAGCCACAGGCGGTGGTAGGGGTATAGTTTCTTCAAGATGACCTTCATGGTGTTGCTATTCCTAGAATGACTGCGCTGGTACTGATGTTCAAGAATGATACTCCAATTTCGAACCAAACTCTAAGTAGTAAGACAAACAAGAGAGTAAGTGTCGTGTACACCCTGGTACCGATGTTCCAGAATGATCATACTACATTAGAATCCGCGATTATAAAGAAACTCCTATGCTCTTGGATTCTCGATAGATGCAAGCAACAGTTCATAGATAAACAAAACGGATATTGGATATTGAATCCACCAGAAACGAAACAAGAGAATACCATGAGCTGAAATTTTATTAAATCAGAAACTTTGAGTGAACTACACAGAAAAATAATACAAACGAAGAACCCAAATTCCAACATGTAGACATCTACTAGTTTTGATAAGCTATATATGACAGTCAACTTTCAACTGAATGTAATTGGCAAGGAATGGAAGAAAGGGTACGGATATTTTGCGACGACAACATCTTTCATCTCAATGGTAACCAAAGATATGCAGAGACGAATGATAACACCAAACAGGCAAACACATTCCAATTTAAGGAGAAACTCATGTTTGAGAAAGCCTCTTGACCATACCAGCCATGTACTTGCCCTGATTCTCAGCAAAAGCGAGCTCAGCTTCAGTCGGCTCCCTTGAGCCATCACCAGCATAGACTCCCGCACCGTAAGGTGAACCTCCATGGACGGAATCCATCTCGAACATACCAGCTCCAAAAGTGTAGCCGATGGGAACAAATAACATTCCATGGTGTGCCAACTGGGTTATAGCCGTCCATCTGAATCAGAAGGATCAACAAAACATAAAAATGACGGAATGTTATATGGAAATCAAATCCAACTAACTGATGCATATTCCAGAAAAATTACGAGGTAAGTCTATTATAGCTCCATTAATTCACATTTCGTCTATTTTGGAAGCTTCAGTCATTTGCCGCACATTTGTCACATGTTACTATTACTCGATGGTGAATTTGTCATACATTTAAAGATTCATATCCATGCTCATCACGGATGTACGTAAGACTTTTTAGGAAGTGAACCTTAAAATTTTAGGAACTTGAACCTATAAGATTTTAAGGATGAAAATAGATTTTAATAAAATATGTATTAAAAAATTTAAATTATATACAATTTTTTAATTTTTGGAGAGGCCGTACCCTTTGAGTCTATCTAATGCAGTGATGCTCATATTCGAGCATCATCTACGAGAGTACGTATGACGCATAATCCGTAAGAAGCCACCTAAATATATCACATGAAAAAACGGATGATTTTTATCCTAAAAAACACGAATTATTCAAATTGTTACTGAATTTTTGTTCTTTTACTTTCCGACAAAGAAGACATAGTTCTAACTTACGCGGTGGTTTCTTGGCCGCCTCCTTGAGTTCCAGTACTAACAAAGAACCCGGCCGGCTTCCCAGCCAGTATCTGCTTCTTCCAAAGCTGCCCCATAGAGTCGAAAAACGCCTTCATCTGAGCAGCCATACATCCAAACCTCGTCGGAAACCCAAACAGAACTGCATCCGCTGCCGCTAACTCAGCCGCCGCTAACTCGGGAACCTCGGGGTCTTTAGGCGGCGCCTTCATATGCTCCAGCACATCATCCGAAAGCGTCTCGGGGACCCGATAAAGAACCGCTTCGACACATTCGACACTTTCGACTCCAATCTTCATCCGCTTCGCCAGTTTCTCCACGTGACCATACGTGGAGTAAAACACAATGAAGAATTTTAAAGTGGCGGCAACTGATCGGGTGTTCGCAGAATCCACCGTTACGGTGGAAGCATCACGGATTTCTTCATCGGCAGCAATGGGTGCAGTGCCAGCGCGTCTTCGGCGGAGGTCGGATGTTTTTTCTTGCTTGGGAAACAACCACCACCTTTGCCCATGGAGGATTAAATGGATTATTAAATGAAAATAATTTTTATTTTTAAAGATTTTCGGATCAAAACATAGAAGATGAAAGATCGCTACGTTTTCCTCTAATTCAAAGTACAAACAAAGGAAAATGAAATAGCAGTAGGTCAGTGGCTAGACTGCATACTTCATCGTGCGACACGTGTCCAAATTTAATATAAAACGACGGCGTCTTTTTGTTTTTGCTTTCGTTTTTTGACCTTTTCAACCCAAAATGGTTGCATTATAGTATACGCCTTGACGCGTATTCCGTAGTTTTGATTAGGCTTAAATGGAAAATAAGTATCTAAATTATAATTTTTTTGAACTTTAGGTTTTAAAATTAAGGGTATAAATAAATCGAGTTAGAACGAATAAGGTTATATTCGTGTTCGTTTGTTTATTTTTAACGGTGTTTATATTCAGTTCGTGTTCGCTTAAATTTTTAATATTGTATTTGTATTCGTTTATTTATTTTTGAAGGTGTTCGTAAACGTGTTCGTTTGTTTAGTGTTAACGAACACGTTCGTTTAAGTGTTCGTGAACGTGTTCGTTTAAGTATTCAAGAACGTGTTCGTTTGTTCGTGAACATGTTTGTTTATTCATTTAGAAATGTTAACTAAATTAACAATAAAAAATAAATAAAACAAAAAAATAAAATAAAACATACATTTCAACATGAACTTATATAAAATCCTTAGCAACAACAAAAAGTAATATTTAGATACATCCATATGCATTTTTATCCTATAAACGAACTTATAAATGAGCTTACAAACGAGCTTGTTCGTGAACATAAACGAATCGAACACACCTTTGTCCGTGTTCATTTGTTTATTAAACGAAAATAAAAATTTCACTCATACTGGTTTATAAACGAACGTTAGACGTATGATTCACGAACGGTTCATCGAACGCTCTGTTCATTTACACCCTACTTAAAGTATTTTTTGTAAAATTATGTGTCTAAAGTTCCGACCGTTAAAATTTTAAGTACTCGACCGTTTAAAAATTTGATACCCAATAAGAACGTGACACGTGGCATGTTTTTTTATTATTATATTAAAAAATTAAAAAAATATGTAATTTTTAAAAAAAACTCATATTTTTCAAAATTTCCAAAAAAAGCCAAATCTCTAATACCCAAAATCACAAATTCTTTAAATTGTCGTCGCTTTCGCCGTCATTATCATCTTCGGACACTACCAATACCGTCGCAGGAGAACACCGCCCATTTCTCCAATAACCCATCGTCGGCAACAGCCGATAAGTGTTTCAATCGGACGTCGTTCGAATAGAATCATTCGCGTTAATCATCCAATTGGCACGCCTCTCGTTAGTTACCGACGATGGATAGTTGGGGGAAATGGACGGCTGCCTCCTACGACATTAGTGGTGGTGTCCGACGATGGCAAATGCAGCAGTAGTGGCGGCAATTTAGAAAATTTGTAGTTTTGGGTATTTAGGATTTGAGATTTTTTTTGGAATTTTGATTTTTTAAAATTATATTTTTAAATTTTTTTAAATAACAATAAAAAACATGACACATGTCACATTTTTATTGGGTATATGTTTTTTTAAACGGTCAGGCACTTAAAATTGTAACGGTTAGAACTTTAGGCATTTAAAATTATAACTGTTTAAATTTCAGACACTTATTTTTATAAAAAAATACTTTAGACATCTAATGTTAAAAAAAGATATAGTTTAGACACTTATTTTTTCATTTAAGCCTTTTGATTATGATTATGGTAATATTTATAATATTCAAATTTTTACATTAATTTTTCTAATTCAACATATATTTTGATTATCTGAATACATAAATAAAAAAATCAAGTCACCTACTTTCTGTGAAAAGAATTATATATTTGCTCTTTTATATTTTCGATGGTTTTAATTTTAAAATATTGTTGTATAATATTTTTTTAATATACTGGTGTGATTACATGGTAGTATATGTTTAATTTTTTAATCTTTTAATAACGCATATATACCATACAATATAGTGTTCGAACCTAAATAAAATATATTATCTTTTATCACTTAGACTACTTTATAAATTCGTTGTATAGTGTCCTTTGTCTTCTATATTACATATTGCTGCAGGTAGAAACGTGTGAACCGATAACTCTTGATGGTTTAATCTTTAGACCGAGAACTATGAACATTGAAGATGATCTTGAATTTGTTGATGGATTTTTCGACCGTGTTCTTTTAACATATTATTATTTCAAGATAATTGTGTTTATGTAGTAATCATATATTATTATTTTTGTCTTTTTTATACAATTAATTTAATTATTGAATATTTTAAGTTGTATTAATTTTACATTTTGATTGTCGTTGACTAACAAAATTATTAATATCAGTTGTGTTTTGTCATGTCAGATACTCTGTCGATAAATAATTGATATTTAAATTAACATGTCCACATATTATTTTCTAATAAATTAAATAATACGATAACGAGTCCGCTTTTAATAATATGACAATATAATTTACGTGAGTTTTTCTTAAAAATACGTAATTTAAAATGAATAATTATTTTTGAAATCCATTTATACTACCACGTCATTAAAAAAATTTCATCACTATTAACATGACAATACAACTTTTGATAACAGTCAATGTGGAAGCAAATAACAACCATATGCGCAGAATTTAACGACTTAGTTAATCAATGATGATTAAATGACAAGATCGATGTAATTTAAAAGTTCGATGTTTAAATTAATGAAATAAAAAATAATATTATTAATTTTAAAACACTATAAAAATTAATTCGATAAATTTAAGACATAATAAAATTATATATTTGAAATTGTTATATAAAAGACTTTTTTTTTCTGAGAAGTATATAAAAGACTCAAGTCGGCTACTCATACGTGAAAAAGAAGTTAAATAAATATTAAATTAGTTGTACATGGACCTACCTTGTCAATTGAATGTATTGTTAATCCAGTAAACTAACATGCGTTATTAGAATTTAGTGTCCGAGAATAAGAGGTTGCATTTTAGTTCGTTACTTGTAGGGTTAGAATTTGGGTGGAGAATTTTTAAAAATCGTGGAATTTGAATTAATGCGATAGAAAATAATCGAAAGTTTCATTTATGGGGTGGTGGTGGTGAAAGTTTTATGATCAAAGCTCGTATGAGGATGGGGACGTGGATTGTTATATCCGAGTCATATAGATAATCGAACTGTAATTATATAAAAAATAGTAGGATCTCTGAAAAAATCCGTAAAAATCTTTGATGTTTTACAAAAATTTTTAAAAATAAATGCTTAACTCTCAATTACATGTATACTTACTTATGTTATTATCAATATTTCAGTCCATCAAGATATTTATGTCTTTTGATTAAACCTTATTAAGTTTGAGTGACCTCTCTAGTAATTTACCTTTTAGTTTAGGCTTAAAGGCCCATTTGCCCCTTAAACTATGCACTTTTTCCCGAACAGACCCTAAAATATTTTTCGATACGTTTTACCTCTTGAACTAAAAATCGTGACCTCATATGCCTCCTCCATTAACCTCGTTAAAAAAAATTCTCATAGGCCAATCAGAACACGCCACGTACCGTTTTATTAAAAAAAAAAGCTGACTTAAATAAAAGGGGTGAATTGCACATTAGGTACGCAAAATTTTATTTTTTGTTTATTTTAGTCCCTTATTTGATTGTTCATCTTCTTCTTTCCCTCTTCTTTGTTCCTTATCATGGGTTTTGCGATTTATGTTGATTTCATACCCCTGGTTAGTCCTATGTATATCATCCGTTCTTTTCTATGGATCAGAAATTGCTCAACCAGAAAAGGCTGGTGGAATTATTTATAATTTGGCATGGGATTTTTTAGACTGTAGAGTTCATTTCTGTCTTGCTGACAATTGGCAGCGAAGCTGCTGAAAAGGAATTGATTGGACTGGGTGCTATGCCAAGGATTTTGAACTTGATCTTTGAGTAAGTTTTAGATTCTTGCGCTGCAATGACATGATTGTTGATTAGATCCACTTTTTCATAACTCTTAGGTTATTCTATACACAGACATTTGTAAAACATTGTTAGATTATTACATCAATGGATACCAAACATAAGCCCCGAACCATGAAACCATAAACTAGTTGCCAAATACCAACCTAGAATCATGCAATTTCTCAGCTGTGATTGCATTCAAACGTTCTATCATCTCTGTTGTTAAGTAGTTCTTCCCAGTTCCCATCTCCAACTTCTCCATTTCTAAAAAAATGGCGATTATAAACTACAATATCTCTGCTGAACTTTTGTACACTTGTCTTGTTCACTTTCAAGTTTCTCAAATTCTCAAAACTACACGGCTTTACTATTTCTTGAACCACTCCTCTACTCTGTTCCTCAAGTGAAAAAGGGTGACCAGGGAACTCACCTAATGATCTCTTAACAACAGCAAATGGCTCATTCTTCAAATCTTCATACTTCAAAAACAGTATCTTTCCTGGCTTTTCTAAGCCTGCTTTCTAATACCCTAAAACATGGTCCCAATACCCCTTGGCAAAACAACTCGAACGCTTCCTAAAGTGAAATGGATGGCAATTGTTTAGGCCTCAACTTGTTCATGAACAACCATTTCGAAACAAGCACATCTTTGGGGTCCCTGCAGATGTAAATGAACCTGCAACTTTGATTATCTGTCATTGAAATCGGTAACAAAGTGAAAGAAATATGAGTTGAGAGGAGAAGCGATGAAGGAAGCCTGTCAAGGTCGAAAAAATTAATTCTAAAGTAGTTCAAATAAGGGACTAAAATGAATAAAAAGAATATCTTACGTGCCTAATGTGCAATTCATCCCTTTTATTTAGGTCAGCTTATTTTTTGTTAATAAAATGACACGTGATGTGTTCTGATTGGCCCGTGAGAATTTTTTTAGCGGAGATTAACGGAGGGGGTATATGAGGTTACGATTTTTAGTTTCGAAAAATACTTTAAGGGGTTGTTTCGGGAAAAAGTGCATAATTTAGGGGGCAAATTGACCTCTAGGCCTTTAGTTTATGCTTAATTTTTGTATTATTGATACATATGAATCTAGGATATTCACTTTTCATATTTTTTATGCATATTATATTTAATTTTTATATTAAAATAAGAATACAAGAACATCATCAAGTATCACAAGCTAGATCGATTTGGCTACAAAAAGAAATCGTTACATATAAAGTTGTTATGATAATTTTTAAATGGATTGTTTATTGTTTGTAAAACTAAATTTATCATTTATGTTTGTAATTTTGAAAATTTAATATTAGGTATTTGTTTTAATATATTAACATTTGGATGTTTTTAAGTGTATTGAAATATGTCTTGTCATGTCGCCTTTATGGTCAAATTAATTATGTGATTGATTAGAATAAATTTTTTTTATTTTTAATGTGTGATTTTATGAAGGCATCTGTCCATTTTTGTAGCTCTTTGATAAGATATACATATTGCAAATAAAGTTATTCAAACTCGATTTTTCTAATAATAACATCATTTCCTTCATCACTAAGACAACTCGAAAGATTAATGTCTATTTTTTATTTTAAACATTTATAATTTAATCCAAATTCAACCCAAAACCAAATTTAAAATTATATCAGTCCAACCCAAATTAAATTAAGCACGAAAAATGTATAAAAGCATTAAAATTCAGAACCCAAAACCCGGTAAGCTAGTCTATTAAAATTAGGGATTGGTTGATTACGTTGATTATTCAATTTTCTTAACCTAACCAACCAATTGCTGAAACTTGAGATTGCTGGCCCATCTTTTTGGGAATAGTGCAGGAGATACGGGCTCGAATTTTAAAACGGCAGCCCCATTGGTTAGGCCGTGAAATGCATGATTACAGTAGAAGCAGGTCAAGGTCCTTCCGTTTAGACCCAAAGCAGGTAATTATGTCAAATTGTCAATGATCCACTAGACCCTCTACTATATGGATATGGCTGAGCATGGTTAACCGCAAAACCGAAAATCGATCTGAACCGAGGCGTTTGGACGGTTTATAGTTCATAAGTTTATGAACCGTGGTTAATCGAATCGAATTGAATTTGATTTTTATTTAATTTATAGTTATTTTTATAATGTAAAAATAAATATTTTATACTTACAATACTATAGATGCATTTTTAATTATTATTTTTTACTTAAAAAATTAACTTTTTAATAAATATTTATGAAAAATACTTTAAAACTCTAACTTTTAATGTTTAAAAGTCATCAAATAAAGCTATTTTGTCAAAATAAAATACAAAATTTCAAAAACTAACGTTAATATGAAAAAACCGAAAACTGAGGTTAACCGAACCGAAAACCGATGGTTACTAAAATAGCTTACCGAATTAAACCGAAACCGAACCATATACACCCCAATATGGATTGCATCAATTTAGTCCCTCCATTATTAAAGAGATAAAATTAGTCTATTTAATATAGAGAATGATTCATATTCTGGGTAAAACTTTGATATACAGGCTGTGTAAAATTAATTTTACACGGTCCTGTTTATTTACACTATAAAAACTCAAATCTTAAATTCTTAAACCTAACCCTAAAAAACAAAACCATAAACCTTAAATCTTATACACTAAATTCTGAACAGTAACCTTAAATTCTAATACCTACAACATAAACCCCTAAATCTTAAACCCTAAACTAAAATTCTAACCCCTAAAACTAAAAGACACGTGTGAACTAAAGTTTACATGACTTGTGTATCAAAGTTTTTCCTTTATATTAACCCCTTTGATATAGAGAATGATCCAAATTTGTTTCTCCAATTTAGAGAATTAATTAAATTAGCCCCTCTACTGTTAAAAAGCAATTGTTTACAGTTTTTAAAATTTGTATGCATATTAGATTTTGTCATACTCAAGTTGTGGATGAAAGAAAATATCTTATGTATTTTTTATCCACCTATGCTTACATATTAAGCGATAAATTATATCAAACACAAATTCCATTTTTTTAGCATCTAATGTGATATTATGGTAGCATCTACTTAAATTTTTTGATTATTTAATAATACACATCTTGTAGATAGTATGCTCAAACCTGGATCTCTTAAGGAAAATAATACTTCATTTTTCATTGGGATTACTCATAAAAAGAGAGAGTTCACGAATTTGATTCTTAAATGAGTAGTTTTTAATCATTTTAATAAAAAATATAAAAAGAAAAATATTATTGTAATAATATTAATTGTCATTAATAAAAAATATTTTAATAAATTTATAATTAAAATAACACCCGATTAACTTGTAACATTAATGAATTTAATAATAATAATAATATAAATATATTGAATTTAATATATATTTTTGTGCCCACTTACACTTAGCATGTTTCCAGTGTACAAAGTAACTTTTTTGAAATAGAGATTAACAAGTTCACTAATGTTGTAGATGTTCAATAACTTTTGGAACAAAATTAAATAAAAAAACTTCTCATACCAAAATCCTAATAAAACATATTTTAAAACTAAAATAATCTTTAATCCTAGATTTTAAAATGTACTTTTTTAATAGTTTTTAAAATTTATTCTATGCTATGTACTTATGTATCATATAAATATCTCAAGCAGCTTGTTTTTTTCCCCAAGCAGTTGTAGCGACCAAAGAGAACCTAAATAGTCCACCAAAAACGAAAATGACCGATTACGAAGCGTTCTACCAGAGTAACGGAGAGGATCTTGAAAACAGTAATGGCGGCGCTCCCTCTCCTCAGCCTCGCGAAGGTAGTCAGGGCAGACTTGATGATCACGGCGATTCCAAATCTCAGGTATGTTTCACTACCACGAGATCGCTTGAAGTTAGGGTTCCTCCCCCCACCTCTCAGTTTAAAGATTTGATATTGCTTGTTTTAGTCCTTTTTGAAGAATTTTTGGATATAGTTTTATATTCTTATTCTATGTCATTTTAGTTGTATGAGTGAACTCATTTATGAAAAGCAAATATATCAGGGTTAATATTGTTTTAAATTAGGTATGTTTTTCGTAAATCAAGTTCGTTTGAGCTATGTAATTGTTGATTTCATATTCGTTAATGTTAATATGACTAACTATTTGCAGCATGGATCTCGTGAACACGAGAGAGGCTCTTCAAGAAGTAGAGAAAAAGAGAAAAGCCGTGATAGGGGCAGGGAGAAGGATTCTGATCGCCATAGGGACAGGGAAAGAAGTAAGGATAGGGACCGAGAAAATCATCCCTATCTCTCACCACAGAGATCGTCATAGGGATTGAAGTAGGGAGCGGAGTGAGAGGAGGGAAAGGGGGAGAGATAGGGATGATGATGATGATTATCGCCGAAGCCGAGACTATGATAGGTAGCTTAAATAAATGAATTTTAGCTTTCTTGACTTTGTTTATTCTATAGGATTTTTATTTCTAAATGTTGTTTACAGGCGAAGGGATTATGATAGAGACAGGGAGAGCAGGAATAGGTGTGGGTATCGTAGATCCGAACACAGGTCGAAGACAAGATCCCGCTCTTGCTCATCCTCAAAGAGGTAGGTTATAAAGAACTACATAATTTGCAAAACATAACTTTCCTTGCTTTATAAATTGAACCAACATTTAGTTATTTTTGGAATACTTGTATTCAAGTTTTGGAAGTAGTATGAGCAGTTTAAAACTTTTTACCCTTGTTCATGCTGATTATATCTTGTCCCTGATATTCTAATTTCATCCATCTGCAGCAAAAGGACTAGCGGCTTTGACATGGCACCTCCTGCTTCTGCAATGTTAGCTGCTGGTTCTGGTGGTGCTGTTGCTGCTGCAACAGCTGCAGTAACTGCCACTTCAGATACATATGCCTTAACAAGTTCTAAGATTTCTACTGTTCTTTGGGTTGATGTATTGTGGGAAGTTCCTAGTTCCTACCAGGCATCTGGTATGCTGATATGGATCCACTACCTAACAAAGTCTTAACTACTTGGCATACACAACCCCCATGATCTATACAACTATTAGTTCTGCATGTTTCCATTTTCCCCTATTTTTTAGGACTTTAACTCTGTTTTCAGCAAATAGCAGTCCAAACTATTTATTATAAATAGGCTAGGATTTGTTCTTAGTTTGAGAATTAAGATTATTGATTATTGTTATTTGAAATTTGTAGTTTGTTGGTTGTATTAGTGTAAGATTCTTCACTACTACTAATTAAACATTATTTTTTTTGTTTTCATCATTTCTTTTCCTTTAAAATTTGGCTCATATTATTTTGGTATCAGAGTAAGGTTCGATCTGAAATGGCGAAAACTCTCAACACCGCTTCCCAACGCCAACCAATCAATCCTTCAATTGATCCAAACATTTTCACCTTACAACCCACAACCCCTAATATTGATCCTATTGCACTACAACTTGCTGCAATTGTTTCTCGACTTGATGACATTGATAATCTACGGGCTGAAGTGACAGATCTTAAAGCTCAAATCATGGGAGCATCACAATTGAAATACATTCCAAAATTACTTAATAAAGGCAAGATCAAGGTAGACTTTGCTAGTACAAGAGAGCGTCGACGATCTGCTTGGTCTGAAGTGGAAGAAAATGTTGTTGACAATCCCTTAACTGATCTCACCAAGAAAAACGCATTCCGATGGTCAACTACAACTGACAAGGCTTTCCAACAACTCAAAATTGTTCCAATTTCAGCCCCTTACGCTTGCTAAAATTCAATCAACCATTCACCGTCAAATGCGATGCTTCAATTTACAGAATAGGTACCAACCTGCTTCAACAAAATCATGTAGTTTGTTTTAAGCAGCTAGTTACTACTACCATACAACGTCTACTTATGAAGTTGTTACCATTTGAATTCTCTATCATTTATAAGGCTGAGGAAGAAAACAAGCGAGCTGATGCACTTCCCCATCTTGCAGAATTTTTTGCTTTAGCCATTCCAGTATCATTTGACTTCCCTGATTTGCAAACTATTATTCAGATAGTCAATTGGTTTTTGGAGCCTACTTGGGTCAATTTATTTCATTTCGACTTGAGGACAAGTCAAGTTTTCAAGGGGAAAACACTGATATGGATCCACTATCCAACAAAGTCTTAACTACTTGGCATACACAACCCCCATGATCTATACAACTACCAGTTCTGCCATGTTTCCATTATTCCCTATTTTTTAGGACTTTAACTCTGTTTTCCAGCAAATAACAGTCCAGACTATTTATTATAAATAGGCTAGGATTTGTTCTTAGTTTGAGAATTAAGATTATTGATTATTGTTATTTGAGATTTCTAGTTTGTTGATTGTATTAGTGTTAAGATTCTTCACTACTACTTCTAATTAAACATTATTTTTCTGTTTTCATCTCTTCTTTCCTTTGAAATTTGGCTCCTATCATATGCTTTTGGTAAGCTGCGCTTTTTCTTCCATTTTGCATATACAGCCTTTTAAGCTGCAGTATTTAGAAGGGTTTTAATATTATTTTTATATACTTGGTGAAATAATTCTGGAACTAAGAGAATTTTGGTTTTGTCTTGTGTTTGGTGTTTGTTTGTTTGTTTGTTTCTATGTTTTTGTCTTTGTTGTAAGAAGGCAATGGCGTGAGCTGACTTCTGTAGCTTTTGTGTACCAGGTGGAATCAATGCACCGGTTTAATGGTATTGTTCGTCTTTCCACTGGCAACTATTGCCTTTTTGGGTAGTTTTGCAAGTATTTCCTTGAGAACTTGCTTATGGTGTGTTCTTTTTCTTTTTATTTTTAAGAGGTTCAGATGTGCTATGGGAAGGGAGGCATAAAAGTCCTTTTGCTGAATCAACTGCTATAGGAATAAGACCATTATTTATAATTATTTGTTATATGAAATCTGAATTTTGTTTGCAGTCCGGATTCCGGGGAATAATCCAGCCCTACCTGGAGTATTTCCAAACATGTTTCCTCTGGCCACTGGTCAGGTATGCATTGCTCTCATGTGAATGAAATAGTTGCAAGCTCCATATGTTCTCAAACTTGGTATAAGTTTTGTTTCTTTCCCAGCCGTTTGGTGGTCTCCCTCTAATAATGCCAGTTCAGGCAACGACTCAGCAGGTTTGGCTTATTATGCTTACATTTGAAGTTTCGACCTCTTCCCTTAAAAAATCATTTTCTTAAATTACATTTATATGATTTATCTTTTCATTCAGGCTACCAGGCATGCTCATCACGTTTATGTTGGAGGGCTTTCTCCTACTGCAAATGAACAGGTTTTACTCTGCACTATACTTCACATTTTCATTGTTATATTTGTGTTTGGTGCTAGAACTGACCTTAAATTATATTACAGTCAGTTGCTACTTACTTCAGTCAGGTTATGGCTGCAATTGGTGGAAACACTGCTGGTCCTGGTATATGGAGAAATATTTTTATCTATTGGTTGAGTATAATACCCGCTTTATGTCTGTAGTAGCTCAATATTTTCTGTTACATTCAGGTGATGCTGTTGTTAATGTCTATATAAACCATGAAAAGAAGTTTGCTTTTGTTGAAATGAGATCAGTTGAGGAAGCTAGTAAAGCTATGGCTTTAGATGGGATTGTCTTTGAGGTATTTTATTTTCTTCGGGATCTTTATACTGAAGTCATTTAAGTACAAAATGTTGCAATGACCTGTTTGAATTTCTAGGGAGCGCCTGTGAAGGTTAGGAGACCCAGTGACTATAACCCTTCGCTAGCTGCAACGCTTGGTCCAAGCCAACCTAGTCCCAATCTTAATCTAGCTGCTGTGGGTCTATCTCCAGGATCTGCTGGTGGGCTTGAGGGTCCAGACCAGGGATTTAAATCTCGGAACGTTACCGAGATCGCGGCCGAGATATTGCGGGATCACCGCCGTCCGCAACCGGTTTTGGTGAAAATAACGGTGGGCCACGGAATCACACCGATCGAGGTTCTTCGCGGCCGCAATCGCGGCAGTAACGGCCGATAACGGGCCGTTATCTCCGTTTTTGCTTGATTTCGTCCTCTGAAATTTCTGTTTTGAAACAGAGAGAAACACAGAGCAGCGGCGCATGAAGAAGACGAAGTTGTAATATTTTGGGAGTGGGTAAATTACATCGCGTGACATTAAATTTTTTAAAGTTCTCAGTTTGACCTTAATATTTTATTTTTCATTCAATTTAGTACTAATTTCAGTAGAAATTTTGTCCTTTTATTTTAATTCTATTTGATTTTGTCATTTTATTTTCTTTAAATCTATCCAATTCACATTCGAATTCAATCTTATTTTTCGTATTGCATATCAATTTTATTATCATGTTAAATTAGTATAATTAAATAATAATTTGAGTTGAAAAAATACATTAGATTTTTGTTTAATTTTATGTCATGACTCATGAATATACATATTTCAGTTTATATTGAAATTGAAGCATGGCACCTCGTATTGAATATCCAATTCACCTCGTATTGCATTGTTGATATTTACCTTATCATTTTTTAAACTTTAGGTATTGATTGGTATGACAAATATATATGTATTATTCTTGAGTTTGTCAGTGAAGAAGAATAGAAGATCTGTTTGTTAAAATTGTAAGGAAACTTCTTTTTCATAATTATATTATATATGTCCATTTTCGTTTAGAAAACACTCTAAAAATCATTAAAATTGACTTTTTATAATTATAATTATAATTATAATTAGTATGTTTTACAAGAAATTGTGCAAAATTTAAAAAATTCACGACCGCGATACCCGCACTGACCGAAATAGCCTCCGTTATGTCCGAAAATAAGATAACCGCGACGTGACTGAAAACGCGACCGCGACCGAGATTTAAATCCCTGGTCCAGACTGCATTTTTGTGGGAGGGCTTCCATATTACTTCACTGAAACGCAGATAAGGGAGTTAAGAGTCTTTTGGACCCCTTCGTGGTTTTGATCTAGTAAAAGATAGAGAAACTGGAAACTCGAAAGGCTATGCCTTCTGCATTTATCAAGATCTGTCAGTTACGGACATTGCTTGTGCTGCTTTAAATGGAATTAAAATGGGTGATAAAACTCTCACTATAGGCGAGCAAACCAAGGTACTACCCAGCCTAAGCCTGAGCAAGAGATTATCCTCCAGCATACACAGCAGCAGATTGCGTTGCAGGTAAGATTAAATATTACTTTTCTAAATTTATTCTTGTTTGTTGCAATTATCATCGCACATTATAGGCTAATTTTCTGAGTCCTTTTCTTTTGTCAGAGGCTTATTTTGCAACCACAAAGGTTGTGTGCTTGACTCAGGCAGTTAGCGAAGATGATCTTAGAGATGACGAGGAGTATGGGGATATTGTTGAAGACACGAGACAGGAGGGTGGAAAATATGGTAAAATTCTTCTTAAACTATTTGGTCCATCCCTTTGTAACTGTCCCTCTTTAAATTTTAAGTTTTCTTAACATGCCAAGTATTGTATATTTTTATTAACTCCCCCCCCCTCTTGTGTGTTTGCATCTTTGTTTTACAGCCCTTTCTTGTCGTGCTTCTGGTATAGAACAGTCGAGTTTAACTTACATAGACAGGAGACACAATAACCCTTTATCTATAGTTTCTCTATACGGTTTTTGCTAATTAATTCCTCGAATAAAAATTTATGCGAATTTGAATTTTTCACCCGTGATATGCAGGTGCATTGGTGAATGTTGTCATACCCCGTCCAAATCCAAATGGCCATTAGCAGGTGTTGGGAAGGTCAGTGTTCAATGTTGTTATCCCATGTCTAATCATTTTTCTAAGGAATCATACCCTTGTTACTGACCTGCAGTTTTTTTATATTTGAAGGTATTTCTGGAGTACTCAGACTTTGAGGGATCCCGAGAACAAATTTGCTGAGGGGGAATATGATGCCTAATGTCAGATCTTATCTGCCATGCGTTGTAGTTGTGCGAACTAGCCCTTTGTTTAGGTTTTTAACTTGAGATATAGATCAGATATAAGAATTTTATCCATAACTTCCCACCTATTTTGTACTTGTAATGTTGGTTTGCACTTCATGTGGAGTTTGTAAGTTGTTATGCTATGCTCTAAGCAAAAAATATCTACTTAGTTTGTTGTTGTTGCTTATTTTTGGTGATTTCTTTACCTTTACCAAGAAAAAGCCCTAACCTTGGATATTAAAATTTGAATCACAACTAGGTTAGATATCGTTTTACCAATTGTCGGTAGGTTTAGCTAGACTGAATAATAGGTTTCTTAAATAATTTTAAATTTTAAATCTTAACATTGTGAACGGTGCAAAACGGAGAGTCATTCTTATCTTCAACTTTTGTAGTATCGTATTTGATTTTGTTGATGAATAGGTTAAATATCATTAGTTTTATTATGTAAAAATTTGATTGGGTGGATGAAATATCTAACGTCTGTTAGGTTAAATAATAAAGAGTTTTCTTAACATGTTATGTTGGAGTTCCCTTTTGTTTAAGGGTTTGATTTGTTTTGATTGGGTGGATGAAATATCATTAGTTACAATAAAAATTTATTTCTCGTAGTGATTTTTTTAACAAAAAAATTTAACTAAATTTTATTCATAGAGATAAAAAAATCAGAAAACTAAAGAGCGTGAAAGATAAAATTAAACTCGATCGTCTTTAAGAAAATTTGTTTCGTCTTTTTAATGATTAATAGATTAAATACAGTTATATTTAAATAATAAAATAATAAAATTAATATTTTTTTGGACGAGATTTCATGGTTGTGTGTCTGATTGACAATATATTAAGAATTAAGCAAATAATATAGAACGTTAAAAAAAAGAAAAAAAACTTTCATTGGGTGAACGCTGACAATTGTTTAGCACATTAGCGGCTCTCGTCTCCTGTCCTCTCCTACTCTAAAACCCTAAACAAACCCTCAAAGAGTCCCCAAAGAAGATGTCATCTTCTATTCGTCTTCGCCACCTCCGCCGCTTTTCGACCACCACCAATGCAGCCGCCGGCGTTCGTTCACCCTCCATCTCAGTGTCCCAAGCCAAAAGCAAACTCCGTACTGAATACGACCCTGACAAAGCCCTCGAAATATACTCTTCCGTTTCCAAACACTCCTCCTCCCCTTCTTCTTCCCGCTACGCTCAAGACCTCACCGTCCGCCGCCTCGCCAAGTCCCGCCGTTTCTCCGAGATCGAATCCTTAATCGAGTCCCACAAAGCCGACCCCAATATTTCTCAGGAGCCTTTCCTCTCCACTCTCATCAGATCGTATGGGATCGCTGGCATGTTAGATCACGCCATCAAAACTTTCCATCAAATGGACCAACTCGGTACCCCACGATCAACCATTTCCTTCAATACCTTACTCTCTGCTTGCAACCAGTCGAGGCAGTTTGATAAAGTCCCCCAACTGTTCGACGAAATTCCCAACAAATACAAAGGTGTTTCACTGGACAAAGTTTCCTATGGGATTTTAATTAAAGTTTATTGCGAAGCGGGTCATCCAGAGAAGGGGCTTGAGGTTTTAAGAGAAATGGAAAGGAAAAACGTTGAGGTGACTACGGTTACCTTCACAACAATTTTAAATGCTTTGTATAAGAATGGAAAACAGAAGAGGCTGAGAAGTTGTGGTTTGAGATGACGAAGACCGGTTGTGAATTAGATGTTGCTGCTTATAACGTTTGGATATCGAGCTTTCAAGACGGAGATCTGGAGAAAGTGAAGGAGTTGATTGACGATATGAGCAGCCTGGGGTTGAAACCGGATACAATTAGTTATAACTTATAATTATCTAATGACTTGCTATTTTAAGAGAGGCATGTTGGATGAAGCTAAGAAAGTTTATGAAGGCTTGGAAAGTAATGGGTGCAACCCAAATGCGGTTTATTTGTGTTTAAATGGATTGCATGAGCAAGGTTATAAGGTGTTCAAAGAGAGTATAAGGTTAAATAAGGTTCCAGATTTTAACACATTGACGCATTTGGCAGAGGGATTGGTGATGAAAAAGAAGACCAAGGACGCAAAAGGGCTAATCAGGACGGTAAAGAAGGCGTTTCCTCCGGACTTCTTGAATGCATGGACAAAGCTCGAGAAAGAAGTCGATTTGTCTTCTTGCAGTGCTAGTAATGCTGAAGCTGAAGAGGCTAAAGAATCTACAGGTCAGAAGTGAGATTGTAGCTGTTGTTTGCCGGTAGTTTTGAGTTAGCTGCTTTCACTTTATTTGCAGCTAAGAATGATCAGATGAATTATGCAATCAACTACGCTAATTTCAGGTAAAGCTACCATAGAGACTTGAATTGGTGCCTTTGATTAGTTTTGGAAATGTCAATTCTTCTTTAATTGCCAGGATTGGTTGATGATACACTTTTTTTGCTATTTGTTTATGTTGTTTACTTGTCTTGGAATGAGAAGGAAATTCTAATTTTCTGCTAGAACTGGTCGATTTTCGAGAAAACAGAGCCACCAAAATCTCATGACAAACTAGAAAAATTACCCCATGATGATGCCTAGCATTCAAAGACAATAAATAATACAACAGTTGGTTCAAATCTGTCTTCAAACATTTGATTCGTTAGTACCATCTCCATCGTCGACCTGTTAAAATCCTTGTATGATTCTTTAATCTCTTCAACACAAATTCTGGCGCACTTTCCTCTTCCACGTGCATGATTGACAACCTCGTCGGAGATTTGCTCCATGGTAATAATAATCTCATTATCGCATTCCATTTAGCATGTTTGATATTTTGCTAGTCTTCCTTTCATAATTCGTAAGCATTCGTTACGGGGGATTAGTTTGGTTAGGCCAGGTTTTTGAATTTTTGAACCATCTATAATATTTCGAGTCTCGATTTCTTCGTCTTAATTTAAGGGTTTGTTTTTGGTTGCTTTTAGTAACTTAAAAGCACTTAAAAAAGTACTTTTACTTGAAATTTGATTTTTTGGTTGCTTTTAAAAGTATTTTTTCACCCAAATTAAAAAGCTATATTTTATAGTTTTTGTGGTGGAAAAGTTGGTTTGAAAAATAAAATTACTTTTTATCCTCTATTATTTAATTATAATTGATTGTTATATTAATGTTTATGCATGCATAATTATAAAATAATATATATTATAATATTTATATTGAGAATAAAGTTATTTTATTTTAAATTTATTATGAATTTATAATTGTTTATATAATCTAGAATATAGTTTATATTTTAAATTAATTTTTTATTATATTTTAAGTTGATTTATTTCATACATCATAATATTAACGAATTTGAACATCACCCAAGTTCACTTATTTACTTTATCATGTTTAAAATAGACATTTCATCTTCTCAAAATCACTTTTTGACATTAATGACAAATATTAATTTAACTTTTTAAAATTATTTTTTATAGGACTTTTAAAATATCTTTTACTACTGTACTTTTTAAAATCAATGTCAAACTAAGCTTAAGGTTTTGACTTGTTGGATGTTATTGTGGGCAAATGGTTTTGCCTTGTAGTTTTTGGACATTAAATTATTGATTAAATACACTGGCGTATCTATATATAGGTTGGGTGGGCTTGTGTTCACTCTGAACTTTTTAAAGTTCACACATTTAGCTTTAAATGTTTTAATTTTTATGAGTTAGTCCTTAATTTTTTTAATTTTAATTATTTGTGCCCACCTTAAAAAATATTTTGATTTGTGTCCACCTAAAAATATTTATGGATCCACCACTGATTAAATAAAAATAGAATTCGGTTCAATTTGGATAAAAAAACAATTTGTGCTACTACAAAACGTTCAAATATTATAGTTTGGATTGCTTTTCGGTTTACTCGATTTCTTTGTTGACCCCTACGTCTTACCGATTTATTATATTTTTTAATTAAAAATATACTATCAAATATTAATTTAAAAGAAATGAAAAACTTTTCAAAAAAAAAAAATCAAATTCATTCTCGTCTAGGTTACTTTCAACTTCTGTAACTCACAAAATACGTTGGCCCTAGGGATATATTTTGTATCAAATGATGTAAGCAACTCGAACTTCATATTTTGATTATGAATTGGTCCAAAAATTAATTTAGATTGCGTAACAAAATTATTAAATTACGTTGCACTCTTGAAAAAAAAAACTGGTTAACCGAGTAAATTTATATTTATTTAAACGTTAATTGCATTGTTAGTTCTCAAGTTCCGTCTCAAATTATGAATTGGTCCATTGAGCATTTAAAGAATCTTCATCCTATTAATTAAGTTATTCTATCAACTTGGTTATTAGGTTGGGCATTAGACGCTGATTCAAATATGACATGGAGCATATTTAAAACACGCGAGTCAAATTATAAATAAATGTGTTGGATCTTACATGTAAACAAAAAGAAACATTCTTAAATTTTATTGACATTGTTTGTCTTTAACACTTCATATCCAAACTTTTAATGTGGTAGGTATACACATATTTACAATTTGATCAATATAATTTGAATGTACTTCACCTCATATCTGATTAAAGGATAAAACTTTGTTTACCCACTGGGTAGATGACCCAACTGATATGGCCTTTTAGGTGGTCAAACTTATTAAATTTAATGTAAAAATCAATAAGAATTAAATTTTTTACTCTAAATTTTAAGCAATAATTGTAATTGCCCTATCCTTTTAAATTCTAAATGGTAATTTTTCAAATTCATCATTTTGACCTTAAATAATAACTTTTTAATTTGAATCCTTTAAAATTTTATAATTTATATTTTATTCACGTATTACACACGTAAAAACTTGAATAAAATAAAAAATATTTAACTATTTATTGGGTGCAAAAAAATTAACTATAAGTATATGTTAATAGAAATAATATTCTGAATCGATAATTAAATTGATTCAAACATCATGTGTATAAAAGATAAAATCATATTTTTAAATACAACAATTAAATTATTAACATATACATCGTACAAAAAGTCGTGTTACACTAGATTAAATATTCTTTTAGATTCTCAAATGTCTTACACTAATTAAAAAATAGCAGTCATTGTCGATTGAGTCTTGATACCATTGTTACCAAGGATGTAGCCACTCATGAGGTGGGAAGGGTTTTTATCCCTCCAAAACTTTTTAGTATAATGACATTTTAGGTCAGTTTTAGTTTAAATATTAGTTAATTAAGACATTTTATCCTCCCAATTTTTAGATTTAAATACTTAATTCGAGAAATTGTTCTCTTATAGTAACATGAGAATTTGAGAAACATGAAAGGGTAATAGAGATAAAAAAAAATAATTAAAATCTATCCTTTCATTCGTAGCCGATAGTAGATAAACCATATCAATAAATTTAAGGGGTTGCGTTTCATTGAAATTTAGGTGAGGCAAAGCTTAAACTCATAAATTTTTATGGTTTGTATATAATATTTAGTTTTTAATTTGATTGAAAAAAACAATAATATGCTATGATTTTGGAGGAATTGCATTATGATAGTACAAAATGCTAAATATATTTGAGTTAGCTTAGTTTCTCTTCTTATTATATTAAAAAATATTAATTTATCGTAGTTTTGAAAATTATTTATTAGGTAATGATGTATTAATTGTATTGTATTTATAACCTTGAAAATTGTTTATTGGTAAAATATGTTTTAATTGTGTTATATTGAAAAATGTATTACAATTATTAATTGTCATGTGTGGCTGCCACCTTAGCTAGGTAGATGACCCGGTAGGTAGATGTAGCATTACCCCTAATTAAACACTTAAATTGACAATTAATTTGATTAAATGTCTCGATTGATACAATACTAACACTTTAAGAATTCAATTAGAATATTTTAAAGTTTAGGCCCCATTTAGGACCTAGCCAATTGTTTTGGTATTTGCAGTGGAATTAATTCATTCATTAATTAAATGAATAAAAAATTTGTTAACAATCTAAATCATATTATAAAAACCATGACCACATAGTTCCTACAAGCAAGGAGAGCCCATCAGGCAAATCTCTTGCTCATTCATTTTCCCCACGTACGTCCTGATTTTCACTCTCGATAAACAAGATCCTTAACAAGAAAGGAAGGGTACTTGGTGTTTCCATCACTTGAATCTCTAACCAAATCACTGATATATATACGTACATATATATACATTTACTCCATTATCTATCTTGTTTTCTTTTTCTTCTCTTACATAATTTGCCCGTCTCTGAAAATTTGTTACATGAGGAAACTTTGTCCCAACACCGACAAAGAAGATGGCCTCGAGACGGTTCTCGAGGTCCCGGTGCCGGAAGAAATGTTCACCAGCATGGGAAACAATCTCCAAGCCCGGTTGGAAAACATGTTAACATGGATGAAAGCTCAAACATCCAATAAGTGGTCTCAGCCGATGCTCGCGGGTCGGATTAACGACCTGCGCTTCCTTCTTTATCTTGTCGGATCCCCTCTTATCCCTCTCCAGGTGCAATTGGGTCACGCTGTTCACAACCTGTCAAGGATTGCTAAATTGTAATTCCCTTTTTGTTAAATCCAACATAATTTTATTCTTAATCAGTAAAAACAAGCATTACTTATTTAAGCACATTTATAAAAATTCAAAATTTGCCCCCTCCCCTGCAGCAAGCCTCAACGGCAAAATACATAGTGCAGCAGTACATAGCTGCAACAGGCGGACAACAAGCCTTAAACGCGGTGAACAGCATGTGCGTAACCGGTCATGTGAAGATCACCGCATCGGAGTTTCAACAAGGCGATATAAACGCTAAAGTGAAAAACACAGAAGAAACGGGCGGATTCGTCCTCTGGCAAAAAGACCAGGATTTATGGTGCCTAGAGCTTATAATTTCAGGTTGCAAGGTTGTTTCCGGAAGCAATGGCAAACTTTCCTGGAGACAATCCTCTAATCAGAACACTCCCATTTCACGAGGCCCTCCGAGACCCTTACGTAGATTCCTCCAGGTATCGTAATTTTTTTCAAACGATTCGTATCCGATTCGAAAAAAAAAAAACGAGCATATTTATTTCTTGGTGTCTTTTGAGTAGGGGTTGGATCCAAGATCAACCGCCAATTTGTTCATAGATGCAACGTGCATAGGCGAGAAAGTTATAAGCAATGAGGACTGCTTTATCCTGAAGCTTGAGACGAGTGCAGCCATCCGCGAGGTTCAAAGCGGGCCGAACTACGAGATAATCAACCACACAATCTGGGGTCACTTTAGCCAGCGATCGGGGCTCATGATTCAGTTCGAGGATTCGAGGCTGTTGATGATGAAAAACAAGGACGACAACGACGTGTTCTGGGAGACGAGGACCGAGTCGGTAATGGATGAATACAAATGCACCGATGGCGTTAACATCGCACATTCGGGGAAAACAAGCGTCACGGTGTTTAGATACGGGGAGCAATCGGCTAACCACAAGCGGCAAATCGAGGAGAAATGGAAGATTGAAGACGTCGATTTCAATGTTTGGGGTTTGACAAAGGATGATTTTCTTCCTCCGTCCGATCCGCAAAAAAATTGAAACAAAAGATTTCATGTAGTTTAGAAGCATAAGAAGAGAAATTTGCATTTTTCTTTTTACTTTTTCTGTTTTGAAGATGGATGAAGAAAAGCAATGTCTTTATACTAGAGAATTTCATTTTCGATATAAAAGAAAATTTTGAAGCAACTTTAATCTTATATTCCATTGTATTTGAAGTCCATGTTTAATTCGATTTGAATATTTATTTTTGTTAATGTTTATTATAATTAGAATTCTATTTATTAATTTTATTATTATTATTTTAATATCTTTTAGGATTAGAGTTTTACATGATATTTACTCCTTATTCTTTATATCTATAAATATAGAGTTTAGAGAAAGCATTGATGTACTTCACATTGAGAAAATAATACAAAGCTCTCTTTTTTTGTACATCTTGTTCTTCTTTTACTTTTTTTTTTATAACACGTTATCAGCATGATCTCACTCAATTTTCGTGGTTCTTGTTCGTGATCCTCGAAAAGAATTTCAATTTGATATTGGTGAGCACATCGACTATATATTCAACTTAAATTTGAAACTCCTGTATATTTTGCTTATATATAGTGCTTATTAATCATTCTTAAATTAAGTTATGATTTGATTGAAAATAGAATCTAAAGAAATATGTTTCTCCAATTTCTTTGATTTCTTATTATCATTGGTTTTATTTATGCATGATATTTCTTGTTCATAAATTAGATATAAATTATTTTTATGATTTCATTGATAAAAATTTAAATAATTGAGAATTTAATGTCACAATGATATTCTATATTTGAATAAATTTTTTTGTAAGTTTTCGAATCGAGTTGTTAGTCGTATCTTATAATGAAAATTAGAAAATATTAATTGTTTACATTTTGATACGAGATGAAGGACGAGGAGTCGAGGACATTCTACCGACATCGAAGATGGTGAATTTGAAAATAGAAAGTTCGGATTCGAGTTTATTTGGTAAACGCCGATACAAATGCTGGGCATTAGCGGTAATTCTGTTGCTCGCATTATGGTTTATGATTACCGGAACAATTTCTCTCCGTTGGTCAGTCGGTAATCTCAATCATATTTCCGATTATCTCGATAGCCCTTTCGACGATGACCTAGATGTCCTCGTATGTTTCTCCCAATTGTTTTATTTTCCTCGTTTCTAATTCTTCATGAAAAAAGTTGGTTTCTCAATTGTTTTGTTTTTATTGTTAGGAAATGGAGGAGAGAGAAAAGGTGGTGAAGCACATGTGGGATGTGTACACTAACAGCCGTCGGATCAGATTACCGAGATTTTGGCATGAGGCGTTTCAAGCTGCCTACGAGGAGTTGACCAGTGATCTGCCCGGGGTTAGAGAAGATGCAATCACTGAAATCGCTATGATGTCTGTACGATCATTGGATCTTTCCCCTCCTCGAATCCAATCAACGGTTAGAATTTAGGATTTTAGGTTTTTCATTCATAACGTCATTGCTGGCTACTTAGCTGTCTGCAGACAACAATTAATTAAATAATTTGGTTGTTTATCTGCATCTTGTTCTAACAACGAGTTAAACTTGAAAATCAATTCATTAATTATTAAAAATTTATATTTATTCAACTTATTTTATAGCTCAAATATTATTTGAATATTTTTAAACAAGTTGAATATTTTTGCATCGAGTGAAGTCAAATAATTTTATTTTTTCGAGTTGAGTCGAATTTTACCCTAAACAGATAAATTCACAACTAGAAGCGATCGATGAATGATGTTTATGAATGCCGAATCCGAGACTTCAGAGTTGAAATATTCATTACACTTTTGTACTCTTGGATTTGGTTGTGTGCTGCTCAAGTTTGCCAGAGGTAAATCAAATGAATGACAAAATCATATAGTTTTTCGCTTTTTTTCCTTAAACTATAGTCATGTTTAACAATTAACATATAGCTGATAGTTAATTATATTAGTTGATATTAGATAGTTGATATTTAATTACATTAGTTAATTGTATAAAAGTATATGGTAAAATTAACTGATAGTTGTTTAATTATTTGAACAAGTAAAATAATATATAAGGACATGATTATATTCAACATTTGTTTGAATAGTTTAGTAGTTATCAATATTTTGTATCTATTAATTAGATTATAAAAAATAATTTTTTTAATATAAAATTGCTAAGCAATTTTGAAATATTTATATATTATTTGACTATTTATATAATTATTTTTAATATAATTTAATTAATTATTAAACTTAAATGATATTTAAAGCATATGTTAATTTGAAAGTTTTTTAATTGTTAAGGGTAAAGGAGTCTTTACAACTCTTATGTCAAAACCTCTAAACCCAAAAAGCTCATATTAACAGTTTTTCAAATTGAGAGGTTTCACCCCAATCTGCTCTTACAAACCTCTATTCACTAAACATCCTGAATAACGATCCTGACTAGAGAGTTTGACTGGTCAAACCTCTAAAAATAGTTCAAACCTCTAACTTTGACTCAAAAAGTTGTTTACCAAACAGAGCCAATATAGTTAGACTCAAAAAGTTGTTTATATACTTATTTAGCTAGGTTTTCGTTTCTTTTCTTCTTTTGATGTCATGATCTTTGAACTGTGTTATATGTGTGTGTGGCAAATCTAAAAAAAAAAACTTCCTACATTAACTTGATAATCAAATTAGAAAATTTTGATTGATTTCTTAACATGAATTCAAGTGTTCAGATGCATACATTGTACAATCAAATCATTGAAGCTCTCAAGACTTTTGAACTCAGCAGGGATTCAATTTGTGAGAATGATTGTATTAGTTTTAATGCAATTTTGTGGTTGTGTTGATATTTGGTAATACTTGTATGAAATCAAAACTTGTGACATCAAAACTTTTTATATGGTATTGCAACTAAAAACCAATTACCTCCATTAGTTTGCAGAAAATTAGAAGCGTTAATATTTAATGCACAGGCAATATAAATATTTTTACATAAGTATCTGTATTTTAACTCCACCACAATATAAAATTTAGAGTAAACTAAATAAATGGTCACCAAATTTTTAGAGTACTTGAATTTTGGTTATCAAACTTTTAAAACTTACAACACGATCACTGAACTTCTAATTCACTTTCATTGCAGTCACTTTCGTCCATTGACGTTAAGAAATGATGCCATGACACGTTAGAGTCATCTTATTCCCTAGAAAATCTTAAGTCTCTCAAACCAAACACAGTCATTGACCTTTTGTCTGTCTCGTCGTTGTCTGGCATTATGAAAACACAACACCCACCATTATTCATGGGAGCTTTTGCCAAGTACTTTGGGAAATTTTGAAAACATCATTCCGACCAAGCTTTTTAACAATGATTTTCAAACAAAATCGAATCAAGACTTACCATATTCCTAACTATCATTTGACGGATTGCATTGTATTGTGTCCTTTGGTATTAGATGACGTTTGGTCGGCTACTTTGGAAAATTTTGAATGAAGCTTAGAATAGAGTTTGGTCGTGTACTTTGGGAAAATTTGAGGGAATCTTATGAGAGGTAAATGGTAAAATTATTTGGGGGAGATGATGATGCTTTTGAGTATGGTGGGTGTTGTGTTTAGTGGCTATGACAATCGAAATAACGTCGGATGGTGACAAAGCAGGCTATAGGAGGCTGATGGCTGCAATTGGTTTGAGAAACTTAGAATTTTCTGGAGAATAAGATCGACTCTAACATGTCATGTCATCACTTCTTAACATCGGTTGATAACAATGATTGTAATGAAAATGAATTAAAAGTTTAGTGGTTGTGTTGCAAGTTTTAAAAGTTCAACGACCCAAATGCAAGCGCCTTAAAAATCCAAAGATCATTTATGTAGTTTACTCTAAATTTTAAATCTATTACCCTAAACTTTCAAATCATAAATCCTTCCCCTCAAACCACATATCTTAAAACATAAATTCTTAAACTTTAAACTCTAAACTAAACATCTGAACTCTAATCAAAGCCACTTATAAAATAATTTTTTCACTATAAAATATTTTCTCAAATTTTTTTAGATAAATAAGGGGTTACTACCATATGCCTTATTAAAAAACCTCCATGAACTTAGATAGAGAAAAAAAAAGTGCATATGATAGTAATTACAGAAAAACAGAACTATTGTTCAACAAAACAACCAAAGTAACACAAGTAACTAGTGCCAAACCAAAGAACTAACATCCTTATTCACATAGATCTGCATGGAAAAACGATAAAATCGACACCGGTGGTTAGAGTAACGAGCAATTTATGTATGATTAACATTCACAAGTTCAGCGAGCCTATCAGCTACCTTGTTACCACCTCTTGGAATATGACTTAACTGATGGCGATGTAGCTCGTCCAAATGCCACGCAAGAGCAAAATTCCCCAACATGCCGGTATCATTACGAAGGATTCGTATCGCATTAAGGCTATCAATTTTAAGGATGACCTTACGGAACCCATGATCCCAAGCAACCAATATACCAATATAGGCCCCCCAAAGCTCAGCCTCCAGTACCGAGCAAATACCTATAAATTTCGAGAATCCAAAAAGCAATCCACCAAAATGATCCCGTGCGACTCTTCCACACAAAATGAAACCATCCGAAGATCTCCGAGTACCATCAGTGTTAATCTTAATCCAATCTACCTCTGGAGCTAACCAAGTACCCAGTCTATCTACCGATTCGGGAATCTGTGCAGGGCCTAAACGATTATCTGCCAATTCTTTCTTCGACAACTCAACCAACATACGACTCCTATCTGTAATCACTAATTTTGACCGGGTCTAATTTTGTTTCATTTCAATTTTAATAATGGGCTTTTGCTATTTTGTCGATGCTAGTATTATATTATTATCTTATTATTACTACTATGTTATTATGCTCTTAGTATATTAATACTATAGTATTATTTTGTAATTATTTTATTATTACTTATTTTGTTATTATACTATATCTATTACATTATTACTGTCTTTGTTATTACTATATTTATTATTATATTAGTTATATTTTTATGTTATTGTTGTTATTACTTTTGTTACAATATCACTACTTTGTTATTATACCAGAGTATATGATTATATTAGTATATATTATATTATTATTATAATATATTATTATTATTATTATTATTATATCCATATATTATTATAATTATTAAACAAAAATGGAAAAACAAAAAGATTAAATAACATATAAGATATAAAATAAAGCCCAAGTTTATTTTTTATCCAACAGTCCATTTACATAAACCAAAAACCAAAAAATTTTACAACTGGCCCAAACTAAACCCTAAAGCCTAATATCCTAACCCCTAGCTCTTTGTTTCCTGTGCAGCCGCACGGGGACCGTTAGATCTAATCTTGATCTAACGGCCCGAATTGAAAGCAGAAGAACATTCCAGAGACTCACGCGCCCACGTCCTGGCCTTTCAGACCCTTCACGCGCGAAGCTTCATTTCCTCTTTTTGGTCCCCTCATCTGCCGTCTCTGTCAGCCGTACCAACCCACAGCAACAGTGGCCTCCTCTTCCGACCAGATCATCACATGCAACAAAAACCAAAGGGCATGTTTCAGCAAATAGCAGACGAATTAATAAATTTCAGAGGCAATGCTACAACAAAAAAAGAAACTCCAGATAAAACAAGCCAACATTTTCAGAGGAAACCAGTTTCTCAAAGCAGCCAATGGTATTTTTTTTCTCTTTTTTTTTTGTTTATGTAAAACCAGTGTAAATCGGCTATATAGCCGAACTCGGAATCATTGTAACCCCAACGGGGATTTTACAGAGAAATCAATAGAAAAAAAACCTCAGGCATTTTCGAGGTAAAAAAAAGTTTCATTCCTTGTTTCGAATTCAAAGGTTAACAAAAGGAAAATGGGGTCGTAGGGTTTTATTACCTGAGTTGGTCTCGGACCACCGCCATGCAAGTCGGTTGAGGTTGTGTCACCGATGAACGACACTGTTGTATGTTCATCTTTTTTTGCTCCGCTTCCCAAACTAGACTTTAAAAAAAACTAAGATTTTTAATTGTTAAAGAAGGTTCCAAAGGAAAAATGTTTTTTTGGGGTTTGGTTTTATAGATCTATAACGGGTGGGGTTTCTTTTTAAAAAACCAAAGTCAGATGGGGATTCAAGAGAAGAAAACGAGCTTTTTGGGTGTATTTTGAAGCCGTCGGTAATTAATTTTTTGGTACCAATTTTGGGCGGAATGTGGGTGCTAATCCTTCTCCATCCGTAACTGACTACCGAACTCATTTTCAATCGAATCTCTGGTTTTATTCTCGATGTCTGGTCTACCCCATTTAAAAAGACCGATGACGGCTCTATCATTTTTATTTTCAAAAGTACGATAAAATTCCCCATTTTCAAATATTTTTAAAATTTCCCAATTTTATCTTTAAATAATTTTAAATATCTTCAAAAAAAATTTAGACTTTACTATTTTCCTCATCATTTTTATATAAAAAATAAAAAAATCTAATGTTGTAAAAAAAAAACCCAAAAAACATTTTTATTAAAACTCATTTATGTTTAAAAAAACTTCTGCAAACAAGATTCTAAATTTTAAATTAAATTTTTGACGATTTCAAAAAGGGTCGCTACAGCTGGCTACTGGTTTTATTTTTCAAAAAAATAAAAGAGAGTCAGACCTTTTTTTTAAATAATTATCGTTTATTAATGCCAGAAGTTGTGAATTAAAGTGGCAATTAAATCAACATTTGTTTATAAATGTGAGTTCATTTTAACACATTTAAAATTTGACATTTAAACCCGTATCTTTAAGCGGGGGGGGGAATGCTAGTGCTTTCGTAAGGATATTGTTCCTTCGTATGGGCCTAGTAAGTACCTTCGGGGCTTGAGTACCCTATGTTTTCGTGGGAATATTGTTTCCCTGTATGGACATAGCGAATGGGTCCTCTTGAATTGAACTCGATTGAAAGGAGCCTATAATGAGTGATGATCAGGGGCCTTGCTACCCTTAGAAGTGGACAACAAGGACAATTCGAGTACTGTTTAGAACCAAAACTGCATGTAGAGAATATAGTGAGCCCACCTCTTTTAGAGCTATATGGATAACCTAGGTGCTTTAGATCGGGGAAGTAGGTTTCTTGCTTGATACTTTGTTTCTCTGTTTTATTATCTGGCACTAATTATTTTACTTTGTGTTTCATTTTTGTACATACATTGCTTGCATCAACATTGCATGACATAAAGGTGTTGGTTCGGGTGGTTTATCTAATTAGAGATCTTTCATTATGGATGGGGAGTCGTCTAAAAAAGGAGGAGACACGCTTAGGAATCTGACATTGCTTTAAAGCCGACCAAAATCAGATTCGAAGCTACAATTCATGACCATCTAGGCACCTTCGTGATCCTAGCCAACTCATTCAAGATCAATATCAACACAACACATTTTCAACGGTCTAAGCTCAAGAGACAGCCCGGTGTAGGAAGACTCTAGCCACGAAAGCCGATTTATTTAATCCCTTCATTACCTCAGGATAGGAGAAAGCATCAGACCCCTCCTAGCCATGCGGAGCCCTCGAAGAATTTGAAGATCGGATCGAGACTTAGAAGATTGCCTACCTCCTTTGTAGCGAGAATATTTCCAATCCCATGAAAGTTGCTCACGGGTGACCACCAAAGGAGCCAACACCTTTGCGTGCATACATCCTTGTATTTTATTTTCTGTCTCATGCATCTCATAGCATATATTTTGTATGAATTAATTAAAACTATGGGATTAATAGTGGGAATCTCATGGCAGTAAGTTCAAGTCACAACCATTCCGCACTCGTACGGTACACGTTCTCAGACTAGAGTCATGAAAGATACATTGGCTACTGTTGAAAAGTCGCAAAGGGACATCGAGGAATGCTTGAACAGTATCGAGTCAAGGATTGACAAATCTCAAGAAGAAATTATAGCCCGCGTCATTGCTCTGCTAGAAAGGAGGGAAGGAAAAGCCCACATTGTCGATGAACGTTCTAATATGGAGAATTTAGGTGGAAATGCATCTCACACGAAGGCTCAACCGGAAGTGTCAGCTCTAAAAAGTATCCACATAGCCGGGGCATCTGCTAGCAACCCGATCGATATGAGGTATAGTTTCGAGAATGACGTTGATGCGGACATCCCAGATTTGAATATGATTAATGAGATAGAGACAAGACTAAAAATGGAGTTTGAGAAGAAGTTTAAGGAGCAATGCCTCCAGATAGAAGAGAAGGTTGGTTTGATGCAAGTGACCGATGACTACGAAATTGATGTCTATGAATTGAGCTTGGTATCTGATTTAGAACTCCCGCTAAAGTTTAAGGTCTCATACTTCGAGAAGTACGATGGGACCACTTGTCCTTCAGTCCACTTGACTATGTATTATCGTAAGATGACGGCACAATTGAGAAATGAAAAGCTTCTAATTTTTTACTTCCAGGACAGCTTGACCGGGGCAACTACCCGTTGGTACGCTTAGTTAAGCCGTACCAATGTGAAGACATGGAAATATCTGTCAAGAATCTTTATCGAGCAATACAAGCATGTGAAGGACATGATCCTAAATAGAGCTTTGCTTCAGGGTTTGACTCAGGGGCAAAATGAAAATGTCAGACAGTATGCCCAAAGATGGAGGGACATCGTGACTTAAGTTCAGTCACCCATCTTAGAGAGTGAAATCACCCGCCTGTTTGTAGACACACTGAAAGGTCCAGCATTTGAGAAAACAATCAGCAATGTATCCTCGGGATTCGCCGAATTTGTAAATACGGCAGAATCTATTGAGGCTGTTTTTCAATAACGGCAAGCTCAATACTGAGGAAAATCTACAAAAGTACCTGAAGAAAAGAGAAAATGAGGTGAGCTATGTGAATACTCATTGCCCGAGTAATGTCACGATTGCACCAAAGACGGCAGTAACAAGTTCACAGGGTCCTAGACGGAAGGAGCCTAAGAAGGAAGAGGTATTCACGCCTTTACCTATAACTTACAGTGAGCTATGTCCCAAGCTCTACGAGGCAGATTTGGTTCGTCCTTATCACCTTATCCCAATGCAACCTCCTTATCCATCTTGGTATGACCCCAAGGCTAAATGTGAATATCATGCAGGAACCCCTGGTCACAACATCAACAACTGTAAAGCCTTCAAGATGGTGGTTCAGAACTTGATCAACACTGAAGTTCTGCAGCTGGATACACCGGATGTTGCGACCAATCTTTTGCCTAACCACGGCGGCCATTGAAATGACAAGTCTTTCTAAGAGGTTGAGGGATCAATGATTGGCCCACCAATTGCCAAAAGTCGTAGATGCATCTCACTTTTGTATGGACCTTAGATGTCAGTATGCATGAATGTCCTTGCACTTTCTGTTTTTGTTTTTCTGTTTTAAATCAACCTTGCTACTGTTGGCCCAGAAATAGCAATGTCATTTTGTAAAGGGCACTTGTCATGTTTGTAAATTTTTACTTTAATGAAAAGATGCATTTTGTTAAATCATAAGTATATATGTATATCCTTTCTTACCCCTAAAAGGTTCTTGGATATCACATGCCTGATGTGACATTAATTCAAATACAAAGATCAATCGAATGTTGTGATCACAATTAAGTATGATTTCTTGCTCAGCATGCTCTGGTCGGTAAAGCGCGGAGACGCAAGATTACTACTCCTTCGATAATGTTCGATGATAAGAAAATCTCCTAAGAAAGACTAATAGAACAATTTAAATGTTTGAATTCTTTTAATATAAAAATAATAAAAAATCTGTCATGAAATAAACAGTTAATGGAGTTGGGGATGAGAACAAATCTAATAAGGAACTAGCTTCTACATGTTTAATACCCCAGCATCAGAGATAAATCTCTAAAATCAATGAACAATCAAATAAGTCTCGGAGCATCCTGATGGAGCTGTGAGGGCGAGAACAAATCTAATAAGGAGCTATGATTCACATGTTTAATACCTTAGCGTCAGAGATGACTCTTTGAAGGCACTGACACGATATTAATTGTAATTGAAAGTATATACATGTACTATAATTCTCAAATTGATATTTTTTTACACTCAATGTGTTAAGTTACTTCAAAAAATTGTAACATATTTTCAGAGAAAATAATGAGAACTAGAAGGAGTAGTTTTCAAATAGATCAAGCAAATACCATAATCATGAGGATGAACCGAGCATTCGAGAAATATATCACAACTTCAAGTATCGCCACAACATTCAAAGGAAAGCCATTGATCACCGAGGGTTGAATCTAAGACACTCTCGCATTGGATATTCTAGGAATCCTATTATTTTTCTTTTCATTTCAAAATTTTGGGATTCCAAGCGCTGTACATTAATTTTAAAATGCATCATTCATTAAAGTATCAGTTAGGAAACTGACTCTTTCAAACAAAAATTCTTTTATTCAAAAATTGATTTCAAACCTGCAAGGCTTTAGATGCAAATGACCATCTGGGGTTAACAAAGAGCGACAATGTCCAAACATAAAGGGACATTAAGAGATGAAGTATCCCTCAAAGAAAGTAGGACGACTTTGTCACACAAGATAACAAGAACTTTAAAACTTAAGATCCTGGGTCAGAATAGACAAGAGAAGACTTATGACTCAGTTGCTTGATGAAGAAGCCAGAAATTTGCTAGCAACAAGAGAGCAAGAGTGGGCAACACAATTTTTAGGGAAAAATTTTGTTAGGGCATAAATACGACAAATCGGTCGAGACCCCTCTAAAACGTAAATTAACCAATTGAGCAAAGTTTGAAGTCGCTTTGAAGAGACACTTTAAAAGGTTGAACCTGAGTGTGAGATGGGGTATTCCAGCCGCATTAGGGCCTAATGGAAAAACAAGACCGAGATTTCTCAATCAACTTCCATGAATAATTAGACTCGTCCAAGTGGTCCTCAATTAGTATTCATTCATGCATCATATAGTTAGGCATCCCTAGGTTAGGGGGTATGCTAACACATATATCAAATTATTTCATCTTTTGACAGGTATTCAAATTCACAAAAATCTTAATATGCAACTTCATATTTAGAGAAGTAGATCCCAGTAGGATCTCAATTCATACCTCTATGACACCAAGTCAAGACTCCGATCCAAGGCTCTTTGAAAAAGTAGATCACAACGAAGAATCAAAAGTAACTCATTCAGCAAGAATCAAGGGTTCTTATCAAGAAGAGCACATCCTGCAAGATCACAGGTGTTACTTCAAGATCTACACCAAAGCTCAATGCATGGTGTTATTTCTGAATCGTCAACTTTCAATATCGGTGTTAATATATTAGCAGCCGCCATGTGCTCGACCTCATTTCTTAGCGATCAATAAGATCTCTTATGTGCTTGGTGAGCTAGCCCGTCCGTAAATCCTCCAGTGTTGGACCTTCATTCTGGCCATCAGTAAGACCTCTCATGTGCTTGGTAAGCCAGATATCTGACTTTATTTCTTAGCCATCAGTAAGACCTCTCATGTGCTTGGTGAGCTAGGCCGTCCGTAAATCCTTCAGTGTTGGACCTTCATTCTGGCCATCAGTAAGACCTCTCATGTGCTTGGCAAGACAGATATCAACAGCCTTCATGTGCTCGACTTTATTTTTTAGCCATCAGTAAGACCTATCATGTGCTTGATGAGCTGGGCTATTTGTAAATCCTCCAATGTTGGACTTTTATTCTGGCCATCAATAAGACCTCTCATGTGCTTGGTGAGCCAGATATCAGTAGCCTTCATGTGCTCAACTTCATTTTCTAGCCATCAGTAAGACCTCTCATGTGCTTGATGAGGTAGGTTATCCGTAAATCCTTCAGTGTTGGACCTTCATTTTTGGCCATCAGTAAGACATTTCATGTGCTTGGTGAGCCAGACCATCAACAAAGCCTTCAGTGCTTGACCGTTTATCTCTCGAACCATCAACAAGACCTACAGTGCATGGTGATTTGAGATTCGGACGCCGAATGGGGAAGTAAGACAAAATCAGTGATTTTAGTCTTTGCTCCATCCTTGTTAACACAAGAATGAGCAAAGAGGGGTAGCTGTAATCACTAATTTTGTCCGGGTCTAATTTTATTTCATTTCAATTTTAATAACGAGCTTTTGCTATTTTGCCGATGCTAGTATTATATTGTTATCTTATTATTACCACTATGTTATTATGCTCTTAGTATATTAATACTATGCTATTATTTTATAATTATTTTATTATTACTTATTTTGTTATTATACTATATCTATTACATTATTACTGTCTTTGTTATTATTATATTAATATTATTATATTACTCCCTCTGTCCCACTCAATATGCCTCTTTTGTGTTTTGAAATTGTCTCACTTAAAATGTCTCATTGAAAAAAGCAACAACTTTTATAAGGCGCATTTCCCTTTATACCCTTTTTTAGTTTCCCAACAAAACAAAATTCAACTTTTTAAGAATAAAATTATCTTTTCAATTATTTTACATCATCTTTCTTACACATTCTTACACAAACTTTTTCTTTCTAAAACTGTGTGAAAAGTCAACAATGGACAAAATAAATGGGACGGAGGGAGTAGTTATATTTTTATGTTATTGTTGTTATTACTTTTGTTACGATATCACTACTTTGTTATTATACCAGAGTATATGATTATATTAGTATATATTATATTTATTATTTTAATATTATTTTATTATTATTATTATATCAGTATATTATTATAATTATTAAACAAAAAAGGAAAAACAAAAAGATTAAATAACATATAAGATATAAAATAAAGCCCAAGTTTATTTTTTATCCAACAGTCCATTTACATAAACCAAAAACCCAAAAATTTTACAACTGGCCCAAACTAAACCCTAAAGCCTAATATCCTAACCCTAGCTCTTTGTTTCTTGCGCAGCCGCACGGGGACTGTTAGATCTAATCTTGATCTAACGGCCCGGATTGAAAGCAGAAGAACATTCTAGAGACCCATGCGTCCACGCCCTAACCTTTCAAACCCTTCACGAGCGCGTGAGGTCCAATCGCGATGCTTCGTATCCTCTTTCTGGTCTCCTCGTCTGCCGTCTCTGTCAGCCGTACCAACCCACAACAACAGTGGCCTCCTCTTCCGACCAGATCATCACATGCAACAAAAACCAAAGGGCGTGTTTCAGTAAATATCATATGAATTAATAAATTTTAGAGGCAATGTTACAACAAAAAAGAAACTACAGATAAAACAAGCCAACATTTTCAGAGGATACCGGTTTCTCAAAGCAGCCAATAGCATTTTTTTCTCTTATTTTTGTTTATGTAAAACTAGTGTAAATCGGCTATATAGCCAAACCCGAAATCATTGTAACCCTAACGGGGATTTTATAGAGAAATCAATAATAAAAAAAACCTCAGGCATTTTCGAGGGAAAAAAGTTTCATTCCTTGTTTCGAATTCAAAGGTTAACAAAAGGAAAAAGGGGTATGAGGATTTTATACGAATATTTCTTATTATTAAAAGTACATACTTTTTTGCCATATTATGTCCTAGTGTTTTTATCGCATTTGTACCCTTTATTTGCGTGGTAGATTGTTGTTCGAATTCGTGTTCATGTTATTTATGCCTTTGTATATACTTCAACGCACTTTAAATTGCCCGAGCATGTTTGGTATATATTTGTTTTCTTTTTATGATGCATTTCGGATATAAACTGTCAATGCGGCGTCTTTTTATTTGAGGATAAACGTGGCTAGTATCAAACGCAGTGATGGTAGCTCTTCGGTTTATTCTTGAATAAACGGACCCTTAAAATTTACTCGCACGTATAACCAAATTTTGGGCGGAATGTGGGTGCTAATCCTTCCCCATCCGTAACCGACTCCCGAACTCATTTTCAATCGAATCTCTGATTTTATTTTCGGTGTCTGGTCTACCCCATTTAAAACGGCCGGTGGCGACTCCATCATTTTTATTTTCAAAAGTACGATAAAATTCCCCATTTTTAAATATTTTTAAAATTTCTCATTTTTTATCTTTAAATATTTTTAAATATCTTCAAAAAAATTTAGACTTTACTATTTTCCTCATCATTTTTTATATAAAAAAAATAAAAATCTAATGTTGTAAAAAAAACCCAAAAAACATTTTCGTTAAAGCTCATATTTATGTTTAAAAAAAACTTCTTCAAACAAGATTCTAAATTTTACATTAAATTTTTAACGATTTCAAAAAGGGTCGCTACACTATCCAAGATCAAAACATTATTATCAAAACATTGCGCAACAACCAAATGTTCCAAACTAGAGCTCTAAAACACAAATTCTAATCTTCACTATTAGCCACCAAACTCTCGGCTTTGGCAATGTTTGTAACAACCCGTTCCTTGATCTCCAAAGTCATGAAGTGTGAAGTTTATCTTGTGGGATAAGAACAACCTAAACTTGGCAAACAATGGGGCGTGATCTCAACACATGATCGACATCTTCATTAGCATGACCACAATTTGGACACTGGTTATCAGACGAAAAATACCGACGAACCCTCTCCACATTCGTCATTAACTTGTCACTACAAACCAACCAGATGAATATATCGTATGGATTTTTTTCAAGCCTCGAAACTGATGAACAATACGCCAGGAACCATCTGCATCAATACTCGCACTGACTGTACGCAGCCGATAAGCTAAACTAACCGAGAGTCGACCACTTGCCTCGCTTGACTAGCCTATCATATCTCGAGGGAAGGACGCATGTGGTGCCTTAATTGCTGCTATGTGAAGCTATACCGGGCTAGGCAGGATATACTAAAATAGCCTTCAAATCCAATCACCATTCATGGTCACCAAATCAGCCACAAGCTGATATTTCACAGTCTCAACAAGACTAGGCGGCACATGATAAATTAGAGGCCCAAGGTTGCGAATCCACGAATCCAGCCAAAAATCTACAGTCCGACCATTCCCAACATTCCAATGGATATTAGCACGGACATCGTCCCATACTAAACTAAGACCCTTCCACAACCGAGAACAACAACTAGGCGTAATTAACGATGGAAGACCCTCCTGAAATTTATATTTACATCGCAAGAATCTTACCCAGAGCACATCCTCCTGCGATATCAAATTAAATGTTAGCTTTATCAGAAAAGCTTCATTTTGTGTACCAATGCATCTAAAGCCAAGTTCGCCTCAACCCAATGGTCGACAAACACCGGACCACATGACAAGATGAACCCTGCCTTTCTCTGTAGTAATCCTCTATATAAATTGTCGAATCAACCATTCAATCATATCATTAGTTTTTTCGATAACACAACAGATTGCATAATATAAGAGGGAATTGTCGCAAGCACTAATTTTTCTAACGTAATACAACCAACCAACGTCAAAGCTTTCGTTTTCCACCTACTGAGTTTCCGTTGTATAATTTGAATCAAATAATTATAAGAAGCATGCGTCACCCTTTGATGAAGTAATGGTACCTCCAAATATTTCCTTAGATCACTAACCTCCTAGAAGCTAAAATCGGAATTGATCGCCCCACGAATATTAGCTGGAATATTCTTGGAGAAGAAAATAATTGTCTTGGCACTACTTACACAATGTCCAAAACTTATACAAGACTCGACGTATGACTTTCATATGATCGCACGAAGCCTCGGTAAATACCAATATATCATCCGCAAAAAATAGATGGAAGATGGATGGGCCCTGCCTACAAGTCGCAAACGGATGCCAAGCCCCTTTGTTTATTTCCACGCTAATAGTTTGAGCTAAACGTTCCATACAAAGTACAAATATGTACGGGGACAAAGGACCACTTTGGCGTATACCCCGAGAGGTAAAAAAGAGTCGGTCAAAGATCTATCCACATTATCTGTATCAAAACTAAGGATCTACAGTTCATGATAAGAGCTTTTAGACTTTCCGAATGCCCAAGTCAGTCAAAGTATCGCAATAAAACTTTATTTTAGTTTATCATAAGTCTTTTCTAGATCAATTTTCAAAGCCATCTAACCTTTCTTACCTGTTTTCTGCCTCATAGAGTGTAACACATCATGTGTTATAATTATGTTATCAGTTAAAGATCGACCAGGCACAAAACTCGTTTTATTGTCAGAAACCTACGACGGTGGGAACGATTTGAGCCACACCACAATAATCTTCGTGATAATTTTATAAGGGATCATGCATAGACCAATGGGATAAAATTGACTAAGCGTTTCTGGTAGGGCCACTTTCAGTAACAACACTAAGAGCGTACGATTGAGATGTAATGACACCACACCGGATTCAAAAACCTGGTACACAAAAGAATACATAGAGGAACCCACCCTGTAACAATTACGTTGAAGAAAGCCCGCATTTAAACCATCAGCACTTGGGGCTTTTGATGCGTCGATATAAAAAATCGTACGCCTAATCTCCTCATCACTCACTAGCACTGCCATATTATCTAATGCTCTCATATCTACTGGCAAAAACAAACCACGAATCAGATATATATCACTGCTCATATTACCACCAGTGAACAATTGACTGAAGAACTGCAATGTCATATCCTAAAGGACTTGTTTATCCAAACACCAATAATCTGGTTCAATTTTTAAGGCCGAAATAAAGTTCGCCCTTTTTTGTGCCATAATTGAAGCATGATAGAACCGTGTGTTACGATCCCCTTGAACGATCCACTGACTACACGTTTTTTGTTGCCATAGACTTTCCTCTCGTTTTATGACCTCTTCAAGTTCTAAACGCAAATCCCTTTCTAGAGTAACTAAAGATTTCGAGTGACAGTGCGATAGAGCAAGATCAATACCCCTTAATCTTGATCGAATGCGTTTTTTTCTCTGCCAATATGGCCAAAAACATCCACATTCCACGACGATACCTGCTGCTGAAAACTATTAATCTTATGCTTCAAAGATAAGCCATTATTCCAAATAGACCTCAAAAACTCCAGGAATTGAGGATGATCATTCCATGCATTAATACACCGAAAAAGATGATCCTGAACCACAACATGCTCGGCCATATGATACAGAACGAGAAGATAATGATCAGAGCCAAGACGGTCAAGATGTTGAACATAAGTTTGCAAAAAAAAATTCAACCAGGCAGTGTTGACAATATATCAACCCAATCTCTGAAAAAACATACTGCGAGACCACGTAAAAAGAGGGCTAAAAAAACCAATATCAGTTAACCTGGCATTAAACATAAACTCAGCAAAAAGCCAACTACCACCATAATGAAGATGAGCAATACCCACACATTCATCGGCAGTTAAAATCGCATTGAAATCACCACCCAAGACTCATGGTGTCTCATCACTCAACTCCAAAGTTTCCAAATGCCCAAAGGTGCTTCCTCTTAGAAACAGTCAGACTCGCATACACTACCGTGAGTTGAAAACCTACATCTTTGCCAACTACACAAGCATGCACATTAATAAATTGGTTAGAAATATGCAAAACCTCAATATCTACTGTATTATCCCATAATAACCAAACTCCACCACTGAAACCATGCGTTTCAACACGGTACGAGTTTGAAAAACCCAAAGAAGAAATCACCCTATTGCGCGACGACCACTAATATATGGCTCAAAAAGAATCACAAGGTTTACAGGTTGCTCCCGCACAAAAGCTTTAAAATGCTGACAAAATGGCTGACTAGCTGCACCTTGACAATTCTAAACCATTACATTAATCATTAAAAAATATATGGATGAGAGACAACTTACTGATCGCCAAGACCTACGTCCTCATCGTGGACCGCAATGTCAACATCATCCTCAAACCAAGAATCCACGTCAGAATACATATCTTCTGAATCAACTAAAATAGTATCCACAATGCCCCCACCAGAAGCCGATAACATCTGATTTGATGGAGCAATATCTTCCATGTGATTTAATCAGCCCATCATATTTTGGACAAACTTAGTAACTCCTTGGCTTGAAGCATGACGAACGTCAACTATTTTTTTACCTTTAGGCCACGCGCCGTGACACCCAACATGCTCTTAGTCGAGCCTGATCGCATTCTCAGGTCCTTAACACCCGATGCACCCACTGGCATAGTTCCTTGTTCTTGAATATCCACTGCCAAATGTTGTTTTATGTTTACCAGTCGAGACCCGCGAGGTAACCTGTTCAGGCTATCCATCTAAACTGGACACTACCGTTACTTGCTTCTTTCCTCTTTCTTGGCCTTTGATTTTTTATTTGGATAAAATTCCATGTATGCAACATTTTTCATAGTAACTTTAGCCCTAACATGTTCCTGAATGTTCTGAACGTCCCCACCAAAAAGACTACTGCCCAAGTTAAGTCTCTCTTGTACCACAGTCTCTCGCACCTGTCGGGAATCCACTACTCCATCCATAACAGGATCTAGTATAGCAAATCGCGACCCCGTCAATCAGGTCGTCGAACTGGTCTTGCCAATCGTACCCACCCTTTTCGTCTATTTTTCACCACCATCTATTGCCCAAAAAATTACTTTTAGACACCTCTATAGTATTTAAAGAATCCCTTGTAACTCTATTCACAATACCCTCGGCTTAAGCATTCACACAAGCACAAGCATCATTAGTATGGCCTTAAGTACCACTGTTGCATAATTTAAGTGCAAAACAAACGGTGTAAGTGAACACGTCATAAGTAATAGTATAGATTAAGATCGTCACTACAGGGATTGGTAAAACTCTAATTTCTAGCTTCTTGCACTGAAAGAGAATAATATTAACAGTGATTGATGGTGATAAATAAAATAAACTAAACAAAGTAAAGCAAAAGAAAGAGATAATTGAGATGAGAGATAGGCTGAGTTATCGTGAATAATGGTATGATTGTCGGATAAATTACTGTAGCTAGTAATTGCTGCGACAAGTAAATTGCTCTAGCAAGTGAGATGAGTTGGCAAGTGAAATGCTTTTGGCAAGTGAAATGCTATGGCAACTGGGTTTTTATTCAATGCTCGACAGAGTGTTCTTCAATGTCTCCAAGCTATCCCTAACCGAAGAACTGATGATTGTGCAAGCCTTGACGATATATCCATATGTTAACCTTGGGTGGACAACATCGATATTTACACTCTTCTTGGCCGCTAAAATCTGATCCTTATTCCTAAGGCGAATTAGTTTCCACCAACGGTTGTTTAAATGGAAACCGTATCCACTCGTTTCATAAATCTAGCTCTCTCAAGCCTAGATAAATAAATGCATTCAAGTTCCTTTACCAACTTCCTTGAAGCGAAATAAAGAACCAAGAATGGATAAACAATGAATTTATTGAATCAAAAACCAAACTAACCATTCGTCTCTGCACACAAAAAAAATCGATAACCCACGCCAAATTACTCTAGTTCATGGTTGGGTAAAAATAAAACACAAAAGAATAAAACCCAAACATGGGATCGCACAACAAAAAAATATGGTTGTGCGAGAATCCCTCTTGCGTTCTGATCTATCTCTCTCAATTGACTCTTCAATGTTGTTGTTGCAATCTCCTTAAATAGGTGAGGAAAAAGAGTCCAAATACGTGTAAAATCTGTGCAAAAAGATCTCTAACTAATTTCGAATTTGAATTTGAATCTGGGTTAACTATCCTTTGCATTTGAAATAATTCTACAGATAATGGATTTTATCGCGACTTGCCATGGCGGCCTTCGGCAAGTGATTCAACAAGTCATCATCCTTATCTTAACTTGCCACGGAATCCTTTGGAAAATGACTCGGTAATTCATCATGTACAAAATAAAGCAAAACAAAAGCGATTTCTTCACAAAAACCATCAAACATTAAAGCCAAGCCCAATAGACGGGGGAACTACAAAACTATGCATGAATGACTAAGATTGCAACTAAAATGGGCCTAAATCTAACAATAATATGAGTAAAACGGGTAGAAAATATAGTATTTTTCACACTTAACACCCCCTCAAACTCGAACTATTGCTTGCCCTCAAGCAATGCATGAACTAACAACAATTACCTGCTACGGCATTCACCAAATAACGTGCTTTGAACCTGACGTCAATCCTCATAACCATGGCAATAAGGAATCAATTACCTTTCGACCTTCGGAAAGCATAGAAAGTTACTTAAAAATAAGCTATAATGTTGGTGTAGAGTTGTGTACAAGTCAATCAACAAGATTCTAAGCAAACCTCAATTTTTATTATATTGCCAAGGCAATTTATTCAGCTAGAGCGAGTTAGGCACCTCTAGCAAATTCTTTTCTCTTTTTTTCGGCTAGAGCCAGATGGGCACCTCTAGCAATTTTTAATATTTTTTAACTAGAGCCAGATGTGTACCTCTAGTAATTAATTATCATCATTCATTTTTTGGCTAAAGCTAGATAGGTACCTCTAGCACACTTTTTTTCATTTTTAAGGAACCTAACGTTTACTAGGTCTCCTTAGATCAACAAGTCACAACAGTATGAATATTAAAAGCATTATAGATTTTTGGATGTTTAACAGGCAATTGTCATGGCAAGTAATATACGCAAACTACAATGAGACAAACAAAACAAAGACAAGACAAAACCCCCAAAACTCAAGATGAGCATTGTCCTTAATGCATGCAAAACAAATAAATAAAAATAAAAATAAATGCAAATGCAAATGCAAATGAACTAATACAAGAGGTAATCACCTCAGATTCGCAGCTTTCGTTGGGTAGTTCACTTTCAATTTCCTTAACCTCCTCAACCGGCTCATTCTTCTTCCTGGCCTCTTCGGTTGGCAAAACTTATCGCTTTGATTTTGTTGCCAGAGGTGGAGACTTTAATAGTGTAGAGGTAGTATCTTCGAAATCTGAAAAATTGTGACAAGAGTCAGTGTATTGCTAGTTTAGAGTTCTGTTCATTACCTTGGTTTGGTACAGGCATTCCCACGACATTGTTGCTTGCAGTTGGCCCAGAATTACCAGTTTTAGTTCTCGTAACAAGTAACTCGGTAGAAAACATAAGAAAATACACACTATACGTTAGATTAATATCTTATATGACTCTCTAGAATGACATCTCGGTCTATCATGTATCACCAAAATAGTTATTTTTATACCTCTAATCAATCAAATCGTTAAAACAAGAGATGCATTAAATATGCTAGCATTGAGGAATTGCTGCGGTAAGAGCACTTGCCTGGGTAGGCCTAGTAACAATGGTTTTATTTGTTACCGTAGGTGATTTAGGAGGATCTTCTTGCATGGTCTTCAAGTCGTTGCTCCTTGAGAAGCCTTGTTTTTCTTTTATTTTTGGGTAATTTTTTTCCTTTAGTAATTCCTTTTAAAAATGATAAAACTAACAAACCAATCAAATCTTAAAAAAATAATGCAAAATTTACTTTAAACTAACAAGAATAAAGGATTTAAAAAGATTAGAGTTGCCTCTCTAGAACGCTTAATTTATAGTATCGGCCTGACTATGGTACCTCCCTTAGAATTGCCATGGCATTCTTTCCTTGAACAACCAACGTAGGAAACCGAAGAACTTCTTTCTTTAAGTTTGCCAAACTCTTGAATGTACAACAAGGAAGCATGTTTTGTCATGGTGGCTTTGAACAACCATCTGAGGAAATTGACGTACCTCTTCCCTATAAATCTAGTCATCATTGACTGAACTCAGCACCCTAGTAGTACTTAGGCTTTGCTGCATCTTTTTCCTGTTTAGGCTGCAACTAAGAAGAAATTATCACAGATAAGGTGTTATCCTTTCCCAAGTAAACATATTTCAATTGCTCTAGCAATGAATTCAACTCAAGTGAAGGTGGCTGTTCAATAGAAGGTTTATGAGGTTTAAATTCCTTACTTGAGTAATCAAGAGATTCAAAATTTTACCCAATCGATTCAAAACCCAATTTGTTTCTGGTTGAATTTTATTGTCTAGCTCTTTTTCCTTGATATTCGCAGATTCAGACCTGACAGTCATATAGTTGTCGTGGCAATATTCTTTCATGTTGATACCTAGATTTGTCTCAATGATTGTAATGATTTGGCATTCCTCTGGATCATCCACAGACTTAAGTTTTTTGAAAGCATTTAGCGCGACTTGCTAATCATTCACTCTTATTGTGAGTTGTCCTCTCTCGACATCGATGAACGTCCTTCCCGTTGCTAAAAATGGTCTTCCAAGAATGATGTAAGCGAACTCATCTATTTCACAATCCAAAATAATAAAGTCAGTGGGAAAAATAAATTTATCCAATCTTACCAAAATGTCTTTGATTTTTTCTTCTGGTTGAACGTGAGATCTGTCGGCAAGCTGCAACTTGACTGTGGTGGGTTTCGCCTTTTCTATGCCTAATCGTTGGAAAATCAATTTTGGAAATAAGATTTAAGTTTGCTCTAAGGTCGCACAATGCTTATTTGACATAATGGTTGCCAATAGCACATGGTATCGTGAGACCGTATAGATCATTTAGCTTAGGCGACAATAGATTATGCAACATCGCTATACATCTTTTTGTCACGGCAACAGTTTCAAATTCGTTCAGCCTTGTTCTTTTAGAGACAATGTCTTTAAGGAACATAACATAATTGGACATCTACTCAATTGCCTCAACCAATGGCAAGTTAATGTGAACTTACTTAAGGATGTCAAGGAACTTCTTGAATTGATACTCACTCTTCTGCTTCCTTAGCCTCTGTGGAAATAGTGGTGGCAATCTAATTTCCTTACATTTACTCATCTTAACTGAATAAGCATCTTTGAATGGAATTGTCGTGGCAAATAGAATTGTCATAGCAGTTTTTGAAGGTTCATCATCTGTAATTACCGTAGCCTCGTTGTTGGGCTCATCTTTCTCAATAGATGACTATTCTAATGGCTGACTGCTTTTTTCAAGTTAGACAGGATCATCATTTGCCTTGGGTTCACTCTGGATGGTGATTACTTTACATTGTTCATGGCCTGATCCTCTTACAACTTCAATGTCGCTAGGCAGACTGCCTTGTGGCCTTAAGCTCAAGATTTGGGCAAATTGCCCAACTTGCATCTCTAAGGATTTTAATGTTGCTCTTTGATTCTACATACTCATCTTAGCCCTGTTCATAAAAGTGTCAGTCTTTTTCATGAAATTACTAGTCTCAGCCATATAAGATTCAGTCTTAAGCATAAAAACATTTAGAGTGGTTTCCAAAGAACTAGCTGGTGGTGATTATTGTTGTGGCATGTTCTGTCAGAATCCTGATGCTTCTGTATTTTGGCAATTTTAATTTCTGGAGTTGTTCTGTTTACTCCATGAAAAGTTAGGGTGTTGTCGCAATGTTAAATTGTATGTGTTGGAATATGAGTTGCTATTTCGGTTGTAGTTTCCAACATAAAAACTAGACTCTGGGTTCTGCAGACACTTAGAAGAATCATGGTTATCCTTACAAGAATCACGAAATGAATCCACTACCTTGACTTTCTGTGTGTTACTGGGTTGCTGCAAATTCTTAACCATGTTGGTTAATATAACACCCCATTCACGGTCTGGTAGGAATCCAGGTCGAAAAGTGTTACCGGTAAACAATACAATGATCGGTTTACTAATTATGATGACTTGTGCAATAAACAAAGAATCAATGATGTGAATTTGATCCCATGAATGACGATGATCAATGTAAACTCAATCAAATTATAATTAAGGGGTTGTTCAGTAACTCTTTTAACTTTTGGGAATAAATTGCAATTTTGATAAATTATAAGACTTTATCAATAATTAGAGTTACCAATGTGAAATTCAATGCATAAACATCTTGTATATGAAATTTCAGTGAATTTGAAATTCATTTGCTTAACCGATTAAGCCTATGATAAATTCAGTGACTTGATTACAAAGTTTTAATCTTTCTTTAACAAACTTACATGTACCGGTACCGATACTCAAAGGGGTCTATCGGTACGTCTGTGTCATGGTAGTTATTGCCATTATAATGCAAAAGGGGTCATACTGATACGAGGTACCCCATATCGATACGTTATGTCTAATGTGACTTAAAAGTTTTACAGATTCAAAAGATCGTACTGATACATGTCCTACCATATCAATACACTATAACTATCTCAACAAGTTCATTTCGATACGGAGTATAGATGTTTTAAAACTTCAAGATCGTTTAAATGATTATAACCACTGTACACGTACCGATACGGGGTATCAGTATGCGATACCTCATTCCAAGACTCAGATTCTAGTAACATAAGGGTGTACCGATAAGCCTATAGCCGTACCGGTACGAGACTGTCTATATAAAGGAATGGAACGGTACGCCATAATCCGGTAGCAATACTCAGCTACAGAAAATTCCAATGTCGAAATTTGGTATCAATACGCCTTTAGCAGTATTAATACGCCATTTAGTATGTGACCAATAATGCATGTCCGTACCGATACGCCATCACCCGTATTAATACGATAAGGTCTGTAATGACAAATTTAGTCTATTTTTATACAATTTAAGGGTCTTAATCTTGTATAATGATTGCCAAATTTTACCAGTAAGTTTATTATCAATAAGACTACATGTATGCCAAATTTCATATCATTCCAAATCTATTTACTATGTTTTTACTATTAGAGCATTTTAGGCCATTTTACCAATTTTACCAAGACACCAACATGCTAAAATATACCTTGTAAGCTCTTAAAACATATTAGTCAATATACATAGCAAAATGAGATTAAAGTAACATGTCTAGACCTTATGCCACCATTCTAGGAGTTCAAAGATAAGATTTACATTAATGAATCTTGTATGACTTGCCCAAGAACTCTTCTAGTCCCGATCCTCGATCGAAAACCTTTTAACCTAAAAATGCATAGAAATGAGATGCGTTAGGCTTATATAGCCTAGTGAGGTAGTCGACAATATTACAATGAATGACAATAATTTCAATAACATGTATTTCAATGTAAATGAATCTCAAACCATGTTTTAACATTAATTTCAATAGCTTAACCCTTGGATCGATATGTGATAGTGGATACGCAAATTCTCAACCAACATCGCCAACAATGAATGATCAATATCCTCTAACATTGCCAATAGGACCAAAACCAACATATCCCGCCAACATCGCCAAATAGAGCCTTAGCTCAAGGATCGTAGTCCTCTCCATACCAAAGAGCTCATGAATTCTTTGGCATGGCAATTGTATCCAATGTCTATTCGAATCTAAGGTTCGGTAATTAGGTCAATAACAATATCAATAGCAATAACGGTAGCAATGATAATATCAATATATTAATAACGGTGTACAATGATCAATATGGCCTTTAACAATGTTTCAATGATATCAATGACAATAACAATGGTTCGATATACAATGATTCAATGCAATAAACTTACCAATACTTTCCAATATTGCCTCCTAAGAGGCTTCGATGCAATTGAACCTTGTAACATGTTAGCTATGCAATAAATAATGAAAATAGAATCGGGAAGGCACCTAGCCAAACCCAAGACTCTGACTATAATCACCGATGCCCCTAAAACTTTTTAGGTTCTAGGATAACTATTCCATTGTTCTGTTACTTGTCAAATTCTGGTGGGTTAAGCGATTCTTCACTATGAACGTTTTGAGCTTGTTTGACCGGTAGAACTAGTTTGAATTGCTAAACCAAAGAATAAAAAAGCTTTTCGAAACCCTCCAATAGAGGTGTGTGCTTAACTTGAGGCTAGAGAAGATGATATAGAAGCTAGCTTATTGATTACTATCCCCGGTAAGTTTTTACTTCTATTTTTTCTCTTTTTTTAAAATTTCTTTAATCATAAAGCTTTCGTTTGAATGAAAGAATCTAATTTGGGAAGCCCACGTAGATGATAATTAAGCCTTAGGTGGGTTAATTACCTAATTGACCCTTCAACTTCCAATTCCTTACACTTTTGTCTTGATGCTTCTAATTATCACAATTTAGTCACCAAAACATGTTTCAATAGTTCTAATACGATCCTTAACATGTAAAAATGCTTAATTAGTGTTCAATAATCTAATAATTGACCACTCGGTCAAGAGTCAATGCAATATTTTGACTTTTTGGTGTAAAATTTCTGGTTGCCAAAATTAAATTTCGACTAGGCTCGGTTTTGGGCTGTTACAATTAATGCAGCCAATTGTGCTGAGATAGTATCTGATGAATCAAGCTCAATTGCCGAGGCATTTCCCTTTACTACTCCCCTTTTGGTGGTTGGGAATTGGTAATTATTGTTGGCAAGTCTGTCCAAAATCTCCAAAGCTTCCTCAAGTGACTTGTCCAGTGGTGTGCCATTTGCCGAGACATCTAGCATCATCTTGGTCGGTCCGTTTACTCTATTTTAAAACATCACTACTTGCGTCCAATCTCTAAATCCGTACATGGGATATTTGCGTATAAGCTCTTTATACCGATCATAAATCTCGTACATGGATTCATCATATGCTTTAAAAAAAGAGGTAATGTCATTACGGAGTCTAGCATTCATATTAAGATTAATATACCTTAACAGGAAACTGCGACATAGTTTTGCCCACGATTTCAATTATTCGGGTGGTACAACATTCAACCACGTTCTCACTATATCCCTCAGTGAATAAGGAAACATTTTTATCTTTAGGACATTTTTATGGACTCCTTGCCGATGAAAAGAACCACAAACTTCTAAAAAAACTCTCAAATGTTGTCCGACATCTTTATGAGGAGGACCGCCAATTTGCTCAATTGAGTTGAACATGCTGAACATAACCGGCTTCAACTCAAATTGTACAACTTGGATCTCAGGAGTGAAAATGCCTAGTTTGAGATCATCAAGATCTGAAAGCAGATAATCTCGGATGGGTCTGCTCCGTATACAAATAGGTTGCTCAGCTAGAACTGCAATGTCTCTTACCACGACATTCTGGTTGCCATGGGCATTTTGATTGCCGAGGGCATGCTGGTTGTCCTGGGCATTCTGATTGCCAATTGGATAGTTTGGTTGGTCTTTTATAGGCGTTTGGTTTAGTTTTCTATTATGAAAAACTCGTTTGGTTTTTTGTTCAAGCGGATGATCTTGTGTTGTAAGTCTTGTTTCGATCATACACAAGTGCAAAACCCGCAAAATGAGTTCAACCCCTTAAATTAAATAACAATGTAAAATAAAAGTGAAAGAAATTAAAAATTAAGTAATCATTTCAAGTAATAGTACATATTAAAATCGTCTTCGCATGGATTGGTAAAACTCTGATTTCTAGCTTCTTGCACTAAAAGAGAATAATATTGACAGTGATAGATGGTGATAAATAAAATAAACTGAACCAAGTAAAGTAAGAGAAATAGATAATCGAGATGAGAGATAGGTCGGGTTATCGTGAGTAATGGTGTGATTGCTGGATGAATTGTTGTGGCTAGTAATTGCTGTGATAAGTAAATTGCTCTGGCAAGTGAGATGTGTTGGCAAGTGAAATGCTTTGGCAACTGGGTTTTTATTCAATGCTCGACATAGTGTTCTTCAATATCTTTGAGTTATCCCTAACCGAAGAACTGATGATTGTGCAAACCTTGGTGATGCATCCCTGCTTTAACCTTGGGTGAACAACATCGATCTTTGTACTCTTTGTAGCCACTGAAATCCGATCCTTATTCCTAAGGCGAATTAGTTTCCATCAACGGTTGTTTAAATGGAAACTGCATCCACTCGTTTCATGAATCTAGCTCTCCTGAGCCTAGATAAATAAATGTATTCAAGTTTATTTCTCAATTTTCTTGAAGCGAAATAAAGAACCAAGAATGGATAAATAATGAATTTATTGAATCGAAAACCAAAATTAATCATTCGTCTCTACACACTGATAAAACCCGATAACCCAAGCCAAATTAATCCAGTTCATGGCTGGGAAAAAAACACAAAAGAATAAAACCCAGACATGGGATCGTACGACAAAAGAATATGGCTGTGTGTAAATCTCTCTTGCGATCCGATCTCTTTCGCCCAATCAACTCCCCAATGTTGTTGTTACGATATCCTTAAATATGTGAGAAAAGAGAGTCCAAATGCGTGTAGAATCCGTGTAAATAGATCTCTAATTGATTTTAGATTTGAATTTGAATTTGGGATAATTATCCTTTGCGTTTAAAATAATTATGCAGATAATGGCTTTTATTGTAACTTGCCACGGCGTCCTTCGGCAAGTCATCATCCTTATCTTAACTTACCACGACATCTTTTGGAAAATGACTCGATAAGTCATCCTGCACAAAATAAAGCAAAACAACAGCAATTTCTCCACAAAAACCATCAAAACATAAAGTCTAGATCGATAGAAGGGGAAACTACAAAATTATGCATGAATGACTAAGAATGAAACTAAAATGGGCCAAAGTCTAACAATAATATGGGTAAAAAATGGTAGAAAATATAGCACTTTTTTACACTTAACAACCACACTCGAAACATGTATTTTGTAGCTTCATATTCCAACATTTGTGTGAAGCCATTAATCCGGATACAAGAAAGAAGTGGTTTCATCAAGTCCACCAAGATAGCAAGTCACGTAAACTTACCCCTTTCACCAACCTGGGTATTGTGATCTATCTTAACCATTCAGCCAATAAAGGATGCAATGAAGCGAAATATGTTCTTAGTATAATACGAAACGGTAACCCTGGTAGTCTAACCCAAACTATAACATGTGATAGATGCTTTTCAGAGGTGAAGAAAAACCTAGTCCAAGGCTGTACAGTCAAATGGCTTTCAAAGATAGTCCATGGTCCAGCAGTGAGAACCTTAGTATAGTCATGCTCATCCGAAAACCGAGTCAGAAAGTAATTATTGTTCAGATCAATCAATTGGATTTCTCCTACCGGTTTCCATAACGCATGAACTCTTGTCCATAACATTTTGTAACCTATCGCCCGACCAAGAAACCTAACGATGATTGAATTATTCAAGTTTTTATCGATCTAATCATGTACCCTATTCGAGAATTGAATTGAGGGGATCACACAATCCCTGTTCACAATCACATCTTCCTCTATAATGACAACATCTGCATCAAAAGAGCCGACTATAGGATTTCTTCCATCCACGGTGGTATTTGACTTGGAAGCCTTGCTAGCATAGGATTGTTTGTCATTCTTTTGGTCCGCCTGAATTTCCTCTACAAGTTCCTTGCAGTCCGCCGTAGGCTGAGGCACGTCCAGACCATTGGCATCTATGGCAGCAGCACCTGCCATATCAACTACATCATCAAGATTCTTATTCCTTTTACTCATTGGTTGATCCTCCAAAGGTATTAGGGACGCCGACCTCTCTAGAATCGGTTGAGACGAGACCTGGTGAGTAGCCTCTGGTGGCTGGCCACTAGGGTTATTGTAAGGTGGCATACCCACCACGACATTAGGGTTTTGTTGGTTGGTCGAGAGTATTAGGGTTTTTAATTTTTTGTTTTTTTCGACTGTTTTCAAATTAAAAATACACATTACAAATGAAAATACTTTAAAAATTATCAACCAAAAAATACTTAAAATTGGAACTCTAATTTATGTTATTCTATTGCAACTTTTTTGGGAGATCGAAAGTCGTAGGTTGGGCCTTGATTGGTCGAGCGTGATTCACCAATGCTTAGCTAATCTAGCTGTCCATAACAACATGTCTGGCACTTGCGCAATTTATTCAGACTCGAGCGGCATTCTTCTAATCTCCGATATCTTCTGGTTAATTGACGTGTCAAATATTTACAGGTCCTCCCTGCCTGTGCCCGCTCATTTTCTCTCATCTACCTTACCTACATCTATGTCGAAAACAAACACCCACCTCCAATTGTAACCGTTCGTTTTATCTGTGTCATCGGTCCGTGTCTTTCTCAATCCAACGGCTCCCACAAACAAAACTGCACCCTTTAGGCCTTAACCCTAGTCAGGAACCAGAAGCCTCAATGGCCCCATCCTTTCCCATCGAGTAGAGAGGTTCATCCTCTAACGCCCATAAGTCCACGTCTCCAATTAAAAACTAAAAAATAAAATAAAAATAGAGAGAAAAAAGAGGTCAGGAAATTGAATTTGAGTTCTTTTCTTCTTCTGTTTTCCCCTTCTTTTTAATTTTTATCTGCAAGCGTTGAGAACTTAGAAAGAACTGAATCCGTACATCCGAGGGGGAAAAAACTTTAGGGTTTAAGACATTTAGACAGATTGAAACCGAACTTAGTCTCGATTTATCAAGAAAAATTAGGGTTAGTTTCCCATTCTTGATGGACGAGATTTGGGAGAGAGCGGTGGAGACAGCGCTAGATGGGCACGCGGACCACACGGCGGCTCGGACCTTGACACTTGACGGTGCGGTGAAGTGTGTCCAAGGTCGCCTCCCGCCGCCGGGTCTCTTGGAAAAATTCGAGAATCTTCAACACCTTTCCATCGCCAACATCGGCGTTTCATCGCTAGAACAGTTTCCTCGTCTAAGGAATCTACAAAAACTTATCCTTTCTGACAACAGAATCGCCGGTGGTCTTGAGTTCCTCGTTGAAGCTGGCCTCGACTCGCTTCGAGATCTCGACCTATCCAACAATCGGATTCAATATATTGGGGATCTTGCCCCACTTGCTCATCTTAGGCTTGTTTCGCTCGACCTTTATGAGTGTCCAGTTACCAGAGTTAAGGATTATCGTGCTAGAGTTTTTGGTTTGATTAAATCGTTGAAATATTTGGATAAAATAGATGCTGAGGGGAATGAAAGGCCGGAATCGGATGAGGATGAAGATGAAGAGGAGGAGGATGAAGATGATCCTGGGAGTGGGGAAATCGATGGTGAGGATCGGCCCTACGGAATGAAAAATGGGCATAGCAAAGAAGAAGAAGGGATTGCTGATGTTGAAGAGGATGAAGATGAGGATGAAGAGAGTGATGCTGATGAAGAAGAGACTGAGATTGGTAGGAGAGTAAATGGGCAGAGTCATGAGGCAAACGGGTTTCGCATTGAGCAAGTGGGGAGAGATGATGATGAAGATGGAGAGGAGGATGATAATGTTTCGGATGAGGAAGTTGATGATGATGATGATGATGAAGAGGAGGAAGAAGATATTATGGAAGCTCATGAGATTGGGGATAGTGATGATGAGGAAGATGGGGTTGAGGATGATGAGGAGGAAGAGGTGGATAATGATGAAGTGAGATTTGCTGAGCCAGGGAGTACTGGGGGTTTGACAAGCACAGAAGGGGAGATCGATGGGCATGAGCATGGAGAAGATGATGGGGATGATGATAATGGTGAGACCGGCGAGGAGGAAGAGCAAGGAGTTGAAAACGATGATGAATTTGAAGATGAAGAAGAGGGCGAAGAGGAGGTGAGTTTCCTTTGTACTCGCAGCCTAATTCGCGTGTTATAGTTTCTAACATTTCTTACTGTTTTGGCCTTTGCAGTAGTGAATATTTGATTGTTAGCCATTTTAGATTCTTCACGAAAAGTAGATGCCATGACATGGCTGTGTTGTTATGCTTTAACGTTACAATTTGTTCTTGGTTTTCTATTAATTTTGCATTGTGCCTAGGTTTCTTACTAGTTCTCTTGTTAGAAATCATATATGTGGTATATGTTTTGCCCCATGAAAGAGCTTATATACACATCATTTCAAGCTTTCTTCATGCTTCCTTGATATTTTTGGTATTTATCTGTTTTGCTAATGTATTCGGTGGTTTCTAGTTTTAATTTTCAACTCTTTTTCTCATTTACTCTTATAAGTGTTTGCACGATGAGGATATGAGAGAAATTATGTCAAAGCACAATGATTTTAGATTTCTAGCTTGATGGAGGTTTCTCTAATGTTTTTTTTTTTTCCGGAAGCCCTTGAACTGTTGGTTTTTGTTTCTGTATTACTTCATTGCCATAGACGGTGAATTTGATTTGTGTCTTTGAAGTGTGCTTTAAACCCTTTCTTGCAAGTTCTGCACCATGATAATATCCATGTAAAGCTGATAAGCAACTTCCTGATGCCGTGGATTCGTTCTTTATGAAGTTTCTGTAGACTATCTTGATATTTAAGGTATCGGAAGGGATTAAGTTTATTTTTCACATTTTAGCTGATAACTTCTTTAGCTTCACTCAACTTATTTCCCTATTTGTTAGTCTGCACATTGCATTCATGGTGGAGAAGTTTTTGCTCATGGATTTTGGAACTTATTGTTGCTCCATTGAAAACCATTATTGGCATTTTTCTGTTCTGGTTGTGTTGTCATAGTAGTTTTAGTTGGATTATTTGATGTTACCATAATTATTATGGCTAAGATGTTAACTTTGCAGAAGATTAATGCTGATATTTTTTTTATGATATGTGGCCATTTGTATACTTTTGGGTTGTTTTGTAGGATTAAGAGACATAAAAGCTGGCTGATTTACGATATTTTTTCTCTCGATGGTTTTTTTTTCTTTAAAAAGAAAAATTGGTTCATTGTAATACTTACTGGTTCATTGAAATAATTGAATTGTATTGTTTGCTTTAGCTCGTATTTGTTGACTGGTAATGGCAGGATGATGATTATGGTGAAGGATACCTGGTTCAACCAGTGGGCCAAGCTGAAGAACATGATGCTGGAGGTAGTGATATGGAGCCGGTGAATGAAGAAGATGATGCAGAAGAGGAGGAAGAAGTTGAAGATGATGAGGTAGTGTTGCCATCATCTTCACAGATAAAGAGAAAGAGAAGTGGCGACGATGATGAAGACGAGGATGACGACGATGATGAAGAAGACAATGATGATGTCGTTGAGTTCACAAATACATCAAAGAAACATCGTTAGCTCTTTTTGATATCTGGGGTTAGATGTTTATGTTAAAAGCTTAAAAAGCTTGGAAACAGGGGAACTTGATGTTAAAAAGATAAGTCTCTGGTTATTGACTGTGTTGTTGGAATCCAAACGTTCAAGTGAAAGGAATGCTTACTTCAAAAAGTCGTTAGCAAATTTGTTCCTCCCGCTTTGGCTTTTCCTCTATAGCCGTTGCTATTTGTTAATTCAAATGGTAGTTATGAAGAGTTTGGCGCTCGCTCATGTTCAGCACAAACTCAGGTCGGGTCGGGAGTCTACTCGTATGGTGTTTGGGTGGAGCGGAGAGACTTGGATTCGAAGTTTTAAAACGATGGTAGATATCGTAATTGTTAGAATCGGTGGCGTCAGGCAATTTGACCAGCTCAGTACTTTATTATCACACATGTCAAGATGTATTTGCTTTGGGTATGAGTCGGATGGGATGGGGTCGTGATTGGCAGTCTTCACTGTGGAATATGATTACGGTTTGATTACAATTTGATTGGGAAGGTTGTGAAGTTAGGATTGTTTGGATATTGGCCTTCATTACCCAAAAGCCGAAACTGGTTCTGTTTTGCCTGATGGGCCTTTTTGGGCTATGGGGAGTTGTATTTGCTTCACATTTTGGTTGTCTTTGGGCCTACCGGCATCTATTTCTACTTATATCTCTCTCCTTTTATATTACCGTTCTGCTGATTAAAGATTCGTCAGCCTGTTGATTGTACATAACTTTCATAAATATTAGTTTCCCCCCCCCCTAAACCACTGACATTAATAGGTAAAACCTAAACCCAATAACCTTATAGCCATAAAATTTAATCCTATGAACCGTTAACCCTAAATTACAACATAGGAGTGAGTTAGTCTTACTGATGTTGGTTTTGTTTCAGTAGGGTTTAGGGTAAAAAATAAATCCTAGGAACTAAAATTAAAAGAAATATGACCATTTTAAAATTTTGAGGGAAAACTTGACATATAAGCAGTAAAATGAACATAAATATCACCGTATTAAAATTTTAAGGGTAAAAATGGAATCTTAGTAAGTAAATATTTAATATGTTAAGAATGCTATTGTGAGTATGAACAAGTAAGAAGTGTGCTGAAGGAATATTTGCAATTTAAATTGAGTATAATAATTCAACGAGTATCGAACATATTATTATACATTCTCGAACGTCTCACGTGAAACCTAAAATATTATATGTTTTAGTAACGATTTCAGTTTAAATTCAACATATAATGTTAGTGCTTGTTCTCCGAACCTTTAATTTCAACTTTCATACTCTAATTCGTATTTTAACTTATAAGTATTTTGATATGCTAATCTTGAGTCGATTAAATCCTGATATTTGGTTATTAATGTTTATTCATAGAGGAATTAAAACGTCAACATAAATGTGCCATTTAAATTCTCACAAAAAAGTGTCTTTTCAGTAAGCTACGAGTATCGAACGTGTATATATAAAGTTTCGAACTTTTCACATGACAACTAAAATATTACAATTTATACTGCCGATTTCAGTTTAAGTATCGTTAGATATGTATCGAAACACATATTCATTGGTTCGAAACTATTAAATATTTGTGGTTCTAGGCTTCCAACCCCAAATTATCTTTTCACTTCTAATATAAAATTTTAAGAACACGTAAAAAAATAATTTAATTTGGTAGGTGTAATAAAAAAAATTAACTTAATTAAATTGCGGCTTCAATGAAATAAGAAATTCAAAAGAGGTTCCTAGTAAGTAAACGTCTTTTCAATGTTCGTTTTAAATCTTTGTAACCCCTTCTGATTCGTCAACAACAGATATGTCTTTTCAGTTATTGTAGCGGGCTAAATAGTTTAAAGATAAGTCTTGTATAGAAGTTCGAAAACCAATTTTTAAATTCTAAACTCCAACCAGCCAACTAAAAATATGAAATGTACTTTTAAAGATTTTTGGTTACTTTGTCATGAACATTATTTTGAAACTTTTGTATGTGTACCGAAATAGGTTTAAATATAAAATATTCTATTTTCTATTATAAATATGAGTCTTTTGGGGTTCTTAGCTTTATACCCTAATGACCAACACCATTATGTACTAGTATGCATAGACTTCTTTTTATAGATCTGGGTGGAGTTCTCATTTTAGGTTATTCGCGTCGACAAATAATGGTATTTAGAAGGCTATGGTTAGCCATCTTGTAGGGATGAACACCAATGAACATAGTATTTGGAAAACCTTACTCTCAAGATTTTCTAAATACTAGTGTTTGTTGGTGTTCGAAACTATATCGGGACGCGACGAATGCAAATCATATTGTCGTACCTATGAATGTGGTGGACATTGGCCGTTTTCCCCATATATATCATCAATGAGGTTGATCGTTTGTTAGTTGTGGTTCTGATCGATTGTGGCCACCGTGACAACAACCAAACAACACCAGATCGTTAGAATAAATCAATTCCAATTTTATATGGTGAATCAGTTTTAATTTACTTTCGAGTGAGGGGACTAGACAAATATGATATTATTTGCCTTTTGCTACTAACATCATCGGTGTTAGTTTTAGGTATTCGATCTCTAAAGCAGTTTTATCAAAAATTAAATCTTAGGAATTTGATAATTTTCTTTGTATTGGAAACCACAAAAGACCCTAATTCGATTGATTAATGCTCTGCAAATTCTCCCTAACCCTTGTGCAACCACACACTGTTATCACCATATTCCACTAAGTAATGATCATTCCCTTTGTATTGGAAAACTGTCATTTCATTTATAATTTTAAACTTGCCACAATTGTCATGAACTACTCGCAAAAAGTGTCCTCGCATTCGTTTTCAAACGGTTTCGAAACTTACAATTCAAATCTAAAATGTTACATGTTTTCCTAATGATTTTAGTTAAAGATTTCCTTTACTTGTATACGATCGTACAAATTGGACCTTGAACTTTTCATGTTCCACTTTATGTTGATTAATTATGTAATTAATCATATAAAATGATATTGCATAATACAACTTTAATCCAAAAATGTAACATGTATTCGTAAGAAATTTTAAGGTTTTTATTTAATTCAATCGAGTCTTAAATTAGGTTATAAGTGAAATTGGAGCTGTAGTTTTAGAATTCTTATATGGACTTATAATTTATATTGTTTGAACACAATTACAAAAAGTATAGGGTTTGGACGAAATTAGAAAATTTAGAAATAAATATAGGTCAATTTTGGAATAAAATTATAATTTTATGTACCAAAATGAACAAAAAATACACCATTTTTATATTATTAGACAAAATTATATAGATGAAAAATACATGTGCTTCAGTTTCATCCCTAAACTCCTTAACCCTACTAGTGACATAAACCTAAAGGCTATAATCCTATAACCTCTAAAAAAACATCATCACGTAACACTTGACTTATTCACGTATTTGTATAATAGACTAAAGACCATCAGAGTCATATACTATAGACTATATTAAGAATAATATTATAACGTATGGTATATTAACATTAGATTGTAGAATATAGATTATATAACGCTTGAAGTTAATCCCATTCACTAAGCTAAACACTAAACCTTAAATCATATAAGTTAATCACGTAAACCACTAACCATTAACAACACCATAAACCCTAACCCGATAATAGTATGCCCTAAATCATAAACCATTAACCCTAAAACCATAAAATTTCATCTCATAAACTAATAACAGTACACTAAAACATAAATCCTAAACTAAATCTTAATCCAAAAAAACCTCAAAGGCATATAAATTATTCTGATAAAGCAATAACACTAAATTACAACATAGTAGTTACTCTTACCTTAGGAACTAAAATGAACACAAATATTACTATATTAATATTATTAGGGTTAAAATAAAATCTTAGGAACTAAATAATATGTTAAGAATGTTAATGTTTGTGAAAATGAACAAGTAAAATGTGTGGTGGAGGAATTTTTGAGGTTTAAATAGAGTATAACAATAGAACGAGTATTGAACGTTTCTCGACAAACCTAAATTATTACATGTTTTACTAACTATTTCAGTTAAGATTCGCCTCATACGTTTCAAAATCGAAAGTAATAGGTTCGAAACTAGTTAAAATTTGTGGTTCTCGCTCTGAACTGTCTTTTCAGTTATAATATTTTATTAAATATGCCAGAAATGTTTTTGTAACACAATTTATTAATTTCTCAGCACAACCGGGTCTGAAAGATTCAATCTGTAAAAAACTTTTGGTGTGTTAGAAAAAATTAATTTATTGTTCAATGGTTTAGAATTTCAAAAGATGCATGTTTCTGATATAAAAGAGTCTTTTAAATGTCAGTTCAAATCTCTGTAACACGTTCAGATACGCCAGTCACAAAAATGTCTTTTCAATTGTTGCATTGGGCAGAAGTCAGATCAATTTTCAAATAAGTTTTAATACACAGTTCCAAAACCTGCCAGCAAACTCTGAAACCCGTACAACTAACCGAAAATTGTAACTATACTTTAAATACTTTTAGTTTATTTATTATGAACATTGTTCCGGAACACTATAAAGATTACAACAACATTGTTTAGGAACATTTAAAGAGTTATAAATTCTAAACTTTTACAGAAAATATAAATTTAATAATTATTTGCTTGAAGATTCATATCATTATACTTGTCATATTACGAATATATTGCTGAAATTAAAAATCATAATTTAAATAATAAAATGAATAATAAATTTGCATAAAGAAAGGGGAAAAGACTATTGGACATGATGATCGTATCATGAAACACCAGATTATAAGGATTTCTATGCAATAAAATCTAGGGTTTAGGTTGAAAATTAAATATAAAGAACTAAGATGAACACAAATATCACCATATTGAAATTATTATGGTACAAATTAAAATTTAGAAATAAAAAATGCTAATGTTTGTGAGAATGAACAAGTAAAAATTGAAGGAATATTTGGGGTTTAAATAGAGTTTAATAATACTACGAATATTATTCTTATTACATTGGGCAGAACTGTTTGCAGATAATTCTTATTACATAGTTTCAAAATCGTATATAAAATTTCGAGACCAATAGTGCAAATAAAAAACTTGAACTGTACTTTTAGGATTTGAGGTTTACTTACCATGAATATTATTCCTAAACATTGTTTAATAGTACCGAAACAGGTTTAAAATGTAGGAACTGTAAAAGTAGGACCGTATCCCCGTGAAATTATTTTTTCTATTATAAATAAATCCTAAACGTTAGGTTTGATATTCCTTTTTCTATTATAAATAGGTCATATTTTGATTCCCTCATCAGCTATACTTTCCTTTGTAGTTTTCATCTCTGTAGACAGTATGATATGTGTGTTTTATGTTTTATATTGGTGGTGATGGCCACTGTGTAAAGACTTTATTTTATAGATCCGGGAGGAGTGTTGATTGTTTTTAGGCTTTTGTTGTCAACAAACAATGGTATTTGTAAGGTTATGATTAGCCATTTGTGTGGATAAACACTAACATACATAATATTTGAAAAACCTTGGTCGCAAGATTTTTCAAATACTATTGTTTGGAACTACATCAGAATGCAACTAATGCAAATCGGAGTCTCCATGATTGCGCAATAATAACACCAAGGTTGAATATATTAGATGATCTCCAAGATCGCATTGTCAAATCGCTTGATTTGCGTTGAAAAATTTACCGTTTCCCCATATATATATATATCATCAAGAATGTTATGAACTTTAAAAATTATTTTGTATAAAGGGTCCCAAAAATAAAATAAAAAACTCATTACTTCAAGGATTATTTTGTCCAATCACTTTATATAAACATGTAGTGTAAAAAGTTAATGAAATTTTCTGCTTCCCATGTAGTGTAAGAAGTTGTATAAAAAACATGTAGTGTTGAAAAGGTTTTAACTTCACATTTTCTTATGGCTTAAATGTTGTCAAAAATAGAATTTCTTATTCGTAATTAATACACCTTCATAAGAACAACTCATTCATAAAAATGAAAGTTTCCTTAATTGAGGAAACCCAATTGAACTTACTTAATATATTTTATAAAAAAAATATTATATTTAATATTCATATTTACAAATTTAAGAACATAACATTTAACACAGTAAACAAAATCTTTATATATAAATGCATATTTACAAATTTAAGAGCGGAACAAAGTAAACAAAATCTTTATATATTATTTTTTTACAAAATTACAAATTTAAGAACACCATATTATAAACATTTAACAAAGTAAACAAAATCTTTATATATTATTGGAATATCTCAGGGAGCTGATTTTGTAAATCCCCGCGATAGAACTACAAAGTAGGAATAGGTAACAATTGATTATTGAGTATTAGTTGGTTGTCTAAGCAAATGATCATTTTGCGGTGAATTTCAATGTAGACTTATGATGTTTTTCAGCTGCTAACGGTAATCTAGGAATTCTGGTGTGATCTATCTTTAAGCAGAATCTTCACTTCTGGCTTAGATTCTTCCTTCCCTCATCCATGCATTTGGTTCTAATTATCATACAAAATTAATCACAATGAAAGTCTCCAATAGAGATTGGAGAATGAAGATCTAGGTTTTGAGAAATGATGCTCGTTGATCAACTCAGAGGTTACCAGATCAGATCTCAGAGCAAGTTTGCTGCTCTTATCTTCTTCTCTCCCAAACCCTATATAACTTCCTGGTACGTTTTCCTTCTTTGTTTTTCTGTTCTTTTATTACCATTTTCCTTCTAAATTCTGCATTTTTATTGCATGTCTATGAATGATTTTCTTATTTGTTCAAGGAGAATAATTTGGCTTAACGAAATTGAATGGTTTCAAATTTTGAATTTAGTAGTGTTCCAAATACCATGATCACATTTATGGCACGTTTATCTTTTAATATGAATGATTGGAGGGAATATTAATATGTTCCCCCAGTTCAGCAACAGGGTCATGCAAGTACTTAAAGTTCGTGCTTTTGCAAGAAATTGTTGAATCTTGTTTGAAATTCTATTGTTTATCCCCAGGTTAGTATTTGAAGTGGAACCCATCTCGTTGAAGCGAGTATAAATGATTCACAGGCTCTCTTCTAGACCCTGTTGGTTAGGTAGTGTTTAGACGCCATAATCCTAGCAAGATTCGAAGTCAGCAAATATATTTGATTTCCTAGTCACCACTGAAATTGTAATGGTTGAGCCAACAGCGACCCAAGAATGGCTTTTAAGTTAACACTTCAGGCTATCCGAGTGTGCAACTGTAACCCCTAAACTCGGCATAGAAGAAAATGCCGAGTTTAGGAAGCCACAATCAAAAACTTTATCTCAAAAAACCAATTTAGATTAAAACATATCAAAATAATTATAAATAATTAATTACTTAATAATTCGTTAAAACCAAAGCGTTGATATAATAATTAAAATTTTAATAATATAATCTGAATAAATTTAAATAAGTCATGCTGAAAATAAACCATAAATTTCAAATTTGAAATCACATCAAATCCCAAATTATTATTAACAACATATCTGAAAATAAGTTAAAACCATACTGAGAAATAAATACACGAATAAAATAAGAGATTCTCCGGGTACCCAGTCGCCTAAAGTCCAAGATATCTATAAGAGAAAACTATGGGTAAGTATAAGGCTCAGTGTGTCTTTAAGTGCAAGGAATCACAAACTCAATTTCATATAACTTTTCTCAAAACATTTAATAAAAGCACAGTAAAACACAATACATGTAATAATGACATAGACAAAACACATTTCCCAGCTACATACTCCAATTACAGTGGTGGCAAAGTCAATTGGTCACAGTGGAGGTAGTTCCCCAGAACTTGTCACCCTTATTTCACCAATCACAGTGTGGTAAAGCCACTTTTTCCTCCGTACAGTCCCATCCCACGCATATGAAATATGGTAATGATTGTAAACACAAAATCACATCACAATTTATCGTACTAAATACGAGGATCACAGTTTTGAAATTTTGATAGATTTATTAAAACACAGTCTAACACAGTATGCATGATATCTCAAAACACATTGTAATCACAACACAGAAAAGTAGTCATCCAAGTTGTAAAATATTTCACAAAGTATATAGCACGAAAAGAGAACACACGTAAAAAATCATTTATATATAGCACCGGAAGAAACATGTCTTAGCCAAAGCAAACTCAACTTATTGAATGACGCGTCTTTCATTATTAGAAGTACTGGGTCCAACTGTATCAATACCTATGAGAATAATTCTACATTAATAACTACCTCTATGCCACCAAATTAAATCACAAATACTAAGTACAAATAATTGTAAATAGTAAAGCGGAATCTTCGGATATGGGTCTTGAATCAATGGTCAGGTACGGATTACAATATGGTAAGAAAAAGTTAACCAAATTGGATATGGATCGAGTCACGAGTCGGATCAGTTCAAAAGGTTGAGACTCTAGATTATCCAATGGGGGTATAACATATACATATACACATACACATACACCTCACTTAAAATTGATTACCAATCCATGTTGTTATATTTACAGCAGCAACATACTTTTATAAATAATACATTTCAATGGTAGAACCCATATATATATATAACAATAACAAAAGTAGTAATAAAAGAATTATAATACTTTGTTATCCATTAACCCTGGAAATCGATTTGATTTACAATACACATCATAAGCATATTATAGTATTTACTATCTAACAGAATAATAAGTATTTATGATTTGAAAATGGCTTTTTAAAACAGTAGTCATAAATCACTTATTTGCTACATAGATTGGTTGACTGACGGTGTGTAGGTGACGTGAAAACAGAATGAGCAGGTGGCTTGGTGGAGGGTACCAAGATTGCACCTAATTTACCCAAAAAAGGGAGCATGCCAACTCAAAAGTTGTAGTTAAATATCAAAAGGTTCAGAAAGGGATTCTAGGCAACTGCAGTTCGAATGGTATGGTGAAAGGGAAAGCAGAGGCTTCACGGTTCATGACAATTGTGAGGGTAGTTGATTGCGAGAAAGATGTCATGAACCGAATAGAATTTAGGTTAAGAAAAGAAGTAGAAAGGGTTTTAGAAGATTGAAAAAGAAAGGACTTAGGAGATTGAAGAAGATAAGGTTGAGAGAAAAGAAATTTCTGATATTTTCATTCATAAGATATGAATATTTCTTCCGTTTTCATAAGATCTCATTCGTAGTCTTTGATCCAACCAATAAGCGCCTTGAATTCAATCTGTTTTCCACTCAATGCAACTACATTGCTTGTAGCATGTTTTTTCATTTCAATATTTCTTCTGATTTCACCTAGGGTCATGACAAAAGAGACTGATAAAAAACCAATGGAAGGTTGTTTTGGTGACATGCGGCTATATTAGGTTAAGAAGCAAAAGATGAAAAGGGTTGTAATGGTTTACAAGCAAATATATATGTAATATAAATAAATTGGAAAATTTACTTTCAAAGTCCCTGCGCTTACTAAAAAAAATGCACAAGTTCTAATATATATTTGTAAAACACACAGATCTAACACACTCTTGTCATTCTTTTATTAAATAATCCCCGGAAATTTATTTGTTTGCAATTGGTTTTGAATTTCAAATATTTCGTTTATACAAATTGATTCAATAAAATCCCAAAATTTAAGGTTTTAGAAATTGAGAATTTTAAAATTACGGTTGACAAATTAGGGGTTTGACAAATTCCTATTACCTTTTGTCTATGTGAACTTATTTCTGGCACTGAAACTAAATTCATTGGTGTGTACGTGGCGCATTGACACTGTTCAGAGATGCTAGTGCTATGGACCGTATGTTTGCGTTTCTTGTTTAATTTTTCTTTAGAAAACCATACGCCTGACCCGAACTCCAAGTAGAAGAAGAAAGCAAATGAATCTGGAAATAGAATGTGAATGGTGGATGTGGAGGCAACGTGGCTGCTGTTTCCACCCAAAGGTCCGTCGTGGCTGGTAAGTGCACCAGCGGGGGTTTCTCTTACGTGGAACCATTTGGGTCATGGATCAATGCTTAGCTCCCACGTAACTTTTTAGCTCCGTTAAACACCAGCTTTCCACTCTTGACCATTACCTTCTTAGGCAAACAATAAAAATGTGACTTGGCTTTCACTTCCCAAATTATTATTATTATTATTATTATTATTATTATTATTATTATTATTATTATTATCTAATACCTAATAATCTTAAGAAACTTTACTCTTTAAAGTTTTGTTTGGTAGTGTTGACTTAACATACTATTTTTACATATTTACATCATTGTAAATATGCTGATCCTAAACCCTAAACAATGATCCCCAACCTTGAACCCTAAACCATAAATAATGAACCCAATCTCAATCCTTAAACCTTAAACTCCAACCTCAAACTCAAACCTTTAACCCCAAACTATAAACCCTAAACCATGAACCTCAAACCATAATCCATAAATTCTAAACTCAAAACTCAAAATCCTAAACTTTAAACCATAGACCTTAAACTCTAAACCATGAACCCTAAACCTTAAAGCCCTAAAATCATGAACCTTAAACGCCAAACCCTAAACAATAAACCTAACCAAAACCCTAAACATTAAACATCAACTCTAACCACAACCTTAAACCCTTAACCCTAAACTATGAACCACAAACCACAAATCATAAACCCCAAACTCAAAACTCAAAACCTTAAACACTAAACTTTAAACTCTAAATCATGAATCTTGAACCCTAAAGCCCTAAAATCATAAACCTCAAATGCTAAACCCTAAAACCTACATCATCAACCTTAAACCATGAACCTCAAACCTTAAACCACAAACTCCAAAAATTAAACACTGGACCCTAAATCATTAACCTTAACCAATAAACTATAAACCCTAAACTCTAAACCATGAATCCTAAACCCAAACTCCAAACCACAAATTTGAAACCCCAAACCATAAACCACAAAAGCTTAAACCCTAAACCCTAAAATAACATAATAATCACTGTCAAAACAATGAGAAATATAAAGCTAGAATTTTAAGGGTAAATATTACATTCATACATAATACTTATCTTTTAACTTTATTACAAATTTTACAACCAAACACCTTGATATAGTAACAATCATCTTCATCATTTTTTTAATACAAAAGTGTTATTTAATATAACACACATATTTTACATTCGTTGTAGCAAACGAGACATAAAAGTAGATGCCAATATTCTTTTGTCTATTTTTGGTTGAAAATTTAATTTAATTTGATAAATGGATTTTGATATCCTTATTAAATAAAAGATTTTCCACTCCAACAAGAAGCCTAATACTTTTTTAATAGAAGTTGTTAGTCTTATTAAAAGAAAAAATATTCAAAATTATAATAAGGGGTTACAACTATCATCGTAAATTAAATATATAATTTGGACATTTTCCTATAACATTAACACATAACATTAGTGACTTTAGATAATACAATGACCATACATGGAAAACAAAAGACCTGATTGAAATATAGATACGAACAAATTTGACTGCATCAGTAAACAAACCACAAAAGGGGATTAAGCTACTGAAAGATTACCGAGAACCACAAATTAGAGCCAAGCGTCGTGAGAAAACTATCCACGAATGCAAAATGTGTATCCAAATTCAATCCGAGGGTCTAGAGCAGGGAAGATTAACAGGATAATAAATAAACATCATTTGATCAATCGAGACGATGCCAAATCAAGTCCTGAGAAAAAAACAAATAAAAAATGACCAAAAATGTACCATAAAAGAAAAAAAACGTGTCACGAATGCATAATTTTTTTTATTAAAAATAAAAAAAAACAAATATACTCCTAAGAAATAAGCAAGCAAATGAGAAATAAGAAGGACAGGCGGTCAAAGACTAGCACTAAATCCACTGTTACCGCCGGTTAAAACAAAGATGATAAAAACTTAAGACTGTACTTGTTGACACTGCTAATTTTTATTGCAATAGAGGCCTAATACTTCTTGAGTATAAAAAATTCTACAGAGCTTAGACTTTGAATATGATGTCAACAATTTAGAAACTCACATTAAATTTTTTTCTTAAATTAATAATATGTTGGTAAGGACTCGTAATTGGTACTTAATTACATAAAATGATTTATTAACATAAATTATGTCTTAGTGAGTTAAAAAACCATAAGGCGAAGATTCGAATATTATTTTTTCTAGGGTAGCGAGCTTAGATCTCATAATCTAAGAGAATATAAGAAAACAAAGATGAGTAGCTTGGCTAACCGACAAAATGTACTTACTCATGAAGATGTGAATATTAATCCATTAAACTTGATGATGATAAAATGAGACGATATTCAATTTGTAAAATTATTTCTTCTGAATTTAATTTTTATTTTTTAGCATATGATGTAATTTTATAATAACATATGTTTATTTTTTTATTTCTTTGATAACGCACATAAATTTATAGACAAATTATTTGAATACAAATATAAATAATTATATCTTTTTAGTGAGAACACTCCAAGTTTATTTGAATTCAATTATAAATCTGATAAATTACATGTGCACGGCAAAAACTAAATAATCCAAATTAAATGATTAATTAATATTTAATAATTATTACCAAATTTCGACCGGCAATTCCCATTTTTATATTCATGTCCTTGAAAGAAAATGCATAAAATGTAACTAGAGTGGCATTTCGGTAGTTATCTAGAAACACAAATGGCAAATATAAGAACATAGTGCTCACATGCACCGGCAATTAGCTTCATTTCCTACTTCGCCTCCACCCTTTTTGATCTCTTCTTCTATAATTTCTACTTCCCCCTTTCTCCCCCATAACAATTCTTAGCAAAGATATATAAAATTAACCACACGCCTTCCGATACCCAGAACTCGGTAAAAGCAAAACACATCGAACAAAAATTTGATAAAGCGAGCGGAGATGTGGCGTTGCGTCTCTCGTAGCCTTCGAGTTCCATACTCGAAGCGATCGGTTGCCAGTGATTATATTGGATCTCGCATTTCGAGATTCTTCTCCACTGATTCTGTACTGTTCTTCTTCCCCTCCTTAATTCTAGGGATTTTGAACTCCTTGTTTGGACTTTTATTTCCTTTGATTTTTCTGTTTTGAAAATCTAAAGCTGCTTTGCTTTTATCTTTTCTTTTTGTTCACGATTAATGGATTTTCTCGGTAGATCTTGATTGGTTTTAGCTATGTTAGTGTTTGGACTGTTTGGCTGATGAGAAAAGACTGACAGGGAAATGAATATAATCTACTCGTTATTTTCTAAAATCATATTTGATTTAGTTCCATTTAGTTGACTTTTCCAAGATGCTGTAGAAACAAATACCGTATGGAACTTAAGCTTAGTTGATTATCTTTTTTCTAATGCATGTACTTTTTATTGTTTGTAAAGTATTATTTGTTCCTCTGATTATGAACGTTTCATAGAATCGGTATAGTTAAATAACTCACCAAAATGGAGATTGTGATGAACATTTGATATTATTGCAGGGAAAATCCCCTTATACAATAGTGGATCATACCTATGATGCAGTGGTGGTTGGTGCTGGTGGCGCGGGGCTAAGAGCAGCCATTGGTCTTTCAGAGCATGGATTCAATACTGCTTGCATAACAAAGCTTTTCCCAACTCGTTCGCATACTGTTGCAGCTCAGGTTTTTAGACTATTTTGTTGCTCGTGATTATGAGTTATGCTGTTGCAATTGATCATGGCATGCATGTGTACAGTTACTATAGATAAGTGGGATTCATAGTTCTAGATTTTATGGTCATATCGGTTCTATGATTTAGTGGGTTTATGTAGATCATACTTGTCTCTTGCTGTTATTTCCTTTCTCGTCACAGATATTTGGGTGGGTTGCACAATAACTGGTGTTCTCTTGTCCAACTAATATGGAGCATGAATTTCACCAAAATCATTCTTATTACCATTAGTGTGGACTTTTCGTAATGTTCTTCGAAGACTATAAATGGCCACTCATATTTCTTCTTTGGTATGGTTTATAAGACATACTGCACTTCTCAATATTTTTAGGTCATTCGTTTTCATGTTTCCATTTAAAAAGCAGATCATTCTGGTAAAGCAAATTCAATTTTTTTTACTTGTTTAAAGCAGTCTCTAGGGAGGTTATGGGATCAGTGCTGCTTTTTGCTTTTCCATTCCATTTGAAGATTGTTTCTTATTTGTCTGTCTGGATATTTCTGTTCAGGGTGGCATAAATGCTGCTTTGGGAAATATGACTGAAGATGACTGGCGATGGCACATGTATGACACAGTTAAAGGAAGTGATTGGTTAGGTACATGACTTGTTTGAACTTGTATCTTTTGTGATTTTATAGGTGGTACACGGAATGTATATAAGCATGTGTTTTTTTCTAGATATTTGGAGCTGAAAGAATACTTCATTTTTAATAGCTTTCTCTTCTCCAGTAAAGTTACATGTTCCCCTTAAGTACACTTTTGTCATGCCTGATGCAGTTTATTGTATCTCCCTGCATTCATTGAAGTGGTTACCATATTTGTTAACCTTTTTACCCTTCTAACTCCATTCAAACTGCTTATATCAGTTGTTTGTGTGCCTAAGCAACATGGCTGAAGCTAAAGGCATAAGAGCCATGCCAGAGACTTGAATTTTCATATCGCATTAAACTACATATTTTACTTGCATCTTTATATTGTAATGAACTACCTTTTTAACAGCCTTTTCCTTCCTTTTTTACCTCCCATTTTAACGAAAGAGAGGTTGCATTATTGTAGGTGATCAGGATGCAATTCAATATATGTGCAGGGAGGCTCCAAAAGCCGTGATTGAACTTGAGAATTATGGCCTGCCTTTTTCTCGAACAGAAGATGGGAAAATATATCAGCGAGCATTTGGTGGTCAAAGCCTTGACTTTGGAAAAGGTACAAGTACACAAATTTGATAATTGGGATTAGTGATAGAATTCTGATCTTGGCTTCTTGGTGTTTTCTTTCTTGACCAGGTGGACAGGCTTATCGTTGTGCATGTGCTGCTGATCGAACGGGACATGCTCTATTGCACACCCTCTATGGCCAAGCTATGAGACATAATACCCAATTCTTTGTAGAATATTTTGCTTTGGACTTGTTGATGAATAGTGATGGTAGGTTGTTACCCAAGGCTTGGCATATTTAATGTTTATCATCTCTTGTTATTGTTTAGCTGTCCACGATTTTGGGCATTACTTTTTTCTTCATTCTGATGAGCGTGTCGCCTTACTACATTTTCTGTTTTCATTCATGTTTGTAGCGTAACATGGATAACTAGTGTTGATTGTTTCTCATGCAGGAAGCTGCCAGGGAGTTATAGCGTTGAACATGGAGGATGGAACGCTACATCGATTCCAGGCTGCCTCAACAATTCTGGCCACTGGGGTACAATATATATATTATTTTATTCAAAATGAATTATCAAAACAAATTAAAGGATCTTTACTTTTTCTCTGTCTCTTTCAGGGATACGGTAGAACCTACTTTTCAGCAACTTCAGCTCACACATGCACTGGTGATGGCAATGCTATGGTTGCACGTGCTGGGCTTCCCCTACAGGTTTCTTCTGTTTTTACAACCCTGAAATTGGTTTTTGAAATCTCTTCCTTAACCATCACTTTTTCTCCCTTTTAAATTTATTCTTCCTACAGGATTTGGAGTTTGTGCAATTTCACCCAACTGGAATATATGGGGCTGGGTGCCTCATTACTGAAGGTTTGTGCGTATTCAACTTCTTATGAAAAGTGGCATTATGGGTTGAGTTCTTTGATTACATTATGTATATAATTGTTGCATTTCCCTTTTTGAATTTAATTTTAATTGCACCTCTTGTTTAGTTGAAGTTGAGAGAGGTTCATTTCTAAGCTTCATCAGCTATATGCAGGGTCTCGTGGTGAAGGTGGTATTCTTAGAAATAGTGAAGGTGAACGCTTTATGGAACGGTATGCACCTACTGCCAAGGATCTTGCTTCAAGGGATGTTGTTTCAAGATCTATGACCATGGAAATCAGGGAAGGTCGTGGTGTAGGTATGTTTAACTCTTCATTGCTGACATTTATATGTTCTAGCACCCATTGTTATCTGTTTTCCCCCCTTAAGGAGTTTATATGAGGTTGCCAATGTGCAGTGACGTATTGCAATATGGTGCTTGTGGTTTAGAGTAGATACTTGGTTTATTTTTTTCAGTCATTTTAAGTGATTGTTTAGTCCTAGTTCATGAAGTTTTAGTATATGTTTTTTTATAGCGTTGTGTGATGCAGACAATTACTGTCTCCTGCATGCTAATTTGAACTCAGGGAGTTACTGTGAGAAAGGGGCCATGGTGGCCGAAGAAGATGAAAGCCGGTGAACAATGAACAATAAAATATAAAAAGCTACAGTTTAACGATAGAACAAAAATAATATTTTCAACAGAGAACAATGTATTTCTCTGTATTTTCTCTTATTCTTCTTAATCAAATGTGTATGAGATAAGCCTTTAAATAGGCTGATACAGAGTTTCAGTATAACTAAAATTATACTTTTATCTATAATTTAAATAATATTTATCCCTCATTTAAATAAGACTTATAGTAAATTTAAACTACTGACTTAGAAATAAACTCTAATTACACATTAAATTAAACTCTAACACTTTTTGTCAACTTACACTCCCCCTCAAGCTCTAACACTTCTTGGATAACTTACAGTTACTAATTGTGATCTTATATCCAATAGGACCTTTGAAGGACCATATCTATCTTCACTTGAATCACTTGCCTCCAGAGGTTCTCAAGGAGAGGCTTCCGGGTATCTCTGAGACCGCTGCCATTTTTTCTGGTGTGGATGTTACAAAGGAGCCCATCCCAGTCTTGCCTACTGTACATTATAACATGGGTGGAATTCCAACAAATCATCATGGCGAGGTGTGATATTCCGATGCATAGATGCATTTAGATGTGATGTTTAATACAAACGCTGCTTTTATATAGTAGGATGTATAAGTGCATTTAACTGGAATTTAATTGTGTTATTCATTTAAGATATACACAAAGCAAATGCATGCATGATCTTATAACTGATAAACTCATTTAAAAATGAAAGGCATACAATTCCATCTGAAAATGAAAATTGTAACATTGGGTTCTTCAAATAATCTCGTCTGATAGTCAACCATTTGTGGTTTTAACTCTGCCATGTTGTATATTTTGCTGATTTTCTGGCTCATCTAACATAAATGATTTTGCTTTGATTCTCAGGTAGTTACTATCAGAGGCAGTGATCCAGATTCTGTGGTTCCCGGACTAATGGCTGCCGGAGAAGCAGCCTGTGCATCAGTTCATGGTGCCAATCGGTTGGGTGCAAATTCCCTTCTTGACATTGTTGTCTTTGGTCGGGCTTGTGCAAACCGAGTTGCAGAGATCAATAGGCCAGGCATGTTGTATTGCATTCTTTTGCATACAAGTACTTTTTCCATTCATGTCCAAATGCTAATTCATTCCGTAGTTGTTTTCAGGGGAGAAGCAGAAACCTTTGGAAAAGGATGCTGGAGAGTCAACAATTGCATGGCTCGACAAACTAAGAAATTCAAACGGTTCTCTTCCAACTTCTAAAATTCGTTTAAATATGCAACGAGTAATGCAAAACAATGCTGCTGTTTTCCGCACACAGGAGACGCTAGAAGAAGGTGTGTCATGCTTCTTCTTATCAATGTTTTAGCTTTGCCCCTTTGATTTTTCCTCCATGTGTCTTCTTCCTGCTTTTCAGTCTTCTGCTTGTTCCTTTTGCAGGCAAATTTAGTCTTTATGTTGCTCATGAGACTCCTACTTGCTGAAACCAGTATACCTTTTAATGTTTAGTTGACACTTGGGAAAACCCTAATTATGCCTTTCTATTTTTTTAGGTTGTCAGTTAATTGATAAGACATGGGAAAGTTTCCATGATGTTAAATTGAAGGATCGCAGCTTAATATGGTAAGATCGCATGAACTAGAATGCTTGTGACCCAATAGTTGTTGTAGTTTTAGTTCATTTTATGAACAATTTTAAAATGTTTTGCAGGAACTCTGATTTGATAGAAACTATTGAGTTGGAAAATCTTTTGATAAATGCCTGCATCACTATGCATTCTGCTGAAGCTAGGAAAGAGAGCAGAGGAGCACATGCCCGTGAAGATTTTACGGTTAGTATTTGCCTTTTTTTAGGTTTTGTTGGGTCTTTTTTTATTAGCTTTGGTACAATAAATCTTTTTGTTGTTATTTTGCAGAAAAGAGATGACGAGAACTGGATGAAACACACATTGGGGTAAGTTCCCTTTCCATTGGAAGAATACAATGTAAACATGTAGATTGGTTTATGTGGTGGTTGGGGCAATCAAAATTACTCGAAAGATGTATTTGTAGTAAGAACAGGTTTCCTTTATTAGCAAGCCTAGTATAATCCTGGTTTATAGTTTTTTATGTTTGGAATTTTAGGCTATTAAGTCTCATTTGGAATATGAACCTTGGTCCCTTGAAAGAAAATGGTAGGTCAGGCAAGTCATTTCTGTATCAATGCCCGTGATAGAATGTTCCTTGCAGTAAAGAGAATAAAGTTTAGGGGTCTCCATGTTTCTGTGTTCATTTTATGATTGGTAACAAGAGGCAGTGCCTTGAATCTGATCAAATCTAAGGTTTTTATTATTGGTATTTGCAGAGTGAATCAAATATGGTTATTCTTTGCTGCTGATAAACATCTATTCTTTGTCTTAGTGATTGTCTTAGTTTATGCCAAAAAAATGCATATTACTAAATTGCAGCATTATTTGGTTTCGGCTCCTTGGGAGACCGCTTAGAAAGCTCCCATGCACTGGAGGGTGTGGTTTATGTTCTGGACTCTTTGGTGTCCGGTCATAAAAAAACTCCCCCAATGCAGGGAAGGTGCCTTACGCCATGTTCCCTGAGGGACCCTAAAATCTTTTGGGAATGACATGTTCTACTTTGATCTGCAGCTATTGGGAGAACGCGAAGGTGAGACTGGATTACCGACCAGTTCATATGAACACATTAGATGACGAGGTTGAGACATTCCCACCTAAAGCTCGTGTCTATTAATTCATGCAAATGGTTACGAGGATCCAACAATTCAGCCTGGAGTAAATTCGGGTGAAGAGGAATGCAATAAAATACTTTGTAAGCACAGCATGTTGGCAATATTTGTGCCATTCATCAATCATGGAACTTTTGTGATTGAAAGCATTCAATAAGTTTCAGTTTGAGTCCGACCGGGTTTTTTATACTGACTGACCATTTTTACTTCAAACTTTAGGCTCTAACATGTGGGCTGACTAGACTCATTTCAAAGTTCAACTCTCGAGATTTTTTTTTTTGCTTTAAGGCTTCAGCCACTATCTCGCTAGCCATAGTTCCCCAGTCCCTTTCTATAAACACTAAACCGCTCACCCCCAGGAGGAACAGAGAATCCTCGACTTGACTCAATTAAGATTTCAAGAAAATTGGGTTTTATGGTTCATGTCGCCATTGCGCGCAAATTCTGGAATTCGGGCCATTGATCTTTTTTATATGCAAAAGCAAGCAGCAAACCACTAATGAAACAACAGCAACTTTTACGCAGAACAGAAAGGGAAACAGTGAAATTCCAGTTCGATCCCAAGGAAATATTTCAACCAAGTTTTCACACGATTGCACATGTATGGGTGTGGTGTAATGTTCTCAATTTTGATGATTGCCTTGATTCGCTCCATCCCATTCCCATGATTGTCTCCGCTGAACTTTTTGACCGACTAAAGCGCCTGTCCCTGTCACTCTTCTCCCATGTTTAGCTACTGGCATTCTAAGCTAGATGCAAAACGATAACAATAAAAAAAAAAAATATCCCTTTCAGTTCAGATGAAACCCAATGAATTTCACAAGTCCAATTTAATGGTTGTCCTTGCAGCATGCATACACACATGGTATCTGTTGCCATATAGCTCGATAGAAGCTGTATTGTGAGAAGATCCCTAATTTCCCCTTCCAAGTGACGGAATAAGCCCCAGGAAATAAGTTTGTCAGTGCCAAGCAATAAGTATCTAAGCTGCTAAGGAATGCTTGTGTGGAATGTATACTAGATAAGAAGTTTGTCCCTAATTCTTCACTCAGTATTTTCGTCTTGGCGTAAGGTAAAATATGCTAACTGAACCCTCAACTGTGTGGACAACTAAATTTGTTGGGGTCTTTTTAGTTCGGGTGATTGGATCCCAAATTCATTAGACAGGCTTGAAAATAGATATTTGGGGATTAATGTGCTATCGGAATTCTATCAAAGGAGACGAGCAAAGATAACCACTCCAACCAATTCAAGTGGGTTGCCTGTTAATACATTAGTTTAGAAATACTAATCATTATAACCATGACTAAAATACAGTACATATATATATATATATATGAATTACTATAAAATTGAATGGTGAACACAGTTTTCCAGGAAGAACAGAAAAGCCCTCCTCCATTTGACAAAAATACAGTGCCTCCCACAACAAAGTCAGATGGTCGGTCATCTTAACATCTCCAATTTAATATTCCATATTTGGAATTACATTTCTTCATCTCAAGTTGTTCACGTTATATAGGTCGTCTTTTTTCTCTATCTTGAGGGTTCACTTTTGGGTAAGATTTTCTTTTTAATATAAAAAGGGTAATCTTTGGTGATGAAGAATCCACTCAATTGCATGTTTGAGTGAAGTATCCAACTTTGTCATGATTTACTAACAAGTGGAGAAACGTTTGGGACTTTACTTTATAGACTGCCTTTTCTATTTAACAATCATTACACAAATCCCTTTTTGTTTAGTAATAATTAAGGTTTGAGAAAATATACAGAAGGAAATAAAAACATTACAACTCTCTAAGGTTCTGTTTGAAATTGTTAGGGATTATAAATTTGTCTTGAAATGCTAGATTAAGATAAGAAGCGGAAGAAAAACAAGCGCATTTGGTCGGTTGGCCAAACTACTTATCTTTGTTCCCTCGTATTCTTTTAGGTCATGGGTTCTACACTCACTAAGAACACTTCTCTTTCTTCCCTCTAGGTATGATTATGATTAAATTTAAAATTTGTTAAAAAAAATTGAAGACAAAGGGTTAGTTTTATTGATAGTTGATATTCTAATATTTAAGAGAATGCATGTTTAAATCGGGTTAATTAGTCAGGGCAGAGTAGAGTAACCGGGAGGATAATGAAAAGACAAGATAATTTACTTCTTTTTTTTTATCTTGTTGACATCCTATCTTGAATTTAATCCTCAAACAACCATTCTCCCCTTCCCTTATAAAATAATTATCTTTAAAAATCATTCATTCACGAAGAGAAGTGGGAAAAAAAAGTTTATCAATAATTCATATGCTATGGAATCATGTGCCTAATAAATATTAACCTTTGACCCAAAATAGCTGTAGTTTTAGCCTTTTCTCATAGATTTCCTTCCTACTTTTGAAACCCATCTTTGTTATACTTTTGCATTTTGTTCTTTAGTATTTTTTTATCTCATAAAATATTTTGTTAATAAATATATTAAGATGATTTTATAAAATGTATAAAAAAGATTCTAAAAAAAAATACTTTTTAAAAAACCACTTATAATTATCACCTCATGTTTTCTTTTAAAAATAATTAATGTCACGTGCTCTCTAATATTAGATCAATTTCATTATATGATATTTTAATCTCAATTATTTTAATTTTTATTAATCAATTAAAACTAATGTATAATAATAATAAAGAAAATTTTAAAATTAAAATTAGAATTAAAATTAAGAATTAAAGTTTATATATATATTGAATAGTTTAAAGGTGATTACAAGGTAGTATCTGTTTATATATATTCTTAACCCTTTGACAATGTACACGCACCTTGCACATAGAGCGATTGAACCTGAGTCTCCTAAGATAAACATCATCCGCTTTCTCACTGAGACCACTTGTTGGGTTCTTAAAGTTTATATATTTGATTTTACTTATTAACTAAATTCAAAACAAATATGAAATGACTTGATATTAATAGATACTTAAAAATAAACCATGCATGTTTACGGAAAAAAATTCACGTTAAGTGCATCAAATGCATTCCCTCAAATAATATAATTAAGTTGTAATAAATTAAAGTAATAAAGTCAAAAAATACTCCCAACGTTTGACTGAATAATCACTTTGGCCCATATTCTTTTTTTTTAGCAATTCAACCCCTAATGTTTCATTTTTGGGTCAAAATATCCCCTATGCGGATGAAAATTGTTAGGAAACCGACGATAAACAGTTTGAAATGACTTGACAGAATGATACATCAACAGAAAAAATTATTTTACATTTTATATAATTTTATAAAAAAAATTGGCTGATGTAATATTTTTTCAAGTCAACACATTTGTCTATATGATACTGTCATGTCAGCGTGCACTGCCATATAGGTTTGTCCTGTCATTTCAAGCCATTTACAGTCAGTTGACTGACAGTTTTCATCGACAGAGAGGCCATTTTAACCCAAATTGAAACATTGAGGGTTGAATTGCTCCGAAAAAAGAATAAGGGCCAAAGTGACCATTCAATCCAACGTTGGAGGTATTTTTGGGGGGCTTTATGCATAAATTAAAATATCAAATTAGAGAATATAAATAAATAAAAACTTAAACATAATACACGGACTAATAATAAAATTCAATTTAACTAAATTAACTATTACTATTTAAGTCAATAATATAACGGGATAACAAAACATATTTTAATAAATAATCTTGAAAAGTACCTATATTAATACTTTTTTTAACAATATTGAGGTAAGAAAACCACAAATACTTTCCATTGCTTTTATATAATAACTGGTTCAAATGTGTAAACCAATTTTGATGACAAAGAAAGTGGGAAAAAGAAAAGTTAGTCCTTTTGAAAGCCAATGCTGCGAAATTTTTTCTCAATCATCCAACTGCATGACGATTAAGGCTTCGTTTTCTATTATTGTGTGCAAACGTTTATTAGCTGTAACGGCCGTTTGGACAAAAAATAAAAAATTAATTATGAGAAACGAACGTTTAGGCGTTAAATTCGGGTGGGTAAACGTTCATTCAGACCAGAAAAGTTGTTTGGCAAAAAAATTACTGTTGCACCATATTTTAAATTGCTAAACGCAATAAATACGAAACCTAACAAAAAAAATAGTAATATTTTAATATATTTCTCTCTCAAATCGTCGAGAAAAAATTAGACGAATTCTTAATATCGTTAAAAAAAATAACTTTAGTCATGCACCGTAAAAATATCTCAAGACAAATTTTACACCCATTTCAGCCATTCTTTTAACAACAACATCTGGAAAAAAAATGCCATATAATTGATATGTTTGAAAAGATTTATATAAAAATCATAGATGTTAAAGAGGGACCATGCTCCGTTCACACCCCAGCCATGACATGCCAAAATCAAGTCGTATTAATCCGTGTGGTTGCTTTCAGTCGAGACCGCCGTTAAAATACCATGCACCGTTGCTTTTGTTATGTTTCTTAATGGTCCTTGGCCTTGGGTGTCCCTCTCTTGTGGGCCCTTAAACCGCCCCAAAAACAACGGACCCTGATTGCCAGCATTGCAGCACCCCAAAAAAGAAAAATGACAGCACTGCAAAACCCCTGTTGACCCCACCTCCCCCATTTACACTTTTCTTACCTCTTTCTCTTAAAGTTAAAAGAAAAATTAAAAAGAAAAGGAAGAAAGGGAAACTGAGAGTCCGACTGAAACCAGGCCGAAACTAGCTGGTACCTGCTAAAATGGGATGCCTTGGTTTTATAATACCGCCGTTATGGTGATCACTATCCATCTTATAATTGACTTGATCAAAATTATATGCAGAAAATAAAATTAGGTTATAATTCATTATTGAATTATTCAAATTATTTGAATATGCATTTTTAAACCTACATTGAATTATTTGATTTAAATTGTTTATTAGATGTGACTTAGAAACTTATTTAATTCGATCAAACTTAAACAGCAGCAGAGTTATGTTAGGGGTGGGAATTGGGTGAGAATATCCGAAAATCGTGTGAATCAGAATCGACGGGATGAGGAATAACTAAAATTTTCACCCACGAGATAGGGACGGGGAAGTTTTATCACCGAAGCTCAAACGAGGATGGGGATAGGGACGGAGATTGCTATATCCAAACCATAGGGATAGCCGAACCGTAAGCGTATAAATAACCGCGGGGATCCCAAAAATAATCCGCAATGGTTTCCGATATTTTACAAGATTTTAAAATATATATTTATCTATATACCCCTAATATATATCTTAATAAAAAATCCTAACTATATTATTATCACTTCAACTTTATCTCAAACCTAACCACACTTAAGTTTCTCAATATGTTTCTATCTTAGTTTTTAGATATAAGTTAAAGCCCTCATCTAAGTCTTCCCCAATACAACATCCTTTCAATCTTCATCATCTTGTAACTGCTTCCAATCAAAGTATCCAAACTTTTATATTTTAAACTGAATTAACCATTATTTTGTTAGTAAAATAATTATTTTGTTTAATTTTTTTAGCATGAAGATATTCCGAAAACCGCGGGAATCCGTGTGGAGAAGGTATGTGAACGAAAAAAATCCCCCAAACATGTAATGAGAATTCCCCCAAAATATTGATTGAGTTTTAATTTATTTAATACAATCATAAATATAAATACGTTCAAAAATAATTAGAGAGAAATATACGTAGGTTACACGTTTGTTTAAAAAACTAGAAATACAACGAGGTTGACTCAAGTGGTAAGCAACTTGGTATCATTTAAATAAGTCTTGAACTTGAGGCGTTGTGTATGTAGAAAATCCTCAGTGGTAGATATTAGAAACCGGTTGTGTGGTTCGTGAGTGCATGGCAGTTTCATTAACCGCTGTAATGCACGGAAGCATGCACCATGGTCCATTGATTTGGTTCGTGGATTATTCCCACGTTTTACCACATTGATTTTCATGTGATAGTGAGGTAGTTTAACCGAGTGATTTTTTATGAGAAACCACACCTATAAACACCCATCTAGCATAAGGTCCATAGGCATCGAATACAAGAATCACATATTATATTTAAGTGAGTTTTTGAGTGCTTAGAAGATCTTTGGCATTTTAGTTTTTGTGTTGCCGTGTTTAATATATTCGACGGTGGTTTGAGGCATTGTCACGGCGATTTCAAATGTTCGACGGTGGTCCGACGTGCTTGGCGATGGTACAACCACATCTCAATTTGGCATACGGGTTTTGACAATGGCTAGAGTATTTATTTTCAATCTTTTTTTTTGCATTTTTGCTTGATTTATGCTTACATTTGGTATCCGAGCATGGTTAAATTTCTGCATTGTTGTTTTAAAGTTTGTATGTTTCTCAAAATTAAAATGTCATGTTGATCTTTAAATTCTAAAATTTTGAGAAAAATTGTAATACCCTAAAATTTACTAAGTTGATTAAGGGTCATTTAGTACTAAGATAATAGCTTAAAAGCTAACATAGTGACTAAAATGACAAAAATGCAAAAATTAGGATTTCTTTAATTATGGGTTTTGGAAAGGAAATTTATAAGGTTTAAAGGTGTCATGTGATAGATAGTGAATTGAATAAGGTATTCTTAAAGTTTGGTTGAATTTCAAGGAAAATTGGAATGGGAATTGAAGTTTAAAATGTTAGTGACCAAAATGTAAATTCTGAAAATTTTATGGATAAAGTATAAACTTTGGAAAAGTTTGGAGATTTTGTATTCGAATGATTATTTTGGACAATATGTCTAAGATATTTTTAGATTGGGATCTAACAAATATTTTACTTATTTGAATTATGAAGTTATGTTCGAATCAAGGGAGGTTCGAGGTATAATAAAGGAAAGGATCAAAGAGGACTTAGTGAGACATACTGATAAATGACCCAGGTAAGTGCAATGCATACATAACATTATACATGGATGTTTCATACATCACCGGTAGGACTTGCGATGAGTCTACCTGGTTTATATATTGTCATGATATTTATGTCATTGATCATATATTTGACATATTTTAAATATGTCAAAGGTTGAAAATAAATTCATTGATCACGAGTTATTGATGATGGTATAATATGAATGTTATTTCAGCTATGAACTGTTAAATGTTGATATATTTTGATATGTGTTGCCATTGATGACTTAAATGATGAAATAAAGCCCAATGTATGATATAAAGGTTCGATGATATAGTTGGATATCCATAGGGTCATAAACAGTTGTATAAATATTCTAAGCACTTCAGGTAAAGAGGAAATATTATAAATACTCATTGAAGAGTATACTCATGCATGGTTTGAGTATACAGACTTACTACGGGTGTTAAACACTTCAGTGTAATTTTATAAAAACTCAATGAGGGATATATTGTATACTCTGATAAGTATACAGAAGCACTTCGGTGCTAAGCACTCCCGGTAGAGTGAAAATAATACACATACTCAAGAAAGGTTGGGTATGGGAGGATGACTCGTGTACATAGATTCTCTTAATTTGATACCTTGGGCTAAATAAATTGAAAAGAATAAAAAAGAAACAGGAAGATAAGCTTGAAAGCTTGCAGATAGAAATGGGAAAAAGGTATTGGTAAGCACTGAAAGCTTACGGATGGAATGGCAACGGTATTGGTAAGATCTAATCTTATCACTTTGGTATACATATTTATTTATGTTAACGAGCATATAATGGTAAGGTGATCATATGCATCGTTAATCATTAATATTGATATTATGACAATTGCACTTGAATTCGAATTATTGCCTCACTAAGTAAATACTTAGCATGTAACTGTTTTACACGTAGGAAAGAAGAAATGGTTGGAGTAAGGAGCATAAACGGATATCATCAATCAATAACAGGTACATCAGTATCAATAAGATATCTTTTGACACTGTTTGATATTTACTAGTTGGCATGTATATTAAAATGATATGCCTGCTCTGATAGAACTTGTATTTTATGTGGTATCTGGATGAATTTTAAGTCAGGCAGTTTCATTAATTATATAAAGTCAAATTAAATTAATAAGTTGCTATCTGAAATTAAACTCGATTTGAAGATTAAAATATTATGTTTAAACTAAACACGATTAACTACATTTGTAAATAGAAACAAAATATATTGTAATATTTTTAGAAGAATCAAAATTTTTACCGAGTTACAAATGTAGAGGGTTTTACAAATGTTTTGTGATATATCTGACTCGTATTCAGCTATGAATATGAGAAAGGGGTATTGCTAACTTTTGTTTTAAAATCGTAAGATTTTATTAAATTATTTTCTAAAATTTATTAATAATTTTATTAAAAGTAAATTTTAGGTGTATGTGCCTAAATTAAGAGATGATATATAACTTATTCAGTAATTAGTTATATACATAAAATTAGGAGCATAAAACTTTAAGACTTATTGCACAAAGTATTAAGCAATAAAAATATAGAATATATGTTTAGGGATCTGAATAATTTATTTAAATAGTGAATTAGCCACATCAACTTTAATTAAATAAAATTACGGCAAGGATCTCATAAGGACTAGACATAAAATGTTGCATAATGAATTAGCAACAACATTGAATAAAGTTTAGGGTTAATATCTAGCTAAGTGATTTTTATAATTTTATTTAGTTAAAGACTAGCTACAACATCTTTAGTTAAATAAAATTATTAAGGTTAAAAATCACATACGGAAAGCTTAGATATTAAATCCCATAACATAACTTATTAAGGTGAAAATTATTAGATGAGTTTTTATAATTACCCACATGAGTTGTAAAATTAAATTTAATAATTTTTATATAAGGGATAAAAAATAATTTTATCATAAAACAAATCTAATCGAATTAAAAATTTAGCCCATAGACAATTTTTATGTCACTAGATTCATTATTTACATAATTTGCATTGGTAAATTATGACTTATGTTTGCCTCAAATTTATATTAAGCATGTATGTCAATTTATTTTGCAGCATTACAACCTATGAATATGTTTGATAATAAATTAGATATCTCTGAATTAACCAGTGAGAACTTTAAGTTCTGGAAGGAGGTAGTATTCTTCAATTGGGGTGTATGGATATTGACTATGCCATAAGAAAATCTGAGCCACACATCACTGACACCAGCAATCAGGCTGATCTTGCTCTATATAAGAAGTGGGAGCGATCCAATCGCTTAAGTATTATGTTCATTAAGAGCAAGGTTTATGCTGATGTTCGTGGCTCGATTGAGCATTATGGGAATGTTAAAGAGCTATTAACAACTATAGAGAAACAGTTTCAGACTTCTCAAAAGTCATTAGCCAGCACCCTACTTATGAAGTTCATATCACTAAAGCTCACTACAGTGAAAGGTGTGTGTGATCACATCAATAAGATACGAGATTTAGCAGCTTGACTTAAGGTACTTGAGGTTAAAATGTCTGAATCTTTCATGGTGCACTATATATTAAACATTATTCCTCTTCAATATGGGTCATTTAAGATCTCTTATAACACATATAAAGATAAATGATCTATTGATGAACTTTTAACCATGTGTGATCAAGAAGAGGGTAAGATCATATTGGATATGAGAGAGAGTGCACTGACGGTTACTCAAGAAAAGAGGTAAGTCCAAGCCAAGCAAAAGCGGAAGGCTAAAATACAACCCCAAGCTGACTTAAAAAAGAGTTTACGTGTTTATTCTGCAAAAAAAAGGACACTTGAAGAAAGATTGTGTCAAGCATAAAGGCTGGATTGAAAAGAAAGGTAAATCAATATCAATTGCTTTGAGTCAAATATGGTTGATGTTAATTATAACACATAGTGGATTGATTCTGGTTCTACAATCAATGTCTTAAATTCCTTACAGGGATTAAAAAACCTGAGGGAACCAGTGGGAGCTGAGCGACACATCTATTCAGGAAACAAGATGCAGTCGCATGTGGAAGCTATTGGGACCTGTGAATTAGTGCTTACTAGTGGCTTTGTTTTAATTTTAGAAAAAACTTTTTATATTCCTAGTTTTTCTAGAAATTTAATTTCTGTTTTAAGACTTGTACCCTTGGGGTATTATTTTAATTTTTCAAATGTTGGTTTCAGTTTATTTTATAAATCTAAAATTGTGGTTGTGTTATAAATAAAGATTCATTTATTTTGTGGCACAGAAAATTAGAACATATCTCTATTGAAAGGATTAAAAGATTAGTAAATGATGGGGTACACAATACCTTAGATTTTATTGATTTTGATACTTGTGTAGACTGCATTAAGGACAAGCAGACTAACAAGTCAAAGAAAGGTACCAAGATGAGTTCGACCATATTGGAAATCATCCATTTTGATATTTGTTTCCCAAATATAGATGTGCAAGGTCATAAATACTTCATCACTTTCATAGATGATTACTCATGATACATGTATATCTACATGCTTCATCATAAAAATGAAGCGTTAGAAGCCTTTAAGGTTTTCAAGGCTGAAGTAAAGAAACAATACGGTAAGCAAATAAAGATTGTGAGAATCGATAGAGGTGGTGAGTATTATGGTAGATACACTGAGGTTGGACAAGCACCTGGTCTATTTGCGAAGTTTCTTCAAGACAACGGTATAGTTGTCCAATACACCATGCCAGGCTCGTCTGATCAGAATGGTGTCGCAGAAAGAAGAAATCGAACTTTAATGGATATGGTGCAAAGTATGCTTAGCAGCTCTAAGATACCTCAGTCTTTATGGGTTGAAGCTCCCATGACGGTTGTGTATATATTAATCTGGGTTCCAACCAATGATGTCCTAAAGACATCTTTTGAGTTATTCAAATGCTGAAAACTGAGTTTGCAACATATACGCATATGGGGATGCCCATTTGAAGTGGGAATTTATAACCCATAAGAGAAGAAACTGGACCCAAGGACCATTAGTGGGTATTTCATTGGATATGCTAAAAAGTCCAAATGTTACAGATTCTATTATCCATCTGACAACACTAGAATTATGGAATCAAGAAATACAAAATTTCTTAAGAATGACTCAATTAGTGGGAGTGATCTGTCTCAAGATTCAATACCTATAGATCAATCATCCACTTCAAGTGAGAGATTGGTTATCATATATAACATCCCTCAAGCTCAACCGAGTGTTGAACAACCAATCAATGAAGTTCTACAACCTGTTGAAAACATTCAAGTAGATCAAGTTGTTCAAGAAAATCCTAAAATTATTGAACAACCAATTGAACAACATGATCCATAAGAAAATGTTGGTTTAACATTAAGGAGATATGCTAGAGAAAGAAAATCAACAATTTTAGTGATTATGTTGTGTATTTACAAGAATCTGACTATAATATTGGAGCTGAAAATGACCCAGAGTTATTTTCACAGGCCATGAGTTGCAATGAATCAAAATTATGGTATGATGCGATAAAAGATTAGATGAATTCTATGAAAAGCAACAAAGTTTGGAATTTTGTATCGTTGCCTGATTGTGTAAAAGCCATTGGATGTAAATGGGTCTTCAAAACAAAAAGAGACTTAAAAGGCAACATAGAAAGATATAAAGAAAGACTTGTTGCTAAAGGATTCACTCAGCGAGAAGGAATTGATTACATTGAGACTTTTAGTCCAGTATCTAAGAAAGATTCCTTATGTATAGTATTAGCATTAATAGCTCAATTTGACCTTGAGTTACAATAAATGGATCTGAAAACTGCCTTTTTTAATGGTGACCTAGAGGAAGAGGTATATATGAAACAACCTAAAGGATTTTCCTCTAGTGATAGTGAACATTTGGTGTTCAAGTTAAAGAAATTTGTATATGGATTGAAACAAGCCTCCCATCAATGGTATTTGAAATTCCATAAAGTTATCTCTTTATTTGGTTTTGTTGAAAATATCACGAATCAATGTATATACTAGAAGATTAGTAGGAGTAAAATTTGTTTCCTTATTCTATATGTGGATGATATTTTGCTAGCAACAAATGACAAGGGTATGCTATATGAGGTGAAATAATTTCTTTCTAAGAATTTTGATATGAAAGATATGGGTGATGCATCTTATCTTATCGGCATTAAGATTCATCGTGATAGACATAAATGTGTCTTAGGTCTATCTCAAGAAACCTATATCAACAAAGTTTTAGAAAGATTTCGGATGAAAGATTGTTCACCTAGTGTTGCTCCTATCATAAAGGGTGTTAAGTTTAATCTGAACTAATGCCTAAAGAATGAATTTGAAAGAGAGCAAATGAAAAACATTCTATATGTTTTTACTGTTGGAAGCCTGATGTATGCTCAAGTCTGTACAAGACCTAACATTGTATTTGTCGTTGGGATGTTGGGAAGATATCAGAGTAATCTGGGTATGGACCACTGAAAATTGCAAAGAAGGTTTTGAGATATCTCAAAGGGACAAAGGAATACGTGCTTACGTACAAACGATCTTCCCATTTAGAGGTGATTGGCTACTCTGATTCGAACTTTTTTGGCTGTGTTGATTCACGTAAATCAACATCAGGTTATATATTTATGTTTGTCGGTGAAGCTATATCTTGGAGGAGCGTCAAGCAGACATTGATCGTCACTTCTACTATAGAGGCCGATTTATTTTTGTGTTTTGAGACTATCTCACATAGAGTATGGTTAAAGAGTTTCATTTCTGGGCTTAGACTTGTGGATTCAATCTCTTGGTCATTAAGGATATATTGTGACAATTTAGTTGCTGTCTTTATGGCTAAGAACAACAAAAGTGGAAGTCGAAGTAAACACATCGACATTAAGTATCTAGCTATAAGGGAACATGTTAAAGAAAAAAGTGGTCATTGAGCACATTAACACTATGCAGATGTTAGCTGATCCTTCGACTAAGGGCATACCACCACATAAATTTAAAGATTATGTTGTCACTATGGGATTTTTTCCTACTTTGTAAATTTTCGTTGTAAGAACGATTCTATTGAAACTCTAATAAAGTTTGATTTTTCACATATCTATTATGTACACATTAAGCTAATTATTTTGAGAAATATCACTAAAGTTTGGACCTAGAATAAACATTGGGTTTATTCATTAAGTATATGGGCTAAAGCGTTGAGGCTTGATGTATTGTAATACATGGAAGATACTACTCAAATTCTAAGAGAAAATGTTGCCATGATTCGTATATTATATTTCAAATTTAAGTACTCATGGGAAATTCAAACCAAGTGAGAGAAAATTAAAAATCGGTTGGTGGTTCGTGAGTGCATGACAGTTTTATTAACTGCCGTAATGCATATAAGCATGCACCATGATCCACTGATTTGGTTTGTGGATTATTCCCAATTTTTATCACATTGATTTTCATGTGATAGTATGGTAGTTTAATCGGGTGGTTTTTGATGGGAAATTACACCTATAAATACCCATCTAGCCTAAGGTCCCTAAGCATCAAATACAAGAATCACATATTCTATTTAAGTGAGTTTTTTAGAGCTTAGAAGATCTTTGGCATTTTAGTTTTTGTGTTACCGTGTTTGATATATTCGATGGTGGTTTCAAGTGTTTGACGATGGTCTAACATGCTCGAGAGTGGTGCAACCACATCCCAATTTGGTATAAAGATTTTGACAATGGCTAGGGGTATTTATTTTTGATCTTTTCGTTGTATTTTTACTCGATTTATGCTTACAAGAGATTCACCCACCAAAGCCAACTACAGTCCATAGGCCCAAGATGTTATCGAGCTATTATCAAGGGCTTAAAGACAAATCTAGGACCAGTAGATCCTATTTTGACCAAAGTAGGACCCAAAATTCTATATTTCTCGGATTAGCACCATTACAGTAAACTCGTTGCACAAGCACATCGAGTTCTAAAAGAATATTATTTTTTATTCAAACTCACCGTAGACGCATGGCGAGTTCTATTTTTTTAAATAACCTATTTAAACCTTCATCAGGTAATTAACCTAATCCTAAATCGAACTCGTTGTAGGGGCACAACGAGTTTCATCTAGCTTAACAACATTCTAAGGCTAACCATAACGACGTCTTGAATGCATTGAACTAGTCGTGTATGCACGTCGAGTTTGGTTTGGTTCTGACTAAATTTGTTTGAAAGTATAATAAGTTCAGAGAGTAATGTATAATAAGTTGTCAATCTTTTTTAGTATTCTAAATATATCTTATTGTTCTAAATGTAGTACTTCGCTATACCCGACCTATTGCAACACTTAACAGAGTTTGTTACGTGAAAAATAAACAAACATAACAAATTTTGTCAACTAAACTAAAATTATTATTAAATCATGAAATCATCCATTGGGTCTGCAATTTATTAACACATAAATATCTAAAATTAAGAAACAAAACTATTGTAAAACGAAACATAACAAATTTCTCAACTCAATTTAAATCAATAATTAAACCCTTGTGTACTATACAAAGCTTGGTCCCAAGTTGGGTACCCATCTTATGATGGATACGAGCTGATCAAAAGCTTCAACATCCACATTATGCTATAATTCGGGCTCAAGTGTGGGTTCGGGTTCAGGTTTCGATTATCTTCTTAATAGTTTGCCTCTACCTCTATCTTCCAATCTACCTCTACCCCTCATTCCCTGGATCTGCCTCCAAATGACCCTACACTCGATGACGATTCACTCGATACTCTCTGGGCTTGTCGGGTTTGAAACAAAAGAAGATAAGCTTTTTCGTTGAACTTTGGTCATCAATTTTGGTTTGCTATTTGCCACAAACCACTAATGGTACTCAGAATTTGAGAAATTAAAATTATTTGGTCCAATGGGATCACGATCTGGCAACCTGTTTGATCTGTCATGCCATTATGCTATGTATGACGAATATTTGTTTGGCCAATTCTCTTTGCTCTTACCCCGTAAGGCCACTAAATCCATGTCATCCATATTTACCGGGTCCTCCAGCATAGACTGGTGGTATCTAAACTGCCTTAGAACCTGATTATCGTAAAACAGCTCAACAATCGTAAAATGTAACAACGACATTATTGAACACTAATTTTTGACATCTTCGTAGGCATCATTCGGAATCACCTCGCGAATATCATCATCCTCATATGGAATCCATCAGAACTGTAATAAGACGTACATAACTAGAAAATTAGATCAAAATAAATTCAATTTTGCAAATTTCAATCAAAAGCAAATTTGCATTACATGCTCTTCGCAATACATGTCAATCTTTACTCTAACTTCGAGGATTATTTTTACCTGCAACGCCTTCTTCTTGAATGTTTGGCTCCATCTGCACAATACAAATACGAACATCATGTTTTTTATTAGTAACATCTAAAATTATTATGTGACTAAACATTATTACCTTGAAGCGAATATGAATTCAAATGGATTCGCAAACAGGTGCCAGTAATAGAGCATGTACCAGACACATAATTATAGCACCACACACACACACACACCAATATCGGCGTACATGAATTTATCGTTGATGACTGTCTGGGTCGCTGCCTTGCACATCTAGCGATAGAGGAAATCTAATATTACAGATCCCCAACTAAATTTTCTTGCTCCCCATGACGTTTGCAAGAACGAGAGGTATTGTGTGTGCACGTGAGAACTCAATTTGTCCAGCATTAACATACCACCGAGAATGAGCAATATATAGGCTTGAGCAGTGCAATCAGTTTTCGCCGATATGGAATTTCCATCCACTTGAAAATCACTCTCAAGCCATGTCAACTTCACACATTTACCATCAACAGCATGCGCCGGTGGTGTCTTCCCTAAATACTGAAAGCAGTAATCAGTAGGAAAATATAGATTCTGAGCAATGATTGGACTGCCTGAAATTGGGACACCGAGATGCATAGCAACAACTTCGAGGGTGATTGTGCACTCCCTGCACAACATGTGGAATGTATGTGTCTCTGGTCTCCAACGCTCCACCAACCCATTAATCAACTCCGGCACAATTTCAAAGTCACGAATCATTGACGCGTACCTAAAACCGTTCGTCTCCAGAAATCCCCTATATATTGGCATAACGGATCGCTCTATATCAAGTGAGGCCGAAATTTTGTCTCCTCGTTCTACAAACACAAAATTTAAATTAAAGTAGTACTTTATCATTTACAAACAATAATTTAAAAGTTACAAAAAAATAATAAATTCTTACCAATAATTCCATGTTTTTTGTGATGTGAGAATATTCAAGTCTTAACAACACAATTTTCCCCAATATTTATGCGCAATTAAATACCTAAAACATCAAAAACCAATCGAATTTTAAAATATTTTTGATTAAAATATTTACAACATAATTTACTGTTATGATTAAAAAAGTATGCATATATTAAAAAATAGAATAAAAAATAAATCATATTTAAAAAATTAATTGTAATCTAAAAAAGTCAACAAACGTTACCTTTAAGCTTCCTAATTATGTGTGAGCTTGCTTCTTTCGGTGTCGTCTAAGAAAATCTCACGACTTGACAAACTCTTTTGCTTTGCTCGAATAGAAGAGGTTTGAAAATTTTTTATGTGTTCTAACCCTAAACAAAACTATCTATTTAGAAGAAACTAAAAAACACTAATTTGCAAAACCCTAAAAAACCCGTAATACTTTTTCGTATAGACCGTAACAGTATGTTAAGCCAGACGGAACTTGTCGTGCCCCTACGACGAGTTCTGTTTAGAATTAGGTTAATCATCTGATTAAAGTTTAAATAGGATATTTTAAAAAAATAGAATTCGCTGTGTGTTTATGGCGAGTTTAAATAAAAATAATACTCTTTTGAAACTCGTCGTACTTCTACGACGAATTTACTGTAATAATGCATGTACGATAAGTTTACTGTAATTATACTAGCCCGGGAAATATAAATTTTTAGGTGTTATTTTGTGGAATTTATAAAAAATAGGCTATTTTGGAGATTCACACTAGAGAGGTGGGACTCCATGACGTCATTGAAACGGAGACACCAAGGCGCCGTAGAAATTATCGACGACGTATCATGACAGAAAGGACGCGGCGTGGGTCCCCTTTTGAAACCCCAATTTCGATGGTGGACCCGAACAGAGCAAGAGAGATAATTGAAAACTAAGTTGCACATATAAGAATGCAGCGATGGGTACGGGGACGGGAACGGGGACAAAAAATGGCAATTTTCAAAATTATAGGGTACGGGTACGACAAGGGTACAACAAATATAAAAAATATATATAACATTAAAATTCATAATACAATAAGGACTAAAATTATAATTGTATTAAACAATAATTATAGTTGTAGTTATTTAAATTCACTTCTAATAATTTTTATATTATTTTTTAACACTTAGATTAGAAGATTACTAAAATTAAATGACTAAATTGAATGAAAATTTAACTTTACATTCTAAATTAAGAAAAAAAATCAATGATTAAAATGATAAAATTAAAAGATGACATGACTGAAATAGATATTTACCCATCCTTATTTAAAGCTTGAGTGAAGAAGCGTTAAAACAAGTTGAAACATGTTACAAATACAATACACACCCAATATCCCACATCCTTAAGATACATAAAGCAAGGAGAGAAAACAGCCTATAAATAGGTGCTTAGCCACTGAAACAAAGAAGCAATATAGTCTTGGCCTTTTGGTTGAGATCAAGTGTATGTGGGCCATTTACCACACGTAATTAAGTTTATAGTTTTTAAGTTGAGTGTTTAATTTAGTAGTTTTTTACTTGTGCCTTCAATATTTCTTATGCATACTTGAGCTTTAATTGGGTTTGAATTTCAACGGATTAGTTTAATGGTTTAGTTAGGTATAATTTAAACTTCCTAAATTCAGAATTATCCTTGAACTTTTTAAGTTTAAATTAGTTTAATGGTTTTTAAAATCTTAGTTACAAAGAAGATGAGAATTTTATTTTCTATTTTTAAGTAAATTTATTCATGGACGTTCCTAATTAATATTGATCGTCCTCATTAAAATTTGACAGTCCCTAAGACGTCGCCCAGCCGTCCTTGTCTCAGGGACGTATTGGGAAAGTGGGACGGCCTTGTATGCTTCATAGGTTGAAAATGAAATGAAAGGAGAAGAGGGTGCCGATTTGTCATTTCGATAGGTAATGAAATGACAGGAGAAGTGGGACCTACAGTTTCATATAGGGTCACATCATCTACACTCCAACTAGTAGTAGAGGGAAAACGGGGAAATGAATTATCGAGTCTTCAACGGATTCGTGAACGGGGTCGCCGTGAGTTTTCTTCTGATTCATCGTGCTCTGCATGTCGAGGAATCTTTAATTCAATGTGAAGCTAATGGAGAGCTCGTCGTCCGCTGCTGGTATATTAATTTCTTGCATTGGATGAACTCGTTCGTTGTGTAACGATTACAACGCCCGCTTGTAGCGATGTCCTTTTTTGTTTTATCGCTAAAATAAAAACGTGGGTTTTCGAAAGTGTTTGAAAGGTGTTTGTGAATCTTTTGGATATAAAATATTTATTTCGTGAGGTTTTAAAAGAAACCGCATTAAAAAAAATGGAGTCGCCACCGGCCACTTAGTTAGTCCGGACACCATAAAACCAGAGATTCAAAAATATTGGGTTCGGGAGTCGGTTACGGATGGGGAAGGATTAGCACCCCCACACCTCCCAAAATTGGTACTTTAATAATTACCGCTTTATTAATATTGGATTTTCCAGATTAAAGTGACGATTATTTTAAAATTCAGTCATAATTGCGAATAAATTTTAAGGGCCCCGTTATCCGAGAATAAACGCCCAACCACTATCACTACGCCTGATACTGGCCCCGTTTACGCTCGGATAAAAGGGCACCGCATTAACAATTTATATCTCGATATGCAATCTTAGTGGCAAAAATATAAAACATGGCAAAATATTTAAATGCAATAAATATTGACATAACATAATACTAATCTAACATAAATAATATACTAGACTAAAACATGCATATATACATATTAATCTAAATAATAGATAAAAACAACTTTAACAAGTCAGAATAATAAGGCATGAATAATTACGTATATAGACGAACAAATATTTCAAAAAGACATACATGCTAGTAATAAAACATATTTCAACATATATGGAACAATATATTATACATAAAAGAAGACACACTAACACGTAACCTAAAAGCCAAGAAAATATACAATACGTACAAAAATACAAGAACATGCCGTTTGAGTCAAATAGAACATAACATGCTTTAATACGAATAACTTAGGATAAAAAATATATAATTATCGTAAGCTTAATACACATATACATTTAAACATAAAATACGAGGCATATACGAGGGACATAAAATAAAACAATAGAATACATCAACATATACGATTATAATACGAACATGAGTATTTACAAAGAAACAGGACTGAAATGAAAGAAAAATAAAAGTCAGTGGCAGAAATTAAAGAACAATAATATGTAATTTAGGGACGAAAATGCGAAACAAACAGAACCTAAAAGGATCAAAACTGTAATTAGACCAAGGGGCAGACCCAAAATGAAAAGTTCAAAAACGCAGGATGGCTAAAGGCGTAATTTTACCATTTGAAAACTGATTCGGTGTAATTTAAGGACTGGATTACAAGATTTTAAAATATCAGGGGGACTGGGATTGTAATTATACCATGCGGCAAGACAAAAACGAAAATATTGAAAACGCGGGGGGATTAAGTGTGTGATTTACCTATTTCAAAAATAATAATAACTATAAAAAGCCTATTTTTAGACCGAAACCCATTTTCTCCTTCTTTGTTTCATTTTCAGTTTTCATAATAACCATCTGTTCTTCATTCTCTCTCAACTATCCCATGAAACCCAGAATCCGGCGGCCAGCCGCCGCTAACCGGCGCCGGCGAGCCTAAAAAATCTACCAAAATAACCCCCGTCTCATCCTCAACACGAATCCGAGGTAAGATTCAGAGGATACGCCTATATTTGCCCTAGATCTAGAAAATACAAAACGAAAAAACCCATGTTTTAAACCCAAAACGAAACTACAAGGAGTCTCCCCTTCCCTTCAGTTCACCGTATCTGGCTTGGGGAAGCCGAAAGGCTTGTTACTGAGGAGGGAAGACCTACAAACGGCGACGGTAAGACGACTCTCCCTCTCTTTTTTTGTTTTTGTTTACCTCTTTTGTATATGCATGCAAAAATAAAAAAGAGAAACGAGTATTTACCACTGGACTTTTCTTTCGATTATCACTTGAATGGTTACAACTTTCAGTTTTTGTGTTACAAGATCTCTGTTACCACTCTCTATTTTTTTTTTGTTACCCCCTCCGTTACAACTCTCCCTCTGTTACAAAAGATACCCGTTTCATATATATGCTTCTTTGTTTTGTACAAGTTGCATCTTGCTTTTTCAGATCTGGACTGACAACTTGTTGCTTGTTGTATTTGGCATGTTCTGAGCACGGTGGTTGAATATCGGCATGGTGGCGGTATGGGTGTTCTGCCAGCGGCCAGACGCGTTCTTGGCCGTTAGATCATATCTGATCTAACGGTTGAGATGGCTTGAAGGACGAACGGCCTGGATGAAGCCTCGATTTGATGAGACGGCTCCAGATCTTGCCACGTGGAGCTCCGCAGTCGAGGAGTCAGAACGCGTGGATCTTACGCGCGCGTGGGATATCAAAGCTTCCGCGCGTGGCACTCGAACGGTCCATACGTGTGGAACACGCGGCTGGCAGATATTTTTGACTTCTTGGTTGGATCGTGGCCGTTGAATCAGATCTTGATCCAACGGCCCACAATCACCTGCACACCATAATTGTAATTAGATAAGGTTTGGGTTGGGCCAACCGGGCCTTGTAATTTATTTGTAATTGGACTTGGACTTCATTTTTATTTGGGTTTAATATATTTAATTTTTTTGGATTTCATTTTATATCAGCCCATTAATAATAATATAATTAGTATTATAATAGCAATACACATACATACGCAAACGTATACTTATATTATACAAACATTAATTAATATAACATTCTAGCATACGTATGTATAATCATACACATAATTGACTTAACATCTATACACATTAAACAAATACACTCGTACTAAATAGATATGTACGCGACATACATACACCCTTAATACGTATACATACATAGCTTATAATATACATGCACACACCACACCTTATATATATTAGTAACATTCATGCATATAATATAATAAATATACATGCAATACTAATATGTATTTACAAGCGAAAATGAGTGATTACAGTTGCCCCTCTTTGCTTGTTCTCATGGAATGGGAAACAAAGCAAAGATTCATAAGCACTCATTTTTATCAGACTTCCCTGTTTGTAGCTTTGGGAAAACGTGCTCTTTTGGACATCTCCGCTCTTCCTTAGTTGAATCTTCGGGCTCGTAGGTTCTTCCTATACAGAGCTTCGTCACCTTCCGATCTTGGAGCTACAGGCTCTTCCTATATAGAACCCTTCGCTCTGAAACCCCGAGTTATGAGTCATTCCTTTCACTTCGAGACTGTAAAGCTTGGAGTCCTTCCTATATAGAACTCTTCGCCTTTCAACACTGGTTTCTCCTATATAAAGCATTTTTGCGCCGCCGATGGATTCTTCAGATTGGGAGTTCCTCCTATATAGAACTACTAGTCTTCAAACCCCGGAGCCGTCAGTCCTTCCTATATAGAACTTTTGGCGTCTGAAATCTCAGAGCTACAGGTTCTTCCTATATAGAACCTTTCACTCTAAGACAGTAAAGCTCGGAGTCTTTCCTATATAAGACTCTTCGCTTTCGACACAACAGGTTTCCTATATAACCTTGTGTGTCATAGGTGAATTTCTTTGACTGGAGTTCTTCCTATATAGAACTGCGAGTCTTAAACTTGGAGCCGTCGGTCATTCCTATATAGAACTTTTGGCATCTGAAATCTTGGAGCTATAGATTCTTCCTATATAGAATCTTTTACTCTAAGACATTGAAGCTCGGAGCCCTTCCTATATAGAACTCTTCGCTTTCGACACAGCAGGATTTCTTATATAATCTTGCGTGTCATGGGTGAATTCCTTCGACTGGGAGTCCTTCCTATATAGAACTGCTAGTCTTCACCCTGGAGCTGTCAGTCCTTCCTATATAGAACTTTCAGCTTCTGAAGCCTCGGAGCGGAGGATTCTTCCTATATAGAACCTCTCTCTGGAGCTTGAAACATGTGCCTTATGTAAAAACATTGTCTTCTCATTCGGGATTAACACCGCGATGGCCATCGATGTCTCTTTGAATCTGCAGATACCTGTCTGAGATGAAAACAAAATGCTATGACAAATGAATTGACATGCTCCTAATCCTAGTGATGTCTGACTATTCATGATGCATGAGTGTCAATATCTTGGTGGGCTTGTTTTGGTCCTTATTTGATCTTGATGTTCGCTTTCTCCTTTCTTACGGGCATCGATACCCCGCTTCACTATCAGGTTCAACCATCTCAACCTTTCTTTTTCTCCAATTACGACTTGGAATTCTAAAGTGCCCTTTCGGGTTTTCACTTTAGAGAGAGTTTTTTTTAGGGGGTGCCCTTCTGGGTTTTCACCCAAGAGATCTCTTTTGTTATCTCGTATGCCTTCCTTGAATAGATAGGACGTGCGCCATTGGTCATCCTACCTGGTTGTTTAAAGCTTCATGCCTTCCTTATCGACAGCCATTATGTAGGGAACTAGAGGACGGAGTTAACATCGTTTTCTTTGATCACCTGCATTTTCAAGGTTAAATCACAGTAATGCTCCGAAATCTCTTGTTTCATTATAAGCCTATGTTAACTTATTTGACTGAAATTGACAAGAAGGCCAGGAATGGATGCTCAAAAACACGGTTTTATTATGATTAAGGGCTTGGGATATCTTAAAAAGAAAGGTATGACACACATGAGTTAAGTATGAAAATACAAGATCCCTCATTATCTTCGATATGAATGATACATGATCCTGTCAACCGGTGTAGAATTTTTTTGCCTGAAGCCTCCTCTTCATGATGTTCATGGGGATACCCTTCTCTTCGGATATTCAACTTTTCAATTTACCCAAGCCGCCCTTTGCGGGTTTTCAACTCGAGTCCTTCATTTGCTTCAAGACGCCCGATTTCGGGTTTTCGCCCTGAGCTCTCCATTTTTGTTCTATTTTTTTTATTTTTCATCATCATTTTTTTTAGAGATAGTACTTCTTGACGGCATCAGAATTTACGGGATTTTTCAACTCGTCCCCATCCATTTCTGTTAGGATCAGGGCTCCTCCTAAGAAGGCCTTTTTTACGACGTACGGTCCTTTCCAGTTGGGCATCCATTTTCCTCGAGAATCTTTCTGGATAGAGAGGATTTTCTTGAGCACCAGATCCCCTTCTTTGAATTCTCTTGGGCGCACCTTTTTGTTGTATGCCTGCACCATCCGCTTTTGGTACATCTGACCATGACAAATGGCCTTTAGTCTTTTTTCGTCAATGAGATTTAGCTGGTCGAGTCTGGCCTGCACCCATTCAGCTTCTTCCAATTTTACTTCGTTTAAGACCCGGATAGACGGGATCTCTACCTCAATTGGGAGTACTACTTCGGTACCATACACTAAGGAGTAGGGTGTTGCCCCTGTTGATGTGCGAATGGACATCCTATAGGCGAAAAGGGCAAAAGGCAACTTCTCATGCCAATCCCTGTAGGTATCTGTAGTCTTCGCTATGATCTTGTTTATGTTCTTGTTTGCTGCTTCCACTGCTCCATTCATTTTAGGACGATAGACTGTGGAATTATGGTGTGTTATCTTGAATTGAGTGCACACGTCCGTCATCATTTTGTTATTCAGATTGTAAGCGTTGTCGGTGATGATCCTTTCTGGCAATCCGTATCGACAAATAATTTCCTTCTTTAAGAACTTACAAACTGTAGTCCTGGTGATATTGGCGTAAGACGCTGCCTCTACCCATTTAGTGAAGTAGTATATGGCGACCAAAATGAAACGGTGTCCATTGGAAGCTTTCGGATGAATCTGCCCGATGACGTCCATGCCCCACGCTGTGAAAGGCCACGGAGAATTCATGGTGTGTAAAGGCGATGGGGGTGCGTGAATTTTGTCAGCGTAGATTTGGCATTTGTGGCATTTTCTGGCGTAATCGATGCAATCTCCCTCCATGGTCAGCCAGAAATAACCATATCTCATAATTTTCCGGGCTATAGACAGCCCGTTGGCGTGCGTTCCACAGAGCCCGTCATGTACTTCGGCTAAGATTTCCTTCGCCTCCCGGGCATCCACACATCTCAGCAATGTTTGATCATGACTTCTCCTATATAGGATCTCTCCATCTAGGACATATTTTGTTGCCATTTTTCTGAGCGTTTTTCTGTCATTGTCGTTTGCCCCTTCTGGATACTTTCGAAGCTTGACATATTGCAAGATGTCATAGTACCATGGGTTTCCGTCAATCTCTTCCTGTACATTACAACAATGAGCAGGCTTTTTAAACGTCTGCATCTCAATGGGCTTCATTTCTGCCCCGGTGTTTGTTTTAAACATGGATGCCAAGGTTGCCAATGCATCTGCCATCTGATTTTCTTCTCGGGGCAGGTAATTGAAGCTAACCTTTTCGAACTCTTTGGTGAGCTCTTGGATCAATTCGTGATATTTGACCAACTTCGGGTCCCTGGTTTCCCATTCCCCGCGCAATTGGTAAATGACTAAGGACGAATCTCCGAACACTCGAAGTTCCTTAACCTTTCTCTCGATGGCTGAGTTCAGTCCCATGATGCAAGCTTCGTATTCAGCTATATTGTTTGTGCAGAAGAATTCCAATCTGCTGGTGAAAGGATAATAGACGTCCTTAGGAGAAATTAGCTTTGCCCCTATCCCATGTCCGAGGGCGTTGGAGGCTCCATCGAAGTAAAGTTTCCATGACTTATCATCTGAAACCTCTTCTTCGGTTGTAATGCACATCAAGTCTTCGTCTGGGAAACTAAAGTTCAATGCCTCATAGTCATCCGAAGCACGACTAGCTAGGAAATCTGCTACGGCACTCCCCTTCACGGCTTTCTGATTAACGTATACGATGTCGAATTCGGATAAGAGCATCTGCCATTGGGCCATCCTTCCCGTTAGTGCTGGCGCTTCCATTAGGAACTCCAATGGGTCTAGCTTGGATATCAACCAGGTAGTATGGTACAACATGTACTGTCTAAGCCGCTTGGTAGCCCAAACTAGAGCACAACACAGCTTTCAGATTTGGCGGGTACCGCGTTTCGCAATCATTGAATTTCCGCTTAGGTAATAGATGGTTTGCTCCTTTTTCTTGACTCATCGTGTTGCCCAAAGACGCATCCCATTGAATTCTCAAAGACGTTAAGTAGAGAATTAGTGGTCGACCAGTCTTGGTGCGACTAAAATTGGAGCATTTGTCGTACTTTTTGATCTTTTCTAGGGCTCTTTGACATTCTTCATCCCACACGCCAGATTATTCTTTCTAAGAAGTCCAAGACCGGGTCGCATTGGTTGGTTAATTGGGAAATGAAACGAGAGATATAATTCAGCCTCCCAGAAACCGCGGACTTCCTTCTGCGCGTGCGGGGTGGTGAAAGGTCTGGATGGCTTTCACTTTATCCGGATCAATCTCAATCCCTCTTCTGCTTACCACGAATCCTAGGAGTTTTCCAGAAGTAACGGCGAAGGTACACTTGGCAGGATTGAGTATCAGTTGGTACTTCCGTAGTCTTTGGAATAGTTTTCTCAAGTTTTGTAGGTGCTCTTCCTCTGTTCGGGATTTGGCAATCATATCATCCACGTATACTTCTATTTCTTTGTGCATCATGTCATGGAAAAGAGTCACCATTGCTCTTTGGTATGTTGCCCCTGCATTCTTTAGACCAAACGGCATCACTCGATAACAAAAAGTCCCCCACATGGTTATGAATGTGGTCTTCTCCATGTCGTTAGAGTCCATCTTTATCTGGTTATACCCTGAGAAGCCGTCCATGAAGGAAAACCATGAATGTCTGCGGTGTTGTCAACCCAGCGTGTCAATATGTGGTAAAGGGAAGTTGTCTTTAGGGCTGGCTCGGTTCAGATCCCTATAATCTACACACATCTGAACTTTCCCGTCTTTCTTTGGTCTTGGTACAATGTTTGCAACCCATTCGGGGTATTTGGCTACCTCCAAGAATCCAGCATCAAATTGCTTTTTCACTTCTTCTCGGATCTTTAACAACATATCTGGTCTCATTCTCGAAGTTTTTCTTTGTATTGGTTTGCACTCCAATTTTGTTGGCAATTTTGCACCACTATGTCGGTATTCAACCCTGGCATATCTTGATAAGTCCAGCGAAGACATCCTTGAATTCTGAAGTAGGGCTATCAGTTCATGCTTGGTTTTTGAGGAAATCGTCGTTCCTACTTTTATTTCTTTTCTCTCTTCTTCAGTCCCCAAGTTGACAATTTCTGTTTCTTCTTGGTGGGGCATGATCTGCCTTTCTTCGTTGTCCACCATTCTCTTTAACTCTTAGGGACCTCAATTTCTATCTCATCATATCCTTCCTCAATTCCTCTCGAGACCTCGGGGCATTCAAATTCACTCGAGATTGGATCGGTATTATTCATATCGTCAATCATGAGCGACCTGCATTAAATGAGAATGAATTGTATTGGGAAAGAGACGGCTTTATATGAAGGGAATGAATATGAAGAATGCATGAATGAAATAAATGAAACTTTGGTCATTTTTAAGAAAGTGGGGATATTTTCATTTCAATCAAAAAGTTAACATAGGTGCCCCGTACAAGAGATCCCCATTGTTTATGGGCAAAAACAAAAGGTTGATTCGGAGCATTACTCTGATCTATTCCTAAAAACTACAGGTAGATCAATGCAGCTCCAGTTATCGAGTGTTTCCCCGGGACGACAAGGGCGGATGTTAGTCAACATTTTGCTGCCTCGGTCCTTTTCAGCTATCATGTTGATGTACATCCCTTCAAATGATTCACTTTGAGTACTTCCTCCCTGGTTAAGTTCCTCATTTTTCTCCATTGCCTCTCCAATATCTTGACTGGTGGTAGAACCCTCCAGGAGACAAAAGTGGTTTTCAAACTAGGAAAGGACATCAGTCTCCATGGAATGTCTTCTCCTTTAGATCCGGCTTTTCTTTGTTGTTCCTCCTTACTCTTATATTCCTCTTTCTTACATTTGGACACTTGGTTGGTAACCCACCTGAAACGATCCTTCTTGGTTATCATATTCTTGGGTCTCGGGTTTCCTTGTAATTTCTTTGACCCTTTTCCTATTTTGGCTCCTCGGCCCCCGAGAGTTTCTGCGACGGTCATCTTGGTACAATTAGATAACCTGGGGTAGGGGATCCGACTTCCCTCAAACGAATGTGGCATTTACTAGTTCCAATGCTCGGAACGAGCATTCCATGATATCTTCATCATTTTGAATGTAGGGGCGTCGATGTCACTAAAGCAACAAATTCTTGCTCTGCGTCTCATCGTGACCAATTTGCCTTCGACTACAAATTTTAATTTTTGATGCAATGATGATGGGACAACTCTGCGGAGTGGATCCACGGTCTTCCCAACAAGCGCTGTAAGATGGTTTTATGTCCATCACCACAAAATCGATCACATATTGGTTGGTCCGATCAATAGGGCACCTCAATTTTCCCCATTGTTCCTTTTTGCGTACCATCAAAGGCTCTTACCGAGTTGTGGCGGGGCTTTAGGTGCGAACCATCTATTGGTAATTTTGCGGGGGGATACCATAGGCAAGACATTTAATGCTGACCCGTTGTCGATCAAGATGCGCGTGGTAATACATACCTTTTTGCGGTGGGTAGTGATGTTAAGGGCTTTGGTAGACCCCATTCCTCCCTCCGGGATCTCATCATCACTGAACGTGATATGATTATAGGTAGTAATATGCCCCACTATCATGTCCAGGTTTGATAAAGAAATGTCCTGGGGCACAAAAGTTTGATTCAGCACTTTTAATAGCGTCTCCGATGCTTTTTCGAACTCAAGAGTAATTCCAAAGATTGTGATCCCGGCCGGTTGCTTTCGTAGTTGTTCCACTACGCTGTACTCGCTATGTCTCAAGAACTTTAGAAATTCTTTGGCCTGGGCCTCAGTTACCGGCTCATTTATCTTTGGGGGAGGTTCTTCTCCAAATATCTGCGTAGGGCTAACTGTTGTACTCTTCCCCTTATCTTTTTCAGCCGCTTTCAAAGCCTCGGAGGAATAACATCGACCGCTCCTTGTGAAATGGCCTGCCTCACCAACGTTCACATCGTTCTGGCTTTGTTGGTCTTTCAGCGTAGGCTCTTTTACCTGATCGTGTTCTGGTTTTTCTGGCATGGTCACATTTACAGCATAATTCCAGGGAGTTTGTCGTATATCTTTGAATGGGAATGGAGATGGTGCTGAAATGATGATCTTGGGACTTATTTTGCTGGTTTCTCCTTGGGAGACACCTGCATTCCCTGGCCTGGGAGAGATGATAAAAGGTCTATCCTTCCCGTATTTAGTTTTGGGGCTATCCGTCATGTGTACGTCCGACCCCTTCTTCCCCATGGGCTCCTCGAAGAATTCTATTTGTTTTTCATTCATCAATTTCTGCACCAATTTCTTGAACTCGTCACATTCTTGGATATCATGCCCTTCAGTCTGGTGGAATTCGCAATACTTTCCATATTCCTTCTGCCTTGTTATCATGCCTTTGTCGATCACACGAGCCATGCATAACTGTTGAAATACCCACCGTAAAGGAGACTTGATTTCTGACACGTCATCATTTATCCTCCTGGTAAAGCATTCTTCGATGACATTTACCCCTCTGCTCCCACGATTAGGCAGCGGGTTGTTGGCTACACTCGGTTCTTCAAACTTCAATATCCCGGAATCGATTAAGTTCTGCACAAGCTTTTTGAAGGCAAGGCAGTTCTCAGTGGGATGTCCAGGGGTACCGCCGTGATAGTATGGTCGGACCATGTCTGCTTCATACAACTTGGAATAAAGTTCTGAGTACGAAACAGGTAGGGGAGTGAAAGTTCTCCTCTCTTTCTCTTTTCTGGTGACTCTCTCATCTCTTTGATTCGAGTTTTGTGTTTTTCCCACAGGTGCTTGTGGCTGTGAGACTGTGAAGTTCTTCGGGGCGGTATAGGTGCTGGTGGTGTTTACTTCATTTCTCTTGTTATACTTTCGAGACCCTTTCCCACCATCAATTCTACCGCTCTTAATTGCCAGTTCGAGGGACTCCCCAGTCATGATTAAGTCGGCAAAGCACTGCGTTGTGTTATTAATGAGGCGATCAAAGAGTGCCCCTTTCAGAGTATTGACAAATAATGGCGTGATTTCATGCTCCGGAATGGGTGGCTGGATTTGGGCGCCACTTCTCTCCATCTTTGGGCGTATTGCGCAAGCTTTCGTTGGACTTTCGCCCCATATTTTCTAACATAATTCGCTAGGGTCATGTCATTTACATGTTTGTATTGCTCAAGTAAATGCTTTTGATAGATCTTTCCATGTCTTAACATTTGCCTTGCTCAACCGAGTGTACCAACGTAACGCCGCTCGATTAGACTATCCCGAAACAATGGATCAAGTAACTTTTCGTCCTTATGGTAGGCCGCCATTTTTCTACAAATATATTGTTTGTGTGCGAGAAGGACATGTGGTTCCATCGTATTTATCGAACTCTGGCGTTTTAAATTTTGGCGGTAGGACAAGATCAGACACCATACTTAAGTCGCTAGCGTCATTTCCTGATTCTTCATTTGATTGTAACACTTTAAATTTTTCCTCCATGAGACGAAATCTTTCCTCCCACCTTTTTTTCTACCTCATTTCTGATTCTTTCGACCATGTTCAGGTCCGCACTTCTTCTTCATAGAGTGCTTGAAGATCGAGGGGTTGAGTCTCGGTGCCCCTACTTGAAAGCTAGAAGACATTCCCGCAGGTCAATATACACCTTCCTAGCCTGGTTTGGTGCAGTTGGTTGAACCTTGTAGTGAGCGGGGTACCTTCGGCTCTTGAACATTTTCTCCTTCCACTCTTTTTCCAAGACTCTTTGCCAAAGAATGCGGTTATGTCGATACTATAGATGTTTGCGATTGCATAATCCCGATCACTAAGGCTTCTTCGGGCCTCTTCAAGCCATGTCTCGAGCTCTCTTTGCCCTCTTTCTAGACTGATTATCCTTTCTTCTATGAGCTTTCTTTGTAGCCGGGTAAAGTATGGGTGATGAATGATTGCGGGTTAACTACACACAACGCCACGATATTCATATTGTTAATATGGGTGCAAAAAATAAATGCATGTATAATGATGCGAATGTTATGATGCAAATGCAAGAATGTATGCAGATAAGGTATCGATTCACTGGTAATCACCCTTTTGAACTACTTCCACGGAATTAAAGGGTCTTGATTACAACAAAGTTCGTGTTACAAAGTAAAGATCCTTAGTACAAAAGATCTAATTACAACACAGAGTCCTATAGATAGGCTCTAGCTCTATCTCCTAATTTTCCAATTGCCCTGAGCAGCTTGAGGAACCTAGGAGCTTCTTCCATTCTGGGGCTATGAAAGGTCGGAGTGTCTCGGCCTCGACACCTAAATCATTCACATGCTGGCGACTCATTTGTATGTCCACCATTAGGTTTTCGTAATCACCGGTCTCTGTCTGTACCATTCGAGCGGCTTCGCGTAGTCTCTTTCGCCAATAGGTGTCCCCTCCGGCTGCAGCCTCCTCGAACACATTAATTCTTTCCTTGTAATCCTCAACCTTGATTGCTTGAGGACCCAATTCGTGCTTGTAACACACCCACTTCGGCGTTCTCTTTCTTGCAGCTCGTGAAGTTATTCTGTGGCAAAGACATTCGAAGTGAGTGTTCGACTTCCGCCACCTTTCCTTTTAATTCGCCATTTTGACTTTGGCTTTGCTCCAGCCTTTGAATAGTGTCATCGTATAGTTTTTGCATTTCTAACAGTCTATTTCGACTACTCATGGATTTTCTTTTCCATACGGCGACGCTTTCTCTCTCATGATGGATAGCTTGTTTTCCCTTACTGATTTCTTGCCTGAATCTTTCTTTCTCTTGATCAATGGCCTTCTTGGCGGACCGTTTTTCTTCCTCCATAGCCAAACGGCAGCTTTCTATCTCTTTCTCGATCGCTCTCTTGTTGATTTCTCGTTCTTCTTCCACCAAACGGATGTCGTTCATTCTTTCTCTTTCCACAGCTATGAACTGACTCCGACCGGCCTTCTGTATTTTTGCTTGTAATAGAAGGGCATCTTTTTGATAAAGAGTGTTCTTGTCGCTCAAATCTGCATTTAATTTCTTCAATTGCCTAATGATCCCGTCCCACTCGTCAACCTCTAAGCTTGCCTTATAGAGTTCGCTCGCATGTCGGGTCTGTTGGATGTCCATTTTCCTTTTAACTTCTTCGAGTTCATTCCTTAAGATGTCGTTTTCAGACGGCGGTACCACCACCTTGTAAGCTCTTCGAGTGACACTGCTGGTCCTTGATCGATTCGGGAATCACATTATTAACCTCAAACGTCTCTAAAGATCGTAATCTGGGGTAGTCATGTGCTCGGTATCTCCTTCCACCCCGATCCGATAACAATGATCCCAGCCCTCATGATGGTGCGAATTTTTCCTTTGAACTCCCCTTTGAAAAGAAATTTAGTTTGGCTTAATCCCGGTATTGGGAATGAACTGCCGTGATCCGAACTGCCGAGACACTAAAAGCGAAGCTACGACGATCCCTCCATGCAATCCTAACATCATCGCCCGGTTGAAATCCCCACAATCAGTATAGAAAATAATTAACTTTACCGAGCCATGGGACCCTCCATGCTATGTCTTCATCTTGAATGTTTCTCAAGAAACGGGTCCACATTTTTGTTTTCAAATCCTCTCGCCATTCATTTGCTAAGTATTCTCGTAAAGGCGAAAAACCTTGGAAGGATATCCCGGCGGGACCCTCGTCGGCGTCTTCCACATGTGACTCTGAATCCATACTTGTAAACAGTGTGTGCGCATCCTCAAAACGTCCTTCTTCATGTTTCCGCTAGCATTTAAGGAAATGAAAGTCTCGACCAAGATTCTTTGGTACGGGTTTGCTTTCCGTTTCACTCGCTCAAACAAATCCAGAATGGCTATGTCAATGTTCCCGAGTACTCTGGGAAAGATCACCAAGCCATATATTCCTAAAGCGAATAGGTCCATTTTCTTTGCCTCGTCTGGATGTGTCGGTATAATGTCCCGAATACTTTCCCATGCAAAGACTGTATTATCTCCTCGGACCTGAAGGAGACCATTAACCCAATCGTCACTCATCCCCGCAAATGTTTTAAGTTTCGCGGTGTAATTCTGATTCCTCGGAGGTTTCGCGTAGATCCAATCTTCCTGAATATTTTTCTGGTTAAGTAAAGCAGTGTATTCTTCTACCGTAGGCATCATGTCCTACCCATTGAAGGTGAAGTAGCAAAAAGCCGGATTCCAGAACTGGACTATAGCTCGGAGTAGGGGCTGGTTAATCCGAACATATAACAGCTGTGCGATGTCGCCATAACTATTGCAAAACAAGTCTTGTAGTCTTCGGTCACATCTTTCCCAAATGCTTTGAAGATCCCATAAGTCGTTCTGTTGGAGACTCACATAGGTGTATCCAGCTATTACGCGTTCGTTCGGCAAACTGTCCCCTTGGATTTTCTAGTTGACCTCTGACCAATGTCTGACTGACAAATTAAGCTCTTCTTTCCTAAGACACATTTTTTCCATGGTGAAAGACTTTCTGATCAGGCAAACCACTTGATCCAGTACCTTTATGTGATGCAAATGCAATGATGTATGAGAAAAAACAAAAGCGAAAAGAAAACAAGTCAGTACCAGATAAAATTGATAAATATATAAATAAAAGGACAAAATTAAACAGAATAAACACACAAAACAACCCTATTTATCCCGTCTAAAACACCTAAGGTTATTCGTATGGCTCTAACAGGGTGGGTTTCTATGTTCTCTACATGCAGTGTTCGTGCTAGGAGGTACCCGAATTGTCCTTGCTGTCCTCTACTAAGAGTAGCAAGGCCCCCGATCATCACCCATTATAGGCTCCTTTCAACGGGTTCAATTTGGGGGGACCCATTCGCTTATGCCCGTACGAAGGAACGATATCCTTACGAAAGCATAAGGTACTCGAGCCCCGAAGGTACTTGCTAGGCCCATACGGGAGAACGATATCTCCACGAAAGCATTAGCGTTTTCCCCCCACTTAAAAAGACGGGTTTATATGCCATATTTTAAATGCGTTAAAATAAACGCGCAATTATGACCGAATGTTAATTTAATAGTCACTTTAATCCGGAACTGCTAATATTAGTAAAGCGGTAATTATTTTAAAAGCTTGACTCTCATTTGTTTTTTTCGAAAAAACAAAAAATGTCCCCAGCGGAGTCGCCATCTGTAGCGATGTCCTTTTTTGTTTTATCGCTAAAATAAAAACGTGGGTTTTCGAAGGTGTTTGTGAATCTTTTGGATATAAAATATTTATTCCGTGGGGTTTTAAAAGACACCGCATTAAAAAAAATGGAGTCGCCACCGGCCACTTAGGTAGGCCGGACACCATAAAACCAGAGATTCAAAAAGATTGGGTTCGGGAGTCGGTTACGGATGGGGAAGGATTAGCACCCCCACACCGCCCAAAATTGGTACTTTAATAATTACCGCTTTATTAATATTGGATTTTCCAGATTAAAGTGACGATTATTTTAAAATTCAGTCATAATTGCGAATAAATTTTAAGGGCCCCGTTATCCGAGAATAAACGCCCAACCACTATCACTACGCTCGACATCGACCCGTTTTTACGCTCGGATAAAAGGGCACCGTGATTAACAATTTATATCTCGATATGCAATCTTAGTGGCAAAAATATAAAACATGGCAAAATATTTAAATGCAATAAATATTGACATAATGTAATACTAATCTAACATAAATAATATACTAGACTAAAACATGCATATATACATATTAATCTAAATAATAGATAAAAACAACTTTAACAAGTCAGAATAACAATGCATAAATAATTACGTATATAGACGAACAAATATTTCAAAAAGACATACATGCTAGTAATAAAACATATTTCAACATATATGGAACAATATATTATACATAAAAGAAGACACACTAACACGTAACCTAAAAGCCAAGAAAACATACAATACGTACAAAAATACAAGAACATGTCGTTTACGAGTCAAATAGAACATAACATGCTTTAATACGAATAACCGGATAAAAATATATAATTATCGTAAGCTTAATACACATATACATTTAAACATAAAATACGAGGCATATACGAGGGACATAAAATAAAACAATAGAATACATCAACATATACGATTATAATACGAACATGAGTATTTACAAAGAAACAGGACTGAAATGAAAGAAAAATAAAAGTCAGTGGTAGAAATTAAAGAACAATAATATGTAATTTAGGGACGAAAATGCGAAACAAACAGAACCTAAAAGGATCAAAACTGTAATTAGACCAAGGGGCGGACCCAAAATGAAAAGTTCAAAAAACGCGGGATGGCTAAAGGCGTAATTTTACCATTTGAAAACTGATTGGTGTAATTTAAGGATTTGGATTACAAGATTTTAAAATATCAGGGGGACTGGGATTGTAATTATACCATGCGGCAAGACAAAAACGAAAATATTGAAAACGCGGGGGGATTAAGTGTGTGATTTACCCATTTCAAAAATAATAATAACTATAAAAAGCCTATTTTTAGACCAAAACCATTTTTTCTCCTTCTTTGTTTCATTTTCGATTTTTAATAATAACCATCTGTTCTTCATTCTCTCTCAACTATCCCATGAAACCCAGAATCCGGCGGCCAGCCGCCGCTAACCGGCGCCGGCGAGCCTAAAAAATCTACCAAAATAACCTCCGTCTCATCCTCAACATGAATCCGAGGTTGGATTCAGAGGATACGCCTATATTTGCCCTAGATCTAGGAAATACGAAACGAAAAAACCCATGTTTTAAACCCAAAACGAAACTACAAGGAGTCTCCCCTTCCCTTCAGTTCACCGTATCTGGCTTGGGGAAGCCGAAAGGCTTGTTACTGAGGAGGGAAGACCTACAAACGGCGACGGTAAGACGACTCTCCCTCTTTTTTTTGTTTTTGTTTACCTCTTTTGTATATGCATGCAAAAATAAAAAAGAGAAACGAGTATTTACTGCTGGACTTTTCTTTCGATTATCACTTGAATGGTTACAACTTTCAGTTTTTGTGTTACAAGATCTCTGTTACCACTCTCTGTTTTTTTTTGTTACCCCATCCGTTACAACTCTCCCTCTGTTACAAAAGATATTCGTTTCATATAAATGCTTCTTTGTTTTGTACAAGTTGCATCTTGCTTTTTTAGATCTGGGCTGACAACTTGTTGCTTGTTGTATTTGGCATGTTCTGAGCACGGTGGTTGAATATCGGCATGGTGGCGGTATGGGTGTTGCCGCCACGCCGACGCGTTCTCGGCCGTTAGATCAGATCTGATCTAATGGTTGAGATGGCTTGAAGGACGAACGGCCTGGATAAAGCCTCGATTTGATGAGACGGCTCCAGATCTTGCCACGTGGAGCTCCGCAGTCGAGGAGTCAGAACGCGTGGATCTTACGCGCGCGTGGGATATCAAAGCGTCCCGCGTGGACCACACGCGCGTGGCACTCGAACGGTCCATACGTGTGGAACACGCGGTGGCGATATTTTTGACTTCTTGGTTGGATCGTGGCCGTTGGATCGGATCTTGATCCAACGCCCACACCACCGCACACCATAATTGTAATTAGATAAGGTTTGGGTTTGGGCCAACCGGGCCTTGTAATTTATTTCTAATTGGACTTGGACTTCATTTTTATTTGGGTTTAATATATTTAATTTTTTTAGATTTCATTTTATATCAGCCCATTAATAATAATATAATTAGTATTATAATAGCAATACACATACATACGCAAACGTATACTTATATTATACAAACATTAATTAATATAACATTCTAGCATACGTACGTATAATCATACACATAATTGACTTAACATCTATACACATTAAACAAATACACTCGTACTAAATAGATATGTACGCGACATACATACACCCTTAATACGTATACATACATAGCTTATAATATACATGCACACACCACACCTTATATATATTAGTAACATTCATGCATATAATATAATAAATATACATGCAATACTAATATGTATTTACAAGCGAAAATGAGTGATTACACCACTTTTGGTGTAATAGCTATGGATTAAACTCCTCGAGGGGGTGCAGGTTTTGCAGCTTGCACTGCACGACGTGCATAAGCTAATGGAGTCTGACTACCCATGCAGCGTTCAAAAAAGTTTTCTAAATATGAATATAAGAATTCTTTTTTAGGTTATGTTACAATAATATTAGATGACAAATGTCGAGATTTGAACTCATATAAAATATGGAATAGATGATTATTTATGACTATTAGATCAATTAATAATCTCTTAATATAAAAATGTAAATGAGAACAGTTAGAGTTTTCACAAACGCCATTCTAACTTGTATTTTATTTTTTATTCCAATAATATAACTATAATAATATATTATATAAATAATTAAAATATGTTTGATAAAAAACTATATGACTTTGAATTTTAAAATACGGTAATATTGTCAAGAGGCACAAATTATTGGAATTTTGATCTTTTACCTCAACAGCTCATATTTGCACGGCACTATTTTCATTATTTTTAAAAAATGAAAACAGTGAAAATGCGTTTGCTATCTAATTTTTCAAGATGAATATAAACAAATAATTAAATTAAAATATAAATACTAAAATTATTATTATTATAATAAATAAATATAATTAATCAGATCAAAGTTTTAAATTCAATAAAAAAGAAAATAACGTTTATTATTTATAAAGAACAATATAAAATGTGTTTCACAAGAAATAATTATTACCAGTTTGTAATGACTAGTTTTTTATTTTCAACTTGCCTATAATTAATCCATAATGATGTAATAATTTCGTCTCTAACTTAAGTTATTTCAGCAGTTTGTGACATATCAAATGTGATGTGCTCCTCATTTGAACCAGAAGAAGTTGTTTCTGTGTCATCAAGTTCTTGCTCATTTCTCTTTCACCCTCTTCAAATAATTCATCTTTTTCAGCTTCCAACCTAATAAAATTATGCACAGTACAACACGCTTTCGATATGTATCGTTGTTTTCTAAGAGGATAATTGGGGATGTCTCTTAGTATAGCAAATCTTTTTTTCAACACACCAATACTTCGCTCAATCACATTATGGACAGAAGAATGTCTCATATTAAATAATTCTTTTATATCCCTTGGTTGATGCCTACCTATAAAGTCATGTGCATGGTATCTTTGTCCTCGAAACGGTACTAAAAATCCTGGTATATTTGTATATCTGACATCTACCGCATAATATTCACCTACAATTTCAACATGAAACACTTATAAATAAAATTATATATAATACACAATATTAATTAATTCACTAATATAAAAACAACAAAGCTATTAAAATATACCAGTACTTGGCATTGGAAAAAAAGTTGTTAAAACGATTACTTAATATCGCATTAACAAAAACTCTAGTATCATGAGCCGTTCTTTTCCATTCAGCACACATAAATGTAAATAACATGTCATGAGAACAAGCTACCAACATATTTTGAGAAAGGTTTTGTTTTCTATTTCAGAATGGTATATGCTTTGATGCATGAGTCCATGCATATACCTCAGTTCCATCAATAGCCCCAATACAATCTTTAATTTATAAAAGTATATAAAATTAAAAAAAACATTTAAAGTACAAATAAAATATGCTAAAATATATATGACATACCTTGAAATACGGAAATTAATTAGAATTTTTAACAATTACTGGTTGAACATCACCGCGGTCTATAGGAGAAATATTTTAGTTTCCAATTTACAGATTGAAACCATACCGATACAATTTTAGTAGAATGTTGAAACCGTTAGCTATAAGTCTTTGTGTTGTATTTTGACCAATTATAAATAAAAATATTACAATTGTTTCTTCTACTGAAACTTTTTCGTCATCTTTTAAAAGTTTATTCACCTTTAACCTATAATAAAAATTTAAAATATATGTATATTTTCATGCAAAACATTTCATAACACACCGTCGAATTTCCAGATAAAATCTCCATGATATATGCTTTGCCATCTAGTATAAAAGTTCTACATGGCATCTTAGGAGTGAATATATTTGCAGTAATCATGAACATATTTTAAAAGAACTGTCTCATCTCATCATCCAAGTCGAACGAACTTTTTGAACTAAAGCTTATACCCATTACAATTTCCTACATCATGTAACCATAAAAAATCGTTAATAATATCTCATAGTTTAATAATAATATAATAAAATATTATCGAATACTTCAAATAACCAAATGATAATTTAAAATATTATTACACCACATGAAATATGGGTCGAGAGTCGATAATTCGTATCTCTCATCTTTTGCTTTAGCAGCTTCTTCTTTGGCACTTAATATGTATGCCCACTTATCCAAAAAATTCTTTCATCTTATTCATTTTATTCACTTTGCTAGATCGACTTTCCCCATAAATCGAATTAATTTTATGTTTTTTTTTAATATTTTTCAGTCCTTTCAGCTTCTGGACTATTGCTTTCCAAGTCAACATGTATAGAACCAGATAAAAAAATTTCTTCCAAGCGCCTTTCTTCATTAGGAGATAGTGGATCTTCATTAGATAATTGTTGAAATTTCCCAGTTGCAGTTGTTGTATTGAATATTTCACTAAATAATTCATAATCTTCACAATCATGTTTTTTAAACTTTTTAAACTCTTTATTTTTCTGTAATATATGAAAAATGTGCATTAAAACAATAATATTAACTTTATTCTAAAATATTGAGGGAAAATAAAAATATGTTACCTTAAAAAATTTATCCCAAATGTCTTGTGATGCATGAACAGTATTTGATGTCACAGCCCATTTAACTCCAGTATGTTCAATTAACTCAGAAAAATGACGATACTTTGTCCGTAAGCGATTAAACTTACCCTTTAATCTGTCAATACCATAATCTACTCCAATTGCATCACACATCTCATTATTAATTTCAGCCCATATTTCTTTTTTAAAGATAGACGATTGCAATTTTCCTTCTCTAACTTTTTTAACTAAAAGTTGAATCGATACTACCTCATTCTCTTTCGACCAATCTTTCGTATCATCAATATCTTTACTCTTTCTTCCCATCTAAATTATTATTTAACACACAAGTCAAATATATAAATAAAACTATAAAATTATTCAAGAAAAAATTATTTTAGAGAACAATAATAAAACCTTATATACATATAAACTAATTATTTTTTTAACAAAGATGACATATATACGTTTAATTATAAAATATCGAGTAGCAAAACAGAAAACAGTAAATATTATGGAAATATTTAAATATCAATACTGGGCAGACATGCAAATAAGGGATTTTTTTTAATTATAAATTATAATGGTACTAAAAAATAGTCGACATTGAAAGTTTTTTTGATAATGACTATGATTTTATAACAAACAAAAATCTCATGCGTACCTCGTTAAAAAACTTACTTAAAGGGAAAAAAAGTGTAACGTACGAGCGGTAGAACGAACACAACACCAAACAACCACGATCAAAAGACCGCACAATAAACAAGACTCGAAGCTAAACAGCAACACCCCTCACCAAGAATCCACTCACAATGCAGCAGCAGACCCAATATACAAATGAAGAACGCAACATCAAGACATGCGCTAAAATGCAAACCAACTCCCAGCAAGGGTGCTTGAAGGACTAGGCAAATACAGTAAAAATATTTTTTTTCTTGTGATTTAATATTTAGTGTATAGTGTATTAATATTAACTTACTACACTTAAAATCTTAAACCTAATTTGTTAATCTTCTTTTTTCTTTGAGCCGTCAATCATTTGAGCCACCAAAAAAAGACAAGACAAGTTAAATGACAAAAATGATTCGAGCGTAAATCTACTTCAAAAACAGTACAAAACTAAATCAGGTATGAATCACATCAAAATACATGACAAATATCCTTAAACAATCGCATCCAAACATATGGATTAAGTTTTAAAAAATAATTAATCTAAACAATGAATACATATATTTGCAAATAGTAATTATAAATTTGAGAAATAAAATTAGATTTAGTTGTTTACATGAAAAAGGAAAAAGAAGAATCTAAAATTTTGATGAGATAAGAAAGCGGAGAGAGTTGATGTTTGAAGACTAAAAAAACTGATATTTAAAGAATGAAATAGGCTAAAAAGACGTCAAAATATCATTAGTAGGATTTAAACTCGGGTTAAATAAAGTTAAAATAAAAAAAACATTGTTTTCACATTTTCCAATTTCCCAAAACATTTTCACTCATTTTTATTTTTATTTTCTAAAAATCAAATTTATTTTTACAACCAAACACATTTTCTTCATTGTTTTTTTATTTTCTAATAAAATGAAAACGAAAACAGCCTCTATTCTCTTGAACCAAAGGCACCCTAAAGTTTTAAACTATTATTAAAGTTTTTAAATTTTGTAAATACTTCAAATGCTATCATTTTGAAATACATCATTTCAAAATGTTAGTACTATTTATAATTATCTTATTTTAAAAGATAAACAATTAAAATTTCATGAGTTTAAAGACTAATTATAAAATAAAATAAATGATATAAAATATGAATATTATTAAATTTATAAAAATATTAAAAAATCTGATAATATAAAATATAGAAGTATACATTAAAATAAAACAAAATGATACTTTATAGTAAGACCAAGTGTATAGACAAATTAAGGTTACGTGGAATTTAAAAGAATAAAAAACTTATTTAAGTGAGATTTAAATAAATAATTTAAACTACCAAAATCTTTTCTAAAATTCCTATTTCATATTATCTTGATATAAATTATGTCTATTTTGTGGTTTATGTTTGAGATTCTTGGTTCTCCCTTCTAACAATATCGTCTTTAAGTTCAAATTTGGATCATTTCATTAAGAGTATAATGTGTCTTGTCATTAAATTCAACCGTTGTTGTTGGTTCTATTTTTTTTTTGGATTAATACAAAAAAAAAACGAAAAACCACTATACAATCAGCCTATACCAATCAACATAATCTCCAACCATTTGCTAAAACAGAAACAGAACTATTGAGCCTAAGCTTTCCTAACAGTCTCATTCGAACATCATTCTTAATTAATTAAAAAAAAAAAACATCACCAGCTTGCTTATCTCTTGCTCTATGCAATCTGAAATTTCTTTCTTGGCATATATAATAATTCATCCCACACCAAGCCAACCTAATTATCAAGGCCAACAGAACTTTTCCATAACCATGCCTTTGAACCCAGATCAAGAACTCAAACCAAGAATTTGCATCAACAAAAACTCCTCAGGCCTGCTCAACAGCCTCCCAAACCAGGTTTATAAAGTTGCATTCCCAGAACAAATAATCTCGAGTCTCCATGCCATTCCTACACAATAAACATACATTATTCACATAACACCCCAAACATTATTAGACTCTTAGTTAGCAGTCTGTCCTGGACCATAAGCCAAGTGATAAAGGCATGCCGAGGAATCCCTAGGCTACCCCAAACAACCTTAGACCATTGGACTTTCACAAGCTTGTGTTTAAGGATCTTCCAACCTGCCCGAGCCTTATAAACCCCCTGCATAGCACCAATATGAGCTAAATCATCTCTGCTTTTCAATAACTTTTTCTAAGCCCAGCTATAGCTTTGCTTTATATCAACCTGCCAAATGATAAGCCCTTTCAACAAGTAAGCCTCCACCCAAGCAACCCATAATGCCCCTGCTTTAGTGATCAAGAGCCATAAACATTTTAAAATACACACTTTGTTCCAAATAGCCACATCCTTTATTTCAATGCCCTCTCACTCTTCGGATGACAGATTTGTACCCAACTAATTCGAGCCTCACTAGCCGAAACTTCCACCCCATGTCAAAGAAAAGTTGAACACATCTTATTCACCTGTTTGATAACCTTTAAAGGCAAAATAAAAATTTTACTCTAAAAGTTTTGAACACTAAAGAGCACAGCCTAGATAAGCTGCAAACGGCCAGCAAAATATAGCTTTTTAGCTGCTCAATTCTTTATCCTTTTTACAATTTTCCCACCAAAAGCTTGGCAATTCTGCCAAGTAAGGATTTTAGTAATTAGGGGAACCCCCAAATACTTTACTGGTAGGAAGTCAACCTTAAAATCAGCCTAGGCCACCATTTCTTGTAAATCAGCCTCACACACCCCTACACTAAACATCTCACTTTTCGAAGCATTCATCTTCAATCCAAACTTTCTGTAGAACAAGTCCAGAATATTTTGAACAGGCAACAAAAAGGAAACATTACCCTTAGTAAACACTAGAGATCATCCGCAAAGCTAATATGTGTTAGACCAATCTTCTTACACTTAGATAAAACTCAAAAACTTAGTAAACACTAATGAATAAGTAAGGAAATAATGAGGCCTCTGTCTTATCCCTTTAGCCCCAAAAAATAACCAACCAAGCCCCTATTGAGCCCAACAAAAAATCTAGAATAAGTTACACAAGCTTTAATCCAACCACATAACTTCACAGAAAAACCCAAAGTCAAGAGCACTTGAAACAAGAAATCCTAACTGACCGAGTCAAAAGCCTTTCTCAAATTAATTTTCACGGCACATTTAGCTTACATGTATTTTCTACCATAACCATTCACAATATTCTGAGCAAGCAAGACATTTTCAATCAAATCCCTCCGGGCTATGAAATCACTTTGATTTGATTTTTAACCAAATAAAAAATTGATTTTTAAAATTCTAAAAACCTTAATAATAATCAATCTACCTACATCTCAATTTTCCTCATTCAAATAATTTTTTTCATTTAAAATTAAGTTATGACCTACTTGTCTTTATTCTTATTGGCTATGATATAAGGACCCACTACTTCATTTGGGGACTTTATTCAGGCCTCTTCCCGCTTCTACTATTTTAGGTATCGTTCTTTAAAGCTTCACTTAACACTTACACAAGTTGCTTTCTTTCTCTCTTTCTCCTTGGCTTATGCAAAATCCAAGTTTGTAGAGCTTCTTATTCAGTTACTCTTGGGCCTACAATTTTGTACATACTCTCCTTCTCCCTCTTCTTTTCTGCTTTAAAAATAGGAAGAAAAAAAACTCAATCTTTTACTGATATGTTCTCTTGTTTATTGTGGTGTAATGTTAGTGCAGCTCACAAGATTTTCTGTTCAACTTTGGGCGGAGAATGGCATATATGTGTGCGGATAGTGGAAATCTAATGGCAATCGCTCAGCAAGTTATAAAGCAACAGCAAGAGCAACAACCAGAGCAACACCATCAGCTGTCGCAACAGCTTCTTGGTCTCACCCCTGTTAGTCTAAACTCATGGAGTCACCACGGCGTTTCCAACTCACCCGGTCTCGGGTACGGGTTTTCGGTCCCAGGTTTTGCTGACCTGTTTCAGGGAGATACTGGAGAAGTGTTCCAGTTCCCTAACATGGGTCATCATAATACGAGTGGGTTTCGGTTCCCGGATTTTGGTGGTGGTCCGGGTGGTGTGTTTGACACCGACGAGTGGATGGATTGCTTAATGAACAGTGGGGATTCAACGGATAGTTCAAATATGCCTTCCGGTTGTGAAGCCTGGACAAACAATGCTGGTTTTGATTTTTACAGTGCCGATCCATTTAGTGCTTGCCCGAATCGTCTCAGCGTGGCGTGTGCTACGCCATCTGATCTGAACCGAGTGATTTTCCCAGCTGAGGCGGAGAAAAATCTTAGCACTACTCTTCAACCTCAACCTCAGCCTCAGCCTCAGCTACCTACGTGGTCGCCGTCTCCTCCACCTCTGCAACTAACCGTTAAACAAACCAAAGCAAGCAGTGCACGGAGCCAGACCCCACTCAGAAACAAAGCCGCAGGGGTCTCAGTTGATTCCCCCGAGATTGAGTTGGCTCATCCGCTCGTAAAAGCTTTACTAGACTGTGCAATACTCGCTGTCTCGGAACCTGAATGCGCGATTAAATCACTGGAGGGACTACGGGAGTCGGTGTCAGAATATGGAGATCCAATTGAAAGAGTCGCCTTTTACTTTACCGATCCTCTCTGTAGCAGAGTCCCTGTTGGAGCACAGAAAAGACTGAATCTGCCTGAAACGATGTCGGAGGACTTAACTCTCTCTTACAAAGTATTGAACGACGCGTGCCCTTACTCGAAATTCGCCCATTTAACGGCAAATCAAGCGATTCTCGAAGCAACGGAGCGGGCAAGCAAGATTCACATAGTGGACTTCGGAATTGTTCAAGGAGTTCAATGGGCTGCTCTTTTGCAAGCTTTAGCGACCAGGTCAGCTGGAAAACCAACCCGTATTCGTATTTCGGGTATACCTGCCCTGATTTTGGGCTCATCTCCGGCTCCTTCTCTTTATGCTACCGGTAACCGTCTACGTGACTTTGCGAAGCTCCTGGATTTGAATTTTGAGTTCGAACCGATTCTAACTCCGATTAAGGAACTTAACGAGTCTTGTTTCCGGGTTGACGACGACGATATATTGGCTGTAAATTTCATGCTTCAATTGTATAATTTGTTGGATGCAACTCCGGTCACTGTTGAAGCAGCTCTCCGTTTGGCTAAATCATTGAACCCCAAAATCGTGACATTGGGTGAGTACGAAGCGAGTTTAAATCGAGTTGGGTTCGTGAACCGGTTTAAGAATGCATTGCGGTATTATTCGGCCGTGTTCGAATCGTTGGAACCGAACTTACACCGTGATTCACCGGAGAGGGTACAAGTTGAGAGACTGTTACTGGGTCGGAAAATCGCGGAGATTATCGGACCGGACGAAGCCGAAAACCGAAGGGAGCGGATGGAAGATAAAGAACAATGGAAGGTTTTAATGGAAAGTGCTGGTTTTGAGACGGTAACCCTTAGCCACTACGCCATAAGCCAAGCGAAAATTCTATTGTGGAATTACAACTACAGTTCTTCGTATTCTCTAATCGAATCCCACCCTGGATTTCTGTCTTTAGCTTGGAAAGAGGTGCCTCTGCTCACAGTTTCGTCGTGGCGTTGATGATGATTTCAGGGTATTCTTGGCCAGCAACGTTGTGAAATTTGCCACCTGGTAATTTTTCTCTAGCGTGGAATGGAAAACCCAGCTCAGCCTATGGTGGAAATTCAAGTGCAAATTTCCAAAATATGAGAAGTTTCTCTGGGTTATTTCCATGGTTTTATCATATCATCTTGATTTCGATCTTATTTTGTTTCCTTTGCCATTGGAGTCCTGCTTTTTCTTGAACAGTCTGGTACTTTCAGCATGACAACAAGGGGATATGGAATTCGTGGAGATTATACATGTTCCTTGGGTGTTATGGACGTTCGATTCTTATAATGTTAAGATTGTTGGGAGAAATGTAAAATTTACACAGTTTGGTTCATTAACATTCTGATATAAATAGGTTATTTTGTATCACTGTGATCAACTGCATTCTGTTTGTCTGGTTACAAGTCTCCCTTTCTCCGGTCCTAGTTGACACTTCATCCAAAACGTACGAACCCCTCTTCTTGTATCTTGTATTCCACATGGAATGGATTTATAGGTTAATGATCTTCTTTCGTTTATATAAAACATTTATTTTTAGGGGTTTGTTTTGTTTTTACAATTTACACCTCTCTAAGGTAGGAGTACATCACAGCTAACTCGCGGATAAAATCGTTTGAACTCAAATTTTTCGAAAAGAATTTACCCACGACCGCACGAGGTTCCCAAACATACTTTTTAGGCTTGATGTTCGCGTCTGTTAAGAGTTTTTTTTCCGATTCTAAGGCTTTACCTGGTATGAAGGATGTTTTTCCGATTCTAAGGCTTTGCTTGGTATGAATGATGAAATCATAGAAATAAGGAAGGATAAAAATCTTGTTTAATCAAATGGTGAAGATTCATAACTACTTTCTTACTTTAAATCTTAACCATTTGATTAATAATTTGCAATGTTATTAATTTTGGAGAAATTGATTCTTTTGTAAATTACTACATGAGTCGAAAAATATGATATTTTTGTAAATATTTAATCGGATTGATGTTTCGTTAACCCTAAATGATTTAAACTATCATTCATCTTTATAAAACTAACTTTAATCTTTATAAACTCTAATTTAGAAATCCAAATATGCTCAAATCCAGTAATCCAGTACATTAAATTGTTACAACAATAATAGTACTCAACATTTAACCATATAATTTGATCATTCATAATTGTATTAAGGTACTGTAGCGATGTTTTTTTTTCTCGCTAAAAATAGATGGGTTTGTTTTTTGTTTTGTTTTGAAAATATTTTCTTCCGCGTGGAGTTTTTATAAAACCCGCATTTTATTTAAAATTGAAGTCGCCACCGGCCACTTAGGTAGGCCGAACACCATAAAAAACCAGAGATTTAAAATTGATGGGTTCGGGAGTCGGTTACGGATGGGGAAGGATTAGCACCCCCACACCGCCCAAAATTGGTACTTTAATAATTACCGCTTTATTAATATTAAACTTTCCGGATTAAAGTGACGATTAGATTAAAATTCGGTTATAAGTGCGAGTAAATTTTAAAGACCCCGTTATTCGAGAGTAAACGCCCAACCACTATCACTACGCCTGATACTGGCCCCGTTTACGCTCGAATAAAAGGGCACCGCATTGACAAAATATATGTTCGTTATGCAAACTTAAAAACATGGCAAATATGAATAAATACCAACATAATAAAATACTAATATAACATAAATAAAATACTGATCTAAAATATACATACATAACTATTAATTTAACACATAAATAAAAACGAATCTAACACAAATAAAATATTAATATAAAACCTAAAGTTAAAAATATTAATCTAACTTATAAATAAAAACGTATCTAACATAAATAAAATACTAGTCTAAAACATACATACATAACTATTAACTTAACTTATAAATAAAACATATCTAACATAAATAAAATATTAATATAAAACATAAATTTAAAACATACTAATATAAAACATAGATAAACATACAAATTAAAAACACAATTTTAAATTAACTTCTACTTCATTAAAATATAAAAATTACAACATAAATAAAAAGAAAGAAAATATACCTAATTAGGAGCTCGAGCATTTAACCCCGATTGGACTCCACCGAGATCTACCACGACCTCTCCAAAAATATTAACTAGATCGGACCTAAAATAGGACCCCGATCGAACCGACTAGAACAGGAGACACTACCCGATCTCTGGGCTGGCCGGGAGCCTAAGCTCCCTTATTCGCCAGCCCTTGCCGATTTCTCCATGGCTTGTCTTTGCCATTTCAATCCCAATTGCAATTCATTTCCCTCTTGCAATTGCTTCTTTGCTTCCTATTTATAGAGGGGAGGAGGGTGACGTGGAGCCTTGTGCTCCACTCCCCTCCCCCCTTTTTTATTATTATTATTATTATTATTTTGCTTTTTTGCTTTTTTTTTTGCTTTTTTTTTATTAATTTATTATTATTATTTATATATATTATTACAATAATACTAAAAATACTAAAAACCCGTACAAAAATGAGTGATTACAGTTGCCCCTCTTTGCTTGTTCTTGTGAAACGAGAACAAAGCAAAGATCAAAAGCACTCATTTTTGTTTTATCTAACTAAACTTCTCTCCTTTTGACGCGTGTCTTCTTTTTCTTCTGTAGATCTTCATTCTCTCAAATAAGATGTATTCTTTCTTGTTTTGGTTGATCCACCTTGTCACTCTCGGGAAGCAAAACCTTCAAAATGGGGGTTGTTTGTTGGGGAAGCCAAACCGAGTTCTTCTTGCTACATTATTGGTAATAAGCTAATACCTAAAGAGAGTTCGACCCAATTTGCAACACCGACGAAGAGGCGGGGTCTACAAAATTCGATCCATTTGCAACACCGACGGCGAGGAAGCAAAGACCGATAGGTGAAAGTTACGATGTCCGATCCAGCTACAACTCTGACGAAGAGGCAAGATCAGAAAACTGATAATTTTTCTTTTTCTTTTTTTTTTTTTTTTTTGCTTTTTTCCATTTTTTTCTTATTTTCTTTTTTTTTTTTTCTCTTTTTTCTCTTTTTTCTTCTTTTTCTTCATTTTTCATTTTTTGCTTTTTTTCCATTTTTTTCTTTTCTTTTCTCTCTTTTTTCTTTTTTCTTTTTTCTATTTTTCTTTGATTTTTTTTCTTTTTTTCTTTTTTTTATTTGTTTTCTAGCTACAACATTAATAAAGAAAACTTGAAAATCAGTAAAGTTGGATCTATCACGGAGAAACAGAAATATTAACTGGAACCCTACTACACCATCAGCGGATAAGTAGGACAGCAGCAACTGGGACCTAGCCACTCCATCAGCGGAGGACTGGATCGGATAATGATGACCTGGAACCGACTACACCATCGGCGGAGAGAGAGATCGAGGACGACGGGAGCTTAGACCCGGTCACTCCATCAGCGGAGGAGGATGGATTGGACAATTACGACGACTGGAACCGGCTACACCATCAACGGAGAGCGGGATCGAGGACGGCGGGAGCTTGACCCGGTCACTCCATCGGCGGAGGATTGGATTGGACAATGACGACTTGAAACGGCTACACCATCAGCGGAGAGCAGGATCGAGAGGACGCGGGAGCTTGGACCCGATCACTCCATCGGCGGAGGATTGGATTGGACAATGACGACTTGGAACCGGCTACACCATCGGCGAGAGAGCAGGATCGAGAGGGCGGCGGGAGCTTGGACCCGGTCACTCCATCAGCGGAGGACTGGATTGGACAATGACGACTTGGAACCGGCTACACCATCAGCGGAGAGCAGGATCAGAGGACGACGGGAGCTTGGACCCGGTCACTCCATCAGCGGAGGACTGGATTGGACAATGACGACCTAGAACCGCTACACCATCAGCGGAGAGCGAGGATCGAGGGCGGCGTGAGCTTGGACCTAGCAACTCCATCAGCGGAGAGCAAGATTTGATAGTGACGACCTGAAACCGGCTACATACATCATCAGCAGAGAGCGGGATCTGAGGGCGACGAGAGCTTGGACCCGGTCACTCCATCAGCGGAGGACTGGATTGGACAATGACGACCTGGAACCGGCTACACCATCAGCGGAGAGCAGGATCAGAGGACGACGTGAGCTTGGACCCGTCACTCCATCACGAGAGGCCGGATTGGACAATAACGACTGGAACCGCTACACCATCACGGAGAGAGCGAGGATCGAGGGCGACGGGAGCTTGGACCCGCCACTCCATCGGCGGAGAGCAAGATTTGATAATGACGACCAAACCGCTACACCATCGGCGGAGAGCGGAACCGAGGGCGGCGAGCTTGACCCGGTCACTCCATCAGCGGAGGATTGGATTGGACAATGACGACCTGGAACCGGCTACATCATCAGCGGAGAGCAGGATCAGAGGACGACGTGAGCTTGGACCTAGCAACTCCATCGGCGGAGAGCAAGATTGGACAATTACGACCTGGAACCGGCTACACCACCATCGGCGGAGAGCAGGATCTGAGGGCGACGAGAGCTTGGACCTAGCAACTCCATCAGGGGAGAGCAAGATTTAATAATGACGACCTGAAACCGGCTACACCATCAGCGGAGAGCGGAATCTGAGGGCGACGAAAGCTTGGACCCGGTCACTCCATCGGCGGAGGATGGATTGGACAATGACGACTGGAACCGGCTACATCATCGGCCGAGAGCGAGGATCGAGAGGACGACGTGAGCTTGGACCTAGCAACTCCATCGGAGAGCAAGATTGGACAATTACGACTGGAACCGGCTACACCATCAGCGGAGAGCGGGGATCGAGGGCGGCGAGAGCTTGGACCCGGTCACTCCATCAGCGGAGGATCGATTGGACAATGACGACACGGAACCGGCTACACCATCGGCGGAGAGCAGGATCGAGGACGACGAGAGCTTGGACCCGGTCACTCACTCCATCGGCGGAGGACTGGATTGGACAATAACGACACGAACCGGCTACACCATCACGCGGAGAGAGCAGGATCGGCGGCGACGGAGCTTGGACCCGCCACTCCATCGCGGAGAGCAAGATTTGATAATGACGACCAAATCGGCTACACCATCAGCAGAGAGCGGAATCTCGAGGGCGGCGAGAGCTTGGACCCGGTCACTCCATCACGGAGGATCGGATTGGACAATGACGACCTGGAACCGGCTACATCATCAGCGGAGAGCAGGATCAGAGGACGACGTGAGCTTGGACCTAGCAACTCCATCAGCGGAGAGCAAGATTGGACAATTACGACCTGGAACCGGCTACACCATTAGCGGAGAGCAAGATCTGAGGACGACGATAGCTTGTACCTGGCCACTCCATCAGCGGAGGACTGGTTCGGGCGATGAAAGTTGATAAATTCATTTTGATTCATTCATTTTTTCTTCACTTTTACTTTTTTTTTTCGACTTTTCAATTTTTTTAATTCTTCTTTTTTTTTTTCTTTTTTTTACTTTTTTTTTTCGACTTTTCAATTTTTTTAATTCTTCTTTTTTTGATAATTTTTCTTTTTTCTTGAACTGTACAAGGAAGTAAGACTCGAAAATAGGTCTGGTTGCACTGTCAGCAGAGAAACAAGACCTAAATAGAAATTTGATCTGCTTGGGGAAGATTCGGATCTGTTGTACCATCAACGGAGAAACGAGATCTTCAGGATGTCTATATTGTTGCACCATCAGCGGTAAAACAGAATCTGAAAATTGTTGGCCTATCAACAATGACGAAGGCAAGATCCGAAAAGGCTACTACACGCCGCTCTCATCTTGGCGGAGAGGTATGACCTACGATGAAAAAAATATTAATTAGTAAATGTTCACAAAATTTGTCATTTGTTACCTTTTATTGATGTTTCAAAGCATCCTCTTTGTGTTTGGTCTCCTCCAAGACTAAAGTTGGATGTCGTGTTGTTTCCCACGGTGAGGATGTTCGGTCTCTTTTTGAACCTTTTTGTAAGCAAAAATGCATGAATTTTATGCCTAAATGCATGTGTCTATTCTAAATGCAAGGTGACTTTAGTGTATGCACTGAACATAGATGTGTGACGTATGCAAAATGCAAGATGAATGCAACTAAATGCATGAATTTGATATGATTTTTTTCGATCCTCAAAGGGATGCCCCTGACTCCTCACTCGTCCCGTCAGGATCTTGGTTTTTGGTATGTGACGGTGCCCCAACCTCAACTTGGGTTCGATCAGTCATCGGGTGCATGCCCCAACATTTTATTCATCCCTATGCCATCGTCTAAAATGTTCTTGAATTTGACACTTTGAGTGTGGATTCTGTTGCCCTCTAGGTTGGGTTTATAAATTGTGTTGGTTCATGGTAGCTTATTATTTTTGATTGGGTGCAATTTTGCAGACTGTGGTCAAAGATGCAAGAGTTTGACTCGGCAATGAAGGCTGAACCTTGGCAAAGAATGCCCCATGACTGGGACCTTGTTAGAGGCACACTATTTGTAAAAGATGTGGGGGTGCTTTTGGACATGCCCCAAGATCAAACTTTTGTAAGAGGCTTTGTAAGGTGCTAGATCGACCATCTTTGTTGTATTTAATGGGGCAACCCGAGGATTAATTTTATTATTCTGAAAATGAATGCATGCAAAATGTGTCCTAAATCGATGCAATGCAAAATTAAGATTGTGATGATGTTGTGCAATGATGCAGGTGAGCTCAGTGCGATGAGAATAAAACGAGTTAGTACCAAATAAAATGATTAAATAAAACAAATGATAAATATAACAAAAATAGAGTAATAAAAACTGTACATAAACAAGAAATAAGGCACCAGAGCCTAAATAGGGTAACCACTAATCGGGCAGAGTTTCACATGGCTCTAAAAGGTTGGCTTCTACGGCTCACTATATGCAGATTTTGGTGCTAAGAGGTACCGAATTGTCCTTGTTGTCCTCTACTAAGAGTAGCAAGGCCCCGGTCATCACCCATTATAGGCTCCTTTCAACCGGGTTCAACTTCGGGGGACCCATTCGCTTATACCCATAATGAAGGAACGATATCCTCACGAAAGTATAAGGTACTCGAGCCCCGAAGGTACTTGCTAGGCCCATACGGGAGAACGATATCTCCACGAAAGCATTAGCGTTTTCCCCCCACTTAAAAAGAACAGGTTTATATGCCATATTTTAAATGCGTTAAAATAAACGCGCAATTATAACCGAATGTTAGTTTAATAGTCACTTTAATCCGGAATTTTTCGATATTAATAAAGCGGTAATTATTTGAAAAAAGCTCGACTCTCATTTGTTTTTGAAAAAACAAAAAATATCCCCAGCGGAGTCGCCATCTGTAGCGATGTTTTTTTTTTCTCGCTAAAAATAGATGGGTTTTTATTTGTTTTGAAAATGGAGTCGCCACCGGCCACTTAGGTAGGCCGGACACCGTAGAAAACCAGAGATTTAAAATTGATGGGTTCGGGAGTCGGTTACGGATGGGGAAGGATTAGCACCCCCACACCGCCCAAAATTGGTACTTTAATAATTACCGCTTTATTAATATTAAACTTTCCGGATTAAAGTGACGATTAGATTAAAATTCGGTTATAAGTGCGAGTAAATTTTAAAGACCCCGTTATTCGAGAGTAAACGCCCAACCACTATCACTACGCCTGATACTGGCCCCGTTTACGCTCGAATAAAAGGGCACCGCATTGACAAAATATATGTTCGTTATGCAAACTTAAAAACATGGCAAATATGAATAAATACATTGCGATAAAAATATGAATAAATACCAACATAATAAAATACTAATATAACATAAATAAAATACTTGATCTAAAATATACATACATAACTATTAATTTAACACATAAATAAAAACGAATCTAACACAAATAAAATATTAATATAAAACCTAAAGTTAAAAATATTAATCTAACTTATAAATAAAAACGTATCTAACATAAATAAAATACTAGTCTAAAACATACATACATAACTATTAACTTAACTTATAAATAAAACATATCTAACATAAATAAAATATTAATATAAAACATAAATTTAAAACATACTAATATAAAACATAGATAAACATACAAATTAAAAACACAATTTTAAATTAACTTCTACTTCATTAAAATATAAAAATTACAACATAAATAAAAAGAAAGAAAATATACCTAATTAGGAGCTCGAACGACGAACCCCGACTGGACTCCACTGAGATCTACCACGACCTCTCCAAAAATATTAACTAGATCGGACCTAAAATAGGACCCCGATCGAACCGACTAGAACCGGAGACACTACCCCGATCCTGGGCTAGCCGGGAGCCTAAGCTCCCTTATTCGGCCAGCCCTTGCCGATTTCTCCATGGCTTGCTGCCATTTCAATCCCAATTGCAATTCATTTCCCTCTTGCAATTGCTTCTTTGCTTCCTATTTATAGAGGGGAGGAGGGTGACGTGGAGCCTTGTGCTCCACTCCCCTCCCCCCTTTTTTATTATTATTATTATTATTTTTTTGCTTTTTTGCTTTTTTTTTGCTTTTTTTTTATTAATTTATTATTATTATTTATATATATTATTACAATAATACTAAAAATACTAAAAACCCGTACAAAAATGAGTGATTACAGGTACTATATATATTCTAATAATAAACATGTATTTTGAGTATGCGTGTGAGATAGTAACACTTGCCGGTAAACTAATTGTAAACGATGAACAAAACGGGTTAAAAATGTCAATATTTTTTCTATTTCCGGGGTTGTTTAAACAGTAAATAGCTTAGTTTCGATTAAGAAGATCTTGAGTTAGAGACTTTGTATATGCAAAAGATTCTGTCAAAAAATCCATCCACCAAAATCAGATGTGTTAAACGAGTTCGATCCAAATTAATTTTTTACCATCTACTTTGATATCAAGCTTTCAACCTTTTAGACTGCTCCTATCCTACAAGTTTTCCTTTGCTGTCTTATTTGGATGGAAAAAGGACTTCGAATTTGCATGTGGGGTGGTGGTTGCCATCCCTGTCTAATCTTACTTTTCTTTCTTTCTCAGTCTAGGGGGCTTTATATCTGTTCGTTACAGATTTCATGGCTGTCATTTTCATCCCCATGAAACCTTAAATCTCTTCTAATCATTTTAAATAGGACCCCTCAACTTGGGTTATGTAAAGGTCCAAAATATGGTGGAATGGTTCCCTGTTGTCACTGAGTAGCTTGCTAATCGACTAAAGTTGGTCACACCAAAAACTCCAATTTGTCTTCATTACTGTCTTTTAAGCCACCGTTGATCTCTATGTATATGTAAAAATAATATACATATAATATGTATAGGAAGAACTCTCCAGCAACTTTGTCCTCTTCTATGCAAATTTCTTTAGAAGTTAGGCCACAAATGCTCGGCGATCAGCTTCAGGACTTTCACAAGTTCTTCCACATGTCCAGAAAATCCAAAGAGCATGGACCAGAAAATAGGAAAAAAAAATCCTTGGAAAAAGCTTGGGTTGTTAGATGGAAAATTATTACCCTTCTGGAAACTGATATGGATTATGAAGTGGAGAACCAAATTCTGCATTTCCATACAGAGAATTACAAATGAAGTGAATCCATTTTTGAACAAAACAAAATATCACTAACGGGTTGGGTTCAATTTTGTTAAATGAAAGATACGTTTTTGGGTTATGTTTTTTTAGCCCTCGGTCTTCCTCGTCCCAAACTATAATATTTATTTTAGACTTAATTAGAAAATAAGTGTTTAAACTATACTTTTTTAAATAGGTATTTAAAATTTTATTTTGTTACTAAAATTTTCAAAATAGTCCTAAACCCAAACACACAAATTCCAAAATTATCGCCGCCAATAGCCTCACCGGATCTCACCACCACCGTTGTCGGAGTCTTCTGCCCATTTTCCCTAACTACCTATCGTTGATAACCGACTACATGATTAAGAGACAATTTTTATGAGATAGAGATAGTACCAAATTTGTTTTTCTGCATGTAATGTTTAAAGGGGATTTGGCGGAGGAAATCTCCTTTACTAGCCAAAAATTTGAGTTTATATAATTATTTTTTTTGAACAATTTCTAATTAGGAGAGAGAAAAAGGAATTTTGCTCCTACTAAATTTTGAAACCACAACTTAAGGGAATGGGATGGTATCAACTGAAAGTTTTAACCACCTGTTCTAAAATTTGTTGACAAGTTTATGTAAGTTCTAAATTATTTGAATTTTTTAAATTCATCGTAAATCTCTTTTACAGTAGCCACTAATAAGTTTATGTAAGTTTTAGTTTTATTGACAATTTCGTCCCTTTTTGCTAAAGCTTGGATGGTTGAATTCTCCCTCATTCGACGCGAAACAAATATGGCTTCTGATTTCATGGCGAAACTTGCTGCTTCTTCAGATGGATTGATCTCTATTCTTGACGTGGCGCCTCCTGACTTAATTGCGATATTACACCGTGATAATTTAGATCCCTCTAATGTTTGTACGAGGGACGTATAATGTACCGGCACTAGCCTCATTCACATTCAAAAAAAAATTACATAATATTTCAACAAACATAGTTAAAATCAAGGGTAAAGTATACAAATGGTCACTAAACTATCTCTATAAATACAAAATGGTCATTAAACTATTTCTATTACATAATGGTTATTAAACTTTAATTTTTATTGCAAAATGGTCATTGGGTCGTTAACTGAGAGACGAGACAGTTACGAAAATTTGTATAATAACATATTTAATCCTCAATATTTATACACGCAATCAATTTAGACATCAATAATGATGGTTAAATTAGGAATAAATTGATTAAATGTGTCAATATGGAGAATTAAATCTTATATTATTTAAATTTCTGCAACTGTCACGTCACTTAATTAACGACAGTTAACTGCTCAGTGACGATTTTGTAACAAAAATTAAAGTTTAATATCTATTATGTAATATTTGAAGGTTTGATGACCATTTTATATTTTTAAAAAGAGTTTAGTGACCATTTCTGAACTTTACCCTAAAATCAAACGCTGCGAGGGCTTAAATTGTTTTATATTAAAAGATAAAACTATTATCATGTATTTAAATAAAAAATGAGAGAAAATAACTATATTTAATCAATATTTAAATTAAAAATGACTTAAAATGTTATTATGACCTTGTTTAACAATTACAGATAGCTGGTTAAATAACAAATTATATTAGCTGAATGTATAAAAGTGTTTGGTAAAAATAACTGATAATTGATAGCTTACTGATTATTTAAACAAGTAAAATGATATATAATGACATAATTATATTTGATACTTGTTTGAATAATTTATTAATTATCAATATTTTGTATCTATTAATATTAATTAGATTATAAAAAATATTTTTTAATATAACATTATTAAGCATGTTTGAAAGATTTATATATTAATTTATTATTTATATAATTATTTTAATATAATTTAATTAATTGTTAAAATATCAAATCAGAATATTTTAATTTTAAATTTGTTGTCAACTTTGTACTAACTTGAAAATAAATAAATTCCAAGCATGGATTTGTATTTTGCCATATAATTTCAATCAATTTGAGGCCAAAAGTTGCTTGTATAATTCGGATTCCAGTTGGCGCAAGAGTCTCCGGTCCCCGTTTTTTTATTTATTTTGTTTTTACTACTATGGTGATAAGATTAAGGAAGAACAATCCAGATCCAATCCAACTTGCGTACTTACAACGCAGTTTCGCAACATTGACCTCGCTGTATCCAACTCATAACTTTCACGAGGCCCTGATGCCTAAGGACTCGTCGCATTTACCTAATTCCTTTCCCCTTCCCTTCCGCAACAAACTTTTCCAAAAATAAAAGATGCCGAGTTTATTACACGTGGGCGAATCTAAACCATTTAGCGTCCCAAACTTTCTTATATCTCGACCGTCCATTCCTCTGAAAAAGACCCTATATAATTAAGGCTATCTTATCATATTTCTCTACGTTCCATCTAATTCCTCTCACCTTTTCCGTCATGCCGTTTGCGTTTTGCAGATTAGATTTTTCCTCCCGAGGAATATGTCTTCAGATCCGCTCGCATCGGCCATAGTTCTCCTTTTTACCATCTGGTTTTGTACGATGAAAGGAGTAACTTGGTCGGATCTATGTTTTTAAAGGCCTAGGCACCGATTAACTTGAAGAGCTCCAGCGCTTGTGGGTTTCGAAGTATGTTTTAGAAGGACCTTGCTCGCATCGAGTCGCGGGTTTTCTTTATTGGTGTTTATGTTTTATTCTTGTAATTTTGTAGGGATGGTGTCATCGGCTGCTGAGATTTGGACGAGGCATCTGGTGTTGTGGACCGGCGACGTTGGATTGAATGGCTTGTTCTTGAAAGGATGTGTAAGATGTCAGGGCAAAAGGTCCTACGGATAATATTTATTTGTTAGGGGACTGAGTCCTGATTTATCTTTGTCGTCCAAGACCTTTGCCATGGCAGGTGCGCTTGCATGGCAGGTCACCCAAACTTAATAAAAATCTATATCTTTTTTGGTGTTTTATGAGGGGAGTTCGCACGGGGTTGCCCGGGTTCTCCCCTCTGCTGCGGTGTCGTATCGTGTCTCCTTCTCTTTGTGTTCTTTTCTCTTTTCCTTGCTCGCATTTCATTTTTTGCATCATATGGGATGGATGCTTGGTTGAACGTCATCACCAGCTCATGAACTCCCAAGCAGTACTAGCGTATCTCAAGGCCAAGGTACCATTTTACATGCTTTTAACCCCAATTCGGCTTATCTAATTTACTTTAAAATTTAATTTTACTATGCAAGTATATTCTATTTATTTCGACAACATGAAACGATAACTATTAGTTTAACATAGGAAGGGGGTTTAAGTAGATTGAATGAAAAATAAGGTATATGGTAATGAATACTCAAGAACATGATTTTAATTTTTTTAATTTTCTTAAGTTTAGTCTTAGAGAAACTTAATTTTAAAACCAGCTTTCTAATGTTAGATTATTTAATTATGGTGATGAATAAGTTAAAATTAATTAATTTTGGTAATGATTTCCCCTAATTTTACCAAGTACATCAGTTAGCATAAAATGATTTTAACATTATTTTTATTAAACCTGCTTAACTATAATTTCTAATTGTACTGGGGCTTATTTAAATATTGTTGTTAGCACTGATTTTGTTTGCTCCTTCATTTAATTGAAGTGAAGCTCTTAATAATGAATTTAATAAGTTGGGAAATTCTGTAAAGATGAACCGTCAATCTTCACTCCTTGACTCAGTAGATCAGTTGAGAAATCATTATTTCATATATATATAATTGATTTGATTCTTAAATTTTAATCGACTTTTAAACCTAAATTATTGGTTCGAATTGATATGATTAATATATTTTCAAAATTGTTTTTTACACTAACATTTAGGTTAAAATAGTTTTTTCTATTTTATGAAAATTCAATTGGCTAAATAAGTTCATATAGAGTACATAATTGTTTTATCCTGTCTAATCTGTTCACATAAAATTTATTGTACGAGCTACCTTTATAATATCAATCCCAACCACGCAGTCATTGGGTTCTTTTCCTTTTTTTTTTGTCCGAATGCTCTTGAATCCCCTTGCCTTGTTTTATTTTACTCCTCAATGCTCTTGAATTCCCTTGCGTTATTTTCTCGTGTTATTTACTACTTTACATTGAGTAGCTGAGTGCATTCCTGAGATTTTTATGTATTGTTTTGTTAGTGCATCATGGAACTGTACTATCTTAGGAGAATGTCCTATGTAGGTTGATGCAGTATATGTATTTTCCTTGTGTATAGCACTTGGTAGTTGTTTGAGCCCTTGCATGGGCTTCTGTTTACATTGGCTTGCTTGAAGGTTGCAAGTATCCTTACTGTCTATAGAAGATTTTGATGGAAGATGTCACAGCAACAAGATTTTGATGTTGGGAGGTATTTCTGGATTTACCCTATTTCATAATGTTACACCTCTTCTTTTGGATAGAAACTGGAGATCAAGATACGTGGGATGAACGGTTCTGTCTGTAAAAGCTTGGTCACAGCTGTGAGTGTAACGATGATGGGAGGCATTTCTGTCCTTGCACTATTTCATCATGCCTATTTCTTCTTTTTGATGGAAATTGGAAATCAAGGTATGCTGGACAAAGTGCTCGTCTGTGTGGCTCGGTAATAGGAGTGAGCTTATTGATGTTGGACTTGGAGGTATTTCTGGATGCACATTATTCCCATCATGTTCCATATCCTTTGTTTTTGATAGAAACTGGAAATCAAGGTATGCTGGATGAGGTGTTCATTCGAAGTGAGTGTAATAAAGTTGGTACTGTATTTACTATGTTCTGTTGTATCTTTCCTTTTGATAGTAACTGGAAATTTACCCATGTGGGAGTGGGATGAAGTGCTCGTCTGTATAGTGTAACGATTTTGGAGGTATGTCTGGGTTTACATTATTTCATCATGTTTCATATCTCCTGTCGTTTGAGTGACACTGGAAATCAAGGTATGCGAGGGGAGGTGTTTGTCCATATAGCTAGGTGGGGAGTCGGGGTTTGTGTTGGAAGTGATTTTGAAGCACTATCGAGACATGTAGACCGTGTGAACCAGTTCCTTTATAAAGTGAAGATTTTTTAGTGGACTACGTTCCCGTGGTTTTCCCCCTTATTCAAGGGGCTTTCCACGTAAATTCTGGTGTCCATTTTTTTGTTTGTGTATTTATTTTGCTTGATTATTTATCTGATTTATTCATGTCAAAGCTGTTGAAATTCATCGTTTCCAGTTTTGATACCTGCCTATGGCAGTCATGATCGTGTGCTAATATAAGTTGTAGTGAATTATTGTTTAGTACTTTATTTCTCTTGATCCCTATAGTTTGGTGCAGGAATTGGATGGACCTCTATAATTGAAATTGCAGGTTAAAAGCTTTAGATGTTTTTTCTACAATGGAAGCGTACTTTCAGATTTTTCCTATTGAAAATTTTGGTATCAGAATCAAATAGATGTTTCTTCCTTTACTCTTCCCTTGTGGTTCGTGTGTTCTCGCGGTGATTTAATTATTTAGCGTATTAGTTTGAATTTTTTTATAGTTATTGATTTTTTTTATTTTAACCGAGTAAATTGAAAATCAAAACAAGAAACAAAAATTAGAATTAAGGGTGTTTTAACAGTCATCTTTATGAGGGAAGGTAAAATTCCTTGGTGATTATAGATGGGGTATGTTTTACTTGCGGATCAAGGTAATAATCTCCGCTTTCTAGGTAGAGGAAGAAAATTTTAAAATATAACATTGGACCCCCAAATCTTATCCCCGTTTGTTGGTTTTGTTCAGGAATATCTGTAAGCTCAAAATGGCAGAGCGCTCAACCCTACTAGGGGCTGAGAGGTTGGTGGTCCGAATCCATCCAGATCTGCTCTTTAACCTATACTAAGTTAACTAGTTATGTGGATGTAATTACTCATTTTTGTCCAGGTTGTAAATAGTATAATAATAATTATGTGTTAGTATTGATGCCTATATATATACGAGTATATATATTAAAGTTGGTATATTGTGTGTATGGATACATTTAATAAATGTGCGTAGTAGTGTTTGAATGTACGAGTAGTAATATATATTTATATATATATATATATTGTATAATATGCTTGTTTGTGTACGTATTATAATAATTATGTTATTTTATGTGTGAATATAAGTATGCATGTATATATTATTAACATTAAATTGCATATATGAATGTATTATTATATGTATCATGTATTAGTGTGTTAGTATATATATGTATGTATTATTTAGTGATAATTATTATTAATAGTAATGGCGTGAATATGTGTATAAATATATATTATGTATGTGATTATTATTATTATTATTATTATTATTATTATTATTATTATTATTATAAAACAGATCTTATAATATAAAAATTCAATCAATATTATTAGAGTCCAGTCTATTGTTACAAATTAAAATACAAAAAAAATAATAACTATAACCGGCCAAACCCGCTTAATGCTAAAAAACTTTAGCCTTATCATAACCTTAATCCCTTTATTTTTGTGCAGTCAAGGGAGAGCTGTTAGATCTAATATTGATCCAACGGTTGAGATCAATCCAGAAGACTCCTTAATCTGGCGCGTGTAGCTCACTCTCGGGGCTGTTGAACTTCTACGCGCTGACCTTTCAGATAATCATACGCCATGTGTCATCATCTTTAGCAACCACCATGCACTCTAGAAGTGATCATGACCGTTTGTGCCCCAAGTGATCCCAGTCGTTGGATTCAAAATCAAATTTGGCCGATTGTTATCCACCATCCCCGCCATGTGACACCACCACCAGAATCGCATTGTCGTACGATCACCCCTCACCGGCTCCAACCACCAAATATAGTCACAGACATAAAAAAAAGGATATCAGAACAGCAAATCAAATTCACAGTAGATCCATTAAATGTAACTTATCTTTGTAAACAAAACAAGAAGTCGGAAACAAGGAAGGATCAATATATATATGTTATTAGATCTATTGTAAAATGGGGTTATCGGAATCAAATAAACACAAAAAAAGAAATTTTCAGAGGTAGCTTAATCTTCCTTTTTTTCATATGCATGTAAAATAAAAATGTATTAATAACAAAATTTTAATGAGGGCTTCGGGCGTTTTACTTATTCGGATACCAGACCGTCACCGTCGTTTGGTGGTTGAGGCCACCGTCTCCAAGGATAGAGGATTTTATTTTATAAAAAAATTTAGAATTTTATTTCGGGTTTTCCTAGATCTAGTTAAATTAAGGTTTGTTTCTTCAAAATGGTGGTCGGTTTCGGTTTCAAAAGGGGAAGAAGAACATGTTGGGAAGTTTAGGGTTTACCGCCGCCGTTGAGCAACAGCCGGTGGGGATAAGAGGTGGCCGGCGCGGCGCATTCTCATCGCGTTCTGGAAAACTTGAAAGGGGGAAAGGATATTAAAGGGCTTGAGGATTTTAAAATGACAAAAAGGGAAACTTCATCTGATTTGGCCTATTTATATTTTTTTATTTTTTAAAATTGGGTAAATACCCTCTTTAGTCCCTCCGTTCTTTTCATTTTTTTATTTTGAGCTTGTCGCATGGTAATATCACACTATCAATCCTCCGTTATTTTCAAAAAATTTCAATTTCGTCACTGAAAATATATAAATCAGATTTTTAAAAGCACGATTACCCGCTTAGTCCTTCCTTCCCACCTGATATTTTCACTTCGAGCTTCCCCTTGGTTTTATTGTGTTTCCAGTCCTTGTAGGTTCATTCCAGTTTGTAATTTGATCCCTAAATGCTTTTTTATTTTAAAATTTTGCCCTTTGTCTTTATTTTATTTTATTTCAGTCTATTTATGTCTTTAATGTTTATGTTCAATGCATTTATATTTCTAGTTTGATAGTATGCTTTATATATGCCTTGTTTTTATTTAGGTATTTTAGTTGGTTTATTACATGTTATTATGTTTTTTTTAGTATGTGTATTTATGTTTTATGGGTATTACCATGCTAATATGTCATATAGCTTTTGTTTGTTCATGTGTTTATACGTTGGCATCCATATCATGATCGTTGAGCATCTTAGGTTCATGTTAGAAATAGGTGATAAGTTTGTTACATGTAATTATGTTCTTTAATGTATGCATATATTGTGATATATGATAAAGTTTTGGTATAATTTTGGGGTGTTGTTGCTTTGTTAATTCTTTTTCATCTTTGTCATGCATATATTGCATTGTGTTTTTTAAATATATCTTAACATGTATATATATGACTAGTTAATTTTTGGAGCATGTTTTTTATTTATTTTGAAGAATGTTTTTTCCTTTTTACTTATTTATATTTATGCCCTTTTTTATTGTGACATGTTATGTTATTCTTGTTCATGTATTTAATTATTTTTGTTTAATATTGTGATATTCATGATTTTATGTTTTTTTAATATCATGTTATTTTAGATATGTTTGTTATATATATATATATATATAATATGTTTTGTTAGGATCGCATACGGATATATTAATTGTCAATGCGGTGCCCTTTTATTCGAGCGTAAACGTGCCCTTAAAATTTACTCGCATTTATAATCGAATTTTAATTTAATCATCACTTTAAACCGGAAAGTTTAATATTAATAAAGCGGTAATTATTAAAGTACCAATTTTGGGCGGTGTGGGGGTGCTAATCTTTCCCCATCCGTAACCGACTCCCGAACCCAACATTTTTAAAGTCTCTGGTTTTATGGTTTCCGGCCTACCTCAATGGCCAGTGGCGACTCCATTTTTTAATAAAACACGGTTTTTATAAAGCCTCACGGAAGACATTTTTAAGTACCCCAAAACCACAAACACATTGAAAACCCCTTTTAACGAAACACTCGAGGGAGAGACCGCTACAGATGGCGACTCCGCTGGGACCATTTTTTTGTTATTAAAAAAAACAAAAGAGAGTCAAACTTTTAAATAATTACCGCTTTATTAATATTAAATGTTTCAGATTAAAGTGACTATTAAATTAACATTCGGTTATAATTGCGCGTTTATTTTAACGTATTTAAAATTTAGCATATAAACACGTCCTTTTAAGTGGGGGGAAACGCTAGTGCTTTCGTGAGGATATCGTTCCTCCGTATGGGCCTAGCAAAGTACCTTCGGGCTCGAGTACCTTATGCTTTCGTGAGAATATCGTTCCTTCGTATGGGCATAAGCAAATGGGTCCCCCTAAATTGAACATGGTTGAAAGGAACCTATAATGGGTGATAATCGGGGGCCTTGCTACCCTTAGTAGGGGAAAACAAGGACAATTCGGGTACCTCCTAGCACCAACACTGCATGTAGAGAACATAAAAAGCCTACCCTTTTTAGAGCATTGCGGATTACCTAAGTGTTTTAGACATAATGTAAATAGGGTTGTTTTATTTGTTTATCTTATTTAACTTGCCTTTTATTTATGTATTTATTGATTTTAACCGGTATTGACTTGTTTTCTTCTTTGTTTTGTTTTTGCATATATTATCGCATTTGCATTACATAGGGTATTGATTCTCGAGTGGTTTCTCCCATAATAGAGATTGTTCATGATGGACCAAGGGTTCTTTGACCTGACGATAGGGGGTGTGGTCCCAGAGTTCAATCCCAAGGCTAGATCGGGGACAGTAGAAGAAGGATCGTTCAGAAACTTCAGGTCAGATTCGGCAAGCAGTGTCAGTCCTGGTAACGAGCAAGGTGGAGTACAAGAGTTAAAGAAGCAAATGGCTGAGATGATGAACTAGATAAATGCTATGATGAAAGGTAAGCAACCTGTCAAACTTAGAGAAGAATCGGTCAAGGATCAGAATGTAGAACAGAATGGTCAAAATGTTAAGATAGGCAACACCGTTAAATACGACAAGTTGAATCCTTTTGTGATCAATCTCAAGAAACAGACATGTGGCATATCTGGGGCAGATACCCAGGAAGTAGAGGCAAGACTAAGATAAGCCTGAGAATCAAATGACGTAAAGAGGCATTGTCCTATACCTATGAGATACACTGAGCTGTTTTCGTTGCTCAGTGAAAGGAATCTTATCCTACCGGTGAAGTCTGTACCAAAGAGACCTCCTTATCCGAAGGGTTACAACAGTCGTATCTGGTGCAGCTACCATGTAGGGGCTCGGGTCATCACACTGAGAACTGCGGAGCCCTGAAGAACAGAGTTCAAGATCTTATCAGGATAGGAGTTTTGGGTTTCGAAGACGGACAACCCTGATTTTACAATGAGCTAGCCATTGTCCGAGGGAAAAAGTCGAAGAAGGGTCGATGCCTAGTCTAAGGTTTGGGTAACACAGAAGTTGGTCACTCAAGTGAGACAAATTTAGAAGTCGAGAGTAAAAGTATCTCAGAAGATGAACTTGCATTCGAGTACGGTCAGCTCAAGCAAGAGAGGTATGATCTGAGTAAAAAACTAAAGAGTATACAAGATGAGTACCAGAAGTTGCACTTTGAATTCAAAAATGCCGGTCTGGGTGACACCTTTGAAGAATGGGTTAATGGCATGATTCAACTAAAGAACGATTTAGAACGTTGGAAGCAGAAATGCAAGACTAGTAAAAATAAAGCCAGATCATTGTCACAGAAGCTGAAAGAAGCTGAGAGCCAACGCGACATCCTCCAAAGTGAGTTGGAAAGTAGTCTGACTATGGATGAGATCCTGAAATCAAGTCTGCAGCAAAAAGGGGAGAAATCTCAAGCACTTCAAATGGAAAACGTAGCACTCAAAGAACAGATAGAAAGGCTCAAGATTTCTTTACGTACCAGCGAGTTTCGTGCTGAAGCGTACAAGCGGGCTAGGTATGAAAGTTTCGAAGAAGTAGCTGTGAAGCTACAAAAGGTCGAACAGAAAATACAAGAGAAAGACCAAGACATGAAGATTGTTATGACTCAAGCGCGACAAGTGGCCCAACAGGTAGCAGACTTAGCTGATGCAGCAACGCCGATAAGCTAGAATATGGATCCAGAGTTGGACCGTGAAAGAAAATTGACAAGACTATTGAATGACGTCAAGAAATTAGGTGCTAGAGCTCACCGCTATCTGTAAAATCCTAATACCTGATGTTATGAAAGCTTTTTGTCTGAATGAAAGATGTTCTATGGGGACAAATCACTTGCAGAATCAACACCTTATTACATTCATGCATTGCATTTGCATCACATCTTTTGCATTGTTTAATGATTCTATCATTGCATGGCACTTTATCATTTAATTTCTGGGGTTCGGTGGCAGAACTAGTTGAAAAAGTAGAACGAACTAAGGAGTCAAGGCTTGACCTACTAGAAGAAAAGATCGAGAAGGAGCTAAAGAATAAAGAAAAAATAGATGTTTTCAATACTAGAGAACTCTGTCTAGTCCCTGATGTGGTCATTCCTTCGAATTTCAAGATTTCCATATTTGCGCAATATGACGGAACTAGCTGCCCGAAGGTTCACTTGACCATGTTTTGCAGAAAAATGGAGGGATACATGAAGAATGAAGAGTTGTTGATCCATTACTTCCATGATAGCCTGACAGGACCTGCAGCAGTGTGGTATAACCGTTTGAGCAGAGACCAAGTTCAGTCATGGGGTGACCTTGCTAATGCCTTCTTGAGTCAATATAGATATGCTCTAGACTTATAGCCTTGTCGTCAGTTTCTTTTGAATGAGAAAATGAGACCAAATGAAAGCTTCAGGGAGTATGCACTCAGGTGGCGATGTTCGGCAACCCAAGTTTAGCCTTCTATAGCAGAAGAAGAGTTGACTCCCTTGTTCCATACAACACTTCCCTCTTTTTTCTTCGATATGATGTTGGAGAGATCAAGAAGCAGATTCGAGGATTTTATGACGATTGGGGAGAGGATAGAATACGTAATCCAAGAAGGAAAATTAGGGTCTAAGTCTAAAGACCGAACTAAAGAAAAGGTAGATGAAGACAAAGAAGTAAATGAGTGTTACCTCCAAAGTTCTCGTGGCCGTAAAAGAAAAAGACAGGTTGACACTTCGGGGTCATCAAGGAAAATTCCTCGGACGAGTGCAAATTTGGAAGTGTTCGTGGTATCCATCTTATACATATGGTCTTATTTGGTAGAAGGTCGCTATCTTGCTCCCAGACCGATGAAGATTACACCTGATCCATTTGCCCATAGCTTCGACTCGAGTAGCACATGTGAATTCCATATGGGGGCACTAGGGCATCCCACCAGAAAGTGTAGACCTTTGCTGGAGGAGATCAAGAAGCTGATCAATAATGGGACCTTGACACAAGAACTGATCCAATAGTGGAGAACCAAGGATGAGGGGCAAGTTTATATAGTGCTAAGAAAGCCAGAGATGTCTCTGCATTAGAAGACCTTCTTGAAGTAATACGAGGAATCAACTTTACTACATCTGGCCCACATGTGGTAAAGATCTTTTGTGAAGGGGCATGCGCCATGTTTGTTGATTTTTATTCCAATAAAGAACCCATTTCCCTTAACATACAATGTTCTTGAAAGCACGTAGATATGTATCTTTTCTCACCGTTGTAGGACACTGGATATCAGTTGCAAGATGTGACATTAGTTGGATGTTGTGATAACGATGAGGTGTGATCTTCCCAACAGACTCTGGTCAGCGAAGCAAGACTATTACTTTTTTGATGACGTTCAAGGACGAAAAGCTCCAAATGTTAACCATGTAGAGTTGCTTGAAATTGAAACTCTAAGCGTAATCTTCTATGCATTAAAGAGTTAACAATCAAAACATGACACACGTATGTGGAATAAAAGAAAATAACAATATTAGGTGGATTAAATAAAAATCATTCCTATGTTCGAAGCCTAGTAATAGGCTTATTCGGATAAGAGTGTGGAAATTTTGGGGCACTCCGCTGAAGCAAATCGGTTGCAATACACCATCCAAGTCAAGAAACCTTAGCTTCATGAGTGATGGTAATATTTTCAAATCGTGACTATGCCGAGTAACTTTGGGTAATGTTGTTTGCTCTATCGTTGTCCTCAAGATAAAGGACTGTGACGAGTTGATTTCCTAAAAAATAATGATAAACGCAAAAAAAGAAATAAAAAAAAATAAAAAAAAGAAAGAAAGAAGAGGAAAATGAACAATAGCATAAGTATAATTAAAAACACACACACGCTTAGAACTTTATTCTTAGAATGATATTTCTGTGCTCGAGTGGTCAAACAAGTCTACCATTTTTAGGGCAGAGCAAATAATGAGAATTGAGAAAGAGTAGTATTCTACAGCAACGCGGTAATCATGAGGATTAACCAAGTCATCTAGAAAGACTTCACAGCCTTGAATCGCCGCAACATTCAAAATCCTTATAGAATCAAGCTATGCTTGAAATGATCGTTGAACGGTTGAATTTAAGACGCACTTGCACTTGATATCCGAGCTCTTGTTCTATTGTCTGTTATACTAAGATGCTGATTTTAGGATCTTGTATGTTAATCTAAATGACACTCTTCAGTAGAATGCCAATCAACAAATTGACAAGTTAAATATTATTGGGCACCTAACCAGAGAAACGACCCCTCAATGTATAAGATAAAGATGATGACAAGAATATGTGTCAGACAGCTCAAGAGCACGAAGTAGGTTTCAGCTATGATGCCTTGGTTGGTTCCAGGAAATGAAGAACGAACTGGACAAGAATGAGGTCGCAAAATATAGGGAAAGGTAAGAGATAAACATTGATTCTCCATAGAGTTAGAGCATAGGGATCGAGAGATGGTTCCCGTCAAGAAGAAGCAAGAAGATTGAATTTAGAAATTAAGTTCAGAGCAAAGAAGCATTTTGCTCGCCCCGATGATGAAACTGACAAATACTCTGAATGTTGGGTCAAAGAATTGGAAGATAGCTGAGCCCATAATCAAGTGGGGCAATGCAAAACATGAAGAATGGTAAAAATCCCTACACAAGAATGATATAGAGATTAGAATGAGCTTATTTGTGAAATGGGTAGAGACCCCGAAGAAGAAAGACATTTGCTTGTGCAAGAGGGCAAGAGCGAGTATTCAATTGATAAAGGAAATAATGATGAAAATGAAGATCAAAACTGAGCATATTGCAAAAAGAAAGGAAATAAGGAAATCCAAAAAATAACTTTTCAGGGCATAGGATTTTAAAACATAGAGAGGGAGAAAAGAGGAAAAAAAAGAAAAAAAGTAAAGAAGAGAGAAAAAGAAGAAAGAAAAAAAAAGAAGAAAAAAGAAAAAAAGAAAAAAAATAGAAGAAAGAAGAAACTGAAGAAGAAGAAAGAAGAGAAAAAGAAAAAAAATAATAGAAGAAAAAAAAGAAATAGAAGATGAAGAAAAAAAGCATTACATCGCATGCATCATATAGATAGAGGCATGTCATTTTTTGCTTGTTTCAGACAGGTATTTGAAGAATTATCAAAGAGTTTTAAGATGTAGATTTTATTAAAGAAAGAAAGATCGGCAGCCATAGTAGCGTGAGGCCAGATGACAGTAGCCATAGTAGTGTAAAGCCGGATATTAAGTCATTCGAGCCATCAATAAGACCTTCGGGCATGATGATAAAACTTTCAGGCCACCAGTAAGTCTTTTGAGCATGGTGATAAGTTCTTCGGGCCATCAATAAGTCATTCGGGCATGATGCGGCAGCCATAGTAGCGTAAGGCCAGATGTCGGCAGCCATAGTAGCGTGAGGCCAGATGACGGTAGCCATAGTAGCGTAAAGTTGGATATTAAGTACTTCGGGCCATCAGTAAGTCCTTCGGGCATGATGATAAGTCTTTCGGGCCACCGGTAAGTCTTTCGAACATGGTGATAAGTCCTTCGGGCCATCAATAAGACCTTCGGGCATGATGCGGCAACCATAGTAGTGCGAGGTCAGATAACGGTAGCTATAGTAGCGTAAAGCCAGATATCAAGTCCTTCGGGCCATCAGTAAGACCTTTAGGTATGATGATAAGTCATTCGGGCCATCGGTAAGTCCTTCGGGTATAGTGATAAGACCTTCGGGCTGTCAGTAAGACCTTTGGGCATAATGTCAAGCTTTCGTTACGAATGTCGAGATGAATATGAATCGTGGCATTGAAGAGATTAAAGCTTGAACAGTTGGCTGAGGAAGAGTGGAAAGTTCCAGAAGAACCCATGATTTCAGAGCCGAGGACAAGGAAAGTAGGACAAAATTGAGTGTTTTTTGGTCTTTGCTTTGTTCTCGTTTCACAAGAACAAGCAAAGAGGGGCATGTGTAATCACTCATTTTTGTCCGGGTTGTAAATAGTGTAATAATAATTACGTGTGTTAGTATTGATGCCTATATATATACGAGTATATATATTAAAGTTGGTATATTGTGTATATGTATACATTTAATACGTGTGCGTAGTAAGTGTTTGAATGTACGAGTAGTAATATATGTATATTGTATTATATGCTTGTGTGTGTACGTATTATAATAATTATGTTATTTTATGTGTGAATGTGTGTGTGAATATAAGTATGCATGTATATATTATTATTAACATTAAATTGCATATATGAATGTATTATTATATGTATCATGTATTAGTGTGTTAGTATATATATGTGTACGTATATATTAGTGTGTTAATATATGTGTATACGTATATGTGTTGCTTCATATATCATTATATGTATGTATTATTTAGTGATAATTATTATTAATAGTAATGGCTTGAATATGTGTGTATAAATATATATTATGTATGTGATTTATTATTATTATTATTATTATAAAATAGATCAGATAATATAAAATCCCAATCAATATTATTAGAGTCCAGTCCATTGTTACAAATTAAAACCTAAAAAAATAACTATACCAAGCCCAACCGGCCAAACCCACTTAATGCTAAAAAACCCTAGCCTTATCAGAACCCTAATCCCTTTATTTTTACGCAGCCAAGGGAGAACCGTTGGATAAAATCTTGATCCAATGGCTAAGATCAATCCAAAAGACTTCTCCATCTGGCGCGTGTAGCTCACTCTTGGGGCTGTTGGACTTCTACGCGCGCGTGGCATGCACGCGCTGACCTTTCAGATAATCCTACGCCACGTGTCATCATCTTCAGCAACCACCATGCACTCTAGAAGCGATCGTGACCGTTCGTGCCCCAAGTGATCGCAGCCGTTGGATCAAATCTGATCCAACGGCCAGAATCGAATCTGGCCGATTGCTATCCACCCTCCCTGTCACGTGGCACCACCATCGAGATTCTCGCTTTGCCGTACGATCACCCCTCAACGGCTCCAACCACCAAATATGGCCACAGACACATAAAAAAGAGGATATCAGAACAACAAATCAAATCCACAGTAGATCTATTAAATGTAACTTATCTTTGTAAACAAAACAAGAAGTCAGAAACAATGAAGGATCAATATATATGTTATCAGATCTATTGTAAAATGGGGTTATCGGAATCAAATAAACACAAAAAAGAGATTTCCAGAGGTAGCTTAATCTTCCTTTTTTATATGCATGTAAAATAAAAAAGTATTAATAACAAAATTTTAAGGAGGGTTTCGGGTGTTTTACCTCTTCGGACACCAGACCGTCACCGCCGTTTGGTGGTTGAGGCCACCATCTCCAAGGATAGATGGTTTTGTTTTATAAAAAATCTTGGGGTTTTACTTCAGGTTTTTCTAGATCTAGTTAAATTAAGGTTTGTTTCTTCAAAAAAGTGGTCGGTTTCAGTTTCAAAAGGGGAAGAAGAATATGTTGGGAAGTTTAGGGTTTACCGTCACCGTTGAGTTGCGGCCGGTGGGGATAAGATGTGGCCGGCGGTGCGTTTTCTCACCGCGTTCTGGAAAACTTGAAAGGGGGAGAGGACATTAAAGGGCATGAGGATTTTAAAATGACAAAAAAGGGAAACTTCATCTAATTTGGCCTATTTATATTTTTTATTTTTTAAAATTGGGTAAATACCTTTTTTAGTCCCTCCGTTCTTTTCATTTTTTTTATTTTGAGCTTCTCGCATGGTAATATTACACTATCAGTCCTCCGTTATTTTCAAAAAATTTCAATTTCGTCACTGAAAATATTTAAATCAGGTTTTTAAAGGCACAATTATCCGTTTGGTCCTTCCTACCTGATATTTTCACTTCGAGCTTCCCCTTGGTTTTATTGTGTTTCTGGTCCTTGTAGGTTCATTCCAGTTTGTAATTTGATCCCTAAATGATTTTTTTATTTTAAATTTCTGCCCTCTGTCTTTATTTTATTTTATTTCAGTCTTTTTATGTCTTTAATGTTTATGTTCAATGCATTTATATTTCTAGTTTGATAGTATGTTTTATATATGCCTCCTTTTTATTTAGGCATTTCAGTTGGTTTATTATATGTTATTATGTTTTTTAGCATGCTTATTTTATTCCTCATGCATTTTTTATATGTTGTTTTTTAGTATGTGTATTTATGTTTTATGGGTATTACCATGCTAATATGTCATATAGCTTTTGTTTGTTCATGTGTTTACACGTTTGGCATGCATATCATGATCGTTGAGCATCTTAGGTTCATGTTAGAAATAGGTGATAAGTTTGTTACATGTAATTATGTTCTTTAATGTATGCATATATTGTGATATATGATAAAGTTATGGTATAATTTTGGGGTGTTGTTGCTTTGTTAATTCTTTTTCATCTATGTCATGCATATATTGCATTGTGTTTTTTAAATATATCTTAACATGTATATATATGACTAGTTAATTTTTGGAGCAAGTTTTTTTATTTATTTTGAAGAATGTTTTTCCTTTTTACTTGTTTATATTTATGCCCTTTTTTATTGTGATATGTTATGTTATTCTTGTTCGTGTATTTAATTATTTTTGTTTAATATTGTGATATTCATGATTTTATGTTTTTTTAATACCATGTTAATATAGATATGTTTGTTATACATATATATATATATATATATATATAATATTTTGTTAGGATCGCATACGGATATATTAATTGTTAATGCGGTGCCCTTTTATTCGAGCGTAAATATGGCCAGTATCAAGCGCAGTGATGGTGGTCTATCTGTTTATTCTCGAATAACGGGGCCATTAAAATTTATTCGCACTTATAATTGAATTTTAATTTAATCGTCACTATAATCCGGAAAGTTTAATATTAATAAAACGGTAATTATTAAAGTACCAATTTTGGGCCGTGTGGGGTGGTAATCCTTCCCCATCCGTAACCGACTCTCGAACCCAACATTTTTAAAGCCTCTGGTTTTATGGTGTCCGGCCTACCTCAGTAACCGGTGGCGACTCTATTTTTTTTAATAAAACACGATTTTTATAAAACTTCACGGAAGATATTTTTAAGTACACGAAAAACTACGAAAACATTGAAAACCTCTTTTAGCGAAACACTCGAGGGAGAGATCGCTACAGTGGTTCGGGATATTTTTGTTTCCTAATTATTAACAAATATATTTGGCGGAGGAAATCTGCTTTACAGTGGACAGTAAATTGAGTATATGCAAGTTTTAAATTATTTTAATTTATAAATTTGTCAAATATTTAAATTTATTCTTTATTTATAAATTATTTTTATATTTCTATTTAAAGTTAAATTAAATATGATTGTTTGTTAGATATTTAAATTTAAATTTTAAATGATACCTTTAAATATTGTATGTTAGATAATGAATATTCGAAAATATATAATAGTAATCATGAGGTTAAGGATTTGATCCCTCTCCATGAGAAGAGTATATTTTATGACTAACCATTTACTCCTTTATTCTCATTTATATATTGATTGTTTTATATTTTAAAAATAATATTTAAAGGTTTTAGATACTTTCACATTCCCTTAGGTTGTGGGTTCAAAATTTAATAAGAGTAAATTCACGTAAAAATTGTGAAAAAAAACAATAAATTATTACTTTTATGTTTTAAAATTATCTTACTCAAATTGTCCCAAATATTTTAAAATATAACTTTTGTTATGAAAAATAATAAATATAAATGGACATATATGAATAAATTTAAATCAACAAATTATCGAACGCTTACGAATATAAATTAACGAATGAGCTTTTTGTTTGTGTTTGTTTATTTATTTAAGCTGAACAAAATTTTTATTCATGTTCGTTCGTTTAATAAATAAATAAACATAAATAAATTTTCTATCAAACGGTTCGTTGAACATTTAGTTCGTTTACGGCCATACATCTATCCATCCCATTCTTTTCCAGATAACAATATCACTCACCAGTCAGCAGGTAATTAACCAAGAAAACCATGGCCTACTAACTTTGCCCATCCTGTTTTTCCCCTTAACTAAGAAAACCATAGCCAATATGTATAATGGCCTAACATATTCAAGCTAACTAAAGCCCAACGAATTAACAAACTATAACAGCAATCAACAATTGTAACTATTCTCTAACATGGAAGCACCTCTCAAGCTACTTAGTCAATTTCTAATCTGTTTCTATTATAATAAGAACATGAACATCGAAAACATCAGAAACTACTTCAAAGCCTGAGTTGGGTGTTTTATTTTCAAATTGATCTTCAAATCCGGAAAGGTTCTGGAACTCTCATATCTGTGAAATTCAAAATACAGCAAAACAGATTGGTGTTGGAGAAAAGAAAGGCAAAACTTCACTCTAAATTAATTAAAAAAAGATATTTCAAAAATGTACTTTGAGAACCTGATAATTGAGAGGCAAAGAGGTAACTGCATCAAGATAACTTGAAGCAGAAGGATATCTTTGGTCACTGCCGCTCCATCAAGATAACTCGAGTTACGTAAGCCGTTGAGGCCACGTATGACCCCAAGCGCGTGTAGAGCTCTTGCGTGACTGCCGTTCCTCAAGCTCCTTTGCCATATTGCTCTGATTCTTCTGTATGAAGTGAGCTCGAACCTGCTTATTGATTGAAAACCAAAGAGAAAGAGCTTGACCAATATCTTACTGTATATTAAATATAATTGCGACCATTTAAACAGCGGTGGTTCCATGGTCTAATGGTCAGGACATTGGACTCTGAATCGTGTTACATGAAAGTGAAGTCGTTAGGAGTACAATTCGATTTTACTGTGTAGTTTATTTTTTTATTAAAAATATTAAAGATAGAACTGTTTAAAGATGGTATACCTACAATCCGACTTCGATTATTTTAATAAAAAAATTGTTCAAAGTCGGATCCAGCTTTAACAACTTCAAAAATACTGTAGCAATTGTAATAGTTTTACAAATAAAGTGAGTTGTGTTATATTTATGAAAATAAAGAAAGTGAAAGCCATATTTATGCAAAGCTTACTTTATTTAATGTACCAAAAAAGAAAGTTTTATTTATTTGTTTTCAAGAAAATGACAAAAGAAAAGGAAAGAAAATGAATTAGTTGTGATTTTTAATTTGAGATGATTTAATGGCCATGTTTAGTAAATAGCTTTTTGAGTCAAAATTAAAAGTTTTTTTTAGAGGTTTGTCAATTTGAATGTTTGGTAAATAGATGATTGTAATAGCAGATTGAGGTGAAATCTCTCATTTTAAAAAATTTTCTTTTAGGAGTTTTTGAGTTAGAAGTTTGGAAAAAAGACTTATAAAGATTATTTTGTCCTTAATAATTATAAAAATTCTCTAAATAAAATAAATTTGAACAACTAATAAAATTAAAAAATAATTTCATAAATAAAAAATCAATATATAAATTAATAAATACATATAAATTTAATAATTAATAAAGTTATATTCAAAATATAATTTCATAAATAAAAATTAATATATACATCAAATTTAATAATTATTAAAATTATATTAAAAGGATAATTTCTGAAATAAAAAATTAATATGTACATCCTTCATATATGCCCAGTAATGATATTAAAAATTAATTTTTATAATCTAATTAATATTAATAGATACAAAATGTTAATAACTAATAAATTATTCAAATAAGTATCGAATATAATTATGTCCTTATATATCATTTTGCTTGTTCAAATAATCATATTTCTATCAGCTATAAGTTAATTTTACCAAATTGTTTTATACAATCAGGTAATGTAATTCGCTAGTCAAATCAGCTAATACTATCAGCTATCCGCTAATTGTCAAACATGACTTATGTAATGTACGCGTTTATATTTATACGGTCACATATAACGTACACGTTTGTAAAAATGACAAGGTCAAATACTAAATATGTAACATTTGACGCTCACACACTAAATTGGTTCAAAAAACTACATTCATCCTATTTAAAAAATGTGTCAAATTCGAGTATCAAATAGTGTATTAAACCATTAGAGATAAATTAGAGACATGTTTTAAGGCTCGGTTACTATTCTCCATGGATGATAGATAGATGAAAAGTTCATATCCAGAATGCATGCTTTCCTCTTTAAAGTTTATTATAATCGATGGACCCTTCTGAATTTGGGTCCCTAAGAGCTACAAGGTTAGTAATTGCAATCATAGACCTGAAAATTGAGCAGAAATAGGGTTTGAAAAGAACATGTTGGGTAAGTTTTCGATCATTGCTAGGTTACTTCAATGAGTTGGGAAGGGACAGTGGCCAATAATGGTGTTGGTTATATCCCACATTGGAAGGCTAAATCTTATGGGAAGATATTTAAAGAGCCTTGCCCATCTTTTTTTTGTTGAATGTAATTAACTAATTTTTTTACAGGGTGTACCATCTTTGTTGTTTATTTGTTCGGGTTGTGATCGTAAAAAAAAATGTGTATTTTATTTTTTGGAGAAAATTCAGAATAATTATTTTTTGAAATGAGAATTTTTGAACAAAATTTATAGGTGAATTATTAAAACTGAAACGTTTTAATCAGCTGTAAACTAATCTGTAATTTATATGTTAATTAGAATAAAATCGAAATTAATCTACTGATTAATTATTGATTCTTATTAGCTAATTAGCAAGGCTAAATTTTAGCAGTTTGACCAGCCGTTAATTTCGAAAAAGGTATCAGTGTTTATTACTGATTCAATTTGTCGTTTTTAGCCCCTGCGTAAAGCCTATAAATAGAGAGAATTTTTAGAATTCTCTTCTTAAGCAACTACAACATTTGCTTTTATTGAATTCTTCGCCTTCAATGTTTTTTTCCTTTTCGATGAGAAGAGCAATTATATCTTTGCTCACTCCGATCTTCGGGTGTACGTTTATTCGGAACTACCGTATAAATTTTGGGGGACACCTGCCTACAACAACGATTACACATATCAAGGTAAAATCGTTTTTAAGATAACAATTTATATCACGGCACGATTTTTTATCTGCTTTTATTTATTATTTATTATTATTCAATTAATGTTAACGATTTTATCTTGCAGTAATCTTTCCAACAAGCGGTGGGGTTTTGAGTCATTAATATTTGTTCTGCATAAGTTAGTGAGGAGCCTTCGTGGTCAAATCTTGTGGAGACGTACCCACACGAAGCTGGTGAAGGTCCTCCCAACATACCCTAACACACCAGCCTCCCCGATACTAAAGACAAAATTAAAAATTAAGATTACGTGACAAAAACTATTAGTCAAAAAAAAAATTTTTTGTCTGAATTGTTATTTTGACTGAATTGTTATTTTGTCTTATATTCTTTTTTTAAAATAATTTAACTTTTAACGTTTTATTTTTTATCAAAAGAATCTATTTATGGGTAAAAATTATTAGTCAACTAACGGTAAATAACTTGAAATGACGTGAAAAACCTATATAAGAATGCACACTGACATGATAATGACATATAGACAGTTGCTAACTTGAAAAAATGTCACATCAATCAAAAATATTTTATAAAATTATATAAAATATAAAATTATTTTTTTCTGCTGATGTGACAATTCTAACTCAAAATAAAACGTTAAAAATTAAATTGTTAAAAAATATGAGCCAAATGATTATTTAATAAAACGATATGGGATTTTTTTTTTGACTTTATGCCTGAAAAATTTCTCATTATATTTTATTTAGTAAAAGAATCTAAAAGGTACGGCCCCAACTATCTATGTAGAATCGTCTCTGCTCGATCTCTTATTCTCAAGAAGCTTTAAGCTATATAAAAACTCGCGTAAATACGCTTGAAAGTGTATAAAAAACTTGAAATAGAAAATTAACTGTGGTATTGAGATTTGGCTTTCTTTTATTATACTTTTATCATTCTTCCATGCTTTAGAGGAAGAGATGCACGAAAGTTGGGTTCACTTCACTTTTCTTATTATGTTATGATGTGGGCTGCGCTATGCCAATGCACTTCATTCTCCGTTTATATATTTCCTTCCAACTACATAAACCCAAAGCATTTTTTATAAAAAAAAAATAGTAACTAGAACCCATCAAGGGGTCATAGTAAAAAAGAAAATATTATTATTTTAAGTGATTCGGGTTTGAACAACCTATGTACGGCATGTACTTTATAAAAGGTTACGATTATTTATAAGAAGAAAAAAAACTTGGATACTTAGGCCGTAAGTTTACACAAGCCTTTTTAGTTTTAGGAGTTAGATTTAATTTATGGTTTAAAGTTTAACGGTTTAAGTTTTAAGGTTTAGAATTTAGGGTATAGGATTTAGAGTTTAAGATTTAGTTTTTAAGGTTTAAAGTTATGAATTTAAGATTTGTGTTTTATAATGTAAATATCTTATGTAAAATAATTTTTACATAATAACTTGTGTATCAAAATTTTATCCTAATTTTAAAGATATGATATTTATATGCAAAGTACATTTTATGATTTTAATGTGAAATAATAATGCGGTTTTTTTATATTATTTTAGAAATTTAAAGAATTTTATATTTATTAAATTTATTTATAATCGAAAACATTTTTATAACTTTTTATAACATTTTTAAAATTTTATGATTATTTTAATAATTTTTTAGAATTTTTATTTTTTTATGATTTTTAAGAACAAATTTTAACTAATTAAATGTTGTAGCATCAGTAAACTTAAAGGTTAAAGAAGCCCAATTGATCATGTGTTCTCAAGTAATGGGCCTAAATTGATCTATAATCGAAAGTAATAATCCACTTGATTTTTGGATATGGTTGGGTTGAGAGAGTTGTTCCTATAACAGACCTTTGCAGCATTTGATCCAGATTAATTAGTTAATGAGCTAGATGTCAATGGTTAAACAAAAAAAAACTTATCCTTTTACCAACTAGTGTTGGATGCGATGTCAGAGCACATTGCACTATCAAAAAGAGAATCTATGTTCGAATTTTGGAGACAACCTTGTTGGGAGAAAGAGCTATGAATCACGAACATGAACTATATAGAAAAAAACTTTTTTCTTTTCTATATTTGTTAAAGAATGATATTTGGACTCTTAAAAGACCAAATACCAAAATACCTTTAATCATTCACTCCTATTATATAAAAGAAAATTAGAAACTAAACAAATTTTATAAAATTGGCCTAATTAAATGAGTTTTATTTTGATATACAGTCCGTGTAAAATAATTTTACACAACCCTTCTATAAAATCTAAAACCCTAACACCCTAAATTCTAACCCCTAAACCCTAAACTCTAACCACAAACCTTAATTTCTAAACCCTACAACCTAAACCCCTAAACTTTAAATCCTAAACTAAACCCTTAACCCTAAAATTTGAAAAGCACGTGTAAACTTTAATTTACACGGACTGTGTATCAAACTTTTTCCCTAATTAAATAATTTTCTGATTATTTATAAATTTTAAAAAAATTAGCAAACTCGAAGGCTCATCAAACAACTTGATTTGATTGCTTCTTTATAACGAAAGTCTTTTCGACGATGAAAACTCACCAAATTTTAAAAAATAATAATAATCTGCAAGTGAAAGCCTCCAAAAATCCCAAATCCTTTCGAATCACCTTCACCAAACATTGAAAACATTAACCTCAGCAATAACCCAAACCCGAACCCGAAACTCCGGGGCCATGTTTTGAAGCCTCTCGTTTTCTGTTATAAACTGACATTCTCACATGGACTTTATGTCACTGGGTCCCATTAGCCACAATCCATCGTTAATGGCTTACATTCTTTCGTGATTCGTTGCCTCCTTTTATCCAAATCCTTTTCTTTACAAATATAATTAGATATCCTTGCAAATTTATCTTCACCATAGCAGCTTATTGTTTCCCTGAAAAAAAAAGGGTCTTGAAAAGTTTCAAATTAAAGCAAAAAAGAATTCCATTTTTCCTCCTTGGTGATTGACCAGAGATGTTGCATAGATTGGAGTCCCTGGAAAGCTGTACAAGGTTGACATGGCAACAACAAAACAACAATCCTGCTGAGCTATGTTCGAGTTCAGTGCCTCAGTTTCAGGGTCTGGTTGGAAGCAGTTTAGGTGGTGGACAAATGGTTGAGATGAAAAGGCTAGAAGTTTTTCTGGGTACTGATAATTTCCAGGAACTTGTGAACTTTCCGGTAGCTGGACCAGAGTTTGGTGACAGTGAAAAGCTGGATTTGTTGACGCCAGAGGCTGCTGCAGATTGCTGTATTTCTCGGACTTCTAGTTGTCAGATTACAGCTCTCGGTACTACTGTTATGAAAGAGGAAAGAGAGGATATGGTTTTGGAGAAAATGGAATCAACCACTGGCAGTGGCGGAGAGAGCTTTAACAAGAGAAAAGCTGAGGTTTGTTTCCTTTGATTAATGTATTAATTGCGGCAGAGATTTACTTTTAGTAAGTCCTGTGAATTACTAGATCAAAGGGTCATTAATGCATTTGACTCTTGATGTACAGACTGTTGCAGACCATAAAAGCAAAGATAAGAGGATTAAAGGGGAAGGGGAAGGAGAATCTGAGATGAAAACAAAATGCAGTTCTGAAATTTCCGGGAATTCTTCAAAGGAAAACTCCAAGGCTTCTGAGGTTCGGAAGCCGGATTACATTCATGTAAGGGCACGTCGTGGCCAAGCTACGGACAGTCACAGCTTGGCAGAAAGAGTAAGTCGGAAAACTTTTTCGAATTTCGAGTTGTAATTGCTGAGGAAAAGTACCTAGTAGTTTTAACTGGTATGGCCTTTTATCTCTGTAATTTACAGACCAGAAGGGAAAAGCTAAGTAAGAAAATGAAATGCTTGCAAGATTTAGTCCGTGGTTGCAATAAAATCACAGGCAAAGCTGGAATGCTTGATGAAATAATCAACTATGTTCAATCTCTCCAAAGACAAGTTGAGGTAAGAAAGCAGCCTTTTGAATTGCATGTTAACCTTGAATATTTTTGTACATCTTTCTGTTAAACTTATCAGGAGTGTAATTTAATATACTTGCAGTTCTTGTCTATGAAAATTGCTGCTCTAAATTCAAGTGTTAAAGACTTACCTATGAAAGAGGTAAGAAAGCTGCGTTCTGAATTGTCCTTTCTCACTGTGCATAACAAGTGACTTCTTTTATGACCGACTTGTGCTTTAAATAATCATGCAATGAAGTTTCCTGCTTATGTCGCCAATTTTCCAGCAGCCGCAAATGGCCGGTTTGCCCTGCTTCCAGTTGAATCCATTGCAAAAAGAATCTGTAAATTGCATGCTAAACGAATCAATGCATCTTCCCCAGACTCAAGGAATTGTAAGTGCTTCTGTTTCTATCTCAGAACAATCTCTTAGCTCGTCCAGCATGACTGTAATTTTTCATACTTCTATGAATTTAACTACTTTTCTTCCCTGATTTCATATATGATGGTCTCGGCTCAAACTCATATTGCAGCAACTGCAACCATTCTCAACTTGGAACATGGATCCTCTAGGTCTTTACAACATGTACAATATGGGGTTTCATTAAGATTGATCAAATAATTTTTGTCTCCAACATCAACAGGTAGCTCTAGCAATCTTACGCTTATTTTCCACTCCAATTCCATTATCTTCATCTATGTTTCTTGGACTCCAGCTAAGATATGTTGTTTACTGGTTTTTTTGCAGATACTGTTCCTGGAATCATATCAAAACTTGAAGAGGGAATACAATTTCAAATGCCACTATTCACCTTCCTACAGGACTTATTTCAATGATTCTGAAAGTTACCATTCCTGAAATACTTGCAGTATCAAGATGAAGATGTTACTTTTTTAATGACATTATTGATTATTCACCATCTTAATTATTACAAGGCTCAATCACTAGGAAGATTCCAACAAATTACTCGATGAACAAACTCTTGTTCTTCATGTATAGCTCCACTATTCTAATAAAGTATCATCTCTATGATTAATCATCATAATTTTTTCCATATTTCCACTTTATAATATAACTAAAGATATGTTTCTTGTCAGTATGTTTGCCCAAGGCAATGAATATGGATATGTCTTTCTAGGTCGTGAAAGCATAAAGTACCACACTAAGACTACCATGAAAAAAAGCTGATGGGAATAGAAAATGACAGAGGAGGCACTGTGTTGGAAACTTTAAGTCATTGTAGGGGGGGGGGGGGGGGGCAAAAAAGATGATAGAGATGAGAGAAAAGGGGTAGGAGCTACTGACCGAAATGGCCCAGCCAGCCGCCCAACTTGCCTGCAAATCTTCGTACTCTCGTTGGTAATACTAAAAGAAAAAGACAGTTCAATCAGAAATAATGTATTCAAATTAGGATTACACCTAACATTCTCGATCATTACGGAGGCCGTTAGCGGTTTTCTCATCATTTCTCTGGCTATCTCCAAGAAACCTGGTTGATCTGCCTCCCTTCTATATCAGTTTACAGTGGAATCAAAATTGATCTGGCATTTTTTTTGTTTGTCTTGCAGATAATTTTGTGCTTTTGTCACTTCCAGTCAGTTTTATATCTGATATGCTTAAAATCTGCGTTGTCCCTCTCGGTTCTGGATTCTGGAGTAAGTGTCAAATACCTGTATGTGTTTGTTTTTGGCATGTGCTGAGTGGCATCAAAGTAATACTATGGACCAAAAGAATCAAGGTTGTCCCAGAATTTCGCATCTTGCTTTTCAAGTTTCCTTGAGAATAGTAACAGTTGGTACTATATTGCTGTTAGCTAGTATCAGCTGTTTGCAGCTGGAGCACACAAGTGCATATATTAATCAAAACATATAGCAGCGAAATGATCTTTCAAATATATAAAAACCTTTAAAAAAAATGAACGTTCTAATTTCATATATATATATATATATCCAACGATCATTCAGAATAACATAAGTCAATACCTTTATTCTGCAAATTCTTGTCGAATCACCTTAATATGCGCCTTGCCAACCAAAGATTCTTACATCTCTTTGTGCAGCAGATTTTTTTTAATCAGAAAATATATTCCAATTTATACTTTTGAAGTTGCTTAAATGATCTATTGCAGGAATCATATTCTGCACCAACCATTCCAATCCACTTGAGGGGAATTCATCGCGTGCTGTCCACTGTTGTTGAGATAGTAATAACTGTGGCCTAACAGCTGGCTTGGAGAACAAAAGGACATTGAATATGAAATGTGGAAGCTTGTCTGAGATTGAAGAGAACAAAAACATGTTGCAGAAAGCAACCATATGATTTGTTCAGAACTAAGAATTAATAGATAAGATTTATATGCATCTATAACATGATGAATAGGGAGAAAATAGGTTGATGTTGACACTGACAGTGCTCACTCCCTTGTGGAAAAGTCGGTAGATATTTGGATTTGTCGCTGTGCAAGAAATTACGATAATCCATCCCAAACCAGAGGTTCTATTTACGAATTCAGGAATTCGAGCACTACTGCAAGTTATATAACCCAAAATCTTCATTTTCCCTCTAAAGTATTTGTGTTCTGTCAATATGGCAAAGCTTTTATATGAACCATTCCCAGTTTGTGTACTAAAAAATGAGTTGATAATGTGATGGTCTCTCTTTCCTCACCATTTATCTCCACAAGTACATTTGCCATCCTTAAAATGGTGGAACCTGGTTCTATCCCTCATGACAATCTCCCTATCATATATCTCGGAGATAAGCTTTGTAACTGTGTGGCAATCCTCGCATATCCGAAGATTCTTGACAATTCTAATTGTCGTACCTGGTTTAGTTCTAAGTAATCCGAATGCAATAGCCAGCTTATCGCTGTGCTGATTGATTGCCATTTCTTTGGCTTCGTCATCGAGATCGAGCAGTAGGTTCTGCAATGCAGGTTTATATCCTTCCTTTTCAAGTCTTTCAGCAATACTGTCCCACATGCGGTAAATCTGTTTTGCTTGTGGGTGGGACTTGGTTCCAGCTAAGAATTCATGTACGACCCCATTCAGACTTATTGCACTGCAACCGGGAAGCTTTGAGACCCCCCGTTCTTTCATCTGCCTCCTTGTTTCAACTGCACAGTCCCAATCCCCTGCTGCTGCATGAATGCTTGCCAAGTGAACATACCGGCCACCATGGTCTGGATCTTCCTCAACCAGGAGTTTCCCTATCTTTGTACCTAATTCGACATTTTTGTGGATCCGGCAGGCATTGAGCAATGCTCCCCATACAACAGCATTTGGTTTTACTGGCATTTGCTCAATCAGTCCCTTTGCTTCTTCCAGGGACCCTGCTCGGCCTAGTAGATCAACCATGCATCCATAGTGCTCTATTCTTGGCCTTAATTTATGAATTCTTTCGATGCTCTCGAACAATGATTTTCCTTTATCAACCAGTCCCGAGTAACTACATGCTGTCAAAATTGAAGTAAAAGTGACATGATCTGGCTTGACTCCTACCTTCTGCATATTCTCAAACAAGTCCAGCGCTTCTCTTCCACGACCGTGAATTGCAAATCCATAAATCAATGAGCTCCATGAAGATACTTCTTTTTTCTTCACTTTCTTAAAAACCTTTAAAGCTTCATCCATGTCACCACACTTTGCAAACATGTCTACAAGAGCGCAGCCTAAGATCGGGTCGCTCACGATTCCCATTTTGTCAATATATGCATGAATCCATCTCCCTTGATCCAAAGCTCCCAGATATGAGCAAGCAGAGAGAGTGCTTGCAAGGGCAACTTTATCAGGCTCGACGCTTTCAAGCTGCATTTCTTGAAATAAATTCAAGGCTTCCTTGTACATGCCGCCCCAACATATCCAGAAATCATAGTAGTCCAAGAGATGACATTCTTTGTTGGCATGCTATTGAAAAATTCATACGCGATATCCATCTTGCCACACTTTGCATAGCCATCAACCATTGAGTTCCAAGAAACGATGTCTCGTTCCGAGACCTGGTCGAAGAGCAGATGAGCAGCTTCGATGCTGCCAGATGATGCATAGATGTGGAGCAAGGAGTTCACAGCATAAACCTCCGAACCGTAACCAAACTTTAAAACGTGGGCGTGAATTTGCTTGGTTTCTTCCATAGCTGACAAACTGGAACACGCTTTAAGCAGGAAAGGGAAAGTGTAAGAATTGTGTGGAACTGAAAGATGCAGCATTTGCTGATATAGATGAAGGGCTTTTTCTGATTTGTTGTTCGCTGAGTATCCTTTAATCATCGTGTTGTACATGAACGTATTAGGCGTATTCACTCTATCAAAAACCTTCTGGGCGTGTTCTAGATTACCATATTTCGGAGACACGCAAAACGTAAGTACTTTGCTTACTAAGATTGTATCTGCAACAAGGCAGGTTTTGAACATATGTGCATGAATCTGCTTGAGTTCCTCCATTTTCGAACATCGTTCAAGCACAGATAGGGTCTGGGTGACATTTAATTCCACGGACAGCTGCTTTGTTGGAGATGAAGTGATGGGTGTCATTTATTGGTTAACAAGGCAATGGCCTTAGAACAAAGCTGATGAATAAAAGTTTCTTTCTTCAATCTAATTTACAAATGTAGATAAGGTTTTTGGTAGCTTCATATATATGGATATCCTTACATTTCCTTTGTGTGGTCCTTGTTTGGTCTCTCGTCAAGCTATCACCTTTCCAGAAATAAGTTCGAACCACAAGTTAAAAGCATCAGGATACATATATATTCATCACAGAGTAAAACTAGGAATTTACCATTCAAGTGCATGCAAATAGCCGGCCTATAAGTGCAGGCCAAAAGACCCTTTTTAGCTTAAAGATTCAAGAATTAAAAAATTAGAGTTTAGAAGGAGAAACTTGCATGCTTTATTGTATTAAATTCGGGTGTCCTTGTACTTTTTTTGCTGTTGGAGTTTCACAAAAGAGAGAAGAAGGAACTATAACACTATGACAACCTTTGTTGCAGCAACGGATAGCATTATCAGTTTATCACCATTGAGTTTGGGGCAGACTGTTGGTTTTTGGCCTTCTCAGCTTCAAGCTTCCTCAATGTTGTTGAACTCAACTTGCCTCCACTACATTCTTCAGAAACTAGATCTACAACTTCAATCTGCAGAAAACGGGCACCGTTTTGTTGAGTTGTAAAGAAAATTTGTCTTACTAACAAATACTACATATAGCATTGAAATTAACCAGAGAAACAAACCTTTAACTGTGACAGACCTCTTTCAGCTCTTTTCTTATTAACCGATAATCCACCTGGTAAAGTCTCCTTGCTGTCAAGAAACTACTGAAGTTAGCCAAAGGATTCACTAGCATTATCCAAGATCAATATAAAGCAGTTCATCTCTTCTCGTTGCCACTTTCACGAACACGAACACGGCTGAATTATAATCAATACATTGCCAAAAGGAGGCAAAACCAGAAAAGAAAAAGAAAACTGAAACTGCAAGGACCAATCCCATCAATGGATTTTCAAAGGCAAACCAAAATTTTGCAGTTCAAAGCACAAGATCCCAAAAGCAAAGTAAGCATTCATGTGATGTTAATTACGAATCAACTGTTTTATATTATACCCTCATCTTAATATGATCAATGAATGGAAAGTTAATCAATGATGAACCTGACAACAATGGCCTCCAAGTGTTCATCGATGATTGAAGGTCCATAGGGATCTGTAATGGGTTCAACTTGCACTACCAGCACTGGTTTGATAGACTGCAAAATTATTAATAAACAAAATCACGGTTTTCTTATAAAAATACTCCATAGTTTCATTTCAATTTCATACCTTAATGTAATTCTCAACATTACGCATCCTTTCTTCAATGGGTTGAATCAACTCAGCGAACTGTAAATGAGAGAAGGATTACCAGAGTTAATAAAAGGCATTTTCTCTTAATTGAATTCAACCAAGTAATCAACTTTAGGATTTCGATTATTTCAGAGTAAAAAGCCAAGAACTTAATGTAAAATAAGCAAAAAATTTACCTGTTTTTTGGTTAACATGGGACCATCACAAACACCCACCACGATTCGTTCCCTGGCAAGCTCCGCAGCTGACTATTTCCAACAAAATTTCGCTTCATTCATTTGAATTTGGAATAAGAAATAAAAGTAGAACAGAAACAAATAGAAAACAGAGGGAGAGAGTCATTTTGTTAGTTTTACTTTGAGGAAGAGGCGGTGGCCGTCGTGCAAGCGGTCGAAGGTGCCACCGAGGACGACGGAGCCATATGAATTTGGCGGCGATAGTTTCGAATTCTCCGAAATCAATTGACCCTTTTGCTCTTCCAACAGCGTCATCTATATGAGACAACTGGAACACAGCAAACAGAGGAACACGAAAGATGCTTCTTTCTCGACCGTTCAATTCAGAAGAACAAATGCAAATATATATGGTTGAGTTGTTCGGTTTCGGTGCACCGAACGTAGACTAGTTCAATATTTGGCTTGGGTTTTATAACTTAAAGTATTTGGGAGTCTGGGTTAGGAGAGTTTTGTTCTTTCAGGCACCTACCTATTTATCTACCTGAAATCTAACTATTTAGTTCATGTCCTTGTTGTTGTTTCATGATTCTCATGGAACCACTTAGGTAACTTTCTTGTTTCGATATGTAACTACTTAAAAAAACATGCTTTTTTTTTACTATTATTTTCAGAAATGTTTTTATTTTTGTCAAATTATAGGAAGTCACTGTATACTCTGACCTTAATTTGATACTTGAAACGTTGTACAGAAATTTAGCTGGAAAATTGAAAATGATGTTTCATCATGTTTCATTCTAAATAGGATTAAATATAAAAAATAAGTGTCTAAAATATACTTTAAGTGTAGGTGTATGTATTTAAAGTATTTTTTATAAAAATAAGTGCTTAAAGTTTTATCCGTTATAATTTTAGGTATATGATAGTTAATTACTGTTAAAAAAATCGTTAACTAATAAAAATTAAACATATGTCATGTTTTAATTTATAATTTATTTTAATTAACATTTTATTTTTAATAATTTAAAATTTTTCAAAATATAAAAATTCAAAAAATTTCTAAAATAGTCCTCAAATCTCTAAATCCTAAAACCCAAATCTTCACCGCTATCACCGTCGGCATCTACCCCACCCGTTCAGTCGACGGACCCAGCAAACCATTTTTCTAAAATAGTTCAATCGAACATTGAACGTCAAATGTGAAATAACCATTCGATTGGCACATTGTTTGCCGGTTTTCGACGACGGCGTGTGGGGGAAATGGCCGACTAAGTCCAACGATCGAAAGGGTGGGGTCGGCGGCGGTGAAGATTTGGAGATTTGTGGTTTTATTATTTTTAGGGATTTAAGGACTGATTTGAATATTTTTTTAGAATTTTGAGATTTTTTAAAAATAATTTTAAAAAATCAATATTCCTGCCGTGTGTTGCATTTTGATTGGGTAACAGGTTTTTTAAAACTGTCGGACACCTAAAATTATAACGGTTGAAACTTTAGGCACCTATTTTTACAAAAAAAATACTTTAAGCACTTAAAATTTAAAAAAATATATTTTGAGCACTTATTTTTTATTTAAACTTCTAAATATTTGCATTCTAAATATTGGTCTGTTGGTAGTACAAACAAGGATGTTTCATTCTAAATATTGGCCACCCACTTTCCATTTTACGGTTTTAACACAAAATTACTTCTATGGGTTACCCTCATGTTGGATGATTAATTCGAATCAAATTTTTTAAAAAAATCATTATGTAGTGACTTTTTCAACTCATTTTTCTTCATTTACAACTTCAAAATTTAAAACCCTAATCTTAATTAAGAATTTAGCGTATTTTCTACTAGACCAACTGATTGTGGTGCCTAGTCTTACTTGCTCTTTGATATACTAGTTTTGTTGATGGGCTTCCTACGTGGGTCTGGTCTGTTAGTAGGTGGCTACGCATCCTTCTTGTTAGGTCGAGCTATTGGGTAATTTGTATTGAGCAGGCTTCGGGTTGCTGTTGGGGTAAGGTAGTCATACTTGGTATTTTTATATTATATGGTTTAAAATAGGAGTATTTGATATTACCGTCAAAAAATATTTTTAAGTAGATAAAATATTTATTTTAGACATTTTTTTTTGAAAATATAAAAAAAAATAGTAATATAAACGATGATATATGAGTAATTTTACTTAAAAGTGTCTTTGGAAAAGTTAAAAGCTAGAAATTTCAACTTTTGAAAAGCATTTTTTAAGCCAAACTGAAAAGCAGTTTTAGCCTGAAAAATTACATGCTTTTTCATTACTTTTGGTCTCAAATCAGCTTTTGGCTCCAAAAGCTGGTTTGAAAAGCAATGCAAAACAGAGCATTAGAGATGGAAACCCCAAAGGTAAACATGTGCTCAAGCTTTGTTCTTTTCTTCAATAACATCTTGTTTCCTTGTGCTTGAAATTGTACTTCGATTACCGGGGAATGGCTTGAACATGCTGATGCAACTTATATTAGATCAATGACAGCCATTGGCAAAATTAGTTTAAAATTGAAAGCTTTAAGTCAAAGCTAACCGTCCTAAATAACTAATATCCCAATGGCCAAAAAGAAAAGGTACAATTTTTGACAGTTAAGGTTCTTGGTTTCTTTTAATAATGGATGGCAAGCTGTTTTATCCAATAGTTTTTTTTCTTTCTTGTGTCTGAAGCCAAAGTGATAGGCAGTTTCGTGGAGGACAAACCAGAAAAGTTTTGCTATATTATCATATATCAATGCTTCTTTAACTTGATGATCCAGATGTTGAACTTTGTTTTCTACAGAGTCACTTTTTCCCTGGAATTTTGTTTTGTCATTCAGCCATCCTATGTTTGTGATAGAAGCTCATTTCGGTGTGGAGGCATCCGAGCTTAACTCGGAAGTGAAATATACCACTGTTGATGAATACCTGCATCAATTTGTCTAAAACATTAGTGAAAGATACAGCAACTTTAAGTGTGTTATTGTTAATTGCTGAGATTTCTAGGTTCATTTCAAACTTCCATTCCTGGATTTCTCTGTTGAATGTTGGTTGAGCCAAGTGTGTTATTGTTTCCAATGACAAAAAATGCATTCAGCAGGCTGTAACAGATAGCTTCAGCTGAGATGAAATTTTCAGAGATTATTTTAACAATAAAATGGGATGATTCTTTCTAATTCCTCCCGTCATCATGGAATCTTTTGTAAGAAAAATTCTACTGGAATTTTAGTTTAGATTGCTGGAAATTGGGAATATGCCTTCTAGTATGGAATTCCTCCCGTCATCTGATTTTTTTCAGACCCTTCATGTCACATGCTAAAACATAAATAAAAGCAACCTTAAGTTTTGTCTGAAACCCAAAATAGAACAAAACCATTCGGTGTTGCCCTTGTGTGCAACCCAGATGACAGCATTTCGAGAAAATTGTTCTTTCTATGTTTCTGCTGGACCTTTTACAACTAATAAAACAATAGATAAGGCTACCAGAAATAGCTGGCCTTGTTTTATTAAGTTCAAAAGATTTAAAATATCATAGGAATCTAAAACATCTTTCTAAGAAGATTATCCATTGTTTAATATCTAGGAATAACTTGGTACCTTTACAATAAATTAATCAAATTTAAATGGGAAAAAAAGGACAATAAGGAGCTATTACTACAGCTTCCATGGAGAGAGATTCATGGAATCAATGACAAGGAGTTAAAACCTATATTACCAGTTTCGGACAAGTATCAAATACATGTTTGACACGGATATATTCAATTTTCGTACCTTTATCTTCATGTTTGAGCTACAAAGGAAATGGAAAATGCTTACTAGGTCTCTATTAATTTTGAAGTTAGGTGACTTTACTCCTCTCATTGTCTAATGTTGTCTCCGTCCCAGAGTATCGCACTCGGTATTTGAGGAAAAATGGAAAATCAGGGAATGGAACTTCTATGTCTAGTACCAGCCAGGCAGCTAATGCAGCAAAGAGAAATAAAAGGATGAGACAAATGAATCCTCGAAGGAAGCTTAGAGATCACAAGAAACAAAGTATATTGAAGTTGTGAAACCGCTGGAATAAAACCTTAAACTGTCCACTTTCACAGGACATAGTCTTCGCCGATGTTGTATGCTTTGTAATCATCGGATTCTGTAAATTCATTAAGTATCTGCATCCAAGTTTCTTTGGATGAAATTCCACCGAATTCTTGCCCCATCCACGTTGTTTAGAATAAACAAGTTGGCTGAGAGCTCTGGTTGAGTTTGAAGAAAAGGAAGAAAAAAATGGAGAACTTGTCTCGAAGTAGCAAAGCATCTCAGCGTCATTCCTCTACTCCGTTGAAGCAAAGGCGGAGCGGTTATGAGCCATCAGATACAGAAACTGAATGGCAAGAATATGACCGAAAAAACAGAACGTTCGTTCTTGTTGAGCCAGATAAAATGGTGTTCAATTTGCCAAGAAACATTAGCCCTTTGAAACTCAGCCGAAGACATTCTTCAAAGGTTGAATATGACAATGGTTCTCCTCCTAGAACCAGTCCTCTTCCAAGGAGACACAAAAGCAAATCTCCTTACAGGACAAGGACAGATGACGGTCGAAATGTTAGCCTCTTGTCGAAGTCAAAACGTGAGAACCGAAGGCATGTATCTCCTTTTAAACATGGGGGAGAGGAGCATAAATTGATTACTGAACTGGGAAATGGTGAGGTTGCTGGCTTATACAGGAAGCAAAGTGGTAGAACCCCGACAAGAGATGAAATAGGAACAATCGGGCAGCTTCTTGAGGCTGGCAAAGGGAGTGAAAATTCAAACTATAGTCTTCGATCAGTGACTGCACCACCAAAACAAAGAGGGGAATGGAGGTCACGGTCGCCAATCTCAAGGAACATGGAAATCAATGAAATGATCGCCAATGCAAAGATTTCTAGAAGTCCCATGTATAATGCTTCCATGTTCGAGAGCACGGAGTCCATTTCACCCGGTGATATCTTCTTTTCTGGTGATGTTGTGCCCTTGGCAATGCAAAACCAAATCAATGAGTTGCCAATTAATAGAAGCTTCAGAAACCTGTAGCGTTGTCCTTCTCGCTAAAAAATGTGTTTTTATTTTGAAAATGATGTCTTCCGTGAGATTTTAGAAAAACCGTATTTTGTTTAAAAATGGAGTCGCCACCGGCCACTCAAGGTGGACCGGACACCGTAAAAACCAGAGATTTCAAAATGTCGGGTTCGGGAGTCAGTTACGGATGAGGAAGGACTAGCACCTCACACCGTCCAAATTGGTACTTAAATAATTACCGCTTTATTAATATTAAACTTTCCGGATTAAAGTGGCAATTAAATTAAAATTTAGTTATAAGTGCGAGTAGATTTTAAAGGCCCGTTATTCGAGAGTAAACGCCCAACCACTATCACTACGCCTGATACTGGCCCCGTTTACGCTCGAATAAAAGGGCACCTCATTGACAATTTATATTCCGTTATACAATCTTAGAAAACAAATATTAAACACATTAAATAAAGATAATAAAGTATATGAAATAAAAAACATAACATACCCAAATGAGCACAAAGCATAAGTACAAGTATGGGAAGAAAAAAACATGCTTCCAAAATTTAAATAAACTGATCCTAACAACATGCTTGAACACATAAGACAAAACACAAATGCAACAAATGCATGACATACATAGGATATAACATTAAACTAACAAAGCAACACTATCACAATATTAAACAAAAACGAAAAAAAAACATAAACATAATATATCACAATAATAAATACAAAGCATAAAAGAATATGTGAAGAGAGAAAAAAATCAAGAAATAATTAATCATATAGATACATGTAAAAAAATTAAATAAAAACATAATGCAATGTATACAAAACATACATATAATACGATGCCAAGTTAATAAAGCAACATTTCTACAATATTACACTAACTTTATCATATGACACGATTTATGCATACATCAAAATAAAAAACAAGACATTATGTAAAAACATCACACTAATGTTAAGGATTAAAATGCGTAAAACTAAATTACAAGGCAAGAAATATAAATAAAATAAAATAACCGTGCTAGAGTTAAAAAGGCAACAATAATAATAATAATAATAATAATTATTATTATTATTATAAATAACCATAATAACCAGATCTGAAAGGGACCATATTAAAAAAAAGGAGAAATAAAAACGAAAAGAGATGGAAATAAAACTTCAGGGACCAAAGTGCAATTGGTCCCTGAATTAAAAACAAAAGCGGGAACAGAGGGGAAGGACCACGCACGCAATTAAACCAGGACAGAAATTAAAGCGGGAGAAGAATATGGGGACCACGGGTGAAATTAAACCATTTTTACAAAACTCCCAAACGATGTCGTTTTGAATGCTGGATCAAAAAAAAAGATGGGCCAGTTTTTATTTCGAAACAGATGATAAAGAAACCCTAAAATGTTTTCTCCTTCAACCCTCTCTCTCGACGGCAGCCCCTCCTCGCATTCCAACGTCGTTCACCCGCCAAAAGGCCTCGCGGCAGCTGATGAGTAACGACAACAACCTCAAACGGTCAGTGAGCTTCTCAAAATCCCCTTTTTTATTTTGATTCGAAACGAAAATAAAAACAAAAAGACCTTGATTTTTGAAACTAAAGAAGTGGTTTTTGATTTCGATTTAAGGACTTACAAATTTTCCCCAGATTACAAGATTTGTCTTTCCCCCAAATTTCTCTCTTTTTTCGAATTAAAAGAACCCCTTGATTTACATTTGATGTTGGTTTTATAAACCCAATTTTTTCTATCCAATAACAACCTTTCATTTGTTTATTCTGATGCAGATTTGACATGATGATGGATGGCCGGATTTTGGGGGTATGGGTTCGGCAGGGTGGTTGGGAAATAGGGTGTGGGTGAGGCAGTGGGTGGTTGTTTTGGGTAGATTATTTTATTTTTAGGGTTTGAGATTTGACTGAGTTTGGATTAATTTGAGACTTCGGTGGATTTAGGGTTTGGTAGGTTACCGGAGGTGGTGGCCGGTAGTGCGGTGACGGCGGCCGTGGAGGACAACCGACGGCAGCTAGGGTTAACATTTTGGGGATTAGGGTTTTTCTGGTTTGGGTCAGATTCGGGTTACTGGGCCGTGTTAGGGTTTGAATCGGGTTTGGTTTAGGTTTTGGGTCGTGGGCTATTTGTTTGGGTGTAAAGGGATTTTGGGCTTGAACCGGGTTTGGGTTGGATCCGGGTAGGTTTGGATAACCCGGGCAAAAATTACAAAACCATGTTCTCCCAAAGTCACCAATGTTTGAACAAAAGGATTCTGCTTCTCATCAACGAATGAGAGCTAATGGAAACATCTACCCGAATGCTCAAGGGTTCTCATCGGGCACTGACTTATCAAGAACAACAATGACTTCTGGTTCAGCTGCTAACAAACATAGTAATGATAAGCTTAGCACTGAAAGTACGATAAGTTATAGCTGTGGGAGGAGTGATAGTCACAGCAAATCGACTCAAGGGCCAAAGTGAGGCCTGGTTTTCTTGTGTAATGAGACTAGGACCCTGCAGGACCTCAAAGAAATCACCAGAAAAGCAAGATTTCGACGAGGCCTCTTTCATTGGGAAGGCTATTGTAGTTGAAAAACTAAGGCAATTTTGGGCTGATAAGTATCAACCGGCTTCTTTGAATGGATTCACCTGTCACAAACAAGAAGCTCAGCTTCTGAAGCAATTTGTAAGTGTCCTTTGCCTAAAATCATCTAATGTAAATGCGGATGTTCTATCATAATATGTAAAGCTCTTCCCTTATGGTTTGTTGCACCTTTTAGGCATCCCATGAAAGTTTTCCTAATATATTGTTCAAAGGACCATCTGGTTCTTGGAAAAGGGCACTAACAATGGCTTTCCTGCGAGAAATATACGGCGACCCTAGTTGGAATGTATGTCCCTAGCAATTTCTAAAAGACTACCAGATTGTTTTTGACATTTTAAAACTTGTTTAGGCTGCCTGTAGGCTTTCTTTTTTCGCTTTTTGTTCAGGTATCTCATGAACTAAGAAAATTCCAGGTTCAGGTATTGTATATGCAGCATTTCATAGAAATATTAAATAAATTCTTAAAGTTCATATCATAGAGTCTTCTATCACCGTTATATATCCACAAATGTATTGTTCTTGAAAGCAATAGATATCCGATCACAATTCACAGATTTAGAATTTTGACATATTTGTTATTTGAATGTATAGGAGAAAAGGCCAATGCAGGTTCTTGTTCCACTTGCTTCAAGTGCTCATCATTTCGAGCTCAATGTAAACTTGGAAACAAATGCTAAATATGCATTAATGGGATTAGTCAAAGAAATAAGCACCAGTTATGCAATTACCCCTGAAACCAGCACTGCTAGTTTCAAGGCAAATTACAAAGGTTTGATTCATTTTTCAAGCAAACTTCCTCTTGAACAGTTTAAAGCAATCAACTCAAAGCCAATAAAGTTGTGTGTTTATTTCAGTTATAGTTCTTTATGAAGTTGACAAGGCACCGGAGAATATTCAACACTTGATAAAATGGATTATGGACTGTCATTCGGATTCTTGTAAATTCATACTCTGCTGTGAAGATGACATAGATATCCTAGAATCAGTGACCAAAAGCTGCAAAGTTATAAAAGCTGATGCCCCAGTAACACATGAAGTAAGTATTCCTATACTTTGGCTGTGTAACTTCATTCATTCAATCCATGATGGCGGGGGTAAACTTGAAGTAACTTCTCTTGCTTTTCATGGAAAAAGATGAGACCAATACCGGTCATGGGAAGATTTTCTGGTTAAACCATATGATTTGATCAAATAACTTGCATTGTCAAATGCCAATTACTTACATTTATTCATGTGAACGCTGTGACTGCTAACTTTGCAGATTATGGAGGTACTTATTCAGATTGCAAGGAAAGAGGAGTTTGATCTATCCGTGAATTTTGCGGCTAAGATTGCCTCCAAATCAAAGCAAAACTTGAGGGAAGCAATCATGGCTCTTGAAGCCTGCAAAGCACACAAGTAAGAACTTGAAGCAAATCCCCCTAGATTTCTAGTAAATTTATGAAAGTAATCCATTTCCCTACACAAGTAAGAACTCGGCCAATGCAGCTATCCTTTTGCTGATGATCAACCAATTCCACTTGGATGGGAATGGGTTCTGATAGAACTTGCATCAGAAATCATAGCTGATCCATCACATAAAAGGTAAGTTTTTTCAAACTATACAAACCTCAAAATGTTCTCTTGATTATATGGGAAAACAGAAGTGACATTCCGGACGTTGGTTCCATCAGACTATTCGTCGTACAAGGAAAGCTTCAAAAGCTTCTTGTGGATTTTGTTCATCCCAAACTGATACTCCAGGTGATGAATTCGAAACCCTAAAGAAAACGAAAAAAGTTATTACAATTAATCATGTATCTTGTTATTTTCTCAACGTGCAGAAGCTGGTAGAACAATTTCTTAAGCAAGTTGAAGCTGGTTTAAAAAGGGAACTCTTTTACTGGCACGCTTACTATGTAAGTTGCTTTCATGAACTTGTTTATACTGTTTAGTAGACAGACAAGAAGTGAACTCAAAGTTTATTGTTACAGGACAAGAGGCTGCCGACCGGAATAACTGCTCTGTTGAAATTAGAAGGTAGTTGAACCATGCTTCAACCCATGCTTCTTTCTTTCTTTAGTACATGAATTAATTTAATGTGATCCAGAGTTAGCCTTAATCATACAATAGCTAACTTTGGTCAATCTACACTCTATAATTTAATGCATGTACTTTTTTCATACTTTGAACAACAAAGATATACTAGACTTAGTTAATCAATTATTGATCTACACACTATGGTTTTTTCTTTATTTTTTGTGGGTGCAGAGTTCGTGGCCAAGTTCATGGGGATATATAGGAAGAGTTGCAATAATCGTCAGTGTGCCTAATGTTTTGCTGAACAATGCTTTTGTTGAAATCATTTTGCTGCAGCAGATACTGAGTTTTCCTGAATATAAATTTCATTTGCTTCTTTCATCTGATTTGTTTAGCCTTTAGCGTAGGCAATATGGCCATGCAATACATATTCCTCCTGTAAAAGAAAAAAGAGACGAGGAATTTTGTAATAAACTAAACTATCAAGATTTTAAATGAAAACTCAATCTTTATTGTGCATTTGATTTCACAACCACCCTACAAGCATGAGTGCCTTGGTTTTCAGGCCAATGGCAGAGAAAAATGAATGTTGATTGCCAATTGGGCTCTTTACTATGGATAGAGAACAGCTCATTTCATTACATGATGTTCCTCAAGTTCAAAACTGAAGACCTATGTTATCATGTGCGAGGGCAGAGATGCGTAATTGCTTCACCTTCAACCACTGCCAGGCCTGCCATGATTGCCATTTCTCTTGCAAGGCTTATTAAACTGTAGTATTTTCACCGACGGGTTTGTTTAAGTGGTAAGAAGCTTAATATCGCTTAAATAAATTTTAAGTTTGAGGTTTTGTGTATACAGAAAATCTTTACTAGAAACTCATCTACCAAAACTAAATGTACGACGCAAATCAATTCAAATTAATCAAGATAAAGTCAAAAAAAAAAAAAACTGTAGTATTTTCATATTGCTTAAACTACATTCTTTTAAAGATAAGAATGGGCTATTCATGATAGGCATAGCTCCTCCAATTTCTAACAAAATCAGTAACGGTCACCCATTCTAGTTTCAGTTATAGTGCTTGTTGAACCAAAAAGTATGGTCAATTATTAAAGAGTTGGTGTGAATTTGACTTAAACATCACATCATTGAGATTTTGTTCCTTTCTTAAACGGTAAAATATTTATTTTTTCGTTTTAAAATTTGATAATATAAACTAATGTTGTCTTAAGTTTGGGACATGATAAGGTGCGTCACCTTAGGGTGCGGTTAAAATACAGCTTTACACAATTATTTTGGTAAGAATTTGTAAGATTGGATAATAATTTAGGTAGAACCGAAATTCTTATTAATTAAGTAAATTTTTTTTTGTAGCTACATAAATTATTATCAACTGAGTAAGAATTTGTACAAATTTTACTATTTGGGTAAGAATCTGTGTAGATTGTAAAAAGTTGCGAAAAATGAGTTGTTAATTAAATGTTTAATACTATTATTGCGGAAAATGAAGGTGCAATGGCATAAGTTAATCCGGTGAATTAGGTTATGACCAAGTAATCAATCCCATGAGTAAAATCTTGTCTCAACTAAACTCTTATTTGAAAATATGCGATCAAATAAACACTTAAATTCGGAAACACATATCAACTAAATCATTACTTGAAAATTCTATAATCAAGTTTCAAGGGTTCAATCGGCAAAATATGTGTGGTCCTGATTCAGTCCCGGACCAAGTCTCTAATATGCATTAGATTTCCAGGATGTTGCTCTTTCAAACTAAAGTGTATTGCTCATGATGAGAAACATAACATCTGAGTGCAAAGAATTATGATTTCTTTTTCATTTTTTTCCGTTTGAGATTTGAACAGTGTATCTGATCTGACAAAAAAAAAAAGTGGGAAACATGAGGGACCAAATTTGTCCATCTTTTTTCATGGTATTGGTAAATGGGTGGAACTAATAAAACGGCCCACAGACACAACTTGGTATTTCAATAATTCTAAATTCTCACCCATGTTAGGGTTTTCTTCCTACCTGCTTCATCTTCCACAGCTACATCTTGGAACTAATCTTTGCTTTTTAAGATAAAAGCTTAAATAAAAAAAATCAACCCTAAAACTATACTTTATGTTTTCTTTTAGCCTTTAATTTTTTTTAGTCAAAATAAGTCCCTAAACTATCATTTTTGGTCACTTTAAGTCCGATAGTTATCTAAGTCAAAAAAATTATTTCGACCAATAATATGTTGACACATCACAATTTTTTTGACCAATAGATAGTTTAGGGACTAAAAGGAAAAAATGATATAGTTTAGGTACTTATTCTGGCCAAAAAATAGTTTAAAGGCTAAAAGCAAACAAAAGATATAGTTTAAGGGTTAATTTTTCATTTAACCCAGTTATTCTTTGGATGTATAAACGATAAATTCGAGTTTAATTTGATTAAAATATATAAAAATAGGTCTTTTAATTGTATCAAAAAATTAAATAATTTATTAATTTGAATTATAAATTAAATGAGTATTTATTTTAAAAAATCTAGATCAAATATCTCTTGAAATTGTCTTAAACGTTAAAAACAATCATTTATTATTTTTCAGATAATGACTCATTTAACTCATATAAAAGTTCATTTGATCAATAATTTAAACCGGGGCTCATTTGATTTTTGGTCCAATTAAAAGACTTTATTTATATATACATCTTTAATTAACTTATATATATATATTAAAAAAAGTAATATCTTTAATAGATTTGAAATAAAGTTGGGTATTATTACACAGGAAAATACTGCTGTACTATACAAATTTGGGCTAGTGGTAGGCTATACCGGGGACAAAAGCCGAAGCAGAGGGATGAAAAGAAGATGCTGTCTTCATTTAAATTTATTTTGTGTTTGGATGCCCAGAAAATCAGATCCTACATTAACCCAATTAATTTCAATGGAAACAAAAACTAAAAAAGGACTGGCTGTGAATGTGGAGGAGCAGAAAGCTGAAAACGGTGGTCCAGGACGAGGTCAAAATCAAGTCAGCCGAGCTCAAAGTATATTTGGACCGCTTTAAACCATGGTCCACGGTTGCAGCCAAAGCCTAGAACCCTGTTTGCATTTGCAAGTTGCCTCCTTTTCATTTTATTCTGCAGTCACTATCAGATCCTAACCCTGAAAGCTGTATGCATGTTCATGCATTCTGGTTTACCAACACTTTCTCCATCAAGTTAAAATAAAAACTCTTCGTCACGTTATTTATGATCTCTATTAATAAGATTTATCTATTTTAAAATAATTTTTAAATAATTATCTATTATTTATTTATATCTAAAAAAAGATAAAGATTTATCGTTAAAAGACACGTGTCATCTCTTAAAAATTCCAAAATTATATTAAAAATAAATAAAATTAATAGAACAAAATAAAAATAAAAATATATCTTGAAATTTTCAAATATTCTTAAAATAGTCCCCAAATTCCTAAACCCCCAAATCCGACCACTCCCTCTGGCATTGGCCGCATTGCCAACGACGAAATGAAGCGCTCTCCCCTCACTGAACAACCCACACTTCGTTCGTCACCCGTCTTACTGTCGTTCGTCGCGAATCATTTGAAAGAACCATTCGACAATTTCGACATTTCGCACGGCGTCGGTCAATTTTCGGGGACAGAATGGTGGGAGAAATGGTCGTGATGGTCCGACGACCGATGTGGTGAGCGGCCATCTTTTATCTAATTAGCAAATATCAAGTTTATTGGCGTGACAACATCTAATTGCCTGAATTTTTTCTCTTAAAATTTATATAAAAAAATTAAAATTTTGTGATTTTCAAATAAAAATTCATTTGATTTTTCAATACAATAGAGGACTCTAAACATAATATAATTTTATACTTGGGTCCAATAATTCCCTAGGTTCTCACCTCTACTTGGGTTTTTTTTATCCAAATATCATAATCTTAAACAATAATTATTAAATTACTATTCATCTCCAATTATTTAATGAAATAACATATTTTCATTTCATACAAGTTAAATCTACATATATTTTATCATACAGTTTTTTATTAAATAAAAATATTACATTCTCATGTAAAGATTCGAACTCATACAAAATAAGATAATATCAGTATCTTTAGTCACTAGATCAATTAGTTGATCTTTCATACGCGCTTTTGCATGACCGCTATAATAAAATGAATTCTTTATTTAAACTTAGACCACGACAATAACAAAGAAAGCAAATAATCAAATGTGTGACACTGAAAATAAAATGCAGCTAACAGAAGAGGACGTGGAGAAGGATGAGATTTTATGACCAGGTTTTAGCTTGAGACACCCGGTTGGGGGAAAGGGAAAGGGAAAGGGAGCTAAACGTTACGTTTAGATAAGATATCTATATTATATTAATAATTTTTGATACAATATTTTTTTTAATTTTAGTTAATATTATATATTTACATTCAAAATTTTAATATATAATATTTTGTTTATAATTATTTGCACTTTTAAGTTTTAACATGAAAAATAAAACATATATTACTTTTTTTATTCTCAAGGTAAAATATATATTCATATTTTTTTTGACAAAAAAATACATATTCATAAATAAATGTATATAGTTACTTCAACTCTAATTAAAAATTTCAGAACCAGCCTTGAACTCCTCTCCACCTAATTCAATATCCCAACCATTTCTTTCATTTTACATAAACTAAATAAATTATCAAAATTAAGAAAATAGAATTCATTTTCAACTTAACAGTTAACACCAACCAATACTGCTTTATTCGATATTATTATTTTTAAACCAACGAAAAAATTAAATATAGATGCAATTATCGAGGTTGACAAAATTCGAATCGATTAAAAGTTAAAATAAAATCAATTTTAAGTTAAATAGTCAAACTATTCAACTTTTCAAATTGATTTATTTGATTTTTATAAAAATATTTTAACAATCCTATAAAATTTTATTTTTTTCCCAAAATAAAATTTTCAACGTGCCTTAAAACAAATAAACCATCAAAATCAAGTTTGCCTACATTATTTTTTATTTGACTTTTTAATTTAAGTTAATTTAGTTTGATTTAAAAAATCAAATAAAATTAAAATTATAGATTTTTCTTTAATTCGACTTGATTTTTTTATTGTCCTCTCGGTTTTTCAGTACTTTGTCCTAACTAATCTAATTGATTCGAGTTGGACACCTGATTTTATTAGGTGAATCTCCGACGAGAATTTTCTATATACACAAAACTTCAAACTCGAAATTTATTTAAATAATATCAAACTGCTTACCATTTGAACCGGCCCTATTTTGATCCCACGTTCATCCTTAGAAATTTGCATTACACTTGTCAATTAAAAGTCGCTGAATCGCCAAATATTGGAAGTTACAACAACGCGACACTGTTTTTCTAAAATAGTATTAATTTGGTTCGAAGTTTTTTTTTTAAATGAAATATTTAACTAAAAAAATAAACAAGTACGTTTTCGTAATTTCATACTTTTCTTTTATTAATAATTTATTTGTTTAATATTTCCTTTTTCGTCTTCCTCCTTCTGACACTATTTCTGTCTGCCATAGAATATTGTAAACACTGAAAAGCACATATAAAAAATAGTAGTATTTTTAAAAAATATATGTAAGGAAGAAAAATCTGTTTAGAACCCTAGAAGCTTTCGTTTTCATGGAAAATCTCTCGCATTCTCGGAAACCAAACAGGGGTTCTTCTCACGCTCCACTCTCCACCAAGCGAGCGACAAGTTGTAATGGCGCGGCCAACTTGTCAAGCAGAACCATGTACGACGACGTTTTCGGCGGTGCACCGAGGTTCGTTAACGGCGGTGGTGGCCCCACTTTGTCGCCGAGACCTGAGGACTACACCGAGATTTTCGGCGGATTTCACGCGTCTCCAGGCTCGTCGATTCCGGTGTTGGATCTTCCCTTGATGAACGACACCAACGAGGTTATGTTTGATGCACGGAACCCGAGGTTGAACTACGCCGATGTTTTCGGCGGATTTGATGGCTTGGATTTCCCTGCTTCGTACGAGGAGCTGATGAGACAAGCCTATGGTGGTGGTGATCACGATCCCGGTGGTGATTCATCTGATGAAGCTTGGTATGCTCATATCTTCCGTGATTTTTTGAAGAATTATTTTCCTTCGAGCTTTATGCTAATTTTTGCCAAAAAAATGAGTAAATATTTGATTTTTTAGCAAGATTGTATGCTAGTTACTCTACTGCAAAGTTTTGATTTTTTCCCCTTCGTTCTTTAGGTACTCAATCTTGATGCATTTGAATTTGAGCTTTCTTTTCTTTTTTTTCCTCTTACATTTAACTTCTTTTAATATAATGGCTAGAATCAAGTATTTGCGTTTGATGGTTAAAGGAATATTAAGTTTCCTACGGGAAAAATTACATGTTCTTTGAGGAATCTAAGAGGGGTGTTACGGTAAGAACTGATCTTTTTTCCCTTAGTTGTACTCATTATAGAATCGATTCTTCTTCTTCGATTCCCGTTTTTTGATTCTTCAACGAAATGTAAAATGCATAGAAGAAACCCTTTGTAAATCTGTTCTTTCAGTGTTTGAATTAGGCATTGTTTTGAACATCTGATGCATGTTAATGCTATGGTGGTTCTTTGTAGAGCTTCTGGATATGATGTTTTGAAGCGTGATGATTGATTATTGTTGTGAGAGGTGTATAATTTTGTTGATGGCAAATTCATTTGTTTCCTCTCATAGGATGCAAGCAGAAACCGAGTCTCTGTCAGAGGGGTCGGATCATTCTGGAAAATACCAGTATTTCTTGAATAGAGATTATTGTGAGCCGGTCGATACCAGTATGGATATGGAGTTCAATATATCTTATCATAAGGCTAATGTTAGAAGTGACGTGAATATATTGAATGGGATTACGCATGTTGCTCAGCTGCACACTGATCCTGAATATGCTTATGTAATTGAAAATCCCTTGCAAAAGATGGACAAAAAGAATCCGCCGTTGGATTTGGCTGATGATATTGATCTTGAGTTCACTAATGGTGTTATAAAGAAAAAACATCTTGGGACAAAGATGGACAGAAAGAATCCGCCATTGGATTTGGCTGATGATATTGATCTTGAGTTCACTAATGGTGTTATAAAGAAAAAACATCTTAGGAAAACCGTGTCCCATCCTTCTAACCGGAATACTGGTGAACATACATTTACAAATGACTCAAGTAGAAGAGAATATCGAAGAACTGGATCTTGTTCTGATGAGATGTTTGTGACAATTTCCGATGTCAACCTAAGAACTGTGCCATCTCATGTGCCGCCTCCTTCTAGGCCTCCACCATTTGTCAATTTAAAAAATGGAGACTATCAAAACGGACAACATGCTGCTCCTGGAGGGAGAATGGGTGATAGTTCACCTCGTTTCTTCGATGTCGAGATAGATGCAAGCTCAGCTGCTGCAGCCTCTGCCGCTGCTATGATAGAAGCAATGGACAAAGCTCAAGCAAAACTGAAAAGTGCAAAAGAACAACTCGAAAGGAAAAGGGAAGGAGTAAAGAGCTCGTCAAAACCGGGTTCGAAGTCTGATGGGAAAAGTAAGAAGGAAAGGGCCAATAAGACTGTTGAGGGTTCCTGTGATACAAAAGACAGGAGAGTGCTAGGTATGGATGGAAAAGAAGATAGTGGAATAAAAATGCCTGTTAGAGAGGAGAGACTAAGGGCTGTGAAAAGTCAGGTAGCTGATTCTCTGGATGGTGAGAAACTTGTTAATTCGCCCAAAAGATTTGTAGTTGAGAAGCTTGGGAAGGAATCCCAATCAATTCAAGAGTTTGATGAAATTGATGAATCTGATGAATGGGAGGAAGCAGCTCAATTTTTTGAATTGGTTAGGACAGATAAGTCGAGAACAGTTTTGAATAATGAGAAAGTTTTGGTCCAGAGCTTGAATTCTCATGAGCTTCAACATAAAGCCAAAAAGGCAAACATTGGGGCATCGGAGCAGCAATTAGACAGTGATGAGAAAGTAGAAGCTATCAGGGAAGACCACGAGCTCGAGAAAGTTGAGAGAGACATGAAAATGGCGAAAGAAAGTTGTGAAAAGGGGGAACCCACCAGAATATCGAAACCAGTTAAAGAGGCCCGTAGGCATAAAGGGCATGAAAAGAAGGTTAAAGCAACTCAAGAGGCTAGTGAACTAGAGGAGAATGGGCAGTCTCTAACAGCAGTGAAACCTTCGGAAAATGGTAAGAAACCAACTGGAACTGATGAATTAGGAAAACGTGAGAAGCGGGTAAATGCTCAACAAAAAGAAAATATGGTTGAAGCTGGGCAGGCTGCGGAACAGAAAGAGAATGGGAAGCAGGAAAAGCAGACTAGAAGCAGTTTAGACAATCCGGAGAGAGTAAAAGAGTTCCAAATACAGAAAGATGAGGAGAAAAGCTGGATGGAAGGTTTTTACCAGGACAAGAATGAGACAAACCTTGAAGTACAAGTAGAGAACGAGAAGAGGCTGAGAGAGGCTCTTGTGCAGGAAGAGAAAGAGGAGATTGAAGGAACTCGTGAACAAGAAGAAAGTGCAAAGGGAGAGGAGGAACATGAACTAGAAGAGAAGATATGGAGAATGGCTCTTGAACAGCTAGAAAATGAGAAAAGACTAAAACAAGCACGTTTGCAGGAAGAAAATGAGAGGAGACAGAGAAAGGCTCTTGAACAAGAAGAGATGGAGGTGAAACCAAGAGAGGCCCATGAGGTAGATGCAAGCATGCCAAGACCAAAGCAGGTTACCGAAGAAGAAAAAGATGAGAGGCAACAGAAGGAGGTTTTTGAAAGAAAGGAAGCTGAGAATAGACTAAGAAAGGCTTGTGAAGAGGAAGCATTTGACAATGGGATCAAAGAAGCCTATGAAAAGGAAGAGACTGTGAAGAGATTCAAAGAAGATTACAGCATTCCAGAGAAAGAGGTCCAAGATTCAGAAGAAGTGAAAAAAAGAGTAGTTGAGCTCAAAGAAACTGAAGAACTACAGGGAGTTAATGATGTTTACCAGCATACTCGAAGGAGTGTAAAAGGGAAGAAACTGAAATTTGCTGAAGGAACTCATCAACGTGTAGAGGAAGAGGATTCTGTGGTATCTGATGCAGTAAATAATGATCAAAACATTGATGAAATGGAAGAATCTGGAGAGTCCATTATTGAAGAAAATGGAAAGGTGGAGACTGAATTCAGTGACAGTGAAAAGAAATCAGATCCATCGGTGAAAGGGGAAGTTGGTGGAAAGTTAAATGCTTCTAGTATGGCTAGCTTTGAAGCTAAAGTCAATCAGTTTAGACAGGATGATGTCTCAGATTTGTCTTGTCAAGATGACGGTGTGAGGAAAGCTGGAATTGGCATTGGACAAAGAAATGCCGAGAAGATTAATAGTGTTCATGTATTGGTCTCTGATAATGACAATCAAGGGCTGAAATTTGGTTATGAATGCAAGGAACGAGCTAGGAATGTCAAAGAGGCCCAGGTTTCCTCACAGCTTGAAGAAGACGAGGATAATTTTGTATCAGCTCAAGCGTCAAAAGTGTATGTTGAAACTGGAAGGAAACACAATACAGCCAAGGCATCTGTATTGAAAGGGGAAGAAAGCATTCAGAGAACAGCTCAGAGCACAGAAAGGAAAGACAAGAAGGTTAATGAGAGTCTCAGACCCGAAGAGAAGGAGGCTGAAAGGATGAAAAGAGAAAGAGAACTGGAGAAGGAATGTCTTAGAAAGATAGAAGAAGAAATAGAGAGGGAGAGGGAAAGGGAAAAAGATAGGATGGCTGTTGACAGAGCAGCTCTTGAAGCTTATGAAATGGGTTATGCTGAAACCCGAGGGAGGGCCGAAAGGGATGCTGTAGAAAGAGCAACTGCTGAAGCTCGTCAACGAGCAATGTCAGAGGCACGTGACAGATTAGAGAAGTCATGTGCAGAAGCTAGGGAGAAGTCTTCTATAGAGACCAGGCTCAGAGCAGAGCGTGCTGCTGTGGAGAGAGCAACTGCAGAGGCTCGAGAGCGTGCTGTGGAAAAGGCAATGGCTGAAAGGGCTGCTTTTGAGGCAAGGGAACGAGTAGAACGGTCTCTGTCTGATAAGTTTTCAACTTCTTCTAGAAACTTTGGAATGAAAACAAGCTCTTCATCCTCTGTGAGTGTGTCCTTTGTGTTTTATTTTCATGAAACTTTTGGTACCTGGCAGCATACTGAAGGAGTCTTAATCGGCAGGATCTAAAGGATCAGCATATTCAGAGCAGTGGTTCTTTTGATGGTTTAAGATACCCGTATTCCTCTACTTATAATGGTAGGCTATTTTCTTGAGTACTATATGTATCCTTTTAATACAGTGCTTAATTATAAGATCACCCGAAGTGAAGAAAAAATGAACTCTTGCTTCTATGCTACTGAACAAGTTTCTTTCCATGCATGAAGGTGTTGAAGGTGAATCAGCTCAGAGGTGTAAAGCTAGATTAGAGAGATGTCGGCGGACTGCAGAACGAGCTGTATGACATTTTCTTGTGCCTTCACAGTAACTAGAATGTTTATTTATACATATCAAACTAACATCTAGTTTGTGACTTTTGCAGGCAAAAGCTCTTGAAGAAAAGAATATGCGTGATCTTCTTGCTCAAAGAGAGCAAGCGGAAAGAAATGTACACTTTCGTGTTTTCACCTGTGAAGATATTTCAAGGTTACAAAGGCATTGCATTTTTCACCGTCTTGCTTTTATTTTTCTTTGCAGAGAGTGGCAGAAACTCTCAATGCTGATGTCAAGAGGTGGTCGAGTGGGAAAGAAGGGAACCTGCGTGCATTGCTTTCAACTTTGCAATATGTATGTTATAGTATCCAAAGTCTGCTTATCATTTCCTTTTTATTAATTCACTTGATCTTTGATGCTCTGGGATCTATCCAATATTCTTATTGCTTATGGACTTTGGTGCCGTAACTTTCGATTTAGATATCAGTTCAATCTGTTATTCATTACAATCTACTGTTAACTGAACTTGACTTTCTGTCCTCAGTTTTTATATAGTAAATCTTGGTTCATATTTAGAACTGAAAACTGAGCTTTCTTCATTGACAGATCCTTGGTCCAGAGAGTGGTTGGCAGCCAATTCCTTTAACAGAAGTTATAACTTCAGCTGCAGTAAAGAAAGCTTACAGAAAAGCCACTCTTTGTGTTCACCCCGACAAGTTACAGCAACGTGGTGCGAGCATTCAGCAAAAGTACATTTGTGAGAAGGTCTTTGATCTTCTAAAGGTTAGTTTCTCGAGTGCTACTTGATTCCGGAACTCGGTTGGTGCCATTTATTGCTATTTAAGTATTGCAGGACACTGCCTGTTTTAGGCTAAATTTTTGTTGGCTTCTTTATTTTCAGGAAGCTTGGAACAAATTCAATTCAGAAGAGCGGTAGTGCAATCCCGAGTACTGATGCCAATTGTATCACTATATTTCACATGTTAATGTAAATTTACATCTTTGGGAAGAAAATATCCTCTATGCCTCCTGTCTAATCCGAGTGTAACTTAACAGTTTAAAGCTCAAAGAAAGTGTTGCAACAGATTATTATTAATTGAAAGGCTTTCTCTTGAAGTGACTAAGAAAAGGGAACTACACTGAACCTCCATTATCAATAAATTTCAAAATCATAGGGACATAAAGCGTTAATATTCATTTTTTAGAATAAAATTTATTAAAACACATTTTAAAGGTCTACTTTTTATTTAATATTTAACTTAATCTAACTTCATCTTCCCAACTAATAAAACCCTACCTTTAATTAATGAAGATGAAGTTAAGATAGGTTAGGTTAAATATTAGGTAAAAATTAATTAGAGTTTTGTTAGTTGGGGAAGATGAAGTTAGGTTAGGTTAGGTTAAATATTTTGCTTATGAAAAATATTAAATTTAATAATAATTCGGTTAGTCAAAGGTGTAAAAACAGCTTAAAGGTCAAAATTTGAAATTTATAATCGAACCGAAATAATCTTTAAAATATCTTTAAATTTTAAACTCTGGATCTTAAAATATACCGTACACTAAATATTTATATTTTAATTTTACATTCTAATTTTAAAATTTAACTTTTAATGTTAGAATATAAATATAAACCCTAAAAAGGCAGAAAATTTTCAAGGTATCTCCAAAATATCTTGGAGCAGGGCGGATCTATTCTTATACTTCCTAGGTCAAGTGACATACCATAAAAAACAATAATGATGAGCAGAGATCGTGATGAAAGATGGGTTAACGAGAGGCACGGCGAGACGTGGCGAGGCGCGCGACTTTACCAGAGACACAAGACGCGCGACTTTGGCGCCTAAGGAAATTAAAGGAAAAAACGTGATTGCAGAGGTTTGGACTTTGGATCGAAGTTTAAAAACAATAGAAAACCAGAGAACAACGGCGGAGAAGAAAACAGATTTGATTCATTAACAAAGAAAACCTAGAATACTTGGGGACCCACTTAAACTAAACGATGCGTTTAGAAAATTACAAAAACATAATAAACTGTGCCGTTTTATACAATTCACTGTTATATTATTATTTATATATTTTTTTTCTAAAATAAAATTATTAAATTATTAAAAGTGGGCCCATATTTTAAAACTAAGATCACCCGTGCTCCTCTCCTTCTAATATATATATATATAATATTTATTAGTGCAGTTAATTCTATATCTCCTTATACCAAATTCGATAAAGTAATGTTTCTTGTTCCCATTTTTATTTCTCGTTTATTATTTCGTATGATATTGTGTTCCGGGTAATTATAGTCAAAACAAAAAAAGCCAAGCTTTTGCAGATAATTGAAACTTTCAATGTCTAAATTTGTTGTAGATGGACCAGATGATGACTGAAGCCCATAACTATTGACAGGGAGCCATAACTCGGTTGTCACATCCCCAAATTGCCATCAACCATCGGCCTCAATGGTCGTGTTTGTGTTGATGCTGCTGAATTGGGTGAGCTATGTATTTTGTTGCGCAGTCATCACTACAGACAGTTGTGAGGCTGACTTTTATTATTATTATGTGACACTGAAGGTGTTAGATGCTTCATGGCTACTTCATAAGGTAATTAGAGCATTGAAGTGGTGGAGTTTGATTGCTGTTACAACGTGCGAGGGATGTGATGGGTGGGTGTTGTTTTTGCATGGCGATAGATGGAACTATGGCATTGTTGAACTTTTCGATGGTTTAGATTTCCAGTTAGATGGAGAGGGTGCGAAACTAGTATAGTATCCTAGAATGCGATCTTGATTTTGAGGCACATTTGTGCTGGATTGTGCATGCGAATGTATTATTGTCGGACGATGAAATACTAAAATTAAATTTTTGGATCTGTCCCTTGTCTTGGAGTAACCTCGAATTTTAAACTTCAAACATGCCGCACTGACAACCGTAGATGCTGCAGCCACCAAATCTGATCAACCATCCACTAAGTCCCCGTTATGATCCTTAACCTCAGCTCCAATGCCAAACAAACGTGAAACAAGATTAGGGTGGTTATTGTTTGTGTATCTTCGCTAAATAAACGAGTATAAATAAAAAAATATATTTGTTTATTAAACGAACAAGTTTAAACACACATTTTAACTGGTGCTCGAGGAAAATGCTAAAAATGAGGAAAGAAGCTCAGCCTTTAATTAATGCTGAAAAGTCTACATCAGTGACATAAATTTGGTCTGAGATAAGAATGACAGCTGCAAAGGTTTCATGGCATAAGATGGTACGGTTCACTCTTCATGTTCCTTAGCATGTCTTGATTGTGTGGATGGCAATTCTCAATAGACTCACCACAAAAAGATTGTTTAGCTCGAATGGAAATTGTAGTGGATGAATTGTGGGGAGGTGATGGAATCTAGGGACCATATCTTTTTTCGCATGTTCCTACTGAAAAACTATTTGGAGTGCTGTGCTTAATTTATGTGGCTTGGATCGTGGTGTACATGACTGGGATGGTGAATTAAGCTGGGCTATTACTTTGTTCAAGGGAAGTCTTTTATAGTCTTTGTTCTTAAACTAGCATGACAGACTTTTATATACTTTGGAAAGAAAGAAATCATAGGCTTTTTAGAGGGGTTTATAGAACTTGGGATAATTTGTTGAGGTGCATAAAAGATATAGTTTGTAATAGAATACGACATAAGAATGTACGAATGAAAAATGTAGATAGAACTTTTTGTACTGTTTGAGAAATTCTCTTAGGAGATGGCTGCCCGAGGGCTCGTATAGGTGATTTATAGCAGCTCATTGGCTCATTGCTGCTTCTTTGGATAAATAAAACAACACCTATCCAAAAAAAGAGTTTAAACACACATGTTCAATTTATTTATGGTCACGAACAAACTCATTTATATATTTAAATTAGTAATCAACCATAGTCTTTAGAGAGAGATTTTAATATCATACTCATATGGGCTAGGCATTTTGAGACAAAAATTATATGCCCTTTTTCGGTGCCTTTTCTATACCTAACACTTAAAATTAAATTTTAAACCATAACTTTAAATTTTAAATCTTAAACCTTAAAAAATACACCATACTCATAATTCCCTAAGTCATAACCTTAAATCCTAACTTTAAACCTTAACACTGAGCTTAAATTTTAGTGATAAGGCACGTAAAGAGATACCGGGCTCATAGAATTTCTATTCGTCCTTTTGTGCTTCCCAAGGCGATGATTGGTAAAATAAACCAAGTTTCATGGTATTTTTTTTTAAATTGTCCCACTCACTCAGAAATGTAACCGAAAAGAATTTTTTTAAGTAGAGAGAAGTAATTCGAGTATTTAATGCTAGAGGTAGGTTTATTCATTGTCAAAAGTATCAAGTTGATGCAGTTTGGAAGGAGTTGCGTCCAACAACTTACAAAGTTAACTGATGCAGACTGATTTGGTGCCCTTTTTTACATCTCTGACTCTAAGCACTCTTTTGTTTCTTGGTTAGCTTGGCTTGATAGGTTGTCCACCAACGCTAGGCTTTCAAGCTGGGGGATGGAGGTTAAAGATCGTTGTTTACTTTTCATTTGACCAGGTAAACTTATTCGAGACCCTAACTGATTTACTCGACTCGAAACTCGAAATGGACCTAAATATGATGGTCTAAACTTGATCCGAACCTAAAATAAAATCGACCCAAAATTTAGTTGAGCCAAAAGCAACTTGTACCCTATTATACCCAAACTGAAAGCAAATTGAATTTAATTTGCTCAAATAGTATGTTTTATTCTCTATTTATATTATATTACTAATTAACAACCACCTTTAGTAATATTGGTTTAATATCATATTTTCTCCTTTAAAAGATCAGCTTCATATATTGACTCAAAACGAAAATTGACCGATCAGATATTGACTCGACCCGAAAAAGCAAACTATCTTATATCAACCCGAATTGAAAACCGACCGATTTGAGATTGACCTGAACCGAAAGATCAACTCATTCGATTTTGCTTGATCCGACCCGAAATAACATAGATCCAAACTAAATACATATTAGACCCGACCTGAATCAAACATGAACTAAAAATCAACCCAACCCGAACGATCCGATTGCCACATCTACTTTTGATGAGATTGAGAGACGCATGTGCACTTGTTTTGGAATGCCCTTTTTCGAATAAGCTACAAGAAGTTGTTTTGAGGCTATGTGCTTTAAGGAGGTCACTCGGTAGATGGAACTAAGAATTAAGAATAGACGCGTGATTTTATGTCAATGAATGTGAATTGTTAGGGAGTTATATTAGAAATTTAAGAGCACAAAATTATAAAACTTTAGGGGGTGTGAACTTAGATCATCCACGGAAAATATAAAGAAAATACATAAACTATAAAGGAGTTTGAAATTTCCAAGGGGTGCGATCGACTTCCCTTTCCAACACCCCTCGGTCAATCCTTGCAAAGAACAACATTAGTTGTAACGACACAGATTTTTGAGTTAACGGGTTAGCGTTGACCCGACCCTTGAGCCTTAGGTAGAAGGTGAGTAATACCTGTTTGGGCCTTGGTTTTGGGTATTTGGGCTTGAAATAAACCTTGTTTGGCCTTGAGAGGAACATGAGGGACTTGGGCCCAATAAATGATAGCACATTCCTTGTCTTCTTTAGACAAATGTTGGCCATTTACAACATCCCCACTTACTCATCTTCTTCAGCTCAAAAATCTCTCTTGAAAGTTTACCATGGAAGATTTAAGGTAAAGATTCAAACTTTGTTCCTCATTTTTCCTACCTAGAATTTATGGTTGAGATATGTCAACCTCTTCCTTACGATCAACATTTTGAGGTAAAAATCTATAAAAATGGTGGTGGGTAGTGAAAATGGGTTTTAGAGGGGGGGTTTGAGTGGTGGTTGTTATAGGACGGATTTCATGTTTTAAATTCGTTTAAAGCTTATATCCAATCTTTTAAGGGTGTAACAAATCCGTTTTTACACTTGTTGACAAGTTAAAGAAGTTGGAGAACCATCCCACACCAAGGAGAAGGAGAAGAAGTGAGGGTAAGCTAGTGGGAAAGTGACTTTCGAGATTTTGAGCAAGGTTTGTACATCTCTGACCCCCAATACGATTCATGCTTTTCATAAATGTGATTTTGCCTTGCATTGTTTGAGCAATTAACAATTTGGGTGTTGAGAGCTTGAATGGGTTGTCAATGATAAAATTTAATTTCATGTTAAAACCCCTTAAAATGGTAGTAAACCATCCTATTAATCTTTCGTAAAATGTAGGGTCGAGTTGAGGGGTTAAAGTTTTGATTTGGGGGGCTGAGAAGCGATTTTCTAAGCCTTAGGTAGCTATTTCTAGGCTTCGGCATTGGTACATGAGGAGCTGTATCGATACCCTGTGTTCTGTGGGATGAAAATATGTAGATTTTAAAGGGAGTATCGGTATAGGCTAGAGTCGTATCGGTACCCCCTGTTACATTGATATTCTAGTGGCAAAAAATTGTATCGGTATGCTTGAAGCGTATCGACACCGAGAGAGTATCGGTACACATTCTCCGTGTATCGGTGTGAAGTGTTGGTAAACTCCTATATATAAGCCAGGTATTGATACATATAGGATGGGCATCGGTACCTATAGAGCCGTATCGATACCCTCAAGTGGGTATCGATACCCACTGGGCAATCTGCCCAAAAATGTCGATTTTTACCTAGAAGGCTAAAAAATATATCATTCGATCCAGAAGACCTCTAATGACCTAAAATGAGTTGTAAAATAGAGAAACTGCGAAATCTCTTTCTATTTGTGGATAATACTAAGAACTTGGTAAAGTCTTGTGTGACTTGTATGTTGATAGCAACCATAGGATTGTATGGTCATGCGATGTTGTTGTGTGCCATGTGGGCACTTGGTAGATGGATCTGGATACCCAAAGTAAATGCTCGATGGCTATGTGTTTCCGAGTGCTAAATATCGGTTATTCAATGGCTATGTGTTTCCGAATACGAGTCATTCGCTACTTGATAGCTATGTGTTTCCAAGTAGGCGATGAACATTACTTGATGGCTATGTATTTCCGAGTATGCGTTATCCTCTACTCGATGGCTATGTATTTTTTAGTAGATGATCCTTGTTACTACCCGATGGCTATGTGTTTCCGGGTATGTAGCTAACGAAAGAACCTAAGTTTGAGGTGGTTTCAGGTTTGACTACCACTATGTTGTTACTTGTCAATTCTTCACTTTCATGCCTTATACTCCATGCTTATCCTTGCATGCTTACTTTTATGAACATCATGAATTATTGTAGAGTAGACATGTACCACTGAGCTTTGTTAGCTCAGCGTGCGGCTGTGTTGTTTTTCCTTGCGTAGGTTAACAGGTCGATCTCTTGGAATGAGCACATCGACAAAGATTTTCCAGCACCGAGTCAACTCGAGTACATTACCTTGATTTTAGTTGTAGGGCTATGTATCCATAGGACCTTATTGTAGTTGGTCTGTAACTCTATTACTATCATATTTTTATATACAATGTTTAATTCGTACGGAGCTCCATTTATATTTTGGATTTGAAATTATTATGAGACTTCTTTTAAATGGATTGTTTTAAATGTCATTTGGCTAAACTTGGGATATTAAACAAATGAAAATTTTTGGGTCGGATTAGAGGTAACCCGAATGTGGCGTCTCGGATCCGGTGTGATCAGGCCGTTACATTGGCTGATAGCAGGGACGAAATTAAGATTAAATATTAGAAGGAACAAAATTTTATTAAGCATTTAATTCTAAAAATTATGAAGAACATAATTATTTTGCCTATTATTTAAACTAAAAAACGACCAATTATTATATAAAAAAAATCAATACATAGCTTTGTCTATGGTCGGTAGGGAAGCTAAAAAGGGAAACATATTTACTTGCCGCCATTGTGATTATTGGAGGGAACGTAATAGAATTTATGTTGCTCGCCAAAGGTCGGAAATGCTTATGCATCTATTGGAGCTCATACAAACAAAAATAATCTCCCATTTTTGTATCTCAATATTAAAAAAAATCAAAATCCTAAATCTTAAATCCTAACTCTAGGTTTTAAATCTTAAATTCCTAAATTTTAAAGTTTAAAAAATACAATTTACACCCGATACTTTAAATCCTAACCATAAGTCCTAATTTTAAACTCTAATCTTAATTTGTTGGAATATAAATAGAGGCACCGAAAAGGTATCGGTGATTTCTACTCCTATAATTACACATGGTTTAATCAACAGATGACATTCTTAACAGGTTGAGATCAGTTCGGTTTAATTGATTTTTTTGAATTGTCCATAATAATTTAGTTTGATTCTTGATTTATTATATTAATTTTTTAGACATAATTTTGAAAAATAACTTTGTTTTATGGTTTTCAAATATTATTCGGTAACATTTCAAAGTATATATATATATATATATAACCATCAAGCCTACTCGATAACATTTCAAGTTATATATATATATAACTTAGACAATTAAATTGATAGGAGAACACCTAAAAAATCATTTTTATAAATATTTCTAAAAGAATTATTTTCACTATTTCAAATAGAAATATACTTTATTTTACGTTATAAATTAAATTAAAAGAGCTTATTCAGTTTTAATCATGACTTTTTAAAAAATATTTTGGTGTGATTACATGATAATGACCATGTTTGGTAAACATCTTTTTGAGCTAAAATTAGAGGTTTAAAGCATTTTTAGAGGTTTGACCAGTTAAATCCGCTAATTTAGATACTTAGTAAATAGATGATTCTAATAGCGAATTGAGGTGAAACCTCTCATTTTGAAAAAGCTCATTTCATGAGTTTTTGAGTTGGAGATTTGGATAAAGGACTTGTAAAAACTATTTTTTGCTTGATAATTATAAAAAAAATTCTCAAACAACATAAATTTAATTAACTAATAAAATTAAAAGATTATTTTATAAATGAAAAATTAATATATAAATTAATAAATACATATAATTTTAAAAATTATTAAAATTATATTCAAAATATAATTGCAAAGATAATAAATTAATGTATACATCTAAATTTAATAATTAATAAAATTATATTAAAAAGATATTTTCACAAATAAAAAATTAATATGTACGTCCTCATATATGCTCAGTAATGATATTAAAAATATTAATTTTTACATTCTAATTAACATTAATATATACAAAAGGTTAATAACTAATAAATTATTCAAACAAGTATCAAATATAATTATGTCCATATATGTCATTTTGCTTGTTCAAATAATCAAACAGATATCAACTATCAGTTAATTTTACCAAACACTTTTATACAATCAGCTAATGTAATTCGTTAGTTAAATAAGCAAATGCTATAATCCATTATCTGATGCCCACTAATTGCCAAACATGACAATATCTATTTTTTATTTTTAACTTTTTAAAAGTATACATACACCGTATAGATAAATTATTCAAACTTAAACTTTTTAAAAATAACAACGCTCTATTTTTTACTGTAATCATTCAATGATAAATTATAAATTATTTAAACAGTACAATTTGTATGGATTTTCAATTTTTAAGTTCTTTCTGCTCAACCCTACTTGCCAGAGTAGAATCCCACGGTCAACAGTTCTAGAAGAGTCTTTGAAAGAGCTGGTGCCAGACCGCGATCGGATCGGATAACAAGCCTTTGAAAATGAAAGAGTAGCGGGATTTTATTGCTAGGGTGAAAAGACAATAGAAATATTAAATGTTTGGAATAATCACAAAAGAAAATTAAGCAAATTTACTTCGAGTCAAGAAAAAGAAGTTCATAACCAACGAGGCTGGTTTAAGTAGTAAATAATTTGATATCGCTTAAGTAAATATCGAGTTTGAGACATTTTGTATGAAATTTTTTTATTAAAGATTCATCTATTAAAAGTATGTGTGCAACGCGGATTGAACCAAAATAGTTAGGACAAAATCTTAAAAAATTAAGAGGACAACAAAAAATTAAAAGCTCCAATTAATTTTTAATCGTTCACGGGTGGAATATTATTCTAGATCGAGTAAGATTTGATAAATTATTTTTTATCAACCAACATTTTAAATATTTTCGATCTAACATTTAAATTATTTAAACTCAAGTCAACAAACTTGAATCATTTCCCTTGCTGCCTTTTAATACTCAAAATCAAAATCATTTAAAAAATAAGAAATTATTTTTCAAAGAGGTGTACTATTTGTGAAAGAAATTTCCTTTCGCTCACACATAATATTTTATTTTTTTAGACGACAATTACAAAGCAAGAAACATGTTTAATCTAGAAAAAACAATTGCAAAAAACACCCAGTCCCGTTTCAGTGACGATTATACCAATTGACAATTGCGGAGTTCTTCAAAAAAATCTTCAGACCTTTTCTTTAGTGTTTTTTATACTTAACACTAAAAGTTAAAATTTAAATTCTAACTTTAAATATTTTTAACAATGACAACTGAATTTTATCTAAAAAAAGTTGTAGAAAATATTACAAATACAATGCATCCAGAAGAGAGCATAATGAGACCAGTCCACCAAAATCTCATACAAAAGCTTAAAAGTGCAAAGAAAAATAAATATTTCTATAAAGATTTTGCATACGGTCAAAATCTAGAAGCCTTCTTGAATTTTCTTGTATCTGTCCAAACGAGAAGCATTACGGGATGAAAAATGAGTGTTGAGCGAGCCAAACTATCAGGCAGATTGCTCCGCTACACATGACTGATTACATCGGCAAACAAGCATCAACCAAGTGGGGATCTATCTTTTTATGACCACCGACAGAATCATAATCAGAAACTAGCGTCGTGAAGATCTCTGTGCGAACACCAAACGACCACTAAGGTATACTAAAATCATGCCAAAATGACAGATGAAACATGTAACGACCCAAATTTTCGGATTAATGAATCAGGTCTCGGACTCAGGTATTGGGCCCTTAATTTTGGAAGCCTAGTTAAAGTTAGGCTCATTACATTGGTGGGAGAGGTTTGAATTTTAAAAAGATGAGAATAGGAGGAAAAGTGGAAGAGATTATGATGGGAGAGAGAAAAAGTAAAAAAGGGAGAGAAAATGGAAAAATGGTGAGAGAAAGTAAGGGGAAAGTTTTAATTTCCGATCTACGGAGATCAGGTCGTCCGTTGTCGACACCTCATACACTATCGTGTTCATCTAGTCGAGACGAGTCGGCCAGTGGTCTCGAAATTGCTGTCGAAGTTGTCGTTGGAGGGGTAAAGAAAAAGAAGGTTTGAGTTTTACAAGTTAGCCATGTTCGAGTGTTCAAAGTAAAAAACGGAGGCCAACATTGGATTCCCCGACTGAAAATATGTTGGACTAGAGTTTTTTGCCGCCGTCCGGCCACCGGAAGCATCGCACGCGCCCCACTCTCCGGCAGCCGCGAGTAGGCGTTGCCCAGCGGCTGAGGCGAGTGCACACATGCTACCCTACACCCGCGCCACACAGGATAATTGCTCGCGGGTGCATTGAAGCTTCTCTGCTCCGCATCACACAGGATCACGCCAGGCAGGTGCACCATAGCTACTGTGCACCTGCGTCGCACCAGATCGGCCACCACCCTTGACCAGTTTTGACCGATGTTGATCGTCAGTTGAATTTTTTTGGGGGGCCCTACCTGAGGGTTTCTCGACGTTCCAAATCCATTGGCGCAGTCTGTTTTGCCAAATTCAAACCCGGTAAGCTATTTTTACACATTTGGCCCTGTGAATAGTATAGAAAATGCATAAAAATAATGTAATTTTCATATTCTTTGGTATACGAGGATTATTCAGGGTTGGATATCAGGTAAAGTGAAATATTCGGGAAGCTCGGATGAGGATGTTAGTGATATTGGCTTAAGGTTAGTACACCTTGAACTCCGAAATGCTTCATGAGCATCATAAGTGTAATTGCCTTGCATGTTAGTGGTCGCAAATTAGGAGATGAGTAATAAGTATGTGTTGATACTGTCAGTTCGAGGCTTGATGATTATCAAGATACGTGATAAGCTTGAGAATATCTGAGTATGTTATGAGCTTTAGGGACTGTATAAGATTGTCCGAATACCTACATGATTATCTGATTGTATGCTTGGTTGACTGATTGATATATAATGATGCCTTACGTAATGTCCGAGTCTATTATGAGCTTTAGGGACTGTATAAGATTGTCCGAATACCTGCATGATTATCTGATTGTATGCTTGGTTGACTAATTGATATATAATGATGCCTTACGTGTTAGTCGAATAAATTAACATGTTCAATTGAATATTGGTCGTGACAATACTGATAAATATTAGATTTAAATGGATAAAAAAATCGGTAAGTGGTAATAATTAATTAAGTACGCTAGCAACATACTTAAATAACTTTCATAAGCTTTAGGGACCGAATAAGCGTACTCGGGTATTGTTACACGCTGATCTGAATAATCAAAAATGTCAATTGGAGATAGAAGTGAATAATGAATATTAATAAATTGATTTACGCCTTAGTATAAAGAGAGACACGTTGTGAGGAGAGTACTGGTATGCTTCTCCGTGTATCGGTACCCCCTTGCATGATAAGAATTCCAGTGACGCTTTTGCATACCAGTACGCTATAGGCGTATCGGTACCCACTGTTACACTGCCTGAAGAGGCTTTAGCGTACCTGTACGGAAAGGTAGGAGTATCGGTACGGGCTGAAATCAGTACGGGGTGATCCGAGTACCGATAATACGTATCGATATGGGGTAGAGCGTATTGGTACGGCTTGAGGGTTAAATTCTTTCAAACCAAAATTGAGAATCGGTACCCATGGATGAGTACCGGTACCTATAGGGGCGTACCGATACCCATGTAGGAGTATCAGTACTCGCTGGGCATTCTGCCCAAGAAATTTGGGATCGAGTTTGAGGGTTTTATTAATTCAAGAAAAAGGGCCTCAGAGGTCTTTTAAGGTATAAAATGAATATTAAAACTGAGATATGAAGATTTTAAACCTCGTATGTGAAATAAATGGCTAATAAATTGGTAAACATTGGGTAAACTGTGTGAGGTAGTAACCCATAGGGATCCTAAGTGGATCAATCGAGGCAGTGTGGTAATTAGGGTCCTTACTGTGTGCTGAGGGGACGCCTAGGTAGTCGAGTCATCCCTTATTATTGGGATTTGGACACCCTAAGTGTGTTACAATACCTTGAAGATTCTCGGATGTAGGATCCTGATGCTTTGTGGACGCGGGCATCATTCGAATATGCTTGATGAGAGACTTCTAGCATGGATGTACGATCCTGATGTTGTGTGGATGCGGGCCTCATCCCCTTGAGTATAGGATCTCGATGCTGTGTGGAGCAGGCCTTGCTCAGAGTATAGGATCCCGATGTTGTGTGGACGCGAACCTTACTCGTAGTATAGGATCCCGATGCTGTGTGGACGCGGGCCTCACTCAAGTGAAAGATTTCGATGTTTTGTGGACGCGGACCTCACTTAATGTTGTTGGTGTTATTTGTGTGATGCCATGTAAACATATGGGGTACTTGTATGAGCTGTGTGCATGATCATACATTCATAATTCTATATGTTTAGGCGGCTAGCGGTAGCGTCACATGTTTATTTATTTCTTCTTATTGCTCGTACTAGTTTGCATGCTTATGTTTATAATTAGCATGAAGTATAGTAGAATATATATGTATCACTAAGCTTTGTAAGCTCAGCTCTCGGAATTGTTGTTTATGTGCGTAGGTTGATCGCGGGATCAAGGAACACTGTCTGTATGGGATTCCAGCAAGCAGTGTTGTCAGAGTATGATACTTGTATTTAGTGGGCTGTGAATTCATAGAACCTTACGCGTATAAGTTTGTAATCTTTATTTTGAATTTGTATTAATCAAGTTAAATGTTTAAATATTTTATTTAATTGGAGTTCCTTGTAACATTTTAATCATATATATTTATTTTGATTTGTGGGTTTTAAATGTTTTTGGAAATTATTTTATTTGGGCTAAGCCAAGTTGAAAAATTTTATGATTTTGGTTTGGGCTTTAGGCCCAAATGTGACATTCGGGTCGAGGGTGTTACAAAACGAAACCACAAAAATAAAGAAAACGTGCTACAAAAGTAGAGGAAAAGCGTGCCACAAGAGTAGATATTCTTATTAAAAAACTACAAAAATTAAAAACATAAGAAATAAAAGAAAGAGAAATAACGAATACCGATGATCGACAATTAACATCTAGATGATTGCATATCGCTAACTAACTCAAAAATGAAAAAAAAATAGTAGGCAGCGACTATTTTGAAATAAAACTAGGGTTTTAATCATAAGTAATTTTATTTTAAATACCAACCTTAAATTTAATTCTTAAATCATAAATCCTAAACTATAAAAAATATATTATACTTATAATTTTTTAAACTCTACTTTAAATTTAATATTTTAATACGAGACATAAATAGAATACAGAAAATTTAAAAATTATTTCTATGAGTTATTTTCCTCAAAGCGCCACCCAACACAACTTTTCGTCACGTTTGGCGGAGAGTAGCGACGAAAGTCAAAAGTCCAAAGCAAAGACATTTCCAAGCCAAGATTTCTTCTTCAACAAAGATGGCAAAATCTGACCAACATTTTTATTACGTTCAAACTATAAATGCCAAGCCCCAACAAACCAAACAAACAACGACCAATTTTAATTAAATACGGCGTGCTAGGCTGTAAACGAGCCGAGTCGAGCTTGAATATTGCTGAGCTCGACTCGGTTCGTTAAGATTTCGAGTCGAGTTCGAGCTTGATTCAAGCTCAATCGAGTCAAGTGTTGACCGATCTTTGACCGTGTCAGACTCGAGTAGCACGACATCTATGTCTCATTTAAAGCCCTATCAAGAAAAAACTTTGATACACAAGTTGTGTAAACTCAAGCATGTTAATTTTAGGGTTTATGGTGTTAGTTTAAGGTTTAGAAGTTTAGGTTGTTGGGTTTAGAATTTAGGATTTAGATTTTAGGGTTTAAGACTTATGTTTAGGGTTTATATTTTAGGGTTTTAAGTTTAGGAATTTAGATTTTAAATTATAAAAAATAAAAAATATAGTATATTATATTTTTGAGTAGCTTGCAAGCTTTTCGAGTCAGATATCAAGTATCTCGGCTCGGCTCATTAAGAACTTGAGCCGAATTCGAGCTCGAGTCGAGTCCAATTAAATTAAATTTTAACCGAACTTTGACCGAATCGAGCTCGAGTAGCTCGCAATCTGTCTCGTCTCATTTACAGCCCTACCGCGTGCAATTATTTTAGTCTCATCAAACCGTCACCAACTTGGTTTTTTCAGCCTCATAAATACAATCTTTGCAACATAGCTACCACAGCTTATCCTCTCTTCTTATCACGCCATGGCCATGCTTAGAGCTTTCAGCACCAGAAGAAACCATAATGGCTATGAAAGGTTACCTGTTGATGACGAGCATGTTTCGAGCAATGGTCAATTTGAAGCACAGTTGAAGAGAGCTAGAAGTGTGCCGGCTCAGGTTTTCGGTTTGTCGAAAATGTTTAACGGCCCGGAACTAGGGTTGCCGGAGAAGAGTCAAGTGAAGTTCTCGCCGAAGACGGCGGCAACCGATTCGAACAAAAAGGGTGGCAAGTCTAAGAGTGTTCACCCACTTTTCAGCCTATTTGATGCTCGTCGGAAGAAGAAAACAACAGCTAAACCGGAGTTTGCTAGGTATATAGAGTATCTCAAAGAAGGAGGGATGTGGGACATGACTACCAATATGCCTGCCATTCACTACAAATGAAGCTTTGTTCCGGGAGAAAGAAGAACACCCAGAATTTGTAAACATGTTTGATTGCCTTTAAATTTGTACTCTTTTTTTAGATAATTTTAGACTTCGCAAGAAAATATATGGATTGGAACTTCTTAACTAGAATTGTGATTTTTCATTAATTCATTTAGTTAATGGCTCCTTTGATTTCCAAAAAGCTTCACTCTCCATTTTTGCAGAAAAATATTACAAAGTTTAATACTATTCTATTTTTTTTGAATTAAAAGAAGCTTAAACTAGACTAAAGCTATGAAAAAACAACTTGGCCATGCGGTCAGCAGCAATGTTTCCTTCACGTAGCTTTGGTATTGCTCGAACGAGTGAGAGAGAACTGGTTGATGCATTTCTATCCTCAATGAGGTTTACAACCTGGGAGTTGTCCAACTGAATTTTCAGATGTTCAAAACCTAGGTTCCATGCCAGCTTCATACCTTCATAGATCCCCATAATTCAGTTTGATGTATAGATTCTTGTGTAGCCAAAGCCGTCGAGCAACATTACTGTCACGCAAGACATGCAGAATAGATTCTTGTGTAGCTCCACAGGTATTTGCCATATGAACTTCCAAACTTTATCTTCAGCATCCCACTAATGTTCAACTAACATTCTGTAAGCTGAACTAACATCAAAAAAGCATGAGTCGGTGACCAACGCCAGATGCAAAAATCACTTCTCTCTCCGGGTGGTTTGATCTCCATTATATGGTGAACTGCAGTGGGATGGAGCAAGTTTGAGACTTACCAAGTCCCAGGAGCCGTCCTGTGTAACTAGATGATGCGGTTTCAAGGTGGTGTCAATAGAATTGGGCGATAAGGCATAGCTACGGAGAAAAAGTGTGTTACTAGAAAATTGTACCTCAAAAGGCAGACAAAAAAACAAAATACAACAAAATGCGCGAAAAAAAAATCAAAATAAAGATTTTTATTAAAAAATAATAATAAAAAAATAATCAGTTGTCAGTAACCAACACAATATTAATATTGTTGCTAACAACGTAAAAAGAACTAAAGAAAACGATGATAGAAAAAAAAATGAGTAGATAAATGTGCTTGTTCTATTTAAGGAATAGAAATTATTTACCCCTTAAGTATGCTCCCGAATTAAAAATTAAGTTTAGGGTTTAGGGTTGGGTATAGGAAATTAGGAGTAGATTGTATTTGTTTAGGGGTAGGGTTTAGGATTTGACTTCTAAATTTAAATTTTCAGTGTTTTTTAGTGTGTGAACGTGGAAAAAGGCATATTTAGGAGTAGAAGATTTTTGTCCCTATTTAAGTGTATTTTGTTTCTTAAGAATTGATAATAAAAATATTAAAAAATTGATAAGAATATAACATTAATATCATATATTTAATTTCATTAAAAATTATCATATGTTTAAGTAAAAATAACTAATATAATATATAATGTCGGTGTTTAAAATATTGAAATATGCAGCTCATCAAGCCACTGATTTAATGACAAAAACTTGCTTTGATTATTAAAATCATATCATGTCTAAAGTTTGATCCTTGTGCATCCATTATAATGTAATTGATTGTTTAGGGAAAAAAAAGTCGGTTCCCCCATTTGTTTTATGTTAGTGTTGTCTTAATAGACAATTTGTCCTTTAAAGAATGCTGTGGTTTCTATTATAATCTTTAAAAGTTTATTGACAAACGTGAATTTTAGAGTTTTTTTTTGTTAATAGTTTTGATCTTTTTGTTAAACATCGTTAAAAAATAATGTAATTATTTTAATCGATTAATAAATCACACATAAATGATTAAATTAAAAAAATACACTAAAAATATATACATAAAACAGTTGGACTCCTTAAAAAAATAAATTTTAATGAGTTCTATAATATTCTGATCACTTTGTTCCGACTTTTTGACTTGATTCTTATATCGAAGTGTCATTTTGTCTTTTCAACCCTAAATTTCATAAAATTTTATAAAAACCTATTAATTTTTTTTAGAATATTGAAAACCTGATCTCCTAATTTGATCGTGGAATATGATAAAAAAAACTTTATTATGACTAATTAAAAATGTATAAAAGAATTGAATTGAACACGTGGTAAAGTGTAAAAGAGGATAATGTACATATTAGGAAACTTAAGTTCGAAGTTTTTTTATAAGATTTGTATTATCAAAGGCTTAAGCAAAAAATATAAATATTTACTACTTTGTAATCACCTGAACTCTATTCAAAAAATATGAAAGAAATCTTTGGCCATGTTTGGTAAACAGCTTTTTGAGCTAAAATTAGAGGTTTGAAGCATTTTTAGAGGTTTGACAAGTCAAATCCACTAACTTGGATGTTTGGTAAATAGATGATTGTAATACTAATAGCAGATTGAGATAAAACCTCTCATTTAAAAAAAAAACTCCTAAATATAAGGGTGTGCATTCGGTTAATTCGGTCGGTGGCCGAACCGAATTAGCCATAACCGAATTAACCGAATTTTTTAGAACTTTAACCATTAACCGAACCGAATTAGCCTTAACCGAATTAACCAAACAGATATTATTTCGGTTAATTCGGTCGGTTTTCGAATTAACCGAAATTTGTTATAAAAATTTGGGTAAATTACACGATTGGTCACTAAATTATGGTAAAATGACCTTTTTAGTCACTAAACTTTCATTTTATACTAATTTGATAAAAGTTTAATGAACATTTTATAATATATCAAAAAATTTAATGATCATTTTATAATTTTTAAAAGTTCAATGACCAAAAAATATATAATATATATAATATTTAATGTATAATAATTTCGGTTAGTTTGGTTAATTCGGTTAATTAATCGATTTTGAACCGAATTAACCGATAACCGAATTTTCCAAAAAAAATTATTTGTTAACCGAACCTACCTAAAATTAACCGACCGAATTAACAAAAAGAATTTGGTTTGGTCGGTTAATTCGGTTAAAACCGAATAATGCACACCCCTACCTAAATAGAGTTTTTTGAGTTAGAGGTTTGAATAAAGACTTGTAAAGACTATTTTATCCTTAAAAATTATAAAAATTTCTCTAAGTAACATAAATTTGATTAACTAATAAAATTTAAAAAATAATTTTATAAATATGAAATTAATATATAAATTAATAATTACATATAAATTTAATAATTAATAAAATTATATTTAAAATATAATTTCATATATAAGAAATTAATATATAGGTCTAAATTTATTAATTATTAAAATTATATTAAAAAGATAATTTCACAAATAAAAATTTAATATGTACATCCTCGTATATAGGGGTGTTCAAAAATATCCGATCCTATTATCCGTTGATCCGATCCGATCCGATTTTTATTTCCGGATAGAATATTCGAACCGATTTTAAATTTTCCAAATCGTATACGAATCACAATATTTCAATTTTCGGATTATCCGAAAATCCTAATTTTTATGAGTATTAATTTTGTTATTTTTAACAATTTAATGCTTGTTATATCCAAAAATTAAAAAATCGAAATTTTCATAGATGTGAATATTGTAATATTTAGCAATTTGTTGTTTGTTATATTTGAAATTCTAAAATTTTCATAAATACGAACTTCAAATTCAAAAAAATAATTAAAATCCAATATATTTTCGGATAACCGAATATTCAGATATTTGATTTTTTCGGATCAAATACGAATCACTATATCGTCAATCCAAAAAATCGGATCGGATCCGATCTGATATCCGACAATGAAAACCCCTACTCATATATGCTATATGATGATAGTAATTTTTTTTCATAATCTAATTAATATTATAATAGATACAAAATGTTAATAACTAATAAATTATTCAAACAAATATCAAATATAATCATGTCCTTATATGTCATTTTGTTTATTCAAATAATCAAACAACTATCAGCTATTAGTTAATTTTACCAATCACTTTTATACAATGAGCAAATATAATCTGCTAATCAAATCAGCTAATGCTATCAGCTTATGTAATCCGCTAATTGTCAAACATGTCCTTTGTATTTTGAGATCTACTAATTGAACAAAGAAACCTCTTTATTCTATCAAATCATTTTGAGTTTCACTAGTTGATTGAGTGATCAAAGATATTTAAGGTTAGAAAATATTTTTTATTTTTATTTTCAAAAAATAAATTTTATTTTCTATTTTCTAAAAATTAGAAAGCATACTTGGTTAACAAGGATGGAAACTTGTTTTCAAAAATGAAAATAGTGAAAATGTGTTTAATATCTAGATTTTTAAAATAGAAATAAAAAATAATTATTAAATCATTAAAATAAAATATAGTTAGAAAATATTAGTATGATGATAAATAAATAAAATATGAGTAAATAAATCAAAATTTTAAAAAAATAGTATTATCGTATTATAATGATTCAAACCTGTATCAAAATGAAGTTAAAAATTAAAAAACCTTTATTTTCATATTTCTCACTTTCCTAAAACATTTTCAATAAAAATTATGAAAATATTTTTTTATATTAAAAAACGGGTTCTATTCTCTAAAACTAAATAGACCTTTATTATCTCATTTTGTATTAATAAAAGAAATTATTAATCAAAGGGAACTAATTCAGCCATTTTCGAAGCCCATGTTTTTTTAATTTATATCATCCATATAATGTGCCAGGAGGGGACGATGACATTTGGTCACTGGTCAGCCCTTTATCTCCTCCAACCTTACAAACTTAACACGTCTTCACTTCCTTCTTAGCCGTCAATTTTCTAGATTCCAAAACATTTTATTCATTTATTTATTCTTCATCACAAGATTCTTGTCGCTTCAAATTTGAAAACCCTTCCCTCAAATCAATTACCTTACAATTTTATGGTAATTACCATATAAAAATAATAGTTAATGAGTCTTTGCTATATATATATATATATTTGAAGTGATTTTATTTAAATTTTAAATCCCCAAATTAAATAAAGAAAATAAATAAACTAATTAAAATTTTATATTAATAAAACAAGCAAACTCTAAATATTACAATAAAAATAAACTTTAAAAAGAAGTATGTCCGTTGCTTAATTTTGGCGCTGTCAGCCAATTTCATTACCTGACCCACGTCCTCATTATGAAGTTTCGCAAAAGAAACAAAAAGAACCAGCGTAAAACGATGTCGTAGTGAAACACGCTAAAACACAAAAACATCTCCCAACACTTTGGAAACATACCCAAACATATATTAAAACCCCGAAACTACCCCCGTTTAAAACAGAACCCTACATCCCATACCCCAGATTAGGTCAAATCAGACATTTCAGTAATTACACAGGTAGGAATACCAAAAGAGATGTCATCGTTTTGAAATTTTTGCGGAGAGAAGTGGAGGCGGTCTTTGCGATAATAACTTGGGCAACAGGTTTCCTTCACTCTCTTCTTTTCCCTTCAAGAAGGAGATTTTGTTCTTCATTTTCTTATGGGAAATATATATTTAAGAAATGAAATTCCCTGTTTGTATGTCTTCACTGCACGCGCTCTAATCTCATCTCTTTCATTCCCTCCTGCTGTCTCAACCGCCGCTCGCGCTTAGGGTTTCTTGTTGAAGGATTTTTTATCTTTAGTAGCATATTAGGTAATACCTCTCTTCCGTCCTTTTCCATTTTTGAATCCTTTTTGTTTTTTGCTCAATATGATTTTTTTTTCGTTTATTTTATTTTCCAGCTTTTGAATTAGATGGTAATAGGTATGTTTTATTAGGGATCCTTTGCGGTTTTATTTTACTTCATTATTCTCGTTGAACTTAGAAGCGGAAATGATGTACCTTTTTTTAATTAGTGGTGGAAATGATGCAAATTTTTTTCATTTTTTTATTTTCTGCAACTCATCAAATAGTCGAAGTAGATGATTGAATTTTGTAAATTTAAAGGATTTTTTCGTTCTGTTTTGTTGCTGTTAAAATTAAGAGGAATTCTCATGTGTTTCCTTTTGTATGTGTCTGATACCTCTGTTTTTGGGTTCTCTTTTTCATTGAGTCATACTTGTATGGGGGGTTTAATTTGTATATAATTTGATATTTAGTTTAGCTAAATGATTTGTTAATCAAAATCAGCATATGGGTTTTAGTTTTACTTGGAGAAAATAATCATTTTAGTGTAGCAGTGTAGCTGAAATGCTGAATATATGTGCCTATATGAATTTAAGGGTTTTTTGAGCAGTTTATTTTAACTTTTTCGCAAATTTTAAGGTTGCTGATTTACTGATTGGTAGACGGATCACACCTTTTTTGGGCTATGTTGGTTCTCAGACTTTGGCTTTAGGGTTTGGATTGTTGTAGGTAGCTCTCAGTTCCCATTGGAGGCAGGTGTAGAACACTGAAGTTTAGATTGTAGCTAGGTTGTTCGAATGGACAGTTAACGACTATGGGTGAATCTTATCAAGTTTATGGAAAGTAGAATGTTCTCACATGTAGCAACAACGAGATTTTATTCATTCCCTTTCGTTCTGGTTATTCTTCTAAGAAAATGATATGTATGGGTTTATTGACTATAGCTTTTGTTTTTGAAATGCAGAGCCATGCCTACGTTTACAGCTATAGCTTTGGATAGGTTGTTAGAACCTGGAGCCTCGAAATCTGTCGACAAGTCTGGTCCTGCCATGAAACCACCTTTGCCCAAGCCAAAGGTTATACCCAATTCAAATTTGGAGAGGAGGAATGGTGCATCAGTAACTGAAAGGAAGGTTAATCATCCCCAGATATCATCACCTGCCCTCTATGCCACTCCTGAGGCAACTCCACTACCTGATTCACCATCTTCCTTCCCTCCTTCACCCTACATAATCAATCATAAGCGGCGTGGTCCTCGCCTTTTGAAGAGCTTTTCTGAAAACAATGTATCAACTCAGAAGAAAACCACTGAAGAAAGTGAGATTAATGGGAAAGCAGAGCTGACAGAAACCGAGTCTCTTGATCTATCTAAGGATGGTTCTATTATTTTTAACATTTATGAACCTGATGAAGAGGAACATGAGAATGGTGTCAATAATGGTCCTAGTAAAGTAGAGCAGGCAAATGGTTTCCATGCTGGCTCCTTTCAAGATGAGCACATGAACGGTGTCCACCACGATGGTGAATTTGGGAGCAGTAATAAGGCAGTTGGAAGCAGCCAAATGAATAATGGTATGGCCAGTGATATTGCTTTGTCGAAGGTTGTTCCATTTATCTTGAACAGAGATGACGAAAGTGAAGATTTCTTTGATCCAAAGGAATCAATGAGCACCACAACTAATATCGATGGAGATGATACTGGGGCGGAAAGTGCTGCAAGGCTTGCTACATTGGGGGTTGAGTTTTTTGATGCTTGGGACGGTATGTAGAGTTCTATTTTCTTCTGAATATGATCATGTATAGCCACGTATATTGAAATGTAGGTGCTTGTTTTTTGCTGGAAAACAATTTTCCCATAGGCATAGCTTAATTCAGAATAGGGATGGTTGTCTGTTTTTGCATTTTACTTAGATTTCTTGTTTGCTTCAGAATTATCCTCTGAGAGTGGAACACAATCTAGTTATCGTGACACTGAAGCTGAAGTGCGTGAAATAAGGCTGAGCTTACTCATGGAAATAGAAATGAGGAAGCAGGCAGAAGAGGCTCTAAACAAGATGCTGTGTATGTGGAAAAGAATGAGCCAAGAGTTGGCTGTTGCGGGATTGTCACTGCCTGCAGATCCTATTGACGTGACAGATGATGAGCTGGTAAATCGAGCTGAAGCACTGAGGCAGCAAGTATATATTGCACGATTTGTATCATTATCTGTCGGAAGGGGCATTGCAAGGGCAGAGATGGAGACGGAGATGGAAGCTCAAATCGACTCTAAGAACTTTGAAATTTCCCGCTTATGGGACAAACTACACTATTATGAAGCCGTGAATCAAGAAATGTCTCAGAGGAACCAAGAGGCTATAGGTGAGTTCTATATCCTGATTTTCGTTCATTTGCATAACTAGTTGTTTCGGAAAAGAAAGACATCTCTTCTCCTGGTTTCTTTAGTTTGATTCTCTCTGTTGAAATTTGCAGCAAGAGGCGGGTTTACGTATGCATATTATGCAATTCTGTTTACATTATCTGATTCTGTCGTCCTAAATTAATTATCTTTGCTTCGTACAGAGATGGCACGGCAAGAGAGACAAAGGAAGAAAAGGAGGCAGAGATGGGTACGGGGTTCAATTGCAACTGCAATTACCCTTGGGACAGCAGCCTTGGCTTGGCCTTATCGTCCAACAGGTAAAGCATCATCTTCTGGTAACATTTCTCAAGCTTCAGATTCAGCTGATGATGCAGCTAAGTGAGTATTACTAGAGCTGCAAGAACCTGCCATCGTGGCAAAGCGAATAAGATGGATACATTCTTTCCTGTGAATAGCAGTCCAAATTGCCATGAGCCATCCTAGGATGTTCAGTATCATCAATAATAACTTTCGAGTACTACTAATTGTTCCTTTCCTTGGCAGTCTGTGAGTTGATGAATTATCGATTATGTATCGTTCTTTATAACCCACCAATTTTGGCCTAGTCTGTGTGGAATGCGCATAAAACCTTCATGGATTTGTTTTTAAAGGTCTCTAATAGATTCAGGCAGATATATTTCCTTTGCAAGACAATTGGGTGATAAAGCACAACATCATTAACCTCCTGTTTATTGAAATAAAGTTTATCTTTCATCCTTGAGCCAATATTGAATCAGATAAAGAAGATAGCCTAGGCCAGATCCAGCACAAGCCAGAAGAACAATTACCCTTACCAACAAGGAGGAATTAAATGCTTCCAAAACAACAGTATCCCATGCCCTGTACCACAAAACTGAGAATATCGAACCTACGACGGCACCGACAAGAATTTGATTGATCGTGTGAAGCTTTTGCGACACTCGAAGCCAGGACTGAAATTCCAGAAAAACAAACAGTTTTTTTTTTTACAAGCTTCAGAACATCAAAGGTTTCCACTTTTTAATGTAATTTTTTCAGAATGTGTACTCACAAAATATGAACCAAATCCCAGAGCTAGAACAGAGACGGTCACTGAAAGTTCATTAACCCCAAGCCATTCCAAAACTGTGAACCGCCAAAATACAGAACTGAAACATCAGTCGCTCAATCAACCCAATGCAAAGTGAAGAATGGAAGGGGCTTACTTGAAGCTATAGTGAAGACGACAGTGAAGAAGATGGATTGGGCATGAGACGACGGCATCCCCGGGTCGGACTTAAGCCCGGCCACTGGCCGCTCCTGATTTAGGACCCGTTTCAGCCCAACGGAGAGCAGGGCATTCACAATCGACCCCATCGCCATCCATAGAGCCTCCGCGTCGTGCCTCCAAAGGATCACCCCTCCGAACAAAGCCGACACCAACCACTTGCTCTATCATTTCCAATAAACCCAAATCAATATATGCCTAAATAAGAGCATCCTAATACTGGATATAAGATTAAAGAAAACACTCACCAGACGGTTCAAAGTGGCCTCGAAATCTTGAACCCTTATTGATCCGTCAATGAAACTTTCCTGTTCAAGCACTTGAATACCATCGTCCCCGTCCCTGGAGTCCTTTAACACCCAAGTTTTTATCATAGTTCTTGAACGGTCCCGCAACCCAGTTTTTCCCGTCGAAACCCCTCCAAGAAAACCAGTTTTTGGGGTTCGGATATAAAGCTTCGGTGAAGAATTACGCTTGGATTTAAAGAGAAGGGGATGGAAAAGAGCTGAAATCGAAGACATGTTTTTGGAAAGTACGAGTACGGACGAGATGAAAGGAAATGAATTAGAAGCGTAGAAGAGAGATTTTTTTTTTTTTGTTGAAACGTAGAAGAGAGAAACATTTCTGATGAAGGGGTTGGTTTTATTTAATGAAATTTGTGAGATTTTCTGACAGGGAAGATGTATTTCCTTTGTAGTGTAATAAATGGATGAGAAAATTCCATGGGAGTTGATCTATTTAGAACCCTCAAAGTTATGAAATTTATATCGGACCTCATAAGAATACAGATTCTGTATCCTGTTCTTTCCCTCAGGTTTTGTCATGTCTACAATCACATCTTCCCACGTGTTACGCTACAATTGAGTATGATTTCCGCTTTACAAGTAATGCATTTCAACTCGGGAAAGTCTAAAAAAATCCTATAAAATGCTGCCGTAAGAATTTATGTAAAATTGTATAAAAATTTTGATATTATTTGAATAAAAATTTGTATAATTATATAAATTTTTATCAATTAATAAATAAAAGTTTATATAAATAATAAAAATTTATGTAGAATACCTTACCCTAAAACTACCTTTTCAACTCGGTAAAATAAAAGTCTGGTACAATGAGTCAACTATCAAACATAAAAGACCTAATTTACATGGACTCCCCAACCCTAAACCAGATCTGCAGAAGCATTAAAATGTTTCGTTGTCCCACTCATCTAATCTGTCCTTCCAAGCAAACAAAAAACAACTTGCCAACTCCTTGGAGGTTTGCCACTAAGGCGTCTATTCTATTCTGCTATTTATATTCGATATACCGTCTGTAAAATAAAAAAATTTTACAAACGATTTAATTTTATAGTTTAGAATTTAAAATTTAGGGTTGAAGATTATATAATTAGGGATTTAAATTTTAAATTATAACCCTAAATCCTAAATTATAACCACAACTCCTAATTTTAAAGCCCTAAAATATAACCATAAATTGAATCCCTACTCGTTAAAATTTGATCAATAAAAAAATGTGGAAAACGTTAATCAAGATAGAACTTTGTATGAAAATTAAAATTCATTTGCCTGGTTGTTTAAGCTTTCTTAATCACATTAACTAGATGGCATAATAAGAAAGCTTAATAAATATATAAAACAAATTAAGTTTTAACTTAAATATTTCAACTCTTGTAAATATCTAACTAGCAATTTTGGGTTAGTTTTTTTTTTAGTTAAAATATATATTATCAGAAAGTAAGACTTAGGACGTGGCTCATGAGTCTTTCGTCTGATTAGGAAGTACCTAAATGATTTTGTTTTATAATGTCTGGTGTATAGTATTAGTTCATTAATCCTAATCTTTTACTAAGGTATATACATCACACATATGATCTATTCAAATACGAGTCATTTAAAAACAATAATATTTATTTTTTTATTTAGATCACTTGATGGCTTCAACGAAATTGAACTTTTAGATACATTTTTAATTATCTTCTAATAGTTTGTTGTTAACTATCCATATTATTCGTCAACAATCTCTAGTGCATGTTGTTAAAAGTTTTCAGTTAGCACTTTCCTTTTTTTCTTAAGTTGTGGGTTCAATACCCATTAGGAGCAAAATTCCCCTTTCCCTTTCCCTATATATATATATAGGAATTGTTAAAAAAAAACTATATATATTATCCATAAATAAAATTTAGACTACACAATATTTTTTTATTTTGAGGTTATATGTTTTTATTTAGGGTTGTAGGGTTTAGATTTGAAATAGACAAAGTTATGTAGTCTAAATTTTACACAACACGAGTATCAAATAATTTTTCATTAATATATTGTTTCATTATTAGAGTAATTTTTTGATACATATGTTATATAAAATGTATTTTACATAATTTGCCTATTTTAGGTCTACATTCTAAATCCCTAATCCTAAAACATCAAACCTAAATTATAACCCTAAACCAATAAACCCTCAGTAGCCAACATGATCTTAAAACCCTAAAATTAACATAGTTATATAAATTAAAATTTATGACTTGTGAATCAAAATAATTTCCTTAAAATTATTATAATACATTTTTATCATAAAATATGAAAGATTGAATTTATTAAATATATTTTTATTAGTATTAAGGTGGAATACTTGTAGAAAGAAAAAAATTCATGCACTAGCGGTGAAAATTTTATTTTTTACAAGTGGGTTCAATTTAGGGTTTAGATATTTAGTTTGAGGTCTATATTTAGAGTTTAGAATTTAGTGTTTATAATCGAAACCTAGGCTTCAAAGTTTAGAGGCTAGGATTTATGGTTTAAATTTAGTGTTTATGATTGAAATTTAGATCATTAGAGTTTAGGGATTAGAGTTTAGTATTTAAACTTTTAGGATTAAAGATTTATCTGAACAAGGCGTGAGAAAAAGGTTTCATTTTCGATTGGAATTAGGCACATTTAACATTGAAAATGGGCTAACCGCTAACCTATCCTATCATGGTCTGAGTGGGCTCATAACATGTGATTCTAATTTTATGGACTTCTGAAATGGGCTCAAAAGTTGGACATGATTGTCTTCGGTGTGTCCATGGACTATATCAACTATGAGTGAATATTCGATAAGTCAAGTTAAAGAATTTTGAGTAAAATAAGTTGACGAATCTTATTTTATCATTCAAAATTTATTTAAAAATTTTATTTTTAGTCAAATTTATAAAATCTAAATCGAATTTTGGTCACTCTAATATCAACTGTATACAACAAACTTTGAAGCCTAGGAATGAAAGGCTTCAATTGCACCATTTGTCTGGGCTTATCTGATAATATGCAAAAAGAAACAACGAATCTATACTTTATGGCACTGCCCCAATTAACCGAACAAGGAATAATTAAAAAAAAAAAAGAAAAAAGAATCATTGAAATGAACCTGGAACTCTTGTCTCATTTGGTTAGTTTGTAATTGGCATGTTATATTATTTAATATGTCTCTATTACGAAATTTACTTTTATACGTATGTTTGGTATATGTGAAGTTTAAGACGCCTTATTATTTTATACGTAAGTTGAGTAATATTTATCACGGAGTGGAGATAGTGTTTATTTAACATGCAAGTTTTACGCAAGTTTTGTCAATTATATCATAATACTATTTTCACATGTTTACACCATTGTAAATATGCTAACCCTAAACAATGGTCACTGACCTAAAACCCTAAACCCTACACCCTAAATAATAAACTCGACTCTAAACCCTAAACACCAACCTTGAACCCTAAACCATAAACATCAAACCATAGACTAAACACCAAACTCAAAACCCTAAAGCCTAAACTCCAAACCCTAAACCCTAAATCATGAACCATAAACCTCAAACACCTAACCCTTAAACCTCAAACCTAAACCATAAACTTTAAACACTAAACCCTAAAGCTCAAACTCCAAACACTAAACCCTTAACTCCAAACCATAAACCCCAAACCATAAACCACAAACTATAAACCATAAACCCTACATCATGAACCATTGACCCAAAACCCCTAAACCAAAATGCCAGACCCAAAACCATAAACAATTAACCCTAAACCCTAAACTAAAAACTCAAAACCCTAAATAATAGACCATAAACCATAAGCTCTTAAACCTAAATTCCTAAACTCCAAACCTAAACACTAAAGCCCTAAAACCATAAACCTCAAACACTAAACCATAAACCCTAAACTCCAAACAATAAACCCTTAAGTCCATGCCATAAACCTTAAACCTTAAAGCCTACACCATAAACCATGAACCCTAAACTATAAACAACAAACCCTAAACCCTACACCATAAACCATAAACTCCTAAACCACAACCCAAAACACTAAACCTTAAACAACAAGTCCTAAACCCTAAACCCTAAATACAAACTCCAAACTCTAAAGCCCTAAATCATGAACCCAAAACCATAAACAACAAAAACCAAACCCTAAAACTTAAACTCTAAATAATAAACCTTAAACCATAAACCCTAAAAATAATATAATAATAAATGACAAAACAAGGGGAAAATATGAAGCTAAAATTTTAAGGATAAAAAGGTACATTCATACATAACACTTATCTTTTAACTTTATCACGAATTTCACAACCAAACACCTTGATAAAATAACAACCATCTTGCATCCATACTTTTAATTCACAAGTGTTATTTAATACATCACACCTCTTTTATACCCGTTGTACCAAACGAGGCATTTGTTGTTTAAACCGTGTAAACTTAGGTTATTTTGTTCTACATATCCCCAAGGTTGTTTCCATGATTTTATTTTTTAAATTATTTGGTGCAGTTATAAGATAATATTTATTTATTAATTTTTAACCTTTTAATAACACACATAACATTTCGATAAGTTACTCGAATTCTTAAGTTAAAAATAACAATTTTTTTTTCTAAATTATACTTTCGTCCAGAATCTGACAAACGATGCCATTGTTGATGGAGCCAAAACCATGTGGAAGAATCCAATATATATATATATATATATATATATATATTTTAAAAAAGGGGGTCATTTTCCTGTCTCTTTTTAAGGCAGAACAAGTTTGAGTCCACATAATCCATGTCATCAAAAGAGTTGTTAAATAACAAAACTGAAGTTTGCCTCCCATTAGCCTTTACCAATATTCTCTCCATTGCTTTACAGGCAAGGCAGTCTCCGACATTATATTCTTAAAAACAAGAAAAAGGGAGTCTCATTTCTTTTGAACCAAAATCCCACTTTAAGAAGATGATCATCTTTGATTTCCCATCGATTAATGCAAAGAATCATTCAACTTTTAACCGAGTGCGGATTCCATGGAAACCAATTTCCACCATTGAATCCATACTCTTTTACACTTTTCCATCTTCCTTATCGCCTCGTGGTTTCGGGATAATGTAGATATTTATGGTGGAGCACACCTGGTTTGAAACTACAGGTAATATACCTGGGGGATTGGAAACAAGGAATAAATTCAAGGTGCAGAGCATGTGAAATATATGGAGCGCCCATCAAACAAAATCTATTCTTGTTTCAAATCAAGGGTCTGCTACGGATGAGAGTATATGCTGATCAGAAATTTAAATTGTGGTTATGGTTGCGGCTGCATCTTCAGTCGCGATATTTTATCGCAGTTGTGGACAATAGTGGACGTATTGCGTTCATTGCAGCGATGACCGCTATTTCCAACAATAGCGCGGACGATTTCATTACCGTTATTGTAGTAGCGGACCGCTATTTGAATCTCTAATGTTGATACAAAATAAATCGTATTATGAGAATTATTGATGTCGAAAGTATCAGACACCGACCAAGGTGGTAGTGATGGGGTGAAGGAGGAGGTTGCTAGTGGTTTAGGGTAATTCTTTTTTTTTTTTGAATAGATGACTTATGGTGGCTCACCCATGCTGATATGGACGAAAAGTCAGAGACAGTGATCAAAGTGATAAGGAAAGATCATTGGAAGGGGTTAAGGTTGGGAGCGTTTGTCTCTCTTGCTATCTTCATACCGATGGGTATTTATAGTCGAGAGGTACTGTTTAATGGGACTAAATCAAGTCTAGTGATGACTATTGACGGGTCGACAGAATTAGGTTTGGCTCATAGCCGATAGGCTTTTTAGCTTTGTCACGTGCGCTGGCAAAATAGGCTTGGCTGTTAGGTAATAGGCTCAGTTGGCGGGTCAAGCAGACTTGATGGCTGTCATGTCGAGGGTGACCCGGAGGCACGACCCAGAGACAAGGGTTTCGAAAATATAAATAAGCGGGGGTATGATAATTGTAGGCAGAGATGTGACAATTGTAGCCGAAGGTATAACAAAAATAAAAATTTGTTGATACTAAAATTCGAACTTTAAATCTATTGAATGATTTTAATGAATAAAATCATCGGATTATAGGAAAGAAGAATATATTGTCATGACTCATGAAATATCTATGACTTTGTCGGCCGAATGAATGAACAATCTAATGAGGATTATCTTACTATATGGTAAGTTAAGGCATAATGTCAAAAAAATATTCCTAACTTTTAACTGAATAGTCACTTTGGCCTCTATTTTTTGAAGCAATTTAACCTTTAACGTTTCGTTTTGGGTCAAAATGGTCCATCTGTAAATGAAAACTGTTAGTCAACTGAAGATAAACAACTTGAAATGACTTGACAGAATGACACGTCAGAAGAAAAAAAATATTTTATATGTTATACAATTTTATAAAATCATTTTTACTATTGTGTCATCTAGTAAAGTCTGCATATTTGCCTACATTACACTGCTATCGCGGAGTGCACTGTCATGTAGGTTTGTCACATCATTTCAAGTCATTTACAATTAGTTGACTGAGTTTTCATCCGCAGAGGGATTATTTTGACCTAAAATAAAACGTTAAAGGTTAAATTACTTTAAAAAAATAAGGTTCAAAATGATTATTTAAATAAATGTTATGAGCATTTTTTAGTATTACCCTTTCAAAATCCATCACTCCAAAAACATTTATGCATGAAATGTGATATAATTCAAACATCTTATTTTATTTCTAAAATGTTTTAAGATTAAATACAATGTTTTCTTCAATAATTAGTCAGAACTTATCCATGTGGGTGTATTCATTGATATGTTATGGTCAGTCAATATCAACTATGTCTCACATAATTAAAATGTAAGCTTTCCCCATAGCTTCATTGACCATTTGCAGTTAGATATGTAGGATTGGATGTCCTAGACCTAAACAAGTAAATTGGGAGGGGGGCCTTTGAGTTACTTCAATTGATTGCCACCATTATGTTCTCTCCCCCAGATAAGCTCATTTCAAGTTAAGGAGATATATTTTTTTGGAATTTTCGCATTATTCAATGTTCATGCCAATATTTGTATGAAATGTATAAAATTCCTCCAAGAAATCTAAATTAATTTGGTTTACGAGACAAGCACAACAACAAAGTGTCACGAGTTATTATTCTTTCCCCAACATATTTGTTTGATAAGATATGCAATGTCATCACTTTTATATTTTAAGACTTCACATTTTCTTTTCTATGTAAGATCAATGTTCCTCGTCTCTCTCGGACGTGATATTCTCTCCTACACAATCTCGTGACGTCCTTATCATGAGTCACAATCACGGTTGCTCACCCTACCGACCCCACCAACTAGGGTGCTTGGCGTGAAATCAAACAATCAATGAGTTAATCTAATTCAACTTGCCACAGGGTCATTACATTTTCCCCAAAAGACACCTCGGGAGCCCAATAGGTGGGGTAGGTAGAATAAAAAACCGTGATGGTGGTCCATGACGAGGGCATCATATGATTGAGTGAGAAAGAATTGCTCGTCTGAGAGAGGCAGGAATATTAATACCACATCAGGAAAAAAAAGAGGTCATGAATTATAAAAGTAGTGACGTTGCACATTCTATTAGACATATCTTTTGCAAAGAGATTTATGATCCCATAAGAAGCAATATCAAAAATTAGCCCCATATACTTAAATATTTTCTTTGTCTCTTAGAGTTTTTTTTTGGGGTAAAATGGCAGGTAAAATCTTATTTTGTTACAACTTTTGATCTTATGTTTGAAGTCGTTAAAAGATGATGAGGCTCTTCTAATCATTAATGTGTAAAATGTAGAGAGTCAAATTAGAAATAAACTATAGTTTAGGGGTCCATTGAGAAGAAAAAAAACATAAAATATATGCATCAAAATCTAGTTTCCAATGAGTTCCATAATGCTCTAGTCATTGTGCTCCGTTGTGCTTCAACTGTTTATGGACTAGATTTTTACATCAAACTTATCGTCATGTCCTCGACTTTAATTTGTCACTAGAACTTTAAAAAAAGGCTTTTCAAAAATCATAAAATCAAGATTTATTTTTAAGATATTTAAATATAGATCTCCAGATCTGGCCGTCAGATTAGAATTTAATTGTGGCTTACTCATGTTCTTAAACACCTTTTATCGTTTTTATTGTCAGAAAAAAACATCTTGAAGACCTTCAAAATAGATTGAAGTACGAAGAAAATGACATAAATTGAGAAACATGAGAAAAAAAATTTAAGAACCAAATTAAAAATTTAAACATAGTTTTAAGATTTAATTTACCTATTAAACCATTCTAATAAAATGAAATTGAACAGAAGAAAACTTTGTTGAAAATAATTGAAATCGGTGTAATTTGATAAAAGAAAGAAAAATCAAAACTCCAAATTCCAAGAAAAAACCCAAAACTGTTAAATACCGGGGTAAAAATGAATCGAACTTGAACGAACAATATTATGTTCGTGTTCGTTTATTTATTTTTAAAGGTGTTCATGTCCGGTTAGTGTTCGATTAAATTTTTAATATTGTGTTGGTATTCGTTTATTTATTTTTAAAGGTGTTCGTGTTCGTTTGTTTAGTGTTCACAAACGTATTCGTTTAAATGTTCGCGAGCATGTTCGTTTAAGTGTTCACAAACATGTTCACGATGAACATGTTCGTTTATTCGTTTGTGAACATGTTCGTTTATATGCTCAGAAATGTTAACTAAATTAACAATAAATAAATATATAAAACAAAAGTAACAAAATAAAACTTACATGTTAATAAAACTTATATAACATCTTTAGCAACAACAAAAGTAGTATTTAGATACATCACACGCATTTTTATTCTATAAAAGAGCTTATAAATGAGCCTATAAACGAGTTTGTTTATGAACACAAACGAACCGAACACAGCTCTATTCGTGTTTGTTCGTTTATTAAACGAACATAAAATTTTTATTCATACTCATTTATTTAACTTAACAAAAAATCATAAACAAAAAATATATAAATGGTTCACGCATAATTAGTTAAATATTCTATTTATTTACCCCCTATTAAATACAAGATCAGAATTCATTAGGAAACCAATTTTAATAATTGTTTTTCTTTTTCTTTCTGGAAATTGAAAGTCCCTCAACTTGTAGTTTAAAGGAGAGGCCAAATCAATGACAAGAGCAGGACAGAAAGAAGCTGCTATCACAAAAATGTACATAAATCATCATGGAAAACTGATAAATAAATAAATAAATAAGAATAAATTAGAGGAATAGATTTCAATAAATAAGGTCATACAGAATGACGTGTCTGACAATCACGTCTTCTCCAATCCATAGCAATTGCACAGGCTTTATTATATGAAAAAAACCTTTTTTTAATAGTTTTCTACAAAAATGACCATTTGCAAATGTTATCTAAAAAATGACCCTAAAATTTACCACATAAAGATATCTCGTGTATTGGGAAAAGCGATCATTGACCTTGCATTATACAAGTAGTGAGGTCCGTCCGACGTGGGCCGGCTTTTTATATTGCGTAATTTAAAATTATTGGATAAGACCTCGCGTTTTCCATACTGCGAGGTCCCCGAGATATTGATTATATTGTGAGAGAAATTACACTGACCTCGCGTTTTGCATAAAGCGAGGTCTTCGTTTTCGAGGCTGAAATACAAGGGTGGATAGGCATGTTCGAGGCATTTTATCATGCCATTAGCTGGTTAATTTTGGTAAATTTTAAGCTTAGAGACGTAGTATTAGAACTTATCTTCCATTTGAGACTGAGACTGGCTCGTACGAAACATTGTAGAATGTTTAAAAAGCGCGTTCAAAATGGTTGGGACGCTAGTTTTTGTTCAAAATGGTTGCAAAACGCGAGGTCTTTTGACATGGACCTCGCTATTTACAGAGAGCGAGTCTGAATTTTAATTTTAAATCCCACCGTCTAAAATTAATTATTGTATTGGAACAACAGAATTAAACTCCGTAACGGTGTAAAAAATCACGTTAAAAATGTTTCAAAAATAGTGGAAACTATAACCTTAACTAAGAGATAATATTACGTAGGAAAATATTAGTACAATAGGATAGTATAATTAATTAATTAATACGGGGGCCTGAGCGATTATGACATTTGTTCTTCTGGTGTCTGAGATTCCCACATCTACTGTATAGTTTTGGTTGTTGAGTTTTTTCTCGATGTTCGACCAAATTTTCATCGTAATAAATCCTTGTTGATCGTGAACGACCTTCTTTTTTGCGTCGTAGTCCAAAATCTGGCCATATGACAGGTTCACCATCAACTACGATCGGATCAATTTCATTTTCGATTGGAGGAAACTCGTATGCATAAACCTTGGATACAGTTTCAAGTAAGTATATTGGGTCAACCATTGTCATGTAGTGAACCCGTACAGATGAACAAGCAGCAATGACGTGCGGACACGAGTATTTGAATGTTTGGAATACACTGTATTCACAGGTTCTTTGTTCCAGATTAACCACATATGAGTTGTGATGTATGCCTTCCAACGGCCTCGAATATTTCGATACACAAAACGAATGTTCTCTGTGCAAGAAGTAGGTAGCAGTCATCGTATTTGAATACTGCACATAGTTTTGAAATTTATTGTGAATGTGTGGGTGGACTATGTGGCCGCCTTCTGTATAGTATGTTGCTTGCTTTCCTAAGGTTGCAAATAGGGTAGCCAACCGATAATATGTAGCCTTGATAATGGAGGTGATAGGCAAATGTCGCACTCCCTTCAGTGACGAATTAACTGCCTTAGCCAAGTTCGTTGTCATGTCCCCATATCGTTTACCACCATCATACGATCGAAGCCATTTTTCCTTCAAGATTGAAGCAAGGTAGTCATAGCCATATTTGTTCCTGTGTAGAAGTTCTTGAAATAGCTCGTCAACCTCTTGCGTGTAATGGGAGTTGCCTATAAGAATGTGAAATTAATTAATACGATGAATAATAAATATGAAGGTATGTTAAATGGAAAGTATTGGAGGGGGCGTACCCATTCGAAGCACAATTTGGCGTTCATCTTCATTCCTGTACCTTTGTAAGTAGTTTGCAGCAATGTGGTGTAAACAATACCAATGATGAATATGTGGAGGTTGCCAGGACGACCCATACGCTCAGTTGCCCATAGGAGAGCGGTGCCCCTGTTAGAAATAACACATAACCCATCTTCTTTTTCACGCATAACATGAGATAACACATATCTTTGTAAGTTCGTAAGGAAGAATAACCATGGTTCAAGATCTTCCTTTTCTACTATTGCGAAGGTAATGAGAACGATTTTTCTGTTGCCGTCTTGCTCAACCGCCAGTAATAAAGTTTGTGCATATTTTTCGTACAACCAAGTACCGTCGATCTGAACCATCGGCTTGCAATATTTGAATACATTAATACATAGAGGGAATGTCCAAAATAGCCGGTGAAATTAACACACTCCTCGTACGACACGATCATTTTGGTACGCATGTACAGTTTCCAACTTCACAATCATTCCCGGTATGTGTTTCTGCATCAGTTGTAGCCATGAACGCAATTCTCTGTACAATTGCTCCGACTGGCCACACAATTTCTTTATGGCCCTCCACCTTGCGTACCAAGCTTTCTGGTACTCAACTATGTATCCGTATTGATATTTGGCTCCAGCGATACACGTGGCAACCATTACACGCGGATTTGCCTTGACTAGTGGAATGAAGGTTTCGCAGAGCACGTGCACATCCAAGTTAGGATGATCCTGACTTAGTCTGTTTACGGTGCAAATATGAGGCCCCTCGAGTCTTGTGATCTGCCATAGCCGGTTTTGCTTCTTCAAGCACGATACATAAACCCTCCAATTACACCTCTGCGTCTTATGGGCACATTCCGCAATGTAATAATCCGGTTGAGTTTTCTTCAATTACACCCCTGCGTCACCAGTATCTAAAAATATTGCAAATAGCTCTAGGAGACCTCCAATTGAATACTGCAATTGGGCGTCCACCATCAACTCCACATCATCGTTGTGCGTGACATTGTATATTGTGTACGTTAAAGGTTCGTACGATGTCGGTAGTCTATACTTTAATGACTCCAGCTTCTTTCCACAAGCATGTGGAACATTATTCCTCACTTTCTTCATCAACTTATTATACTTATTATACACCGAGAGATGCGTTGACGACCATTTCACCATCATAATATACCAATGCAGTAATTCTTTAATGAATTATATATATAATTCTTTAAAGAATCTCGCGACCTTCATAATGCGAGTTCCTGACTGAGATTCCTGAACTTCCTTGCTATTAGTAAAACGCGATGTCATAAGGTCCTCGCTTTCTGGGAAACGCGAGTTTTTTATATCATCGCTCTTTGCAAACCACGAGGTCCATCTTTATATACTGTTTCAACTTCACTTCAACTCTACTCATTCTTCTATAATCAAACTTGTCAAAAAGATGGAAAGATTTTCTGCAACCGTATTTCATTTCGGAACCTATTTTTATACCTTATTCAATAACAAGATTAAGAAAAGAGGAGTTATATGATTTGATTTCAACGTACCTTCGAGAGGAAACGACACGAAAAATGTATTGTTTGTTGGCGAAAGTACCCGTTCATGAGCCTAGCCCTGAGGAGCATTACATGCTCCTCTTATCAAACGATAAGGACATTGGAAAGATGTTTAGAAGCTACACTCGTGTCGGGGGTCATAACATCGAGTTGAATGTAAAATTTTATGAAGATGGATCTTCATCAAAGAACGAAGGAACAAATGTTAAGGTTACTTAGGTTCTTAAGGTTATTTAGGTAGTTAAGTATTTATAATGAAAAATAAGAAATTGTAATTATAAATTAAACCTATAATGTTATCAAGTTACTTTGGTTTCTAAGTAGTTGTTAAGTATTTATAATAAAGAATTGGGAAATTATAATTATAAACTAAACCTATATAGAAAAATAAGAAATTGTAATTATAAGCTTATATATAACATAGTTTTTTCGATTTAAATGCGGTCATTTTACATAAATAAAAAAATAACAAAAAGATCCTAATGTCGCATATATCCACCCGTACCGCACCTCGGTGGACAACGAACACGAGCCGGATTCCTTCAAACAATACCATCTCGATTATCATTATCATCGTCGTCATCATCATCATCGTCATCGCCTTGCCCAAATACATTTTGAGTCCCACCACTCGTACTAGGACCGGTGTAGATCAGACTCTGTTGCGATGTCTGATCAACAATACCATATCCGAATTGTAGAGCGAATGGTGGAAACTGATAAACTGGAGGAACATATCTATAAGGCACTGGCAGATAGTAGACTGGGGGAACCATCATAAGCGGACGAAATAAGTCTGTAAAAAAACCTTCTGACGGACTCCCCATTTGATTGAACGATAGACTACTACCAGTTGGCTGAAATGACGAGAACATTAAGTGTTGGAATGCATGTTCTGGAACCGGTGTCTCTGGTCAATAGGCTGACTGTGGAGGTGCCTACGCTATTCATGATGATAATGCCCCGGGAGCTTCTGTTCTTCTTTTCTGGCTACTTTCCCCGTACGGGTACCACGTTACGTCGGGGTACGTTGCGTCGATGGACGATTTGCGGGAGGCTCGTCTATTTCTCGCTCCCGCTCCTCCGGGGATAATATGTGGCTTTCCATTTTGATGGTACCTCGGCATATAGTTATAGGTAACGCCATGGTCCTCAATGCGTTTCAAAATACGTGGCCGCCTATCGAAATGGGCCATCCACTCATGTATCCATGCCATGTGATGATCGCCCTAATAGACTCCAATCTTGCCTTGTCGCGTTAATCTGTGCAATGTGTCTATATTTGGTGGCTTATCCGGAATCCCTTGGACATAGTTGAATTGACGTAGAACGTGGTCTACAGGATGCCATTCAACTATATCGTAGTGTATGAGCAGGACCATCAGAATCCAAACGGGCTCGCTCAACATTATTTTCAGGCGAAATGCATGCCTAAATATCAGGATTCTCGTACGGCGTCCGCAAGAACTACAAAAAATATGTAAAATTAGTTACAAAAAATTTACAAAGTAAATATTTAATTATTAGTAATCGAATAAAAATATTTACCACATCCATTTTATCGATCAACAGTCGATAATCCCGTTGCATGGTCGGTAGTCCCACGTGTGTTAATTTACCTAACTACATATAATTCAAACAAAAATATTACTAAGTATTCTAATATTAAAAAAACATTGCTAACTATTCTAATATTCAAAAATTAAATTTGAAAGTAAATATTTATTACTACCTCGAACAAGTGAGAATTGAAATGAGGTCAGGTTTCTAGGTGTCTGACTTAAAAACGGCATTTGATACCATGCCCAAGACTGCAGTAACCAAAGACACCCCCAATGGCACGTCTGTTGATAAGTGTTCAAAAGTACTATTTTTCTTACCCTTTTTACTCATATTATTGTTAGACTTAGGCTCATATTAGTTGCATAGTTAGCCATTCATGCATTAATCTATGTTTCCTTCCATCGTTGAGCTTGATTACATAACTTGGTAGTTTTTGTGGAAAAGATGCTGCTTTGGTGTGCTTTGTGTGTGTATGTGCAGGATCACTTGCCAAAGCAATGCCGAGCTAGTTGCCAGGGCAATGCATGAAGGAGACGCCGAGCCAGTTGCCATGGCAATTGTCGACAAAGAGAAAATGCAATAGGGATGTCGAAATTAATGACTTTACAAGCCCAAGATGACGTGGAGCAAGGCCCAAGCCCAAAGGAATTTTATTGCCATACAGAGATTAAAGAAGAATTAAATTCCAAGAAGATAGGAGAAGTTCTAATAGGAATAAAATTATAATAAAGAATTATATTCTTTAAAGATAATTTAATTCCAACTCAAACTCCTCCTCAAAGAAGGACTTTGGCCTAGCCCTATAAATAGCAAGGAGATTTCAACAACTTATAGAGAGAGCATTAGGGGAAATTTCGACAAGTCCGAGGGAGAAAGCAAGGGAAATTTCGACAAGCATCTAGGGCAAGGGATTTTCGACAAGCTTCATATTGTCTTCCTTGTTCGATTGGGTTCATGCTAGGGATTATTTATCTTGTGTTTCTTTGGAACCTAGCCATGAACTAAATCTACTTGGCTATGGTTATTGTGTTTTGTGGTTGTGAGAAACTATTGGTTTTTGTTTAGGTAATAAGAGTTTGCACTTTTCTATTTCAAGGTTTATTCATTCTTGGTTCTTATTCTTGTTTGCGAGTGAATTGGGAGAAGATCTCATGATTTCATCTATTTATCTAATATCGGGAGAGTTAGATTCAAGAAACGAATGAATATGATCTTTATTCAATCTATTGATGGTGAAGATTAATTCGGCTTAGGAATAAGTTAAGGATTTCAACGGCTAAGAGGGGCGCAAGATTGGTTGTTGTTCACCCTTGATTCACGCAGGGATGTATTATCAAGGCATGCACAAGTAGCTAGAGTTTCGACTTAGGGATAAGAAGAAACCATTGAAGAACGCTCTGCCGAACCTTGAAGGTTGCTGGCCAGACGCCCAACTAGTTGCCCAGGCAACCATCGATTAGTTGCCAAGGCAACCCCGTTGTGCAAGTTGCCACGGCAACTGAGTTGCCCATGCACTCTTTTACCAAGACAATCCAATCGGCTATCACACCTCAACTCACGATAACCTGGCCTATCTCTCTCTCATTTGAATTCATCTTTTCATTTACTTTATTGCTTTCTAGATTAGTTATTAGTTAAAACTTCTATAATCCTTTACTTGTGTTTTTACTTTTTACAGTGCAAGAGACTAGATTCTTGAAGTGGCACCAATCCCTGTGGAGACGATACTCGATACTCGTATCACTTTATTACTTGCGACGTGTATACTTACACAATTGCGTAGCACTTATCACACGCAACAAGTTTTTGGCGCCGTTGCCGGGGATTGGCAATAGCGACTTTGTTTTTATTTTCTTGCACTTTCTTTTTATTTTTCTTGTTTAAAAATTCAAAGGGCTAACAAACTTTGGTTTTGCATTGGTATATGACCAGGGCGAGACCGACTTCACCAGAATATCCCTTTGATCCAGAAATCGAACGAACCTTACAACGACTTAGACGAAGGATAAGAGAAGCAATGGCAAACCAAGACGGCAATATGAATCAAGATGTTCGAGCAGGAGGAGGAGTGATTCTTGCACGAAACAGAACTATTCGAGATTATCTTGAAGAAGATCTTGATGGACTTAACCCAAGAGTTGTCGCACCTGAAATTGAAGCCGACCACTTTGAGTTGAAACCGGTAATGTTTAATATGATAAACACAATAGGTCAATTTGGCGGCTCAGCAACTGAAGATGCACGACAACATCTGAAATCTTTCCTCGAGATTTGCAACTCGTTCAAGATGTACGGAGTCACCCCCGATGTCCTACGATTAAGATTATTCCCCTATTCACTGAGGGATAGGGCGAAAGCATAGTTGAATAGCATTCCTGCCGGATCCATAGCATCTTGGACTGATCTTTGTCGTGATTTCCTTGCTAGATTTAATCCTACAAATCTGACTGATAAGCTTCGTAACGACATTACTTCTTTTCGGCAGGCAGATGATGAATCCATGTACGAGGCTTGGGAGCGATATAGAGAACTTCTACACAAATGCCCCCTACACGGATTCCCGGTGTGGACTCAAGTAACAATGTTTTACAACGCCGTGAATACACCAACAAGGATGATGCTAGATGCCTCGGCAAACGGCATACTCTTAGATAAGTCACCGGAAGAAGCAATACAAATTTCAAACAGGCTGGCCAAGAATGATTATCAATTCCCATCTACTAGAAGAGGAGGAGTTAGACGCCAAGCCACAATACATGAACTAGGATCATCAGATTCAATTTCGGCACAATTGGCCGCTTTAACCAAGATGGTCCAGAACATGCAAAAACCAAACAACACACATGAAGTCAAGGTAATGGATTCTTTTTGTGAGTTATGTGGTGATAACCATAATTCTTCTGAATGTATGCAGAATCCAGCTTCTATGTGGGGAATTACAATCGGAGCAACAACATGATGTCCAATACATACAATCCAGCTTGGAAGAAGCACCCGAATTTTTCATAGAGTAATCCCAACAATGCTCTAAACCAGAACAATCAGAATGCACAAGCATCGGGATTCCAGCAGAATATGCCACGGCAACAGATGCCGCAGCAACAACCGGCAACATCTAGTTCTTTAGAAAATTCTCTAAATGCTTTTATGATGAAAACTGAATCTTATATGGCCGAGAATAGTAATTTCATAAAAAGAACTGATGCTTTTATTAACAGGACCGAGATGAGATTGCAAAACCAAGAGGCGGCAATCAAATCATTGGAAAATCAAGTCGGACAATTTGCTCAAAATCTGAATACTAGACCACAAGGAGGTTTACCTAGCGATACTGAAATCGCAAGAGGAACTGGCCATGAGCAATGTAAGGCGATCACCACTAGAAGTGGCCAACAACTTAGAGAGGTTCAAACCCGCTCGTCAAACAAAACTCCACAAAAAGATCAAGTACCTAGCGGCAAAGCCTCAGATGCTGAACCAGGAAGCATGCCTCGGCAACCGACGATAAAGACGCCTCGGCGACTTGCGATAAGCATGCCTCGGCAGCCCAGTTGATAATGCCTCGGCAACTCCAGATGTCCCGGCAATGCCGTCAATCAGGTTTCAAACCAATGAAAGGATCAAAGATATCCAACTTCCACCACCATTCCCACAAAGGTTGAAGCGACAAAAGTAAGAATACAAATTCAAGAAGTTTCTTGATATCCTAAAGCAAGTCCACATCAACTTGCCACTGGTGGAAGCAATTGAACAAATGCCAAACTATGCCAAGTTTCTTAAAGACATTGTGTCCAAGAGAACAAGGCTAGGAGAGTTCGAAACTGTTGCTGCGACGGAGGGATGCATGGCAATGTTGCACAATCGTATGCCACCCAAGTTGAAGGATCCCGGAAGTTTCACAATACCCTGTTCCATTGGAAATCACTATGTCGGGAAAGCATTATGCGACCTTGGGGCTAGCATAAACTTGATGCCTAAATCGGTTTTCCAGAAACTAGGAATCGGGAAGGCAAGACCTACAACAGTTATGTTGCAGCTGGTCGACAGATCCTATATGCATCCAGAGGGAAAAATCGAGGACATACTGGTAAAAGTTGATAAATTTATTTTTCCCGCTGACTTTATAGTTTTGGATTGTGAAGCAGATGAGCATGCACCCATCATTCTCGGGAGACCATTCCTAGCAACAGGGAGAACCTTGATTGATGTTGAAAAAGGAGAACTCACAATGAGGGTGAATGACCAGAAGGTCAAACTCAATGTGTTCCAAACACTAAGGCATGCCGATGATCCAGAAGAATGCCAACTACTTCATGCCACGACAGAGTTTAACTTCGATGCGGAATTTAGTTGCCTCGGCAACTACATTACCGATCAAGAGGAACCTGAGAAGTATGAAGAACCGGTTGATGAGGAACAACAAGAAGAGGCAAATTGGCTAGTCAACCGACCAGGTACATACTTTGAACCACTGGACTACTCAGGTAAGGAAGGTAAGCTCGAAAAACCCTCTATTGAACAACCACCAATTCTTGAGTTGAAACAATTGCCAGAGCAACTAAAATATGTATACTTAGGGACCGATAATACATTGCCTGTAATTATTTCTTCTAAGTTACAGACTGAGCAGAAAAGAAGCTGATCAAGATGTTAAAGCTACACAAAAAGGCAATAGGGTGGACAATTGCCGACTTGAAGGGAATTAGCCCGGCGGTGTGCATGCACAAGATCTTGTTGGAAGATGACCACAAACCTTCAATTGAGGCCCAGAGGAGACTGAATCATGCCATGAAAGGGGTTGTAATGAAAGAAATCATCAAGTGGCTTGACGCTTGCATTATATACCCTATCTCGATAGTGCGTGGGTAGGTCCGTACAATGTGTACCTAAAAGGGAGGTATAACAAGTGGTAAGCAATGAAAATAATGAACTTATCCCAACCAGGACTGTGACCGGTTGGAGGGTTTGTATGGACTATCGAAAGCTAAACAAAGCCACTAGGAAAGATCACTTCCCATTACCCTTTATCGATCAAATGCTTGACCGTCTTGCAGGTAAACCCTTTTATTGTTTTCTTGATGGTTATTCAGGTTACAATCAGATTGCCATAGCACCAGAAGATCAAGAAAAGACAACCTTCACATGCCCATACGGTACTTATGCCTTCCGAAGGATGCCGTTCGGATTGTGTAACGCCCCGACAACCTTCCAAAGATGCATGATGACACTCTTTTCAGACATGGTCGAAGACTTCCTTGAGATCTTCATGGATGATTTTTCGGTTTTTGGTAATGACTTCGACGGCTGTCTCGGCAATTTAGAGAGAGTGTTGGCAAGATGCGAAGAAACGAATTTAGTCTTCAATTGGGAGAAATGCCATTTTATGGTAGATAAAGGAATAGTGCTCGGCCACAAGATTTCATCCAAGGGAATTGAAGTAGACAAAGCCAAGGTGGACGTGATCGAGAGATTACCCCCACCAAGTTAGGCTAAAGGAATTCGAAGTTTTCTCGGACATGCAAGTTTTTACAGGAGGTTCATTCATAATTTTTCTAAAATCACTAAACCCTTGTGTAATCTGCTTGAACAGGATAAAGTCTTCGATTTTGATGATTCTTGCACCCAAGCATTCGAAACCCTAAAGAAAAAGCTTGCCTCGGCACCCATTGTCGTTCTACCAGATTGGACGCTACCTTTTGAGCTCATGTGTGATGCAAGTGATTTCGCGGTAGGAGCAGTCCTAGGCCAACGCACAGGTAAGACCTTCCATGTGATATACTACGCTAGTAAAACTCTTAATGGTGCTCAAGTGAATTATACAACAACGGAGAAAGAGTTACTAGCTGTAGTTTTCGCATTTGACAAGTTCCGATCCTATTTAATTGGTACAAAGGTAATTGTTCATACGGACCATTCGGCAATCAAATACTTATTTGCTAAAAAGGATGCTAAACCTCGTTTGATTCGTTGGATATTACTTTTACAAGAATTTGATATTGAAATTAAGGACAATAAAGGAACAGAAAATTAAGTGGCCAATCACTTATCACGTTTGGAACACAATAGAGAGGAGGACGCGGATCTAGAGATATGTGATGCATTCCCGGACGAACAAATTTTAGTTGCCTCGGCAACCCTTGACGTCTCGGCAACCCTTGACGCCTCGGCAACCCACGACGCCTCGACAACCATGGATGCACACGCCTCGGCAACTCTCAATGCCGCAGCAGCCTTTGACGCACACACCTCGGTAATTTTGGGAGCGGTCGCCACGGCAGCACATGCCTCGGCAATACCCTGGTATGCGGATTTAGTTAATTTCCTTGTTTGTGGTATTTTTCCTTATGGCATTACTCACCAAGGGAAGAAGCGGTTCCGCCATGATGCTAAGCATTACTTTTGGGACGAGCCTCTTTTGTTTAAACAATGTGAAGATCAGGTTATACGCCGATGTGTCCCTGAAGAAGAGCAACAGAATGTACTCCGGCAATGCCATTCTTTACCCTATGGAGAACATTTTGGAGGAACTCGTACCGCGGCCAAAGTTTTGCAATCCGGGTTGTATTGGCAACCATTGTACAAAGATGCCCAAAAATTTTACAAGCAATGTGATCGTTGCCAGAGGACGGGCAATATCTCTAGACGACATGAGATGCCACTCCAGAACATCATCGAGGTAGAACTGTTCGATGTATGAGGGATCGACTTTATGGGACCTTTCCCATCTTCATTCGGCAACCTCTACATCTTTCTTGCCGTCGACTATGTGTCTAAATGGGTAGAGGCAGGTGCAGTTCCCAACAACGATTCCAAGACCATGCAACGATTCCTGCAGAAAAACATATTTACACGGTTTGGGATGCCGAGAGCAATTATCAGCGACGAAGGCAAGCATTTTGACAACAGACAAATTGCCAAGATGTTGCAACGCTTCAGCATATCACACAAGATCGGCACGACATATCACCCACAAACCAACGGGCAAACAGAAATTTCCAACCGGGAGTTGAAGGGAATACTCGAGAAAGTTGTAAATCCCTAAGGAATGATTGGTCATTAAGACTAGATGACGCACTTTGGGCATATCGCACTGCTTTCAAAACACCCTTAGGTATGTCCCCCTTCCGACTTGTCTATGGCAAAACATGCCATCTACCGGTGGAAATCGAGCACAAGGCGTACTGGACAATCAAGACCGTGAATATGGATTGGGAAAGTGCCGGATAAAAGCGTTTGATGGATCTCAATGAGATAGAAGAATTCCGTGCACTCGCCTATAACAATGCACGAATCTACAAGGAGAAAACAAAGCGATGGCACGACAAGAAACTATTGCCACGACAATTCACGCCAGGGCAACTAGTTCTCCTATTAAATTCTCGGCTAAAACTTTTCCCGGGAAAGCTGAAATCAAGATGGTCGGGGCCATTTGAAGTCGTCAAACCATTCTCCCATGGTGCTGTGATAATCAAGTCCATCTCTGACAACCATGAATTCAAAGTTAATGGACAAAGATTGAAGCACTACAATGGTGCCCATGTGGAACGTAACAAGGAAGTGGTCAGCTTAGGAGATGCATGAGCATGCTCTCCCTCTTGATATTTTTATTTTTATTTTTATTTTTATTTTTCGATTATTTAATTATTTTATTTTATTTTTTCCGATTTTTTTATTTTATTATTTTTCCGATTAATAGTAGTTTTAGGATTGATTTTTTTATTCAAGTTTAAGAATCCTATTACACATCTTTATTTATTTTCTTTATTAGTTTATCTTTAATTTTAATCCTTATTTGATTTGTCTTTGAATTGTAGGAAAAGAAGTTCAAGATAAAGAAGGAATTCTAAACCAAGTAGGAAAACATCTTCAACAAGGAAACTAATGGGCTGAATCTAAGGCTTATATAAAGCCTCTAATTCATCCTAACCAAAACCCCCTTTGTCGAAAACTCCTACCAAACCCTAAACCCTTTTTCGTTTTCCCCCAATCCCACCCACCTATCTTTTCTATAAAACCCATCACCCTTAACCTATTCCTACTTTCTATCTTGCAACTTTTTAGTTTCTTTTCTTTGTTTTTACTCACAACCAAGATCATACATGGCATCCAAGATTAAACTTTTAGTTCATCCAAGTTCCTCCAAAGAACCAAGATACAAGAAGTTTGCTACACCGGTTGTTCAAGAAAGATTTCAATCCAAGTTTGAAAGCCGGAAGATTCATGAAGAACAAGGTTTTGAATACTCCAACTCTCATCAAGATTTCGGCCTTAAACCATTCATCTTCAAGAGGATTGCACATCAAAAGTGGCAAATCTTTTGCCATCAACCAGAACCGGGTAATATCTCATGGGTAAGAGAATTCCATGCTCACTCACCTAACCCGGATAATCTTTATGTTTTTGTTAGTGACAAGGCCATACTTATAAGTCCCGAAAGCATCAACAACTTTTACGGACTTTACATTGAGAAGGACGAGCATCAAGCCTTCTTGACCAAATCAATCCCAAGCAACTCGACAAGGTGCTTCAAGAACTCACTCAACCGGGAACTCATTGGAACGACGGTAAATACAAGGGCACGGTAAATCGCCTTCGGCTTAAACCCGAGGCAAAACTATGGAATAAGTTTGTTAAAACTTCTTTAATGCCCTCCGCACACAATACTACCGTTGATATACCACGTCTTTTGCTCATACATTCTATTTTGCATAATCGCATCATTAACATTGGAAAAATTATTTGTGATGAGATTTTTGTATGCAGCTCAAAAGATAAGGGTTATCTTTTCTTCCCTTGCTTAATTTCTAATCTTTGCAAGGAGATGCATGTCCCGAGTGAGTCCACCGATGAAAAGGCCCTACCCAAGTCTGGTAGGAATCAAGCACTAATCCGAAAGCTAATGGGAGAGGCACCGAGAGATTCTTCAAGGCCTCCAATTGCCACGGCAACTCCTGCCGCCGCGGCAATCCCTAATGCCCAAGCACCTAACGCCAGGGCAACTCGGCCATTAATCTGGGACACTTTGAAGCACTTTTGCACCCATTGGCGAGCCGCCTAAGGCAAATTGAAGATCGGCAACTAATGTTCATGCGGTACATGAAGGAGCACAACAATGCCATCACCCAAGTTATCCTAGAAAAGTACCCGGACAATCGCGTGCCATTCCCAATCTTTCCCGCCGAGATCCTTGCCCCGGCAACCAATGAAGATGCCACGGCAACCAAAGCTAAAGACATCCCGGCAACCACTGCTTAAGCCAAAGGTAAAGCACCTATGCCTGACTCAACTCCTACGGAATCATTTTCTGATTATTCAGATTCGGACAAGTCCTCTATTGAACCAATAAAGACCGCACCAATTGAATCCTCCAAGCGAAAAGCCATTGACATTGATGAAGAGGACGATGAGGACAACCCCGTACGAGGATCGATTCCACCACCGGCAACAAGAAAACAACCATCGCGTTCAAGCAAGATAATCAAGACACCGACTAGAAGGAAACTAATCATCTACGATGACGAACTCTCGGAGTAAGTCCTCGTATGCATTTTTATTTTTTTATTTTATTATTTCTCGTTATTTTATGCATGCATTGAGGACAATGCCTAACTCGAGTTTGGGGGGGATTGTTATTAGTAGTTACCATGTTTAGTTACATTCACTTAAGTATTACATTTAGGATACATAAATTGCTTGCCATGCCGTTAATTGAAACAAGAATTGCTTAAATTTGATGAATATTCGATGATGACTTTGTCAATGCACTTAATTGATAGAATTTTTATTCTAGGATAACCATGGAAAAACTTAGAATTTTACTATGATGCTAAATTTGATGAAACACTGTTGTGGTTTGATTGATTTAAGGAATTCTAGTGAACTTAGGTTGATAATTAACAAATTGGGGGATTAGAATAAAAAAATTGGATGAATGCTAGAGGTGCCCGAAATTGGCTCTAGCATGTGCTAAAAAAAATTGATCACTAGAGGTGCCCGAAACTGGCTCTAGGATGTGTTAAAAAATTTTAACTAGAGGTGCCCGAAACCAGCTCTAGTTGATTAAATTAACTTAAGAAAACTAAAAACAAAACACTAGAGGTGCCCGAAATTGGCTCTAGTTAAAACATGTTAAAAAGAACCCAATGAAGTGATTTGAAAACCTATTGTTTGCATAGAATCCGAAAAATCAACTTTCACACAACTCCGCACACACTCACAAGCATTATAGTTGATTCCGAGTAACTCCTAAGTTTTTCGAAAAATAAAAAGCCAATCATACTTTGTGCCCCGGTTCAGAGAATTGAAATCAAGTTCAAAGCTAAGTTTGTGAAAATTGAAGTCTTGGCAGGTAATTATGAGTTTGCATTGCTTGAGGACAAGCAATAGTTCGAGTTTGGGGGTGTGATAAGTGTTCAAAAGTACTATTTTTCTTACCCTTTTTACTCATATTATTGTTAGACTTAGGCTTATATTAGTTGCATAGTTAGCCATTCATGCATTAATCCATGTTTCCTTCCATCGTTGAGCTTGATTACATAACTTGGTAGTTTTTGTGGAAAAGATGCTGCTTTGGTGTGCTTTGTGTGTGTATGTGCAGGATCACTTGCCAAAGCATTGTCGAGCTAGTTGCCAGGGCAATGCATGAAGGAGACGCCGAGCCAGATGCCATGGCAATTGTCGACAAAGAGAAAATGCAATAGGGATGTCGAAATTAATGACTTTACAAGCCCAAGATGACATGGAGCAAGGCCCAAGCCCAAAGGAATTTGATTGCCATGCAGAGATTAAAGAAGAATTAAATTCCAAGAAGCTAGGAGAAGTTCTAATAGGAATAAAATTATAATAAAGAATTATATTCTTTAAAGATAATTTAATTCCAACTCAAACTCCTCCTCAAAGAAGGACTTTGGCCTAGCCCTATAAATAGCAAGGAGATTTCGACAACTTATAGAGAGAGCATTAGGGGAAATTTCGACAAGTCCAAGGGAGAAAGCAAGGGAAATTTCGACAAGCATCTAGGGCAAGGGATTTTCGACAAGCTTCATCTTGTCTTCCTTGTTCGATTGGGTTCATGCTAGGGATTATTTATCTTATTTTTCTTTGGAACCTAGCCATGAAATAAATCTACTTGGCTATGGTTATTGTGTTTTGTGGTTGTGAGAAACTATTGGTTTTTGTTTAGGTAATAAGAGTTTGCACTTTTCTATTTCAAGGTTTATTCATTCTTGGTTCTTATTCTTGTTTGCGAGTGAATTGGGAGAGGATCTCGTGATTTCATCTATTTATCTAATATCGGGAGAGTTAGATTCAAGAAACGAATGAATATGATCTTTATTCAATCTATTGATGGTGAAGATTAATCCGGCTTAGGAATAAATTAAGGATTTCAACGGCTAAGAGGAGCGCAAGATTGGTTGTTGTTCACCCTTGATTCACGCAGGGATGTATTATCAAGGCATGCACAAGTAGCTAAAGTTTCGACTTAGGGATAAGAAGAAACCATTGAAGAACGCTCTGCCGAACCTTGAAGGTTGCTGCCCAGACGCCCAAGTAGTTGCCCAACTAGTTGCCCAGGCAACCATCGATTAGTTTCCAAGGCAACCCTGTTGTGCAAGTTGCCACGGCAACTGAGTTGCCCATGCACTCTTTTACCAAGACAATCCAATCGGCTATCACACCTCAACTCACCTGGCATATCTCTCTCTCATTTGAATTCATCTTTTCATTTACTTTATTGCTTTCTAGATTAGTTATTAGTTAAAACTTCTATAATCCTTTACTTGTGTTTTTACTTTTTACAGTGCAAGAGACTAGATTCTTGAAGTGGCACCAATCCCTGTGGAGACGATACTCGATACTCGTATCACTTTATTACTTGCGACGTGTATACTTGCACAATTGCGTAGCACTTATCACACGCAACATCTGTCTAGGTCGACGATTCTGCATAACTCCCGAAAAATAAATGTCAAGATTGCCATTTCCCAATATTTATTTTTTGACTCCACATGAGCGATTAAATGAGGTAACCACATCAAATGGAACTTGTTTTGGGATTTTTTTGGCATCAACACCCCTGTAATAAATCGTAAAATATGAGCACGAGCAAACCGCTGCAAAAATAATTTTTATCTTTATTAAATTATTTCGAATAATTTAAAATACTACAATAAATAAATAAAATATTATATCGTCTTCGTTACTTCATCAGTGCTTGGGGGTAGGTTTATCAAATTATTGTCCAAGAAGATTATTTTCAGTTTCTCACCATCTAAATCCTCTGGCGTCGGCCTCAGCCCAAGCAAATTTTTACACACGCCCGACCAGTCATGCTCCGCAATGCCGATGATAATCTCGCCGTCAATGGGCAAACCAAGATGAAATGCAACATCTTGTAAAGTAATAGTTGCCTCACTGTAGGGAAGATGAAATGTGTGTGTCTCGGGCCTCCACCTCTCTAGCAACGCATTTATCATTGGTCGGTTCAACTTCGGACCGTCAAATAGGTGGGAAACATAGCCAAAATCGAAACGATGTAAAAACTGGACAATGTCCGGATGTGGCGGTCCTGTACGGTTGATGAAACAAACCAACGCTCGGTCATACCCTTTAAATTAAAATTAATTAATTAATTAACTAATTAAAATAATAATTAAGTAATAATAACAACAAAATAAATAAAATAAATATTAACAATTTTAAACAATAATTAACAAATTAAAAAAAATCGTACCTCTGGGTTTGAGCTTTAGAAATCTAATACGTGTCTATTGTCTAACCTCAATAATCCCGCCATAATATCAAAACTTCGAAGACTTTATAAAATAAATACCATAGAATTGAAGAATAAAAGAAGAGAATATGTTGTTATGAAAATATATGAAACTGAGCCCCTTATTTATAGGACTCCTCGCGTCTGTTGGGAAGCGGTATTAATGGACCTCGCTATATGCAAAACGCGAGGTCCATTGAAAAGACGCGTCTTTTCAATCAGAACGAATAGAAACAGATTAAATGGACCTCGCTATTTACAGATAGCGAGGTCCAAGGGTTTTCATTTTTAAATATTATTATAATAATTAATTAATTCCTTATCTTAATTAGTTTAATTTAATTACCATATATATTTTTAAAATTAATATACCAATAATAATTTATGTACCGTATTTATAATAATCTTTTCGCAAAGCGTGTGTTCCAAACAGTCATTACTATCCGTTTCATAGGTACCTTTTGGGAGTCATTTTTTTAGATAACATTTTGCTGAGGCTTTATTATATGAAAAACCCTTTTTTAAATATTTTATCAGGGACCTTTTGGGATTATTTAAGTAAAAAACAATTAATTTTTTTAATGACCTCGTGCTTTATATATAGCGAGTTATATTGAAATGACAATATGATACTTTTCCTGCCAAGCCAGAAATCTCTGAAGACCTCGCGCTTTGCAGAACACGAGGTCCATTTAAAACGTGGCCAAATCCTTCAAGTTTTGGAGGGCCCCAATGCTTGCCTATATAAGGCATTTGCTATCTCTTCCAAAAAATCATTATCATATTCAAAGATAATATGAAACTTTTGTTGCTAATGGTAACAGATCAACGACATATCTGTCAGCGGCCATATAACTCAGACAAACTATGGCACCTCTCGACGCCATTTGTCTACATCAACGACATATCACAATATCAGGGAATCTGCGGTCTTCATACAATGTCGGCAAGGTGAAGACCCCAACATTTAACCGTAGTCAAAGCCCCTACCATTGCAGATGATGATGAAAGTGGGTAACAATTGCAACCTTCGGGGGATCCTCAAAATCCTCGACTGTCCACTTCATCAAAGAGAGCATGTTTAGGAGTACAATTGATCAGTTATAATGTCTAGGGGAGTGATGTACAAGATGCCATCTTTGGTCGGGATCAAGATTGCGGATGTGAACTTCTCCTCAAATTACGATGTAAACTTGGTACGAAGAAATCCATGAAGCTTATCAGGGACTGCATCAACGACACATCTCTCAACGGCCATACAACTCAGACAAACTATGACATACATGCTCTTGGACAATTTCTATTATAGCATGATAAAACTAGCTCTCAAACCATTTTCAACGCACTTTTTATACAGTGTGCAACATCTTGTACGTGCCAATATTAGTCTCAAATTAAAGTTAAGTTCCAATACTACGTCTCTAAAGTTCAAAATTACCAAAATTATCGGGCTAATGGCAAGATAAAATGCCTCGAACATACTTATACACCCTTGTATCTTTGACAAAAACTAGCGTCTCAACCATTTTGAACGCGCTTTTTAAACATTCTACAATGTTTCGTACGAGCCAATCTCAGTCTCAAATGGAAGATAAGTTCTAATACTACGTCTCTAAGCTTAAAATTTACCAAAATTAACCGGCTAATGGCAGGATAAAATGCCTCGAACATGCCTATACACCCTTGTATTTCAGCCTCGAAAATGAAGACCTCGCTTTCTGCAGAACGCGAGGTTGGTGTAATTTCTCTCACGATATAATCAATATCTCGGGGACCTCGCGGTATGGAAAACGCGAGGTTTTATCCAATAATTTTAAATTACGCAATATGAAAAGCCGACCCACGTCGGTCAAACCTCACTACTTGTATAACGCGAAGTCAATGATCGCTTTTCCCAATACGCGAGGTACTCTTACGTGGCCGATTTGAGGGTCATTTTTTTAGATAACATTGGCAGAGGGTCATTTCTGTAGAAAACTATTAAATGGGTTTTTCATATAATAAAGCCTTGCACAAGCATTGTCAAAAACCCTAAATTATTATTTTTAAAATAAAATAATAAATCGGTGCAATTATTATTAAGGAAAAACTACATATTTAGTACCTTAATTATACTCGCATTACTGTTTTGATACATTAACTATTATTTTTCACAAAATGATACTTAATATTATGTTTTTCTTCTATTTTGGTATCAGGACTTTAAAAGCTAACGAGAATGGTGATGTGGCTTGGGTTAATAACAGTTTCAGTCAAAAAACTTATACAATCTATCAATTTAGTCTAAAATTCTATCAATTTAAACATTATTTTAATTTTTGAATTAAAATTATTAATTCCTCATTTTTTCTTCTAGTCGAACGCTATTTGCAATTTTACCCAAAAATTAAGATGATGTTTTAAATTAATGGATTTTGGACTAAATTCATCATCTATATAAGTGTTTTTGACTAAAACTGTGATTATACCGAGCTACATCATTATCTTTGTTAGTTTTTAACGGCCGGGTACTAAAACAAAACAAAAATATAATGTTAGATATTATTTTGCCAAAAATAATAGTTAGGGTACCAAAATAATAACGCAAGCATAGTTGAATACTAAATATGTAATTTTCCCTATTATTAATTACGATTATCTAAACTGCAAGTAAAGGGCGATCATTTTTAAGTCGGTACAAAAAATTTTACGGTGAAATGAAAGTGATCAGAGTTTCCGGGGCCACGTGATTGCAACGGGAGATGGTTAAGGCCCTGTCTCCCTGATGGTTTACTTGTTTACAAATTATTAGACTTTAAGATTTTGAGGGAGTGAACTCATTGAACGTGAAATATTATTATTTTTAAAAAAATATGAATTCGAATATTTTATTTGTATATTATATTTATTTTTTAAAAGGTTACGAATAAAAAATATATTATTATATAATAATATTAAAATATTTTAAAAAAATTAAGAGAACCTACTGGCATGAGAACGCATTCGGATGTTCAAATTAATAATATTTTGAAAACTCAGTAATTCACTTAGTGATCATAAATGCTTATATATTTCTTTTTTTGTGTAAATTCGAATATCAATATTTACTTTGAAAATATTATTGTAATACTATTTCATAAAAAAATAATATTTCAAATTACTAGAATGTATGGCATTTCAATGTTAGACAACTTGGAATGGGACCCAAACGCATTTGATGCGTCGTGTAATTTGCTTTAAAAAAAATTCAACTACAAAATGTGATTGATGTCGTGTTTCGTTGGGACTGAAGAAAGAAATTCAGAAAAATAAATTTAATGTAGTATTTGTATAATTTTGTAGTCTTAAAATTTAAAAATTGAGGTATCAAATAAAATTAAAAATCATAAATAAATTCGTTTTCTTTAAATAAAAATTTAAATCATTAATTAATAAAAAGTTGAATTTAATAACCATAGGAGATTCAAAAAATTCAACCTTACCAATCTCAAGCACCAAAGGCTTGTATAACCCCCTCGACCCGGATGTCACATTTGGGCCTCAAGCCCACTCAAAACTATAAAATTTATAACATAGGTTTAGCCCAACAAGGTATTTTTCAAAACATTTAAAGCCAACAATTGAAAATATAGATAAATAATCAAAACGGTACAATGAAGCTCCGATTTAAATTTAAAACATTTGAACATTCGATTGATTAATAAAATTTTAAAAATAAGGATTACAAACTCTATCATGTAAGGTCCTATGAATACACAACCCATTAAACACAAGTATCGTACTCTAGAAATCACCCATGCTGGAATCTCGTACTGATAGTTCTCATCGATCCCATAATCCGACGATAAACCTACGCACGAAAACAACGATTCCGAGCGTTGATCTTACAAAGCTCAATGGTACACATCTACTCTACTATACTTCATGCTAATCATAAATATAAGCATGTAAATTAGTATGAGCAATAAGGAGAGAAATAAACACGTGGCGCTACCACTAGTCAGTTAAACACATGCTCTCATCAAAGCAATCATCATATATAACGCTCATGGCCCAACCATACCCGATATCTCATCAGATCATCTAGGCAAAAACACATATCAACAACAACAATAACAACAACAACTCTGGAGTAAGGTCGGGTCACGTAGTATCAGAACATACACTCCGGGTAAGACAATGTCACATAGCATTGAAACATACACCATGGGTGAGGCCGAGTTACATAGCATCAGAACATACGCCCATACTCGGAATCCCTCATCGAGCATATTTGAATGAGGCTCGGGTCATATAGCATCGGTAACCTTCATTCAGTATCTCTAACCAAGGTGTTGTAATACTCTTTCTTTGGGTATTCGGATTCCACCAATCATTGACTCAACCAAATCAAATACCTAACCAGCATACAACCAACGCGATCCCAATGATCCTCTATTGTTGCGAATCATCAACACATCATTCACTTTATATTTTCGAATTGTTAATACGTTATGGAAAAGAATATCATTAATCTCATTTATTGTCTCATTTATCAAGACATAATTCAATTATTAATATACACATCAATTACATCCTTAATGTGCATTTATAGATTATTTAACGCATCAGATATTGGTACTCGAACACGAGTATCAATATGACACCCTTGGATATCGGTGCTCACATGTGTACCGATATTGAAACTGCTTACGAAAAATCTCAATTTCCTCGAGTATCAATAGGGGCCGACCCGTATCAATACATCATTGAATAGCGTATCGATACAGCTAAAACCCGTACCGATACGAGACGACCTGTACCGATACATTATTGAATAACGTACTGGTAATGCTGAAGCTCGTACCGATACTCTAATCACTAGCCCAAAACGTATTAGCATAATTTGAGATTCACGAAGCCTTACTCCCTCCCTAAAGCTTATGAAAATTCTTAGGGTTTGTTTACTAACGCATTCAATCAATATTAAGTACTGACTTCATAATCATTTAATCGAGTATTCATCCCTTAAACATAATTCTCATCAAATCACATCAATCTATTCATACAAGTATACCATGCATCACAATTATCAATCAACTGGATAATCAAGTAATTATACACAAGCATCTTAAGCAACCCTACACGGTCTCTAAAGCCTCAACGAGTCTCATCATATTCGTAACATCATCATGCATCTCATAGATATATCAAGTCTCATGATACCGGTCTCACAACATGCTTATTCATCGTCTATTCTGCAAATTCTAACAAGCAAGAGAATCTTATTTATGATACTCATGAAGCAATAAGATTTTGAAGTGTACTAACCTTAAGCAATTACCGAAAAATCCTTACTCGAGCTCCTTAAACACTCTTCTTGATTCGATATTCGAGCCTAAAAAATCCTTATACATATACGAATACCATAATTATTAATTAACCTTATTCACTAACTAATTCATAAGTTCAAACACGAAAAAATAGCTTATCGGGTTTAAATTTGGCAAAATGGACTACGCCATCAAACTCAAAACGTCGAGAAACCCCATGATAGGGTCTTTCAAAAAAAGTCAACGCCGGTCAACGACGACGATCGCAGCTCGATCAATGACTTGCTAGACTGACTCGGTCTTCGACTTGGGTAGACTTAGTAGGCCGGCTCGACCAGCTGGCCCAACGGTTCAACTCAAGCCTAATATAGCTGCCCACTGCAGCTGGACCATGTCCACGCGTAAAGGCAGCGCATGGGGGCACGTGAGGGCTACTCCGATGGTCGAATGACGGCCGCGAGCTCCAGTCCCACTGTCTCAACGCTAGTGAACACGGTGGTGCTCTCCACTTCACAATTTGAGTACTCGAACCTCTTTATTTGAACAACCCAAAACTTGTTTCCCATCACCCGTCGAACAACAGTGGCGACAGTGACCACCAACCGATTTGTCTCGGTGAGATTTTTCCAACAATATCGGCGTTGTCGCGAATGGATTCTTGGATGGCGGTAGATTGAACTTCAAAAGTCCCCTTCACTTTCTCTCGCACTTTTTTATTTTCTCTCACTATTCACTTTTTCTCTCTTTCCAACATATCCTCAATTTTTTTCTTTTCAAATCTCCTACCTACCAACCCCTTTTTATTATCAAAACTCTTCATCCCCACTTATATAAAATAATAAACACCCATATTCTTTTTGTCCTTAAAGGCTTAAACTTTAAAATTCTTAACTTAGACTTTCAAAATGAAGGCTCATAACCCTGGTTCGAGATCCCATTCGTTAAACCAAAAATTAGGTCATTACTATTGTTTGTAAGCATGTAAACAAACCAAACGAACACGAACGAGAGTATGTTAGTGTTTATTTTTTAAATTTATATAAATAAATAAACGAACACGAACAACTAAACAAACATAATTTCTTGTTCATGTTCATTTGTTAAGGAATGTAGTTTGTTCGTGTTCGTTCATGACCGTTTATTAAAATGATAAATGAACGTAAGAAAGCACAAACGAACAAATATAAACGAATGAAAATATGTGAATAAATTTAATTTCTTTTAATATAATTGTAACGGCCCAATTCTCGGGTTAGTGAATCGAGTCTCGTGCCTAGGTTATGGGGCTTTATCTTGAAAGTCTAAGATAAAAGCTTTTATGTTGGGCCCATTATTTGGATAAGAGGAGTTTTGGATTTTAAAAGGGGTTGGGGTGGTTGAAAAGAGGAATAAGACAAGATTAAGGAGAGAGAAAAGGATAAAGGTGGGGTTATCTTGGAGAGAGAGAAAATAAGAGAAACGTGAAGGGGATGAGGGTTTAGACCCCAAACTACCACCGTTTAAGCCTTCTTAATCAACATCGCTATCATTATTGGAGATAGCTCATCGAGACGCATCCGTTGGTGGTCTCCATATTGCCGTCGCCATCGTCACTCGCTAGAGTAAGAAAGAGAAAGAATAAAAAATGCTCAAACATTTTCTTCTGTCGTCTGTTACCCTAAGTCGTTACCACTATTGGACTCATCGACCAAAGACATACCGGTATGGAGCTCACCAGTCGCGTATGAACATAGGAGGTTGCCACACACGCTGTACGCGCCACCGCCTGTGTGTGGACATACTCTAGCAGCTGAAGGTAGATAATCACCCGACTGGGCCAAGCCGATTGGGCCAAGCCTCTAAGCCAGCTTGCTGAGCTGACTTGAGCATGGACCAAGCCATTTCAGACTGAGTGAGTTGAGCCATTGACCCTAGGCTCCCGAGCCATTAACCTTGAGCCGGGCCGAGCGATTGACTGAGCTGTCGTTGAATTTTTCTAAGGGATCTTAACTGGGGGTTTCTCAATGATTTCAGTCTGTTGGCGCAGTCCGTTTCACCAAATTAGAACCTGGTCAGGTATTTTTATACATTTTATCCTTTAAATAGTCCATTAATGTGAAATGGCTTATGTAATTGTATTTGCTTCATCTGAGGAATTTGCGGACTTGAGTATTGAGGTTAAAAAGATGTTTGGAGGAGCTCGGATGAGGATTTATTGCTTTGTCTTAAGGTCAGTACACCTCGAACTCCTATTACTTCACGAGCATCATAAATATGATTACTTTGCGTGTTAGTTTCTGCAAAATAGGTAGACAATAAATAAGCATATTTAGAGACCAGTAATCATGAGACTGATATTTATAAGATTTATATGTATGAGATGTATGATGGGTTTGAGAATATTCGAGACTTATGAGGGCTTGAGAGACCTCGTAAGGTTGCTTAAATATTTGTATATTTATTTGATTGGTTAATTTTATATGTTGTGTTGCTTGGGATATAAATTTGACATGTTCGATGGAAATTACACTTAATGGAATGATAATTAGTAATACTCGAATAAATGATTATAGAACTGATAATAAATATTAATTGGGTAAATGCGTTAGTAAACCAATCATAATGACTTTCATAAGCTTTAGGGATTGGATAAAGTAGGGTAATATCAAAATTTGAGGAAATTATACAAAATCGTGAATAGGGTATCGGTACGAGCTTTGGCTGTACTGGTATACATTTGGGAACCGTATCGATATGGGTCAACCCGTATCGATACTTGTGGAAATTAAAGACTTTTAATAGCCAGTTCCAGTGTCGATATACGTGTGTGTACCGATACCCAAGGGTACCGTATCGATACTTGTGTATGAGTACTGATACCTGATACGATAAATAATCTATAAATGCTAGTTAAGGATGGAAATTGATGTGAATATTACTAATGGGATTATGCCTTGAATAAATGTGATAACATGGATTAATGAAGACAATGAATATGTTAATTATATACTTCTCCATAACGTAATAACAACTCGGTAATATAAAAGAAATAATATGATGATTATTAGCAACAATAGGGGAATCCTTGGGATCGCGTTGCTTGTATGCCGAGTAGGTATTTGATTGGTTGAGTCTTCTTGAATGATGGGATCTGGATACCCAGTGAGAGTTTGAGTGTGTTGCAACACCATGGTTGAAGATTTCTGAATGTAGGATCCAGATGTTGTGTGGACGTAAGCCTCATTCGAAGATGCTTGATGAGAGATCCTGAGCATGGATGTAGGATTCTGATGTTGTATGGACGCGAGTCTCATTCTTACGAGTGTAGGATCCTTATACTCTATAGACGCATACCTCACTTAGAGTATATGATCCCGATGTTGTTTAGACGCGGGCCTCACTCAGAAGTGTACGATCCCGATGCTGTGTGAATGCGGGCATCACTCTATGTTTGTGGTATGACTTGTGTGCTTACACTCGCATGATCTGGTGAGATCCCGAGTATGGTTGGGCCTTGTGGGCCATGTATGATGTTTTGCTATTATGAGAGCATGTGTTTTGACGACTAGCGATAGCACTACATGTAATACCCCAATTTTTGTTTAGTGACTAAATTGCAAAAAATCAAAAGTTCGTGGTTATAGTTTAGTGACTAAAACATAAAAATTCAAAGTTTGGTGACAAAAGTGAAAAGTTGGAAAAGTTTAGGGCCCAACATGGTAATTTTCCCAATAAATATTTTTATGGCAAAAATAAATAGTTCATAAGAATTTTGGTGGGAATCAGATTTTTGGTACGAGATTTGTGTAAAAAGCTATAAAAGGAAAAAAAAATTTGGGAATTAATTTGGATGAGCATTCGAACTCGGAAAATTATAAAAAATTTGATGTGAGTCTTAGACAGACTAAAGGAACATGATACTGAATTTTGGAATTTTTCTGAATTGATTTGGATTCGATTCTATGCAGTATTCTAAAATAGTGCATAATGGCATTTTGTAGATATACGGATTCATTAATGGCATTTTTTGACCTTTTGCCCTTACTTTTTAAATAAATGATTATTTTGGATAAAATAATACAAGTGTTGTGATCCTATTGGTCATAACTAATGGGCAAATTGGTTATTACACTATTAGTAAAGATTTTTATATTGGATTTTTAAGAATAAAATGCCATTTGTCCTTATAATTTAACAAAGAAAAAGCTAGAAACTTTCTCATTTTCTTCCTCAAGTTCGAATACACCATAGCCAAGGTAAAGAGAATTTTTGATTCAATTTTTGGTTAGATTCGATTGGTTTTTGGATCAAGACACGAAATAGAAAATTGATCTCCATCAAATTCTCTTTCATTTGGTATAAATTTTAAGTAGTTTCCATGTTTATATGTTGAGTTTGGGAGTTAGGGTTTATGAAGGACAAGTTGATATATTGAGTTTTATGGATTGTTTTGATTAAATATTGTGTTGTGATGTTGTCTCAAGCATGAATATAGTGAAATTTCTATGTTTTGGTTGTTAGGTGATTTTTGGGAAAATTGAAAAATTAGGGGAAACTCTTGCAAAATTTTTATTTGAAGATGAAATAATGTTAGAAGCTTGAATATGTTGTTTAGAAGTTAAAAACATGCTTGAATCAAGTTGGAAAGTTAGGTCAAAGTGGCCATTTGTATTTGGCTAAGAGAAAGAATTTGGGGGGAAATTTTGGAAAAATTTTCCTAAGCTTGGAAATGATGTAATGATGATTTTGTAAACTTTAGAAAGTCATTTGGACTAATATGGAAGGTTGTGAAGTAATAAGGACTAAGTTGTAAATTTTGGAAAGTTTAAGGATTTAGTTGTTAAACTTGTTGTTGAAATGTGGTGTAAATCGTATTCGTGATCACAATCAAGGTTCGAATAAGTCGGTAGATAAAGGAAAAGCTCCAGAGTAAAGTAATAGTACAGTATAGCTAGTGAGGCAAAGGTGAGTGCATTTTTATTTATTTATTATTATGTTACGAGATAGACTTGTGATAAGTCAATCTCGAAGGTTAAATGTAAAGGATTTGAATTATCTGAAATGTTTGAATGGTTTATAAATGATTTAGGGTATGAACTGCCCAATGCAAATTTCTATATGAAAGTGATTTATTATGATTTATTGGTATTATTGATAAAAAGGAAAGTTCATATTATTGAAATGTTGAATGCCCATTGTATGTCTATTGAGAGTCTTGGTATATTGGCATGCCAAAGAGTTAGAGTATATTGGTTTAATACTACTACTAAGCAGGCGATACATTTAATATTGCTACGGCAGGCGAGACGGTGAGTTGTGTTTTACAACTATGATCCAATGAAGGTTATTAATACCGTTAAATTATGGTAGTATTTCTAGTGATACACTAGCATTGATCTATTGATCCAAACACAACTGATTAGTTGTTGCGGGCACATGTGCATTACTCATCATTAAACTCGCATACCTTGCATTCTCATAAATAGTACATTGGGCTATGCTATATTATCATTGGAATTGAAAGTGTAATGGTTTGGTAAATCAGATTCGTGATTTTCAAATCATTTTTAATATTTTTATTGCACTCTACATATTTTTATTATACTTATAGTGAAATGTTTTCAATTATCATATATATTGCCTCACTAATTGTATACTTAGCGTGTGATTGTTTCACGGGTAGATATTAAGGAGCGTAAGGAGTAAGGAGCAGCAGAGGACATCATCATAGTTTGGAGAGCCGAATATCAGTATTAGTATGACATTTTTAATGTTGTCTTTTGATATTACTAGTCGGCATGCATATTTATTTATATTTTGGCTGCTCTGATATGTGTATGTTTAGAAAAGAGTTAGTTTAAATCGTATTTTATTTACTATCTAAATGATTTTTAAATTAGGCACTTTTATTATTTAAATAACTACTAAGTGAACTGTCTAGTTGCTGTTTGAATTCAGGTTTGAACTGAACTTAGAAAAATTAAGTTTAAAATTTTACGTGTTTAGGTGTTAATTTATTTAAAGAGTAAATTGTTTATATTTTAAAAAGAAACAAAATTTTACTGATTTATAAAGTGGGAACTATAATACAAGTGTCATGTGACACCTCTAACTTGTATTCAGTAATGGATATGGGTGAGGGGTGTTACACTACGTGTTTATTTATCTCTCTTTTTTGCTTGTACTAGCTTGCATGCTTATGTTTATAATTAGCATGAAGTATAATAGAGTAGATGTGTACCACTGAGCTTTATAAGCTCAACACTCGGAATCGTTGTTTTTGTACGTAGGTTGATCGTCAGATCGTGGGATCGAGGAGCACTATCAGCACGAGATTCCAGCATGTGAAGGCTTTCAAAGTACGATACTTGTGTTTAATGGGCTATGTATTCATAGGTCCTTACGTTGTCGAGTCTGTAAATCCTTCTTTTGAAATTGTATTAATCAAATAAAATGTTTAAATGTTTTAAATTAATGTGGAGCTCCATTGTAACGATTTAAATTGTTATAAATATTCTTGAGAAATACGTTGTTGGGCTAAGCCCAGTTTGAGAAATTTTATGGTTTTTTGGGTTGGACTTGAGGCCCAATTGTGACACCCGGATCTGGGGTGTTACAATTATACTTTTGTTATGAAAAATAATGAATATAAATGAATATATGTGAATAAATTTAAACGAACATAAACGAACGAACATAAATGAATAGATTACCGAACGTTCACGAACATAAATGAACGAACGAGCCATTTGTTCGTGTTTGTTCATTTAATTAAACGAACAGAAAATCTTATTCATGTTCATTCGTTTAATAAATAAAAGAACATAAACGAACTTCCTATTGAACGGTTCACGAAATGTTTGGTTCGCTTATAACACTAATTGTTTGTGCCATTTTACCAAGCACTCATTCCAGAAAGATTAAAAAATAATAATTTCATAATGTGATTATAATTAAATATCATATATCTCTATTAACTTCAATCCGTTGATTATATTAGTGTTATGAGTTATTTCAATATAATTTCAATTAAAAATAATTAAAATAATTTTATTAGTAAAGTATAAGAAATATTATTATAAATGTGCCGTTGTCTTTTCAATTATTTACAAAATTATTGAATTAAAAACTAAAAATAATTACTTGAGATTTGAAAACAAGACAAAACTATTTTATTGCTACATCTATAATTATTTATTGAATTAATATTCCTGATTATATATACATGTAATGCAAATTTTTAAATCAATATTTAGAAATTTTTATTTTAATTTGTACATATTATATATACATTTATTTGTTTGTTTAAAATATTTTATTATGATATATATATATATATGTGTGACTCAAGTACTAATATTCAACTATTTATGTAAATTTAAATTCATTGAGTGGTCCTGTAGATAAGGAAGGGTTATTATCCTTATGAGATTCGAATTCTAACAACTTGTTTTTCTGGTATAAGTATGTTTTTAAAGAGTTAAAAATAAAAAATAAATACTATCATATAATCGCATCAAAATATTTTAAAAAATTATTGAAGTAAATTATTAATATAATTTTCTTAACACTTTTTTAAGAAACTTACACATCTTAAATTCGAATATCTTAAAATGACTATCATTATCTTTTTTACTATGACTCATCGCAGGATTCATTTTCATTTTTCATGTAATTTTTAAATTAAGAAAAAAAACTAGAAAACAGAAAAGAAATATATGCCTACGTGTCATATACTTTGGGCCTCTGGGCTCTAATCTACCAACCATACGAAAAAAATATTATGGCCTAGCTTACTACATCAAATATGATTTCATTTAATAAAAATCATTCATTTTATCGTTATTTTTTTTACTATTTTTTTTAATTAATAATTTTTACTCGTGTTTTTTCATGTCATTTAAAAAATAAAATTTTAAAAATTATTATATTATTAAATTAATGACATAAAAAATAATAATAAAATAAATAATTTTTATTAAATAAGAGTATGATTAATATAATAAACCAGGGTTATAATATAATTTCTCCGACCATAAAGAATATTTTCTATATATTTACTACTTAATGCCTGCCTTATCGATTAGACAACTTTAATCTTTAGCTTCTGCTTATGTTTTTTTCACCCTTTCAATTTTTAGAGATTCATCTAATTAAATCGGACTGACTCACGTTGTATATTTAATTTTGATGGGTGAGTCTCTCAGTAAATTTTTTTTACATACACAATACCTCAAACTCAAGACCTGTTTAATTGATACTAAACTACTCACTACTTAGTAATTTTTGTTTATGTTTTAATTATTTCCAATATTTCTTCTTTTTAATACAAGTTATTACTGACTTTTCTTAATAAATAGTAATATAGAAAAATTCCTAATTCCGTGACTGATCAGTCTATATAAGAATTGGGATGTTCAGTTATCCGAAAAATAAACATTGCTGCTCTTACTGTACAACTACCATAGCTTTCAATTTCTCTGTTTATTTTCCCGGAAAAATTAGGATATCAGTTCCAGAGAGCCAAACAAAACTTTTAAACTTTGCAAATTTCTCTAGTTACTTCAGCGTTGAATGCCTTAACCTTGAAAACTTTTTGCTAAATGGATTCGTTTTTTTTCGATAACGTGAAAGCAGAGAAAGCCAAGGCGATGAGGAGGTACAATCGGCTTCGAAGCTTAGCAAAGGCGTTTCGTTTCTTGGAATTACTCTTGGCTTTGCTGTTTCTGGCGTGGACCTTCGAGCGCGTGCCTTTCGCTGTCAAGATCTCCGGCGAGTTTATTTTGAAACTCGGCGGGGTCGTCGCGAGTCCGATCTTCGTTTTCCTCGTCTGTAACGTCATCATCGTCACTCTCATTGCTAAGTCCGGCATTTTCTCCGCCGTTAGCAATGCGGATTCCAAAATCTACGAGGAAATCACCAAAATCGCTGAGAATCGCTCCAAATCGGAGTGTCAAGAAGAGATTATGTATCAAGACAAGGAGATCATCTCTGAAGTGAACAAAAATGCTCTCACATGCGAGAAAATGGAGCCGGAGTCTGAGTCCGATACTGAGATGGATAATCCGAGAGTCTATAGAAGAAGTAAGTCGGAGAAGTTGCCGATGAGAAAACCTGAGGAGAAAGTGACGAAGGAACTACGACGATCAGAGACAGAAAAGTCCCGGAAAATTGAAAGCGACGACGAATTCTTCCCAGAAGACGAGTTGAGCAACGAAGAATTTCAACAAACAATCGAAGATTTTATCGCTAAACAGTTAATGTTTCGACGAGAGGAATCTCTATCAATTGTTCTTCAATGTTCAAACCATGAAAAATAATTTTACCTTTTCAGTAAATTTAAAAGCTCATTATTTTTTACTGTTTGTGGTTTAACCTTTTAAAAGAGAAAGTAAAAACGACTTCTTATGATAGAGTTGTACGATGCTAAAACGAGAATGAAGTAATTTGGCAGTGCTCGTGATATCGTTTTCTCCCCTTTAAAATAAAATAAAATAAAATTTGGATCGGAGAATAAAAATTAAAATGATTGTTTTAAATTATAATACTTTATTATCAATATTTATCTGATCGAAAGATAGAGATTTGATCATTCGAAATAAAATATAGGATAAAATACGAGAATCATCATTGAATTTTATTTTTAATTCTATTTTGAATATTAAAATTTTAAAGCGTTCAATTCGTTCGATTTTAAATTTTACCAATTATTTCGTCTCGGCTCCTTAAGTTTAAATTTGACTTTTATTTCGTTGGAAATTGTCGCAAAGTCCACAAATGGAAACAAAGAGTTGGTTTCTTTCTTATCGATATCCTTCCCCTATTGTCGGATAGATTTCATTTTTCAGTATATTGCTTTTCTCGTACCGATAACACTTTTTACCATTCGGATTTTAAAAAATTATTTCGTTCGTCGGTAAATGAACGTCATCAAAAAATTAACGAATGAGTGATAAAAAAGTTTAGTGTTTATACGTCAGTGGGTGAATTTAACTTTTTAAAACTTTACTGACCAAAATAAGATTGAGAGTAAAGTTTAATAATAATTTACATAATTTACCTTAAAATACACTAAACTATTGATAATTACAGTTATAAAATGACATTTTTACATGATTGCATCATTCATTCAAATGAAACTTAAGTACACTATCCTCCTTTTACCGCTTAAGACATTTCGATCATTAGGTAATACAAACAAACTTGTTTTTGATGAGATTAAACTCAAAAGCTTGTTTTTTTAGGACTGATCGATGGTCTAACCAATCACCCAAGCTTTTATTTTTTTACATTGTAAGTGCAAATTAAGCACTGCCCCACTAACAATAATTTCTAATATCTTCCTTAAGCAACAGAATTTAGAGCTTAAAAACATCAATAACCATCCAATAAATTTTCAAATCTAAAGTTGTGTATTATTTACTTTCCATTATATCTTGTAATCTCAAAAAGGGGGAAAACACTTTTACTCTTTCCATGGATAGAACTTTTGTTCTTGCCCAACTTTATTTCTTTCCCTCTTACCTTTTGTTACCTTTTCTTTTACATAGGCAACCATAGTTAATTCCACCCATAAAAACAATTGGGAGTGGTTGAATTTTGCTAACTTCATTACATATTAAAAATGGGATTTTAACCAAATTTATGGCATTTTTTGGTTGTTCTTTGCACTAACTAATCTAGACCGATTCACGCCGCACACCTGCTTTTGATGAATGAGTCTTTCAGCGAAGATTTTCTGCATACATAAGGCCTCGAACTCGAGACCTATTTAAACGATATCAAGCTGCTTACCACTTGGATCAATCTCGTTGCTTTATGTCACGTTTTTTTATTAATTAATATATAATATTTTTATTACAATTAAAAATTACATAACATTCTTGAAGGAGGGGAAAGCCGGAAAGGAGACCAATATGTTAACATTTCCGGAACAGAATTTGTTAAAAACAAAACACTTTGCGCCCCCCCTTTCACTTGTGCTTGAACTCTTTTACGTTTCTTTTCTTTTGTCCAAAAGTGTCAAATGAAGGTTTGTAGGGGTTGTTTTATTATAGAGTCAATTTGTGGTGGACATTGCCTTTTCTAAGGATATGTATTATTTTCTATAGGTTTTCATTTACATTTCAACACCTTGCCATTATGGGATTCAAAATTCCATTTACTTTGCCGTACTCTCTTTTATCCCATCTTGAAAAAAAATCGGTTACGACTGAGAATTTTTTAATCGATTGTTCGATAGATGATATTTCAAACTTCTCTCAAAAGAATATAAAATCTTAAAAAATTAGTGTTAAAAGTACCACTTAATAAGGCTATTAATTAAGCTCAAAATATTCTCCAAACCCACTTTATTTCAATTAACTAATCTAAAAAAGAAGGATGAGACAAATTTAGGTAAAAATGTAATTAGCTTAGTTAATCAGTTCTAAACAAGAAGCATAGACAAGTTTCAAACTTGATAACTTTTTTTTTGACAGGATTCAAACTTGATAACTTACTCCCACAAAAGGCAACGAAGTTAATATTTATTATGCGGTGCTCCATGTTTTAGTGATGTTTGCCTTTGCCCCATTAATTTAATTTTAATTGAGGGGCTTTAATGACAAAAAGAGAAGGCACATATTCCTTCAAGTTAGCAGCATTGGACAATTATTCCTAAAGTTGAAACAAGAGGTCTCACTATCACCTATTTCCCGAATCAATTCTTTTTTCTTTTTGAAAAGTTAACTGTTGATTGATGGGTTAGAATGCATATCCATGCAAATTTCAAATTTAATCTCAACCTAAATGACATGGACAAAAATTCTTTGCCTCTTTTCGGTGTCTCAAAATTAAAAATAAATAAATTTTAAACTTTAACCCTAAATTTTATATTCTGAACTTTTAACCCTAAACCCTAAAAAATAGACCCTACCCCAAAATTCTTAAACCCTAACCTAAGTTTTTAGTTTATGACATAAATAGGGGCACCGATTGGGCAGGAGATTTCTATTCAAATAACATGAAGTAATTTTAGCTAAATATTGTTTGTTAGAATTAATTGCACCACACGTACATAAACTATGAACCTCACTATAAATTGTCCCAAGAATTTTTGAACATTTCAATTTCATCCCCAAATTATGTCAGTCATTCTAAATAGATCCCCAAACTTTTGAATGTTCTGATTTCATCTCTAAATTATCAATATATACTAATCATATCCCATGTCAATAAAGTTGTTATAAAGTTTGTTAGTTGTCATGTAAACACCTATGTGTACTATGTAATAATATGATATGAAATAAACAATAATTTGAGGATGAAATTGGAACATTCAAAAGTTTGAGGTAGCACTTTAGAATGAGGGTCAGAGTTTGGGATGAAATTGAAACATTCAAAAGTATGGGAAATAATTTAGAATCAGAGCCATAATTTGTGATGAAACTGAAACATTCAAAAGTTTGGGATGAACCAGCATTAGCATACCATCGAGAAGGAGCAATATATAGGCTCGAGCAGTGCAATCAATTTCCGCCGATGTGGAATTTTCATTCACATGAAAATCACTTTTCAGCCATGTCAGCTTCACATGTTTTCCATCAACAACATGCGCCGGTGGTGTCTTCCCCAAATACTAAAAGTAGTAACAAGTAACAAAATACATGTTCCGAGCAATAATTGGACTGCCTAAAATTGGGACACCGAGATGCATAGCAACATTTTCGAGGGTGATTGTGCACTTCCCGCACGGAATGTGGAAGGTATGCATCTCCGATTTCCAACGCTCCACCAACCCATTAATCAACTTCGGCACGATTTTAAAGTCATTAATCTTTGGCGCATACCTAAAACCGACATTCTCCAGAAAACCCCATATATATTGGCTTGGCGAATCGCTCCATATCAAGCGAGGCCGAAGTTTTGCCTCCTCGTTCTACAAACAAAAAATTTAAATTAAATTAGTACTTTATCATTTACAAACAATAAATTAAAAGTTGCAAAAAAAAATCCTTACCAATAATTTCATGTTGTTTGTGATGTGAGAATCTTGAGGTCTTAACAATGCCATATTCTCTCAATAGTTATGCGTAATTAAATGCCTAAAACATCACAAATCAATCAAATTTTAAAATATTTTTGATTAAAATATTTTTAACACAGTTTACTATTCTGATTAAAAAAAGTATGCACATATATATATATAATTCAAATAAAAAAATAAATAATATTCAAAATAATTAATTGTGATCTAAAAAAGTCAACAAACGGTACCTTTAACCTTCCGAATTATGGGCGAGCTTGCTTCTTTCGGTGTCGTCAAAGAAAATCTCACGGCTTGACAAATTCTTTTGATTTGCTCGAACAGAAGATGTTGAAATTTTTGTGTGTGTTCTAACCCTAAAGAAAACTATCTATCTATAAGAAATAAAAAACCCTATTTTGCAAAAACCCGTAATACTTTTCCGTAAAAATCGTGACGACCCGTTCATTCAGAAGGAACTCGCCGTGACACTACAACGAGTTTAGTTTAGGATTAAGTTAATCACCTGATTAAGGTTTAAACCGGATATTTAGAAAAAAAAATAAAACTCACTAGGTCCCTGAGGCGAGTTTGAATAAAAAATAATATTATTTTAAAACTCGCCGTACATGTACAACGAATTTACTATAATAATGCTAGTTCGAGAAATATAAAATTTTAAGTTCTACTTTAGTCAAAATAAGAACTGATGGTCCTACAAGTGTCTTTAAGCCCATAAAAAGAGAGGGAAGGGGTTGTCGGATCAAATATTGAACAACACATGTACAAATTGCCACTAGACCAGTAACTTATCACAAAAGAGAAACCACATATTGTCTAAAATGTGCATGTTCTTCTCTGCCAATGGTCTGAAATTACCAACACTTTATACTAAAGATTTGCAAGGGTTTTGAAGACCTTCATGATTCCTTTTCCCTTATTGGTTTCCTGTTACTTTCATTCCCCAGGATCCAAACATATTTTGCAGGGTGCTTGGAATAACACCCCATAGCTAGCAATCATGGGAAAGAAAACAAAGCATGTACAGCAAACATCACACAGTTCATATCTGCACTCCAATTCTTGGAAACCTTTTTTCAACACAAACTTCTCTTTTACCCTTGCATCGAAAAATCACATCGGGAGTCTCGGTCTTTGGTGTGTTTGACAAGAAATCAATCAACAGTATCCCTAATGGGGATTGTGCCCACTCTTTCCACACAATCTGTCTCCTCCTCATGCATGGCATTGCCATATGTCTTGCAAAAATATCCACCTTTCAACTTGTTTTCAAGCCCCCACCACCACCACCACCACCACCGTAACAAAAGAGGCTGGAATTTGCATGGTAATTGGTAGTAACTGGTTAAGTTGAGGTCAAATTTGTTGGGGGTACATTTATGTTTTGCAGGTTTTTGAGTTAAGGGAAAAGTTGGGGTTGATGGGATTTAAAGGAGTAAAAAGTTATTTGTACAGGCTAGCTTGTGAAAATATAACTATTAAAGGTTGTAGGGTCTAGGGTTGTCAGCTACATGTGCAAGGCCATTGAAAACCTGATGGTTCTGGAGTCTCTGGTTTAGTCTGTCTGGGGGCTATATTGGATGTTGCCTTTGTATTAATTGACTAGCTTTGCCAATGCCTTTTCTAATGTTTTTTACTCATTTTCTGCCTGATAATTGCATGCGCAATATATATATATTTGAATAATTTTTATTGAGGGAAAAGAGGAATTTTTTATATTAGGTCTTAAATTTACAACATAAAAAATATGTTAATTGAGAGTTTTAACCATTCACTCTAGAGAGCCTTTTCTTTGGTATCTTGTTTTTACTTGCATTCGTTTGAGTTAATTCAGATAAAAAATTCATGACTGTCCCTATCTACAAATTCCAAAGTCATCAAGCATGCTACATCAATGTTAGAGTATTTTCATGTCCGTTTTATGATTTATAAAGACTAATTCTTTTACAATTCGTAAATATCCTTCAAGAATGTATGTAAATTCGAATATTGATTCTCTTTTCATCCAAAAATACATTGTACCTAAGACTCGTGGATATCTATATCAACTAAAAGATATGATTGGTTCAAGAACAATAGAATTAAACATCGGTTTCAGATACTGAAATCAAGGAGAGGATGTGTATAATATAATGCATAGAAAATTATTAGTTCAAACTTCTGCTACTGCCTAGCTAATGATAGCATGCATGCCAGTAGAAGTTTTACTTCTATATTACTTGAGCAAAAAGACAGCAGAGAGTAGAATAAATATAGGGTAACTTACATCTCTATCTATTTATTGCCAGGCATTAAGGATTAGGTGTGTTTGGTCTTGGCCGTACTTGCTTGTTAACATATCTTTTATTATCTTGAAAAAAGAAATCATATTAGTTATCTGCTACATCAGTCAATCCGGCCGTGTTCCATTTTGTATCCAGAAAATCTGCAGCAAGCTGATGCGTTTGTCTTTAAAGTTCTCACCAGCTTGTCTCTTTCCATTTCTCTTCTTTCGCTGATAACTGTATCCATAAGTAACAAGGTTTGACTATCCGAATACGTGAAAGAACTTATGCAAGACATAAAGACTAAATACTTGCAATTAACAATGATGTTTTAATCAATGGGATTAGTCTAAGTGATAAGTAGTCTAATATCGCTTAAGCAGGTCTTAAGTTTAAGGTCTTGTGTATATAGAAATTTTTTGCTGAAAGATTCACCTACTACAATTAGGTATACGACGTGAATCAATTTAAATTAGTCAAGACAAAACCTTGAAGAACGGAATGAAACAAAAAAATGATGTTTTTTAAGGTCTAGGCGGCCCACGCATTGTAAGTGGAAGAGTGAACCATGGGCCGTAAGCTACAGACCGAAACCTTTGGTGGGTTTCCATGGATGCAAATTGATGCATTGCTTCCAATAATCATCTTATATTCATAATTGTTTGACAATCGCAACAAAGGTGATGTGTTAGTATTAGACGTGATAACTTGACTTGAGATCCGAATTAATTTGTCTGATCCGAAAATAATAACCACATTTAATCTGAAACCCAAAATAAACTAAAACTGCAATAGACCTAAATTTTAATTGAACCGAATGGACCCAGATCGAAGACAACTCGACATAAAAAAAATATTAAAAATAATTAAGAAATATGAGATGTGAATTGCTGCACAACGCACTAAAAAGTCATATATACATATAGGTGTAAAAAATTGATCTGACCTAAAAATCCGACATTAATTAAAAGTATAAAATCTTTGACCTTTAGGATTTGTAGAAGATTTGATAATTATAATCTTCATGTACTATAGTGAATTCTTTCCCGATCCATATGTGTTTTTTCTCATCAACGAATTTTTACATAGAATTTATATGATTATCCTGACATATTAACAAAATCAATTATTGTAGCTTATTTGAGAGTGTATTATTGTAGGATTTTTCACCAACGGTATAAGAGTCAAACAAAATTCGCCAGCTTCTTTTTTGTGTCACTTTATAAATTTCACAAATAATTTTATTCTATGTGTATTAATGATATTTTTTATTGTTTTATTAATTACTTCTATAATCTATTTTATTGATATTACACATAACATCAAATCATTAATAGACATATAAAAGAGTATAAAAAAGTAGTAGACGGATTCTATTCGAACAAATAGCAGGCAAGGATGCACCAATGTGACTGTCTCCACCCATGTTTCACAACCTCAAAAGGGCTCCAATCACAGAAAATTTTCAGGGCACTAACCATTGCATTGGTAGCCAGCCATGCACGGTCAAAAAGGAATATCTTGGTGAAAATTAGTTGTCTCAATACCATGTTATTAAAGTCGTTAAAATTAGTTGTCCCGTTCAATGTTTCGAATTAAACCATTATTAAGAGATGATAATATGACACAAACTCAACCTATAAGGCTTGTTAAAGGTTAAAACTTGAATTTGTATTGTGTTCATTATCGAGATTCAATTGATTGTTTTCTATTTTTTAAAATAAAGGTTTACATAATTTCTAAGACGGAAAAATTTTATTTTACGAAATTAGAATTAGACTATTTGGAAATGAGAAAAACTTCAATACATAGTCTGTGTAAACTTTAGTTTACATAGACCTTTTAGTTTTAGGGGTTAGGGGTTTAGTTTAGGGTTTAGAGTTTAGGGGTTTGGGTTGTAGGGTTTAGAATTTAAGGTTAGTGTTCAGAATTTAGGGTTTAGGATTTAGGGTTTGGGGTTTAGTTTTTTAGGATTTAGGTTTAATTTTGATTTATAGTAGAAATAGGCAGGCTTGTTACACAGCCTGTGTATCAAATTTAAACCCTTCGGAAATTATTTAATAAAATATAATTTTATCATATTTATTTATTTATAGATTAAAAATCAATTTAGATATGTTTTAATTGTTTTAGATTTAATTGGATATTTAAATTTTTGACTTGGATAATTAATTAATATTATAAATTAAATAAAAGAATAAACCAAATAAACAATTAAAAGTAAAAGAATTAAATTATATATTTATCAAAGTTGGTGTAAAATAGAGTAACTTTATTTTACAATCCTACATATCTAATATTTTTTTAAATGAAAATTATCGAATCAGATACGAAGATTTTCTTTTGAAGGACAAATAATATTTTAAACCATTAGACTTTTACTAAAATTGCTTGCTAATTATTAATACAATAAAAAGGAGAATAGAATATACATATTTACTAGTTATCATACTACTAAAAAATATATAAAAATAACTTATCCGTTCATTTCGGCTCAGTTATTTAGTCAAAATTAGGTTGATGTTCGGTTTGTATCGGATTTTGGTAAATTAAATTCGAGTTATTTTCAGTAATGATTACTTTTGATTCGGGTTGCTTTCGGTTCGGGTTGATTTACGGTTCGGTTTACTTTCGGTTCAGGTTGATTTCGGTTTCAATTATTTTCGGTTTCGGTTACTTTCGATTCAGGTTGATTTTCGGTTCAATAAATTTCGAGTCGATTTTGGTTCGGGTCAAGTTTAGACCACAATGTTTGGGTCAATATCGGGTCTCGGATCGGGTAAATCGATTCTATTTAAGTTTGCCAGGTCTATGTCCCACAAATAATTTTATACCATATGTATTATTAATAAAACATAATCAATTTATAAAACAATGAAAATTTTTATTATTATATGTGACATAAAATATTGGTAAGAAAAAAAAAGTCCTGAAAAAATAGATGAATTCTATACGTATTTGTATTGTTTTAAAAAAATTATTGTACCACCGTGCCATGTCATTTCTATATTTGTCGATGCTTAAGCACATGAAAGAGGATGGAGAAGACTACAAGTCGGGGACCAGTTTTACAACTGGAGTAGTACGAGGTATGTTCCCTTTTTCATCTATGGCGTGGTGCTTGAGGTTTCATTATTTTCTTTGACTTCTAATTATAAAACTCTCGACGCTGAATATACGGCAAAACCCAGAAACAAAATTGTTAATGCGTCAACTTTGGTTTTAAATTTGTAGTGAATAGCTTGTTAACAAATGCAACAAAAAATATATATATAAAACCCTTGACAATTTTATTATTTAATTTCGAATATGAAACAGCGATCACAGATAATTTAAAAACAACAGGCATGGATAATATGACTCGTAATTAGATATTACAATTCATTTCTAGCACGCGCACACACACCGACGATGATCAAGCTTTTATAAGCGAAACGATGACATTGACAAACTCAGTCTTCTCCTTGGACATGCGATCGGCAATGATTTCTCTGTACCTTTGAAACACTTCATCGACAATGGCTTCGCCGAAGTGGCTGACAATTAATGGCTCCGCCACGGCTCTCATGCACTTGGCGACGTTGTACCCTCCGTCTTTGAATGCATCGGATAAGTCGGTCTCGTTCTGATAAGCGTTCCAGTTCACTTCGGTGACTTCCAATCGGTCGATGCTGAAGGACCCTTCCTTCATAACCTCGTATTTAACCTCCACCGGAGATGGTGTGTATTGAGGGATGTTGAAGGAGTTCAGTTTCTCTTCTTCTATCACTCCCTGCATTTGATCAAGTAGTTTTAGATTATTGACCCGTAATAAATCAAATAGGAAGAGGAAAGTGGAAACGCAAATTGATTTTCAACCTCACTGTCGGATCTAGTGCTGGAAAATGATGTATCAAAACTAAGCAAATTTAGGGTTGAAATTAATTCATTATTAAAGGGATGTCATACCTCAAGTACCATATCATTTAGGGCCATGGCCAAAAGCTCCCAAATGTAACAACCCTCTTTGCTTGAAGGATCATCATTTCTTCTCCCCAAGAGAGTCAAAACCATACGCCCTCCGTCCACCAGTTCCTTTGATCGACACATCAAAAACAAGGAAAAATCTTGTTGGAATTGCTCATAATATGCCTTGAGCACGTCCGGTGGACTTGTGCTGGCCATGTAAATGTTCCCTTTATTATTTTCCAGACCATCAGGGACCTGAACCAAAACAATCCACTCATAAATTGTAGAAACTATATAAAAAAACTGTATAGTACTCGAATAATACAAATAAGGGACCTGAGAGAGCCATTGGAGACTGTACGAAGAGTGTACAAAATGAAGGCTGTTTTCCCTGAAAATCCTGCCGTAGAAAGAACCAGGTACTCCCGTGAAGAGACATGGACCACTGTCAATTCCAAGTTGCTTCCCCAGTTTGTTTTGGAAGTCGGACAATGACCTGAAAATGGTGTTGAAGTCATTCCCAGGAAGATCGTTCAGGAACACTTGATACTCGGGGGATTTTCGGCTCATCTTCCGGCAAAGACTATCCACCGCTTTGATGAGATTGGACACCACAAACAAAGTGTTGGGTCCCGAAGAACAACCCAAATCCGCGATGGCTATTGCTACCGGATAACTGCTATAGTAGAGCTTAGTTATGGCGTCCTCCGTGATTGGCTTCGTCATCGTTATCACCATTTGCTTCCCCCCCCAAAAAAAAAAAAAAAAAAAACACAAAATATCTCAGCACATTACCGTAAGAAGTTATTGACAAATACATGTAACATATTAAAGTGTTATATATATATATACCTGAAGTAGAGAGTTGTTTGCGTAGCTGGTTTCTCCAACTCCACCATTCATATGAAGAACTTTACCTACTTCCATGTCGATCGATCTTTTATCTCTCTGATTGCTATATCTCAAAGCTGGATATTGTGTTTCTTTGTATGGTTAAGATACTTGGATGAGCTCTCCTATTTATAGACGTTGGGTCAGCATGATTGTATTTATTTTAACATAACATCTCATTCCTTTTCGTAATCTTCTCTCTTTCTTTCATAAAATATGTAATTACCTATTAAACAAGTCTAAATTATTAGAAACAGAGATATAGTTTAGAAAATTTAATTTACGGTGTTAAAATTTAAAAAAAAATTATAAAAAAAGAGATCAATTAATTGACCTAGTGTTCATCAAGGACATATGCATGGGGCTCTATAGGAGAGCACATGCATCCCCATTTTTAGAAACCATGTTTAAATTAGTGTTAATTTTTCTTTATTTTTTTTAAAAAATATTTGCATACCCATTTGAGAAAAAAATTAGTGTTAATCTCTAAATTCGCCGATGGTGTTTATAGATTCATTAATTGACCTATTGGTCATATATGCTCATCACCTTCTACTTTTATAACTTTATAGATTTTTCAAGTGACCGTCTAATAAGTTAGTAGTTGCCCCCTTTTTTAGCTGTATTTATAGTGTTTTCTTAACAAAACAATGAAATAATGTATTTGATAAAATTTAATCATGCTACTATGGTTTAATAATAAAATATTATATTAATTGTTCAAAGTAGTTAAACATATTTTCTTTCTATAGGGCCTATTTTTCAATTTTCCTTAAGGGCTCCAAAAATCTATGAGATGACTCTATCTACTATATAGGTTTGAATCTCGACATTTGCCTTAAAAATATTATTATAACACTAATTAATCAAAATAATTGAGGAAAAACCATGATTGTGAATTTATTTAAAGTGGTATCAATTTTACCCAAACGTTAGTAATTTTATATTTTACTATTTATAGTATAAAATTTATAAAAAAATCTTAAAAAGTTTAGATGTACTGACATCCATTTTCTCTGGTCAATATCGGATTATTAATTTTTTGGGTAATGTTTACATTGGATCGGTTGACTTTTCGGGTCAAGTTTATATCGGATCGGTTACTTTTCGGGTCAGGTCAATATATGACCGTTCAGCTTATAACTTGAGTCAATATATGAAGATAAACTTTTATAAAAGAAAAAACAATAGTAAACCATTAAACTATTACTAAAGGTAGTTGTTAATTAGTAATATAATACAAATTGAGAATAAAACATACATATTTGAGGAAATAAAATTCGGGTTATTTTCTGTTCGGGTTAATTTTCGGTTATGCTTACTTTCAGTTTGGGTTGTTTACGGTTTCAATTATTTTCGGTTTCTGTAATTTAAATTTGGATTGATTTTCGATTTAACTAAATTTGGGTCAGTTTTGGTTCTGTTCGAATTTATGTCAAATTTAGACCATCATATTCGGATCTATATTAAATATCGGATCGAATAAATCGATTCGAATCTTAAATCTCAGGTCAAGTTTACCAAGTCTATGTTGAATATTCAAAAATAAAAAAATGCTTTTCATCGTTAGTCTAATTAATACTATATATTTTCTTTATTCACGAGGATGACGAAAAGGCTTTTTACCTTCAGCATGTCATAAAAACATGCGTCATGTTAATAACGTCATCTAGATGACGTACATACAATTTTGATTTGCACATTCATAAACTTTGCTATCCGCCTATCCGTAACTTAAATCATAATCGTTAATTGAAAGTTTAATACGTGGTGTATTTATAAAATAAAACATCATTTAATTCCGATTAATATTAAATTTGAAATTAATCCAAACAAATTCTCTCCCTTCTCAGTATAAAATCATAGGAGCATTATTTGAACCCTGGTTAGTTTTTAATTACACAATTAGATCAAGTATTAGTTTTGTTAGTTCGATAAACAACAAAAAAAAGTCAAGAAGAGGTGAATTGGCTTTAAGAGATTTTGTGAAAGCTTGACCAAAAATTAAAAAAATTCGGCACAACAAATTTAGAGTGGTTCGACTTTTTCAACGAAAATCTACATCCACTACCTTAGCTTTCCAACACCAAAGATTTTCATAATTCACTATCTTGAATCAAACCTTATAAAGATAAAGTTTAACCTTCACAACACTATCTTTTCAAGGCTTAGATAAAAACTTCACCCCCTATCTTTTACAATGACTAAGATAAAACCACTCTAATTTTTTAAGACTAAACTAGAACCACACTATTTTACAATGTTTATTTTGTGTAAACAAGAGATACCTCTCTAGGTGAGTGTTTACATAGATGAACCTCACAAAGAATGAAAGAAAAAAGATACATAATAAAACACTACAAATATTTACAAGAGAAATGAAGGAATAAAGAGTTGAAGACTTTTTCTTTTAATCTTTAAATTTGGATAGGTGTAGTAATATTCTTCAAGTGTTCATATAGTGTAAAATGAGCTTTTAGTCATTTATGATTTGCTAGAATGGGTTATAGCCGTTGAGGATGCAAAATAGTTGTTACCTACAAATAATTTCACCTTTTATAACTAAAGGGATCGACTAGCTTTTATAACTAAAAGGATAGGTACTTTTCCAAAGGGGTCAATCCTTTTTGTCATTGGGTCATTCCCTTTACACTAGTTGGTTTGAGCCAAAAAATAAGAGTTTACTGTCCAAAAAAGGACCGATCCTTTTTATAAGAGATCGATCCATTTTGCTTTAATAAACCCTGAAAAATATTATTTTTAAGTGCAAAAATTATCATACTTATTTTAAAAAAGTTCATTAAGTTAGAAAACATTTTTAAATGAATTTTTCAAATTTTTGTGGACTTTAAATTATATTTTAAAATATTTGATTAAATTAAAAAATATTTTTATAAATATTTTTTATATAAAAAATACTTAAATTCAAACTTCAACAAGTTTGGTCGAATTATTAACAAATCGTAGGATCACGAGCTCAAATATATCTAAATATAATCATTTTTTATTTAATAGCTGATTGAATTTTACCAATGTCCTTGCGTACGTGGACTTTAATCTTTATAAATACATTGTTATTAATTAGATATGCTTAAGATTTGGTCAATATTAAAACAATAAATGTGATGGAGACAAAGGTTTGACATAAGAACGGTGGAATTACTAAAGTAATAATATCTCTAGTTGATTGATATAAGTGAAAACTATTTTATAATTATATGTCATTCTTATCATATGTGTTGCAATGAGATTTATCCACGTATTAGACGAGACAATTTTTGAATAATATATAATCGCATTTTTTATACAATAGGTATTAATTTTTCAAACTCTTAAATCGGAAGAAAGCGTGTATTTAAGGTTTTTGTTTCAAACTTTGTATTTAAAAACCCTTTCAAGTGACTTATCTCTTCATCATCATCCCCTGTCAGAATTATGTCATACACATATACTATTGAAATAACCCTTTTATTACTAGAGGTTACCTTAATGAAGTGTGTGTGATCTGCCAAGGATTGTTTGAATCCATTTTCTAGAATCACCTTGGTGAATCTGTCAAACCAGGCTCTAGGTGACTGCTTCAAACCATAGATGGATTTATTAAGTCTGCAAACATTCTGATCACCTTTTACTGACTTCAATCCCGAAGGCACTCTCATGTACACTTTTCTTCCAATTTTTCATTAAGAAAGGCATTCTTGATGTCAAGTTGACGGAGCTTTCAGTCCTTGTTTACTGCCAAGCTTAAGAGAACTCTAACTGTATTTAGCTTAGCTACAGGAGCAAAGGTCTCATTATAATCAATTCCATAGGTTTGAGTAAAACCCTTGGCTACCAACCTTGCTTTATACCTTTGTATACTGCCATCAGATTTCTATTTTATGGAGAACACCCACTTGCATCTGATTGGTTTCTTACGTTGCGAAAGATCTGTAATGGTCAAAGTATCATTATTTTCAAGTACTTTAATCTCCTCTTCAACAGCCCTTCTCCACTTAGAATCTTTTAGAGCCCCCTCAATAGCATCATGTATATGTTCTTTATCTAAACAAGCTGTAAAAGCCTTAAAAGATAACATTAGATTACCATAAGCAGCATAAGTCTGAATGGGGTGTTTTGTACATTGTCTTACCCATTTCCTTTTAGCAATAGGCAAATAATCAAACTCAAGTAAATGAGAGGAAATCTCGGCTAGAACATTACCTCCATCATTCTTATTGGCAACTGTACTCAAGTCTAATTCTTGGCAAGTGTCAGATTGCAAAACAATCTCTGGAATAATTTTTTTTTTTGGTGTAAACTTTCAGTTGCTTAGGAGGCTGAGGGATTTGTGAGGAAGGTTTAGGTGAATTCTGAGGAGTAGTAACAATAGGTGAAGAATGAGAAGCTGTAGGTGTAACAATAGGTAAAGAAGTAGAAGGGTTTAAAAGAGTATGAGGTTCAAATAACAAAACTGAAGGTAAAGAATGATAAACCTGATTGGTAGGAGGTTGAAAAACATCACAATTCTCCCTCTGAGTTGCAACCGCATGGAAATAAGGTTCTTGTTCAAAAAAGTGAGATCCAATGAAGTAAAAAAATTGAGAAGGAGGATGATAACATTTGTGGCCCTTCTTAAGTGAAGAATATCCTACAAAGACACACTTCAAGGATCTGGGATCAAGTTTTGACCTAGAGGGAGCTGAATCCTTCACAAAACACAGTGCAATCAAAAACTTTGAAAGGGAGAATAGAGGACAGAGGTTTAAAATTGGGGTAACTCTCCAAAAAAACAACTCTAGGTGTTCTGTATTGCAAAACCTTACCGGGCATTCAATTATTGAGATAGGTTGCAGTCAACAAAGCCCCACCCACAAATACTTAGGAATATTACTGGTGAACATCAAAGACCTAGTAACCGCTAATAAATGCCTATTTTTTCTGCAACCCCATTTTGTTGTGGTGTATCCACACAAGTGCTTAGTTGAACAATCCCTTTTTTATTAAAAAATTCCCCCAAGGACTTGGTAAAATATTCACTCCCATTATCAAATTTGAAGATCTGGATTTTACTACCAAATTGAGTTTTAACCATATTGTAAAAATTTTCAAAAATAGAAGCTACTTCAGATTTATCCCTTAACAAATATGCCCAAGTTATTCTACTATGATCATCAATAAAAGTGACAAACCACCTACTACCAGTTACATTCTTCACTCAAGAAGGACCCCAAACATCACTATAAATTAATAAAAAAGGTTGGGAAGGTTTGTAGAAATATGGTAAATAGGATACTTTTGTCTATTTAGCAAGATGACATATATGACATTTAAAAGAACTTGGTTTTCTATTAATAAACAGTTCAAGGAATAATTTAGCAAGATAATGAAAATTAGGATGCCCTAACCTAAAATGCCATAACATTATATTATTAATTTGCCCTAAAGAAGTAGAAGAGCAAGAAGTATTTGGTAGGGTAGATGGTTGATTGTCGAGGACATAGAGACCATTTTGCAAGCTAGCAGTGCCAATCATCTTCCTCGAATTCATTACCTGCAAAAAAACAACCAGATTCAGTAAACTATAATGAACACTTCAAATTCTTGGAGAGTTTACTAACAGAGAGGAGATTGCATGCGGGATTAGGCACAAACAAAACATCTTCAAGCCACAAATTATCATTAATGAGGACTGAGCCACTTCCTTTAATAGGAGAGAAAGAGCCATCGGCTGTTTTATTAGAACTTGTAGAAGATGAATCTAAAAAATTAAGAAATAATTCTTTATTACCAGTCACGTGATCAGATGCTCCAGAGTCAATGATCCATGTTGATGCACCTTTGGTAGAAAAAAGTACACTAGGAAAACAAGTATGTTGTATGCCTTTATCCTTCACGAGAGCTAAATCTACTTCACAGGTTACTGCCAAACCTAAAATTGTTGGAAAAAACTTCAATCAGCAGTCTGCTCTGCTATGTACAGTATCTCAGAGGTTGTCGAAGGGAATCCCTTGAAGAATTCGAACTAGGATCGATGTTAGACTGATACCATATAGAAAAATAACTTTCTAGCTTTAGGGAAAAACAGAATAACGTAGGAAAAAATAGAATTTTAGGTTTCTACGAAAAAAATAGAATTGATTTTTCTGTTGTTGAATGAATTAAAAAATTACATCCCTTTACAGTGAATTTATAGACTCAAGTATGGGACTTTAGTTACTATTAGGAGTCCTGAGTACAAAAGACATCTATCTCTATCTTTTAAGAAGTATACTTTAATTTAAACTACTATTTACATAAGAATTCTAATTCTATCAGATAATCTCACATCGACTTATTGCAACCCATCATCCACCAGCCATCATGATCCCTAATCGCGCCCCCACATGCATACGAGCCATTAGGCACACACCAACCACCATCAACGTTCACTTTCACCCACCTAACAAGAAGCGATGACCACACGGTTGGTCCAATATGCAAGCTAACACTTCTGCAGGAGAGGGCTCATCCACGTGAAGAACATTACTAGAAATTTGAACAAGCCATAAGCTTCGGTCTATAATTGATTCAGACGAATCAACATGATTATTAAAAGCAGTCGTATTTCGGTTCAACCATACATACCAAACGACTGAGCCAAACTTTAGATCACAGGTTCGCTAATCTCTAATACCAGATTTGATAGATTAATCTCCACTCAATCCTTTATATCCATCATCAGGAATTTTGAAAGCTTGTCTAGTCACACAAGCGCACACTACGTTGAATAAACGGGGGGATAAGTACGTAAAATATGACTCACATCCTCGCCATCCCCATCACAAACTGAACACCGAGCATTATTGGTAAAACGACGATGCATTCGTTCTCCATTAGTCATTCTCTTCCCAAGAGCTACAAGCCAGAGAAAAATCTTAATCCATTGTACACCCCTTAATTTGTGTATTACTTTTCAAACCTGATCTTCCGATTCAGCCGCACTCATGCTGCAAATAGAAAAGCTGCACGAACCGAGAACCACAAGTTAGGTGATTCTTTCTATCCTACAACCGCAACCCTCGACCAAGGTACGAGATACTTAACTTCAACTAATCAAAGCAGAATTTAGATTGGCAGCAGACCTTCCAGCACAGTCCAATTCTAATCTCCCAAACCAGTCACCAAATCTGCAACTGAAGCATTATTCTCATAGTCCATCCAATCATGATGTACATACTGGACCAAAGGGCTAAACTCCAAAAGCCATGCGTCAAACCAGAAACACACATCCCTCCCACGTCCATTCTTCCAAACCGCATTATTTTTACATCTTCCCATATAATCCCCAAGCCTTTCCAAAGTCGCGAGCAACTTGTAGCGCGTAAAGTGGTTGGTATAGGGTTATGGCATTTAAACTCGGATAATAAAAATTTAACCCACAAAGCATCCATTTGGGCAATGAGATTGAAACCAAGTTTCATAAGAACACATCATTTTGTCGTTGAATACTACAGAATCCAGACCACCCTGCATCATCGGTTTATAAAGCATGTCCCAACAAACCAAATGAACACCACTTTTCTCCGAAGAACCACCTCGTACTGAATTTTTAATTAATTTCTCCAAATCAGCATACGTTTTCTTTGGGAGCACAGCCAATTGCATTGTATACGTAAGAATTACAAATAAGACAGCCTTAGCCAACATGATACAACCGGCCAAAGATAGAGTCTTTGTCTTTTATTCGCTCAATTTATGTTGAACCATTTTGACTAAATATTTATAAGAATCCGTAGTCACTCGCTTATAAAGAATATGCACTCTAAGGAATTTTCTGAGATCATCCACCTCTATGAACCCAAACGATGTGCTAATGAACTCACGTAAATCGCTTTGAACATTTTTTGAATAAAAGATTGTAGTTTTGGCCACACTAATTTTATGTTTAGAAACATCACAAAACCTCACAAGCATCTGCTGAATAACCTCAAGTTGATCAACCAAAGCTTCTGCAAACAATATCATGTCATCGGTAAAGAAAAGATATGATATACTTGGACTAAGCTAAGATGTCCGAAACGGCCACCTATATTTATCCTGAACCCCCCATTGAATAGCCTGGGCAAGTCACTCCATACATAGCACAAAGAGATAAGGGGACAATGGGTCACCTTGCCTTAAACCATGAGACGGTGTAAAAGGGTCAGTAATTGAGCCATTCAAAATAATCTGAGTGGAGATCGACGATACACACTGTATAATTATCGAACGAAGAGCAGCCTGAACCACACATCAACCAAATTATCCTCGATAAATGACCATTCAAGGCGATCGTAAGCTTTTTCAAGATCAATCTTGATCACCATCTAACCCTTACGGCCCTTCTTACCCCGCATCGAATGGATGATATCCTGCATAATTACAATATTATCCATAATTGCTCTCTTAGGTACAAAACTCGTTTAGTTTTCAAAAATCCAAACAAGAAGAAAAGGATTCAACCTATTCACGATCACCTTAAAGAGAATTTTGTACCCATATTACGCATGCTTATTGGGCAAAATTGAGAAATTGACTCCGATAATGCAACCTTTGGTAAAAGAACAAGTAATGTACGATTCCACGAGCTTGGTAACAAACCATATTAAAAAATTGAACGAATGCAATGACATACGTCCTTACCCACTGTAGCCTATTTTTTTTAAAGAACACCGCATGTAAGCTATTCACCCCTGGCGCTTTCAAATGCCCCATATCCCGTAAGTCCGACCAAATCTCCCCATCAGTCATCGCAGCTCCCAAAGTTTCCAATTCATGCGACAACACAGTTAGGAAGAACCCATGAATCTCATACACTTTCCATCCTCGCACAGAGCAAGTAAACAGTGATAGAAAAAAAATCAATGGCAAAATCTTAAAGCTCATCCCTATTTGAATGCCAATTGCCATCACCATCTTTCAAGGTGGATATCATGCTGGCTTTACATCTAGCCATGGTAGAAGTCTGGAAATATTTTGTATTCCAATCTCCACACTTTACCCTTTTAGTCCTAGCCTTTTGCATCCACAAGCTCTACTCTTGATCTAACACTAATTCTAACTCCTCACGAAGCTTCCATGTAAGGCGTATTAAGGATGCCGAATGGTATTGACTTAGTGCCTTATCAATCCTACATAATCTCGCCATGAGTTTCCTCTTACGAACCCCTATAATCCCGAATACCTCCCTATTCCACTTGCAAACCTCAGTTTGGAATACCTTAATGTTAGTGTCGATATCAGCCTCACCATTCCAAATTAAGTTCAAAAAATCATGGAACTGCGAATGTTCTTGCTAAGCTCCCAAAAAATGAAATGACCTATTCTCCCTATCCTGATCAACTTGAGTGAGACGTAGAAGTAATGACCGATGATTCGATCCTAACTTATCCAAATGTAGAACATAAGAAATCAGAAAAGTAGAGATCTATTTCGTATTTGCCACATACCTATCCAACTGTTGATAAAGGTTACCACGAGACCAAGTAAACGGTGGTCCTTGAAAACCGATACTCAAAACTGTCAGAATAAGATAAGAATTATGGTATGGAGGATGATTCGCAATTTTATACCTACAATGATAAATCTGGTTTTAAAGTAGGTTGCAGCAGATCCTATTTATCCTAGATGTAAATAGGATTATGAAGATACCATACATGTTTGTATGTCCCGTCCTTTTGCTAATGCAGTATGGCATAAATTGGGTTTCAATGTTAACAACAATCAGGCACAACTAGATCTTAGTGAATGGCTCTATGCCTTGCTCCAAGGCTCTAATTCAAGCAAACATAGTCTCATTCTAGTAACTTTATGGGTTTATGGTTTTCAAGAAATAAACTAATACATGAAGGGATATCACAGAGAGTTAAAGATGTTACCATGTTTATTTGGAGTTATTGTAGGATCGTGATTTGCTTTCCCAATCTCTTCAGCACCCCACTCGTTTTGCCCAGACTAATTGGGAGCCTCCTTCCAACCAGATGTTCGAGATTAATTCTGATGCTAGTTTCAACAGTTCTGCAAAGAAATCAAGCTTAAGGATTATCATTAGAGATAGTGAAGGTCTCATTATTGGTTACTGCTCTCGAATTAATCAGGACATTACCTCTGTGTTCTGGGCTGAAGCTTTAACAGTATTCCAAGGGCTTCACTTGTTGAATCTTTGGAGCTTAGAGAGAGGGAAGAGTTATCGTCTTATCGAGAGATTGAGAGAATGTGTGAATTACTAAATTAGATAAACCTTAAAATTATTAATGAGTTTTTCATCTTTTTCTTTGAGCAAATTAAAGGGAACAAAATTTTAGGAGGAACTAAGGTTTTTTGGGCTAATTGAATGGGCCAGAACTCTAAAATGTTATAAATTTAATTTTTTAATTGTAGCGATTTTTTCGGTTAACTATTTTTAAAAAAATTATAATTGTTACTGTACCGTTTAACTGTTAATTTTACCTGTACGACTATCGTATCGTTTCAGCTAATTTTTTTTTGATTCAGGTATTTATCATTTAGCTCGTTTTTTTTTTTAAAATTTAGTACAATATATTGGTTCAGATTTTTATGAGTTTTACATAAGAACGGTGTAAAAAATAGTAATATCTCTAGTTGATTGATATAAAGGTGAAAACTATTTTATAATTATATGTCACTCTTAGGATATGTGTTGCAATGAGATTTATTCACATATTATACTAGAAAAAATTTGAAAAATAGTCGAATTTTATAATCGCATTTTTGTATGCAATATGTATAAAATTTTAAACTCTTAAATAGGAGAAAAACGTATATTTAGGTACGTTCGATTCATATTTTTCATAGATATTATAACAACCATACTAATCCAATTAAAACTCATTTACATTGTTTGGTAAAAAGCTTTTTAAGTCAAAATTAAAGATTTGACCAATTAAATATGCTAATTTAAATGTTTGGTAAATAGAGAATTATAATAGCGAATTGGGTGAAACCTCTCAATTTGAAAAACCTCATTTTATGAGCTTTTTAAGTTAAATATTTGAATAAAAAAATTATAAAAGCTCTTTTGTCCTTAGCAATTACAAAAAGTTCTCTGAATAACATAAATTTAAATAACTAATAAAATTAAAAAGACAATTTCCTAAATAAGAAATTAATATATACATCTAATTTTAATAATTATTAAAACTACATTAAAAAACAATTGCACAAATAAGAAATTAATATATCCAGCCTTCATATATACAACTATCATCTATCAATTAATTTTACCAAACACTTTTATACAATCAGCTAATGCAATCTGCTAGTCAAATCAGCTAATGCAATCTGCTAGTCAAATCAGCTAATGCAATCCGCTAGTCAAATCAACCAATACAATCCGCTAGTCAAATCAACTAATGCAATTCACTAGTCAAATCAATTAATGCTATCAGTTATCAACTAATGTAATCTGCTATTCACTAATTAACAAACAGAGCTAATAACTATTAGCTATCCGCTAATTCTATCTGCTATCAATTATCAATATACTTGTTTCCTAATTTTTGAAAAATTATTTTAGTCACTAAACTTTAGTTTATTTCATTTACTCTCAAAATTGTAAGGAAAGACAAAGTTGCTGATACATTTTTTTGCTCGGCAAGGTAAGATTTTATTATTAGATCATAAAATGCCTTTACCTGTATGCATGCTTCGTTAAAAATCTCCCTAAACCTAAGTGGAGAAAAAGAGTACAACAAATATAGGCTAGAAATACAACACCAAACAAACCATTGTGCTACCAAGTACCAAACAAACCATTGTGCTACCAAGTACCAAACTAAGACAAAAATACACCAAATACAAACTGCACCAGAAATAAAAGTAAGACAAAAACATCAGCGCCTGGAATCAAATAACAAATCCCAAGTGAAGGAGTCTGGATTGAAGGACGTAAGCTGCCAGCATACGAATAACGCAAACAAAAAACGCCCCAAACGGCTATCTCGAAAAGTTGCTGATACATGCTCACAACTTTGTCGAAAGTTGTCCCGACGACTTTGCATGTTATTGTAGTGACTCTATTTTCCTGAATATTTTTTCATGATCCTTATTTCCCATTTTTTCATAAACATTATTTCCCTAATTTAGCATGCAATAGTAAGATTAAACAAATATAAATCATATAAAATTAATTTAATTTTACATCAATATAAATAGGTCCATCCTTTCTCATTTCCTCTTTGTTTATCAATATTATGAACAATATCAAAAATATTAAAAGGGGAAAAATGCAATTATTCTTTAAAAATATCGTTCACGTTCTAATTTTAAAATTCGCTTAATTACTACCACTACTACTATTATTATAATAAGAAAAATATACTGAATTGTATTTAAAGTAAAAAGATTACAAAATAATCACACAAAAGACATTGAAAACACAACGTGAAAAGATAAATACATAGGAAACTTGCAGTTTTCTAAATGAAATGAAACAACAATAAACTTTGACCCGAAAACTCCATGAATCAAGCATAATTTCCGCTGCGAGTTCTTGGCACATCAGTAAACTACCACAAGGAAATTAGAAAAATAACAGACCGTCGACCGCCTTGTGACTAGAAACGCTTGATAATACTTGTTATCTGAACGCTAAATTGCCATAACAACAAACAATATTGTCACAAAGACAGACAAACCTGTAAAAATGCAGACAAATAAACTGCCATACAAGCAGAAGAAAAATAGCCAGTAAAGCATATGTAGAATTGTTGGAAAATGTGATAAATTGGTAGCCATATTTTCTATGGGTAAAGGTGGAGATTCGAATGAGGAATTTATTGGTTCATATTCTACTCCATGAGACCTTTACAACGATATCTCATACGCTAATGGTTGAGTAATGAATGAGAAATTGATGCTCAAAGTAAGGTACTTGTGAAGGAAAATAGAAAAACCCTTATCCCACATTGGTAGGATAACAAGCATTGAATATGTTTATATACACTAACCCACTTGTCAATCATTGAATGACTTGAGTTAAAATTGTGTCTCGTGTGTAGGCATATCAAGGTTGTGAATTGTGAAGCTTGTTGAATCTATTGGGTTAGTGGAGTATGATGTGGGCGATGCGAATGTTTTGATCAGTCGGGCCCTTCGTTGGCTTGCAGATATTTTACCCATTTTGAATTAAATTTTTCTTTAAAAATGACATATCTTTTATAATATTCTGAATTAAAAGGATAATTTATGGGTTTCCTTAAATTCAAATATTAAAAAGGTAACGGCTTGCGATTCAAGGAAATATATCTGATTAAATATAGTATTAATTGAATATTTTTGAATTGAATCGAACACAACATTAATGACCATTATTTCGTTTCCATAATTCTCCTTGAAACTCCTATAAATACCGTGCCAAGGTTGAGTCACAAATCGAAATTCTTTCTTCTCCTATAGTATTTTCGGTGGTGGGTAAAGCCAAGAGCATAGTTCGTGATCTCTACAATCGTGCTAGTGGGCGACGCGAATGTTCTAATCAGTCGGGCCCTCCGTAGGCCTGCAGATATTTTACCCTCATTGAATTAATTTTTTTTCTTAAAAATGGCATATCTTTTTTAATATTCTATATTAAAAAGATAATTTATGGATTTCTTAAATTCAAATATTAAAAAGGTAACGACTTGTGATTCAAGGAAATAAATCCGATTGAATATAATATTAATTGATTACTTTCTAATTGAATCAGACACAACATTAATGACCATTATTTCGTTTCCATAATTCTCCTTCTTGAAACTCCTATAAACACCATGCCAATCTTCAAGGTTGAGGCACAACTTGAAATTGTTTCTTCTCTTCTAGTATTTTTGGTGGTGGGTAAAGCCAAGAGCATAGTTCGTGATCTATACAGCCGTGTTACTATAGTTGGTCGTCTTGTTGTTGTATCCTGAGAGACAAACGGTCGACGAACTCAAGCACTCCAGAGTGGCCGAAATCTATCTTAAAAAAACTGCGGAGCTGCAGGCCTCAACACATTTCCTGTTATTTTTTGATCAAATCAAGAGTTTGTTTTTCTTTATTATTGTATTTTGATTAATTAATAATTGTTGTGTATAAAATTAAAAAGAACAATAACAAGAATAAAGAACAAGAATAAAAGAGAGAGAGGGAGATCTGTATTCATTCTCAATATGGAGTTGTGTACAATGCCTTCATCAAATCATCTATTTATAGGCATACGAAGTATATAATACATGAAACTCTAATTAATGAAGATAATATTTATACTGATAATGTAAATCAAATCTCCTAGATAAATTTCTTATCATGATAGACATGCATATAGATAAATATTCATAACACTCTCACTTAGATGTCTATGAAGATAACGTGCCTCATTAAAACCTTACTAAGATAAAAAAGCAGTGGAAAAAAATTCTTTAGTGAAGGAAAAAGGAGTACACACATCTTTGATACGTATAACATGTTGCCTCATTAAAAACCTTACCAGAAAAACCTATTGGGACAAAACCTTGGTTAAGGGGAAAAAAGTGCAATGCGTATTTATTCCCCTTTTGAAAACATTAATAAGATCTTTGAATCTTCATAATTCAATCTTGAATACTATTTTTCTAAAGATCGTGAGGGATGAAACTTTGGAGTAATATGTTTCATTTTGTCATCTTTGATGTTTCCACATTTTGATTGAGATATAAATTCTGCATTATCTCCGCACAAGATAGCTTATATCTTATCTTGTGAAAGTAAATCACATATCTTTTAAATATGTTGGATCAATGGTCTTAGCCAAACACATTTTTTGCTTGCCTCGTGTATAACAATTATTTCTACATGATTTGAAGAGACATTAAGTAATGTTTGAAGATCTAAAGGTAATGTTCTTTGTAGCATTTAGATGATATTTCTAGACCAACTAATATATGGTGTTTTCAGGCCAATGATTTATTTATCTTTCTTTCGAAGATAAATTTATTCACATCCAACAATCTTACAATCATTTGAATATTCTTTAAGATTCTTTCAGCTTATGTCCATTCATAGAAAAAAGGAGTGCTAGACCTTTAGGTCGAGACAATTTTATCTCAAGATTCTTTTTCTCAAATACTTTCTTTAAATAATCAAATTCTTTGAAAGCTCTTCACGAGTTTTCAATTTGAAGTTCTTCAAGAGTTCTAGTGATAATTAATTATCATAATGAATCTTGATTCAAACTCCTTTGCAAAATGCATAAGGAAATATGATTATTTTTATAGTATTTCCTCAATAAGTTCTCACTAAGGCGATTATACCAAATGCGCCAAAAATATAAATTTTCAAGGGGACATATCTGAATAAATTTCCTCAGAAATTTCTAAATGCTTCTAGCATTTTAAACCTTCAAGGATAACTTTATACAGGAATCCACAAAATAATTAGACGCATATAAAATATTTCATAACTGCCAAAGTAATTGCATACACCATGAAGCAATTAAAATTCTTCATAAATCATAATTCAAGCCTCAATTATATCTTACGACTGTTTATTTGTATCCCAATTGCATTACATCTTCAGGTGTTGTACTACTGGTCCAAAAACTTCACTCTTGGAAGTTTAAAGCATTTTTCTATATTGATCAATCATTTCAATATCTATAGATTTCTATACAAGATCATCATTTTCTTTTTTTTTCTTCTATAGAAGTATTCTATGTAAAATTATTGTCAAAAACTTTTCTTTATGGTTCCATTCTTTTCTTGTATTGACATAACTCATCGAGATCTCTTCAGGATTTTAATCTTTATTTCAAGTACATGAAACTCTTCTAGAGCTTTTATTATTAGTTATGTATTGGGTATCTCGAGGAACACATCGAGATCTCTTCAAGATTTCAATCTTTATTTCAAGTTCCTGAAACTCTTCTAGAGTTTTTATTATTAGTTATGTATTGGGTCTCTTGAGGAGCACCCACCTCAATTATATGACCATCTCATACTACTTTTTATTTACGAGAATTTTGATAATTAGAATCAATTTCAACTATCATGCTTCAGGCATGATTTACATCCATTTGCTCTAACATGTAATTCAAATTTAGAGCATTTTCAACTGGTATATGAGACTTGATTACTCTCATTAGGTCAGTAAATATGTCTGGCAGTTGACATGTAATAACATAAATTATCTTATGAACTTTTGGTTCATATACGAGGATGTAGATAATGATAATTCATTTTCCTTTATCCAGCTGATTATTATCCCCCTAATGTTGAGAAAAGCATGTCATAAATGATTCTCCAATTAATGTTTAAAAATATAAACATAAAACGAGACTCATACTTAATATATATTCTCAATCTTTTTATTTACCCATTTTATGCGCTGTGGTGGAGCAATTCAACTATATATCACACATTCAAAAAATTCTAAAATAGGAAATATATGGTTTTTGACCAGAAACCAATCATAACGAGGAGTTTATTATAACTCGTTGGCTTGATGCGTATAAGTGATGCTATATGTGAAAAACCATATAGATAATAAATGTTTTGTTCTCGTAGTTTAGCAATTGAAGAGGAGGCATCCAATTAAATTTTTGCTAAACTATTTTGTTCATAATCAATAGGCTTTGTAACAGTTATTTCAACTGATATAGCCTAAAATATAAACCCACTATCTTTTGCAAGACGAATAGTCTAATTGCATAATTTGAATCTCTTTGTAATAAATCTCACAAACTTTTGATTGTAAGTTGATAAAAACATATGTAGATGCATAGACTAAAATCATATAAAAACTTTCCACATTTATGCATATATGGGCCCATATTTCATTCAGTTATGCAAGACATGCAGTCTCAAATTTAGTACAATAACTTTATGTTCTTTTGGTAAATAGGATCTTAATCAATTCTTTTGAGAACAATTAACACAAGAACTTAGTGTTCTTTTAATAAGTGGAATTTAATCAATTCCTTTGAGAATAAGCACCACAAGAATTTCAAGTTCTTTTAATAAATGTGCATATAAATCTCAATAATTTGGTCATCATTATTGATCAGGATGGTCTAACCGATCATGCCAACTATATATATGTGTATATATATATTTAAATTTGTAAACTTCTGGTTTACCGTAACATGTAATTCAATATCACTTTTACATGTCTAGTACAAAATTTGAAATACAAGTTTCTTTAAAACTTGATAATAAATTGTCCACCGAAAAATGTTCATTTGAAAAGGAATATATTTAGCTCTTCTAGAGCTTTCAGTAAAAATTGTTCTTTTGGTAGCAATATATTAGCTCATCTAGAGCTTTCAACTAATTTTTTCTCTACCAGAACTTATATTCACATTGGCTTATTTCATATGACAATTGATAACATATGTTATCTATAATTCTCGAAGGATTATTTTGAGAACTCATACTGTTCTCTTAAAATTTCCACATCTAGTGGTGACGTTATTATTACCATTAGCGGTAATTATTACAATATTCATAATCATGACCTTTCCTAATGTGCTTTCTCTCATGAACTTATTGCTCTTCTAGAGCATCAATATTTTTAGTACTTTGAGATATAGTACTCACATTTTCCCTTGCATTTAAATGGGAAAATACTTATTATGCTTCTGCTAAGCATAAATCGTCACCATAGATTGTATTTGATAAGTAATCATGTTAAACAAAATAAAAAATGTCACAATATGTATATATATATAAATATAAAACATAAATAATTATTATGTAAAGTAAACAAAAATAAAGCAAAATAAATTAAAAGATCAATAATTCTTTTCATGGTTATGAGAATAATTAGAAGACGGTTTATTCCTTCAAGGGTTATAAGAAAATCAATAACGTCCAAATGAGTTGGACCAATATCATATTTGTAGGTCTACAAGATGCTTCGATGTAGGACAAGTACGAAACCAATAGTTTCCATATTGATGACACAAATATTTTAATTTCTCAAATTGACCTTTGTCATTCTTGTCATCATTATAATCTCACCTATGGTGGGTTATCACTTTTGTCATCCTTATAATCCCACTGGTGGTGGGTATATGTGTTTTTTCGAAATCACTATCTTGTCCATGTCTATATTCATGGTCTCGGCCACGACCACAACAACTAATGTGGTTTTTAATCTTTTCAATATATAATATCGTATTCACTTCAGGTAATGGAGCGATGTCAATAGGTCTTTAAAATCTTTTTCATGATATTATATTTGTAGAACAAAATTATTTGCGTGAAAAATGGAGTATGTTTTTATTAACATATCCTTATCAGTGATACTCTGACCACATAACTTCAATTGTGAAGTAGTTTAAATCGTATTTGAGTTATATTCATTAACTAAATAGTGATTTACCATGTTTGTATTCACTACAAAAAATCCAATAGTCGCATGAAATAAACATCATGCTTGCATTCACTTCAGGGAATGTCTCTTACAAAAATTCTTGTCAAGATGATTTTTTTGTAACATGAACTTGAGAGAAGTCTATAGTCGATTTTTTTTTCCGACGTAGATGAATTATTGCTTTCAAGAAAATATAGACTTTATAACAACCTTCTTCTAGATTCAAAATCATCATGATTTATCGCACTTTAAAATCAAATTTTAAAGAATGAAAATAAAAGTTGAGTTTATGTTAAACCTATATTCGATTTTGATATAACAAGAACATAAATTGTAAAACAAATAAAATTTTAAGGTACTAAATTTACTCACAGAATTGACAAGTATTTGAATGTAAACTATTTTCTAAGTAAGCTTTTGAATCCCCAAATATTTTCTAAGTGTTTTGGTACTCAACTAGCCAATTTGGCAACTGAGTACCGGTATGACCAATGGCATAATGGTACAAGTTTTCTTTACTGGAAATCAAACTCATGCTTAATGGCTTACGAGTACCGGTAAGACTATACGCGTATTGGTATGAGTTTTTGAAACTGTAAACCAAATTGTATTATGAGTACCGGTACACCCTCGACGTACCGGTACAACACTTTAATATTTTAAATTGGTTTTTGACCGTTAAACTTGCCAGTTCCTTAGAACCAAAATTTAAATATTTTGATATGTGTACCGGTACAGCTATAGACGTACTGATACGATGTTTTAACAAAATGTTCCAAGGATTTCAGTAAGCAAAACTGGTACTGGTATGGTACAACATGTACTGAAACCCTTTGTTAAATTGACACTCCATACCGATAAGCATGATCGCGTACTAGTACCCCTTTGTTGCAACGGTTATTTCTATTTTGGGTAGATACCGATACGGATGCTCGTGTATTGATACCAGGCTTACCAGACATTATTAATTGCGGGAAATTTGTAGTCTAACGGCTCTATTCAATATCCTAACCACGCAAATGGCTAGAAATCAATAAGGGGTATAAAAACAAGTCTTCAAAGCTTCTTCAACAACAAAACACCAATTCTAAAGCATTCAAGCATATATCCAACATCATTGAGCTCAATTTTTCAAAATCTTGTAAACCCACTTGAGTTTTTCTTCATTGTAATCTTTTTATTCAAGTGTGTTAGGTTTTAGTGAACTTTTTGTGTGCAAACAAACCACCTTGTGAGGTTTTCTGATTTTGCTTATTTGTATTCATCCTCTAGGTTGTGAGGTTATCTCTTTTAGCCAAAAAGAAAAGACAAATCTAGTGAATTTGTGAAAATCCTTAGTGTGGATAGATAAGAGGGTGGATGTAAACCTTTTTGAGAAGGTTGAACCACTATGAATCTCTTATCTCATTTTTATGGCTTTTGCTATTAGCTTTCACCAAATTTTTATTTGCTAATTCACCCCTTCTTGGCCATTTCCTTCGATTTTTTAATCCAACAATTGGTATCAGAGCTATACACATTTGAAGAGCTATACACATTTGAAGGCTTTACATTCTCTTGAGTAGTTCCAAAGGTTTCTCAATCAATCTACAAGTTAAGTCATGGCCTGTACTTTCGGTAACTACTACAAGGAATCTCAATCCATCTCTAAACTGCCATATTTTAATGGGGTAAACTACCCCTATTGGAAGAATAGAATAAGGCTCTTCATCAAATCTAATGACTACATCCTTTGGGATGTAGTGGTGGATAGACCGACTATTTTGATGAAGAGGGTGTGAGATTGGCCCGTTCCCAAGAAAAAGAAAGAATGGACCGATGATGATTAGAAGAAGTTGTAACTCAATGACAAAGCCATGCACATCCTATTTTGTAGCCTTAGACTGGACGAGTACGCCAAGATGTCATCTTACTCAAGTGCCATAGAGATATTGGACAAGCTAGAAGTTACTCATGAGGGTACTAATGAAGTGAAAGAAACCAAGATTGGACTCCTTAATCTTAGTTTTGAGAACTTCAAAATGAAACCAGATGAAGACATCACCAAGATGTTCGATCGTTTCTCTGTCATCGTCAATGGGCTTAAAGACCATGGAGAAGTCATCCTGGAAGATAAACTTGTTCAAAAGCTTATCTATTCTCTTCCTGAGTCATGAAATTTAATGAAGACCATCATTATTGAAGCCAATGATCTTAAGACCTTGATGTTTGATGCTCTCATGGGGTCACTTCTCACTCATAAGCTTATGAAAAAATGAAGAAAAAAAGAAGAAAATAATAAAAAAAAGAAAAATGTTAGAATTGTAGTCAAAGCTTCACAAGAAGAGATCGATTCTAGTGAAGAAGAAGATGAAGAAATGGCTATGCTAGCAATAGATTCATAAGGTTCATGAAATCTAACAGTGGAAGGAAGTTATAAAAAAAGAGGGTTTCAAGAACAAGAAAAAAAAAGAGAAAAACCAAATCATTTGCTATGAGTGCAAAAAGTTGAGACACATCAAGTTCGATTGTCCCCAATTAAAGAAAAAGAGCTTCGGGAAGAAGAAGAAGCTCAAGGCAGATGTAGCTTCTTGGAGCGATGAAGACTCATCCGATGAGGAGAAGCAAGAGCTAGCTAACATATGTCTCATGACAGTCGAGGAGGATCCTATGGTAACCTCAAATTCATCTACTTTTAATTTTACTATTGATGAGCTTCAAGAAACGTATGATGAATAGCAAGAGGTTTACAATGAGTTAGTTTTGAAGTATAAAAATCAATTTTGAAAAACAAGAAAACTATTTCGAATTTGAAAAACTAAAATGATTCTTTATCCAAAACTAATACGGAACTTGAAAGGAAGGTTGAGGATAACTTACTTTCAAAAGTTCATGATGAGAACCAAAAGAAAGTGTATGATCTTAACACTTCTTTAAACAAAGTTGGGACCAATCATTTTAAAAAAGAAAGTAATTCATAACCCAACTATGTTAAAAGAAAATTTAATGGATACAAACATAGAGGCTTCCTGCCCCCTAATAGTAAGAGAGTTAGAAGTGTTTGGGTTCTTAAGGAAATTGTAACTTCTAACAATATTGATGCTATTGCTGTAACACATTAGAAAATAAAATAAAATAATATAAAGGTTGCATCCAAGGGGGTTTGAACCCGTGACCATGGCTGGAAGGGTGAGTAAGTTAACAATTTGAGCTAAAGCTCATTTGTGTTATAGTTTTATAAAAATAAACTTTAACTTTTTTTATTTACGGTTACCAAACATTGGATAAAAACTGAGTCTGTGACTCTTCTTACTCCATTTGATCCAATTCACCCAAAATACCAAATAATTTCTCCCCTTTTCAATCTAATCGGCCATGCCCATTCCCGTTCACTGCCATCTCGTGGCCGACACGCTTTCACCAGAGTGTTCCCGGCAACTTCCCGACCAAAACCCCTAAGGTCACTCTTGCAGTCGCCGCCCCATTCGCCGGAGATTTGAGGTTGAAGGTACGTCGAACCTAGGGTTCGAATCCCTTGGTTTCATCTTCAATTCCGGCCACCCCCGTTGGCCGTTCAAGAAGCTGCCACCGGTTTTGAACTCACGACTTGGAGACGACCAAAACCCAGCCATCTGGTTGTAGATTCGGCGTCCGATAAACCTTCGCCAGAGTAACGACCGTATTGGTAAGTAGGTGAGTTTAGATTTGTTATTTCCAGAAAAATTCAAAGTTTTTGGGTTGGTTAAGCGTTGTAGGAGTTAGATCTGGCCAAATTCTTTCATTTTGGGTCATTTTCGACCATGAAAGGTCGAGCGTGGAGTGCACGCGCTGCCCGGGGGATTTTTGGCCGCCCTTGACGGTTGTCTTAGTGAATCGGGCCTCAACCGGCCCCGAAAAGATTCTATATTGAACCGGTCCTGTTGTGAACCAGTCCTAATCAACCTGACCTAACCCGATCCGAACTGACACGGCTTGTCTGACCCGACCCGTTGACCGAGTTGACTCAGTGAGTTAACTCGACTGAGTCAACCCAATGAGTTAACTCGACTGAGTCAACCCAGTGAGTCAACTTGCCTGAGTCAAACCTTTGACCGTTGACTGATGACGTCAACGTTGACTGTTGACGTCAGCGTTAACTTTGACCAAAAAGTCAATTTTTTTGAAAACCCATATTTTATGTTTTTTGACGTCCTAAGTCCGTTTTTGAAGTCCGTTTTGTGAAATTCTAACCGGAAGCCTCCAAAATTGACCTTAAGCACGATCATGCATAAGTTCTTAAATTATTTATTTTACGAGTAAAGTTCAAATTAAGGATTCTGATTTAATTTATTATTTTGTTAAAGGTACCCGAGACTCGTTTGATTATTCATCAGCTCAGCCTAGTTCTTCCCGATCAGCTCATCAGCGCCCCCCATAGTTACTCGTATGACCTTGAACTCAATAAATTAAACTAAGTAGAATTTAAATTTACTCCGATGTAACCTTGTACCAAAATATTTTAGGATCCAGCACCGCTGCAGATCGTGGTGAGACAGGTGCCTAGTAGACCCTTATGATCAGCTTTTTGAGGTGTGTTCCGTGTGTGCTATATTACCGATTTAATTATCTGTTAAAAATAATTTCCTTGAATATATATATATATATATGTAGTACTAGGTGGCTTCTTGATTTGAACATAAATGTTTTTCCGTTATAAGAGCATGCTATCTTATATGTGAAAATATCCCATATGCTTGATTTGAACTTGAAATATCTGATTCATATTTTATTCAGTTATATGCATATATGTAAATTAATTTCTGATGATTCTGTATATTGATTTATTTTGAAGTGTCTGCAGGTACAACCCTGATCCAGCTGGTAAATCTTTCTATTAAGCTCCTATGCCCAATGGGTATAGGGTAAGTCTTTATGGGCCTAAGGTATAACCTTAGGTAGGCTCCTACGCCTGCGGGCCTAGGGTAAGACCTTCTGGGTGCAGTTCATGGGGAACTGTACATCGGTGATCGGTTGGGGGTAGCTAGGTTTGAAATAAACACTTGAATAAAACATTATATGATATACTAAAATGTTTTACTCTTATATGTAATATATTATATGTTTATCTACACTTGTCGGGACACACTGAGCTCCCCAGCTCATACCCTTAAACTTTTCCTTTCAGAGACTCTTGGATAGGCTATCCGAATCGGGCACTTAGAGGATCGACATATTTGTACTTGACTTTTGTTGTAATATTTCCATCTTCCAGACTGTCTCTCTACGGTGACATAAGCCCATATTTTGTTATTGTTCGACTTATTATGTTACCCCATTGGAATTATGTTGTGTTACTAAATATGGTTTATTTTGGATAACTGATTTAATTTATGCTTAAATTAACTGTTATTTTTAATACATTAAATTCCTTTTTAAAACGTTTAAGCATTTAGGGGAAAAAGTCTTTAGTACGTAATGTGTTCTCCTAGATTGGGACTTGACGCATAGGCTGGTCTAGGGGGTTACATTTAGTTGGTATCAGAGCCTTGGTTTTATAAACCTCAGATCGTGAATGGGTCTTAAATAAAGTAATTTTAATAAAACGTTTTGGAAATATTTTGTAAGTGAGCCATGTCACCAAACTTTATATGTTTAATTATACGCGGTACTCTAGTGCCAGTTCTGATATTAGATTTTCTTACTTCTGTGTAGTGAGTCGAGATCATCCGATGAGCTCTAAAAAATGGTGTCGACCTACCCGTGGGCGAGGTCGCTCTGTTAGATTTTCTGACCCGATTGAGGATATGCCTAGTGATCCTCCGGCTCTTGTTGATCATCCAGCTCCTGTAGATTCTTCGGCCTCTGTGAATCCTCCACCTTTCTCGGGTATAAGGATAACGACTCCGATTAGAGTAGCACATGCATCCAGTTTTGAGCCAGCGACAGTGGTGACTGATGAGACTCTCAGCAAGTAATTTTTACGGTTGATCCAGGTTGTAGCCAGAGCAGCTGGCGTAGTACACGAGGTTCCCGTCTCTCAGACCGTGATCTCTAGTGGGCAATGACTTTTGAAGGCCCTTCTGATGGAGCCCCAACTGAAGCTGAGGAGTGGCTTCATGATATCGAGAGACGGATGGATGAGTTAGGTTTTTAGCCACCCAAGAGATATTTAGGGGTTGTTTATCTATTATATGGTAATGCCCGTACGTGGTGGGAGTCGATAGTGAGTAGTGTTTCTGCCACTCGGTTAACCTGTGATTTCTTCAAAGAACGCTTCAGGAGTCATTTCATCAAGGAGCAATTTATGAGGCAAGTGAGAGAGCGGTTCAGGACTTTGACACAAGGGGATATGACTGTATCAGAATATGAGTCAGAGTTCTTGGATAAGCTGAGATTTGGAGCCAGCCTGGTACCTACTGAGAGAGAAAAGTGTCGTAAGTTTGCCCTTGGTCTCCGGTATGATTTGTGTGTACGTGTAATTGGCCATCTTGATGAGAATTTTGATAAGGTGGTTGAGAGGGCAAAATATTTAGAAGAGGTTGACATTTTAGCCACTGATGGTGATAGGGTCGATCGAGATCGGCCTAAGAGTTCCTCTGGTACAGTGGCTTCTGCACGTACTGGTAAGAAGGCTCGTTACACTGTTCCTCAAAAGAGTAATACCAGTTTTAGGCCTGCAGCCCCTCCGACCCCAGCTGCTAGTCGGGGTGGATCATCAGATTTCTCTCATGTGCCATTATGTGAGCATTGTGGTAAATGGCATCGGAGAGAGTGTAGGAAGATAGAGGGTACTTGTTTCTGTTGCGAATCTAGAGATCATTTCCTAATGAGTTGCCCAGTTCTACCTTCTGGGTATCGGGCATTGTCACAGACTCCTTCGCGTTCACAGGCTTTTGTCCAGACTCCGGCTAATGGTCGTAACCAGAGTAAACCTTCTGGGTCTGCTACCAGATCGGATAGTAGAGCTCGACCACATTAGAGCGGGGGACTGATTTTATCTGAGGCTAGGCAACCACCTCTTGTGTATGCTACTAGACGCTGAGATAATCGAGACGAGCCATATATTATTGCAGGTACATTTACCATTTATTCTATTCCATACTTTGCTGTGCTCGATAACGGTTCTACCCACTCCTATATTTTGAGATCCGTATCCAGAACCTTCAGGTTCCGATTGAAGCCACAGAGAATGTTGTCACAGTTATAAGCCTAGTGGGTCAATCAGTGACTGTAGATAAGGTGTTTAAGCGTTGTCCCCTTGAAGTTCAAGGAGAAATATTTTTGGTCGACCTTATAGAATTTCCGTTAGAGGAGTTTGATCTAATTCTGGGTATGGACTGGTTGTCTGAACATCGGGTTAGCCTGGATTGTGATACAAAGATGGATATCTTGAAGACTTTTGATGGGCGATCAGTGGTTTTAGTTGGTGAGCGTCGTGGTTACCTGTCCAATGTGGTAACTGCTTTAACCACTGATAGGATAATCCAGAAAGGATATAAGACCTTCATTGCTTGCTTCTTGAATATGAAGGGTTATCTAGCTAAGATTGAGGAAATTCGCACAGTTAATGAGTTTCCTGATGTATTTCTCGAGGAGTTGCCTGGTTTACCCTTGATAGAGATGTTGTGTTGAGATCGATACTTATCCGGGATCTGCGCCTGTATCTATGGCTTCTTACCGTATGGCACCTAAGGAGCTTAAGGAGTTAAAAGTTCAGTTGTAAGAGTTACTTGATCGAGTTTCATTTGACCTAGCTCGTCACCTTGGGGAGCTCCGGTTATTTTTGTTAAGAAGAAAGATGGTTCGCTCCGGTTATGTATTGATTATCGGAAATTGAACAAATTTACAGTGAAGAATAAGTATCCGTTGCCCAGGATTGATGATTTGTTTGATGAACTTCGGGGAGCCACAGTTTTCTCAAAGATTGATCTTCAGTATGGGTACTATTAGTTGAAGATAAAAGGTTCTGATGTAGCTAAGACAGCCGTTCGTACCAGATACGACCATTACAAGTTTTTAGTACTGTCGTTTGGTCTGACAAATGCACCGGCCGCCTTTATGGACATGATGAACCGTGTGTTCCAGCCTTATATAGATCAGTTTGTGGTGGTATTCATCGATGATATTCTGGTATATTCTTGGACAGAGGAAGAACATGTTGAGCATCTGAGGATTGCTTTGCACGGTTTGAAAGAGCATCCTATGTATGTCAAGTTGAGCAAATGTGAATTTTGGCTTTGGGAAGTGACGTTTCTAGGGCATGTTGTGTCTGCTAAAGGTATCCAGGTGGATCCAAGTAAAATAGAGGCTTTCACCAGTTGCAAGCAACCCAAGAATGTCTCAGACATCCAGAGTTTCTTGGGTTTAGCTGGGTACTATCGACGTTTTATTGAGGGTTTCTCTATTATTGTTGCCCCTTTAACTAAGCTATTGAGGAAGAATGTTCATTTTGTTTGGTTTGATGCTCAGCATGAGAGTTTTGAAAAACTAAAGACGGATTTGAGTCAAGCTCCGGTTTTGACACAACCCGAACCTGGAAAAGATTTCTCAGTTTATATTGATGCTTCGCACTCTGGACTTGGTTGTGTTCTGATGCAGGATGAGAAAGTGGTTGTTTATGCATCACTACAGTCGAGGCCGCATGAGTGTAATTACCCTACCCACGACCTTGAGTTAGCAACTGTGGTATTTGCTTTGAAGATTTGGAGGCACTATCTCTACGGGGAGAAGTGTTATATCTATACCAATCACAAGAGTTTGAAGTATCTCCTTACCAAGAAAGAGTTGAATCTGAGACAGCGCCGTTGGCTTGAGCTTCTTAAGGACTATGATTGTGAGATAGAATATCATCCGAGAAAAGCTACTGTGGTTGCTGATGCTTTGAGTCGTAAGACCATTTCAGACTTAAGATCTCTGTTTGCTAGGATGAGCATCTATAAGGATGGCAGTTTACTGGCTGAATTATAGGTTAAACCGACTTTGGATGAGGAGATCAAGGCTAAACAGTATCTAGACAGTTCTTGACTTTCTGTTATACAACAGGTTGAGCAGGGATCTACATCAGTTTATGCTTTTGATCATGATGAGGTTTTGTGCTTCAAGGGTCGTCATTGTGTACCCGACGATGCCGTTTTGAAGCAAGCTATTCTCAGTGAGGCTCATTGTAGCCCTTATGCTATGCATCCCGGTGGTGATAAGATGTATCAAAACTTGAAACAGAGGTATCGTTGGGAGGGCATGAAGAATGATATTTTTGATTATGTGTCAAGGTGTCTAACTTGCTAGTAGGTTAAGGCAGAGCATCAACATCCGTCTGGTCATTTGTAGGCCATTAAGATTCTGAAGTGGAAATAGAAACGTATTACGATGGACTTTGTTACCGGTTTACCTTTGACTCCTTCTAAAAAAGATTATGTCTAGGTGATTGTTGACCGACTCACCAAGTCTGCTCATTTCATTCCTGTCCGGGTTAACTACTCTATGGACAAATTGGCTAGATTGTAAATCTCTGAGATTGTTAAATTGCACGGTGTTCCTTTGCCCATCATCTCTGATCGATACCCGAGGTTTACCTCCCAATTTTGGCAGGCTTTATAGGAAGCCTTGGGTACGCGTTCAAATTTCAGTTCATCTTTTCATCCGCAGACAGATGGTCAATCTGAGAGGGCGATTCAGATTCTGGAGGATATGTTGCGAGGATGTGTGATTGATTTCTGTGGTAGTTGGGAAGATTTCTTGCCTTTAGCCGAGTTTGCTTATAATAATGGTTACCAAGCGAGCATCCGTATAGCACCTTATGAGGCTTTGTATGGTCGTAAGTGCCGTACTCCTATATGTTGGACTGAGTTATATGATAGAAAGACTATGGGTCCAGAGTTGGTCCAAGAGACTGAGGAAACTGTCTTATTGATCCGATATCGTCTGAAGGAGGCTTTTGATCGACAAAAATCTTATGCTGATCGCAGAAGGAAAGATATTGAGTTTGAGGTAGGTGATCAGGTCTTTCTAAAGGTATCTTCATGGAAGAAAGTTCTGAGATTCGTGCGTAAAGGTAAATTGAGTCTGAGATTTATTGGGCCGTATCGTATTGTGAAAAAAGTTGGACCAGTGGCTTATAAGCTAGAGTTGCCTCCTTAGCTTAGTCGTATCCATGATGTATTTCATGTATCTTTGTTAAGGAAGTATCATCCAGATCTGAGTCATGTTATTCAGATTCAGGATGTCGAGCTGAGGCCAGACTTGTCGTGTGAGGAGGAACCTGTGCAGATCTTGGATTTTGATGAAAAAGTTTTGAGGAACAGGCGTATCCCTATGGTTAAAGTCCAGTGGAGTAACCGAAGTCCTGTAGAAGCTACCTAGGAGACCAAGAAATCCATGAGGGAACAATTTCCACATCTGTTCAAGCTAGGTAAAGTTCGAGGACGAAATTTCTTTTTAAAGGGGAGTTGTAACACCTTAGAAAAAAATAAAATAATATAAAGGTTGCAGCCAAGGGGGTTTGAACCAATGACCTTGGCTGCAAGGGTGAGCGAATTAACCATTTGAGCTAAAGCTCATTTGTGTTATAGTTTTATAAAAATAAACTTTAACTTTTTTTATTTACGGTTACCAAACATTGGATAAAAACTGAGTCTGTGACTCTTTTTATTCCATTCGATCCAATTCACCCAAAATACCAAATAATTTCTCCCCTTTAAAATCTAACCGGCCACCGCCCAATCCCGTTCACTGCCGTCTCGTGGCTGACACCGCTTTCACCGGTCCTGCTGTGAACTGATCCGAATCGACCTGACCTGATCCGATCCAAACCGAACCAAGTCGGCTCGTCAGACCGGACTTGTTGACCGAGTTGACTCAGTGAGTCAACTCGACTGAGTCAACTTAGTGAGTAAACTCACCCGAGTCAAACCTTTGACCGTTGATGTTAGCGTTGACTGCTAATGTCAGCATTGACTGTTGACGTCAGCGTTGACTTTGACCCAAAAGTTAAATTTTCTAAAAACCCATACTTTATGTTTTTCGATGTCATGAGTCTGTTTTGAAGTCCATTTTGCAAAATTCTAACCCGAAAGCCTCTGAAATCAACCTTAAGCACGATTATGCATAAGTTCTTAAATTATTTATTTTACGAGTAAAGTTCGGATTAAGGATTCTGATTTGATTTATTATTTTGTTAAAGGTACTCGAGACTCGTTTGATCATTCGTCAGCTCAGCCTAGTTCTTCCCGATCAGCTCATCAGCACGCCCCCATAGTTACTCGTATGACCTTAAACTCAGTAAATTAAACTAAGTAGAATTTAAATTTACTCTGATGTAACCTTGTACCAAAATATTTCAGGATCCAGCACCGCTGCAGATCGTGGCGAGGTAGGTGCCCAGTAGACCCTCCTGATCAGCTTTTTGAGGTGTGTTCCGTGTGTGCTATATTAAATATTTAATTATCTATTAAAAATGATTGCCTTGAATATATATATATATATATATATATATATATATATATATACATATGTAGTACTGGGTGGCTTCCTAATTTGAACATGAATGTTTTTTCGTTATAAGAGCATGCTATCTTATCTGTGAAAATATCCCATATGCCTGATCTGAACTTAAAATATCCGATTCATATTTTATTCAGTTATATGCATATCTGTAAATTAATTTCTGATGATTTTGTATATTGATTTGCTTGGGGTACACTGTTGGGATATGTTTTGAAGTGTCTGCAGGTACAACCCTGATCCAGCTGGTAAATCCTTCTGTTAAGCTCCTATGCCAATGGGTATAGGGTAAGTCTTTATGGGCCTAAGGTATAACCTTAGGTAGGCTCTTACGCCTGCGGGCCTAGGGTAAGACCTTCTGGTGCAGTTCATGGGGGACTGTACATCGGTGATCGGTTGGAGGGTAGCTAGGTTTGAAATAAACACTTGAATAAAACATTATATGATATACTGAAATGTTTTACTCTTATATGTAATATATTATATGTTTATCTACACTTATCGGGACACACTAAGCTCCCTAGCTCATACCCTTAAGCTTTTCCTTTCATATACTCTTGGATAGGCTCTCCGAATCTAGCACTTGGAGGATTGACATATTTGTACTTGACTTTTGTTGTAATATTTCCATCTTTCAGACTGCCTCTCTACGGTGACATAAGCCCATATTTTTTTATTGTTCGACTTATTATGTTACCCCATGAGAATTATGTTGTATTACTGAATATGGTTTATTTTGGATAACTGATGTAATTTATGCTTAAATTAACTGTTATTTTTAATACATTAAATTCGTTTTTAAACGTTTAAGCATTTAGGGGAAAAAGTCTTTAGTACGAATGTGATCTCCTAGATTGGGACTTTACGCATAGGCCGATCTAGGGGGTTACAATTGATTCTTGGATTCCTAAGGGAACCAAGATTTTGGGAGCTAACTCTCATGGACCCGAAAGAATTTGGGTACCAAAAATCAAGACTTAACTTTATGTTTGTAGGGGAAGCATTGGTTCAAGGCCCAAACATTAAGTACAAATTCATGGTACCTTGATAGTGGATGCTCGAGATACGTGACCGGTGACAAGAGTAGATTCTTAGAGCTAAAGCCAAATAGTGGAAGAGTAGTGACTTTTGGTGACAACTACAAAGGCAACATTGAAGGAATTGGTTCCATTGGCAATCACTCTTCAATACTTATTGAGAATGATTTGTATGTCAACGGTATTAAGCATTATTTGTTAAGCATATGCCAATTGTGTGATAAAGGTTTCAATGTCATGTTTGATTTAAATGGTTGCAAAATCATTGACATTGCATCTATTAAAGTTGTGCTTATTGTTCATAGAATAGGAAATATATTCATGGTGCATCTAGATGACATTCATATTTCAAATACATGTTTTGTTGCAAAAGATGAACACGATTCTTGGTTGTGGCATAGAAAACTAGACATGCTAGCATGAGTGTTTTGGAAAAATTGATTTCAAATGATCTAGTAAGAGGTTTGCCTAAAATCAAGTTTTCTCTTGATAAAATTTGTGATGCATGTGCTAAAGGCAAACATAAAAGAGTTTCTTTTAAATCCATTAATTATGTATCAGCAAGTAGAATTTTACAACTGATCCATATAGATCTTTTTGGCCCTATTAGAACTATGAGATTAGGTGGAAAACAATATGCTTTTGTGCTTGTTGATGATTACTCTAGAATTACTTGGGTTCTATTTTTAAGTACCAAAGGTGGGGCTTTAGAAAAATTCATCACATTTTCAAAAGCAAACCAAAATGATGTTGGTTACTCCATTTCTCATGTTAGGAGTGACCATGTAACCGAAATTCAAAATATTGGTTTTGAAGAGTTTTGTAACTCAAATGGAATTAGCCATAATTTTTCGGCTCCTTAAACACCTCAACAAAATAGGGGTTTTGAGAGGAAAAATAGAACTTTAGAAGAAATGGCTAGAACCATGCTTTGTGAAAATATTTTGCCTAAGTATTTTTGGGCGAAAGCCATTAATACTGCTTGCTATATTGTTAATAGAGTAATTTTTATGCCTCTTTTAAAGAAAACACCTTATTAGCTTTTCAAAAATTAAAAGCATAATATTAGCTATTTTCACCCTTTTGGATGTAAATATTTTGTTTTAAACAATGGAAAAAACAATTTAAGCAAGTTTGATGCATAAGTGATAAAGCTATTTTTCTAGGCTACTCTTTAAACTCTAAAGCCTATGGTGTATTCAAAAAAAGAACTTTAATGGTTAAAGAGTCTATTCATGTTGTTTTTTATGATAACCTCCTTCTGAGGAAGGATACTTATAATGATGATGTAGGAATTTTGGATGCCAATGATGATGGAGGATAATCATCAAAGGTAGATGAAGTTCCATAAAATGAAGAACCATAAGATCCACCTCTAGAAGCCTTGAAGGACATGTCTCTAGAGGAAATGGAGGTCACCTACCCAAGAGAGTTCAACTATATCAAAGGTGGTGAGATTTTGGGTGATCTATCCAAAGGGGTAACCACTAGATCTTCTCTTAGAAATACATTTAATTATGTTGCATTTATCTCATGCATAGAGCCTGGAAATATCAAAGAAGCATTAAATGATGATTATCTGATATTGGCTACACAAGAAGAGTTAAATCAATTTCAGAGGAGTTAAGTTTGGACATTATTTGATAGGCCTAGTAATAAATCTAGTATAGGTACTAAATAGGTTTTTAGAAACAAACTAGATGAGAGTGGTAACATAGTGAGAAACAAGGCTAGACTTGTTGCTCAAGGTTACACTCAAGAAGAAGAAATCGATTTTGATAAAACCTATGCACCCGTAGCTAGAATGAATGCTATTAGGATGTTACTTGCATTTGCATGTTATCATGAATTCAAGCTTTTTGAAATGGATGTTAAAAGCGTTTTTCTAAATAATTTTATAAATGAAGAAGTGTATGTAGAACAACCACTTGGTTTTGAAGATCCAATATATCCAAATCATGTTTTTAAAATTTCAAAGGCTTTATATGGTTTGAAACAAGCTTCTAAAGCTTGGTATGAAAGATTGTCAAATTTTCTAATTGAAAAAGGTTTTGACAAAGGGAAGGTTGATGCTACACTTTTTTTATAAAAATAAAAGGCAAGGATATTTTAGTAGTTTAAATTTATATTGATGATATTATTTTTTGGTTATAATAATGAATCTCTTTGCCAAGATTTTGCTAAGTTAATGCAAGGTGAGTTCGAAATGAGCATGATGGGGGAGCTCCCATTCTTCTTAGGACTCCAAATCAAACAAAGGAAGGATGACATCTTCATCAATCAAGCAAAGTACATCAAAGATATGCTCAAGAAGTTTGGCTTAGAGAATGTGAAGCCTCAAGCCACACCAATGAACTCTTCTACAAAGCTTGACAAAGATGAAGGAGGTAAATGTGTTGATCTTAAGCTTTATAGATCTATGATAGGTTATTTGCTTTATCTTACCGCAAGTAGACTAGATATCATGTTTACTCACAAGGACTTAATTGTAAAACAAATAAATTTTTAAGGTACTAAATTTTCTCACAAAATTTACAAGTATTTTAACTTAATCTATTTTCTAAGTAAACTTTTGAATCCCCAAATATTTTTTAAGTGTTATGATACTCAACTAGCCAATGTGGTAACTGAGTATCAGTACATTCAATGGTGTACCGATACGTGTTTTTGTTATTGGAAACCAAACTTATGCTTAATGGTTTACGAGTACCGATACGGCTATATGCGTACCGGTACGGGTTTTTGAAAATGTAAACCAAATTGTACTACGAGTATCGATACGACCCTCAGCGTACCGGTATGGGGTTTAATATTTTAAATTGGTTTTCAATCGTTAAACTTGTTGGTTGCTTAGAACTAAAATTTAAATATTTTGATATGCATACCGGTACATCTATACGCATATCGATAAGGTGTTTTAACCAAATGTTCCAAGGATTCTAGTGAGCAAAACTAGTACCGGTACGGTACGGCCCGTACCAAAACTCTTTGTTAAATTGACACTATGTACCGATACGCCTGCTTGCTACATGTATCTTTTTGTTGCAACGGCTATTTCTGTAAACCCTTGACCCAGCCTAATCGTTAAACCCAAACCAAGAAAATCACATTGGGTTTGTCGAAACAAACCCGAACTGACTTACTCGAATTACGGTCCATTTTTTATTTTTACTAATCTAGATGAATTATTAAGACCTATGGTGTTCATACACGCAGCGGTTCAATTTTCATTAGATGCGAACATTGATAAGGCACTCAATTGCAAATAAAAGCATTTTAGGGACCAAAATGTAAAGAATGTAAACTTGGTAAAACACATTAGCTGAATAAAACTATCAGCTGTACCAGTACACAGGATACCGTATCGGTACAGGCAAACATCGACGCAAATATTGGATTCGGTAAGCAACAGGGAGTACCGGTACTCAGCTATGAGTACCGAAACCCAGTCATGCGTATTGGTACCCACACTCATTACTGGTCATTGAAATGAGCTCGTGTACCGATACCGACACTAAGTGTACCGATGCAGGTTGTACTAAATTGCATCTTAAGGATTCGAATCCTAAACCGAGCATATCCAAATTACTTACAAACAACACTGGCATACTACTAATATTATACCATCATTAAACAAGTAGACTCGAATAATTACATGCCAATTATTCAACACAATTCATATTCATACAAGTAAACTAGATGCATGCTTCCTAACAATATAAAACATTGTCCAATAAGCACCAAATGGTCAAGACCTTAAACATAGGTTATAGATCAACTAAGAAATAGAAGCATACGAGCATATGTACACTTAGCACACAAGCAATCAATCCAATCATTATTTAAACCTTTTTAAATCATTAGATCATAACCATCAAATGTATTTGACATTAAATAGAACCAACATCGTACGCATTAAATAATGTCATCATCCAACATAATATAAAATTCAACCATATAATCATGCCTTATACAAAATACCATTCCAACAATTAACCCACATTGCCTTATTACACATAATGAAAACACCATAAACATACTCTTTATATGTTTGTGTTGGGATCCTTTCTTGCCTCGAACCACAACCCTGCACTTGCTTAATTCACTACATTGATGAAAGAAAAGAGAGTGTAAACATATAATGCTTAGTGAATGCGCTCAAAAAGGATAAAACATCAAGACATTTTCAAATCAAACCGATATTAAAAAGCCCATATTAAAGCAAGTCAAACTCGTCATTTCCAAAGTATTTAAATAAAACATGTTTATTCGAAACATATACTTCATGCTTTCATAACAATCTTTTGATTCTCAAGACATTTAAATAAAGTATGCTAGACCAAATCATAAGCATCATATCTTCCGGCATAAACCATGCATTCATTGTAAAGTAAGATATGAGTGTAAAGCCAACTCAGCTTGCTTACTTCTTTTAAAAATATAACATGCATACCGACAATATGCAAAAATAGCTTTCCACTTTGATTCACATATATTGGCAATTAGTGTGACTCTCAATAAACCATTGTTTATTTATAAAACCACATCGGATACACGAATTTCTCGGTAGACTTACTCTACCAAACCATACCTTGACCCGGAGAATGTCACCTCAATCCTACACAAGGTACTCCATCAACTTGGGTAGCCTACTGCATACCACAAGTGACAATCCACCAGCCCGAGTAGCCTATTGCATACTCTTGGGGCCGCGGGGCAATCGACTTATATTATAGTGTACTTTAAACCCTATGACATGCCATCTATATCTGATACTTTCTTTTATATGACACATAGACAATATAAACTTTTAAACATATTTACTTATTGTTTTTTTTTCATATGCATTTAACAAACATTTCCATACGCAAAAATCACATTGCTCAAGACAACAACCACATTCCATTTAGTAACCATTTCTCAATGCACTTAAGCATCCATATACAATCATTGCATATCTTTTAAATGATGCATAAAACAGTAAGTAAACCAATCTACACTTTTAAACCAAAACGTGTAAATCAATACTCATAACAAACCGATATCCAAAAGGAGTAAATAGGAAAAACTTACTTCCGAACTTAACTATGCTTTTTAGGCTTTAACTAAACTCTCAAAGCCATAATTCAAACCTCTTTAAGGTACCAAAACACATTTACACCAACTTGCTATCGCATCGGAGCCAACGCCTCGTCGCCTAACCGAAAATCGACCAAATACTTGCCATCTTTCACAAAATATATAAGGGTCAATATAAATTAGACCACATTGAGATAACCACTTTATTATAATAACCTAAATCCCGTTTTACACTCCACGAAGCAAAACAGTAGCTTTCCTATTTTTAATCCTCTTTTTTTTTCCACGCCTGTAGCTTCTAAAATCCCTCGCACAACGAAATGGACAGTATCCCCTTTCCCCTGATCACGCCCTATTATGGCCATTTAAATTCTTTTTTCTTTTAATTATCACACGCCCTTACTTTGGCAAATTCATGCCACAATACAAGCATAACAGGGGCAGCAGCAGCCCACTGCTCTGTTTGCACCATTCGATTCTTTTTTTATTGCTTACAGGAAATTAATCAAACCATTCTACCAATCACCTCACTCAAGAATTTAAACTTAACCAATTAGATTAATTCTGGAATAAGTTTCATAACATTGATATTAGCTTTCATTTTACCCATAAAATTAACTATCAATCCAATTAACACATCTTGATTTTATCTACCAAATCACAATCACTATTTATCATCCAAGAAACCAAATAAAACAAATTAAATTCGTTTCATTTCATAAACTCCAATAAAAATGATAGATAATCAATAAAAAATAATTAGATAAGCTTTAAAAATCAAAAGCTTACCCAATGGCTAGGAAAAATGGAAGTTGAAAACATCATCCTCCACTTGAACGTGAATTCCAAGAAAATTTGATGAAGATTACTAGCTCTTGCAAGATTGATGATTAGAATCGTTTAAGATATAAAAGAGATGAAAATCAAGAAGAAAAATCAATGTTCTTTAAATTGTGTTTTGGCAAATTCAAGAGAGAAAATGAGAGAAAAGCTTGAATGTGTTTTTCTTATCTTTGGGAAAACAATAACTGTCGTCTTCTTTTGTTAAATATGAGAAGTAAAAGATATATTAATAATTGGTTTAATAATTTTAATAAAATACCATTTAATTCTTTTTTACAATATTGTCATCACAAACATTTTACAACTATCACAAATAATCACTTTTTAATTTAATATTATATCGACCCATTTAAGAATTATTCAAAACTAAATTTCATCATTTAATAAACTCATTAAATATATTTTTACAAATACTTGTCACGATAAATTTATTGGAAACTAATTTAATCAACCCAAATTATTTTTCGAAATTAATTAGCTAAAGCCTAACCAAAATTTCTAACCCAGTTCCGGTAATTCACCGAATTTTCTAGCCCATTTTTTGCATGTTACAATTTCTATTTTGGGCACGTACCAATACTGATGCTCGTGTACCGATACCCAAGCTTACCAAACATCATTTATTGTTGTGGGAAATTTACAGGCCAACAGTTCTATTCAATATCCCAACTACCGAAACGGCTAGAAATCAAAGAGATGGTATAAAAAAAGTCTCCAAAGATTCTTCAACAACAAGACAACAATTCTAAAGCATTCAAGCACATATCTAACATCATTGAGCTCAATTTGTCAAAATCTTGTAAACCTACTTGAGTGTTTCTTCATTGTAATCTTTTTATTCAAGTGTGTAGGGTTCTAGTGAACTTTTTTTGTGCAAGCAAACAACCTTGCGAGGTTTTACTGAGTTTGCTTATTTGTATTCATCCTCTAGGGAAAAGAGGCCACTAGACTTTGGTGTATAAGTCTAAGTTGTAAGGTTATCTCTTTTAGCCGAAAAAGAAAGACAAATTTGTATTCTTCTCCCTAATCTCCTGCCATATCATCTTGATCGAGGAACAAGAATTACCAAGCAACCCTTGCATTGCTACATCTCTCTCCCGTAAATGGAGCTAGCTCTTCCACGTCCAACTACAAGACTGGGGGCACTCAAGTTGCCAGAAACTGCAATCCTTAATAACATATTCATACAACCAAGCCACCCAAATTGATCCCTCCTTCAACAAAACCTTGCGGATAAGAAAAATAAAGCAGCTCATGTTCCATGTTTTAATATCCCTTAGGCCTAGACCACCCTCAGATTTTGGACAGCAAATGCTAGACCAACTTACCCGAGCACCCTTAATGACCTTATCCTCTCCCTTCCAATAGAATCGAGAACAAAGCTGATTTATCCTTTTAATAACAGCAGCAAGGAGTACCAGCTGTCGGCTTCAATACTCCTAAATGCTAAAAAGAACCGACTGGATCAGTTGACATCTGTCAGCATAAGAGAGATGCCTAGCCTGCCAAATCTGAAGCCTCGCAGAAATTTTGTCCAACAATGGAGCACAGTCCTGCACAGTGAGCCTCTTAGCTATTAGAGGGATGCCCAAATACCTAACTGGTAGCTTCCCCATCTTTATTCCAGTTAACTCATGCATTGCTGTAAGAATATAATGCTCAACGCCTGAAGCAAAAATCTCAGACTTAGCAGAATTTAGTTGTAAACCCGAAAAGCAATAAAAACACTGCATCACCTCCCAAACTCTCAAGAGAGAATCCAAAGTGCCTTTAGTAAACACTAGTAGATCATCAGCAAACATCAAATTTGTTAATTTAATCCTATGACACTTAGGATGAAACCCAAAAACTCCCTGCTCAGCTGCCTTATCAAAGAACTTAGAAAGAACATTCATCACTAGGACAAAAATGTAAGGGGAGAGTGGATCCCCCTGACGAACCCCCTATCACCTTGAAAACAGCCAACTAAACTCCCATTGAGAGAAATAGAGAATCTAGCTAAACACACATTCTTTTATCCAACCCACCATAATAGTAGGTACCTCCAAAGCCTCCAGCACAGTTAAGATAAAATTCCAATCCACCGAGTCAAAAGCTTTCTGAAGGTCAAGCCAAAGCACACCTAAGAGAAAGAGAGGTTCTATTATATCCACAAACAAGCTCATGTGCCATCAACGGTTATCCAAGATACCTCTTCCAGGAATAAAAGCATTCTGAGTATAGGAGATAATCTAAGGGAGAAAAGGCTTAAGCCGAGAGACAATGATTTTAGTGATACATTTATAAACCACATTGCAACAGGAGATGGGCCTAAAATCCTTCATAAGAGATGGATTCAAGACCTTAGGCACCAACACAAGAGCCAGAGCATTGAAAGCAGGCATGAGCTTTGAATGCTGAAAAAAGTATTCCAGTGCATCCATAAAATCTTCCCCAACAATGCACCAAGCAGCCTTGAAGAAGTGAGCACTATATCCATCAGGGCCAGGAGATTTGTCAGAGTTCAAACTGAATAAAGAAATTCTAATCTCCTCCCTAGATACTCTTCTCCCCAAAACCAACTTTGCCTCATCAGACAAAACAGATCCTAACAACTCTTTGAGCAAGCTAACAGGGCAGCCCTTTACATTATCATCCCTAGTCCCCAAAATCTGCTTAAAATAATTAATAGCTTCATCGGAAATTTGAGAGAAAGTGTCTAGAACCTGCCCCTGAGCATTGGTAATAGCCTAACATGTTTGATACATGATTTCAATAATAAATATCAATTTTCACGAAATGTGTGTACTTCACCTTTAATCCAATATCTCGCGACATTTCATGCCGGTGGTGATTAAGAGAGTCAATCCGTACAAAGTAGAAGTACATAAATATCCCTATAAAAATAAAACTTTCAACATTATCGAGATAAAATAGAATAATGCTAATAAAATTATTATTTTAAAGAAAATGTTGCCACTCTCTAACTACACTAACACCGAGCAACCAATGATTTTTCAAAAATTAAAAATCACGTTAAAAATCAAGAGAGAAAGACAATCGATACTTAAATATAATTGAGGGAGAAGAACTTATCTTTGATTCATGCTAGAATCAAATTATTTTCAGTAAATCCTTTGGGATTCGAACAACAAACACCTCAGTTGATTAGAGTCTCATGCTGATAAAGTGTTGTGAATAAAATTAAAAATAACAATAACAAAAATAAAGAACAAGAATAAAAGAGAAAGAGGAGATTTGTATTCATTCTCAAGATGGAGTTGTGTACAATACCTTCATCAAATCATCTATTTATACGCATAAGAAGTACATAATACATGAAACTCTAATTAATGAAGATAATATTTCTACTAATAAAGTAAATCAAATCTCCTAGATAAAGTTCTTACCATGATAGACATCCATATAGATAAATATTCATAACAATAATATTTTATTTTTCCTTTTTATCGTCTCAAATTGTTATATTTGTAACAAAAATGACTCTAGCGAAGCAAAACAAAGGAAAAACAACAAAACTAAAAAAGAACAAACGATTCTTCATCAAAGAAGAATAATCTCATTTATATACAATCAACGTAAAAATTAAAAGCCATTCAACGACATGAAAGCCGTCGTCGGAGACAATTTCTACGAAAAAAACTCAAAAGAATTTTAAAAAAATCCTCCTAGAAAAAATATTCAATTTTAAACTTTTGAAATTTAGTTAATTTATTATTATTATTAATGATATGTCCTCGATTCTCATACTAATTTTTAAACTTTTGAAATTTAGTTAATTTATTTTCAATTTTAAGAATTTAGTCCTTTATTATCTGATTTAAAAATCAAAGTCCAATTAATAAAACTATTCAAAGTACTTCTATTAAATTTGAATACATGTGGCATTTTAATATTTGAGGTTTGGTTTAAAAAATTCTAAATAATAATGCATATTTAAATCTTAAAACAACAACAACTAATAGTGTTATAAATTGAACTTTAATTTTCAAATTAGATAAAAACGGAGACTAAATTTTTTATAAGTAAAAGTAAATGAATTAAATTTCAAAATGTTAAAAAATACAACGATAATTGATAAAATTCAACTTTTAAATTTAAAATATGCCTTGAGTATGCAATTTCCTTAAAATAAACTATTCCACCAACTAAAACAGTGGGGATGTCAATAATTTATCAAGAACCAATAGTTTTACATGGCTTGAAGTGCACGTACGCATTTTCCCAACCACCTGTAGGCCAGAATAGACCGAGAGGTGCTGAAAAGAGCAGTTACATTTTCTAAAACTTTTAAATTTTTATATAATTAATGAATTTTTTTATATTTTTTATCGATAATCTAAGTTTGTATTCTTTAAAATTTTATATTTTTTTAACTCTTTAAATTTCTAATATAATTTTTTAAAAATTAATATTTTTAACATAAAATATTGTGTCCGTCCTTGAGCCATAGGCCATAGAATTGCTTGTGCTTCTAAGGCTTGCGTAGGTTAAATATAAAAGATAACATTATTGCGTGCAGCATGTGTTTCACGGGATAACAATGCCACCGTATCAACATTCATGGCCCCCAGTCTTTTTCTCGTCCTATCACACCAATCGATTATTGATAGGATTAGTGTTTTTTTTTTTTTTTTCGAAGTGTGATCATTCTTCACGTCATAAAGGGTAAATGATTTTTTTTTTCTAAACATCAAAAAGGCTCGATACGTTTCTCAAAAAAGTTTTTACAATCGGATTAAATTCAAGGGTTAAAGAATTAGTTTAGGGATTTAGGTTTATGGGTTTAGAACTTATGATTTAATGTTAGAATTTAGTATTTATAGTTAAAATTTAAGATTTACGGTTATATTCTAAATCTCTAATATTACTATCCAAAACTCTAACCCTAAATTCTAACCTTAAACTATAAATTATAAATTCCTAAATCTAAATCCATAAACTTTAAACTAACTCTATGGCTCTTAAATTTAACCTGCTTGTGAAACTTTTTTTTCAACCCCCAATATATTAAATAATTTTCCTAAATATTTGTTTTTCTCTATTTTTTATTTTTTTCCTTTTTTTGATAATCAAGGCATTTATTTATTGAATAAAAACTTTACAAATATAACCGTGTGCCTCGTTAAAAATCTCGCTAAACCTAAGTAAAGGAAAAGAGTACACTCACAGTTATATTACATACGCCCAATAAAGAAAACAACGAGCGATCCAAGTTACAATATCCAAACAATTCAGTGAACAATTATCAGCCACGAGACATGACCCACTCCCCCCTTCGCAAGAACATCATTCGCCTCTCATGGTACATTATAAAAATAAAGGTGAGGAAGCTTATTACAAGCATCATCAATTTGCTGAAAAGATTGCCAAAATTTCCATAGCCATCGCTCGCTATGCATCATCCAATCCACAACAACTACGGAATCCGACACAGAATGATTACACCATTTAGAATTTGCAAGAAGTTCAACGGCAGCACAAATCGCAGTTAATTCCACTTCATTGGATTCAATCACCCCTAATGGGCCCAAAAAAAAGAGCCAACACCCGACCGGACGAATTGCGTAGCACACCCCCACACCCCGTCCACTTGTCGAGCCATCAACGTTGAATTTTAACACATCTAGCTGAGTGGTACCCATTGAACCCCCTACACGATCGATGCGTTTTGCAGCACACGATGCAGCTACCCATGGACACGACCACCATTGTGCTTCCACCACTCCCGAAGACCATTTCGATGCTTGCACCCAATAGAATGATCTAAGCTTAACAAGAAATAACAATTCATCCACTGCCAATTTCTTTTTATTGAAGATAAATTTATTCTGACCCAACCATATAGACCACAAAACCGCAGCACAAGAAATAATCCACCATTATCTTAGCCACCCCAAAAATGGACAGTGCACGCACTGCTCAACAAAATCCAGCAGCAACCTTGGTCGAATCAACTCTACGCGCCACCAGCCCAATATCATGGACCACAAAAGATACATCATTAGAAATTCAAAGAGGATGTGATTCAAAGTATCCTTACTATCGTCACACCAAGCACATTGCATGGAAACAACATTGACCGGCAATCCTCTCGTTCGCAAAAACTCACCCATCGACAACCTATTATGCAGCAAAAACCACAAGAAACATTGTATCTTGAGAGGAATAGCCAGCTTCCAAATCATGAAATACGCAAAAGACCCTTTCTCGACACCAAATGATGTCATCAAAGACATTAGATTCTTCACAGAAAATACACCCGAAGAGCTTGGCTTCCAAATCAGTCTATCACCCATTGAATCATTCATGTTCAGCGCATTCACTAGAGCTTTTAATTCCACTAATTGGTGATGTTCAAATACTTGGAGTTGTCTACAAAATAGGTTAGCCCAAACACTTATCTCTTGATGCACCGATTCTTTTATTTTGTTCACCACCATGAGCTTATCCAAAGCTAATTGAAATAAGCGAGGATACGCAACACTCAGAGGCTCATCAAGACACCATCGATCATGCCAAAAAATAACATTTAACCCATCACCCACAATCCAAGTAAAGTATCCCTCTCCTATGAACTTACCAATTTGATCCTCCTCATGAATTTCAACAATCTGGCGCCACACCCCTGACATTTTACTTAGGCGATTCATACTGGGTCTCCAACGGAAAACTTGTTCCCCATATTTTACAACAATGATTGATCTCCATAAAGAGTTCACATTTTTTGCATATCGCCAAAACCATTTCATCAATAAACATAAATTTCGAGTGCGTAAATTCACCACACCAAGCCCACCCAAACGACGAGGTCGACAAGCCGTAGACCAGTTGACTCTACTCATTTTCTTTTTTTCGTCACACTACCCCAAAGAAAATTTCTACGAATTTTATCGATCTTTACAATTATACCTTTCGGAGCCCTATAGATTCCCATAAAATAAAGAGGAAGAGCCGATAACATAGAATTCACCATTACTAACCTGGCCGCAAAGGACATTGATTTGCTTTTCCAACCCGAAAGGTGTGAGCGAAAGCATTGCACAACTGGCTCCCATATACTTGAGCAATTCAGATTGATCCCTACTGGAATCCCAAGATACGTGAAGGGCAGAACACCATATCCCCAACCAAAAACCTTGGCCATTGCTGCTACTCTTCCCTCATCAACTCCTATAGCATATAGACAAGATTTTGCATAATTTATTTTAAGACTCGATCCATACTCGAAACAGGTAATTTTGCACGTATCGCACATTGCCTTGCATAAAAATCACTGTGTCGTCTGCGAATTGAAGATGCGAAAGCCTCACACCCTCAGCCACTCGACCCCCCAATGACTTCCATATCCTCCGCCTTACGTAGAAACTGATGTAGCGCTTCCGCCATAATTACAAATAGGAGTGGTGACATCGGATCGCCTTGCTTCAAACCACGATGCATCGAAAATTCTTTCGTTACACTACCATTAACCAATATTGATAAACGTATTGTGCTAATACATTCAGAAATTCACCGACTCATTTGACACCAAAATTAATTTTGTCCATAATAGGAAATACCATATAGATAATAAATATTTTGTTCCCATAGTTTTGCTATTAAAGAGGAGGCATCTAATTAAAATTTTGCTAAACTGTTTTGTTCATAATCAATAGGCTTTGTAACAGTTATCTCAACTGATATAGCCTAAAATATAAATCCACTAGCTTTTGCAAGACGAATAGTCTAATTGCATAATCTGAATCTTTTTCTAATCAATCTAACAAACTTTTGATTGTAAGTTGATAAAACATATGTAGATACATCTACTAAAATCATATAAAAACTTTCCAAATTTGTGGATATGTGAGCTCATATTTCATTTATATATGCAAGACATGCAGGCTCAACTTTAGTACAATAACTTCAAGTTCTTTTGATAAGTGGGATCTTAATCAATTCTTTTGAGAACAAGCAACACTAGAACTTCGTGTTCTTTTAGTAAGTGGAATTTAATCAATTCCTTTGAGAACAAGTACCACAAGAACTTCAGGTTCTTTTAATAAATGTGCATATAAATCTCAATAATTTTTGCATCATTATTGATCAGGATGGTCTAACCGGTCATGCCAACTATAAATGTATATATATTTCTGAATTTGTAAACTTCTGGTTTACCATAACATGTGATTCAATCTCACTTGTACATGTCTAGTTCAAATTTTGAAATACAGTTTCTTTGAAACTTGATAATACATTGTCCACCGAAAAGTGTTCCTTTGAATAGGAATATATTTAGCTCTTCTAGAGCATTTAGTGAAAATTGTTCTGTTGGTAGCAATATATTAGCTCTTCTAAAGCCTTCAACTAATTTTTTCGCTACCAGAACTTATATTCACATTGGCTTATTTCATATGACAATTGATAACATATGTTATCTATAATTTTCGAAGGATTATTTTGAGAACTCATATTATTCTCTTAAAATTTCCACTTCTAGTCATGACGATATTATTACCATTAGCGGTAATTATTACAATTTTCATAATTATGCACATTTCATAATATGCTTTCTCTCAAGAAGTTATTCATCTTCTAGAGCATCAATATTTTTAGTACTTTGAGATATAGTACTCACATTTTTCCCTTGCATTTAAATGAAAAAATATTTCTTATGCTTCTGCTAAGCATAAATCGACACCATAGATTGTATTTGATAAGCAATCATATTAAACAAAATAAATAATGTCACAATATGTATGTATATATATAAATATAAAACGTAAATAATTATTATGTAAAGTAAACTAATATAAAGCAAAATAAATTAAAAGATCAATAATTTCAAATGAGTTGGACCAATATCATATTTGTCATTTTCGCAAACAAAAGTTGCTTCTTTTTTTTCTTTCCTTTATCATTCAATCATTATTGATAAAGGTCTACAAGATGCTTCGATGTACGACAAGTACGATACCAATGGTTTCCATATTGTTGACACAAAGATTTCAGTTTCTCAAATTGACATTTATCATTCTTGTCATCATTATAATCTCACCTATGATGGGTTATCAATTTTTTCATCCTTATAATCCCACTTATGATGGATACATGTGTTTTTGAAATGACTATCTTGTCCATGTATATCTTTGTAATACCTCAAAATTTTGGCTAGTGACCAAAATGAATAAAATGAAAGTTTGGTGACCAAAGTAAAAACTTAGAAAAAGTTTAAGGACTAAATTGTAATTTTTGAAAGTTGTGTATTTTAGTCCCTTAAATGAATATTTTACCCCCAAGAATGACGTTTTTGTGTTACTCGTATTTTTTATACAAAATTTATGTTAAAAGCTATAAAGAGTTAAATTCGAGAAAAAATCAAATAATCAGATCGAATCGAATATTTGAGGATACAAAAGTCAATTAAAATGTCTAGATATTTTCTTATGTGTTGGAATAATATGAACTCTTGGATTTAAAGAAATTTCCACGTTTAATCTCAACCGTTGGATCTTTGCGGACAAAATTGGAATTTTGATTTGTTTCAAGGGTAAACTTGTCAACTACTAATGGAAGACTAAATCTTGGTCATTAGAAAATAGATTTTGACAAGTTGAAAGCTTTGGAGCATTGGATATCAAGGGTAAAATAGTCATTTGGCTATTAGGAAGATTTTTATTTATTAAATAAGGTTAAATAATGTCATTTGGCATGGAAATAAAGAAAGAAAAGAGTAGAATTTTGGTTCATCTTTCTTACATTTACTTGAGGTTTAGACAAGGGAGAAAAAAATTTCAAGTTCAAATTTCAAGCATTTAGAGTTGGATTCAAGGTTAGTTCATGAGATACAAAATTGCTCTCCATTAAATTCTCTTTCATTTGATATAACTTTTACATGGATTTCTTGCTTCTAAGTTGAAGTTGGTTATTAAGGTTTATGAAGAACATGTTAAAATTTTATGTTTTAAGGTTAAATCATGTTGGAAATGTTGTTGTGATGTTGTTTCTATGCTTAAAGTGATGAAAATCCTATGGTATATGGTATAGGGTATAGTGACCATTCAGCTATATAGAGATGTTGAGGAGGAAATATTGTAAAAATTATTTTAGAGATGGAAATAATTTGAATGATGATCTTTATGCTTAATTATGTAATTGAAGTTTAATTTGAGGTGTTAGAATGGTTAAAGGATGCTAAAGATGTGAATTATGAAATATGCCAAGAATTTTAGTCTTTGGCTGTGAGTTTGGAAATTCACCAAATATTTCATAAAAATGATTAGAAAGTGAGCCAAATACCATTGTATTCCAGGTTTAGTCTAGTTTCCTTTAAAACAAACGGTGACTGATTCCGATTGGTATATCAAAAGATATGAATTTTTAAGTGACGAAAGGTCAAAAAACTGAGTAGCAGTCTACTCCGAAATTCAGCACTGGACTTCGACTTTGAAAGTTCTTCATAAACCGTATGAGTTAAATTTAGGCTATTAGTTTATATGGTTGAACAACTTATCGAATCTAGTTTATGTCAGAACAAACAGAATCAAATTCTGAGTTGTAGATTATTTTATATAAATATTTCTTTAAAGGTAGCTCAGACTGACAGATTATAAAATGAGTACCTTATTGGTGTTATTAATTTGCGCCTGTAAGGGATGAATGTAAAGCATTCAAGTAAAAACGAGAAATAGGAAATTCAATAGATAAAGCAATGACCAAGCTTGAAGTTCTCTTAATAAACACATTTTAGTTTGTGATAAGAAGTGTCAAGGTGAGTGCATTTATATGTTTTAAAAGTATTTAGGAAGACTTACAATAAGTTGACCTATATGATTTTACCAAATTGGTAATATTGATTTTATGTGAAATATAATATTTTAACATACAAAAAGAGATGGTTTTGTACATGATAGGTTGTGAATTGCCTTATTATGTTTTGTTTACGATGATTTTATTATCATATATTGATGATTGTTACAAAATGATTTATGGTATAATGGAGTATGAACTGCTCCATTATTTTGATTTATCGATAATGAGCTATTTATCATTTACATAATGATATATTGCAAAGGTAATGATATTGTTTTATTACCCAAGAATACCATTGAGAGTTACAGTATAGTGGCATGCCATAAAGTCTAGCAGCTGCACCCGGCACTTTATGTGTCTATCGTTTACCGGCACTTTATGTGTCTATCTTTTATCGACACTCTATGTGTCTATTGAATATCGGCACTTTATGTGTCTATTGATTATTGACCTTTATGGTCTATTGATTATTTGTCTTTATGGCCTAATAGTCTGGGACTACATAACTCGTATACTTAGTTTCTCTCTACATGAAATTCTTGGGCTAATGGTATAAAGAACTTTTATAGAATGAATTTTTATATGATTCATCCTTGCTTTAAAGCAATATTTGATTTGAAAAAGGGTTTGAATAAGAATTGTCTATACTATGTTTTGCTTTAAAGCAATATCGATTTGAAATGGAATTGTCTATAATATGTTTTTAAAATTAATTTTTATTGCATTTATTATTACATTATAATGCCTCACTAAGTTCGTACTTAGCGTGTGTTTTCCTGTGCACACATAGGTGGTTCGAGACATTGAGTGTAAATAAGGCGTTGCATCAAATTCAGAAATTTTTATCAAGGTACAATAGTGATGACATCCCACTTGAGATTTTTAATTTATTTAGTGGCATGTATAAACGTGATAAATTTGTCTATTTTGGTTTAGAGTCTGTTATTTATCAAACAGTTAATTTATTTTCGTAAAGTAAAGGAGCTCCGATTTTGTGTACAAGTTAATTTTAAATATTTTCAAAAGTTTTAAATTTATAGATTTTTTTAATAAAAGTCATGTTATTGTTCTGTGACATCTCTGAATCATATTCGCTATTCGAATACGAGAATGGGGTGTTACATTTATTGGTATAAGAGCTACAGGTTTAGCCGGTTCTGGATCCAAACCGAGCTTGCTATAAGTCAGTAAGTGTATACATGCCACTAGGATGTCATTATTACTGTATTGATGTTTGAGTGGCTTGATGCAACTACTTATTGAATTGATTGAAAAAAAAAGTTATAGAGGTCCGAAGTTGAGAGATCGCATGAGCGATGGAACAGTTGGGTAAAAAGAAATGAGGCCCATAAAAATAGTAAAAAGGTTAATTATTAACTACTTTCCGCTCAATATGATGTTAATGTGCTGGTATAGTTGGAAATGCCTAGCTAAACCAAGGTTTATTATTTCGAACCTTGGACATGATTTTAAATGAAATTCAACCCCAAGTTCCTTAGACTTTTATTGCTAGAGAGTTGGAAAGTCTTGAAGTGTGAGACTTCAGGTGGGGTATTGATGGAAGACCAATGTCGATAGACTAATGGTTTGATATATATATATATATATATATATATATATATATATATAAAAGAAAGATGCAAAAAGGGATTCATTGTGATGATAAGGGAAAGCTTGATGTGATAGTAACTTATCTCTTGGTATTTAGCACAAGAGTAAGTTAAATTTGTAAGAATTACTCGATAGTAATTTAAAGAAATCGAATTTTAGTAAGCTTAACGGAGTTGTTTCTTTATGAATTTTTGCTTGAAACGAATAATTCTGAAAGGAACTAGAAAGTTAAGAGATTATAATGATGAGGGAAAAATTAGATTTTTCTGATCAATGTTATTCAACAGTATTTTTTAGGAAACTGTTATCACAAGGACGTAAGACTTTCTAGCTTATGTTGTGAACATACAAGTGTTCAAAGGTGAACTTGGAAAGTATTCCAACTACCAATGAATATCAGGATGAGTTCCCTCAGGAACTGCCAGGGTTACCATCTAATTGTGAAGTGAAATTCAGGACTTAGTTTTTCTCTGGAACTAAACTTATATCAATGGTACTATACAAAATGGCTCTTATAGAGAAAAGAGAGTTAAAGGTTCAGTTAGGTGAATTGTAACACTCAAAAAATACCCCTAATTCAAAAACCCTAATTTTGAAATCCGTAAATTCAAATCCCTAGAAATTAGGAATTTAAGTATGAAACCCTAATTAAGAAATTTGGGAATTAATTTTGAAATACGCACTTTCCCCTCTCCCTCTCTCGATTTATATTCGAAACATATCTTCTTTTTCTTTTTTTATTTATTTAATTCGATCAAACCCAGTTGAGTCTCTGACACCGCTCAATTCAACTATGTCTTCGGTTGATTTGAAGATCAACTATTCGAATCAGATAAGTATCCATTAAATTTCGTTAGATTAGTATATAGGAATAATTCTTTGATCATAGTGATAATAGTAATAGTGTTATCGTAGGATTATTCTCATAGGTACCAATACAGCTGGACCTTGTACTTTTGATTATGAGAGACTCGTCATTCTGTAGGTTGAGTTTGCTTCGACTAAGGTGTGTTTTCTTACGGTGCTATAAATAAATTATTTTTATATGGTTTTATGTCTTGCTTGATTATGATCTGCATTATGGCTTATATGGTTGACATCATATGCATACGATTTTAGAATGTGTTTTTAATTATGATTTATGAAATATTTGATTTACGAAACATCAGAATTTATGAAAACCTGGATTTATGGATTATGATTTATGGATTTATGAATATATAAAGTATGTTTATGGAATATCGGATTTATGGAACTTTGTTGTGAAATTTGAGTTTTAAACATCATATATTTATGAGCATGGGTTGGGATTTGTTCGGGGAAGTTCAGTGGTTTCACCCTTCGGGCTGAATTCTACTTCGGATTGGCGGTTGTAGTGAGGAGTTCTGGGGAACTTTCTTTTTCTCTTGGCGGTTGTAGTTGGGTGCATTGCATTGCGCTTGTGATTTATGTGTTACAGTTTAAAGGATTTTAATTAAATAATACTATGCTTTTACGACTATGGTTTTCCTTGCACTTTAGAGACACACTAAGCTCTTTAGCTTACTCCTCCATAGTTTTCTCTTACAGATATCTTTGGACTTTAGGCGACGTGGTACTTGAAGGATCTCACATTTTATCCGGTTATTTTAATATTCAATACGAAACTATTTTTAGTTATGCAGATTATTATTTTGAGACATTGATGTAATTTCATACTTTGAGACTAATTATGTTTTGGGATTATTTTTGGCATTCATTTTTTGTGATTTTATTTTAGAGATTTTATTTAAATATTTGAATATTAATTATGATTTTTTATTTTATTATTATGAGATATTTACTAAATTATAGTTACATATATATATTCTTTCTAAATTAAAGTATAATTTTAAAATTTGTTTTCTTAAGGGAAAAGTTTTCAAACGTGACTTACTAGATTCAACCTATTTCTTCTGGGCCGAGTTTAGGGGGTTACATAAATTATTGGATTTAGGTTTTATATGACTTAATATATTATCTTGGGGAGTTACAATATTGTTTGTGAAAAAGAAAAATGGTTCGATGAGATTATGTATTGATTATCGTCAATTACATAAAGTGGTAGTAATGAATAGACATTCACTGTTGCAGATTGATGAACCCTTCAATCAATTGAATGGAGCAGAAGTGTTCTCCAAAAATTGATCTTCGATCGAGGTATATCAATTGAATGTCAAGAAAGAGAATATTCCTAAATCTGTTTTCAAGACATAGTTTGGGCACTATGAGTTCATAGTGGTTCTTTTAGGCCATGCTAATGCCCCATCAACATTTATGGATTTAATGAATAGAGTATTCTAATCGTATTTGGATCGGTTTTCTGTAGTATACATTGATAATAATTTGAGTACCCAAATACTAGGGAAGATTATGATGTATAGTTTCGAGTAGTACTATGGATTTTATAAGAAAAGAAATTGTATGCCAATCTGTTCAAGTATGGATTCTAGATATTTGAGGTTGTTTAAATGTGAATTTTGGATATTTGAAGTTGCATTTTTAAGCTATATTGTCGAGACCAATGGAATTTGATTGGATTAAAAAAATAAAATTCTAACAGAAGCTCCAGTGTTAGTATAGAGAGACTTTACACTCTGCAGTGATGTTTCCCATAATAGGTTGGGATGTGTATCAATGTAATAAGGCTAAAATAGTAGTCGATGTATTTAGCCGAAAGTCTTTCTTTGCCTTATAAGCATTAAATGTCCAATTATCTTTGGAAAAGAATAGTGCGTTGATTACACAGCTTTATCTCAAGTCTGCAATTGACAAATCGGATCAAAGATTTATAGATGAAAGATAAGAAATGCTTGGAAAGAATTCAGTAAAGTGAAAAGGGGAAATTAAAGACTTTGATGTTAATTCTAAAGGATGTTCATATTATTAAGGGATAATTTATATCCCTGATGATAATGAGTTAAAAAGAAACTAAAAGGTGATTGAATCTGATTCAGTTTAGGATCTGGAGAATAAAGTAAGAATGGTTCGAAACAATCTTAGAATTGCTTTAGAATGATGGAAATTATATGTTGATCTTGAAAGAAAATATATTTAATATGAAGTTAAGGATAAAGTATTCCTTAAAAGTTTCACTTTGGAAGAAGGTGTTATGTTTCAGACCAAAAGTAAAGCTTAGCCTAAGATTCATTGACCTATATTAGGTTCTGAAGAAAAATAAAATCCATGATGTCTTTCATATGTCGATGCTTTTGAAGTGTCGATTTGATTCTTCACATATCATAATACCAGAAAAGGGTTGAGATTCAATTAAATTTGACTTATGAAGAGGAACGAAAAAAGATCATGGCTTATGGAGTCAAAGAATTGAGAAATATTCATGAAAGAATCACAAAGTGGTAGAAGCCATATTGAAGAATGATTAGAGAATTAGCATGTATGTGCTAAAATTTGAGGACGAATTTTTTAAGTGGGGGAGAATTGTAATACCTCAAAATTTTGGCTAGTGACCAAAATGAAAGCTTGGTGGCTAAAGTATAAACTTAGGAAAAGTTTAGGGACTAAATTGTAATTTTTTAAATTTATGTATTTTAGTCCCATAAATGAATAGTTTACCCACAAGAATGACGTTTTCATGTTACTCAGATTTTTGATACAGAATTTGTGTTAAAAGCTATAAAGAGTTAAATTCGAGAAAAATTCTAATAATCAGATCAAATCGAATATTTGAGGATAAATAAGTCAATTCACATGTCTAGATATTTTCTTATGTGTTGGAATAATATGAACCCTTGAATTTAAAGAAATTTCCATGTTTAATCTCAACTGTTAGATCTTTGAGGACAAAATTGGAATTTTGATTTGTTTCAAGGGTAAACTTGTCAACTACTAATGGAAGACTAAATCTTGGTCATTAGATAATAGATTTTGACAATTAGAAAGCTTTGGAGCATTGGATATCAAGGGTAAAATAGTCATTTGGGTATTAAGAAGATTTTTATTTATTAAATAAGGTTAAATAATGCCATTTGGCATGGAAATAAAGAAAGAAAAGAGTAGAATTTTGGTTCATCTTTCTTACATTTACGTGAGGTTTAGAGAAGGGAGAAAAAAAATTCAAGTTCAAATTTCAAGCATTTAGAGTTGGATTCAAGGTTAGTTCATGAGATACAAAATTGTTCTCCATTAAATTCTCTTCATTTGATATAATTTTTACATGGTTTTCTTGCTTTTAAGTTGAAGTTGATGATTAAGATTTATGAAGAACATGTTGAAATTTTATGTTTTAAGGTTCAGTCATGTTAGAAATGTTGTTGTGATGTTGTTTCTATGCTTAAAGTGATGAAAATCTTATAGTATATGGTATAGAGACTATTCGGCTATATAGAGAAATTGAGGAGGAAATATTGTAAAAATTATTTTAGAGATGGAAATAATTTGAATGATGTTCTTTATGCTTGATTATGTAATTGAAGGTTAATTTGAGGTGTTAGAATGGTTAAATGCTAAAGATGCGGATTATGAAATCTGCCCAGAATTTTAGTCTTTGGCAGTGAATTTGGAAATTCACCAAAAATTCCGTAAAAATGGAGTATGTTTTTATTAACATATTCTTATCAGCGATATTCTGACCACATAACTTCAATTGTGAAGCAATTTAAATCATATCTGAGTTATATTCACTAACTGAATAGTGATTTATCATGTTTGTATTCACTGCAACAAATCCAATAATCGTATGAAATAAACATCATGCTTGCATTCACTTCAGGGAATGCCTCCCATAAAATTTTTTGTAACATGAACTTAGGAGAAGTCTATATTCAATTTTTTTATGCAGAAAAATTATTACTTTCGAGCAAATATAGACTTTATAGCAATCTTCTTCTAGATCTGAAATCATCATGATTTATCGCACTTTAAAATCGAATTTTAAAGAATGAAAATAAATGTAGAGTTTATGTTAAACTTATATTCGATTTTGATATTGTAAAACAAATGACAAAAGAAGGGAGATGGGTGAGTTCAGACAGCAGCGGTTCCAGGTAACGGGAAGGCAAAAGGAGACTCAACATCCGGGCCGGAGACAACCGGTAACGTTATTGTCAAAAATATTCCACCGTTGTTGCACTGGAGTGGTTTGAGACAGGGTTTTGGAAGACATGGAGACTTGATAGACCAGTTTATTGCAAACAAGGTAAGATTTGGTTTTGTTAGATTTTCTAATAGAGTAGATGCAAGCAGAGCTACTGAGAGATTAAATGGTTTGGATTATATGGTTATCGAATCAGCGTGGATTGGGCGAGATATAGAACGCGATCATCCTATTGGAAAAAAGTTAGCAAAGACAAAGATGGTGCGACAGAAAAGCTAGAATCTGTTTCAGGGAAACAAAGATCGACAGAAGATCAACGGAAGAAGGAATCGACTTCGAGAGCCTGTGAAGGGAAGGAACTGGGAGAGTCCAGTGGGCTCAAGGACAAAAAGCGGCTGCGAATCCAAGGTTACGTTGAAGATGAAGCATTTTGGCGACTGGAGAAGTGTCTCATTGGCACTACGAACTCGTACTGTAGCACGAAACGAGTACAGGAGAAGCTTCATGACTTAGCTTAGAAGAGATACTTGTTAAAAAATTGGGGGGATGACGCTTTCTAATCGAAATTATTTAAAAATAATTTTAAACTCAGTCGAATTTTTTCAAAATAAGTATGATATTTTTGTACTTAAAAAATAATGTTTTCAAGCTTTATTAAGGTAAAATGAATCGATCTCTTTTTGGACAGTAAGCTCTTACTTTTTGGCTCCAGCCAACTAGTGCAAAAGGATTGAGCCCTTCAGAAAATCATCTATCCTTTTAGTTATAAAAGCTAGTCGAGCCCTTTAATTGTAAAAGCTAAAATTATTTGTAAGTAACAACTATTTTGTATCCTCAATGGCTATAACTCATTCCAATGACCATAAATGACTAAAAACTCATTTCACACTATATAAATGCCACAAGAAAATTTGAAGAAGATTACTACACATATTCCAACTTAAACATTAAGAGAAAAAGTCTTCAATTCTTTATTCCTCCATTTCTCTTATAAATATTTGTAGAGTGTTTCATTGCGTATCTTTTTCTTTCATTTTTTGTGAGCTTCATCTATGTAAACACTTGCCTAGAGAGGTATCTCTTGTTTACACAAAACAAATCTTGTAAAATGGGGTGGTTCTAGTTTAGCTTCAGAAAAACTAGAGTAGTTCTATTTTAGCCATTATAAAAGATAGAGAGTGAAGTTTTTATCCAAGCCTTAAAAAAATATTGTTGTGAAGGTTAAACTTTGTCCTTAAAAGGTTTGATTCAAGATAGTGAATTATGAAAATCTTTGGTGGTGGAAAACTAACGTAGTGAATGTAGATTTTCGTTGAAAAAGTCGAACCACTCTAAATTTGTTGTGTAAAACTCTTAACGTATACTCGTAGACCGAATATACATTAAAGATGTTACGAAATCATTGGAAGAAATCTTGACTTGTAAAAAAAATTTTATACCAAAATTATTTTGTAGTTTAACCCTTTCTCGGTTTTAAATTTAAAACTATGTCGTTTAGGTGCAACTAGTTTTTTTGCCCTAGATTGGTTTACAAAATTTATAATTGAATCATTGAAATAAAAATATAATTCAGGGTGAAAACTACGTAAGCTGTCTAGACCCTTTCTTGATTTTAAATTTTTTATGCGATTAGGGCTAATTAATATTTTAACCATACCAAAGATTTTGCTATTGTTAACAATTCGTATTTCTAAATTTATCCATCCATAAAAGCATATAATTACGTTGTAAACTTATTTGTAGACAGTTCAACTTTAAAATACGTACATGCCCACTAGTCTATCAAATTATGGTAAAGACGTACTTACTGAACTTAATGTAGTAACTTGATTTTTCGCAAGTTTATGCTCCTCCTCGATAGACGATTTCCAGTAAACCTACGTGTGATATATGTCACGGGCCGTCAGCCGAGGCCTGAGTCATTGGCACCACGGGGTGCACACCAGGGTTCCCAAGAGGTTCAGATAGAGATCTTGGGCCCAAAGAGACCACCAGACCTAGCCCGATTCGTGGAGGATTCAAGAGGGTAATTCGGTCAAAGCATCATCTATTTATTTGAAATATAATATGTAGATAATGTTTGTGATAATTAGAGATTTGAAATTGAGATTTGATTAGATAAGATCAATCTCTACCGTCGATGTAAATTTGTATAGATCGTCGGATTAGGGGGAACTCAACTATAAATAGAGACATTCCCCTCCTCATTTGAGGTATCCAAGTTTCCAAGGAATAAAGGCATTTACTCTAAATCCTCTGACTGTTCTGAGTGTTCTTTTCTTTGTTCTTGAGCTTTCTTTCGAAGTTTTTCTTCGCTCATATCTTTTGATCCGATTCCGCGTATAACGCTTTGCGTTTGTCGGTGCTTGGGAAGTTTGATCTTCCGAGAGGGTTGAAAAGGCTTACTTAGGCGTTTGTCTTGAGTCACATCGCCTAAGGCCGCACAGTGGGCTGGTTGGAACTCTAGCCACGTGACAGATGGTATCAGAGCCTTGCTCGAGCGACGTGAGCTAGTTCGAGGCACGAAGCATCGAGTAGAGATGGCACCAAAGAAGGGAGGGAATGCTGCAGTAAGCCAGAAGGGTGTGGAGACCCAAGCGGACAAAGGAAGTCGAGCAAACTCAAGGGACAAGTTGTCGGCACTCGAGGAGAGGGTCACCAGGCTTGAGGGATCTATGAAGGATTCTGTGGAGCGACTCGACGTGGTGGATACAAAGCTCGAGGAGTTGGATGACCATGGTGATCAGTCAGAGGGAAAGAGAGATGCTCTCGAAGCCATGTTGGAGGCATTGAGGGTGGAAATGGTGGATCTGAAGGCAGAAGTGATGGTTTATCAGGCTGCCATGTGGAACGGTGTGTTAACCACGACGACACCTAGACCGATGAAGGACACTCCGAAGCCAAGAGAGTTCAAGAGGAACAGGTCGGCGAAAGATGTTGAGAACTTCATTTGGTGCATGGAGCGGTACTTCCGGGCAATGAGCATCATAGACGATGCCGAGAAGGTAAATACTGCTGTTGTTTACTTGACTGACGTTGCTTTGTTATGGTGGCGACGTAGGTTCCTTGATGAGAATAGTGGAGGCACGGGCGTTGGAACATAGGAGGAGTTCCAAGTGGAGTTTAAGCAGCAGTTTTGCCCGAGTAACACGGAGAAAGAAGCCAGGACCAAGTTTAGGAGGCTTCGACACGATGGATCCATTGCGGATTACATCCAGGAGTTTAGTGAGCTACAACTCCTTATCCCCGGCTTGTGTGAGAAGGATGCGCTTTTCACGTTTATGGATGGATTGAAGCCATGGGCCAGGACCGAGAGCGGAGGGATGTGCAGGAACTTTCCAAAGCCCTAGCCATTGCGGAGTCCTTGACCGATTATAGTGCTTACAAGTCCATGGAGTCCAAGTCTTCCAAGCCCTATGGCAAGGGTATTGGTGGGAGAGACGAGGATGTGTCCGGAGATAGTAGCGATGATGGCAAGGAGAGGCCATCGACCAAGCCAGACCGGTATGCGAAACTAGATGATCGGAAGGATCGAGGATCCATAAGGTGCTACCATTGTGATGGTCCACACGTAGTGAAAGACTGTCCCAAGAAGAGGAGCGCCTCGATGCCATTGTCCAGGAGGACGACGAGTCAGATGGAGAACCCGGTAGAGTTGGTGCAATCACTAGCATCAAAGGAGGGAAGCCGAGGGGGAAAAAGTACATCGAAAGTGTTACCGATGTAAGGGGCCGCATTTAGCGCGAGAATTCCCTGATCGAGTTAAGAAGTCCAAGGAGGACGAGCCCGAGAGTGACGAGGCTGCGAAGCTTGGCTCGATGATATTAGATTCTGTCAAGGCGAGGAAGGGCCAGAAGCATAATGGGTTGATGTTTGTCGACATCAACGTGGCGGGACGATCGAGGAGTACTTTGGTGGACACCGGGGCAAGCGATTTGTTCATGTCCAGGAAGGCTGCCGAGAAGCTTGGTCTTAAAGTTGTGGATTCAACCGGTAAGATCAAGGTAGTGAATTCAAGGGAAGTTCTAGTTGTGGGAACAGTGCGGAAGATTGAGTTGCAGATTGGGGATTGGAAGGCCAAGGAGAATTTCGAGGTAATCGAGCTAGATGACTTTGATTTTATTTTGGGACTAAACTTCCTTGACCGTATTGAAGCTCTCATCATTCCATTTGCCAACGTCGTGTGCATCTTGGATCCGAGACAACGGTGCGTTGTGCCTGTGTACCGAGACAATGGGCGAGGAACCAAGAAGCTGACAACCATTCAGCATGTCGAAGATGCTCCAAGCCAAAGAGGCATCGAGTTGGAGGCGACAGTTGGGGACACTACCTTGGATGGGCGAGAGTTGCCCGTGGCAGGTGGCATGAAGGCCGTCGAGGAGCCATCCACGAGTGAGGTGGCCGAGGCATTGAACTTCAATGGGAGAGAAGTGTCGATGGGATTTGCATTGCCGAGGAGCAATGGGGCATCAAACTTCAGGGAAGAAGGATTGATGTGTAGAGTAAATGCCGGGAAAATGAGTGAGGTACGTCTTGAGCACTGTGATAGTGTTTTACAGTTTGATTTGCCGAATTTGTTGGGTGTAGGGCGCAGAAAACCTAACCCATCAGAGGGAGTTGCCAAGACTTGGTGCGGGCCGAAGCAACCGTTCAGAGTTCTGAAGGTTCGTTCGGTGTTCAACGTGAAGGCATCCAAGTTTGTGCACAAAGATCGGGAGAGTCCAGATCGGGGCAAGTCAGAACTGGTAGGAAAGAGTTCCTATGATCAAGATGTACCTGGGACGGGAAATTTTGCATGGTGGTGCGAGCCAAGGCGAGCAGTCCTTATGGGGGGACATCCGAATCAGAGTCCGGTGCTCTTTATGGGGAGAGCAGTCCTTATGGGGGGACAATCAAGCCAGATTCTGAGTTGGGAGCAAGCCAAGGCATGCGGAAAGAAGCTCCAGGATCGATCTCAACTTTGTTCGAGAGGCGCGATGAGGGCGTCGCCAAGTTTGGTGGGGGAGATTATCAAGGGCCGTCAGCCGAGGCCCGAGTCATTGGCACCACGGGGTGCACACCAGGGTTCCCAAGAGGTTCAAATAGAGATCTTGGGCCCAAAGAGACCACCAGACCTAGCCCGATCCGTGGAGGATTCAAGAGGGTAATTTGGTCAAAGCATCATCTATTTATTTGAAATATAATATGTAGATAATGTTTGTGATAATTAGAGATTTGAAATTGAGATTTGATTAGATAAGATCAATCTCGACCGTTGATGTAAATTTGTATAGACCGTCGGATTAGGGGGAACTCAACTATAAATAGAGGCCTTCCCCTCCTCATTTGATGTATCCAAGTTTCCAAGGAATAAAGGCATTTACTCTAAATCCTCTGAGTGTTCTTTTCTTTGTTCTTGAGCGTTCTTTCGAAGTTCTTCTTCGCTCATCTCTTTTGATCCGATTCCGCATAGAACGCTTTGCGTTTGTCGGTGCTTGGGAAGTTTGATCTTCCGAGAGGGTTGAAAAGGCTTACTTAGGCGTTTGTCTTGAGTCACATCGCCTAAGGCCGCACGGTGGGCTGGTTGGAACTCTAGCCACGTGACATATAAGACATGCTAAGTACGAACATAGTGAGGCAGTTAAACTTATTTATTTTAAAAACATGAAATAAGGTAATACAGTATGTCATATATATAAAAGTGCATTTCATTTTCTCTATAACATGACAAGTATATCACAATGTATATATGTCATGTATCATAACTATCATATAAATCATGTTATTAGTGCATAATATATTCTCTATCATGGACATGCTTTCATCATATAATCATTATCATATACTCTATCATGGTCATACTTTCATTATGCAATCATTTCCATATCATGTGCTCTATCATAGTCATGCTTTCTTTACGCCATCATTTGCATAACATGTATTCTATCATGGTCATGTTTTCATTATCCCATCATTTGCATAACATGTATTCTATCATGTATGTCGTGTGCTTCTCGGTCATGTAACATGTAACTTCTCATTCATGTATCATGTAATCATGTGACATATGTAGAAAGTAACATGCAACATCTAAATCATGTATCATGTAACCTCTGTATCATATATCATGTAACATCTTGTTATTATTATCATTTGTCTGGCTAGAGGCCCATGGAAACCCCGTAGCCTATCTGCACTATAGTGCCTTGTAGAGTACGTACTCGAGAGGACGCTCTTTGCTCCTCATATAAGGACGTTCTTTGCTCCTTATATAAATACATCGTTAGTGCATTTTTCACCATGGACTTGGACCCCCAGGGTGTATCTTGTTTCATTTTAATTTTGTCATTATCCATATTTCATGTATGCATAATGCATCATCATTTATGCAAACAATAATTTGTACCTGGTATTCCATCAAGCTTGCCATATCGAGCAATGAATCATATCATGTATTATAGAGAAATGCAATGCCATTTTCAATGTAATGCAAACATTTAGAAATGCACTCACCTAGGCCATGTAATAGTATGCCTCACTAGATTCTACTCGATCATTTCCTTTATAGTATCTTGAATCCTCTTTGATTCGTATCCAAACTGAAAATCGAGTTTCAGGGCTTGAATCGAGCTTGAAAAATTTTCTCCCTTTTTTTCCCTTAGTTCGAAATATTTCAAGAAAGGTGAACAATTTGGTTCATTTTTTACTTATTTAAATCCACATGTTAAAATTAAATGATTTTAAAATTCATTTAATTAGTAAAATTACTAATTTGCATTTTTTAATCCAATGGCCAAGACTTAATCTTATCAAAAATCAATGGCCATGATTTGATCCAAGTGTAATTCACCTTCCAAAATTGCCCTTAATATTTCAAATTGCCATCCTTGTCAAATGACCAATTTGCGCTCCAACTAGTCTTTATTTACTAGTTTGCCATTCTTGTAAAAAGTCAACTAAATCTAGTTGGAATCCAGCCAACAATAATAAAATATTCATAAAATAATATTTTATGACTTTTCCATGGCTTTTGAATCCGATTCTGAAATTCCAGTTCGATCTGATTTCCCGATATTCATAAAATACTTTTATTGCGATTTTACCCTTTTCAAGCTATTGGATTTATTCCGAAAATTCTATATTTCCATGTTTGGGAAATAAACTCTGTCATCCCATAAAAACTTCCTTTTCCAAGGACTTAGACTGAGTTTTCCTAACTTAGTCTATTATTCCGATAATTATCGAAAATCTTCATAGAATAAAAATTCTCTTAGAATTCCTTTATCAATAATCCATACGAATTTTCTCTACTCTTACCGAGTCCAAAATATCGATTAGAAACACTTTTATAGGACATTCCCAGAGGTCACTCATCCTAATATTTCCCTGGCCTGAGCACGCTTAACAATTTTATTCGATCCAAATTCAGTACCTTTTATTGCATCTTAATTCTTAAAACCGATATCAAGGTATTTATTTTGATCTGATTCACTCTTATACTGAAAAAAAATTACTTATTGGGGAAATTTACACTAGGAAAATTTACATTTTAGTCCCCAAACTTTTCCAAAGTTTATACTTTAACCCCAAAACTTTCAAAAATTACATTTTGGTCAATGGCCAAAATTTAGGGTATTACAATTCTCCCCCTTAAGAAAACTCGTCCTCGAATTTTCAATGCATACATGTTCCAAACATTTACGGATATTACTTCCTTATTTTCTTCTCAGCCTTCCAATTGGCTTCTTTGACCTTGTGATTTTTTCCTCGAAACTTCAATCAATGATTTTTTCTTTATTCCTTAATTCTTTAATCACTTAAACCAATATTTCTATTAACCCCTATTCATGTATCAAATTTAATTACATCTTAATTTATTCAGGAGTGATGACATGTAAATATTCAGCCAATGCCCCCAAAACATAAGTACATATACTATAGACTTTTGCTCACTTCTAGAGATAAGACCCATTAATATACTCTTGGTCCAACTCTTTCACGATTCCTTGAGGTATAACAGTTCTGGAACCAAGTTTTTCCCTTTTTGACCTATCCAAATCATCCTCCCTCGAATTGATACTTTTCTTTATTTTCTCTTCTTTTAGCTTTAACTGATAACATCTTGTCCAAAGATCAACTTTCTTTTTACATCTTACTTCTACATTTCATATAGATAGCCAATGTTTCTTAAAATTGGCTTTAGAATTCTCAGATTACGGGCTTTATTTTCAGCTTTACTAACAGATAGTTCTTAAAAATTCTTATAATTCTTATGCTATGCTTCAAATCATTTATTAGCAGTCATACTATAATTCTCCAAATAAAATTATTCCTTTTCATACCGGCTTAACCTACTGATCTCACACTTTTTATCATAAACAATGTGAGTACTTTATCAAAGCTCAGAAATCAGTGTAATCATTTCTTTATGAACTAATCACTTACTCTAATTTCTAACACCTTTCTAGGAAGTTTTCCAAACTACTTCCACTGTATCAATTTTACTTCTTCTATAGGAGTTTTATCATCCTTCATCTTCAAATAAACAATCATAACTTCTTTTTTTGTTCTGACATTTAAGGCTCCCAACAATTTTAAACATTTAAACAACCAATGTTTTATTATATATAGATGCTGAAGGTTACAACCTCCTTGGTACTTCTTGTTCATGTACTTGAGCTCCTTACTGCACCAGTAGCTCAATCAAGAAAGAACCGGAACAAATTCATACTTCATTTCATTATTACTGTTACGGGTATCCTTATAATTCTTGTGATCCGAGACTCTTATTCTTGTCTATAAACACTTCTAGGGAAATTTCTATTAGTCAGAACAATCCTCAACTAAACACACTTCCTTTTACTTCATTAAAGAATTAATTTTTTTAAATTAAACGTTTCTTCTTATAATCACTTCTACCTTGTGCACAGATAACCAACTTATCTCAATTACATTTCAGATTCCTGAGATGATACCTTCATAATACCTTTGTGATCAGTGTAACTAGGACACTTATTACCATTCCAATGGAATACCTTTTTACGATAGTTGAGTAAGTAGCAGAGTAATAATAGATAAATTCTACACAAAACATTTATAATATCCAGCTAATTTCCAAGAAACTCTTAACTTTAAAGACATTTTTCGGTGCCTCCTATTCAAGAATAGATTGTACTTACTTGGAATTCAACTCTTATTCCTTCAGCCGATACTACATGTCTAAGGAAAATTACTTCTGATAACCAAAATGCATATTCAGAAAACTTTACACAAAGCTACTTATCTCTTAATGTTTGTAATACCACTCAAAAATAGTAATCATGTTCAGCTTCTATCTCTAAGTATACCAGAATATTGTCCATGAAGACTACTACTACAAACCGGTCTAAGTAGTATTGTAATACCCTATTCATCAAATCCATGAATACAAGAGGGGCATTTGCATGTCCAAATGGCATTACCAGGAATTTGTAATGTCCATAACGAGCCCTGAATGCTGTCTTTGATACATCTTCTTCTTTGACCTCGAGTTGATAATGACCCGATCAAAAATCTATCTTTGAGAACACTGTTGCACCTTTAAGCTGGTCAAATAGATCTTCAATCCTTGGTAGTGGATACTTGTTCTTAATAGTTACTTTATACAACTACCGGTAATCTATACATAATTGTAAAGAACACTCTTTCTTCTCTACAAATAATACCGGAGTACTCCATGGTGATACAGTCGGTCAAGTGTAATCCCATTCTAACAGTTGTTGCAATTGAGCTTTCTGCTTTCTTAGCTCAATTGACACCCTCCTATATGGTGCTATCGATACCGGTTCATTTCTAAGATATACATCAATCCCAAAATGTACCTCTCTATCCGGAGGTAATCCTAATAACTCATCCGAAAACACATTTGAAATTTTCCCGCAATCGGGATATATTTAATCTTCTTAGGTGACATTTGTATAATCACCACATAAATTAAACACACCTTACATCCATTTACTTAACAACCTCTGAGCTGTTTTCGTAGAAATCACTGACTCTAAACAGCCATTTCTTTCTTTCACATTTACTTCAGAACCATCAAGTTCTTGAAGCACTAACTTTTTTTATACATCACTTCTGCATCATATGCAGATTGCCAATTCATTCCAAGAATAAATTCAAATTTATGAAATAGAAGTTCCATTAAACTCACTCAGAACTTAATTAACAGAATTACTAATGGACGTTCCTTATATATTCTAGTCACCCATACATTATGTCCAAATGGATTACTAAAAGTCACATCACTAGAAATAGTTTCCTTAAGAATCTTTCTTTGTGCCATTATCTTAGTACTAATGTATGAGTGTGTAATATCCCAAATTTTGTCCAGTGACTGAAATGTAAATTTTGAAAGTTTGGGGGCTAAAGTATAAACTTTGAAAAAGTTAGGATTTCTTTAATTATGGGTTTTGGAAAGGAAATTTCTAAGGTTTAAAAGTATCATGGGATGGATAGTGAGCTAAATTGGGTACTTCCAAAGTTTGATTAGAATCCAAGGAAAATTGGAATGGGAATTAAAGATTCAAGTTTAGTGACCAAAAATGATAAACAGACAAAACTTGTGTGGTATAAGACTAAATATGAAAAGTTAAAGGACTAAAGTTGTAATTTTCCAAAAGTTAGGGGTTTTTATTTAATAAATAAATAGATCATTTAAGGGTGTGGATTGAATGTGAAGATTTTGGATTGATCAAATGTTTCTATTATTGGAAAATTACAGTCAAAGTTTAAATGGAATTCGGATACTCAAATTGATCCAAAATTTTTTGAGATTTTCCATATGCTAAAGGAAGGTTATAAAAGTCCGTTACAAGTGTTGGGGATATTTTTAGTTTGATTCAAGATGAATCCTATAATTTAATTTTGAGTAAAGGGTTAAATTATCGGTATACTAGATCGAATGAAAAGTTTTAGAGATTGATCCAAAAGATATGAAAATTCATAAAATACTATTTTATGAATATTTTATTTTAGTTGGTTGGATTCCAACTAGACTTGGTTGAATTTTTACAAGAATGACAAACTAGTAAATAAAGACTATTTGGAGGGCAAATTGGTCATTTGACAATGATGGAAATTTTGAAATATATTGAAATATTAAACGCAATTTTGGAAGGTGAATCACACTTGGACCAAATCATGGCCATTTATTTTTTTATAAGATTAAGTCTTGGCCATTGGATTAAAAGGGCAAATTAGTAATTTCACTAATTAAATGAATTTTAAATTCATTTAATTTTAACATGTGGATTTAAATAAGAAAAAAGATGAATCAAATTGTTCATCTTTCTTGAAATATTTCGAACTAAGGGGAGAAAAAAAGGGAGAAATTTTTTCAAGTTTGATTCAAGCCCCGAAACGCGATTTTCAGGTAATCTTTCGAACTGCAAAGTTGTTCTACTCTTCAAGCTCTATCTTTCGATGTAATTAATTTATGGAATACATGCTTGATTGATGAAAATTTTACATGATAAGGGAATTAGGGTTTATGAACAAAATTGGGGCTTTTGAAATTTTATGATTTCGTGGTTGAATTTAAGTTGGAATCAATCTTATATGATGTTAAAATCATGTTATTGAGTTAGGATTTAAACCTACATATTTTAGTTTGTTTGAATATGATTAGGGTTTATGGATTCAAGTTTAATTTAGGGTTTGTGATGTTGAATTAATGATCTAGTAAGCTTGAATTGTTATTTGAAAGCAAAACCCTAAAGTTATAAGGTAGGGACCATTTTGAAAATTCTGAAGGTTAGAGGACTAATATGCATTTTTATAATTTTGAAGTGTATTTATGTTATTAATGATGTTGGAGATGTGAAATTGATGTTAGAATGTTAAACCGATGTTGAATTGAATTAGTGGTCATTTTGATAATTTGTGAAAGTTAGTGACAATTTCGGCAAGGGAGTTTTGGATGAGGATTAAATCTGAATTTTAGTTGAAATAATAGAATTAAGGTAGTAATGTTGATTTGAGCAATAAATTGCAAAGTTAAGAAGCTTGAATCCTTATCTTTGCATTTTTAGTGACTATTTCAGAAAGAACGAAAAATTAGAGGGAATTATTTTTGAATAATTATTTGATGAAGAAAGTGATACATTAGTGGTTTGAATCAAGTAAGGGGACCAAATTGACAAAATATCAAATTAAGGAGAAATTAGTATAAAGTTTGAAGTTATTTATGGAAGTTGTGTAGGAAAACTGGATTTGCCAGTAAGTTTGAAAATTCACCATAAATTCTACAAAAATGGTTAGATGGTGAATTTTATGCCGATGTAAAGATTTGTTATTCTAGTTTCGTTTCCAACGAACGGAAACTGATTTCGAGTTCCGAGTAAAAAGATATGATTTTTTAAGTGGTGAAAGGTCAGAAAACAGTATGGCAGTCTGTTCCGAAATTAGCACTGAAAATTGACTTTGAAAATTTATCATAAATCGTACGAGTTGAATTTGGGCTATTAATATATATGGATGAAAATATTATTGAATCTAGTTTCTTTCAAAACAACGGAATCGAATTCTGAGTTTTAGATCATTTTATAGAAATAAATCTTCAAAGGTAGTGCAAGCTGCCAGAAAATGGAAATTGAGACAATTTGTGTCTAATGTTGGTTAGCAAGCTTGGAGGAATTATTTGAAGATCAAAATGGTCATTAGGAACCAAAATTGAGTTTGTGAACAATATAAGGAAGGAAAGAAATTTATGGAAAATTTTCAATGTCAAATTTCAGTGCTGATTTAGATCAATTAAGTTATTTAATCATTCAACATAAATTTTTTTTCCATAAATTAAGTTATCTAAAATCAATTGTCAAATGATAGTGGTGATACATGATAATGATGATACATGAATCACATGATAGTTGTGATACGTGATAATGATGATACATGAATCACATGATAGTGATGATACATGATATTGATGATACATGATAGAAATGTTATTGATATATGATAGAAATGTTACATGATAGAATACATGTTATGTAAATGATGGAATTAAGAAAGCATGACCATGATATAGCACATGATATGTAAATGATTACACGATGAAAGCATGTCCATGATAGAGAATATCTTATGCAATAATAATATGATTTATATGATAGTTATGATACATGACATATATACATTGTGATATACTTGCCATGTTATAAAGAAAACGAAATGCACTTTTATATATGGTATATTGTATTACATTATTTCATGTTTTTAAAATAAATAAGTTTGACTGCTTCACTAAGTTCGTACTTAGCGTGTGTCTTATGTCACACATAGGTTTCCTGGGAATCATCTATCGAGGAAGAGCAGAAACTTGGGAAAAATCAAGTTACTACAATAAGTTTAGTAAGTACGTCTTTACCATAATTTGATAGACTAGTAGGCATGTAAATATTTTAAAGTGGAACTGTTTACGGCATAAGTTTACAACGTAATTATATGCTTTTATGGATGGATAAGTTTAAAAATATGATTTATTAACAATAGCAAAATCTTTGGTATGGTTAAAATGTTGTTTAGCCCTGATCGCGTAAAAAATTTAAAATCAAGAAAAGGTATAGGTAGCTTACGTAGTTTTCACCCTGAATTTTATTGTTTTAATAGTTCAATTATAAATTTTGTAAACCAATTCAGGGTCAAAACTAGCTGCACCTAGACGACATAGTTTTAAATTTAAAACCGAGAAAGGGTTAAACTACAAACTAAATTATGGTATAAAAAAATTTCAAGTCAAGATTTCTTCAAATGATTTCGTAACATCTTTAATGTATATTTAGTCTACGAGTATACGTTAAGGGTGTTACATTTATTGGTATCAGAGCTACAGGTTTAGCCGATTCTGGAGGCTAAACCAAGTTTAATATGATTTGATGTTAAATACATGCCCCTAGGGTGTCATGTTACTGATGTACTGTTGTGTAACTTGATTATGCTCCTTAATAACATGAATAAGTTACAGTAGAAATAAGTAATGTCAAGTATTGTTGGACTGTGTTAAACATCTGACATTTGAGACCAAAAGGAGGTCCAAAGTAGAAGTAATGAAATACAAAATGTTCCATCTCTAGCTCTTACCTCAGTAGAGCCACTTGTATAGCAGAGAACTCTAGCACAAAAATATGAAACCATAGTATGAGCTTTAAAGGTTGTGGTTAATAGAATTAAGACCCTTGTGCCTGCACCAGTAAGGACGTTGACTGTTAAGAAGCTTAAAAGTTGGGCGTTCCTGAATTTAATGGAGAAATTAGTTCGATAATTGCCAATTTGTGGCATAAAGATGTTAAAGTCATGCTATAAAGGAATTACACTGCATAAATACTAAGAAGTTGGAAGAAGTTGTATCCTGCTAAGGGAACACGTTCGTATTTAGTAGTCTAATTCCACAGAGTTAGTACCTATTAAGGAAGTGATTTGGAAATCGTATTTTGGATCGAATAAAAATTGTTAAGCGTGTTCAGCCCAAACTAGCATAATGATGGGTGACTTACTGGGAAGGTTCCATGTTAGTGTTTTTGAATGATAAAAAAAATTCAGCATGAGTCAACAATATTCGTAATAATTATTGTTATAAGATTTTCAAGTAGGGATTGAACCTGATAAAATTCTCAGTTATTATCGGTATATCAGATCGAGTTGATATTTTAAAGATAGTCCCAAAGGTTGTGGAAAATTTATAAAATATTATTTTATGAATATTTTATTATTATTGGTTGGATTCTAACTAGATTTAGTTAGATTCTGATAGAGTGACTATAAAGCAATAAAGCTTAAAGAAAGATTTTTAAGGAAACTATTTCTAGTGATGTGATTTTTAGTAATCCATTTGGACATAGTGTATGGGTGACTAGAATATATAAGAAATGTCCATTAGTAATTCAATGAATTAAGTTTCCAGCATATTTAATGGAAATTCCATTTCATGAATTTGAAGTTAACATTGGAATGAATTGGCTATCTGCATATGATGCAGAAGAGATGTGTAAAAAAAGAAGGTTAGTGCTTAAAAAACCTGATGGCTCTGAAGTAAATGTGAAAAAAGAATTGACTGTTTAGAGTCAGTGATTTCTACGACATCTCAGAGGTTGTTAAATAAATGGATGTAAGGCATGTTTAATTTATGTGGCAATTATACAAAATGTCACCCAAGAAGATTAAAGATATCCCGGTTGTGGGAAAATTTCAAATGTGTTTTTGGATGAGTTATTAGGATTAGCTCCGGATAGAGAGGTACAGCTTGGGATTGATGTATATCTTAGAATTGAACCAGTATCGATAGCACCATATAGGATGGTGTTAATTGAGCTAAGAAAGCTGAAAGATCAATTGCAAGAACTGCTAGACTGGATTACACTTAACCGAGTGTATCACCATGGGGGTCCTCCGGTATTATTTGTAGAAAAAAGGGTTCTCTACAATTATGTATAGATTATCGGTAGTTGAATAAAGTAACCATTAAGAACAAGTATCCACTACCAAGGATTGAAGATCTATTTTATCATCTTAGAGGTGCAACAATGTTCTCAAAGATAGTTCTTCGATCAGGTTATTATCAACTCAAGGTCAAGGAAGAAGATGTATCAAAGACAGCATTCAGGGCTCGTTATGGACATTACGAATACCTGGTAATGCCATTTGAACTTACAAATGCCCCTGCTCTATTCATGAATTTAATGAATATGGTATTCCGATACTACTTAGACCAGTTTGTAGTAGTAGTCTTCATAGACAATATTCTGGTATACTTAAGGATAGAAGCTAAACATGACTATCATTTTTGAGTGGTATTACAAACATTAAGAGATAATTAGCTTTATATAAGGTTTTCTGAATATGAATTTTGGCTATCAGCAGTAATTTTCCTTAGACATGTAGTAACGACTGAAGGAATAAGAGTTAAATTCCAAGGAAGTACAATGTATTCTTGAATAGGAGGCACCGAAAAATGTCTCTAAGGTTCAGAGTTTCTTGGAAATTAGCTGGACATTATAAATGTTTTGTGTACAATTTATCTATTATTACTCTGCTACTTACTCAACTATCGTAAAAAGGTATTCCATTGGAATGGTAAGAAGTGTCCTAGTTACACTGATCACAAAGGTTTAAAGCAATTAATGATGCAAAAAGAATTGAACCTACGGTAACAAAGATAGATTGAGTTTTTAAGAGACTAAAATGTAGTTATAGAGTATCATTTCGAGAAGATTAATGTAGTAGCTTATGCATTAAGCCAGCTCAAAAAACTCATAAAAAGAAGAGAAAAGAAAAGAAGTAAGTTGAAACAAGAGAAACACATGACTATGAAATTAAGTCAAATGGTTGGTTATATTATCAAGAAAAAGTTTACTTTCCTGATGATGGTGACTTGAAGAAAGAAGTTTTGACTAAAGTTTGTCATAGTCCATTGACTATGTACTCTAGAAGTAGGAAAATATATTAAGATCTAAAGACTCGGTATTAGTGGCCAAGAATGAAAAAGGACAATTTCAAAATTTATGACAAAGTGCTTGACATCCTAACAAGTAAAAGCTAAATATCGAGTACCTTCTGGATTGATTCAGCCTATTTCTATTCCCCAATGGAAGTGAGAACGAGTGACAATGGAATTTGTAATAGGATTACCAGTAACAATAGTTATTAGAAAATTATTAAAATGACACCATTTGAAATACTGTATGGAAGAATATGTCGAACTCTTCATTATTGGTTTGAGCCACATGATCGAAATGTTTGGTATAACCAAAAAGTTGGAGAGGTTGATTTGACACGAGAAATAGAGGATAAAGTAATAATTATTTAATATAATCTCAAGGCTGTCGTGGATCGACAAAAAGGCTTATGCAGATAAGAAGAGAAGGATTTTAAGTACGAAGTTGAGGACAAAATGTTTTTAAAGGTTTCACCTTGGAAGAAGGTGTTACGTTTTAGTCAAAAAGGAAAGCTTAGTCCCAGAATTATTGGGCCATACGGGATTCTAAAAGGAGTTGAACTAGTTGTTTATCAACTGGCGTTACTTCTAGATATGAGTAACGATTAGTGAAAATCTTGGCATATGAAGTCAAAGAGTTAAGGAACAAGAAAATTCCACTGGTTAAAGTCTTTTAGAGAAATCATAAAATGGAAGAAGTCACATAGGAAACTGAAAGAAGAATGCAGGAATAATACCCGAAATTGTTTGAAACGGATAAACATTGAAAATTCGAGGAATGATGATTTATATAGGTCAAAAAGGGAAACACTTGGTTCTAGAACTGTTATACCTCAAAGAATCATGAAAGAGTTGGACCAAGAGTATATTAATGGGTATTATTTCTAAAAGTGAGCAAAAGTCTATAGTATATGTACTTATGATTTGGGGGCATTGACTGAATTATTTACATGTCATCACTCCTGAATAAATTGAGATGCAAATAGATTTGATACATGAAGAGGAGTTAGTAGAAATATTGATTTATGGAATTAAAGAATTAGGGAATAAGAAATTTCATTGATTGAAGTTTCGAGGAAAAATCACAAGCTCGAAGAAGCCAATTGGAAGGCTGAAAAGAAAATAGAGAAGTAATATCCGTAAATGTTTGGAACAAGTACACATTGAAATTCGATGACGAATTTTCTTAAGGGGGAGGAATTGTAATATCCCAAATTTTGGCTAGAGACCGAAATGTAAATTTTGAAAGTTTGAGGGCTAAAGTATAAACTTTGAAAAAGTTAGGATTGCTTTAATTATGGGCTTTGGAAAGGAAATTTCTAAGGTTTAAAAGTATCATAAGATGGATAGTGAGCTAAATTGGATACTTCCAAAGTTTGATTAGAATTCGAGGAAAATTGGAATGGGAATTGAAGATTCAATTTTAGTGACCAAAATGATAAACAGACAAAACCTGTGTGGTACAAGACTAAATATGAAAAGTTAAAGGACTAAAGTTGTAATCTTCCAAAATTTAGGGGTTTTTATTTAATAAATAAATATATCATTTAAGGGTGTGGATCAAATGTGAAGATTTTGGATTGATTCGATGTGTCTATTATTGGGAAATTACAATCAAAGTTTAAATGGAATTCGGATACTCGAATTGATCCCAAAAAATTTGAGATTTTTCAAATGATAAAGGAAGGTTATAAAAGTTCGTTACAAGTGTTGGGAATATTTTTAGTTTGATTCAAGATGAATCCTATAATTTAACTCTGAGTAAAGGGTTAAATTATTAGTATACTAGATCGAATGAAAAGTTTTAGAGACTAATCCTAAAGTTATGGAAAATTCATAAAATATTATTTTATGATTTTTTTATTGTAGTTGGTTTGATTCCAACTAGACTTGGTTGATTTTTTACAAGAATGGCAAACTAGTAAATAAATACTAGTTGGAGGGCAAATTGCTCATTTGACAAGGATGGCAATTTTTTAAATATTTTAAAATATTAAGGGAAATTTTGGAAGGTGAATTATACTTGGATCAAATCATGGCCATTGATTTTTGATAAGATTAAGTCTTGGCCATTGGATTAAAAGGGCAAATTAGTAATTTCACTAATTAAATGAATTTTAAATTCGTTTAATTTTAACATGTGGATTTAAATTAGAAAAAGATGAACCAAATTGTTCATCTTTCTTGAAATATTTCTAACTAAGGGATAAAAAAAGGGAGAAAATTTTTCAAGTTTGATTCAAGCCCGAAAATGCGATTTTCAGGTAATCTTTCAACTGCAAAGTTGTTCTACTCTTCAAGCTCTATCTTTTGATGTAATTAATTTATGGAATACATGCTTGATTGATGAAAATTTTACATGATAAGGGAATTAGGGTTTATGAACAAAATTGGGGCTTTTGAAAATTTATGATTCCATGGTTGAATTTAAGTTGGAATCAAGCTTATATGGTGTTAAAATCATGTTATTGAGTTAGGATTTAAACCTACATATTTTAGTTTGTATGAAGATGATTAGGTTTTATGGATTCAAGTTTAATTTAGGGTTTGTGATGTTGAATTAATGATCTAGTAAGCTTGAATTGTTATTTGGAAGCAAAACCCTAAAGTTATTAGATAGGGATCATTTTGGAAATTCTAAAAGTTAGAGGAATAATCTGCATTTTTATAATTTTGAAGTGTATTTATGTTAGTAATGATGTTGGAGATGTGAAATTGATGTTAGACTGCTAAACCTGTGTTAAATTGAATTAGTGACCATTTTGACAATTTGTCAAAGTTAAGTGACCATTTCGGCAAGGGAGTTTTGGATGAGGATTAAATATGAATTTTAGTTGAAATAATAGAATTAAGGTAGTAATGTTGATTTGATGACTAAATTGCAAAGTTAAGAAGCTTGAATCCTTATCTTTGCATTTTTAGTGACTATTTCAAAAAGAACTAAAAATTAGAGGGAATTATTTTTGAATAATTATTTGATGAGGAAAGTGATACATTAGTTGTTTTAATCAAGTAAGGGGACCAAATTGAAAAAATAGCAAAGTAAGGAGAAATTAGTATAAAGTTTGAAGTTATTTATGGAAGTTGTGTAGGAAAAGTGGATTTGGCAGTAAGTTTGAAAATTCACCATAAATTATACAAAAATGGTTAGATGGTGAATTTTATACCGATGTACAGATTTGTTCGTCTAGTTTCGTTTCCATCGAACGGAAACTGATTTCGAGTTATGAGTAAAAAGATATGAATTTTTAAGTGGTGAAAGGTCAGAAAACAATATGCCAGTCTGTTCCGAAATCAGCACTGAAAATTGACTTTGAAAATTTGTCATAAATCATACGAGTTGAATTTGGGCTATTAATTTATATTTCTGAAAATCTTATTGAATCTAGTTTCTTTCAGAACAAACGGAATTAAATTCCGAGTTTTAGATCATTTTATAGAAATAAATCTTCAAAGGTAGCGCAAGCTGCCAGAAAATGGAAATTGAGAAAATTTGTGTCTAATGTTGGTTAGCAAGCTTGGGGGAATTATTTGAAGAACAAAATGGTCATTAGGAACCAAAAATGAGTTTGTGAACAGTATAAGGAAGGAAAGAAATTTATGGAAAAATTTTATGTTGAATGATTAAATAGCTTAATTGAAATATTTTTAGAAGTGAACCTAGCAAATGTTTATTTATATTCATATGGTTAATGAAGCCGAATACGAATCAAAGAGGATTCGATATACTATAAAGGAAATGATCGAGTAGAATTTAGTGAGGCATACTATTACATGGCCTCGGTGAGTGCATTTCTAAATGTTTGCATTACATTGAAAATGGCATTGCATTTCTCTATAATAAATGATATGATACATTGCTCGACATGGCAAGCTTGATGGAATACCAGATACGAATTATTATTTGCATAAATGATGATGCATTATGCTTACATGAAATATAGATAATGACAAGATTAAAATGAAACAAGATACACCATGGGGATCCAAGCCCATAGTGCAAAATGCACTAACGAGGTGTTTAATATAAGGAGCAAAGAGCGTCCTCTCGAGTACGTACTCCACAAGGCACTACGGTCCAGATAGGCTACGGGGTTTCCATGGGCCTCTAGCCAGACACGTTAATAATAACACAAGATGGTTATATGATAGATCATAAGCATGCAAATGATTGCATGATGATACATGAATCACATGATAGTGGTGATACATGATAATGATGATACATGAATCACATGATAGTGATGATACATGATATTGATGATACATGATAGAAATGTTATTGATATATGATAGAAATGTTACATGATAGAATACATGTTATGCAAATGATGGCATTAAGAATGCATGACCATGATAGAGCACGTGATATGTAAATGATTACACGATGAAAGCATGTCCATGATAGAGAATATATTATGCAATAATAATATGATTTATATGATAGTTATGATACATGACATATATAGATTGTGATATACTTGCCATGTTATAGAGAAAACGAAATGCACTTTTATATATGACATATTGTATTACATTATTTCATGTTTTTAAAATAAATAAGTTTGACTGCCTCACTAAGTTCGTACTTAGCGTGTGTCTTATGTTATACATAGGTTTCCTGGAAATCGTCTATCGAGGAAGAGCAGAAACTTGGGAAAAATCAAGTTACTACAATAAGTTCAGTAAGTACGTATTTGCCATAATTTGATAGACTAGTAGGCATGTAAGTATTTTCAAGTGGAACTGTTTACGGCATAAGTTTACAACGTAATTATATGCTTTTATGGATGGATAAGTTTAAAAATACGATTTGTTAACAATAGCAAAATCTTTGGTATGGTTAAAATGTTGTTTAGCCCTAATCGCGTAAACATTTTAAAATCAAGAAAGGGTCTAGGCAGCTTACGTAGTTTTCACCATGAATTATATTGTTTTAATAGTTCAATTATAAATTTTGTAAACCAATTCAGGGTTAAAACTAGCTGCACCTAGACGACATAGTTTTAAATTTAAAACTGAGAAAGGGTTAAACTACAAATTAAATTTTGGTATAAAAAATTTCAAGTCAAGATTTCTTCAAATGATTTCGTAACATCTTTAATGTATATTCGGTCTATGAGTATACGTTAAGAGTGTTACTTTTATTGGTATCAGAGCTACAGGTTTAGCCGATTCTGGAGGCTAAACCAAGTTTAATATGATTTGATGTTAAATACATGCCCCTTGGATGTCATGTTACTGACATACTATTGTGTAACTTGATTATGCTCCTCAATAACATGAATAAGTTATAGTAGAAGTAAGTAATGTCAAGTATTGTTAGACTGTGTTAAACATATGATAATTGAGACCAAAAGGAGGTCCAAAGTAGAAGTAATGAAATACAGAACGTTCCATCTCTAGCTCTTACCTCAGTAGAGCCACTTGTATAGCAGAGAACTCTAACACAAAAATATGAAACAATAGTATGAGCTTTAAAGGTTGTGGTTAATAGAATTAAGACTCTTGTGCCTGCACCAGTAAGGATGTTGACTGTTAAGGAGCTTAAAAGTTAGGAGCTCCTGAATTTAATGGAGAAAGTAGTTCGATAATTGCCAATTTGTGGCATAAAGATGTTAAAGTCATGCTATAAAGGAATTAAACTGCATTATACTAAAAAGTTAGAAGAAGCGGTATCCTGTTAAGGGAACACGTTCGTATTTAGTGGTCTAATGCCACAGAGTTAGTACCTGTTAAGGAAGTGATTTGGAAATCATATTTTGGATCGAATAAAAATTATTAAAGCGTGCTCAGCCCAAAGTAGCATAATGATGGGTGACCTACTGGGAAGGTTCCATGTTAGTGTTTTTGAATGGTAAAAAATATTCAGCATGAGTCAACAATATTCGAAATATATTATTGTTATAAGATTTTCAAGTAGGGATTGTACCTGATAAAATTCTCAGTTATTATCGGTATATCGGATCGAGTTGAAATTTTAAAAACAGTCCCAAAGGTTGTGAAAAATTTATAAAATATTATTTTATGAATATTTTATTATTATTGGTTGGATTCTAACTAGATTTAGTTAGATTCTGATAGAGTGACTATAAAGCAATAAAGCTTAAAGAAAGATTTTTAAGGAAACTAATTCTAGTGATGTGATTTTTAGTAATCCATTTGGACATAGTTTATGGGTGACTAGAATATATAAGAAATGTCCATTAGTAATTTAATGGATTATGTTTCCAACAAATTTAATGGAACTTCCACTTCATGAATTTGAAGTTAACCTTGGAATGAATTGGCTATCTGCATATGATGCAGAAGTGGTGTGTAAAAAAAAAGGTTAGCGCTTCAAAAACCTGATGGCTCTGAAGTAAATGTGCAGAAAAAGCTAACTATTTAGAGTCAGTGATTTCTACGACAACAGCTCATAGGTTGTTAAATAAATGGATGTAAGGCGTGTTTAATTTATGTGGTGATTATACAAAATGTCACCCAATAAGATTAAAGATATCCCGATTGTGGGGAAATTTCAAATGTGTTTTTGGATGAGTTATTAGGATTACCTCTGGATAGAGAGGTACAGTTTGGGATTGATGTATATCTTGGAATTGAACCGGTATCGATAGCACCATATAGGATGGTGTTAATTGAGCTAAGAAAGCTGAAAGCTCAATTGCAAGAACTGTTAGACTGGGATTACACTTAACAGAGTGTATCACCATGTGGGTACTCTGGTATTATTTGTAGAAAAAAGGGAGTTCTCTACAATTATGTATAGATTATCTGTAGTTGAATAAAGTAACCATTAAGAACAAGTATCCACTACCAAGGATTGAAGATCTATTTGATCAGCTTAAAGGTGCAACAATGTTCTCAAACATAGATCTTCGATCTGGTTGTTATCAACTCAAGGTCAAAGAAGAAGATGTATCAAAGACAGCATTCAGGGCTCGTTATGGACATTACGAATTCCTGGTAATGCCATTTGAACTTAAAAATGCCCTTGCTCTATTCATGAATTTAATGAATAGGGTATTCCAATACTACTTCGACCAGTTTGTAGTAGTAGTCTTCATGGACAATATTTTGGTATACTTAAGGATAAAAGCTAAACATGACTACCATTGTTTAGTGGTATTACAAACATTAAGAGATAAAAGTTATAGAATATCATTTTAAGAAGATTAATGTAGTAGCCTATGCATCAAGGCAGCTCAAAAAACTCATAAAAAGAAGAGAAAAGAAAAGAAGTAAGTTGAAACATGAGAAACACAGGACTATGAAATTAAGTCAAATGGTTGTTTATATTATCAAGATAAAGTTTACTTTCCTGATGATGGTGACTTGAAGAAAGAAGTTTTGACTGAAGTTTGTCATAGTCCTTTGACTATGTACTTTTGAAGTAGCAAAATGTATTAAGATCTAAAGACTCGGTATTGGTGGCCAGGAATGAAAAAGGACAATTTCAGAATTTATGACAAACTGCTTGACATGCTAACAAGTAAAAGCCAAATATCAATTACCTTCTGGATTGATTCAGCCTATTTCTATTCCCCAATGGAAGTGAGAATGAGTGACAATGGAATTTGTATAGGATTACCAATAACAATAGTTATTGGAAAATTATTAAAATGACACCATTTGAAATACTGTATGGAAGAATACGTCGAACTCTTCATTATTGGTTTGAGCTACAGGATCGAAATGTTTGGTATAACCCAAAAGTTGGAGGGGTTGATTTGACACGAGAAATAGAGGATAAAGTAATAATTATTTAATATAATCTCAAGGTTGTCGTGGATCAACAAAAAGGCTTATGCAAACAAGAAGAGAATGATGTTAAGTACGAAGTTGAGGACAAAATGTTTTTAAAGGTTTCACCTTGGAAAAATGTGTTACGTTTTAGTCAAAAAGGAAAGCTTAGTCCCAGAATTATTGGGCCATACGAGATTCTAAAAGGAGTTGAACTAGTTGTTTATCAACTAGCGTTACTTCTAGATATGAGTAACGATCAGTGAAAATCTTAGCATATGAAGTCAAAGAGTTAAGGAACAAGAAAATTCCACTGGTTAAAGTTATTTAGAGAAATCATAAAGTGGAAGAAGTCACATGGGAAACTGAAAGAAGAATACAGGAATAATACCCGAAATTGTTTGAAACGGGTAAACATTGAAAATTCGAGGAATGATGATTTATATAGGTCAAAAAGGGAAACACTTGGTTCCAGAACTGTTATACCTCAAAGAATCGTGAAAGAGTTGGACCAAGAGTATATTAATGGGTCTTATCTCTAGAAGTGAGCAAAAGTCTATCGTATATGTACTTATGATTTGGGGGCATTGACTGAATTATTTACATGCCATCACTCCTGAATAAATTAAGATGCAATTAGATTTGATACATGAAGAGGGGTTAGTAGAAATATTGATTTATGGAATTAAAGAATTAGGGAATAAGAAATTTCATTGATTAAAGTTTCGAGGAAAAATCACAAGGTCGAAGAAGCCAATTCTAAGGCTGAGAATAAAATAGAGAAGTAATATCCGTAAATGTTTGGAACAGGTGCACATTGAAAATTTGAGGACAAATTTTCTTAAGGGGGAGGAATTGTAATATCCCAAATTTTGGCTAGAGACCGAAATGTAAATTTTGAAAGTTTGAGGGCTAAAGTATAAACTTTGAAAAAGTTAGGATTGCTTTAATTATAGGTTTTGGAAAGGAAATTTCTAAGGTTTAAAAGTATCATGGGATGGATAGTTAGCTAAATTGGGTACTTCCAAAGTTTGATTAGAATCCGAGGAAAATTGGAAAGGGAATTGAAGATTCAAGTTTAGTGACCAAAATGATAAACAATCAAAACTTGTGTGGTATAAGACTAAATATGAAAAGTTAAAGGACTAAATTTGTAATTTTCCAAAATTTAGGGGTTTTTATTTAATAAATAAATAGATCATTTAAGGGTGTGGATCGAATGTGAAGATTCTGGATTGATCAGATGTTTCTATTATTGGGAAATTATAGTCAAAGTTTAAATGGAATTCGGATACTCGAATTGATCCGAATTTTTTTTAGATTTTACCAGATGAGAAAGGAAGGTTATAAAAGTCTGTTACAAGTGTTGGGGATATTTTTAGTTTGATACAAGATGAATCCTATAATTTAATTCTGAGTAAATGGTTAAATTATCGGTATACTAGATCGAATGAAAAGTTTTAGTGACTGATCCAAAAGTTATGGAAAATTCATAAAATATTATTTTATGATTTTTTTATTGTAGTTGGTTGGATTCCAACTAGACTTGGTTGAATTTTTACAAGAATGGCAAACTAGTAAATAAAGACTAGTTGGAGGGGAAATTGGTCATTTGACAAGGATGGCAATTTTGAAATATTTTAAAATATTAAGGGAAATTTTGGAAGGTGAATTACACTTGGATCAAATCATGGCCATTGATTTTTGATAAGATTAAGTCTTGGCCATTGGATTAAAAGGGCAAATTAGTAATTTCACTAATTAAATGAATTTTAAATTTATTTAATTTTAACATGTGGATTTAAATAAGTAAAAGATGAACCAAATTGTTCATCTTTCTTGAAATATTTCGAACTAAGGGGAGAAAAAAAGGGAGAAAAATTTTCAAGTTTGATTCAAGCCCCGAAATGCGATTTTCAGGTAATCTTTCGAACTGCAAAGTTGTTCTACTCTTTAAGCTCTATCTTTTGATGTAATTAATTTATGGAATACATGCTTTATTGATGAAAATTTTACATGAGAAGGGAATTAGGGTTTATGAACAAAATTGGGGCTTTTTAAATTTTATGATTCCATGGTTGAATTTAAGTTGGAATCAAGCTTATATGATGTTAAAATCATGTTATTCAGTTAGGATTTAAACTACATATTTTAGTTTGTATGAAGATGATTAGGGTTTATGGATTCAAGTTTAATTTAGGGTTTGTGATGTTGAATTAATGATCTAGTAAGCTTGAATTGTTATTTGGAAGCAAAATCCTAAAGTTATTAGATAGAGACCATTTTGGAAATTCTGAAAGTTAGAGGACTAATATGTATTTTTATAATTTTGAGGTGTATTTATTTTATTAATGATGTTGGAGATGTGAAATTGATGTTAGAATGCTAAACCGATGTTGAATTGAATTAGTGACCATTTTGACAATTTGTCAAAGTTAAGTGACCATTTCGGCAAGGGAGTTTTGGATGAGGATTAAATCTGAATTTTAGTTGAAATAATAGAATTAAGGTAGTAATGTTTATATGACGACCAAAATGCAAAGTTAAGAAGCTTGAATCCTTATCTTTGCATTTTTAGTGACTATTTAGGAAAGAACGAAAAATTAGAGGGTATTAATTTTGAATAATTATTTGATGAAGAAAGTGATACATTAGTGGTTTGAATCAAGTAAGGGGACCAAATTGACAAAATAGCAAAGTAAGGAGAAATTAGTATAAAGTTTGAAGTTATTTATGGAAGTTGTGTAGGAAAACTGGATTTGGCAGTAAGTTTGAAAATTCACCATAAATTCTACAAAAATGGTTAGATTGTGAATTTTATACCGATATACAGATTTTTTGTCTAGTTTCGTTTCCAACAAACGGAAACTGATTTTGAGTTATGAGTAAAAAGATATGAATTTTTAAGTGGTGAAAGGACAGAAAACAATATGGCAGTCTGTTCCGAAATCAGCACTGAAAATTGACTTTGAAAATTTGTCATAAATCTTACGAGTTGAATTTGGGCTATTAATTTATATGGCTGAAAACCTTATTGAATCTAGTTTCTTTTAGAACAAACATAATCGAATTCCGAATTTTAGATCATTTTATATAAATAAATCTTCAAAGGTAGCGCAAGCTGCCAGAAAATAGAAATTGAGACAATTTGTGTCTAATGTTGGTTAGCAAGCTTGGAAGAATTATTTGAAGATCAAAATGGTCATTAGGAACCAAAAATGAGTTTGTGAATAGAAGGAAAGAAATTTATGGAAAATTTTTATGTTGAATGACTAAATAGCTTAATTGAATTATTGTTAGAAGTGAATCTAACAAATGTTTATTTATATTCATGTGGTTAATGAAGCCAAGTACGAATCAAAGAGGATTCGTGAGTGCATTTCTAAATGTTTGCATTACATTGAAAATGGCATTGCATTTTTCTATAATACATGATATGATACATTGCTAGACATGGCAAGCTTGATGGAATACCAGGTAGGAATTATTGTTTGCATAAATGATGATGCATTATGCATACGTGAAATATGGATAATGACAAGATTAAAATGAAACAAGATACACCCTGGGGATCCAAGCCCATAGTGCAAAATGCACTAACGAGGTGTTTAATATAAGGAGCAAAGAGCGTCCTCTCGAGTACGTACTCCACAAGGCACTACGGTGCAGATAGGCTACGAGGTTTCCTTGGGCCTCTAGCCAGACAAGTTAATAATAATACAAGATGGTTATATGATAGATCATGAGCATGCAAATGACTGCATGGTGATACATGAATCACATGATATTGATGATACATGATAGAAATGTTATTGATATATGATAGAAATGTTACATGATACATGATAGAATACATGTTATGCAAATGATGGCATTAAGAAAGCATGACCATGATAGAGCACATGATATGAAAATGATTATACGATGAAAGCATGTCCATGATAGAGAATATATTATTCAATAATAATATGATTTATATGATGGTTATGATACATGACATATATACATTGTGATATACTTGCCATGTTATAGAGAAAACGAAATGCACTTTTATATATGGCATACTGTATTACATTATTTCATGTTTTTAAAATAAATAAGTTTAACTGCCTCACTAAGTTCGTACTTAGCGTGTGTCTTATGTCACACTAGGTTTCCTGGAAATCGTCTATCGAGGAAGAGCAGAAACTTTGGAAAAATCAAGTTACTACAATAAGTTCAATAAGTACATCTTTACCATAATTTGATAGACTATTAGGCATGTAAGTATTTTAAAGTGGAATTGTTTACAGTATAAGTTTACAACGTAATTATATGCTTTTATGGATGTATAAGTTTTAAAATACGATTTGTTAACAATAGCAAAATCTTTGGTATGGTTAAAATGTTGTTTAGCCCTAATCGCGTAAAAATTTTAAAATCAAGAAGGAGTCTAGGCAGCTTACGTAGTTTTCACCTTGAATTATATTGTTTTAATAGTTCAATTATAAATTTTGTAAACCAATTCAGGGTCAAAACTAGCTGCACATAGACGACATAGTTTTAAATTTAAAACCGAGAAAGGGTTAAACTACAAATTAAATTTTGGTATAAAAAAATTTCAAGTCATCCAATGATTTCGTAACATCTTTAATGTATATTCAGTCTACGAGTATACGCTAAGGGTGTTACAGAGTGAGTCAAATCCTGATCAATTAAAGTAAATACAAGCTCTCTCTATAGCCTTAGCTTTATTTAAAGAATTCTGATAAACAAATAAACTCATACCTAACAATATCTCTTTATTAAACTGATCACCCATATATTTGGTTTTAAACACTTTTTAAAAGAATTTCCAAATCACTTCTTTAACAGGTACTAACTCCGTGACATTAGACCACTAAATATGAACGTGTTCCCTTAGCAGGATACAGCTTCTTTTAACTTCTTAGTATATATGCAGTTTAATTCCTCTATAGCATGAATTTAACATCTTTATACCACAAATTGGCAATTATCAGACCATTTTCTCCATTAAATTCAGGAGCTCCTAACTTTTAAGCTCCTTAACAATCGGCATCCTTACTGGTGCAGGTACCAGACTGGTGCAGGCACAAGAGTCTTAATTTTATTAACCACAACCTTTAAAGCTCATACTAAGGTTTCATATTTTTGTGCTAGAGTTATCTTCTATACAAGTGGCTCTACTGAGGTAAGAGCCAGAAACATTTTGTATTTCATTACTTCTACTTTGGACCTCCTTTGGTCTCAATTATCAGATGTTTAACACAGTCCAACAAAACTTGCTATTACTTATTTCTACTATAACTTATTCATGCTATTGAGGAGCATAATCAAGTACACAACAGTACGCCAGTAACATGACATCCTAAGGGCATGTATTTAACGTCAAATCATATTAAACTTGGTTTAGCCTCCAGAATCGGCTAAACCTGTAGCTCCGATACCAATAAATGTAACACTCTTAACGTATACTCGTAGATCGAATATACATTAAAGAATGTTACAAAATCATTGGAAGAAATCTTAACTTGTAAAAAAAATTTATACCAAAATTTAATTTGTAGTTTAACCCTTTCTCGGTTTTAAATTTAAAACTATGTCATCTAGGTGCAGCTAGTTTTTGACCCTGAATTGGTTTACAAAATTTATAATTGAAATAAAAATATAATTCAGGGTGAAAACTACATAAGCTACCTAGACCCTTTCTTGATTTTAAATTTTTTTTACGCGATTAGGGCTAAACAATATTTTAACCATACCAAAGATTTTGCTATTGTTAATAATTCGTATTTCTAAATTTATCCATCCATAAAAGAATATAATTACGTTGTAAACTTATGTTGTAGACAAATCAACTTTAAAATACTTACATGCCCACTAGTCTATCAAATTATGGTAAAGACATACTTACTGAACTTATTGTAGTAACTTGATTTTTCCTAAGTTTCTGCTCCTCCTCGATAGACGATTTTCAGTAAACCTACGTGTGATATAAGACATGTTAAGTACGAACATAGTGAGATAGTTAAACTTATTTATTTTAAAAACATGAAATAAGGTAATACAATATGTCATATATATAAAAGTGCATTTCGTTTTCTCTATAACATGACAAGTATATCACAATGTATATATGTCATGTATCATAACTATCATATAAATCATGTTATTAGTGCATAATATATTCTCTATCATGGACATGCTTTCATCATGTAATCATTATTATGTACTCTATCATGGGCATGCTTTCATTATGCAATCATTTCTATATCATGTGCTCTATCATGGTCATGCTTTCTTTATGCCATCATTTGCATAACATGTATTCTATCATGGTCATGTTTTCATTATGCCATCATTTGCATAACATGTATTCTATCATGTATGTCGTGTTCTTCTCGGTCGTGTAACATGTAACTTCTCATTCATGTATCATGTAATCATGTGACATATGTAGCAAGTAACATGTAACATCTAAATCATGTATCATGTAACCTCTTTATCATATATCATGTAATATCTGTATCATGTAACATCTTGTTATTATTATCATCGTGTCTGGATAGAGGCCCATGAAAACCCCGTAGCCTATCTGCACCATAGTGCCTTGTAGAGTACGTACTCAAGAGGACGCTCTTTGCCCTTCATATAAGAACGCTTTTTGCCCCTCATATAAGGACGCTCTTTGCTCTTTATATAAACACCTCGTTAGTGCATTTTGCACTATGGGCTTGGATCCCCAGGGTGTAACTTGTTTCATTTTAATCTTTTCATTATCCATATTTCATGTATGCATAATGCATCATCATTTATGCAAACAATAATTCGTACTTGGTATTCCATCAAGCTTGCCATGTCGAGCAATGTATCATATCATGTATTATAGAGAAATAAAATTCCATTTTTAATGTAATGCAAACATTTAGAAATGCACTCACCTAGGCCATATAATAGTATGCCTCACTAAATTCTACTCGATCCTTTCCTTTATAGTATCTCGAATCCTCTTTGATTCGTATCCAAACTGAAAATCGAGTTTAAGGACTTAAATCGAGCTTGAAAAATTTTCTCCCTTTTTTACTCCCCTTAGTTCGAAATATTTCAAGAAAGATGAACAACTTGGTTCATCTTCTACTTATTTAAATCCACATGTTAAAAATTAAATGAATTTAAAAATCATTTAATTAGTAAAATTACTAATTTGCCATTTTAATCCAATGGCCAAGAATTAATCTTATCAAAAATCAATGGCCATGATTTGATCCAACTGTAATTCACCTTACAAAATTGCCCTTAGTATTTCAAAATATTTCAAAATTCCATCCTTTTCAAATGACCAATTTGCCCTCCAACTAGTCTTTATTTACTAGTTTGCCATTCTTGTAAAAATTCAACTAAATCTAGTTGGAATCCAACCAAAAATAATAAAATATTCATAAAATAATATTTTATGACTTTTCCATGGCTTTTGAATCTACCTCTGAAATTCTAGCTCGATCTGATTTCCTGATATTCATAAAATACTTCTATTGCGATTTTACCCATAAAAACTTCATTTTTCAAGGAGTTAGACTAAATTTTCCTAACTCAATCTATTATTCTGATAATTATCGAAAATCTCCATAGAATAAAATTCCTCTTAGAATTCCTTTATCAATAATCCATACGAATTTTCTCTACTCTTACTGAGTCCAAAATATCGATCAGAAACACTTTTATGGGACCTTCCCGGAGGTTACCCATCCTAATATTTCCCTGGCCTGAACACGCTTAACAATTTTATTCGATCCAAATTCAGTACCTTTTACTGCATCTTAATTCTTAAATCGATATCAAGGTACTTATTTCGATCCAATTCACTCTTATACTGAATAAAATTACTTATTGGAGAAATTTACACTTTAGTCCCTAAAATTTTCCAAAGTTTATACTTTAACCCCAAAACTTTCAAAAATTACATTTTGGTCACTGGCTAAAATTTAGGGTATTACATTTTGTATCAATTTTTTTTAATTTTTGACCAAACTTCCACAAAATCTCTTAAAATCATTTCACCGCTTTTTGACTTTTTTGTTGGTTATCAAACTAACAAAACTAATACTCGTTCTATTTGCGTAATTAAAAACTAACAGGGTTCTAATAATGCTTCTATGATTTTTTTTAATAGTTTAAAGGTGATTACAAGGTAGCATATCTTCATATATATTTTTAGCCCTTGGATAATGCGCATAAACAGCTTGAAAACAAAGTGATTTGAATCTGTGACTTCTAAGATGAATATCATCCATTTTTCCACTGTGACACTTGTTGGGTTCAATGCCCTGGACAGTACTAGAAGCGGGAGAAAAGATGAGGGGCCTGAAACGCAATTTGGCCAAAACCCGAAAAACGCGGATCTTTCCTCGGGTCAGGTCATCGAGCGGGTTAGGGGCCTCAAAACTACATCGTTTCAATAATAGCCGGATAAAACAAAGTCTTGGGTAATTTTCATTCGAACCAGTTTGAAATAACCCTGAATGCTATCTTCCTCTCCACTCTCCTTAACTAGACGGCGGCCGCTTACCCTTTCATCCACACCGGTCATCGGCCGGTGTGGCCTCGCAGCGGCTACGGCGGTAAGGAAGTTTCAAAGCCCTCATTTCTTTTTTTAGTTTTGATTCGAAAAAAAAACAACAAAAGAGACTTTGATCTAAAACTGAAAAAACGACAGATGTTATGTTGTTGTTTTTTACCTTCGAAAAATTGTATTGATTCTTAAAAACATTACAAATCTTTGATTTTTGGATCCCCTTTCCCTTACAAAATTCTTTCGAAAGATGAAAACCCCCTAGAAACTCTGATTTTTTAGATCCCTGATAAGTGTTCAAAAGTACTATTTTTCTTACCCTTTTTATTCATATTATTGTTAGACTTAGGCTCATATTAGTTACATAATTAGTCATTCATGCATTAATCCATGTTTCCTTCCATCGTTGAGCTTGATTGCATAACTTGGTTGTTTTTGTGGGAAAAGATGATGCTTTAGTGTGTTTTGTGTGTATGTGAAGGATCACTTGCCAAAGCAAGGCTAGAGCTAGTCGCCAGGGCAATGCATGAAGGAGATACCGAGCTAGTTGCCAGGGCAATGCATGAAGGAGACGCCGAGCCAGTTGCCAGGGCAATTATCGACAAAGAATAATGTGATATGGTAGTCGAAATTGATGATTAGACAAGCCCAAGATGACGTGGAGCAAAGCTAAATCCCAAAGGAGTTTGATTTCCATGAAGAGGTTAAAGAAGAATTAAATTCCAGGAAGATAGGAGAAGTTCTAGAAGGAATATAATTATAATAAAGAATTATATTCTTTAAAGATAATTTAATTCCAACTTAACTTCCTCCTTAAAGGAGGACTTTGACCTAGCCCTATAAATAGATCACCAAGCCGTCAACAACAAAAGGGGAGGGAGAAGAGAGAATTTTTGACAAGCATCAAGGGCAAGGAGGATTTCGACAAAGCTCTATCCATTCTTCATCTTTTTCTTTCTTGTTCAATTAGGTTCATGCTATGGATTCTTTATCTTGTGTTTCTTTGGAACCTAGCCATAAACTAAATCTATTTGGCTAAGGTTATTGTGTCTTGTGGTTGTGAGAAACTATTGGATTTTTTTTAGGTAATAAGAGTTTGCACTTTTCTATTCAAGGTTTATTCATTCTTGGTTCTTATTCTTGTTTGTGAATGAATTGGGAGAGGATCTCGTAACTTCATCTATTTATCTAATATCGGGAGAGTTAGATTCAAGAAATGAATGAATATGATCTTTATTCAATCTATTGATGGTGAAGATTAATCCGGCTTAGGAATAAGTTAAGGATTTCAACGGCTAAGAAGAGTGCAAGATTGGTTGTTGTTCACCCTTGATTCACGCAGGGATGTATTATCAAGGCATGCACAAGTAGCTAGAGTTTCGACTTAGGGATAAGAAGAAACCATTGAAGAACGCTCTGCCGAACCTTGAAGGTTGCTGCCCAGATGCCCAAGTAGTTGCCCAACTAGTCGCCGAGGCAACCATCGATTTGTTGCCAAGGCAACCCTGTTGTGCAAGTTACCACGGCAACTGAGTTGCCCTTGCACTCTTTTGCCATCGGCTATCACACCTCAACTCACGATAACCTGGCCTATCTCTCTTATTTGATCTCATTTATTCTTTTACTTTATTGCTTTCTAGTTTAGTTATTAGTTAAACTCCTATAATCTTCTATTTGTGTTTTTACTTTTTATAGTGCAAGAGATTAGATTCTTGAAGTGGCACCAATCCCTGTGGAGACGCTATCTTTTATACTATAACTTACGACGTGTACACTTGCACAATTACGGAGCACTTATTACGCGCAACAATCCCCCTCTCTAATTTTTTGATCTAAAGAGCCCCCATTTGCATCTCTTTGCTTTCGGTTTTATAACTGATTACCCCCAAACAAAACAAAAAACTAAATCTTTCTTTTCTGCTGCAGATATGATGATGATGGGGATGTAAAGCCATATTTCGTGGGATTTTTGGTGCAGTAGGAATAGATGGCAGAGGGTAGGGTGGCTGCATGGTAAATTAGGCTAGGTTAGGGTTTTTATTTAATTTGGGGATTATTTTAGGTTTTTTTGAGGAATTTGGTTCTGGTTACTGGCGATGAAGGCGGCTATCGAAGGTGGTGATAGTGGCAGGCTGGGCGACGGCAGCTGTAGAGAAGAGGTGGCGGCGGCGGCTAGTTATTATGGTTAGGATAAGTTTTAGGGTTATTAGGGTTTTTTTTTGTTCAGGTTGGGTTAAGATCCGAGTTTGATTTGGGTAATGGGTTTTCGGGTTTGGTTAGTGGGCTTAAGGCCCAGGTGAAATGGGTTATTACAGCTACCCCTCTTTGCTCGTTGTTGTGTAACGGCGACGAAGTAAAGACTAAAAATGACCCATTTCATCCGGTCTGGCTGGTTTTCTTCCCTTGCTACATGTCTTCTTTCTTTGGTAGATCTTCTTTTTCTTTGACGCAGGTCTTCTTTCTTGCTTTGGTTGATCCACCTTGTCACTCTTGGGAAGCAAAATCTTCAGAATAGGGGGTTGTCTGTTGGGGAAGCAAAACGAGTTCAACTTCCTACATTATTGACGACAATAATACTTCAAGGCAATTCGACCCAGCTGCAACACCGACGAAGAGGCAAGGTCTACAAAATTCGATCCAGATGCAATACTTACGAAGAGGTAGGACCGATGGATGATAATTCCAATGTCTGATCCAACTACAACTCTGACGAAGAGGCAGGATCAAAAGATTGAAAGCTCATTTTGATTTTCTTTTTTCTTATTCTTTTTTATCTTTTATCTTTTTTTCTTTTTTTCTTTTTTTTCCTTTTTCTTTCTTTTTTTGGTTTTTAGATACAACATTGATAAAACTTGAAAGACATTAAATTTTGACCAAGCTACAACACCGAAGAAGAGGCATGGTCTAAAGTTAGTAATGTTGATCCAGCTACGACACCAACGAAGAGGCAGGATCAAGAGTTAGTGAATTTGGTCTAGCTACAACATCGACAAAGAGGCAAGACTGAAAGTTAGTAAATTTGGTTCAGCTACAACACCGACAAAGAGGCAGAACCGAAAGTTAGATTTGACCAAGCTACAACACCAACGAAGAGGCAAGGTCTGAGGATTTGATCCAGCTACAACTCTGACGAAGAGGCAGGATCGAAGATTTGGTTTCTTTGCGATCAAGCTACGACTCTAACGAAGAGGCATGACCGAAATTTGGCAAACTTGGTTCAGCTACAACACCGACGGAGAGGCAAGGTCTGAGGATTTGATCCAGCTACAACTCTGACGAAGAGGCAAGATCAGAGATTTGGTTACGATCAAACTACGACTCTGACGAAGAGGCATGATCGGAATTTGGCAAACTTGGTTCAGCTACAATACCGACGAAGAGGCAGAACCATAAATTTATAAAGTTGGATCTTCCCACACCATCAACGAAAAGGTAAGATCGGATTTCAGCAACTTAGATCTTACTATACCATCAACGGAGGGGCAAGATCGACAAATGATAACAACATGATTTTCATTTTGATTTTTTTTTATTTTTGATTTTTGATTTTTGATCTTTTTTTCATTTTTTTCTTTATTTTTTGATGTTTTTGATGTTTTCTATTTTTTTGAATTTTTTTTTTTGAAATTTTGATTTTTTTCTTGCTACAACTATAATAAAAAGTAAATTCTGAGTAAAATTTTGGTCTAGCTGCAACACTGAAGCGGAGGCAAGACCTAGAGAGGATTTGATCTGCTACATCACTAACGGAGAGACTAGATCAGCAAAATATGAGATCCACTACACCACCGACAGAGAGATAGGATTCGGATGAAAATTTTGATCTGCATCACCACTGACGGAGACAAGATCTACATTAAGTTGGTTTACCACCATTGAAGGAGGCATGATTTTCAAGATGTTGAATTGTTGTGCCATTGACAGAGAGATGGTGTTTGGAAAAAAAATTGCTCCGTTTCTCTATCGACAGAGGGCAAGATCTGAAATGAGTTATTTATGTAGGCAAGAGTGAGAATCTGGAAAATGTTGGTGTCCACCACACCATTTTCGGAGAAATCAAATCCTACAAAGGAAAAAAAAGCAATTTGTCAGTAATTGTCAAAAACATTTGTCACTGGTACCTTTTATTTAGAGGTTCCAACGTCTTTTGTTTGGCCTCCTCCAGGACTAAGGTTGGCCATCGTGTCGTTGCCCCCATGTTGAGGATGTTCGGTCACTTCTTCGAACCTGTTTGTATGCAAAAATGCATGCATGAATTTTATGCCTAAATGCATGTGTCTATCCCAAATGCATAGTGACTTCAGTGTATGCACTTAATCTAAATTATGACATATGCAAAAATGATTTAATGCAAGATGAATGCAAATAAATGCATGAATGTGACATAATTTTCTTTTCTGGCCCTAAAATGGATGCCCATGACTCCTTACTGGTCCTATCAGAATCTTGGTCTTTTGCATGTGGCGGTGCCCCAACCTCGTCTTGGGTTCGATCACCTTTCTCTGAATCTTCTTTCATCTGGGTGCGTACTGTTAAGTGTCTAAAAGTACTATTTTATTCACCCTTTCTATTCATATTATTGCTAGACTTAGGCTCATATTAGTTGCATTATTAGCCATTCATGCATGTTTGCATTGTTTCCTTGGTGGACAAGCTTGATTTCATATTTTGCTTAATTTTGTGGAAAAAAGGGTGCTGGCGATAGTTGTTTTTGTGTGTGTGCATAATCACTTGCCTAAACAAGGCTGGAACCAGTTGCCAGGGCAGTGCATAAAGGAGATGCCGAGCTAGTTGCCAGGGCAATTGTCAATAAGGGATAAGATGATATGGCAATCGAAATTGATGACTAGATAAGCGCAAGATGACATGGAGCAAAGTTAAATCCCAAACGAGTTTGATTTCCATGAAGAGGTCAAAGAGATATTAAATCACAAGAAGATAGGATAAGATCTAGAAGGAATTTAAATATAATAAAGAAATATATTCTTTTAAAGTATTTAATTCCAGCTTAACTTCCTCCTCAAGAAGGACTTTGACCTAGCCATTTCCTATTTAAAGGAGACCAAGCCGTCAAACTCAGTGAGAGGGCAAAGGGGGAGAGTTTAATTGAGATAGAAGAGCAAGAGGCTGATCAATTTCTTCTTCTTCTTCTTTACTTCCATTAGATTCATGGTTTCAGGATTATTATTTGTATATCTTTTGAACCTAACCATGAACTAACTTGATTGGTTGGGGTTATTGTGTTTTGTTGTTGTGAAATCTTTTGGATTTTGTTAGGTAATAAGAGTTTGCACTTTCAATTTAAGGTTTACTCATTCTTGGTTTTTATTCTTGTTTGCGAGTGAATTGGGAGAGAATCTCGTAACTTCATCTATTTATCTAATATCGGGAGAGTTAGATTCAAGAAACGAATGAGTATGGTCTTTATTCAATTTATTGATGGTGAAGATTAATCCGGCTTAGGAATAAGTTAAGGATTTCAACGGCTAAGAGGAGCGCAAGATTGGTTGTTGTTCACCCTTGATTCATGCAGGGATGTATTATCAAGACATGCACAATTAGCTAGAGTTTCGACTTAGGGATAAGAAGAAACCATTGAAGAACGCTCCACCGAACCTTGAAGTTGCTGCCTAGCAGCCCAAACAGTTTCCCAGCCAGTTGCCCAGGCAATCGTCGATTAGTTGCCAAGGCAACACAGCTGCGCAAGTTTCCACGGCAACTGAGTTGCCCTTGCACTCTTTTACCAAGACGGTCCAATCGGCTATCACACCTCAACTCACGATAACCTGGCCTATTCTCTCTCATTTGATTACATCTTCTTTTACTTTATTATTTTCTAGTTTAGTTGTTAGTTAAACTCCTACAATCTTCTACTTGTGTTCTTTTACTTTTTACAGTGCAAGAGATTAGATTCTTGAAGTGGCACCAATCCCTGTGGAGATGATATCTTTTATACTATAACTTGCGATTTACACTTACACAATTGCGGAGCACTTATTACGCGCAACAAGTTTTTGGCGCCGTTGCCGAGGATTGGCAATAGCAACTTTGTTTTTATTTTCTTGCACTTTTTATTTTTCTTGTTTAAGATTCAAAGGGCTAACAAACTTTGGTTTTGCATTGGTATATGACCAGGGCAAGACCGATTACACCAGAATATCCCTTTGATCCAGAAATCGAACGAACCTTGCAAAGACTCAGACAAAGGTTAAGAGTAGCAATTGCTAATCAAGACGGCAATATGAATCAGGATGTTCCAGCAGGAGGAGAATTGATTCTTGCACGAAACAGAACTATTCGTGACTATCTTGAAGAAGATATTGAAAGACTTAATCCATGAGTTGTCACACCTAAAATTGAAGCCAACCACTTTGAGTTGAAACCGGTGATGTTCAATATGATCAACACAATTGGTCAATTTGGCGGCTCATCAACTGAAGATGCACGACAACATCTTAAATATTTCCTCAAGATTTGCAATTCATTCAAAATACAAGGAGTCACCCCCGATGTTTTACGACTAAGATTATTCCCCTATTCACTGAGGGATAGGGCAAAAACATGGTTGAATAGTATTCCTGCCGGATCAATAGGATCTTAGACCGATTTGTCATGGTTTCCTTGCTCGATTTAATCCTACAAATTTGACAGATAAGCTTCGTAACGAAATTACTTCTTTTCGGCAGGTGGATGATGAATCCATCTACGAGGCTTGGGAGCGATATAGAGAACTTCTACACAAATACCCCCAACACGAATTCCCAGTGTGGACACAAGTAACAATGTTTTACAATGCTGTGAATACACCAACAAGGATGATGCTAGATGCCTCAAAAAATGACATACTCCTAGATAAGTCGCCGGAGGAAGCAATGCAAATTCTAAATAGGCTTGCCAAGAATGATTATCAATTCCCATTTGCTAGAAGATGGGGAGTTAGACGCCAAGCCACAATACATAAAATGGGATCATTAGACTCAATTTCGGCACAATTGGCCACTCTAACCAAGATGGTCCAGAACATGCAGAAACCAAACAACACACAGGAGGTCAAGGTAATGTATTCCTTTTGTGAGTTATGTGGTGGTAACCATGATTCTTCTGAATGTATGCAGAATTCGGAATCCAGCTTTTATGTGGGGAATTACAACCGGAACAACAATATGATGTCCAATACATACAATCCAGCTTGGAAGAAGCAACCGAATTTTTCACGGAGTAATCCTAACAATGCTATAAACTAGAACAATCAGAATGCACAAGCATCGGGATTCCAGTAGAATATGCCACGGCAACAGTTGCCGCAACAACAACCGACAACATCTAGTTCTTTGGAAAATTCTCTCAATGCTTTTATGTTGAAAACTGAATCTTATATGGCTGAGAACAGTAACTTCATAAAAAGAACTGATGCTTTTATTAACATGACCGAGATGAGATTGCAAAACCAAGAGGCGGCAATCAAATCATTGGAAAATCAAGTAGGAAAATTTGCTCAAAACCTGAATACTAGACCGCAAGGAGGTTTACCTAGCGATACTGAAGTCACAAGAGGAACTGGCCATGAGCAATGTAAGGCGATCACCACTAGAAGTGGCCAAAAACTTAAAGAGGCTCAAGCTCATTCATCAAACAAAACTCCACAAAAGAACAAGATAAACTCAGCGGCAAAGCCTCGGATGCTGAACCAGGAAATGCTGCGGCAGCCAATGATAGACACGCCACGACAACCCCAGTTGAAGATGCCTCAGCAACTCCAGTTGCCCCGGCAATGCCATCAATCAGGTTCCAGACTAATGAAAGGATCGAAGATATCTGACTTCCACCACCATTCCCACAAAGGTTGAAGCGAAAAAAGCAAGAATATCAATTCAAGAAGTTTCTTGATATCCTAAAGCAAGTCCACATCAACTTGCCATTGGTTGAAGTAATTGAACAAATGTCGAACTATGCTAAGTTTCTTAAAGACATTGTGTCCAAGAGAACAAGGCTATGAGAGTTTGAAAAAGTTGCCGCAATAGAGGGATGCATGGCCATGTTGCACAATCACATGCCACCTAAGTTGAAGGATCCCGGAAGTTTCACAATACCTTATTCCATCGGAAACCACTATGTCGGGAAAGCATTATGTGACCTTGGAGCAAGCATAAACTTGATGCCTAAATCGGTTTTCTAGAAACTAGGAATCGGGAAGGCAAGACCTACAACAGTTATGCTACAGCTAGCCGACAGATCCTATGTGCATCTAGAGGGAAAAATCGAAGACATACTGGTAAAAGTTGATAAATTTATTTTTCCCGCTGACTTTATTATTTTGGATTGTGAAGCAGATGAATATGCACCTATCATTCTCGGGAGACCCTTTCTAGCAACAGTGAGAACCTTGATCGATGTTGAAAAGGGAGAACTCACAATGAGGGTGAATGACCAGAAAGTTAAACTAAATGTGTTCCAAACACTAAGGCATGCCGATGATCCGGAAGAATGCCAACTTCTTCATGCCACGGCAGAGTTTGACTACGACGAGGAATTTAGTTGCCTCGGTAACTACATTGCCGATCAAGAGGAACTTGAGGAGTATGAAGAACCGATCGACGAGGAACAACAAGAAGAGGCAAATTGGTTAGTCAATCGACCAGGTACATACTTTGAACCACTGGATTACTCAGGTAAGAAAGGTAAACTCGAAAAGCCCTTCATTGAACAACCACCGATTCTTTAGTTGAAACAGTTGCCAGGGCAACTAAAATATGCTTACTTGGGAACTGATAATACATTACATGTAATTATTTCCTCTAAGTTACAACCTGACTAAGAAAAGAAGCTGATCAAAATGTTGATTCTACACAAGAAGGCAATAGGGTGGACAATTGTCGACCTGAAGGGAATTAGCCCGATAGTATGCATGCACAAGATTTTGTTGGAAGATGATCACAAACCTTCGATTGAGGCCCAGATGAGACTGAATCATGTCATAAAAGGGATTGTAATGAAAGAAATCATCAAGTGGCTTGACACCGACATCATATACCCTATCTTTGATAGTACATGGGTAAGTCCAGTACAATGTGTACCGAAAAAGTGAGGTATAACGGTGGTAAGTAATGAAAACAATGAACTTATTCCAACCAGGACTGTGACCGGTTGGAGGGTTTATATGGATTATCGAAAGCTAAACAAAGCCACTAGGAAAGATCACTTCCCATTACCCTTTATTAATCAAATGCTTGACCGTCTTACAGGTAAACCCTTTTATTGTTTTCTTGATGGTTATTCAGGTTACAATCAAATTGCCATAGCACCAGAAGATCAAGAAAAGATAACCTTCACATGCCCATACGGTACTTATGCTTTCCGAAGGATGCCATTCGGATTGTGTAATGCCTGGGCAACCTTCCAAAGATGTATGATGGTGCTCTTTTCAGACATGGTCGAAGACTTCCTTGAGATCTTCATGGATGATTTTTCTGTTTTTGGTAATGACTTCGACAGTTGCCTCGGCAATTTAGAGAAGGTGTTGGCAAGATGTGAAGAAACCGATTTAGTCCTTAATTGGGAGAAGTGCCATTTTATAGATGAAGGAATAGTGCTCGGCCACAAGATTTCATCCAAGGGAATTGAAGTAGACAAAGCCAAGGTGGACGTGATCAGAAGATTACCCCCACCAAGTTCGGTTAAAGGAATCTGAAGCTTTCTTAGACATGCAGGTTTTTACATGAGGCTCATTCATAATTTTTCTAAAATTACTAAACCCTTGTGCAATTTGCTTGAACAGGATAAAGTCTTCAATTTTGATTATTCTTGCACCCAAGCATTCGAAACCCTAAAGGAAAAGCTTGCCTCGGTACCCATTGTCGTTCCACCCGATTGGACGCTACCTTTTAAGCTCATGTGTGATGCAAGTGATTTCGCGGTAGGAGCAGTCCTAGGCCAACGCACAGGTAAGACCTTTCATGTGATATACTACGCTAGTAAAACTCTTAATAGTGTTCATGTGAATTACACAACAACGGAGAAATAGTTACTAGCCGTATTCGCATTTGACAAGTTCCAATCCTATTTGATTGGTACAAAGGTAATTGTTCATACGGACCATTCGGCAATTAAGTATCTATTTGCTAAAAAGGATGCCAAACCTCGTTTGATTCATTGGATATTGCTTTTACAAGTGTTTGACAATGAAATTAAGGACAGAAAAGGAACAGAAAATCAAGTGGCCGATCACTTATCACACTTAGAATGCAATAGGGAAGAAGACGCAAATTTAGAGATATACGATGCATTCCCGGACGAGCAACTGTTAGTTACCTCGAAAACCATGGATGCGCATGCCTCAGCAACCCTTGACGCGCACGCCTCGATAACCCTTGATGTGCACACCTCGGAAACTCTAGACGCGTATGCCTCGGCAACCACTGATGCGCATGCCTCGGCAACTCCAGACGCGTATGCAGCGGCAACTCTAGACACGCACGCCTCGGCAACCATGGAAGTAATTGCCATGGCAACACATGCCTCGGCAATACCCTAGTACGGGGATTTAGTTAATTTCCTTGTTTGTGGTATTTTACCTTATGGCCTTACTCACCAAGGGAAGAAGCGGTTCTGCCATGATGCTAAGCATTACTTTTGGGACGAGCCTCTTTTGTTTAAACAATGTGCAGATCAGGTTATACGCCGATGTGTCCCTGAAGATGAGCAATAGAATGTACTCCGACAATGCCATTCTTCACCCTATGAAAGACATTTTGGAGGAACACGTACCGCAGCCAAAGTTTTGCAATCCGGTTTGTATTGGCCAACACTGTACAAAAATGCCCAAGAGTTTTACAAGCAATGTGATTGTAGCCAGAGGACGGGCAATATCTCTAGACGACATGAGATGCCGCTCTAAAATATCATTGAGGTAGAATTATTCGATGTATGGTGGATCGATTTTATGGGACCTTTCCCATCTTCATTCAGCAACCTCTACATTCTACTTGCCGTCGACTACGTGTCTAAATGGGTTGAGGCAGCTGCAGTTCCCACCAACAATTCCAAGACCGTGCAACGATTCTTGCAGAAAAATATATTTACACAGTTTGGGACACCGAGAGCAATTATCAGTGATGAAGGCAAGCACTTTGACAACATACTTATTGCCAAGATGTTGCAACGCTTTGGCGTGTCACACAAAATTGCCACGGCATATCACCCAGAAACCAATGGGCAAGCAAAAATTTCCAACCGAGAATTGAAGGGTATACTCGAGAAAGTTGTAAATCCCTCTATGAAGGATTGGTCAGTAAAACTAGATGATGCACTTTGGGCATATCGCACTGCATTCAAAACACCCTTAGGTATGTCTCCCTTCCAACTTGTCTATGGCAAAACATGTTATCTACCGGTGGAAATCGAACACAAGGCATATTGGGCAATCAAGACCGTGAATATGGATTGGGAAAGTGCCGTACAAAAGCGTTTGTTGGACCTCAACGAGATAGAATAATTCCGTGCACTCGCCTATAACAATGTACGAATCTACAAGGAGAAAACAAAGCAATGGCATGACAAGAAACTATTGCCGCGGCAATTCATCCCAGAGCAACTAGTTCTCTTATTCAATTCTCGGCTGAAACTTTTCCCGGGAAAACTGAAATCAAGATGGTCGGGACCATTCGAAGTTGTCAAATCGTTCTCCCATGGTGCCGTGATATTCAAGTCCATCACTGACGAACATGAATTCAAAGTCAACGAACAAAGATTGAAGCACTACAACGGTGCCCATGTGGAACGTAACAAAGAAGTGGTCACCTTAGGAGATGCATGAGCATGATCTCCTTTCGATATTTTCTTTTTATTTTTATTTTTTCAAACTATTTAATTTTTTTATTTTTGTTTATTAATTTCGGTTATTTTTCTTTTTAGGATAAATTTATTTATTTTCTTTAAGATTAAGACTACATCTTTTTTTCATATTTATCTAATTGTTTTTAAATTTTAGTTTTAAGAAATTCTTTGCACATCTTTATTTATTTTCTTTTATTAGTTTATCTTTAATTTTAATCCTTATTTTATTTGTTTTTGAATTGTAGGAAAAGAGTTCAAGATAAAGAGAAATTTGATTCAAGAAGGAAACTTCTTCAACAAGGAAATTAATGGGCTAAATCTAAGGCTTATATTAAGCCTCGAATTTACCCTAAATAAACCCTACATAGCCGGCCAAACCCTTCTCCTTCCCCAAATCCCCTAGCCGTCCCCTTCCCCCAATCAAAACACTTGTTTTCTTTCTTTCCAATTAATCACACCCACCATATTTACTACCTATCTTTTCTATTTAACCCATCACCCTTAACTTCCAAGAAACCTATTCCTACTTTTCATCTTGCAACTCTTTAGTTTCTTTTGCTTTCTTTTATTTGTTTCTACCAAACTCACAACCAAGATCATCCATGGCATCCAAAATCGAATTTTTGGTTCATCCAAGTTCCTCCAAAGAACCAAGATACAAGAAGTTTGCTACACCGGTGGTTTAAGAAAGATTTCACTCCAAGTTTGAAAGCTGAAAGATTTGCGAAGAACAAGGCTTCGAATACTCCAACTCTCATCAAGATTTCAGCCTTGAACCATTCATCTTCGAAAGGATTGCACATTAAAAGTGGCAAATCTTTTGCCATCAATCGGAACCGGGTAACATCTCATGGGTAAGAGAATTCTATGCTCACTCACCTAACCCAGATAATCCTTATGTTTTTGTTCGTGACAAGGCTATACTCATAAGCCCTAAAAGCATCAACACATTTTACGGGCTCTACGTTGAGAAGAACGAGCATCAAGCCTTTGTTGATCAACTCACGCCCCAGCAACTCGATAAGGTGCTTCAAGAACTCACTTATCGGGAACTCATTGGAACGACGGTAAATACAAGGGCACGGTAAATCGCCTTCAGCTTAAACCCGAGGCAAAATGATGGAATAAGTTTGTTAAAACTTATTTAATGCCCACAACACACAATACCACTATTGATACACCTCGTCTTTTGCTCATACATTCTATCTTGCATAATCGCATCATTAACATTGGAAAAATTATTTGTGATGAGATTCTTGTATGTAGCATAAAAGACAAAGGGTTCTCTTTTCTTTCCTTACTTAATTTTCAATCTTTGCAAGGAGATGCATGTCCCAAGTGAGTCCACTGATGAAAAGGCCCTACCAAAGTCCGGTTGGAATCGAGTACAAATCTAAAAGCTAATGGGAGAGGCACCGGTAAAATCCCCAATGTCTTCAATTACCGCAGCAACTCCTGCCTCCTCGGCAACTCCTAATTCCCAAGCAACTGATGCCCGGGCAACTCGAACAGCAACTCTGAGACAACTTTAAGCATTCATACAGCCGTTGGAGAACCGCCTTAGGTAAATTGAAGACCGACAACTAATGTTCATGCGGTACATGAAGGATCACAACAATGCCATCACCCAAGTCATCCTAGAAAAGTACCCGAACAGTCGCATATCGTTCCCCATCTTTCCTATCGAAATCCTTGCCACGACAACCAATAAAGTAGTTGCCACGGCAACCGCAACAGATGATGTCGCGGAAACCTACATTGCACCTGCCCAAGCAGTTGCCATGGCAACCAACACTGAAGATGTCGCGGCAACCAAAGCTAAAGACGCCCCAACAACCACTGCAAAAGCCAAAGGTAAAGCACCTATGCCCGAATCAACTCGTACTGAATCATTGTCTGATTTTTTAGATTCAGACGAGTCCTTTATTGCACCAACAAAGACCGCACCAATGGAATCCTCCAAGCCCAAGCGAAAAGCCAATGACATTGATGAAGAGGACGATGAGGACAACCCCGTACGAGGATCGATTCCACCATCGGCAACAAGAAAGCAACCACCACGTTCAAGCAAAAGAATCAAGACATCAGCCAAAAGGAAACTAATCATCCACGACGATGAACTCTCAGAGTAAGTCATCGTTTGCATTTTACTTTTCTTTATTTTTATTTTTATTTTTCTTTGTTGCATGCATTGAGGACAATGCCTCACTCGAGCTTGGGGGGATTGCTATTAGTTACTTACCATGTTTAGTTTCATTCATCTTAAGTATTGTATTTAGGATACATAAATTGCTTGCCATGCCTTTAGTTGGAACAATAATTGCCTAGATTTGATGAATATCCGATGATGACTTTGCCAATGTACTTAATTGATAGAACTTTTTATTCTAGGATAAACGTGGAAACACTTAGAATCTTACTATGATGCTAAACTTGATGAAACACTGTTGTAGCTTGATTGATTTAAGGAATTCTAGCGAACTTAGGTTGATAGTTAAAAAATTGGGGGATTAGAATAAAAATTAGATAAATGCTAGAGGTGCCCGAAATTGGCTCTAGTATGTGCTAAAAATTGATCGCTAGAGGTGCCCGAAACAGGCTCTAGTCGAATAAATTAATTAACTTAAGAAAACTAAAAAAAAACACTAGAGGTGCCCGAAACCGGCTCTAGTTAAAACATGTTAAAAGAACCCAATGAAGTAATTTGAAAACCTCTTGTTTGCATAGAATCCAAAAATCAACTTGCACACAACTTCGCACACACTCACAAGCATTATAGTTTGATTCTGAGTAACTCCTAAGTTTTTTGAAAAATGAAAAGCCAATCATACTTTATGCCACGGTTCTGAGAATTGAAATCAAGTTCAAAGCTCAGTTTGTGAAAATTGAAGTCTTGGCGGGTAACTATTAGTTTGCATTGCTTGAGGACAAGAAATAGTTCGAGTTTGGGGGTGTGTTAAGCGTCTAAAGTACTATTTTATTCACCTTTTCTATTCATATTATTGCTAAACTTAGGCTCATATTAGTTGCATTATTAGCCATTCATGCATGTTTGCATTGTTTCCTTGGTGGACAAGCTTGATTTCATATTTTGCTTAATTTTGTGGAAAAAAGGTGTTGCCGATAGTTGTTTTTGTGTGTGTGCAGAATCACTTGCCTAAATAAGGCTGGAACCAGTTGCCAGGGCAGTGCATGAAGGAGATCCCGAGCTAGTTGCCAGGACAATTGTCGATAAGGGATAAGATGACATAGCAGTCGAAATTGATGACTAGATAAGCCCAAGATGATGTGGAGCAAAGTTAAATCCCAAAGGAGTTTGATTTCCATGAAGAGGTCAAAGAGAAATTAAATCCCACGAAGATAGGAGAAAATCTAGAAAGAATTTAAATATAATAAAGAATTATATTCTTTTAAAGTATTTAATTCCAACTTAACTTCCTCCTCAAGAAGGACTTTGACCTAGCCATATCCTATTTAAAGGAGACCAAGCCGTCAAACTCAGTGAGAGGGGCAAAGGGGGAGAGTTCGATTGAGAGATGAGAGCAAGGGGCTGATCGATTTCTTCTTCTTCTTCTTTTCTTCCATTAGATTCATGGTTTGGGGATTATTCTTTGTATATCTTTTGAACCCAACCATGAACTAACTTGATTGGTTGGGGTTATTGTTTTTTGTTGTTGTGAAATCTTTTGGATTTTGTTTAGGTAATAAGAGTTTGCACTTTCAATTTAAGGTTTACTCATTCTTGGTTTTTATTCTTGTTTGTGAGTGAATTGGGAGAGAATCTCGTAACTTCATCTATTTATCTAATATCGGGAGAGTTAGATTCAAGAAACGAATGAGTATGGTCTTTATTCAATCTATTGATGGTGAAGATTAATCCGGCTTAGGAATAAGTTAAGGATTTCAACGGCTAAGAGGAGCGCAAGATTGGTTGTTGTTCAGCCTTGATTCACGCAGGGATGTATTATCAAGGTATGCACAATTAGCTAGAGTTTCGACTTAGGGATAAGAAGAAACCATTGAAGAACGCTCCGCCGAACCTTGAAGTTGCTGCACAGCCGCCCAAACAATTGCCCAGGCAACCGTCGATTAGTTGCCAAGGCAACCCAACTGCGCAAGTTGCCATGACAACTGAGTTGCCTTGCACTCTTTTACCAAGACGATCCAATCGGCTATCACACCTCAACTCACAATAACCTGGCCTATTCTCTCTCATTTGATTACATCTTCTTTTACTTTATTGCTTTCTAGTTTAGTTGTTAGTTAAACTCTTACAATCTTCTACTTGTGTTCTTTTACTTTTTACAGTGCAAGAGATTAGATTCTTGAAGTGCACCAATCCCTGTGGAGACGATATCTTTTATACTATAACTTGCGACGTGTACACTTGCACAATTGCAGAGCACTTATTTCGCACAGCACGTGCCCCAAAATTTTGTTCATTCTATGCAATCGTCTGAAACTATTCTTGTAGCAAGTTTGAAACTTTGGGTGTGGATTATGTTCCCCCTAAATTAGTTCACAAGTTGTGTGTTGATTCATGGCAGCTCATTATTTTGTTTTTGTTTTTTTATCGAGTGAAGTCTTGCAAACTGTGGTCGATGTAGATATTTCAGGCATACATGGGTTTGACTCGGCAATAAAGGCTGGACCTTGGCAAAGAATGCCCCCAGACTGGGACCTTGTTAGAGACACATTGTTTATAAAAGATGTGGATGGTGCTTTTGGACATGCCCCAAGACCAGACTCTTGTAGAGGTTCTGTAACGTGCTAGATAGACCAACTTTGTTGTACCTAATGGGGTAACCCGAGGACCGACTTTAAAATTTTTAAAAATGAATGCATGTAGATGCGAAGTGCAAGTCTTAGATGCGAAAAATACTAATTTAAAAATGGTTCTCATGGCACAAATTTCTAAACTCGTGGGATTCGTTTGCAACTTTGAATATTGCCTTGATATCTAGAGTACTAGATTTTCTCCGTATGATAATTTTTTTTCAAATTGAGAACCAGTCGTGAATCAGTACTTCATGCTGGTAAAATGCAAAAATAAAAAATGTTATGATAATTCATGTAGTGAATGCCAAAATGAACAGCTTTAATATGATACAAAGAATGGGTCAGTTCAAATCAAATAATTAAACGAACAAATTAAATGGTAATTACGGTAAAAATAAAACATATAAGAAAATTGTACATTAAAAAAATGCATACAAGCCTAAAAGGGTAACCGCTAAACGGGCAGAGTTTTGCATGGGCTCTAAAGGGTTGGCTCCTACGGCTTACTATATGCGGTTCTGGTTCTAAGGAAGGGTACCCGAATTGTCCTCGTTGTCCCTTACTAAAGGTAGCAAGGCCCTTGATCTTAACCGATTATAGGTTTCAAACGGACCAAGTTCAATTCAGGGGGACACATCCCTTATGCCTATACGGAGGTAACCCACACGAAAGCATAAGAAATATATCCTGAAAGCGATTCACCAACCTATACGGTGGTAACCCACACGAAGGCAGTATCACACTTCCACTTAAAAAGGTCGGAGCTCGGGTAGAAAGCTCATGGAATGCAGAAAAAATAAATTAGTAATATTTACAGAAAAATAAAATGCATGTCGTATTAACAAAACAGAATCATATTTTAAATTAAAATAGAATTCGCCAATTTCCAACGACCAAGACTAAAAATAATCGACTCGTGGCTTGACTCTCTTTTTCAAAAAATCTCCCCATCGGAGTCACCAGCTGTGAGCACCCAAATCCGTCTGGCGCTCACTTTTTATTTCGTTCAGGTTTAATTTTTTTTTTGATGTATTTGAAAAAACCCTGCCCGGTTTTGAAGTTAAAAATGTGGAGTCACCACCGATCATTTTAAAAATGGTAGACCGGACACCGATAAAACCAGAGATAAAAATTTAAGGTCTGGGAGTCGGTTACGGATGAGGAAGGATGAGCACCCCCACACTGCCCAAAAATTGGTACCTAGTCGATTATTTAATGTCTTGGCGTTGGAATTTGCGAATTCGATTAAAATTTAAAATATGATCTTTAAAGACCGAAAATATTGAGATAACCGCATCCCTTTACGCCCGGGACACGGCTTCTCGTTTTCTTGGAAAATTTTAAAAGAATCGCGTCCCTTTACGCCCGAGATATGATTTATTGAGGTTTTACATTGATTTAAAATTCAAAATTTATTTTTTAAAATATTTTTTTGATGATTTTGATTACATATGATGCCAAATTAAGATAACATAAAAAAACATATGTATCCTTAAAAATATAATGTTTAAGGTAAAATATAAAAAAAACTATATATATAAAGTTAGTTTTACACACATATATATACAAAAATAAATATTTATTATTTTATATATGCTTAAAACATTATATTTAAGTTAAAAAAATATATAGAGGCATTAATAATAATAATAATATATTTACATATATGTATTAAGTTAATAACTTATATATATAAATCTATGCAAAACGAGTCTTTATTATTATTATTATATAAATCAAACTGAATACTATATTTTATTATACAAATATATAACCTTATATATACAATATACAAAACATAAAAATATGTACTATAGATATAAATGTATACACTACATCAAAACAGGTTTTTAGCGGCGTTTTTTTAGTCCTATAGCGGCATTTTTTAGGGCCGCTAGAAACTTTCCCAGTGCTTAAAAAACGCCGCAAGAAGTGCCGCTGAAACCAACGTCACAATAGTTCACGGTGTTTTCTGGCAAAAACGCTGCAAAAAGTCAAGATTTATTGTGGCATTTGTATTTACAAACGCTGCGAATAACTGTTTTTTAGTAGCGTTTGTATTTATAAACGCCGCGAAAAAATATGTTCTTTAGTGGCGTTTGTTTTTACAAACATGGATAAGATAATTGTATACATGATTGAAAACTGGATAGTGATAGATAGTTGGAATTTGAACTTTCAGAATGGTTGGGATTAAATAATAGGAAAATATTACATGCACCGATAGTGGAAACGAAAAGTTTTCACAAGCATCTTTAGAAAAAAATTATACAGATGTGTAAACTTTAGTTTACACGTGTCTTTTAGTTTTAGAGGTTAGGATTTTAATTTAGGATTTAAAGTTTAGGGGTTTAGGTTGTAGGTTTAGAATTTAAGATTTGGCTTTAGAATTTAGTGTATAGGGTTTAAGATTTAGGGTTTAGCTTTTTAGTGTTAGGATTAGGAATTAAATTTTATATTGTAAATATGCAGGCTTGTGTAAAAATTTTACACAAGTCTGTGTATCAAAAATTTTACCCAACATTTTTAGTTTTAAGGTTTAGGTTTTAGAGTTTAAGTGTAAGAGTTTATAATTTAGGGCTTATAGTTAGAATTTATGGTTTAGAGTTAGAACTTAGAGTTTAGAGGTTAAAGCTTAGGTTTTAGGGTAATATAATTAGATATTTAATTTTTAACCTATAAACTTTAAATTTTAACTCTAAATCATAAATTCTAACTACATTCCTAAATTCAAAATTTCTAATCCTAAAATACTAAACATCACCCTAAACAGAGTCTTTAAATTCTAAAATTAATACACTTATAAAACTTTTTATTTTTATCGTACGTGCATAAAATAATTACATGCAAACAAAACCTAAATGTCTTTTCAACGAAAAATAAACCTGAATATAATAACAAACCCAGAAAAAGTTGGCGGCGAGGGAAAAGAATATAAAAATATAGAGATTATGGGCCACGGTGCAATTTGCAAACTTGTCGTTTGTCTATTTCTTTTCTCCTCTACTTTCCATTACTTTTTATTCTTTAATTTATAATTTTTTTTAACCAAATTCTTTAATTTATAAGATTGCAAACATTGGGTCGGTTCCTAAAATACAATTATACATTATTTGAAACACGACGCCAAGTCAAACATTTCTATCTAGTTTATCTGCTAAATGGTTTCAAAAGAATAACAAATCTTCCACAAGTGAGTTTGAAGGTCGTTATATTTTTATTTAAAGTTTACAAATTAAAATTTTTAATTTAAGGTTAGATTTTGGAGTTTAATAATTTAAATAAAACATATGACAACCTTGAAACTTGTTTATGATAAAAAATAGTTTTTATCTTAATACATAAAATAATTACTCATAAACTAATTTTTGATTCAAACGATTACTGTAATTATTCATATAATTTTGGGTTATTTGATAAATTTAAAATTTAAATTAAGTAATAGTTATAATCTCGTTTATCTGTATTATTAAAAATATATATCGACTGTGGTTATCTAACTTTTAGGTGACACCCTCCCTTTCCCCTCTCTTTCTAGGTAGAAATTGTTCAAATATATACTATCGATGTGGCTATCTAACTTTTAGGTTTATAGGGTAAAAAATGAAGCAATTATTGGAATAACATTCGGATTCCAAGATGCAATTTTTTGTATGTTTATAATTAATTAGGAAGGAATTTGGAGTTTAAATTCGAGGTAAGAGGCCACTTATCCACTTACTTCATTAAGCATTCCCAATTGGAATCCACGTTGGGATGCATTAAGCTTTGACATATACATATAATATTAAAAAGGGTAAATTACGTAAATCATTATTTAATTTTACTCTCAAACCTATTTTGGTCATTAAAGTTTCAAAACATTCAATTTACTCACTGAAGTTTAGATATGGAACGTTTTTTGTCACTAAAGTTTAAACATTGATTGTTTTTTGTCACTCCACCATTCATCGTCGTCGGACGCGCATCGTAGATGTTGGTCATATGACACCAAATTTCACCAGTCACTTTGTCTTGTCCTCTGAGTCCAAATCTGACCTTCATTTAGTCGGAAAGTGTCTTGAAGTCAACGAATCGAGTAAAAACATTTGTTTCTCTCTTGGCGATCTCCAGGGGCGAATATACTTAGGTACCTGGTGGGTCATGTGACCCACCATTAATTTTTGGGATAAACTACAACAGAGGTCACTCAATTATGGGTAATGTTACATTTGGGTCATTCAATTTTTAAAAGTTACATTTGAGTCACTCAAATATAGGTAAGGTTACATTCGAGTCACTCAAATATGGGTAAGGTTATATTTCGGTCACTCAATTTTGGGTAAGGTTAAATTTTCGATCACCCTTCATACTTAAAAAAAATTATTGCTACAAAAATTATATTTGAATCAATCCTCAAATGCTCGAACTTTTGATAACCTTTGTCTTTGAAACTTGGAAGCACTTTCACGATATCACACATTTGAGTCACTCAAATATGGGTAAGGTTACATTTCGATCACTCAATTATGGGTAAGGTTACATTGGTCACCCTTCATACTTAAAAAAATTACTGCTACAAAAACTATAATTGGGTCCATCTTCAAATGCTCGAACTTTTGATAACCTTTGTCTTTGAAGTTCGGAAGAACTTTCACGATATCACACTTATCTTTTTAAACGTTCTATTTGACAAGAAAAAAATGGTTCATCTTGAATTTCTCTACCCATCCCTTTATCAATTCAACTTTCTTGTCACTCTTATTAATTGAGGATTGTTATTATTTTTTTAATTCTTTTTTTAAGTAGAGATATTTCTTTAACAAAATGCATTTTTATGCTTATTTAGTGTGTTGTAGTCAAATTGATTGTCTGGAGGAATTCGAAGCCTTAAATCTCTAAATAAGGTAAATAGGTGAACCACCAAACTTAAGTTCCTGGATCCGCCCTTGGCGATCTCCCCCCTTCACCGTTGGATGAGGCCCATTTCTTAGTATATTGCTTCCCTCGCGCCGAAGAAACTTTTCATCATTCGGATCTTGGAGAAGCTCCTCCATTCGCCGATAAATGAACACCGTCAAAATGTTAACGGAAGAGTGACAAAAAAGTTCAATGTCTAAACTTCGGTGAATAAAATGAACATTTTAAAACCTCAATGACCAAAATAGGTTTCAAAGTAAAGTTATGTGATGATTTATGTAATTTACCCTATTGAAAATTAGTCTCATATTATTTATAAGTAAAACAATTTTTGTTTAAATACCATAAAATAAGATAATCTCTACTCTTACTTTTCACGGCCATTGTACGTAGTCAGACATGCTTATACAAGCATTCATCCGACTTAAACAATTCTTATACTTCAAAATTTTACAAGCAGCGCAGTGTTCGTTATTTTGATTTTTATTTATTGAACTTTCAAATATCTTCATTAAATAAAAACAAAATAAGATACAATCAATCATATTGTATGAATTACTAATATATTGATGCAAATACAAAAAAAAAAATCAAATATGATTATAACATGAGAACATTTAAAAAAACAACGATGTACTAAAATTAGGAATGGACTATAAATTTGAATAATTTTTAATATCTAATTTACTACTTATATATCCAAACACATTAGGGTCTGGATATTATAATGAAGGTCCGTGATGAAGAAAGAAAACTCAAGTCCATCCACCTTGTCAAACGTTCTTTGACGTCCTGTCCAACATGAGCAGCACTCGAAGCAAAAACGATACCAGTAGAAAGTTCACTATTAACCATATTAAGAATTCAGGACAAAACAAAAGCATTACACCGTTCCCTTTGATAATGTAAATTCTCAACATAATTCTCCTTCTTGCAACTTCCATCAACAAAACCCAACTTATTTTTTGCAAGTAGAGTAGCTCGCATAGAACGATTCTAATGTTGTAGTAATTGTTTAGGCCAACAAGACGATGAGAAATCAAAAGACCTCCCAGCACATCCGACGGATCCAGAAAGAGTGGGCGATTGAAATCGATGATCGGATCAAAAGACCGAAATGCTTATAGTTTATGCCGAAAGTTTGACAATTGGTATTTGCTTTGAAGCCAGAATTACCAAATTCTTCTTTACATGTCCCTATACCTGGTAAACTTGACCCGAGACCCGAAAACCGAACCGATTTACCCGAACCAAGACTCGAAATCGACCCGAACATGATGACCCAAAATTTGATCCGAAACCGAAACAAAACGAACCGAACCGAAATCGATCCGAATTTTAGTTGAACTGAAATGGACCCAGACCGATTTTCAACCAAACCAAATGGACCCGAACCGAATAGACCCGAACCAAAGGCAACCCGAAATATAGAAAATATATTAATAGAAATAAATAAAAATAGGATGTGAACAACCGCACAACTCACCAAAAAGTTAAATATATTGACCTTATAAATCTATATATAGGGTGTAAAAAATTGACCAGTCTAAAAACTCGATTAAAACCGACCGATCTCTCATTCACCCGAAATTGACCTGAACCGAAAATAACCGACCCGAAATGACCCGGATCACAATAGACCCGAACTAAAACCGAACCGAAACTGAATTTGAACCGAATAATATCAAATCTGAAATGACCCGAACTAAAACCGAACCGAATGACCCGTTTGCCACCTCTACATTGCCTCATGGATGCCAGTGTTTAATCAATTCTTGTTGGTGGCATTAGGTCATGTTAGTTCATAGGCGGACGTAAAGGGGTTAGACTTTAGATGGTTATCCAATAGAACGAAACTCCAAATGCTAAAAATAACATTTTTAAAATATAGATATCGTATTAAAGATTTGTTATATATAATATAATTCATCCCCTCGTATGAAGCATATGTATTTTAATCTAAAATTGTATCACGTACCGGGGACATATAGCGTACTGCTTGGGTTCCTGCAAGTATTTTATCTTCCTATTTTTCTTCTTATATTCTCTCATTTTGTTCTTTTTCTTTTTTCTCTTGCTCCCATGATTCATCTATAGGTATATAAGTATGTGTAATGTCATGCTCTCATGATTTTTTATTTTTTTTACATTTTTAGAATATAAAATTTATTTTATATTTGTCGTACCATTGATGTGTCCATATTTGTATCTGTATCAGTGCAACATAACCCCATCCATGTTGTTAACTAATGAGAATGGAAACTCCTTTGTGTTTAACGATGTGACAAACTTCAGAGTTGAGAAAAGCATCAACTCGGTAACCACCATTTAAAGTAAAGGGTAAAGTACAAAAATTATAACTCAATTTTGCTCTTTGACCTATTTTGGTCACACAACTTTTAAAATGATTAATTTTAGCACTGAACTTTAAACATTGACCTAATTTGGTCACTCCACCGTTAAATCACTAACTGTAACACCCTTAAAAAATGAATGAAAAAAAAAGAGAATGGAGGATTGTAGCCAAAGTAGTTTGAACTCGTGACCTTGGCTGCACAAACAAGTGGTGTAACCACTTGAGCTAAGCCCCATTTTTGATATGGGTTTCCTAAACTAAATAATAATCTAACCTGGTTCGGATGTCCTGCAATGAATAAAACCAGGTTTGACTCTTCAGCTTTCATTATTCAAGTCAAAACACCAAAATCCCTAAATTTGAATCCTCTCACCTACCCGTCCGTGCCGTGCACCAACGGCATCAGAAGATTCCCCACAACCGTCCGATTAAAACCCTCAACCCCACTCGCGCAACTGCCGTCTCTATCGCCTGGAATCGCCGTTGAAAGGTTCGACGAACAGGGTTAAATCCTTTCAGTCCGCTTTCGATTTTGGCATATTTCACCGTCCGTTAGAGACGTCAGTGGCACCACCGTCTTCCTCGCGTCGTGACGGACCGAATCCAACCATCCGATCATCCAATCAGTCACGATCGAACCTTTGCCGGCGTTCGACCGATTAGGTAAGATAGGTAAGTTTCAGTCGTTTTTCGATAAGTTTTTGTATATTTTTGAGTTGGGGAATGTTATAAGTGTAAAATATGGTCGAAAAGTTGCATTTTCGGGCCGTGCAAAGCCGCGCGTGAACTCCACGCGTTGGCCAGGGTGATTTTCGGCCACCATGACCAGTTTACCTATAAACCAGTCGGGTTCAGTTCAGTCCAACCCGATTCAACCTGGTCCAAACCGGTTCAGTCTGACCGACCCGATCTGACCGAACTGACCAATCCGACCTAACATGTTGACCGAGCCAACTTAATGAGTCAACCTGCCCGAGTCAACTCGTTCGAGTCAGCCTGGTCTGAGTCAACTCGTTTGAGTTAACTCAATTGACTCTGACCAGTTGACTTTCACCCATTGACTTTGACCCGTTGATTGTTGACGTCAACGTTGACTTTGATTGTTGACGTCAACGTTGACTTTGACCAAAAAGTCAAATATTCCAAAAACCCATATGTTATGTTTTTTTGACATTCTAAGTCCGTTTATGAAGCTCGTTTTGCGAAATTTTAACCCAAAAGCCTCCAAAATTGACCTTAAACCCGATAATGTATAAGTATTTAAATTGTTCAATTTAAGAGCAAAGATTTGGATTAAGGATTTTGACATGAAATATTATTTGTTTAAGGTACTCAAACTACGTTCGACTGCTCGTCTGCTCAACCCGGCTCTTCCCTATCAACACCTCTACGTGCTCATATAGTTACCAGTATGTTTAAAACTCCATAGATTAAATTGGGTTAGAAGTTATTATTTTCTCTTTAGTAACTCTGATTCGTTATGTCATAGGATCTAGCGCTACTGTAGATCGTAGCGAGGAAGGTGCTAGTTAGATTCCGACCGGCTTTTGAGGTGTGTTCCTTGTGTGCTAAATTATTGTTTTATATAAATTGTTTGATATGATTTTTTTGAACAGATCGTGATATGTTTTCCCTAAAATACTATACGCATGTATGTCTGATTTAATAGCATGCTCTCTGGTTACTGTTTACTGAAATATATACCTGTCAGTTGATTCATGATATGACTGTTTACTGCATAAACTGTTTTAATTGGGGTTTAATAAGAGAGTGATTGGAAACCCTCAGGTACAGTCCTGATCCAGCTGTACCTCTAATTAGGCCTTCTACACCTTCAGGCCTAGGAGTAGCCTCTAGTTAGGCCTCTTATGCCTTTGGGCCTAGGACTAGCCTCCAGTTAGGCCTCTTATGCTTTTGAGCCTAGGACCAACCTTCAGTTAGGCCTCCTACGCCTTTGGGCCGAGGATCAACCTCTAGTTACGGGGAAATGTATATTGGTGTTCGGTTTGAGGGTAGCTAGGTTTTAAATGAAAATTTTGGTTGCCCTATAGCATGTTTTACTTATATAATTTTATTATTTACTGAATTGTTTTAAATATTTTTATTTTTGTATGCACATGTTGGAACACACTGAGCCCCCAGCTCACACCTCAACCCTTTCTTTTCAGATACCTTTTGGATAGGCTACCGGATTTGGCACTTGGAGAATCGACATATTTTGTACTCGTCTTTGTTGTAATATTTCTATCTTCCAGACTGTCTCAATTACGGTGACATAAGCCTATGTTTTGTTACTATATGTCTTATTATGTTGCCCTATGAGGTTTATGATGTACTATCACTTAAATGGTTTATTTTGGATAACTAATTTGACTTGTGTTCGAATTAACTATTATTTTTAAAGATTTTAAATATTTAAACATTTACGTGAAAAGTCTTTGGTAAGTAATGTGATCTTCTAGATTTGGACTTTACGCATAGGCCAATTTAGGGGGTTACATTTAGCTGGTATCAGAGCTTTTGGTTTTAAAAGCCTCGGACCGTGAATGGATCCTAAATGAATAGTTTTATAAGATGATTTGCGAAGGTGTTTTAAAAAGGCCATGTCACCAAGTTTCATATTTTTATGTGTGCGGTACTCTAGTGCCAGTTATAATCTTAAAGTTTTACCTTTGTGTAGAGAGCCTGAAATTATCCGTTATGAGCACTCGTAGAGGTCGTCGACCATCTTGTGGGTGAGGTCGAGCTGTTAGATTTACCGGCCTAGTAGATGATGTGGTTGTAGATCCTCTGACCCCTGTAGATCTCCCGGCCTGTAGATTCCCCTACTCTAGTAGCTCCTATAGCCTCGGTGGATCCACCACCTGTCTCCAGTATTGTTATGACGACTCCAGTTAGAGGAGCATCAGCATAGAGTTTTGAGCCGACTACAGTGACCGATGAGATGCTTAGCAGGCAGTTCTTGCAATTGATCCAGAGCATGGTTAGAGCAGCTAGCACCACCCCTGAGGTGCCCATATCACAGACTTTGATTCTGAATGGAGCCAGAACATTTGAGGGCGCTACTAGAGGTGCCCCAACGGAGGCTGATGAGTGGCTCAGTGACTTGGAGAGGCACATGGATTAGTTGGGACTTGATTCATCTAGGCGGTGTTTGGGAGTCGTCTCTATACTTTATAGGAATGCCCACACCTGGTGGGAGTCCGTGATTAGTAGCGTCCCTACTACTCGTTTGACCTGGGAGTTCTTTAAGGAATGTTTTAGGAGTTGATTTATCGAAAAACGATATTTAAAGGAGATGCGAAAGTTGTTTAGGAATCTGACGCGGAGAGATATGACTGTATCTGAGTACGAGATAGAATTTTTGAGGCTTTTGAGATTTGGTTCAAATCTGGTCACCTCTGAGAAAGAAAAGTGTCGCAAGTTCACTATTGGTCTTAGACCTTATTTGTGTGAGAAGGTCATCGCCTTCCAGGATGAGGTATGTGATAAAGTAGTAGAGCGGGCGAAAGATCTAGAGGAGGTTGAGCTGATGATCGATGGTAGTGGCAGAGTAGATCGTGAGTAGTATAGAAGGCCTTCAGGTTATGAGTCTTCTGCACGCCCTGGTAAGCGGGCTCGTACTACAGCTCTTTAGAGGAGTACTTCAGGTTCTAGGCCTACAGCCCCACAACCTTCTGCAGCTAGTAGAGGTGGTTCGTCAGGTTCTTCGCAGCCCAATCCTTGTGAGCAATGTGGTAATTGGCATAGAGGAGAGTGTAGAAAGATGTTGGGTGTTTGTTTCCAATGTAGGTCTAAGGATCATTTTCAGAGAGATTGCCCTCATCTACCTCTTGTAGCTCGAGCTTTCCCCTGCATGATCGTAGACATCCGTTCAGACTCTAATCAAGGGACATCATCAGAGTAGAGCTTTTGGGTCTGCTGCTAGGTCTGACAATAGAGGTAAAGCACAGTATAGCGGAGGACCAGTTATGTCTGAGGCCCGGTAACATGCGCTTGTTTATGCTACCCGACATCGTGATAACATAGATGAGCCCAATGTCATTGCAGGTACTTTTACCATCTTTTATGTTCTATATTTTACATTACTTGACAACGGCTCCACCCATTCCTATGTGTCAAAATCCGTATCTCGGGAACTTTAGATTCTAGTTGAGGTCATAGAGAGTACAGTTACCGTCATGAGGCCTGTGGGTCAATCTATGGCTGTGAATAAAGTTTTTCGGTGATGTCCTCTTGAAGTTCAAGGGGAAATCTTCCTAGCTGATCTGATGGTGCTACTGTTAGAAGAATTCGATTTGATTTTGGGTATAGATTGGTTGACTGAGCACTGTGTTAGTCTGGATTGTGAGCTTAAAAGAGCAACTTTAAAGACTTCTAATGACAGGATAATAGTTTTTGTTAGAGAGAGACGTGGTTATCTGTCTAATGTAGTATTCGCCTTGACTGCTGAAAGAATTATCTGGAAGGGTTACGAGATCTTTATTGCCTGTATTCTAAATACAAAGGGGTCTTTATCGAAGATTGAAGAAATACCTACAGTAAATAAGTTTTCTGATGTGTTTCTTGAAGAGTTACCTAGTTTGCCACCGGATAGAGACGTGGAGTTTGAGATTAAGACTTATTCAAGAAATGTGCCAGTTTCTATGAACCCCTACCGTATGGCTCCTAAGGAGGTGAAACTTCAATTGCAAGAACTCTTCGATCGAGGTTTTATTTGACCTAGCTCTTCACCCTGGAAAGCTCCAGTCATGTTCGTTAAGAAGAAGGATAGTTCACTACGGTTATGCATTGATTACCGAAAGTTGATCAAGTTGACTGTAAAGAATAAATATCCCCTACCCAGGATTGATGATTTGTTCAATCAATTCTAGGGAGCCTCTGTTTTCACAAAGATTGATCTTCGATCCAGGTACTACCAGCTAAAGATAAAGGGGTCGGATGTTGCAAAAATGGTCATCCGTACCAGATATAGGCATTACGAGTTTTTAGTAATGTCTTTCGGTCTGACTAATGCCTCTACTGCCTTTATGGATTTGATGAATCGTGTGTTTTAGCCTTATTTGGATCAATTTGTGGTAGTGTTTATTGATGACATCTTGGTCTTCTCTCAGACTGAGGCAGAGCATGCAATGGACTTGAGGATTGTTCTACAGACTCTTATGGAGCATCGGTTATATGCTAAATTGAGCAAATGTGAATTCTGGTTGAATGAGGCAACCTTTCTTGGACATGTGGTATCGTTTCGGGGTATTCAGATTGAATCGAGTAAGATTGAGGCCATTGTGAGTTGGAAGCAGCCTAAGAATGTCTCTAAAATCCATAGTTTTTTAGGCCTAGCTGGGTATTATAGACACTTTGTCGAGGGTTTCTCTATTATTGCCGCCCCTCTGACGAAGTTGTTGAGGAATAACGTACCATTTGTTTGGACGGATGCTCAGCAGAAGAGTTTTGAGAAATTAAAGATAACCCTGACACAAGCTTCAATTTTGACCCAACCTGAGTCAGGGGAGGATTTTACAGTTTATAGTAATACTTCACATTTCGGGCTTGGTTGTGTTTTGATGCAAGATGGGAATGTGATTTTTTATGCGTCGTGCCAGTTGACACCGCATGAATGTAATTATCCTACCTATGATCTGGAATTGGTTATTGTGGTTTTTGCATTAAAGATTTGGAGGCACTATCTCTATGGAGAGAAATGTTATATCTATACCGATCACAAGAGCCTTAAGTATCTTTTTACACAGAAAGAGCTTAATCTTATACAGCGTCGATGGCTCGAGCTTCTTAAGGATTATGATTGCAGATTGAGTACCACCCGACAAAAGCTAATATGGTTGCTGATGCTTTGAGCCGTAAGGCTATTTCAGGCCTGAGATCTCTTTTTGCCTGGATGAGTATTTATGATGATGGCGGTTCATTGGCTGAGTTACAGGTTAAGCTGACTTTGGCCGATGAGATTAAGGCCAAGTAGCTTTTGGACAGTTTCTTACTTCCAGTTATATAACAGGTCAAGCAAGGATCTACATCTGTCTATGCTTTTGATCAAGATGGGGTGTTGTGCTTCAAAGGTCATTATTGTGTGCCTAACGACGCTGAGTTAAAGCTAGCCATCCTAAGTGAGGCTCATAGTAGCCCTTATGTTATGCATTCCGGTGGGGATAAGATGTACCAGAATTTTAGGAAGAGGTACCGTTCGGTTGGCATGAAGAAAGATATCTCAGATTATGTGGCTAGATGTCTGACTTGTCAACAAGTTAAGGCAGAACATTAGCACCCTTCTGGTCTCTTGCAGCCTATCAGGATTCCTGAGTGGAAATGAGAACGGATCACGATAGACTTTGTTACTAGATTGCATCTGACTCCTTCTAAAAAGGATTCTGTATGGGTGATTGTTGACCGACTCACCAAGTCTGCTCATTTTATTCATGTTTGGGTTAACTACTCTATGGAAAAGTTGGCTAGATTATATATTTTTGAGATTGTCAGACTGAACGGTGTACCTTTGTCCATCTTCTCCGATCGAAACCTGGGGTTTACCTCCCGATTTTGGCAGGCTTTGCAGAAAGCCTTAGGTACACGTCTGAATTTCAGTACATCTTTTCATCCTCAGACAGATGGTCAATTAGAGAGGGTGATTCAGATTCTTGAAGATATGTTGCGGGGATGTGTGATCGATTTTTGTGGTAGTTGGGAAGATTTCTTGCCCTTAGCCGAGTTCGCTTATAATAATAGCTATCAAGCTAGTATCCGCATGGCATCGTATGAGGCTCTATATGGGCGTAAATGTCGTACCCCTATCTGTTGGACAGAGTTGATTAAAAAGACCGAGGAGACAGTCAGACTGATCCGGGATCGTTTGAGGGAGGCTTTTGCTAGGCAGAAGTCTTATGCCGATCGGAGGAGAAAAGACATTGATTTTGAGGTAGGTGATCAGGTCATTCTAAAGGTATCCCCATAGAAAAAAGTTTTGAGATTCAGGCGCAAAGGGAAGTTGAGCCTGAGATTTATTGGGTCATACCGTATTCTGAAGAGAGTTGGGCCGGTAGCTTATCAGTTAGAGTTGCCTCCTCAGCTCGGCCGTATTCATGATGTTTTCATGTTCTATGTTAAGGAAGTACCATTCGGATCCGAATCATGTTATTCAGGATCAAGACGTTAAGTTAAGGCCAGAATTATCGTATGAGGAGGAGCCTGTGCAGATTTTAGATTTTGATGATAGATTTTTGAGGAACATGCGCATCCCTATGGTTAAAGTCCAGTAGAGTAATCGTAGCCCTGCAGAGGCTACCCGGGAGACAGAAAAATCTATGAGAGAGCAGTTCCCTCACCTGTTCAACCCAGGTAAATTTCGAGGACGAAATTTCTTTTAAGGGGGAGAAAGTTGTAACACCCTTAAAAATGAATGAAAAATAAGGAGAATGGAGGACTGCAGCTAAAAGGGTTTGAACCCATGACCTTGGCTGCACAAATAAGTGGTGTAACCACTTGAGCTAAGCCTCATTTTTTATATGGGTTTCCTAAACTAAATAATAATCTAACCTGGTTCGGATGTCCTATAATGAATAAAACCAGGTCAGACTCTTTAGCTTCTATTATTCGAATCAAAACACCAAAATCCCTAAATTTTAATCCTCTCACCTACACGTTCGGCCATTGTCCGATCTGCGTCCACCGCCCGTTCGTGTTGTGCATCGCCGATATCAAAAGATTCCCCACAATCGTCCAATTAAAACCCCCAACCCCACTCGCACAACCGTCGTCGCTATCGCTTGGAATCGCCATTGGAAGGTTTGACAAACCTAGGGTTAAATCCTTTCGGTCTGCTTTCGATTTCGGTAGATTTCACTGTCTGTTGGAGACTACAGTGGCACCACAGTCTTCCCCGCGTCGTGACGGATCAGATCCAACCATCCGATCATCCAACCAGTCATGATTGAACATTCATCGGCATTTAACTGATTAGGTAAGATAGGTAAGTTTCGATCATTTTCTGATAAGTTTTTGCATTTTTTGAGATGGGAATGTTATAAGTGTAAAATTCGGCCGAAAAGTTGCATTTTTGTGCATTTTCAGGCTGTGCAACACCGCACGTGAACTCCACGCGCTGGCTAGGGTGATTTTTGGACATCGTGACTAGTTCACCTATAAACTGGTTCGGTTTAGTTCGGTCTAACCCGGTTTAACCCGGTCTAAACCGATTTAGTCTGACCGACCCGATCCGACTGACCTAACCTGTAATACCCCAAATTTTACTAATTTGATGAAGGATCATATAGTACTAAGATAATAGCTTAAAAGTTATCTTAGTGACTAAAATGACAAAAAATGCAAAAGTTAGGATTTTTTTCGATTATGGGTTATGAAAAAGGAATTTCTGAGATTTAAAAGCATCAAATGATAGAGGGGAGGTTAATTAGGGTACTTGCAAAGTTTGGTCGAAATCTGAGGAAAATTGGAATGGGAATTGAAGTTCAAATTTTAGTGACCAAAATGTTAAGTAGTCAAAACTTGTGTGTTACAAGACTAAATATGAAAGTTAAAGGACTAAAGTTGCAATTTCCCAAAAGTTAGGGGTTTTTATTTCATAAATAGATAGATCACCTAAGGGTGTGGATCAAATGTGGAATTCTAGTTTGAACTGATATTTCAATTGTTAGGAAATCGTAGTCAAAGTTTAAGTGGAATTCGGGTATCTGGATCAAACTGGAAAATTATGAAATTTTAATATATGATCGAAGAAGGATATAAAAAATTATTCCCAAGTTTTGGAAATAGTTTTAGTTTGATTCAGGATGAATCCTATGATTTATTTTGATTAAGAAATTTATTCAGTAGCCGATAAAATTCTCGATAATTATCGGTAAATCAGATCGAGCTAAAATTTCAAAGATAGTTCCATGGAACTTAGAAGAGTCATAAAATATTATTTTATGACTATTTGGATGTTAAAAAGATCAGGAAAAATTTAAATCGATTGAAATGATATTGAATGGCAATTTTGTGAATAAGTTGATCGGTAAAGGGCATTTTGGTCATTTTGCCCAAAAAGGACATGGAAGGAATTTTGAGATTTCTTTTATTGATGAATAGTGGCTGATTAAGATCCAACTAAGTCTAGTTGGAATGTTACAAAATGGCAAATTAGAAATGTAGATCTAATTGGAGGGTATTTTTGGAAAGTAGAATTTATTGAATTAAAAATTCATTTTTTTATAATACAAGTGGCATAAATACATGAAAATATGAAGGAATTTTCAGAAAATAACTCTCCAAAACCGTGGTGAAGAGGAGAAAGAAGAATGAAATTTTTCAAGCTCGATTTAAGCCCTGAATCTCGGTTTTAAGGTAATCTTTCGAACTACAAAGTTGTTCTATTCTTCAAGCTCTATCTTTTGATGTAAATAATTCATAGAATACTTGCTTGGTTGATTATATTTGATATGAGGAAGAAATTGGGGTTTATAAACAAATTGGGGCTTTTGAAATTTTATGATTCCATGGTTGAATTTAAGTTGGAATCAAGCTTATATGATGTTAAAATCATGTTATTGAGTTAGGATTTAAACCCTACATATTTTGGTTTGTATGGAGAAGATTAGGGTTTATGAATTTAAGTCTAACTTAGGGTTTGTGATGTTGGATTAAGGATCTAGTAAGCTTGATTTGTTGTTTGGAAGCAAAACTCTAAGTTAAATATATAGGGACCAATTCAGAAAGCTTCAAAGTTAAGGGACCGAATCTGGATTTTATGAAATTTAAGTGTATTTATGTAATTAATGATGTTGGAGATGTGAAATTGATGTTAGAATGCTAAACCGATGTTGAATCGATTAGTGACCATTTTGACAATTTGTCAAAATCAAGAGACCAAATAGGAAATGAATTCTTGGATGGGGATTAAATCTGATTTTTAGTTAAAATAATAGAATTAAGGTAGTAATGTTGATTTAAGGACTAAATTGCAAAGTTAAGAAGTTTGAATCCTTACCTTTGCATTTTAGTGACTATTTCGACAAAGAAAGAAAATTAGAAGGAACTATTTTAAATAATTATTTGATGAAGAAGATGATGAATTGGTGATTTGAAGCAAGTGATAGGACTAAATTGACAAGTAGAAAAATAAGAAGAAGTTAGTATAAATTAGAAGTTTATTATGGACAACTATGTAAAAGATTGAATTTTTGGCAGTGACTTTGAAAATTCACCATAAATTCTAAAAAAATGTTTAGATGATGAATTTTATATCAATGTAAATATTTGTTCGTCTAGTTTCATTTCCAACAAACGGAAACTGATTTGGAGTTCCGAGTTAAAAGATATAAATTTTTAATCAAATGAATGTCAGAAAATTTATAGAACAGTTTCTGTCAGGAAGCTCTGTGACTGGAGTTTGAAGAATTTTCATAATTTTTGTAGATTTATTAATTTATGTGGCTTATACCTTTAGAACTGTTATCAGATCTAGTTTCTGCGGTAGAAAGGAAATTGATATCCAGTATGTATTCTGCCCTGTACAAGTAAATATTTAAAGGTAGCGCAAGCTGTCAAAAAATGGAATTTGAAACATTTTGTATTTAAATGTTAGTTAGCAAGCTCAGAAGAGTTAATGGAAGTTCAAATTGGTCACTAAAGACCATAATAAGTTTTTGAACAGTACAAGGAAGAAAGAAAAATATTTGAAAATTATATATTCAAATGATTATATTAGACAACATGTTTAAGTTATTGTTAGATTTGAATTTAACAAATATTTTATTTTATTCATGTGATTAATGAAGTCAAGTCTGAATCAAAGAATGTTTGAGGTACTATGAAAAAAAGTATCGAAGTAGGACTTAGTGAGGCATTGTGTTAAGTGGCCAAGGTGAGTGCCTTAATTATTACTTAATTATGTATGGGATAAAGGGAGGCTTGCGATAAGTCAACCTTATTTATGAATGCATGATATGATAAATGTTGAAGTTATGTTCTACTGTTTAAATGTGGTAAGTAATATGGCGAGCAATGTGGGGACAATGTTCCTAACATATGACTAAAGAATTATTTATGATATGTTATGTTCATAAAAAAATTTAAGAATAAATGATGTGTTTGATACATGATCACCGACTGGAAAATTTTTCTTAATAAATAAGCTAATATGGCTTGAATAACATATTGTTTTAGTATGAGAACTTATCTGTGAAATGTTATGATAGTAACTATAACTGATATGTTATTTGAATATGATAAGAGCAAGTAATATGTATAATACATTGCCAATGCTCTGATAGATATCTTTGTTATAGTATACCTGATATTATCTGGGTTATGAACTGCCATTATGATTTATTGATGACATCTGATATGATAACTTCTGATCATGATATACATATATATGTATGCCCAAGTATTACAAAGTGGGAGTCCTTGGTATAGTTGGCATGCCATAGAGTCTTAGCAGCTGCATCATTCTATTATGATATATGTCTATTTTGTGACTACTATGGTGTCACATCCACCTTGGGGATCTATGTCCATGGTGCTAAGTGCACTAAAGAGGTGCTTATATGAGGAGCAAAGAGTGTCATTGATTATATGAGGAGCAAAGAGCGTCCTCGAGTACGTACTCATCTGTCTATTCCGTTTGGCACTACGGTGTCATATTTCAGATGACTCGCGTACCTAAGGTCTCATAAAGTATACTTTGGGCAAATTTAAAAGATTAATAAAAGTGCAGGTAATCGAGCTAGTGATCTTGGCAAATTCCGTTATGTGCTAAGTTTTCTGCAAAGTTTTGGTACTAAGTACGAGAAATAACAGGTTCTCCGTACTCTCTGTATATCTCTATATTTTCTGTAAAATCAATATTTTCTTGATTATGTTAAGCTCAGTAATATATGTATTTTTTTTGTTTGATGTGTTAGGCAAAGAATTAGGATTATGATAAAGTTTGCCATGAAATGCATAGAAACTGGTTATACTATGCTATGAGAAGCATGTTGAAGTATGTCAAGTAAACATGATGAACTTAATATAAGTAATTTATCAGTTATGCTTAGATGAGCTAGATATAAAAAAAGCCTTGAATTATGTTCATGTAAGTTATTTGATAACCTTATACGCTTTGCCTCACTAAGTGAATACTTAGCGTGTGTTGTTTCACACGTAGGTTATTGGAAACTTACCGAAAGAGGAGTCAAGCATGTTGATCAAGCTACAATATGCCAAACATCAGTAAGACATTCTAATTTATGATATTCTCTAGTGGGCATGTATCAATTTATTCGTTAGTTATTTTAAAGGTATAAGTTTGATTAATAGTCAAATAAATATGAATTATTCGTATGGTTAAAGAATTACCGGTGATGATATTTAATCGGGTAATATTTTATTTATCGTTTATAGCGTAACGATTTTAAATACAAGGAAGGGCTTAGGTAGTGTACCTAGTTTTCATCTTGAGTTACATACTTATTTTAATAGCTGACTAACATGTTTTATACACCAATTCAGGGTCAAAACTAGCAATCTGCAAATAGGCTATGAATACCTAGAAAGTTGAGAAAGGGTTATTTTATAAATTAGTTTTATGTCATATGTTTAAAAATAAATTTACAAGTCTAGAACTCTGTTAAATAATATTGTGACATCCCCAATGTGTATTCATACTATGAGTATACGTTAAGGGTGTTACACGATCTGTCTGACCCGACCCATCCGACCTGACTCGTTGACCGAGTCAACTTAGTGAGTCAACCCGCCTAGTCAACTCGTCCGAGTCTACTCGTTTGAGTCAACTCAATTGACTCTGACTAGTTGACTTTGACCCATTGACATTGACCTGTTAATTTTGACTCGTTGACTGCTGACGTCAGCGCTGACTTTGATTGCTAACGTCACCATTGACTTTGACCAAAAAGTCAAATTTTCTGAAAACCCATATTTTATGTTTTTCGATATCCTGGGTCCATTTATGAAGCCTATTTCACGAAATTCTAACCTGAAAGCCTCCAAAATTAACCTTAAACCCGATAATGCATAAGTATTTAAATTGTTCAATTTAAGAGCAAAGATTTGGATTAAGGATTTTGACATGAAATATTATTTGTTTAAGGTAAAACTACGTTCGACCGCTCGTCTGCTCAGCCCAGCTCTTCCCGATCAGCACCTCCATGTGCTCCTACAGTTACCGGTATGTTTAAAACTCCATAGATTAAATTGGGTTAGAAGTTATTATTTTCTCTTTGGTAACTATGCTTCGTTATGTCATAGGATCTAGCACTACTACAGATCGTAGCGATGAAGGTGCTAGTTAGACTTCGATCAGCTTTTGAGGTGTGTTCCTTGTGTGCTAAATTACCGTTTTATATAAATTGTTTGATATGATTTTTTTGAACAGATCGTGATATGTTTTCCCTAAAATACTATACGCATGTATGTCTGATTTAATAGCATTCTCTTTTGTTACTGTTTAATGAAACATATACCTGTCAGTTGATTCATGATATGACTGTTTACTGCATAAACTATTTTAATTGAGGGTTAATGGGAGAGTGATTGGAGACCCTCAGGTACAGTCCCGATCCAGTTGTACCTCTAATTAGGCCTCTTACGCCTTTAGGCCTAGGATCAGCCTCTAGCTATGGGGAAAATGTATATTGGTGTTCGGTTGGAGGGCAGCTAGGTTTTAAATAAAAACTTTGGTTGCCCTATAGCATGTTTTACTGATATAATTTTATTATTTACTGAATTGTTTTAAATTTTTTTTTTCTGTGTGCCCATGTTGGAACACACTGAGCCCCCAGCTCACACCTCAACCCTTTCTTTTCAGATAACTTTTGGATAGGCTATCAGATCTGGCACTTGGAGGATCGACATATTTTGTACTCATCTTTGTTGTAATATTTCTATTCTAGTCTGTCTCAGTTACGGTGACATGGGCCTATGTTTTGTTGCTATATGTCTTATTATGTTGCCCTATGAGGTTTATGATGTAATATCACTTAATATGGTTTATTTTGGATAACTAATTTGACTTGTGTTCGAATTAACTATTATTTTTAAAGATTTTAAATCTTTAAACATTTACGTGAAAAGTCTTTGGTGAGTAATGTGATCTTCTAGATTCAGACTTTACGCATAGGCCGATCTAGGGGTTACACTAACACTATTATGATGTGAAAATAAAAATAATAAAAATATATATTTTTTAATAATATTTTAATAAACTTAATTAAATAAAAGCCACCGGTCTCTCACCTCACCCTCCTTCACCCCCACCCACCCCTTTCTCACCTTCACAGGAAACCCTCTTCTTCATCCTAGTAACGCCACTCTGATGGGTTTTTCAGCGAACCAAAACCACTGGTTGACTCCTCTTCTTCTCCTCTTTCCTTCTACTGCTTCGCTTTTCTAAAAACCGCCCTCAAATGACCCAAAATGAGTCCAAACCTTTGCGTCTTGGCAGAGCGATTCACCGTCGTCCATCGTCTGATCAGCCTGAAACCAGGGTATGTTGATCTCCTCACCAAAGCACCTCGAATGACCGTGGGGATTCACTGTCTGCTCCGATCGCCAAAATCCAAATGGGAAGGTAAAATTTTCCTCTCTTTTAGATTTTAGTTCGATTTCCCCTTTCCTTTTTAGCTCTGATTTGTTCTGATTTCCTTCGTTTTCTTGGGTTTTTGGTTATTAATTTGCGGTTGAGTGTGGAAGGGTGATGGTGGTTCGGGTTAACGACAGTAGAGGGCTCGATGAAGGAGTTAAAGGGGCTTCGATGATGGCAGTTAGATTGGTTCACTAGTTTGATGTAAGGTGAGTCTCAGTTGTGGGTTATGGTGATGAACGTTGGGTTGCAATGGTGGGTTGGATGAAGCGAGATGGTTAGGTGAGCTAAAGGGGACCGGTTTATGGTGGTTGGAGGTGATGAATGGTGGACGATGGGATTGAAGATGAAGGTGCAGGATGGTGAGGTGAAGGAGGGTTTGATTTTTTAATTTAATTGTTTATTTAATTAATTGTATTAAAATATACATTTTTATTATTTTTATTACAATGTTAGAGATTTAACGGTAGAGTGACCAAAATAGGTCAATGTTTAAAGTTCAGTGCTAAAATTGATCGTTTTGAAAGTTGAGTGACCAAAATAGGTCAAAGAGCAAAGTTGAGTGATAATTTTTTTTAATTTACCCTAAAGTAAATTGTTATAATCAAAATGATAATGTACTTGTTTTTTTCATTCAATCTTAATCATTGTGTGCATGGTAACTATTGTGAGGATTGTGATTTCGGCAAATGAAAGCAAACCACTAGCCAGGCATCTCTTCTACGTTTATTTTTCTTAATAATAATGAAAAGCTAAGTTTAGCCATTGGGGTGGGAAAGTTTTCAGCTTCAAGCTGACTATGGTGTACTACTAATACAAATTATTGACTGGAAAACAGAAGCTTATGGACACCTATTTGGTTCAAATTATCAAGTCTCCTCAGCTACTTTCTAATGATTATTGCAAGTATTTCATTTTTTAGGTACTGGGAAATAACCCATTTCTTTTTCTTTCCCCGACACTACTTTGGATTGTTGGCAAGATTGCTGCAAGATCAAACTGTTAGCATTGACTAAATAATAGTAAATAAAAATAAAAGGCAGATAAAGAAATCGTGTTGTGGTATAAACTACTGCCTTAAAATGATTTCGCCTCGATGTGTGTAATCGTCGCGGTAAGAGGTCATCCCCTGAGGTTAACACGGCAGCTCTGATGATTGTACATCCAAAGATCGGAGTGAATAAAGGCAGAATTGCTCTTCTCACAGAAAGAATCAAAGATAACTTTGAAAGGAAAAAAATTCAAGATACATTAGAATTCTAAAAACCCTCTTTATTTATAGGTTGTACACACGGGTTAAACATGGCAAATTGAATCAATCTTAAACACTAATTTCTGAGTTTAACGGTTGGTCAAACTACTGAAATTAAGCCGCTCGTTAATTAGGTAATAAGAATCAAGAATTAATCAGCAGATTAAAACGATCCAGTTTTAATAATTCGCCTATAAATTTGGTTCAAGAATTCAAATTTTCAGAAAACAATTCTAAAGAAATTATTTTGAATTTTCCTAAAAATGATAGAATGCGAGCGGACGACCATGACCACTACCATGAACCAAACCAGTCGGCGGTGGCACACGCGTGCGAGAGAATTGTTTAACCACATTCAACAAGGAAGGGAAATGAAGACTCTTTAAATACCATTCCCAAGGGATGTACGCTCCTAATGTGGAATATAACCAACATTCCCCCACAAATTCGGAAGAATCCTTTAAAAGAGAAAATTTTAATTAAAACCGAGAGAAGAGCAATTGCGAGATTAGATGCTTAAGTACTAGTGAACGTATCTAGAACTATTACAGAGTGATGATGAGTAATTCTTCTCTTAGATAAGTGAACGAATCTTGAACTTTCTAAGATTAGGGTGAACTCATTACACACAACTAACCTCTTCATCCACCGAAGTCCTCGATTTGTCTACAATGAGTATATACAGATGTGTATATATGTGTAGCCCTCTTTCCTCAGGATTCTAGTAAGTGTACTAAAAAACGGCCCAACGTTTTCCATAGAATGTGGCTAACCCTTCTCACTTATGTAGGTTCTTTCATCAAGTTTGTCTCTTTAAGACCACCCAAAACATGGGCTATGAAATAATTAAGAGCTTTTATAACAGCTCAACCTCACAAAAGGTAAAGTGTATTTCTTCAAGTTCATTTTAAAAAGAACGACCCAAACTCTAGGATAAGAAATCATTAAGAATAAGTATTCAACCTCATAATCGGTGAATTCAATATTTCTTTCTCACTATGAACACCCAAACTCTTGGGTTTGAATTCATTAAGAGATTTAAGAAAACTCATCCTCTCTAGTGGTAAGTTCACCTAGTCCTTTGCAATTAGGACTACCCACTTAACACTGGGTTATAAACTTATTAAAAATAGATATTCAACCAAAATAGGTAACTTTATCAAGTCTTTCTCACTAAGACCACCCAAAGCCTAGGCTATGAATTTATTAAGAGTAATTAAGCTCATCTTGTGCATATACATTATTCATCATAGGGATAGGTAAGTACAATGTACACTGAGTCGTTCCTTGGCTTCATTTAACCACATTGAACTTAGATAACTAATTTGGGTATCCACCATGAATTCCTCAACCAAAGGGCTTTAAACCTATCCCCTTCAATGAATCTAGAACCAATTTTCGACTTAACCCGTTGGTAAGTAGATAAGCAAGCTTCTTTTTCGACTTTATATACTCTAAAGAGAGTACTCTGTTCCTTATTAAATGTTTTATTGATTCATGTTTTATGTGAATGTCTCTTCTTACCATTGTAAGCTTGGTTTTGAGCTACACATATCACAACTTGTGAATCACACAATAAGGACACTAGAGGAGTCAGTTTTCCCCACAAAGGTATTTCTACCAACAAATTTCTGAGCCACTTAGCGTCTTGCCCAGCTAAGTGAAGAGCAGTAAACTCTAACTCCATGATAGAATGAGCGATACAAGTCTACTTGACAGACTTCCACAAGATTGTTGCGCCACCTAGGGTAAAGATATATCCACTCATAGAGCTTACTTCATCATTATCGGTAAACCAATTAGCGTTACAGTATCCTTCTAAGACTGAATGATAGCCAACAAAATTGAGTTTCCAATCCATAGTACCCTTAAGATACTTAAGTGAGCGTCTTAGAGCAATCCAGTGTTCACCACTAGGATTATGAGTATATCTAATCAACCTACTCACAACATAGGCAATATTAGGCCAAGTATAGTTTATTAAGAACATAAGGCTCCCGATAATTTGGCCATTACTCTAGTTAGGAAACACTAGTTCCTTTATTTTTAAGGAGTTATACACTAAAATCATAAGGAGTTCTATCAGGGATGACATCAAAACTGTCAAATTTCTTTAACACGTTCTTAATATAATATGTTTTATCCAAAGAAAATCCTTTTTCAGTTTTGGGAACTTTAACTCCTAAGATCATATCAACCTCTCATAAATATGTCATCTCAAATTTAGTAGACAATAATTTTTTTGTTTTGTTAATGGATTCAATGTTAGTATTGAATATCAATATATCGTCAACATACAAGCTTATGGTGACGCAATTAGTACCAAACTTTTTTAATACACGCATGCATCCGCTCCATTTACTATAAAACCAAAACTTAGAATGGTTTTGTTAAACTTCTCATACCACTATTTTGGAGCTTGTTTAAGGCCATAGAGTGACTTTTTAAGCTTACACACTCTGTCTTCCATGCATGGTGTCTCAAAACTTAGTGGTTGCTCCATATATATCTCCTCGTCTAGATCTCTATTAAAAATACAGTCTTTACTTCCATTTGATGTACGTGCAACTTATGAACGGACGTTATCGCAAACAAGGCACATATCGTTGAGATTTTTGTGACATGAGAGTATGTTTCAAAGAAGTCTATACCAAACTTCTAAGTGAACCCTTTGACTACTAGTTTTACCTTGTATTTCTGGATTGACCCATCAGGTCTAAGTTTCTTTCTGAAAGCCCACTTAGAGTTAATAGGTCTAAATTCTCTAAGCAATTCAACCAACTCCCACGTGTAATTAGACATTATTAACTCGAATTCATCATTTACTGCAGTTCTCCAAAAACTAGCGTCAATTGAACTTATAGCTTTATCATACATCTTTGGATCCTCATCTAAAAGAAAAGTCTAAGCTATATGAACTGAAATTGAGTCTACATCACTTATTTAAAAGATAAAGGAAGTTAGGAAATCTAGACCAAAGGTAGAGGCTACCAATTTTCTTTTACTTCTTCTAGGCTCTAATATTATCTTTAAAATATCCTTGGCAGGAACAGAAGAAGTTGAGGCATGACTTTCTAATTGTGTTTTAAAACTTAAACTAGATTTATTTAAAGGAATGATATCTTCAAAGAACACAACATCCATAGTTTCACAAATAGAGAAGTCATACAGATACATGATTTTGTATGCGACATTATTTGAAGCATACCCGATAAACATTGCATCAACGATTTTAGGACCGATGACGGACTTCTTAAAGTCAGGCAAACCAACTTTTGCCAGACACCCCCACACTTTCAGGCATTGCAAATTGGGTGCATAACATTTCCACAGCTCGTATGCGGTACAGTCTAATTTCTTATGATGTACTATGTTCAATATGTAATTTGCTGACAGAATGGCTTTCCCCCTCATGTTATCGGATAACCCAGAACTTAATAACAAAGAGTTCATCATCTCCTTTAAAATTTTTGTTTTTTCTCCCAGCTATACCATTCTGTTGAGGAAAATAGGAGCCAGATGTTTCATGAATTATGACATTCTTTTTACACACATTTTTAAGAAAATTATACTCGCATTCACCACTTCTATCAGATCTGAGCCATTTTATTCTCCTATCAAGCTGATTTTTAACTTCTGCCTTATAAATAAGAAAGAAGTTATCAGCTTCATCTTTAGTTCTAAGGAGATATACCTTTGTATATCTTGAAAAGACATCTACAAAGGTTATGTAGTAATGTTTACCTCTCTTACTTTCAGAGTTTCTAAAGTCTGCTAGATTAGAATGTATAAGTTTTAACAATTCAGTTTTTCTCTTAGAAACTGTCTTAAAAGAAGGTTTAGCATGCTTGGCTTATGCACAAATCTCACATTGGTTAAAGCTTTTCTCGTCTAGACTAGGAAGTAGATTCATTTTTATGAGTTTTTTTAATGATTGAATGTTTACGTATCCTAATCTAACATGCCACATATCCAGATTCACATCAATATAAACAAAAGTGATGGCTTTATTACTTTTATTAAACTGTGTTTCGATTACAAATAAACCTCTATTTAAAAAGCTCTTCCCAACAAAAACCCTATTTTAGGAAAGTACAAGTTTATCTGCTTCAAAAACTAGTTTAATGCCCGCCTTTTTGAGTAATCCACCACTAATCAAATTTCTATGCAAGGCAGGTGCGTACAAAACATTATGCAAGACTAAAGTTTTACCAGATGTCAGCTTTACTGAAACCTTCCCTTTGCCTAGCACTTCTGAACTGCTGGAGTTCCCCATGTACACTTGTTTACCATTTTTCACATCTTTGAACTTAGTGAACAGCTCTCGTTTGGCACAAAAATATATGGAAGTGCAGTGTCTACAACCTACTCAACATTGTTCTCCACCAGGTTGACTTCAGAAACCACCACTGCTATAATGTCATTAGCATTCTCAGCCACACTTAGTTGTGGTTTGTTTTTATTCTGGCGGTCTGACCGTTGTTGGCACTAGTAAGCTTTGTGTCCAGCTCGTACGCATAAATAGCAATTGAAAGGCTTTTGTGGAGCCTTATCCTTTGCATGCTTCTTGAAGTTGACAATCTTTTGAGTTTTGACCTTCTGCTTCTGGCCACCTTGTCTTATGGGCTTATTAGATTTGGACTCTAAGGCAGATCCAGATTAGCCTTAAAAGAAGGATTATTAGAAGAAATTAACTTATCATTAAGTCGGTTGGCTTCTTCTATCTTCATGTGCTCACTAGTTTCTCAATTGTAAACATCATCTTCTTGTATTTCAAAAAGTTGTGGTAGTCGGACGAGGACTTGGGCAGCTTCTCAATAAGGATATTTGCTTGCAGGACTTCGCACATCTTTATGCCCTCAGCTAAGATGTCAGAAATTAGCTTCTCGTAATCATGGACCTGATCTATGATTGGCTTGTCGTCGGACATCTAGAATTTAACCCATTCGTCGATCACGTACTTCTTAATTCTGGCATCATCGACTCCATACTTCTTTTCCAGTGTGTCTCATATAGCCTTTGCACTTTTCTCATTAAAAAAACATGTCAAACAGTTTGTTCGACATATAATTTAGGAGAAAGCCGTGAACAGTCTTGTTGTCCTTTTCGTACTTGTGGATGGACGCTTGAGCATGAGCAGGAACATCTGCAAGCTGCAGGACTATACTAGTGGCGGTATGAGTGGTATCACCACCAACGGCAATGAAAGCAGCGTCTAAGGACGATGGAGTCATCGGTGACTGAGGCGGCGGCTTGAGCAACACATAGTCAAGATCATGTTGCTCAAAGAATATGATTATTCGTTGGGACCACCTCTGATAATTGGTCCCGTCGAGTGCTTCAAGCTTTGACAGATCTGTAACAAGCTTTGGCACTGAGTTTGACATTTTGCAGTATATAAAATTCGTTTCTAAATTGTTTGCAAGATTACTGCAAGATCAAACCATTAGCACTGACTGGATAATAGTAAACAAAAATAAAAGGCATATAAAGAAATCATTATCTTAGAAACAATTTTGCCTCGACGTGTGTAATAGTTGCAGTAGACAGTCGTCCCCCGAGGTTAACACGGTAGCTCCGATGATCGTACACCCAAATATTAGAGTGGACAAAGGCGGAATTGCTCTTCTCACAAAAAGAATCAAAGAGAACTTTCAAAGGCAGAAAAATTCAAGATACATTAGAATTCTAAAAACCCTCTCTATTTATAGGCTGTACACACGAGTTAAACACGGCAAATTGAATTGATTTTTGAGTTTGCTCAAACGGCTGAAATAAATCACTCGTTAATTAGGTGAAAGAATCAAGAATTAATAGCAGATTGATTCTGATTTTAATAATTCACCTATAAATTTGGTTCAAGAATTCAAATTTTCATAAAGAAATTATTCCGAATTTCCCCCAAAAAAGTAGAACACACACATGTTACCACAACCCAAGCACAACGTGCATGTGCAAGAAAGTTGTTTAACCACATTCAACAATGAAAGGAAAAGAAGACTCCTTAAATACTCTTCCCAAGGGATGCACCCTCCCAATGTGGGATATAACCAACATGGATTGCAGCATTATGTTGTGTTACATTCTGGTCCCGAATTGCATTTACTTCAGCAGCAAAAGTAGGTTGATGAGTTATTAGGTTTGGTGTGATAAAAACTTGTACCTCTAGAAGCTTGTTAGTTTCTCATTGGTGTTCAAGCAGATGACGGTCAACGTTTTAAGGAGCGTATGTATATATGTGTATTTCATTAGAGGATAGTTATTCGGTTAGAGCATTGTAAGGTACGATAAAGGCCTGAATGGTATCCGGTGTTCATTTCGTTTTGGAAAGAGTCTTTTCCGTGTTCATTTCGTTTGGTTGCATATATGTAACGCAGCTTGTACCCTAGTCCCTATGTAATACATATTCGTATGAATATGTTAAACGTAAAAAAAATCTGTTTATAAACAAACTTGGCTCTATGGCATTGCTACTAAGAAAACTCGACTTCGATTCTGTTAAATATGTCAGCTACTACGAGGGCTGAAGTACCTGCACTCGGCAAACATCCTTCATTGAGACTTGCAGCCTGAGAATATTCTTATCAATGCTAACTGTGACCTGAAAATATGTGACTTCGTGCTGGCCCAAACCAGCAGAGGCAATGACAATTCATGACAGAGTAAGTTGTCACCCGCTGGTACCGTCACCCGAGTTCTTACTCTGTTGTGACAATTATGGGATGGGGACCTCCATTGATATTTGGTCAGTAGGAAGCATCTTCGCAGAGGTTCTTGGACTGCAACCTATCTTTCCCGGAAACCGAATGCCTCGACCAGCTTAAGCTAATTACCAATGTCCTTGGAAGTTAGCAAGAGGCTGATGTTGAGTATATAGATAATCCCAAAGCCAGAAGATACATCAAGTCACTTCCTTACACTAGGGGCATCCATTTTTCTCGTTTATATCCTCGAGCCAATCCATCAGCCATAGATTTGTTGCAAAAGATGCTTATTTTTTACCCAGCTAAGAGAACCACTGTCACAGAAGCACTCCAACATCCTTGCATGTCAACGCTTTATGATCCAAGCTGCAATCCACCGGCCCAAGTCCCATTGAATCCAGGTTGAATTAGTTTTGCATATTTACTTTTACAGTTCATGCATTTAAGCTTTAGTCAAGGTAACCAAACTTTAACCCTGGTTAAGGTTCCTTCAAGGTATCAACTTGAGCATGAAGTGCGCCCACATTTTACTTCAAATAATGTATGCAATTTGCAGCAATCAACTAGGAATCTTCCGTGGCATATACATTTGTTTGAAAAAGGCTTATATATTAAAGTACAATCAACTTTGTCTGTTAAAAGTCATCCCTCTCTACTTTTGTGTTGAACAACTTTCAATTATTAATCATTTTCCCTCTGGAAAATCAAAGATAAATTTGGTCAGTCAATAGTCCAAACCAGCCAGCCAACAATTTCAGACATTGTTAAAAGAAACCAACCAGTTCTCGTACATGAATGTCCTGATATTGTCGGATTCTTAAAATAAAAAAATAATAAGTAAAGGTAATTGGGAGATGATCAATCATGGAAACTTCACAGCTCCCACTGTTTTTGAATGGATGAATATTGAATTTACATTAATTTAATACTGTCAAAGTAGACAAAAGGGATCTGTTTAGGGAATATTAGATATATAATTGTCCATGATTAGCTCCTGGAGATTTACAAGAGCTAGCCACATGCTTTAAACCAAACCAGACCATGAACTTGAAAGTTAAGTAAACTGATGGCAGAATGGGACCAATGTTACAGAAATCTGACATGAATGCATGTGATTTGTACGGCTTATATAGCCTAGACTCCATGAAGAATGGTGGCCTTTTCTTCCCATGGAAGAATTATTGGTTTACTTTACCATTTTTCTTGAATGAAACTTGGCTCGTTAGAAGAAACAGAACATGTCATGAAGTTCGACTGCAATCTGCCAGGCTTGCAAGAAAAGGACTGTCTGAAGCCGACAAATGTACATAAACCTAACATTACATTGTTGCAGCAGATAGAAATATGAATTTTTACCCCAACCAAAATCCAACTTCGGTTCAAAACCAACTCATCTTAACTCGACTCAAAACTGACTCACCTTTAAGCATATATAGTAACAGTTAACTGTTTTTACAGTGGATAGCTAACTATTACACCTACTACAAGGTTGCCAACATCAATTTTGCAACTGCTACTTCTGTTTTACAAAGACCAACTTTCAACTTTCTTTTCATTTTTTATCTGTTTCCAATTTCCAGTGGCCATCTGGCCATTTCCTGTCTATAAAGTTCACAATAAAATCCTTCATCGACCTCTTTACTTTCTCATCTTGATATTTCCCTTTAGTTTTTGACAAGGTAGCTCCTCTTGATCTGTCTTCCATCTCTGGTTCCTAGGCAAATTGATATTTTTGAATGTCTTGTTCCTGATGTTTGAGACTAATGTCTCCTGTACTCAGTGAAATCCTTCTTTGTGGTTTTATGATCAACTCTACACTCAGGCGCAGGACCCATCTTGTTCAATCTTTCTCCGTTGTTTTCCTTTACTGGTTCTACGTGTTTTCATGAACTATCTATCTCTTTCTGGTTCAAATCCCATAACCTTCCCCTGTTTTCTTTAGCTTTTTCTTAACCATTTTTCATAAACAATCCCATATCTGAGTTCTTTTCATTAATAAAATTCCTGGGTCCTGAAGCCAGTTATTGTTTCTTCTATTTTTGTTGTTGTTGTTGTTATGGCTAGTTCAAGCAATGGAGCATCCTCAGCTTCAAGCACGCTCGGTGGCTCGAGTTCATCGGAGGATTTTCAGCAGGTTTTGGATGAAAGGAAGCGCAAGAGAATGGTATCCAACAGGGAATCTGCACGTAGGTCTCGGATGCGTAAACAGAAGCACCTGGATGAACTGATGGGCCAGGTTTCTGAGCTCGCAAATCATAACAACCAGATCCTGACAAGCATCAACGTCACCTCGCAGCTTTACTCGAACGTTGAGGCTGAGAACTCGGTTCTTAGAGCTCAGATGAGTGAGCTCAGCACCAGGCTGCAATCTCTCAATGAAATCATTGATTTCATAAACTCGAGCAATGGGGTTCTTGAAAGTGACGACTTTGACAAGGCTGCCTATTACCATCCTCATCATCAGATCAATGATTATACTTTCATGAATCCATGGACCATGGAATTCATTCTCTCTCAATCAACCATTCATGGCTTCTGCTGATATGATCTTATATTGATTCATCACTTCTTAGCTGTGTACCCTGGGTTTCTAGTTTGTTATTAATGTTTTTAGATGCTTTCTCTTGTTTTACTTCTACTGTGTATGATGTAATTAGGAATTTAAATTGCATTTTCAGGTACATTACGTTTATTTGCTATTATGAACATAATAAACACTTCTGCAATCAATTAAGATGATTATTAAATTACGAAAAGAAAACATACGAGATTTTACAAAATTATGGGTAAAATGTTTCCTGAACTTAAAACAGTTTACATGATCCACCCCCATTGTAAATCCAGTTCTGCATAACATAAATCATACAAACTCTAAGAACTGTGAGCCTATCTCTTCGAATTCCAGAGTGTTAGAACTCGTATTACACCCATTTTCAGCTCAAATGTCGGGGTGACCTTTGGTACTTGGTAGCCATGCCCTATAAAATGAAGCTTCCTTTTCACCGAGAACCCGATGAAGCACGGGGTATACCCTTCATCGAATTCAAGTGTTGGGTGACAAAGATTACACCCATCACGAGTAAAAGGCAACCGACCAGTGTGCTGAAGAAGAGGGCACCTGGTTGTCTTGTCTGGACGAAACCATATACTCCACTCGAGGTCACAAGAATGATATCAGTGAGCCCGTCATTCGAGAAGTCCTCAGTGATCAGGGCATGGGTGGGAGGGGCAGGAAGATCGATTGATGCTAATGAACTTCCACCAGGGGAAATAATTACACCTGTTTGATCTCCAGCAGCAAGGATCATTTTCTGATTGACGTGCACACGCAATGAGATTGGCTTCAATGTTGGAACCACTGTACCACCTTCCATCATCCCTGAAGGTGAAGGAAGGTTTGACCATGTAGCATCTGTCAAGAGCTGCCATTGCTATTCAGCATCATGTCCATGCAAGCCAGGAGTGTATGCGGTTACCTAAAAGGATCAACGATACCTAAGGTCACAAGTCTTCAGCATATATAAAATTTAACATGTGCATTGCACAGCCAAGGACTAGAAAACGAAAATAATACATGCATGACCAAACACAGTAATTGAGAATATGCAACAATGCCATCCAAGGAGCTACACAAACGTTGGGCACGGTAGTATAACACTATACCTCTCCTCGATTGGTTAAGAAAATAACATCACCATGGCTTCCCTTACGATGCCTATGTCCGTCACTTTTGGCGATAAGAATGGGTGTTGCGACTTCTAAAGAAGCAACATTTGCGGTTCGACCAAAACCTCTGTAGAACTCTCCATGCTGGAATAAATTGAAAGGGGAGTGATGACATATTGAAGCATTAAACAGTTGTTCTCGAACTGGTACTCCAGAGGTCGCCACAGCCCAACAAGGTCGTAATACCTCCATTGATCCACTGACAACAGTCTGCTGAGCGCCATTTCCACCAACAGCCTGAAGATAACAGAAATAACTGGTCGCTTAAGACATAGTTAGCACATTGGTAGTAATGCAGCTTTTGTTATTAAATATGAGATGCACAACAAAAACAATTTGGTACAAGGTAAAATAAGAAACAAAAAGTAAAAGCCGCACCTGAACATGATCCAGGACTCCATCTCCGTTGATATCAGCATGAAGGCCACCTTCTTGGAGATGAAGCTGATGAAATAATTAAATACTACCCGTCAAATCAGTAAGCAATATACAGTCCCGGTATATAGCATGAATACATTTTATCTAAAAAACTAACAGTAGAACAATTTGACAATTGAAGCACATATTTCATGAGGGAAGAGAAAAAGCTTAAAAAAGCAATAAGATCACAAGTTAAAAAACTAGCATTTCATATTAACAGCCGGTGAAAGAAAATTAGACAAACAAATTAATTCAGCAGATTTCACAACCATTTTATCTAAAAGCACAGTGTGTGGGTCTAAGGTCACCTTGCACACAGTTCGACCAGATGCCAAATGAACAGCTTCTATCCCTTCCTTTTGATGGGCCACAACAACATTCGGAACCCACCAGAGCCGTGTGTAGTTTGTTATGGTCGGAATATAATCCATCGGCTGCAACAACATTTTAAAGAAAATTATAAGCATTTATAAGATGAATTGCATGAATGGACTTTATCCTTGGTTGAACAAGATAAAGAAACTAATCACTAAGAACATACATGATAAACACATCACACATGAGAAATCAGTTTGGAATATATCTGGTAATCACAAAGGAGAAACTGACACAACAACAAAATTGAGAGGTCATACAATATAACCAATATCTTCTTGTAAATAAGTTTATCACAGGGTCAGGTCTCCTAGTGTACAAGAGTAAGTGCAGCAGCAAAAGGTTGCAGCGAGATACATCAAAGCCATAGAAAAAGTCTATGCAACAAAGGAAAACATGGAGATAAAACAAAAGAGGTGCATAACGGGTGTCATTCCCGAAGAACTACAAGTTGCATAGCATCACAGCTAAATGAAACGTACAAAATAACTGAAAAACCTTCATGTCCAGTCTTTTTGGACTTCAGAATGAATGAGTTAACAGAAGTATGCACATCCAATTGAAAAACTTACCTTCTTAGTTCTTAGATTTTGCTGAGCTAGCAATCTTGGCAGCTTTTCCAATCAAGTTAGAAATTTTTTTGGAATCATCCTTCCCCAGAGGATGGTGTTCCTCAGGCTTGTGAAAAGGATATGTTGTCAACTTTCCAGCTACTTTTTTCAATGTTTTCCTCTTATGTCGCTTGAAATGTGACAACTCCAACAACGTATCTTCTCTCCTATCCTAGAGAAAAAAAGATAGATGTAAAATGAGTCCCTTACATTCTTGAGTATGTAAAGAACAGAATAAAGTTCATAATTAACATGTATTACTAGCTTACCCAATGATGTGGCATAACTCCAAGGATCGACTCTCTAAATTCCCTGCATTAGTTCAACATGTCTAAGAGATATCATAATAGGGAACGATTCAACTAGATTAGATAAAAAAAATCAAAATATTATCACAACGGGAATCATCTAGATAGGGGAAATGCTTTAAAAGAAATAAACATACCAATACAATCATACAAATATGAAACATCCACAACTTAGATCAGTCAAAAATGACACAAAATGTACAAATATGAGAGAAAAAGTGTGCTTTTATAGCAGGTGAAATGAACTCATATTTGACTGAAAATTTGACGCGCAAAACAAAGATGAACATAACCAGGAAAAGAGATGTGAAGCTAGAAAAAATCAGCTGCCTATGATTTTTACTTGAATAATGATGAGTCCATTAATAAATAAGATTCAGTTGCCAGTACAGTTCCCCCCAAACAACATACAGTTTATAACCTCCTACAGAGAAATATAATAATCAAAATGGCCTTAAAGCATACCTCACCAGGATGACGAGTGTTCAGAGCAGGCACATCAAGCTTATAGTTATGTTGTGGAATTAGCTGCGATGAATCTGAAGAATGCTCTTCAATATTCTTAACCAAAAGAAAGAAGAAAAAATGATCATTATCAGCATGCAGTGAAGGAGAAGATAGCTGATAAAAGCACCAAACTTGCAAATAAGGTGACAACAATTATCAAGAGGCATATATATTCTCCCAAAAGCTTAACATGTGGTGAAATATACGCTGAACTTCAAAAAGAACTACAGAAAATAATAATGAAAATTAAAAACAGATTTTCAAACAAAAAAAGCATACCTCATTTTTCCTAGACCAGCGAAGTCCACCTTTTCGTCCGTCGATCGCGTAAAAAGCAAAACGGCATAAGTTCACAGTTCCAGAGTTTTCAGAAGCCTATATAGGATATGATGAATCCATATTTGAATCATGAAACTAGAAGCAACATCCACTTATTTCTGATGCTGCAGATTTTGTGCATAGAAATGCTGGGTCATCAAGTAGCTCAAATAGAGATAATAACGGAAACTGTATCCAACTTTGACAGCTTCAAATGGCTAATGCCAAATGACAACTTCTAGGTATTTGATAGACAAGTTTAAAAAAGGGTGAAGTAGCAAAAAGAAAAAGAAGCATGAGAAGGAAGCCCCCAAGAAAGTTCACGCAGACTTAACATGCCTGGGTTATATTAAATCTCTTTGCATAAACATGGAAATGCCAACATCAATAATTTTAAGCAAGCAGATGTCTAACATCAACAGAAAATGATACATCAGTACCTCCTTTTCATTCGCACTTCTTCTATGCTGCTCAGCATTTCGTTCTGTCATCCCAATTTCTTCAAAAGGATCTAGGTATATCTGAGAACATTAAGAAACTTGCTAATCAATCAAAGAGAAGTAACACAATAAAACCCAGACTTGGTGAACGAAATGTAAAAGTAGATTTTAAGAGTATAACCGACAAGGAATAATGGACACTACAACAAAAAAGCTTTAAATAACATACATGGGGCTGCATTTCCATCCTCCCACCAACAATGACTAAACCTTAATCCCCATGCTTCAAGGTGTAATTACTTATCGAAATTGCTATCTCTCTATGGTGTGCGTTATGTGGAAAATCCTCCTGTCCAACACAAGAAACCAAGACTATCAGAAACGTCGCTACTTGACAACAAGTTACAGAAAGATCAAATACAAACGTTGAAGTACACAAACCTGCAAATTATTCTCCCATATCTTTTTGAGATTATGGTCGAAACACATAACAGACCAACCAGAAGTAACAACAACCAGAACCTGTTTCTGAGGTTGCCCAGACTTATAAAATCGATCTACAACACCGGTCGCCATGGCCACTGGACGTCTAACGCTAGCAACCCTGATCTTATCAGGCAACAAGGACACCTCCGCCAACACACGCGCTTCACTGAATCCTTCATCAACATGCCGTGTGTGTGGCTCCAGTACCTAGTAGATTCCAAATTCAATCAAATTTACAATTTGAAAAAAAAAATAGATATCGTTTTTTTTTCTTTGCCTTCATAATAAATTGGTTTGATTTCATAGAGAACTGAAAAACCTGAATTTTGGCATCGTGAGTGGCGACGAGGATTTCTTTCTTTCCATCGCCATTCAGATCGGCGACGAGAGGTGGGGGAGACGTTCAGCTTCGTATTTGATCGGATATTCGTCGGATAAATGATACCAAGCTTCTCTAAACTAGAAATCTCCCTCGTGCTATACAAAACAAAGACGTAAGTAAAATTCGAGTGAAATCACGGCATGGGATTAAAAGGCCAATGTGCTCCTCCTAGGGCTTATGGTTCAAGTGAATAGAAATGAAATTGGGAATAAGCGAACCTGAAGAGAGAAGAAAATGGCGAAAGCGGAGAGTATAAGAATAGCTAAATCTCGTTTCCTCATGGCGGCTCCAAGTGTCGGAATCGGAGCTCTGCTGAAGGATCAATGGCTGATCGGGGTCAGCCCGAGCAAGATGTAGAAACTGGAAACTGGGAAAACGTCGAGGCGGTTCAAGTTTCAACTGAACCTGGGAAGCCAAAGCATGGACCGGACTGAACTGGATTAGATATTCGTGATCGGGCTGGAATGAAAACATGTCGGGGAAAGAATTTGGGTTTAAGCCAATCGAAAGTAGAAATATTGAGGCCCAAGACATCGGTTCACGTGTCACTTTCTTGAAAACCTTGAAAAATGATTTAAACTAATAATTAATATTTGATGTACAGAATTTCTTTTTAAGTAAATATGTCTATTTTAAGAGAAATTGGCTGAATATTGTTGTGGAAAAAATTTTAAATTTATTGTACATTCTAAAATATTTTCTAATCTATTACACTTTGAATAGTGTAATTTAAGGTCAGATATTTTGTATTCCGTCTTGCTACAGTGTTTAATTTAATATTAAAAAATTATAAAGGCGGTTTGAAAGAGTTCCTTCTTCAAAAAAAAATGAAAACGGGTTTTTTTTCGTCTTCAACATGCATGCAGGTCAAGGGTGGCAAGCTAAAAAAAATAAAGCTTGTGGCACGGCAAGGATTCCCTTAATTATCGAGGGAATTTTGCTGCATGTAGGGTGATTTATATGCTTTGGGTGCGGGAATGGAGTAATATTTTTGTGAATTAGGCTTGAGAATAAGGTTGTTAGTAGGGGTGTTCAAAAATACCCAACCTGACTAATTCGACTACCTGAACATAAATAATCGGGTATTTACTCAGAACTTTTTTCGTTCTTGGTCGGGCCCGGGTCACAAAATTCGGAATTTTCGTGTACCTTGTATTTTTAGGTACCGGATATATTTAAAATTAATTTTTTTATATTCAATATATATATTTATATTAAACTAATAAAAAATCTTAAATTTTTTTATATTTTAATATTTAATAAATGCATATTTTTATATTAAACTAATAAATACATATTTTATATTTTATATTAAATTAATAAAATATTTTATTTTTAAAAATACATATTTTTATATTAGGGTACCTAATTACCCGATTTTGCGGGTACCCGTAACTTTCACGTACCCAACTAGCGGGTACCCGACCAACTCGGGCCGGGACACTATCTGACTAAACCACTACCCGAATATTCGGGTACCCGGTACTTTGGGTACCCGAAGACCCGAGTATCCGGATTTGAACACCCCTAGTGATTAGGATATTAAAAAATATTTTAAATTGTATAGCGGTATTAAATTTGAATTTTAAATGGTTATTAAAGAGATGGTGTGAATAAATAATGGGGGGAAATTGTATTGTTTAGTATATTGGGTTTTTTGTGTTAAATAAGTGAGGTTAAAGGTAAAATGTGAAAGAAAATATGAGAAAAAATTTGAGTAAAGAAAAAGAAGAAGAAATTTTAAAAAAATTATAATAAGTTGATTTTTTTAATTTTGTTTTTAATATTTAGATTGTTTGTTTATTTTTATTTTAGAATGTTGTTGTTATGTGTAGATATTCATTTATAATTTTAATTTTATGTTATTGTTTAGGGAGAAAATTCGTAGTAATATAATCTAACAGTATGATAATTTTGATTCAAATATATATATCGTTTTGAACATGCAGAGACAATGGGCAGCGTGTTTATGGCAGTTGTCTATTACAATGGACAAATTATGAAAACTAATATCGGTGTCATATTTGAATCCAAAAATACTACAAATATGAGATTTTCAAAGAACATTTTCCTTTTGAGAGCTAAAGCATGACATAGAAATGAAAATAGAATCTGAGATTGTTGATTTGCGGTACCGGTGGAAGACATGTCATGATCCAGTCAGATATTCTGTAATAGCTCTTAAAGATGATATTGATTCTGGAATCATGATTGTAGAGCATGATTCAATAGGTATTCGAAGTGTAGAGTTACATGCTGAGGTGCGTGGGAGATATGACGTTTTGGGCTCATTCAGAAATGTATTTGGAAGTTCCCCTCAAATGGGTTTTGACAGTGGGGTTGAGGACTAGCCATATAGGTTTGGAGATAGCTTTGTTGCGATGTTGGAAAGTGAGACATCGAGTGCATTTCATCCATATATCGGGCCTTCGACGTTCTCGACTGTTGATCCGAGTGTTGGCATTGACGTTGAAAATCTCCAAGGTCGATGAAGAGAAAAGCTTGTTGATTCTAGTGAAGATGAAGAAACGACGGATCCCAATTTGACTGGTGATAACCTTGGTAATGAGCCTATTTTTGGTGGTGGTGAATTTTTTTCGACCGAGGATGACATTACATGGTATAAACCTCTTGCTCACATGAACTTAATAGATTACGATGTGATGAGGGCACATGAATTTCTGATCATGCCACAATTAAGTTCAGGTCCTATGATGAATTATCGGTAGAGATTCAATTTGAAGAAAAGAAAGAAGCTACATTGGCAATCAAAGAGTATTCCGTCAGAAAGCATGTAGACTTCATTGTTAAAGAATCCAGTTCGAGAACTCTATTTGCAAAATGTGTTAAATATGGAGAAGACTGTAATTGAAAGATCTGAGTGTCTAAAACTCAAAGGAAAAATGCTTGGGTGATTACGAAGCACAATGGTCGCCACACTTGTTTACAAAATTCCATCAATTAAGACCACCGCCAATTAGACTTGAATGTAATATGTCACCATGTGAAAAATGTTAGTTGAAGCAAATACAAGGGTTATTGTTTCAACGATTATGGCATCTATTAAGCAACAGTTTGAATATCAAATAGAATATGGAAAGGGTTGCATGCAAGAGATAAAACACTGAAAATGATGTACAGTAATTAAGAGAAGTCATACAATGAGCTATCGGCTTTATTACATGCAATGGTATTATTCATTCTAGGGACCATAGTGAGGTATAAAACCTTGGATGCATGCAACCGATAAGATCAACTTCTTCAAGGGAAGCAAATATTCTACCAACTATTTTAGACGTTCAAGCCATGCATCGAAGGCTTTTCATATTGCAAACGTATGGTCTAAGTCGATGGTATATGGTAGTACATAAGATACGAACATGTAATATTGATTGTCGCTACACAAAATGGTGATCAAAATATCTTCTTGATTGCCTTCGCAGTTGTTGATAAGGAGTCGACAGACTCTTGGAATTTCTTTTTGAGTAATTTATGTGAGCATATTATTCAAGATGTGGTTTGCTTGATTTCGATAGAGCAACAGGCATCTTAGCAGCAATTGAACGACCAACGAACCGATGGACACCTCCGCACGCGTATCTCGCGTACTATGTATGTCATATTGTATTAGCTGATTTGACTAGCGAATTGTACAACAGTATGTGGTAAAATCAACTGATAGTCGATATCTGTTTGATTATTTAAACAAGCAAACTAACATATAAGGACATGATTATATTCAATACTTATTTTAATAGTTTATTAGTTTTCAATATTTTGTATCTATTAATATTAATTAGATTATGAAAAATATTTTTAAGGGTAAACTATGCCAGGTACCACCAAACTATTGGGGGTGATCTGTTTTTACCACTAACCTTCCAATTGGTCCAAATTTACCATCAAAATTTATTTTTTGACTCGTTTATACCATCGAGCCGTTAACTCCTTAACGGGACGATGACATGGCGCACGGCGTGATGACTTGGATGCTAGACCAAAACGACGTCGTTTTGGTGCCGCTATTTTGGTACTAAATGTCCCAAAACGACGCCATTTTGCTGGTAGAAAATATGAAAAAAAATACACTCAATGGAATTTAAACCTAAAACATTTAGAATCAAAGGCAAACTCCTAACCACTAAGCGTCTAAGCCAACTTAACATCTTTTTTTGTTTCCAGCACAAATAATATATATTCCAAACTACAATTGAGATTAATTCAATTTATTTTATTATATAAATAATATTACTCTATATAATTAATATAAATGTATTAAAATAATATTAATAAACATATAATAATATATTAATATATATATAACTAATAAATAAAATATTTATTTTAAATAAAAAATTTATATTATCAATAAAATTAAATATATAAATAAATAATATATCTTTATAAAAATTAAAAAAAACTAATTTTCATAAAAACCCCGAAATTTCTAAAATTTAGAAAAGCCTGAAAATCTACCAAAACACTAAATAAACCCTAAAACCTTAAAATCGTGAACCCATTAGCAGCCAAAATGGAAGGATTTAGGGTTTAGGATTTTGGTGAATTTTTGGTTTTTTATAAATTTTGAAAATTTCAGATTTTTTAAATCAATTTTTAGTTTTTATAATAATATATTATTTGTCTATATATTTTAATATTATTTGTTTATAAATAAAATTTTAGGATTTAATGTTTATAGTTTAGGGTTAGGGTTTATAGGTTTTGGGGTTTAAGGTTTTGGTGGATTTTGGGCTTTTTGTAAATTTTGGGTTTGAAAATCAGTGTTTTAGTTTTTATAATAATATATTTATATTATTTATATAGAGTAATATTATTTATATGATAAATTGTAGTATGGCATATATAATATTTGTGTTAGAAATAAATAAAGATGTTAAGTTGGCTTAGTAGTTAAGAGTTTGTTTTTGATTTTAAAGGTTCCAAGTTCAAATCCCATTGAGTGCATATTTTTCCATATTCTCCTCTAACAAAACGATGTCCTTTTGGATCTTTTAGTATTAAAATAGCGGCACCAAAACAACGTTGTTTTGGTCTAGCATCTAAGTCGTCATGCCATGCTCCATGTCATCGTCCCTTTAAGAAGTTAACGGTACGGTGGCATAAATGAGTCGAAAAATAAAGTTTGGTGGCAAATTTGGACCAATTGAAAAGTTGGTGGTAAAAACGAGTCACCCCCAATAGTTTGTGGTACCTGGCGTAGTTTACCCTTTTTTAATATAACATTACTAAGCATATTTGAATTATCTATATAGCAATTTATTAGAAATAATTGTTTTTAATACAAAATAATTAATTATTAAATTTAAATACAAATATAAATGTGTGAGAATTAAAAGATAAAAATAAAAAGTATTAGTTTACAAATGTCACAATATAAATATGTGAGGGTAAAGAATTAAAATAAAAAAGGTTAAATTTAGGTTATTTGGAGATTTTTTAGAATTGTTAAGGGTAAAAAGGTATAACACTTATGTCAAAACCACTAATTTCAAAAAGCTCATATTAATAGCTTTTTCAAAATTAGAAGTTTAACCTCCATCCACTATTCACCAAACATTCAAATTAGTATATTTGACCGGTCAAATCTCTATTTTTAACTCAAACCGTTGTTTACAAAATAGGGTATTTTTTTCCATTATCATCTAAATACACGGACAAAAAATAAGAAAAATAAAAATATTCCTACATGTTCCACATTCATATTTGAATTCAAGTAGCATAGATACTATTCAGTAGTGGTGATGTTGTATGTATGTAGCTCAAGCGATTTTCTTTGCACTACTTGCCTAGATGCTGGTGGATGTTGGGTTTTCTTACTTCTTCCCGGGGGAACTCATTTGACATGGTTTAGTTTGATGGTTTATCGGTTGCTTAGAGTTGGTCAGAAGATCAAAAGTTTGTGTATTGTCAGCCAACAAACAAACATAATAAGACAGACAGGCTTTTGGCCATTAGAAGGAAAGACAAGAAACCAGCTGAATCAGTAACTGAGCATAAAACAATTAATGGCCATAACCATTCTAGCTAGGAACCCTCCCAACATGACCCTAACAATACGAATCAGATTTTGTCATTTGCTCGAAGATTCTATTTAGATAGTCCCTGCTTCAAAATTTCAGCCAAGATATTCAGATAACCGGGTTGTTACTTGTTTAATGCTGGAATGCATGCAAAGCAGAATATATGTTAATGGGGGGTTGAGATTTGGCATCTGGGTTGGGTTGGTTGGGTTTTATCCGAAAGCTTTGCAAAAAGGAACAAATTTTTGCAAAGGAGAGCATTCAATGCGAGACTTAACTAACAGATTGGTCTGAGTGGTAAGCAGCTTGATATCAATTAAGCAAGTTTCAAGTTTAAGGTCTTGTGTATGCAAAAAATTTAGACTCACCCACTAAAGCTAAGTGTGTGGCACAAATCAATCCGGATTAGTCGAGACAAATCTCTAAAAATCACGAGGACAACAAAAATAAATAACAGGACATGAATTTGCTGATTAATCATTGATGTGGCGAATGTCAAAAGATTATTGAATGAATGAAACATATATTAATATTGGAGGAGTCAATAGAGGCGAGCATATACCTGCCGAAAGATTAAAGTAAAAGCTCCTCCCACGTTGCTTTTTCCTACTTGCTGTCCTTGGATAACAAGGAATTTCAGCATTATGATCAAAGTAAAGGCTTCATATGCCAACTCATCCCTATATTTGAATTTTTTTTTAAAAATATCACTTTAATGCATACACTTAACAATCTTTTTAAAATGATACCTAAAAGTCTTCTTGTTATATCACTTTAATATTTGAATTTGAGTATCGTTATCGATTTGTTATATCCAATCCTTTAACAATTGAATAATAAATATATTCCATCTTTAAATAGTTAGGAAAGAAAGCAGTTTTAAACCTATATTTTAAACTATCTTATAAAATATGATTGTGTACTATATCAACATTAAAAGTTTTTTCAATGTATTTTGATTGATTGAGTTGATTTAATAAATTAAATTACTTAAACTGGTGATAAAAATTCTTATGCCATTGCTTTATTTTATATTAAAAAGTATATATATAGGGACGATTCAAAGATCCAGGGAGTTTTTTTTTTTTGAATAGAAGCCGCAAATTTTATTAAACAAGAAAACACTCAAAATTACAATAACGGTTTACAAATATCATTGTAAACTAAAACATAATTTGGACATTTTCCTAAAACTAGCCACTTTAGGTCATACAATGACCAAACATGAAAAAGGTTAAAAACCCATCCAAATGACTCGAACGAAAAATAGACACGAACAAAACTGACTGCATCGGCAAACGAACCACAAAAGGGGATTAAGCTATTGAAAGATCACCGAGAACCGCAAATCAGAGTCGAGCGTCGTAAGAAACTATCCACGAGCACAAACCACGTATCTAAATTCAATTCGAGGGTCCAGAGCAGGGAAGATCACCATGATTATAAATAAGCGACATCTTGATCAGTCGTGACGTCAGATCCAACCCTAAAAGAAAATCAAAACAAAAAAGAGAAAAGCGTGCCAAAAGGCAGAGGAAAACATACCAAAAGGTAGAATAGATCATGCCACAAGAATAAAATAATTTATTGAAAATTAAAAAACAAAACAACCAAAATGATAGATCCCGGTGGCCGGCAACCAGTATGAAAATCGATACCGCCGCCGGCGTTTAAAGGAAAAGAAGAGCAAGAGTGAGTGGCGCTTCTATAGTTGAGAGAAAAAGTTTAGGTTAGGGTAACTAATAATCAATGTGAGATCTTACGATAGATCCAGGGAGTTCTGTTCAGTTTTTTGAAATGAGTCCTTAATTTATAATACGAAAGAAGTATAATATTTTTTTCAAATAAAGTTCCCTTGATAAAAAAAAATGTTAAATTACTCTATTGATCAACATAAAAATAGCTTACAAACATCTAAAAATCTAACAATTTCACTTAAAAACGTTGTTCTTCTTGCATGTTTTTGAAGTAAAATTATCTACAATGTTTTCAATATCAACTCTTTTCTAAAGATCGCTCTCAATTGCCATCAAAACAAGTCCATTTAACCTTTCTTACGACATAGTTGTTCGTAAGTATGACTTCAAAATTTTCAATTTTAAAAAGCTTCGTTCTGCAGAAGCAACAATAATAGAAATAGTCAACAAGATTCTATATGCAGCTGTCGTATTTGGAAAGCTAATGGAATTGAGCGACCCTAGTCACAATTAATGTTTGGATTAAGATTTTTTAAAAATTGTTACATATATTTTACAGTATTTTTTGAAAATATATATATATAATAGACAACTCATTTGGGGCCCTATTCTCGGGGGCGTGTTCGGTCGAACTTATTGAATATGCCCAGAATATTCGACCAAAATTTGGCATTGAAGTAGGACCCTTTAGCCATTAGTCCACTACTCGTATCTTTTGGCATTGGCATTGCCAATTTGCCATGCCGTGCAAAAAGCTGATTTTGTGTGGTTAGAAATGAAGTGCCTTTGATATTTTCCTAGCTCTAGGTTTTTTATCCTTTACCTTTGGGGTTTTATTTTTATTCTAAATATAATATCCCTAAAGAATAGGAAATTAGAAGTATATAGTAAATTTTAAATTTAAATCATCTTTAATTACTTTAAATTTATTGAATTAAGGATATCATCTAGTATAACGTTAATGTTTATTTTTCCACACGTAAATTACAATGTTAAGATATTGATAAATATTTTTAAAGTTTTTTAAAATATATATTAAATAAATATAATATAATATTTATCATCTTCTCAAAATCACTTATGGAATTTTTCTCACTAATAGTGTCCTACATAATAATCCCAATGAATGTAACATGTGAAGATAATCCTGGTGATGATATTGTTGGGAGAAAAAAATACAAACCCTGAATATAATAAACAAATCAAACATAGATGATATCCGAAAAAAATTATTAATAGGAAGGAAACTAAAATAAAACTTCATGGTGTCAAATGCAAATGGTAATAAAATAGTAGTCACGACCTGATTGTTAAACCATCAGAATTAAAAGTTTAAAAATTAAAGGATTAAAGATTAATTAGTATGATAAAAATATTGAAACAAAACAATGAGGTTAGACTTAAATTGTTTAAATTCAAAATTAAATAAGACCTAACAAATATTTAAATCAAAAGAATAAGAGAAATTAACACTATTTTTGTGTGGTTTTAAAATTAAAAGAAATTAAAAAGACCCTAATGAGTGCTCTCGACGAACCCTCTGAAAATCGTAATGAGTCGGAAGCGGCAGCGGTCGTGGCCAACACCGAAGATGTTTCAGTAGTAGTTAACCCTCGTCCGGCGGTCCGGTTCGAATTTCCACCAGTGCTTGAAAGGCCAGGATCTCCTGTCCCTGCAGACGAACAACGTGCAACTAAGAAAGTAAAAATAAAAAATAAAAATAAAAAAAAGATGACTTGGCTTCCAATATGATGGAGAGAACCTCCCCCTTGCTGTTTCGGACAAACAGGCTTTGGAAAACCCCTCTGTGATGATGGAAACTGATGAACAACAGGCTTTGGCTTCTGCTAGAGAGAACGTTTCGGTCGAATATACTCCTATGGCTAAGCCCTCATACGCTGGGGCAATGAAAGGTGGTGCAACTCCTCCATTAGGTCAAACACATGTTGTGCCGAATAAGGAGATTATGGTTAATGCTGAGGACGTTAAGATTGACCATAATGGGTCCGTCCCATCCATTTGTTTCTCTGACAGGATCCATGCTCTCATCGATGCAAGAATGAAAACTACTGTTGTTGTACACCTTCTTCGAAAAACAATTGGTTACAGTGCATTACATGCACGTATTTTGTCGCTATGGGCTCTAGTAGGAACTTCCAATTAATTGATCTGGACAATGATTATTTTTTGGTTAAATTTGCACAGGAAGAAGACTACACAAAAGTTTTAACGGCTGGACCATGGACTATTTTCGATGGTACCTAACTGTTCAGCCATGGAGTAGGACGTTCTCCACCTCGAAAAAACATCCCTCGCAGGTTATTGCATGGGTTCACCCTCTGGGACTACCATTTTTGTTATTAGACAAAGGCGCTATTTCGATGGATCGGTAACTTGCTTGGCCAGGTCATTAAGATAAACTATAATACGAAGGCTAACGAGAGAGGCAAGTTTGCTAGGCTTGCGATAATTGTCGATCTTAATAAACCTTTAATACCGTACCTAAAGATTGATGGCTTCAACCAAAAGATTGAGTGTGAGGGGTTGAACTTGATATGCTGTAAATGTGGAGTCTATGGCTATTCAAAGGAATAATGTGGTACACCCGAGTCCCAGGTAGGATCAGAGGTGCAATCTAAAACTACAGCTACCCCTACCAATAAGTCAGAGATATATGGACCCTAGATGTTGGCCCCGCAGCAGAGTCGGAAGCCAAGGAAGGAATATGCATTACAGAAATCTCAGGATGGGGGTATAGGGACTATTAATAACTCTCGGTTTAGAGTGTCGAAGGATATTGAAGATGAGATAGGACATGTAGAGTCTCATATGGATCAGGACAAGCAAGTTGATGTGCTTACCAAGGACAAGAGTACCGGGAGAAGGTGAGAGACGGGCAAAGTAATTTTGCAAGCTGGTTCGTCAGCTAACTCCCAGTCGATAGATATGCGTCTAGGAGTTGTTTCTAACCCTAGAGCTAGTTCTATCAGGACTACAAAGGAGAATTTCGCGCCTTTGTAGTCTACCCTGGTGGCTATTGGAAAGGCAATCTAGGAGGTAGCAGTCCGTTCTGATATACAGGGAGGTAATCATACGGCAACTATAATAGTGGAAGAAGGTCAGGTTACAAAAAAGCAATCCAGGATCGCGGTGATGACTAGTGAGGGTGTAAAATTGAGGCATAAAAAGGAACATGCTAGTAAGGGGTTGAGTGTTCGCAAGAAGTAGAGTTTAAACTACCAACCAAACCCACTATCGCAGAGTGGGTTAATACTGCAATGCCTAAGCTTGGTAAAGGACATGAGGTCAAAGTTTCTAGGGAGCATCAGGATGTGGTAGAAGTTTTAGAGGACCAACAGCCGCATGTTTTGGATTCAAATTACCATCTAGTGTCATCACAACAACCTACTAGAGTGGCCTCAAATGATAGAGTGTTGCTTGAATCTTCTAGTCGGGAGAGTGCAATATAATTAGTGTAAGTTTTCCCTTCATTCTCGGTTTTAATGATTAATATAATGTGTTAAAATGCTCAAGGCGTTGCGAGCCCTTCTTTTTACAGACATTTTAGGAACTTTGTCAGATTGAATGATCCTCAAGTTACGATTTTGTATGAGCCTCGTATTAGTGGTGTACGCGCCGATAAGATTGTGACTAAATTTGGCTTCCCAAACTCATATCGTGTTGAGGCTCATGGGTTTAGTGGAGGTGTTTGGCTCCTTTGGAAGGACTCGTTTCAGTCTAAATTGAGCGAATTGCCAACCAATTTATCCATTATCGTATTGACATACTTGGTTCCTCAAATTAGTTATATTTTATAACCGTGTATGCTAGCCCGAAGGTTGCTATCCGTAAAAATCAATGGGATATGTTAGAGAATCTTAATCTTGGGAGCGATGCAGCTTGGATCCTAGGGGGACTTTAACTCTACTCTTAGCAATGCTGATCAGAATTATGTTGCCTTCATGTGTTTGGGGGTCAACAAATTGTTTTCGGATTTTGTGTTTAATATGGGACTCGTGGATGTTGGGTTTTTGGGTCTAAGGTTTACGTAGAGCCGAGGCAATCTTTATAAAAGAATTGATAGGTACCTTATTGTAGACACTAAATTTTGTTCGGGTTTAAATTAAAAATGTTTGAAATAAGATCAATCTACATCACCCTTTAATACCCAAAACCTTATATCCTAAGCCCAAAATTCCATGGCCCATTATATATGATTTTATATAGTAAAAAATACAAAAAAATAAAAATTCAAATTCCTTCCTCATTAAGGCTTTACTCTCGTTGGATGGATGGATGGATACCTCAATCCTATTGGATGAACTACTACTTAGTGAGTAAGGTCTTGAATCTCATTGATTCTATTTTATGGGATAAAAAATAATAATACATATATATTATTTCTACCCTAAAAAAAGAGGCGGGCCATGACATTTCCCCTAAGAAAACACCCACAACAGTTTTCATTTTCCCCTAAACCATCCTTGCTCTAGTAGTCTCCCTAGCCGCAACACCCACCAAATACCCTTGATTACACACATTTTTCATTTCCACTATTCACTCCACAACCCCCACCATTCGAAGCTCAAAAAAGCCCCACACCTATTTGAATCACCAATCCTTAAATCAAGCTTTTCAACCCCATCAACAACGATACATAGATTACTTGATCGAGTATATATTTGGGTTTTAGTATTTTCTTTCCTTGTTTATTTATTATATAATCTATTCTTATGGTTTAATAAAATATTAATGAGATTTGTTGACAACCATTTTTATTTATTTGATTTTCTTTTTTATATGTTTTTGTTTAATTTATTTGTTTGTGTTATGTGTTTTATTTTGTTTATCGGATGTGGTTTAATTTATTATTTATTTGTATGTGTTTTTAGGATAATTTAGTTTTTTAGAAATTATTTTAATTAATTTAAAACATGCCCTTGCCTTATTGGGGTATGTGTTTAAATTAATTAAAATGAATTTAGTTTAGGTTTTTAGGTTGGTTGAGGTCTTAGTTAATTTAGGGTTTAATTTAATTTAATTAATTTAAATTATGCGCCCGAATTATTGGGGCATAAGTTTTAAATTAATTAAATTAAATTTAGTATTAGATTTTTTTAGAGCCATAGTTAGATTTAAGGTTCGAATTAATTTAATTAATTTAAATTTATCATTGGCTCATTGGGATAAATGTAAATTCATTAAATTAGTTGAGTGTCTCTTAATTACCTTTTAGGATAAAATTGATATTTGGCTTAGGTGGACGCTTAATTCAAAATCATAACTAATTAATTCGATTCATTTTAAATAGAATCATTGGCTTATTGAGATACTAGTTTAAAATCAACCAAATTAATTATTTTGATTTAAGATAATCCATAAATTATTAGGATTTTCTAGTTTTTAGGATTTAATTAATTTGGGGTTAATATTAGACTAACTTAGTTAATAATTAGATCACTAATTGAATTTTTCATAATTTAGGCCTTTTTAGGTTAGGACTTTAGTGAATATAGGGATTAATTTCAAGCTCTTCCTTGCCATGCATTTTAACTGTCATTCATATGACTCTAATATTTTAATGAACATGCATATGGTTAATTAACTTAAATTATAAAAAGGAGGTATTTATTAATTCCGATATTTGTGTCGTAACAGTCCTGACTCATTGGATGTTGACCAAATATTTGAATTAATCCTTACCGTCTAAAGGTAAATATAATTTGAGATAAAATTTTGATAAGTCATAACATCATCCTTAATTGCTTGCATCATGCATAAAGGTGATGAACGAAATTTGAACCATAAATTAACACGGCAGCCAGTCTTATTGGATGTTAGTTTAATCTATGGTCCGATGTATCGTCACCCTTATTAATTAAATGCTTAATTAATTCGAATTCACCAATTTGACAAAGCTCGTCTAATTAAAGTCTAAATTCAACCACGAATAATTAAATTCAATTTAAATTTCGACAATTTCCATCAATTAAGAGCAACATGTATTTTGGTACCAATTTCTGGGCGTGATGGGGGTGCTAATTCTTCCCCACATGTAACCAACTCCCTAACCCATTTTCGAATGAGTCTCTGGTTTTTATGGTGTCCGGCCTACCTTAGTAGCCGGTGGCGACTCCAAGTTTTTATTTTCAAAAATACGAAGAGAATTCTTCGTTTTTACATTTTCCAAAATAGAAAAGGAAAATAACTCATTTTAACGATTTTTGAATTTCAAAGAGGTCGCTGCACTTATGAATAAAGCATGGTGTTCACAGGTCCCAGTATTTTCTGTAATACATTTAGACCAGCTTGGGTCAGATCATCGGCCGATTTTGATGAAACTAGGGATGCACTTCCAACCACCTCAGCAACGACCTTTTTGTTATTTGGTTAGTTGGCAGGATCACCCTGATTTCAATTCTTTTTTAGATTCTTGTTGGGATACAACTTGCAGCGTGGAGGACAATATTGCGAAGTTTACTTCTAAAGCTCGGGTATGGAGCAAAATTGTGTTTGGAAATATTAAGCACAAGAAAAAGAATCTGATGGCGCACATAAAGGGTATTGATTGAAAACTTGAGTCTTGTAGTTCGCGATCTTTGAGCAAGCTTCGCGGGAAGCTAGTTGTGCAGCTCGATGGGGTAATCGAATAGGAGGAAGCTATGTGGTTCCAACGATCATTTTCGCAGTGGCTATCCCAGGGTGATAGGAATACAAAATTTTTTCATGCATGCACGATGAATAGACGGAGGAGAAACTTCATATCTACCCTAAAACTTCCTAACGGTAATTGATGTTCGAATCAAGATGAGTTGTGAGGGCTAGCGGTTTTTTTTCCAATGATCTCTTCACCTCTTTGGGGGACGAGTTGCCCAGTTTCCTTGTTGTCGATCATTTTTGGATACTTACACCTCAGGAGAAGTTCTGGAAGTCTCAGCCAATCTCTTTCTAGGAGCTTTCATCTATTGTTTTTTTATGAGCCCTCTCAAGGCCCCTAGATTTGATGGATTGCATATGCATTTTATCAGAGAAACTGGAATATTGTGAGAGAATCCATTTATTTGAAGATTAAGTAGATATTTGCATCTAGCTTTGTTAATGCTTCCTTAAATAGTACGTTACTTGTTCTAATTCCAAAAGTTGAGAATCTGACATTCATATCTCAGTTTCAGCCTATCAGTCTCTGTAATGTCTTATATAAGATGGTAACAAAGGTTATTGTGGAGCGGTTGAAACCTTTCTTACCATCTTGGATCTCTGGCAATCAAACCAGTTTTGTCCCTGGCAAGCTTATTACAAATAATATAATTATAGCTCAAGAGGTTATTCATTCGATGCGTAAAAAGAAAGGTAGGGTAGGTTGGATGGCTTTGAAAATTAATCTGGAGAAAGCTTACGACAGGCTTGAATAGAGCTTTATCTCTGAAACCCTACAGGACCTTGGCATCCCTAGTGAGCTGATTACTCTTATTATGAGTTGTGTATCATCCGTTTCAACTCAGGTTTTATAGAATAGATTTGCGTCTTCTAGGTTTACTCCTTCACGTGGAATTTAACAGGGTGACCCTTTATCTTCATATCTTTTTGTTTTATAGATAGAATAGTTTACATATGCAATTCAGGCTGAGATTGAGGTGAGCAATTTGAGACCGGTTCGTCTATCTAGCTATGGACCTATATTGTCTAATCTTTTTTTGCAGATGATTTGGTTACTTTTGTAGAAGCTACAGTAGACCAAACGATAGTATTCAAAGGGTGCTCTCTACTTTCTGTGCTAGCTCTGGACAGAAGATTAGTTCCTCCAAAACTCAGTTATTTTTCTCTGATAATGTCCAAATTGGAATGAGAGATTACATATGTCAAACTCCCAGGTTCATGGAAACTAATGATTTGGGAGTGTACCTTGGAGTTCCTATTATTCATGGTAGAATAACAAAAGTAACCCATGGATATGTTGTGCAAAAAGTACGTAGTAAGTTAACTGGTTAGAAAGCTATGAATCTATCCTTGGCTGGTCGTATTACTTCGGTTAAATTTGTACTATCGGCTATACCATCCTATACTATGCAAACGGTGCTACTTTTTAAGGAAACCTGTGCAGAGATTGAAAGCATTATTCGAAGGTTCCTTTGGGGTGGATCAAATGATAAACGAGGTATTCTATTGGTTAAATATGAGGATATCTGTAAATCTCCTAATAAAGGTAGGCTTGGAATTCGGCAAGTGTATACACAGAATGTGGCCTTTCTCATGAAAGTGGCATTTGGTTTATTGTCTCGTCCAGATCAACTTTGGGTTCAAGTCTTGCGCTCTAAGTACAATTGATCGAATGAGGTACCAGAATCTATTCACCGCCAGGGCAGTTCAAATCTATAGAATAGTCTATCCAAAATTTGGAAAGATGTGAGGAGGGGTGCTACTTGGAATTTAGGTAATGGCTCTAACGTATGGTTTTGGCTTGATCCGTGAGTTGGGAGTCTTGACCCCTTAATTGAATTTGTAAGTAACTCGATATTGGTGAACGATCTCTCTAGCTCTGTAGCGAATATGGTAATAGCCGAGGGTAACTAGAATTGGACAGTATTTAATGATATTCTGTCGGCCGACGTGTTTTTTCATATCATGGCTATCAAGCCTCCTTTGCTTTCGGTAGCGAAAGGTGTACCGGGTTAGAGGTAAGATCCTTTATGTGCTTTCTCGATCCGATCTGCGTACACGATTAAGGTAATGAATCCGTAAGCGACTGCGGATACAGGTTGGGTTTAGATTTCAAAGTTTACAAGTTCTCCCCGAGTTAAGTATTTCTTGCGGCTTTTGTATTGGGACCGCATACTCACAAACGGGGAGGGAGTGCGCGACATTTAGCAGATGATACTAGTTGCCCCTATTGTGGCGCTGCTATGAAATCTACCTTTGCACGTCATTCGGGATTATCCGATGGTAATTGCAATTTGGTATGTGCTTATTAAGCCGGAAATGCTTGCGAATTTTTATGGTTTGAGTGTTCGTGACTAGGTTACAGTGAATTTAACCAACCCCTGCAATTTTCCCATGAACAATGTACACTGGAGCATCATGTTTGGATATGTTGTGTGGCAGCTGTGGTTGCAACGGAATGCTAAGATTTTTTAACCGGAATGTGTGCCCCATGAGTCTCTACTGGTTCGGTGTTGTAGGTTGGTCATGGAAGCTATGGCGGCTAGGATCGGGACTGTGCCAACTAGTCCCATTAATGGATCGATTCGCCTTGGTCAGGGTTGTTCAAGACGTTGGTCTCCCCCTCGCGAAGGTTGGGTAAAATTTAATATGGATGGTTCTTTCCGAGCAGATACGGGTGGAGCCACTCTTGGGAGTGTCCTGCAAAATCATGACGGGGTATGGATTGTTGGTTTTACGAAGAGTCTTGATATGTGGTCGATCATTGAGGCAGAACTCTAGGGTATCTATGAGAGTTTATGCCTCGCTTGGGAGCTTGGTATTAGCCAGTTATCGATAGAATCGGATTTTGATACTGGGGTCACGATTTTGAAAGATAAATCATACCCGCATAACACATTATCCCTTATTCGTCATATTTGTTGGCTTATTGATCAACATTGGGAGGTTGAATTATTGTCTGTCTCGCGTGAGAGCAATAAGGTGGCGGATGCATTAGCCCAGTTAGCATGGAAGCTTTCCATTGGATTGCATGAGTTTGTGCACCTTCGTCAGTTTTGGGATTGGTTCACTTAGATTTTCCTGATTATAGGTGTGGGTATTGTTAGTTTTTCGAGTCTATCTCGAACAACTTTGTAAATATTACCAGGGGCGCTCTTTTTCCTCCATTAAAGATTAGAGAAGTTTTTTAACGAGGCTCGTGGTAGTATTCTATTATTTCATCAAAAAATTAAAAAAATAAAATTAATTAAAACAAAAATCGAGAGACTAAAATTTAATTTACTTAACTTTAAAACTAGAAAAGATCTCAAAAGTATTTTTTTTAATATTATAGCGTTATTACATAGTAGTATTTATTCTTTAATTTTAACATTTTAAAAAACAAAATTATATCGTGCAAACAAATTGCTTAAACTTATATTTTCTTAAAATTTCAACATTTTTTTACTAGAACTACTTAATAAGTTCAACCGTTAAATATCTTAAAACTAATTTAAATAGAAAAACAGAGACATATCACTCTATTTATTAGGTATCGAATTTAAATCGACAGTTCATTTCTCGTTAACAATGATTATTTTAATAAATAAATAATTCGAGGTCTCAGACAAGAGAAACGACGTCGTAGGATCTGCCGTAGAAATAATTGACTAGGATGACTTTTTGTCAAAAGAAAAAACTGCTGAACAAATATAAGCCATCGATTCATGAAACAGAGAAAGAGAGGTAATGTTACGAAACCAACACTAACACCCCTCAATAAATTCAGGGTACAACTAAGAATTTATTTAAAGTGTTATTTTTAAACGATATTTAAGAGAAATTAATTATTTATAAAGAGTATTAATTTATATATAAAAGAGTATCAATTTATTTATATAGGTATTAATTTTATATATTTTTAAATTTTTTATATATAAATTTTATAAAAAATGTAATTTTCTAAAAGTTTTAGGTGGCTCCGCCCATGCATAAATCGTCGCTCTTTCCTTCCCTTTTCTCAATAATCTGTCTTTCTGTCCATCATTGATTCACATTTCATTGTCTCTTTGATTTCAAAACACTCCCAAACACAAAAACACCATATAGGTATGAGCAGCTCATCCGCTTCCTCTCGCAAGGTTCCGTTCCTCCTTCCTCTTGCTTCACTCCTTTCATTCTTTTTCACTCTGGGTTTTGTTTTATTTCGATGGATATCTGATTCTTTGTTTTGTTTAGGCACTTAGTAAGATTGCTTGTAACCGCCTGCAAAAGGAGCTGGTAGAGTGGCAGGTCAACCCTCCCTCCGGTTTCAAGCACAAAGTAACCGATAATCATCAAAGGTTTTAGATTAATTATCAATTTTTATTCTTTAGATTGATTTCTTCAAAAAAGGGTAACTTTTTAATCGTTTATTTGTGTTTAAAAAGGAGGGTAATTGAAGTCAATGGAGATGCGGGAACTTTGTACGCCAATGAAACCTATCAGCTTCAGGTGGATTTCCCTGAACATTACCCCATGGAAGCCCCCCATATTTTGTTTTTTATTTAAAGCCCCCTCCTTTTGTTTTTCAATTCCTTTTTAATATTTTTGCTGTTTTGGGTTATTGTTGGCAGGTGATATTTCTTCAACCAGCACCTCTCCATCCACATATTTATAGCAATGGCCATGTTTGTTTAGGTACGGGTTTTGATATTTGGTTTCCACCGATATGCCTCTGTTTTTTAGTGATTTTCGATTGCTCTCAAGTTTTGCATATATTTTGTATAAATATATATGTATTGCAGTAGGCATGTCGTGATCTGATTTCACCTTTTGCTTTCATCTTAGTTTTTATCCATTTTATCCTTTGAAAATGATGGGGTTTTCGGGATGCCCTTGCCTTGCTGCTAATTTGTTGTTACCTTCCAAAATGTTTTCCTTTACATTGCTGAAAAAATCGTTGATGCTTATGTGAATTCGGATATTATTGTATCATCATATATCTATCTTCCTATCCTTCGCACCAAATATATACTATATAGAAAATGAAAGGTAGAAGTCCAAATTCTATGCATGCAGGGAAAAGAAAATGGGAAAATATTAGCGACGGTTGCTTTGAGTGGGATGGATTTATTCTATAGCCATAGGGAAAAAAAGAGGGGAATAAAAGTTAAAGATGGTTGCTTCGAGTGATGTAGATGTTCCTTCCTTTGAGCATGAGCTTTGCACGATTTCAACCGAATTTGGTTTCTTTTACGGGGAGTTCTCTGTATTATGGTATTTGGGAACTATAATCTAGCCTTTTCTTCTCCTCGTTCATGGTTGTGGGGTGATGCATTCTCTTGAAGCACATAGTTCCATTCACAAGGTCTTGGCTTGATTTTTAATTTTTTAGTGCTTTTGTCAATTGGACAAGATGGGGGATAGAATAGCTTGGGAAATGAGCCAAGGATAATGTTTTTTATACACTTGCTGTGCCTTTCCAGTATTTTTTTTTTTTTTTGCCATATTCAAAGCATAGTTGATTTTGTTAATGTAACAAATATTTAAAATCCTGATGCTCGATCTCACACACACTTGTGCATATGTAATTTTGCTCGATTTCCACATCTTTGTGCTATCTTTATTGCTTACCTTTTGACCAGACGGGTATACTACATGATTGTTTCGTTTCATTTTTGTAGATATCTTATATGAATCATGGTCCCCGGCCATGACTGTTGGTTCTATCTGTATCAGCATTCTCTCCATGCTATCAAGCGCAACTGCCAAGGTTCGATTACACATTCGATTGATTTTCTGAGTGCCATCTTATTCCACATAATCCTCGTCTCATTCTTGTTCAGCATCCGTTTGTCATGCATGAGGCGTACTGCTGATTTTTATTTGGGTCTAAAAGTTTCCAAACACACCTTTTAATACTATTAATCTTGCCTCGCAGCAATGTCCTGAAGACAACGATCGCTATGTAAAGAACTGTAGAAACGGTTGATCTCCGAAGCAGACCAGGTGGTGGTTCCATGATGACAAAGTTTAACGGCATCAGTATCTTCCTGCATCAACTAGTTTAATAATAATTGTAGATTAGACAAACAGGTTCCACTTTTAAGGAAAATCAAAACAGAAGGAGAAAGCATTTTCTCGAATCAAAGTTAAATGCTCGATAACTCCTGTAAATGATTATATGCTGGTATTTCGTAAGAGAGAGAAAAAGGTTAAAAAGACTTCCATTAGCAACTTGTAAGGAACTGTAAGCTCGTTCAACGAATGGTGTTCAACCCATGGGAGAGGCGCTTGGTGCACTGTAAGCACTAAGCACATGAATGAGAAACCTTATCTTTCTGAACAACTTTTCTGGATTTAAAGTTTATAAGCCTTTTTTATACCCACAGAGAGAGACACACACACACACACTTGGGTCACTGTCCTGCTTAATTTGCTTTTCAAACCGAAAACAGTGGAATTTTGTTCAATTTTTGACCGGTGTCATGGAGCATTTTATCAATAGTTCAAGAAGAATAAAGATTATTTTTGTTCGGAAAGACTAAATCCATTTCATCAGAAAGAAACATTACATAAGGAAATATCAAACAGGATCAAGGAGATTAAACCAGAGCACCTATAAAGGTAGAGCAGGAGAGAAAAACAGCCATAGAAACATAAAGGGTCTTAACCCACCAAAAAAAACAATGCCAAATAGAAGCTCTAAACAACTCCATAAAGGAGGAATATGGATTCAATCTAAAAGAGACAGCAACTCCATAAAGGAGCAAGCAGGAGCTTCGGATGAACCACAAACACAACCTCTTGACAGCAATTGGCCTTCAACAACGCTCGAATTAAAAGAATTTGTGTTTTTAAGAAGGAAAAACTAAAATTTACGTAAAAAATTATTTAAAAGAAAGAATAAAGATTTTGGACTAAAGAGGGAAGGCAAAAGAAATTGAAAGCTAGGATTTTACTTAACGGGGTGTATCCAATTTTGTTTTGTATTCTTAGTAAGGAAAATTCTAAGGTAGGGGTGTGTCAAAATTCAACTTGATGCGCAAATATTTGAAGTTTGAATTATAAAATGAGAATTTGAATAACTTGAAACTTTTAGTAGTTAGGTGATCAGTTTTCAAGTTCGAGTTGAGTTTTTTAATTTTGACTGATATATCACATATGAAAAATATGGAAATATATAAGTGTATTGTATATGGTTAAAGAAAACCGTTTAAATTGAAACTAATTAATATTATAATCAGAGACAGGCGCTAGATTTTATGTTAGGGGCGAACTTATAAAATTTTAGGAGGCGAAAACAGATTTTCAACATAAAATACATAGAATTTTTTTTTAAAAAAAATCTAAATCATATACGAATTTCAAATTTCCAAAGAGGGCAATTGCTCCTAACCCCCTAGGTTCATCTCCGACTATAACTTTATAAGTCATTACAATTAAATTTGAACATAAACTCGAACAACTCGACTTAATGTGATTTGAGTTTTATAAATTCGACTCGAAAAGATTTCAAATAAAGTTTGAATTAAAAGATATAACTCTTGAACTAGACTATCTCCAAATTATTTTACTCTACATGATAAAATGCCCACTCCTATAGTAAGAGATGCATGTTACTCTACGATGAAAGGCCAACCGTGTTCTGAAAATTCATCAGAAAAAGTTAAGCTGTAAACTACCGGTAAGTCAACCTAGTATTTCAAACCCAAATCTGCAGAAGATCATGAGGCTTGTAAGAGACATTAGAAAGAAGGAAGTATTCGTACTTTCTTTTTTGACATGTGGTTTGTCAGAGACTTAGACAGACATGAGAAATTGAGAATATAGTGTTTTTCTCCTCCACAGTCGTTTCACGGTGCTCTGTTTTTAAGAACAAAGAAATTCGTTGAATCTTAATCATAATCCTATACTTTGTTACTCATGTGATTATACCGAAAGAAGTTCACACCACCATGTTTAATCAAACTTCAAACTAAATTTTAAAAAAATAATTAAACCTACAATTTAGGGGAGGGAAAATGCTCATTCTAAATGTTACCCACTACCCAGGACCTAAGAAAATAGAACAGAATGTCAAGGAGAAGTTTAACCTGGGGTGGTACCTGATGAGGATCAGGGTCACGGCTGCACTAAAATTTTAAAAATTAAAAAAATAATTTAAGTTAGTGCAATAGTAAAATTCTATTTTAATCTTTTAAAAATATATAATTTATATTGTTATCTCTAAATTTAAATATTTTTAAATAATCCCTTAATAAATAATATTGAGTTCTGCTACTAGGTTTAATCACTTGTTCTTACATTAGTTAACTTAAAATTATATCTTCATAACCATGTGTCAAAGTTATTTTAGTACTTATATCAAAGATCTGTTCACAAATACGGATGATAAGATTTTAATTAGCAATATAAAAATTGATAAATGGTAGAATGGTCAATTCATACAATTTATAATAAATAATAATAATATTTTATTTTATTTTTTTATGATTTTATAATTTAATTATATCTCTTAAAAATATTTTCTGACTTTTACTTTGGATATGACTTTTACTTTTACTTTGAACATTGAAATATGTTCGATGATGGTTGTTGAAATATGGGCGGCTCACGAAGCTTTGGTGCATGTTTGGAGACTTAGACTTCGACGAGTGGAGTTGGAGCTTGATAACAAGATGGTGGTTCAAATTTTCCGTGGTGAGAGTTTAGCCTTGGCAGATAATGCGCTCGTGCTACGTGTTAAAAATTTCCTTGCTCGAGAATGGGTTGTCTATGTCTTATATGTTGGGTGTGAGGAGAATAGCGTGACGGATGCTTTGGCACGGATGTCTCGAGATAGAGATCTTGGGGAGACTACTTTTGCGTATACTCCGGCAGAAGTGGTTGCTTTGTGTAATGTTGATCGGAGTGTCCTTTAGTTTGTTTGGCGTTTTGTTCTGGTTTGTTAACCCTGTTCTATATGTTTCTGTAATTACCTCAATGAGTATTCTTTTCCTCCATTTAGGTTAGAAAAGTTTTTAATGATACTCGTTAGGGTAATCCATTTCAAATAAAAAAAAGAGTGCTCCTCTTGGGTACTGGCATGGGAAAATCAAATGGTTAACTGTGACATGGACCATAGTTGTGTTTCTTTTTATTTAACCACTTGTTTTCGATTTATGAGCAAATTAATTCAGATTGGGTTTTATCGAAATTAATTATGAGAGGGAACCTTTCAACATAATTTTTTATTTATAATGTTAGAATTCGAGTCATTGACCTTGCTTAAAGGTCTAGAACTTCGACCTATTAGACTAACTAATTATTGGTTGACCATAATTACGTTAATTGTAGTTTTTTTATACTAAAATAGTTGTGAATTGATTCTTGTTATCAAAATAAATGTAGTGGATTGATGTACAGAGGTATGACAAAATATAAAATCTACTATTAACATTTTTACATGAATTCAATCCCTATATGATTCCCACTTACTTTAGTTTTTATTATATTTTTTAAGTAATTTTATTTTTTACGTTTCATTTTTTGTCAAAATGATCTCTCTACGGATGAAAACTATTAATCAAATAACGGTAAATACCTTGAAATGATATGGCAGACTTACATGGTAATGCACACTGACATGGCAAAACCAAACAGACAAATGTGTTGACTTAAAAGAATGTCGCATCAGTCGAAAAATAATTTTATAAAATATAAAATTATTTTTCTCTGTTGACGTGTTATTATGTCAAGTAATTTCAAGTTGTTTATCGTTAGTTGACTAACAGTTTTCATTCGTAGAGGGACTATTTTGACCCAAAATAAAATTTTGGGGGTTAAATTACTCCAATAAAAAATATGAGCTAAATTGACTATTCAGTTAAATATTAGAGACATTTTTTTGGTATTATACGTATCTAAAATGATATAAATAAATAAATGCAAACAAAATTGTAGGAGCACGAGACGAATCATATCAATTACAAGCAGTAGCAACCTGAAAAGTGGCATTGTCTTTGTTTGTGGGCCGGCCCAAATATAGCTTTATTTGTAATCTAAGAAAATCAATATCTCCAAACGAATTAGTATGGATGAGAAAAGCTTAACTCGATGTAAAAATATTTGGCTTGACTCGTAATTTTATAAATTTGACTTGAACTGATGTAAAAAATGCTTGAATCGACTCGTAATTTCATAAACTTGATTCGAATCGTAAAATTTCCAATAAAGTGTGAGTTGTAAAATGAAAATTCAAATAACTTGAAATTTTTAATAATTATTGGATCCGTTTTTAAGTTCGAGTCAAGTCTCTCAATCCTTCCTAACATATATATATATATCACATAAGAAAGAATATGAAGAGATATATATGTGCATTGTATATGGTTATAGAAACTGTTTAAATTGAAACTAATTGATACAATAACATTATAAGTGTTTACAGTTAATTTTTTTATAAAAAAACTCGAATTCCACTTGAATTTCATAAACTCAACTATAAAAAATTTCAAATAAAATATGAGCTATAAATAAAGACTCTTTAACTCGACTAACTCAAAAAAATTTTGACTCGACTCGATTCGATCAATGTTCATCTCTACCAACCATCACTTATAACATTATTCTTGGCAAAAACCATAGAGAATTACCCATTTCACTTTGATTTTTTTAATCCAATTAACCTGTGTTTCCAAAGTTAAACCCATAAAATATATTACATATTAATTTCTTAATTCTATCATTTTAGTATTACAAAAAGGATAAAGTACACAAATGGTCACTGAACTATACCAAAAAAATACAAAATGGTTACCAAACTTTTAAAAGTTACATAATGGGCATTAAACATTAGTTTTTGTTACAAAATGGTCATTGAGCCGTTAATTGTTGTTCATTGGATGACGTGATAGTTACAAAATTTTGAATAATAACACATTTAATCCTTCATATTTGCATTTTCAATCAATTTATTCTAATTTAACCCTCATTCTTGATGTCTAAATTGATTGAATGTGTAAATATTGAGGATTAAATGTGCTATTATATAATTTTTCGTAACTGCCATGTCACTCAGTTAACAATAGTTAACGTCTCAGTGACCATTTTGTAACAAAAACTAAAGTTTAATACCCATTATATAACTTTTAAAGTTTAATGACCATTTTATATTTTTTAGATAGTTTAGTGATCGTTTGTGTAGTTTATCCTAAAAAATGGTATCATGAAACATTAGTTTTGAGGATGAACTGGAATAAAAAATAATTTTAAAGTCAAAATAAAAAAGTATATATTAAATACTCCTTCCGTCCCATTTATTTTGTTTATTGTTGATTTTTCACATAGTTTTAAGAAAAAAAGTTTATGTAAGAATGTGTAAGAAAAATTATGTAAAATAATTTAAACGATAATTTTATCTTTAAAAAGATAAATTTTATTTTTTTAAAAAACTAAAAAAGAATATAAAAAATATGACTTATAAAAATTATTAATTTTTTAATAAAATATTTTAAATTAAACAATTTCAAAACATAAAAGGAACGTATATTTTCACTAAAAAAAAAAAAAGCAGGAAACAGAAGTTGTATATAAAGTATAGAGCTACGACGGTCAACCATGGGAACCAACACATGGCTCGAGAATTAGTGAATGACACACTCAGACTCAGACACAGAGCCATATAATTATTGGTACTTCGACAATCATTCACTTTTCTGTTTTTTTTTCCAACCCAAAAAATCGTTTTAAATAATCTATGGAATATTAAGATTCAGTATTTTTTAAGTTAGGCTTATTGTGAAATAAGTACCCAAATTATATCCTTTATTTTAAATAGGTATTTAAAGTATTTTTTAAGTTAAATATGTGCCCAATATTTTTAATTTTACCCTTTTAGGTATCTCGTTGTTAACTTGTTTTTAAAAAAAACTCTTATATTTTTTAAAATTCACAAAATAACCCCTTAAATTCCTAAATTCGGTCACTGTCGTTGCCGTTTATCATGTTGTCGACGGCAGAATGAAGTCTCTTTCTCTTGTTGCAAGACTCGAACATCGTTCGTCGGTCGATCGACCGTTGTTTGCCGTCGATCTTTTTTTCTTTCGCAAGTTTAACCTTATTTCGACAATAGGCACACCGTCCGTTGACTATCGACGACAGAAGAATGAGAAAAATGATCGTGGGGATTCGGTGACGAAAGTGGTGGGCACGTCAGCGATGACTGGCGGGGGCAACAGCTGGAATCAAGATTTTGGACTTAAGAATTTAGGGATTTAAACTATTTTGGGGATTTTTGAGAATTTTATGATATTTTTTAAAATAAAACATGCCATGTGTCGTGTTTTTATTGATTAATGGATTTTTTAATGGCTATCAACGACAAGACACCCAAATAAAAACTTTGAAAACGTTAGGCACCTATTTGGCCCGAAAAGTATTTTGGGCACCTATCTGAAACAAAAAAGTATAGTTTGGGCACTTATTTGCCTATTAAGCCTTTTTAAGTTTAAATATATAATTGCCCATTCTTTTGTTATTTTTTTAAGAAACTGTGGGTATCTTTTATGTATTTGTTTAACAGCTTAAGTAGAGATTAATCTCATCGAATTAGATAAGTTTACGATGAAGACAATATAAGATATTTATTATTGTTACGTTCCTAATTACTTAACATAAGACATAAGATCTTTGTTAAACTCGAACAATTAGTGTCAATTGATTAGAACATTTGGTAGTTAAATTCGGTTAAGTTTGAATATTAATTTTCAATTGGATTTAAATTACTAAACCAAACTTTTAAGTATTAAAATGTTATTATCTTCAAATTTAACGAGAATACATTAATGCTATTTTGTTAATGTTGATTTAAAAATTTACAATGTAAATGACAAAAACGAGACGCATGCATTATGAATAAACAATTAAGTTGAATATAAATATATAATATATGTATTTAATAGAACTAATCTTAAATTTACTTTTCTTCTAAATATTCTATTATTCCATTTATGTTATCATTAAAATCTAAATTCAAATTTATATACAACGATACCTAATAAAATTTAGGGTAAATTACAAAATTGGACATCCAACTATATCTTTTTCATTATGGCCATAATTTTTAAAACAAATCGCCAGAGTTGGGTTATATTTTTGTTTTAGTCGCCCAACTATCATAAACTCTCATTTTAATAACTCGTGGTTAATTTATGTTAGTGACACGTGTTATTATATTGTAGTGGCACGTGTTATCATGTTGTGTTAACATGTACCGTGACCTAGATAGTTGAAAAATAGAAGGAAAATAAATATTTACTTTGGATGGTTGGACATGTGAGTCGAACCTATGTCCCAAAAAATCCATACAATTGATTAACTACCTAGTCAATTTGAAAGGCACGGAAAGCACTAGTTTTGTCTGTTTAGATTGATCAGGGAAATTAAAATTGATCAAAACCCAAATACAATTAGAGTTTGCCAAAAAAGGGGTTTCAAGGTGGATTTGGAGATTCTCATTATAAAAAGGTTTAATATCAAAATAAGTATTTAAACTATCCTGCCTTTTCTTTTTATGTGTCTGAACTTTTTTTGTCATTTTTAAGTGCTCAAACTATCATTTTTATACCTTTTAAGATCAACTAATGCACCTAATCTGACAAAAAATGATAGTTTGGATACCTAAAATGGACAAAAAAATTAAGCACTTAAAAGAAAAAAAATAGGATAATTTAAGCGCTTATGTTGATATTAAGCATTATAAAAAAATACCTCTTTCAATGAGTATGAAAGAAAATGTCCTAAGAAAATGGGGGCATTCCAATTGGCAAACATGGTGACATATGAACCAACCATCAAAAGTTATTTTGAATAGGGTAATAGCTACACATGATTTGATAATATATCAAATGTGATATATGTACTTTTAAAATATTTGACGTAATAATTGTACGTTGATAAAATATTTAATATGGCATTTATACGGTTAAAATATATAATGTGTATTATTATAATATCTTGTGAGTTTTCACTGATTGATTTGTCATTTACAAAATATTGCCGTAATAAATATATGAAACGATAGTCTAAGTACGAAGTTACTAACGCTGTTAGCATATGTACCATAATAATACACGAGATTATAGGTCATGTATAATGTTGGATTAACAAAGTATATATATCACATTGGACAATTTATCAAAATACAGATATTAAATTAAATATTTTTTTTTCAAATTACATGTACCACATTGGACATGCTAAAATATAGACACCACATTAGATAATTTGTTAAATTAGTATACGTACAAATGTAATATTATTCGGAATAAAAATAATATAATTAATTATATATTATTTTAAATTATTTTTTTAAAAAAATACATTTATATTTGAAAATAAAAAAAAACTTATAAAAAGTAGAAAATTGTTTTATTTAAATTCGAATATTTGATAAAATATTATCTATACAGAGTAAAATATCTTTTAGAATAACCCAACAAATGTCTTAGTAGAAAAGTGGATGATGTTCATCATAGGAGACACATGTTTAAATTGCTTTGTCTACATAATATATGCGCATTGTCAAAAGGTTAAGAATATCTATAAACTACTATTAAAAAAATAATATCTATAAACATATATTACCTTATAATCACCTTTAAACTATTAAAAAAATATTTTCTTAAAAAGGCTATCTATTTTTTTAGTTTACATTCTACTTTTGAGCTCACAAAGGATTTTGTGGCAACAGGTTAAAGAGTAAACATATAGTCTAAGTATTTACACTCCTGAAAAAAAAAAGGCAAACTTACTTCACATGTTATAATTTTTTTTTACAAATATTTTTTTTAATTATCCTCTCAGTTTTTTTAGGTTTTATCCTAATTAATATTGACCGATTAGCGTTGCACACATAATTCTGATAGATGGGTTTCCCAATGAAAATTTTATGCATACACAAGCTTTCAAACTCAAGACCTACTTAAACGATAAACTGCTTACCACTTGGACCAAGTCCGGTTGGTTTTTTACAAATACTTTTTAACTTTTGTGATATATTTATTTTTTAATTTAGCCATCACATCCAACCCACTGATTGATTAATCTGAATTGGATACTTTAGAGGCACGTTATGGGACGACCATCCTAATTTAATTTGCCCTAATTGCGACATAAAAATTCAAATCTCACCATGCTTAAAAACTCTAGTGGCTCATCCTACTACATCAACTAGTTGTTAGTTTGTGATGTGAAAAAAAAAAACTGTTTTAGCATATTGAAGAAAAATACTCGAGCAATCCGAAAAAGGAAAAGTAGCGGATTTAACGGGAACAAAGCTGGTTGGACTGGACGGCTCGTGGCAAGAATCTGACCGTTCGATTGGAATGAAATTGTGGAATGCACCAGTTGATTTTTTATTTTGAGCCCCTTAGCCAAACGAAAGACGGAAAGAGTATCAGGGATTTTAGTGAAAATGCGAAATAAAAGAGAGCAAAAAAAGGCAGCTGCAACTGTTTAAGATTTTCCTTTCTTTTTTCACTTTCTGGGTTTTGATTTGTTCATCATAAACAAGAAAAATAAATGAGGGAAAGATTGAAAAGAGATATTGGAAATTTTGAGGCAACTCCACAGAACCAGCTTTACCGACAAGAAACGATACAACAAGAATACTGGTATTAATCACTTTCAGTGGGTTTAAGACTAATAGTTAGGTAATGAAATAAAGTGTAAACACATTCAAGAGAGAGAGATAATTGGCAGTAGCTCGGGGAAAACAAGGAGTGGAAAGTGCACTTATTTGGAAATATTGGGTTGTAAAAACAAAACAAAACAGAGAGGTAAGTTTCTGATATGGATTATCAGTTGGGGGGAATCAAGCCAAAAAAGATTTGTCTTCACATGAGGTGTCGAACTTGTTGTAAGAGCCGAGAATTTGATTGCCAGACCCATGTTAAAAGTACTTGGGTTCCTGCTTCTAAGCGCCGTGAAAGGCAACAAAATCTTCCTGCTTCACAGCAGCAGCAGCTTCAGCTTCGTGGAGAGAATTATAAAAGACAGAGAGAATCCAACACCTTCTTCCCTTGCCTGCACTCGTTTACCAACACACATGTCAGGTACAGTGCTGTTATTGGTGGTGTATATATATATACATACATATATTTCTTCTATGAAAAGTGAAAACTATATCTAGTATACTCTCTCGGTGAATCACATACAGTCTCAAAGTTTGATTCTTCTTTATGCATTATAAGTAAAATTTTCTACAAAGAGATAAGAAACTTGTGTCCAGGAAAAAGAAAAAGGAAACACATATATTTATTCAATTGCGTGTTGTGATAGACATCCACTGTAAACCCTGCAGCAGCTTTTCTTTTCATAATGCTTATGAGTTATTTTGACGGGGAAGAAAGTGTTTTTTCCCCCTCTTCCTTTGCTTCCTTTCCGCACTGTCTTCCCTTTGTTTTTTCGCTTAAAATTAAGTTAACCCTGGAAATAACGAAACTCTTTTTTTGCTTTGCTTATCCAATCTAACAAAGGGTTTGGATTTGTTGTTGACCATGTTTTGTTTTTTGGTTTTTAGGGTTAGAGCAACTGGGGAATTTTCCGCCAGAAGTGAACTCTCACGCGGTGTTTCGATGCGTGACAGTGAGTAACATTGACGATGCCGATGATCGGTATGCTTACCAGACGGCAGTGAGCATCGGAGGGCATGTTTTCAAGGGAATTCTTTACGATCAACGCCCTGATGCCGATAGCGGCTACAACAACACTGCGGCAGCAACAGCAACAGCGACAGCAGCTGGTGAGAGTTGTGCCACCATCAACGCGGCTACTTTTGCAGCTAATGCTAGTGCCGGTAGCGTAACGGCTGCTTCTTCTTCATCAGCCACCGCAGTTTTAGACCCTTCATCTCTATATCTAACTCCTCCCAACATTTTCATGGCTAGTACGCAGTTTTTCCCAAATCCAAGATCTTAAAAAAAAAAAAACTCTACAGTGTCCCCCCTTATTTTTCTAGTCTTATCAACTTTCAAAGCATTCGATGATACAACCCACCATTGAATTAGGGAGTTGTTAAAATAGTTGAAAGGAAAATAGAAGATAGATAGAGAGATGCTGGAGATGTGTTCATTTTTTTCTTGTGGAAAATTAATGCTTTTGTTTCAAATCATCAATACAAATTCTTCTATCCCTTTTGAACGAAATCTAAAGCTGTTTAATATTATTTTAGTGAGAGTGAGAGTGTGCGTGGGGGCAGGGGGTTCTATATAATTTGGTTGAAATTGAATGATCCAGAAATTTCCATTACGCTTTTTTGGTTGGTTCTCGACTGCTTTTTCCCTCATTTTCCCGTATGTTTTCTGGTTACAAAAACGAAGACATATATTGTTTCTTCTTTGGTTGGACAAACTGCCATGACTACCTATTTTCAACCTATCACGGTATGGGAGTTCCAGCCATGCACGACTCCTAGTGAACTTAGCTAGCTAGCTTTCATGTTCAAAAGGTGAAACATTAAAAACTACCCCCCTCTCTCTATCTATATATATATATATATATGTCTTATGTATATAGATTCATGTGATCTTCTATTGCATTGATGTGACTTAATTTATTTGATAAAGTGGGAAATATTTCTTATCATTTCCTCCTTGTTTTAATGCCTTTTCCTGCAACAAAACCTGTTATTATTAGTGCATATTGCAGCGTTATATATTATTTCCTGCGTTGTTCTTATTGATAGAACTGCTTGTGTCTAATGGAAAGTTGGAAACGTGTGAACAAAGAAATTAAGCTGAAACATTGTGAAGATTTTACTTTAATCTAACAACATTTCTCAGCAAGTTGACTACGTGTTACTATTGTAACATAATAACATTCAAAAGCTTCTGAATTCGATCACACTTAAAACCTATATTTCTTTAGGTAAAGATTGTCTTTTTTTCTTTTCTTTCTTAACTACATGCTTTCCAGGACATGCTTAAATTATATTGCATGCACGTTTCAATTAATGCTAGCACCAAATGCCATCTGCATTGTTTTATTTTGCTATGTTCAAGGTCTGTCAGAACTTAGACTGCACTTGTGTCATGTTTTAGAGTTTTTTTATTGCATGTTTCAACCATGGCTTATTGTTTTCTTATAGTACGAATATAGTGTAACTGATGGAAACTTCTTGATTAAATCTTTTAAGTATAAACAGACATTGACTGAACTATTTGTAAATTTGTTAAATCTTTCGTTCGTGGACGGAGCCAAAATTTGGGATTAGGGGACAAACTATAAATGTTTGAAAGTGAGGTAAAGTCATAAATAAATTAATTTTTTAAAAAAATTAAATAAGGAAATAAAGGTGAGAAAGTGAGAAACATAATAATTACAAATTAGAATAAGGTTTCACAAAGGAACATCTCGATTCATATCTATTATGCTGTTAGAAAAGTCATAGGATGAGTGATGATCAAAAGTTTAACATCATAAACTGATGCATGATTTTCTACAAAACAAAACTCTGATTACAAGAATATAAACAACCAAAAGATTAGTCTTAACGTAGGTTTTTTCACAACTATCCGCTCTTCAATGTCATTTGACTCTTATTTAGGATTGAAGTGAATATATTCTGGATTTCATAGCCTTTGTATGATAAGGAATGTTTTTTTTCCTTATCTTTGAGTTTCAAATGAAAACTACATTCTAGAACATAAATCCATTGTTTATACTTGGTGAGTTTGTTGATATCTGAAAGCAAGAGCATTTTCAATAAAGAATAGAATTCGTCTCTTTTTTGTGTCTCTTTATATGTACACTCAATGATTCTATACTACGCTTATTAGATGGAGAATCAACCTTTATATATAGATAAAACATTATTCCTCTTTGGTGTCTCTGGACGCTTGGGAGAATCCCTGTAAACTGTAAAGCACAAGGATAATTCTTTTTGCATTGGGAAAGGAGATAATTTTCACTTCTTTATTTTCTTTGTCAAGTCTTTTCAGGGAAAGATGTGATAGAACATCCATGTTTCTTGGTTTTACAGTGGGAAAATTCCCTAGAATTAATCCAGTAGAACATGGAAACTGTAAACCAGTCTTACCAAAAACTTTTTTTATTATAGGTCAAACGTACTTAATTACCACCCAACCTAACTAAAACTAGAATCTAACTCATGTTTAGACATGGTTTGGGAAATTTGTAAAAAAAAAACAAAAAAAAACATGCATGTGATATGTCCTTGACAAGCTCCAAGTTCCAACTGTTCTTGACCTGACTCCTGCCATGAATGTCAAGCAAACGTAGTGAAAATACAGTATCAGTATGTTCGCGAACATATACGGAGTAACAATGACTAAGCACACAAAACAGTTGTTTGGTTGAACGGAAAAGCCAAAAAAGGTCATTGAAGACCAGGGGGATTTGTTACGGCATTAGTGTAAGTGTAACTGTTAGCATGTGTAGATGTCTGTGGGTACATAGTACCTAGGGTGTGGCCACTGGGCGGTGAGGCAGTGAGAACGGAGATAAATCTTCTGCAGGAAACAACAGTGGAGTGGATTTGGCTTTGCAGGCATCAATGGCGGTGATCCCAAAACTGGCCTTTCTGTTACTGATTGTCTCAGCTCTGCTCATCCAGCAGCTTCGCTACTTTTCTTTACTCAACTTGCTGTTGGAGAAAAAAAAAGGAAGAAAACCCTATTGTGCTTGTGCGATGGCAGACGTGGTTTGGGACAGTCTTCTCCACTAAGGGAATGCTGTTAATACTACAATTTGGTTGTAAACCATAAATAAAAGCTGACAATAACTTTGTTTCCAGAAGTGAATACATCCAAAAGTTTTCTCTGCATGGGGTCTGATGGATGTTTCTTGCAAAGTAGTGTTGCAGGTCAATAAATAGTTAGGTTTATCCAGTATTCTAGCTATAACATATAGGTTTCGTCCTCCATTAAAGGATTAAGTTTTAGGTTTTCAAGACTGCATCATTGAGTGAAAAAATTGAATGGTCCGCAACTATATTAAAACATTTTTAAGTTTAAGTTTTAGAGACGATATTGTTACTAAAAGAACGTGTTTAAACAATGCCGACCCAAAGTGGAGGTTGTCTTATCCTATCATCTTTTGCTTTAGGGTCCATTTTGTCGCTAGAAAATTGGCATGATAAAGGAATAAGTTTGGTGGATGTTTGCTAAAGCCTTTATATAGAGAGAGGGGGAGGGGATGTAAAAAGCTTAAATAATGTGCCATAAAGGCATAAAAACTTATTCCCTAAAATCTGCCTCAGGGTAATGGAAACGACAGACATTTTTAAATGGCACTGTGTTGCATCTTCTCTGCGCCAAAATTCTGAAACCCATTTTGCTCCCGTGCTCCTCCTGTTTTTGCTTCATCTTACCACGTCTTAATATTAAAAAGTTTTGTCTAAAATTGACCTGCATTCTGGGTCCATGTGGGAACTGAAAAGGCTTAATGGATATGCCTTCACTTTGTCCAAAACCCAACACTTGTCACATCCAAAATATTGCAGGCGTAAAATACATCAATTGATAAATGAATAGCTTATATCATTCACCAAAAAACCAGACAGAAAGTGCCCTGACAATTGCTGTTTCTTTGTAAGAGAAAGCTTGGGCTACCACTTCACTTAACCCACTAAATCAAACCTTGCAATAAGTGGGGATTTTGCATCAATACCATTGTATTGAATATGGGATTTCTTTTCATTCCTGTACAGGATGTTGCTGGTGTGGTGTGGTGTAAGACTTCAAGATGTAATATATTGAATTTATAGTAAAAAAAATAGGTTTTATTTTAATACACAGTTCGTGTAAAATAATTTTACACAACCCTTTTATAAAATTTAAAATCTAAAACCCTAACCCTAATACCCTTAATTCTAAACCCTAAACTCTAATCCTAAACTTTAAATTCTAAACCCTACAATCTAAACCCCTAAACCCTAAACTAACCCCTAACTCCTAAATTTGAAAAGCACGTGTAAACTTTGATTTACGCGTAATGTGTATCAAACATTTTCTTGTAAAAATATATATAATAATGCTCTCAGTAGGGCTGTAAATGAGACGAGACTGATCACGAGCTACTCGAGCCCGATTCGCTCAACACTAGATTCAAGCTCGAATTCGGCTCAGTTTTTAACGAGCCAAGCTACTTGATACCTGACTTGAAAAGTTTGCTTACTATTTTTTTTAATTTTTTAAATTAAAGTGAACTAAAATGTAGGTTGATGGTTTTGGTTGGTATGTTAATTTAATTTTTAGTTTAACTTTCTTTATATTTTCATGCACACTCTTTTTCTTGGACTAAGATTATGAAAGATTTTAATAAGGCACATGGAAATATTTCTTTTGTATGATTATATCTATAATGAAATCATGCAATTTGATCAATAATAATAATAATAATAATAATAATAATAATAATAATAATAATAATAATAATAATAATAATAATAATAATAATAGGGTTGTAAATAAAACGAGATAGATCGTGAGCTACTTCAGTTCGACTCGATCAAAGTTCGACCAACACTCGACTCGAGTTCTTAACGAGTCGAGTTGAGCTCAACACACTCAGGCTCAAATTCGACTTGAATTCTTATCGAACTGAATCGACCTCAGCACTACTCAAATTAGATTCGGCTCGTTTACGCTCCTAGCTCTCAGTTCTTGTGTTTGCATATTCTAAATTTAACCTTTCTATTGCTTTTGGAATTCTTAATATAGCCTCATGGTAGTATTTGTTTTTAGAAAAATACCTCCTCTTGCTCTAGATAGGGTGAGATCAGATCAGTTCAGTCCGATCAAGTTTATTAATTTTCTAAACCATCAATTTAAATTTTGTTCAGCTCGATTCTCAGTTTTCTATATTTTTTTAGTTTTATTTTCTACTTTATTATAATAAAATGACTTTATTTTATGATTATTTGATAATTTTTCATTACATTTCCTCATAAATATTTTTAAACTAATTATTTTTAAGTAAATAAAAATAATTAAGAATTCTTATTAGTATTTTAAGATATTTTCTCTATTTGGGATATAAAATGCATATCTTTATATTATAAAAATAAAAAAAATTATAAATGACATAGAAATACAATTCAATTAAAATTGAATAATCTTAATTTTTAAACTTATAAATTATTAACCGTTTAAATACTATGATTCGATATGATTCTCAATTTTGTTGCCCGGCTCTGGAGCCATCTTCCTTTCCATACTCAATAGGCCCTGATTAGTTATTAATTGGGTTAAGTTGAGGAAATTGAAAAAGTAGGCCATGCCATTGCACAGTATTGCTCAATGACAATACGGGCCGTGTTGTAAATTCTGCTGGGCTGCCTCAGCTGCGTACTGATCTTTTTCGACCAAAAACTTGTACACAGCCCAGATGAAGTAAATCTATTTGAAGCTGGAACAGAATAGAAATCCTTCACCTTCTAGGTGCATTTATCTATAGTCCACGTTGAAAAATCATGTTTAGGATTTAAAGTTAAAGTTTAATATTAGAATTTAAAATTATGGTTTAAATAATTAGGTGTAAGACGTATTTTTAAAATTTATAATTTAAAATTTAATTTTTTTTAATGTTGATTAAAAACAACATAGACGACCAGATCTCTGATGAACCTTGCTTTCACCGCATAACCTAAAAAGCTAAGTAGGGTGGCTAATACCCTAAAAACAACATTAATATCTTCGAACTCTCAAAATCATTGCCTCCTGCTACATTAATATTCTATATGTACCCTAGCATGTAGCTCCAGTTGTGCTCTTTTCTAGTCTTTTCTGTAGTTTTGTTTGGTCGATATAGATCCTGAAAACAAAAACCACCAGTCATTTGACTGGCAGCTCATAACTTCCTCTATTGTTTTTGGGTAGGGATGGTAGACGAGTAACTTTTTGCGGATTTCACTCTGCACTCCCTTAGTTGAGGTGGGGATGAGTACGGGTTTGATGGGTAGTGGACGAGTGTGGATGTAAAAAGTCATACCCGCTGTAAATAGTGGATATGTGATGAATTTAAAACTTTACCCGCACCGTATCCGCCCCCATCCACCCTCCCCACCCCACATCCGCCCATCCTGCCTACTAAACTACCCACCAAAATAATTTTGGACCATTATGAACAGGGACAGAGCCAGAATTTGGGGTTGGGGGCAAACTATAAATATTTGAAAGTGGGGGTGGGGGCAAATTCATAAATAAACTATTTTCAAAAAAAAATTAAATAGGGGACAAAGGTAAAAAAAAATTCTTCAGGGGTGAGGGGCGATTGCCCCTCCCCACCCCCACATAGTTTCGTCTCTGATTATGAATTTAAGAATAAGTTGACAACTTATTCTGTAAACCCTAAGATTTAAAGGTCGTACCTTATAATTTAACCAAATATTAGGGTATAAACATTATTTACAATTGTCTACCGCCATTAGTTAGTTAGATGTAGTTAAGTAAAATTTATGTCGACATAAATATGCTTTAGTTAAGTTAGCTATAGTTAGTTAGTTGTAGTTAAATTTATACATGTTTATATGTATTACATATATTCATTTGATCAATCAATAAAATATGCAAAGTTTTACTATTCTTTACACAATCTATGGTTTATTTTTACATATTTCGATATTAGTGGTTGCTTGCCAAGTGGTTACGGGCGGGTACAGGTTGGGTGGTGGGCACCCAGTTAGGTAGTGGGTGTGGGGGTGGATTTGTGAATGTACCCACATGGGCGGGTGTCGATTTGAAAATTAGTATCCGCCGTAGGTGGTGGGTAGGTGATGGATATAAAAATCTCAAGTGGGTATGGGTACGGGGGAGGGGCTATCCGCACCCACCCTGCCTAGTTGCCATCCCTATTTTTGGGGTATGTTTAGTAATGTATTTCATCGTCGTATTTTTCTGTATTTTGTTGGTGTTTGTAGTAAGTAACTAAGTATCGTACAAAATTTGACACGACTCAAAAAAAATAAATTATTCGACTCGACGCGAAAATATTAAACTCGTCTTAACTCAACTTGTAATTTCATAAATCCAGCTCGAGTTGAAAAATTTTAAATGAAGTTTGAATTATAAAATGAAAATTCATATAACTCGTAATTTTTAGTAATTAGTGGATTATTTTTTAAGTTCGAGTTGAGCCTCTTAATTCTACCTGATATATATCACATACGAAAAAATATACATGTATTGCACATGGTTATAGAAAACTGTTTAAGTTATAACTATTAATATCATATCATTATAAATGAGTTACAATTAAATTTGAATAGGAACTCAAACGACTCAACTAGACTCAAATTTCATAAACTTTACTCGAAAAAATTTTAAATAAAGTTTGAGTTATAAAATATTAGTCTTCAATTAGACTAACTCGAAATTTTTTGGTTTGCCTCGGCTCGATGAAATGAACTCCCTAGTAGCAAGTTCAAGGGAGATTAGTACTAAAATGAATGGGTGAGTCTAACGTGCGGCTAAAAGACGTTAAGTTTCGAAGCTTGTCCACGAACTGAAAATGTTAGACTCTTTGATAACATTTTCAGTTGTTTTTTTGCAAGTAGCGAAAACTTTTTTTGTAAGTTCGATACTTTGTCCGAAACTAAAAATTTATATAAAAAAACTAAACATAGATACTTACAAAATAAGTTTCGATACTTGAAAAAAAATAAAAAATCAACCGAAAATATTATCAAAAAGTCTAACATTTTCAGTTCGTGAATAAATTTCAAAAAATATCGTCTTTTAGCTACACGCTAGACATACACCCTAGACATGCAGCAACCTACCCAAACTTGATCCCAACACTTAAACTATATCTCCCAACAAAGAGGTTTAAGGAAAAGTAGCACTGTCAACTACATTATGTCCTGTCATAATCAAATTTAAAAAAAAAAAAATGAAAGAACTCAATCTCACACGTTATCAGCCCCCTACCCTCAAGATGCATGTGTAGCCCCTGTTGTTTCGATCTGAACTCACTTAATGAAAACCAACATTTGTAGTTACAAAACATAACACTTTTCATGCCCCTTTCCCGATATAGATTCCTCCCTTTTTTTCCCCTTCCTCTTCTTCTTCATCATCCTTAGCCTTTTCTTTATCTTCATCTTCTTCTTCTTCTCCTCTTCCTGTGTTGAACTTGTAAGACGGTCTATTTGTATTAAAGCTCTTAGCCTAGGTATCTGCTGAGTTCTATTTGTTCTGAGCTTATTGTTTTAATTTTCTTACCTTACTGTCCTTTCTTCTCAGAGTTGGAAAAGAAAAATGGGTCGTGGGAAGATCGAGATCAAGAAGATTGAAAACGCTACCAACAGGCAAGTGACCTATTCCAAGCGAAGGAATGGTATTTTCAAGAAAGCAAAAGAGCTCACTGTTCTCTGTGATGCTAAGGTTTCACTCATCATGTTTTCCAGCACTGAAAAACTACATGAATTTCTCAGCCCTAATATCTCGTACGTGCCCGAACCCCATCTTTCTCTTTTCTCTCTACGTGCAAGAAATTATATGTTTTTTTTGTTGTTGATGTTGATGTAAATTAGGACAAAGGAGTTTTTTGATCTGTATCAAACGACTACAGGCACTGATCTCTGGAGCTCCCACTATGAGGTTATTATTAGTCTCTCTCTCTTGAATATCTGTCATTTTTTTTAGATTTTAGTCCTATGCTTTGTTTGTTTTGACAGAAAATGCAAGAAAACTACAGAAGGCTGAAGGAGATCAACAGGAAGCTAAGAAGAGATTTAAGGTAAAGGACATATATATACCAAGGCTAGGGTTATTTTGACAATAGAAGTTTATATTTGTCTTCAAGGTTTTATGAAGTGAAAATTTTGATTGGTAAATGGTTTTAGCAGGCAGAGGATGGGTGGAGATCTAGATGATCTTAACATTAAGGAACTGCAAGCTCTTGAGGCTAAGATGGATTCTTCTTTGGTGGAAATACGTGAAAGAAAGGTTTGGAATTATTAATCTTTTTGTTAAAAAGAAAGGTGACATCCTGGTTTTGGTTTCTCTCATTGCAAAAGAAAAGTTAGGGTTCTATAGATTATAAATTAGTTTAGCGGAATGAGTAGTTATATTCTTTAGATAAGTTCACAGTTTGCAGTGTGGGAACTATCTCACGAAGAATTTATATAATATCTGATTCGAATTAGTCGACTATGAATCAAATACTTATTGTTTTACTAAAAAAAAGTTGGGGTTCTAACTGTAAAGATCAATCCTTTGGCTGAAGTTATTAAGTTCTGAAACAAAGTTTGGATTTTTAAAATCACACTGATCCCCTCATTTCCTCCGTTTCAGAAAGTTTTAGGTATTTTGGTAACCCTTCCCCACCCCAAGTCTCCCCAAAATACTGGTTTTATGAGTATGTCTAATCATATATCGATTTGAATCTCGAATTTTATCTCTTAAAAATCATTGAAGAATCAGATTAACAGAAAAGGGTTCTTTGTGTGTTTCTATATATCTAAAATGATCAGTTGATTTCCACAGTACCTTGTCATTAAAAGGCAAACCGACACACACAAGAAGAAGTTGAGGAACTTGGAGGAAAGACATGCAAATCTTGTCTTCAATTTGGTATGAAACTTGGGTTGAACTTGATACTACTTTTAAGACTTTCATTACCTATACAGGCAGCAGTTCACTGAATTGTAAGATCTTAACAGTGAGTGTTCTTGTTTTTTTCCCTCAATGTTTTTACCGGTGATTAAGGAGACAAGGCTTGAACATCATGATGGAATAGTCGAAGGCGAAGGGTATTACAATGAACCAGCACACGGAGCCTCCTGCCTATATCCTCATAGGCTGTACCAAAACCACCATCCTGATCTTGTTCTTCACCGTGGGGGACGACTTGGCGCCGATGATCTTCGCCTTGCTTGATTAATTATTGGTGGTTTTGGAGGACACGCTGCCTCCCATTTCCGACGGTTGTTCTCTTCATTAAGTTTGCTATCTAATATATATGAAGTAGAAGAATAATTTCAGAGTCCTCCAGGCTCCAACGTCAAAAGGCTGAAAGTTGTAGCCTAGGATTACAAAGTGTTTGTCTGTTCTCTTTTGATGTAGTGTTGGTTGTATTGAACGTTTATATTGAAATGGGATTTATTTGAGAAGTTTTAGATGGATATGGAAGCTGAATAGCAATAGATATATGTTTACTTGAGAAAAAGGTGACTGTGGAAGAGAATGAGATTGTAATATAGGATTGTTGATTCCGGAGAACCTTTTAAGTGCAGATACAACAAGAACGGTGGCGGGAGAGGCTGACCGCTAAAATGGGGCGAGAAAAGAATAATTACGAGGAAGAGAAAGATTTAACAAAAATATAAAAAAAACTAAAAAAAATGACTTGTTTTTATTTACTTAAAATATTAGGCTTAATATATAAATAAGTGACTAAACTATTAAATTATTTTTGGTAAAAATAAGTGTCTAACGTTTATATCGTACAATTTTAGGTGTTTGGTCGTTAAGGGGTGTTTAAAAAATATGTTATCGAATCAATGTTTGACACTTGGAAGAAATTTTAATTTTTAAAATTTTCTAAGAAAAAAACTTATTTTTTTTTAATTTTTCACCTGAAATTCCCCAAAATTTACAAAATAATCCCTAAATCCCTAAAACATCCCAAACCCCCACCAATCGCCACTATTTTCGCCACTGATCGTTGTCTATGAGCCAACCCCTTTGATAACCGGACCTAGCCGGTCATTTCCCTCAATATGGTGTCGCCAAAAACGACGAACGGCGTGTCAATCGAACTTCGAACACGAAATTGATGTTCGACTGGCATGTCGTTCGTTGTTTTCCGGCAACGCCATATTAAGAGAAATGACTGGCTAGGTCCGACGATCAAAGGGTGAACTCAAGCTTGACGATCGACAATGATTTGGAAGTTTGGGATAGTATAGGGATTTAAGGACTATTTTGTAAAATTTGAGTAATTTTGAGATTTTTTGAAAAATTAAGAATTTTATGTAAAATGTTTTAAGTTTTTAATTTTAAAAAAATAAACATGTCATATTTGATTGGTTAACGATTTTTTTAATAATAATTAATTACCATACACCTAAAATTAATGAAATGAAACATTAGAAGCTTATTTTTACCAAAAAATAGTCCATAACCTAAAGTTCACAAGAGGTATAGTTTAGACACTTAACCAAAATATTACTTTTTTATTTTTATTTTAAAATAGACAAGTAAGCGCGACGACAAATTTTGTATATATCTAACATTAATCTACCGTAGTAATGTTTTGAATTTGTGTTTTCATTCCATTTTCTAAAATCATTTCATAAATTTCTATACATATTATGTTAACATAGATGTTTGATCATAAATGAACCCAACAAGTGTCCCAGTAGAAAAGCGGATGATGTTCATCTTATAAGACACGGATTCAAATTGCTTTGTCTACAAAGTGTATGCACATTGTCAAAGTGTTAAGATTATTTATAAACAGATACTACCTTGTAATCACCTGACTATTAAAAAAAGATGTTCGATTATAAATGGATTCATTATCACATATTTAATTAAACATTAGAATTTATCATATATAAAATATCGGTGAAATGCTTTTTTATGTCAAAAATATATTTATTCAAATATAAATGATAAAGACACCTTTATTATAACATTAATTATCATTTATAAAAAAAGTGTTTTAATTATTTTAATTGATAATTGAACGCAACAAGTAATTCGAGTGGAAAAAAAGATGATATTTTATTTTAAGAGAATCGGGTTCGAGCAGCTTTGTCTATAAGATGTATGTTTTATCAAGTGATTTTCCCCCCGACAAGTAGGGGTGTATTCGGTTCGGTTTTTTAACAAAATATGTATTGAACCGCAGTCTGCGGTTTTTTAAAAAGAAAACCGAAACCGAATGGTAAAAAAACCGAAATACCAAAAACTGAATTTTGCGGTTCGGTTCGGTTAAAAACCGCGATTTTAACGGGTTTTTTTTCAAATTCAAAAAAAGTAAGCAAAACACATAACATATTTTAATTTATCATTAGACACTCCAATATCAATTTATTTTGCCATTAAGAACAAGAAAACACATGTCTTGAGCTCTTGACAAATCTAAAATTTCAAATAAAAATGAATTAAAAATAACGATAATTACAAAACAATCTATCTAAAAAATAAATCACATACTCACCAACTTAGAACACAAATATGCAGTCTAATATATTGTTTGATTAAAACCAAACTCAAATATTCAACATAGTAAAACAACTCTTGAATAGTAAATATTATAAAAACATATTCCAATTTGAAACACAATATTCAATCAACTTAATATTATAAAAATATATCCAAATATTCCAAGAAAATGTCTTAAAAACAAATCAAAATATTTCAAGAGGCTATCTTTAAAATATATTTGATATGGATCATAATGTATTTTTTAACTCGGGTTGATATGGAATAAACGGGTTCCATATGGAAAATCCGAATCCGAACCGAATTAAGAAGCTTGAGTTTTAAACCGAACCGAAAACCGAACATCAACATGCAAACCCGAACCGAACCGCATAGCCCGGTTCGAGTCGGTTTTTCAGTTTTCTCGGTTTAGTTGCTCACCCCTATCGACAAGCATGCATATTTAAGCTTTAAAACCTAAAATTTAAATTTCTAACTCTAAATGTTAAACTATAATCATAAATCTTAAATTTAAAAACCCTAAAACATAAATACAAACTCTAAACCCTAAACTAAGCTCCTAACCCTTAAAATAAACTTGCTTGTATAAATTAAAGTTTACACTCGTAGTGCATTAAATATTTTTTATTATTAAATTAAATATAAAAATCAATTGATTTTAAGAAATGGTTGCAAATTTTTGTTAAACGAACTTATTATGGGTTTAAAACCCCAATCCAAGTACAAGGATAATCCGTTGAGCCGAAGTAGGCGGACTTGTGTTTGATCATAATTTGGATCAAACTATCATAATTAAAATGATAGTTTAAGGGTTTATTTTGTCCAAATCATAATTTAGGGACTTAAAGTGGCCAAAAATAATAGTTTAAGAGCCTATTTTACCTAAATTATAATTTAAAGATTAAAAGCAGAAAAAACATAATTTGAGGGCTGTTTTTTGATTTAAGCCTATTTTATTTGTACATTTGACAACCATATCTAAAGTGATTTCTTTAATTTCTTTCATCATATACGAAGATCACAAGAAGTAATAGGACAACTCCAACTTGAATAAAGTTATCATACAAGTTTATGTTCTAATATCACTTTAAAATTGGGGTAGGGATGACAACGGGTCGGATATGGATCGGATACAGCTGGACCTAGATCCAGACTCATTTTTAAATATTAGATCCAGACCTGCCCCGGATCCGCGGGTCTAGAAAAATTAAGATCCAGATCCAGATTCAGATTCAACGGATCTCACGGATCCGAGTCCAAAACGGGTCTGTTAAAAAAAGATCATTTGACCTATTTTTTAAATTAATAAAACTGTCATTACTAATTTCACATCACATCTCCAAGGAAAGATTAATTTCAATACAACTAGTAACAGAATAAAAAACGATAAATTAAAGTCTAAAAAAAAAAACTCCAACACAATTACACAAATATCTTTGAATAACACAAACATTAAAAAATGTAGATCATGAAACATTCCATTGTCGCAAGCCGAGTACCGCACTTCTACCTCCTTAAAGTGCTAGTCTTCATCACTGCTTAAATTATCAACAACCTAAAACAAACAAGAAATAACCAACCAAAGAAAAATTTGTTTAATGAAAATAATATTTGTGAAATTTAAATATTAATATTAAGGTTACGTAATATAATAACTTTCTTATATGCCATGTCAATGATATCCACCACTTCCGCATCATCATCACAATCTTCATTAATAGTGGGACAAGCACGTGTTCCTTCAAAAGTGTCTTTATCATAAATAAATAAAAATTATATTAGAGAATAACGTGAAATATAAAATTAAAGCAAATGAAGAGAAATAATATTTTAAAATCAAAGGTGAGTTTTTCTATAAACGGGTAAACGAGTTCAGGTCTGGATCTTAGTGTCAGATCTGAGTCCGGATCCGTACTTTAATTAAAGGATTCAGATTCGGCTCAGATCCACTGAGTCTAAAATTTTAAAATTCAGATCTTATAAAATGAATCTAGGTCTACGAATTAGGGTTGGGTCCAGATCCATTACCATCCAACTGTTTTTTTTTTTTTTTACCTTGAAATATCATTTTCTACCTCGTTTTCTTCCCTCTTGCCCAAATCATTCAAACGATCCAAATTTAAATACGGGCATGACAGAACAGAACACTCTGACAGTTTCCCCTGATTCCACTCACAAAAAGTTACTCTGTTTTTCTTCCACAAACGTACTCCGATTCCCATCTTTCTCTTGTCTCCTTTTACTTTTTCCCATGAAATCATAGTAGCAATTCAACGGCCCTGATTAATTGGGTTTCTCAAGCTCTTTATCTTCTTTACTTGCCCTTTCACTTCCCTTAGTTGGAAATAAGAAATGGGTGTTTTGAAGTTCTTTGTATCTTCACTTCTTCTGTTAGTTGTTGTTAATGGTGTTTTCCCAAAAGCAGAATCCAAGACGTACTGGGGAGATGTTCAAGTGTTGAAACAGTTAAAAAATGGAGTCGAGTCTAACTCGGTGAGTCCAGGTTCTTGCTTGAGCTCTTGGGATTTTACGGTAGACCCATGTGACAGCCTCTTCGGTGAAAGATTCACCTGTGGTTTCAGGTGCGACTTTATGGTTTCTGAGCGGAGTCGAGTCACGGAAGTCAGTCTTGACTCGGCTGGTTATGCCGGTTTGCTCTCTTCCACTTCCTGGAACTTGCCTTACTTACAAACCCTTGACCTCTCCAACAATTTCTTCTCCGGCTGGATTCCGGCCTCACTCTCCAACCTGACTCGGTTAACTCGACTCGGTCTTTCAAGGAATGCATTCTCCGGTGAGTTACCTGTCTCGATTGGGTCGTTGTCTAGCCTTGAAGAACTGTACCTCGATAACAACAAACTACAGGGCACTATTCCCACGAGTTTCAATGGTCTGGTTAGCTTGAAAAGACTCGAAATTCAATCAAACAACATCTCCGGTGAGTTCCCCGAGTTGGGTTCACTCAAAAACCTGTATTTTCTTGATGCAAGTAACAATGCCATATCTCGGTATATCCCTACAACATTGCCACCTTCTCTAGTCCAAATTTCCATGAGAAACAACATGATTGAAGGCACAATCCCTCAAAGTCTTAAATATTTGAGCTTTCTGCAAGTGTTAGACCTGAGTCACAACAAACTCGCCGGCTCAGTCCCTTATTTCCTCTTTAACCACCCATCTCTCCAACAACTCAGTCTCGCATTCAACTCATTTGATTCTTTACAATCTCCTAATCTAGGCACCCAAAGTGAGCTCATTGCTGTTGATTTGAGCAATAACGAGCTCCAAGGCTGGTTACCTCCTTTCTTGCCATTAATGCCGAAGCTGTCAGCTTTGTCCCTTGAAAACAATAAGCTTTCGGGTATGATTCCAGCTCAATACGCATTGAGAGCGGTTCTGCCCGGACCCGGAATTGCCCCGTTTGCGAGGCTGTTGCTCGGAGGGAACTACTTGTTCGGACCGATTCCAGGGCCGTTGCTGGTACTGAAACCTGACGCTGCAAATGTCAGCCTTGCCAACAACTGCTTGATCAGGTGTCCGTTGCGTTTCTTTTTTTGCCAGGGTGCTGACCAGAAATCTTTAACGGAGTGCAATAGTTTTGGCCCTGTAATCCCTTGAATTACGCAACAATGGTCTTTTAGTTGAAACATGCATGTGTTTCTTTCTTGTGTAATATTCTTTCTCCACGTTGTTCGATTTGTTCATAGTTCGGGCTGTTAGTTTTCAGTTTGTTAGTGTGAAAATCCCAGAAAATGAAACCTTTTAAACGTAATAGACTTCGTTAGTATTTAAGGGAAAAAGGCTCTAAAACTTGGGTCCTACTTCTCCTTTGACTTGAGGCTTAACAGATAGGTCCAGATAACAGCCAACTGGCATTGAAAATTTTGAGTAGTTGAAGTTTCACCTATGTTTTGTAAGAAAATCTGCCTTTTGACAATAAATCAGAGGTGTTCTGTGGGCAAACGCCATCTTATCCACTGTGTTCTGTAGGGAAATTAATGACCTAAAGTGCACAGTCCAAAGTACTTTTCCAGACGTTTCCCTCATTCTGATGTATTTACAGCTATGAAACAGAGAACGTATGTATATCAGTATGGAAACTGTTGAAATTTGCATGAGTTTTGATTTCATTAGAACGAGACCATTTATTATGTTAGCAAAGCAAAATCTCTATTCTTCCTGGTAAACGGCAGAACTTCAAGAGATCATCATTAGAGTGTAAATAAACCGTTCATATAATATTCGTTTATGATCGTTTATTAAGTTAAATAAACGAGTATAAGCAAAAAAATTTATATTCGTTTAATAAACGAACGAACACGGATAGAGGTGTGTTCGGTTCGTTTATGTTCACGAGTTTATAGGCTCGTTTCTAATCTCGTTTATAGGATGAAAATGCTTTTTGATGTATCTAAATACTACTTTTTGTTATTTCCAATGATGTTATAAATTCACGTTGAAATATAAGTTTTATTTTATTACTTTTGTTTTATTTATTATTTATTATTAATTTAGTTAATATTTTTGAACATATAAACGAACACATTTACGAACGAATAAACGAACATGAACACTAAACAAACGAACACGAATACAATATTAAAAATTTAATTAAACCGAACATAAACATCTTTAAAAATAAACAAGCGAACATGAACATGATCTTATTCGTTCAAGCTCAGTTCATTTAATCATCATCGTGGGCATAAAAACCACTTTACAGTTCCTGTAATGGCCATTTAATATGGTGGTGCTATTCACTATTGGTCAAATTGGAGTTTTGGTCCCTTCTTTGAAGTGATGGAAGTTCATGAAATGAATCCGTTGACCGTTAAGAATCTGTTTTCTCTGCTTCTTTTGCTGGTACTGTCGCTATCTTTCTCATCACCTGCCTGTGGGGCCTGCAATCAAGTGCACAAAGAAGCATTACTGGGATTCAAGTGCAGCATTACGGCCGACCCTTCGCGGCTGTTGCAATTTGCAACCATGGACACCTTCATCCGATTTCTGCACGTCGTGGAAAGGTGTCACTTGCAATTCCCTAGGGAGGGTGGTCAACGTCACGCGGCCCTGTTTCATACGAAGACGACTATCTGGATACATTCATGAATGGAACTTTGTCTCCCTCCCTTGGGAACCTGTCATTTCTTTGAGTTCTTCATCTTAGCAATTTCTTTGAGCTGGTGTAATACCTTTCTGTTATTGGATCCTTAACAAAACTCACCGAACTCGGTCTTTCAGGAAACCAATTTATTATATCAATTCCAGCAACAACAGGGAAGTTGATTTGGCTGACAAAGCTTGATCTTCAGCTTTGAATCAGAAATCTGTAAGAAAACAAAGCTATATAGAACAACTTCTAAATTTTACCTGTAAGTTGCTGCTCCAATTCCCTTCTTTTCATCCCAAGCATATATGAGAGAAGTTAAAATGAAGTGTGGAGTCTCAGTCACAAGATAGAGGAATTTAGTTTGATATAATGAATCTGAAGTAGGGGTTTTATCACAGCGGCTTGACATTTTGGGTTTGAATGGAAAATCGTGCAGGAAGCAGACAAATGTATAGTGAAGGTGGACTATATTTAATGTGTAGAGTGAGGTAGCTTGCTAATGTGCTAAAAGAAAGTACAAAGTAAACGTTATGGCTTTGAGCAGAAGGGTGGAGTGGAACAACATGACAAAAAGGATAGACCTTGGTACGTCTTCATGATTGTCAGGCTATCTATAACATGAAAATTTCAGGGGGGAAAATGACTCGGATGAACATTGTTACCTCCTTCGTTTTCTATATAGCTTTATAATTTTGAATGATACAATTATCAACAATCCGTTATAGTCTAGTTGGTTAGGTTCCTCAGCTCTCACCTGAGAGACCCGGGATTTGAGAGCTGCAGCAGGGCTTGTATTTTAGTTTACAACAAGTTTTGCTATTTTAGGGGGTGTTTGGTTTTCAGTGTTGAATGCTAAAGCAAGCATGAAGTAAATGAAATAGAGACCGGAAACTAGTTTTTTTTTTTGCTCTTTTGGTTTCTCTAGGCTTTGTTATGACTAATTCGGACCGGCTTGTATCGCACACCAGGCTTTAGTGGGTGAGTCTCTCGACGGTAATTTTCTGCATACACAAGCCTCAAACTCGAGGCTTGTTTAAGCGATATCAAGCTACTTATCATTTGGACTAGCCCCTACCGGTAATATTGTTTTTCTTTTTTGACAAACGAAAACGAGTATTGTTATGATTGAGAAGAATAAAAAACACATAGATCAAACAGAATTAAATTTCAGGCTTTGAAGCTACTTTTTCTTTGGTCATGTGTTGGGATGTTTTGAAATGTCTGAACTGCTGCATCCTTCTTGTCTATTGATGTCTTAGCTATAGAGTGCAGTTTTTGATCCAAAATGTCCACAAATTCATCTGCTTTCCAATCACCTTTACCTTTACACATACACAGTAGCAAAGTAGAAACCTTTGCATCTTCTTAATGTGGCAAAATGATAAGTAAAACCCATTGTGCTATAATCTTAACAAAAAAGTAAAAAATAAAAAGAAATTTCCGTTGCCGGGACTTGAACCCGGGTCTCTCGGGTGAGAGCTGAGTATCCTAACCAACTAGACTACAACGGATTGTTGTTTGTTTCTACATTTAATCTTATATAATCATAAAGAATGGTTTAGTATATTTCCCAAGCTTCACACACTTTGCTTTGCTTCTCTATCCATTGCAACACATCCTAGCTTGACCCAACTTCGTATTTTCAGTCTTCTAGAGAAAAAGGTATGTCTTCTCTCACCAGTATCTTTCACAAGCATTTTGATTGCAGCTTCTGAACGCCCCTGGTTAACACTCGATAATCTGGGAACCGTATCTTTAATTATTCTTACGTTTTATTCGGACTTGAAGTTCTCAACTTATGTCGAAAAAGATAATTGTTTTCTTGCCGCTTTTAATTGGTAAAGATAAATTTGCAGCCTTTCCTGCGATTTTAGCTGAATTATTGTTGAGTTCATTGTGGGTGTCTTTCCGATTAGCGTTTTTGATTGTATATTCTTAACTGTTTTCGAGCTACCCTATGGATTGGGTTATAAGAATAGGAAACAAAATGTTTAGTTGAGACGTTTTCAAGGAGGATGAATGAATTCATTCATATTAGATTCAGGGTATTGGAGTCTACTGTTTGCTTTTACAGAGGAAATAAAAATAGGCAATGTTAGCTTCTGTTTGATTCTTTTTTCAGTTCAAGTTTCCATTTAATGTGGCTCATTGATAATTTTTCGTGGGGAACAGCGAACCCTAGGTGTTAAAAAATGAGTTTCTCTGGATTGATCGGCAGTACCTCAAGATGTTGCCTTCGGTTACCTGACCGCAATCAAGGGCTGGTATGCAGGCAAGTTTCGGCTATTCCAACTGCTGGCAAACCAAAGGAGATATTTGACAATCTTCATATTGAAAGGTAGAGCTCCAGTAACATGAACTAGTAAACTAAACTCTGAGTTTGGTTTGGTTATATGATGTTGTGGTCTTTTTTCTGTTACGTTGCAGAAGCAAGTGGACGGTTTATACCAGAAGGTGGAAGACACAGAAAACTCATTTGATCATATGTGTAATGGGCGCTTCGTACGGTGATATGGCTGGTGAATCAGGTGGTAATATTCATTACAAGGACTGTGAATTTTTTTTTTTGGGGGGGATTATTGTTTTGATTAGGTTTGAATATGCACACATGCTATTTTAAGTATTTTTCGTTGGAAATAGAAGCAAAGGCAATTAGAAAAAACTTTCGACCTTATTAATTTCTGCCTTGAAGAGATGCTGCCCATGGTGTAAAGTTTAAACTAATAATTGTGTGTTGCATTGATGAGCATTTAGTTGTTTCTTTGGATTGATTATTGAAGGTAAATGGTCTTAGTAAACATATGTCCTATAATTAATTACTGGTATCAGATTTTGGATTCAAGATTGATAATTTCTTTGTAATTTGGAAATAGATACTATAAACTTAGCTTTAGCATAGCTTTTATTCATTATGCATGGAACTAGTTTGACTCTGACATTGTTGGTTTCTTAATGAGCTTGGATGCACCTGTTATTTGCATTTACCAGGAGCCTATAAATTGCAGTTTACTTACGGAGAATTGTTTCACCGAATTGTGTTTTTCTACTAATTTATTGTTGCCGACCCCATTTTATTAAACTTTCTTATGTGCTGTTAAGAATAATTTACCTTATCGAATTTATTTATCAACTGCCTTTGCAGGATCATCTATATTTCCTAGAATTAATGTCAGCGACCCGTACAAACGTCTAGGAATAAGCAAGGAGGCTTCTGAAGATGAAATTCAAGCTGCACGGAACTTCCTTATTAGTAGATATGGGGGGCATAAACCTAGCAGCCCATGACAAAATAATTATGCAGAAGTTCTATGAAAGGAGGAACCCAAAAATTGATATCAAGAAAAAGGTCAGGGAAGTCAAACAATCCAGGATTGTACAGGCGGTGACAAGTAGATTCCAAACTCCTGCCACTAAGTTCATTGTAAAAACATCCTTAGCATTTTTATTGATTGGAGTTCTCACTGTTCTCTTCCCAACCGAAGAAGGCCCAACCTTGCAAGTAGCTTTATCACTGATTGCTACCTTCTACTTCATACATGATTGGTTGAAGAGCAAAATCCGAGCTCTACTTTATGGGTATGTGATGACATTTCTGGTGTTAACCTAAAATGTGATATGTTATCCTTGTTATCTCTTTCTAAGGAATTTTCTTCTTTAGTTTTCATTTTAGTCTTCAGTATGATCCTTTCCTTTTATCGACTGTTTGTCAAGAAAATGAATGTTCCTAACCAGATCCGTGCACCTATGATGAATAATTCACAACATACTTCGTTCTATGTCTTATGTTATCCTTCTTCTAAATGTGTTCCTTAATTTGAACAAGATAAACAGGCTTTAGTAATTAATTTGTTTCTGAACTGCAGGGCTGGAGCTTTTATTTTCTCCTGGTTGGTGGGTACCTTCTTGATGGTATCCGTGATTCCACCTATTCCTATTCTTAAGGGCCCGAGGAGTTTTGAAGTGCTGATGTCACTGATAACCTATGTGCTTCTCTGGGTTTCGTCCACATACCTTAAGTAGTGCTAAAGCACTAGGTTTCTTATTTATAGACTCCCAATTTTGAAGTAGTGGATAACCAATGATATTCTTGGTAATAGTTCATTAATCATGTTATATTAGCTTATAAGAGCTATGTCATATTACTTTGGGCATTGATACTAATTGTACTTAACATATCGCCCTGAAGCACAGTTTGGAAGAAAAAATGATTTGTGGATAAAATTTTGTTGTCTGGTAAAAGATAGGTTGTTGATTTTCTGAATTATGCTTTCTTTTACCCTTCTATTCGCCATCTTTGTGACTAAGATTCTAAGTCGTCACCGAATCATTCTCTATCTCTTCACTTTTTCAATGTAGAATGTGTGGGATTGAAAATTGGTAAGACTATGATACTTCATTTGAATCACCCGAGCTCTAAGACGCCTCGTAGATTTGAGCGGCTGAGAACAGCCTAGTGTTCTCTCTTCACTGTTTTATGTTTTTTAGTTCCAGAGTGCCAGCATCTGTTCAACAATGATTCCTATATGTCCTTTGAAGGAGATTTTCTCTTCTCCACAATCAATGGTGTCTGCTTATTTGTTTATTTAGTTGCATTTTCCATAGGCATCGAGTTGCCATATATTTTGACTCTGGGGCCATTGATGTTACAAGAGAATTGCTTGGTCATAAGCTCGCTTATGCAATTTGAGGTAACCAATGAGGCTAACATTGATTCTCTTACCTCTTTCCCTTTCATTTCTTTCAATTGCTAGATTACTGTCCTTGTTAGAAAAGTTTGCACCTTGTCTTATGGCTGCAGAATTAATGGCCACTGGCCAATACCTTCATTTTTTTGAATTATTTGGTGTGATTACAAAAAAAATATCTGTTCACTTATGCCCTTTTAATACGTACTTGAAGCGAAGTGGCTTATTGCTTTAATCCGTCATTTATTTACGTCCATCTTCACTTTCCATCGGCATGTTTGTAACCATGATTTCTTAGTGGAAACATAATGAATGCATCACTGGTTTCGAGCAAAAAGTTAATTTGTTGGTTAACTCGACAAAAAATATAAATATTCAAAGTTGTTAACAACCCTTTTGATGTCTGCATCTTGCCTTTTGGGTGATTTTAAGGCCTAGAAACAAAAATAAATAGCTCCAAAAAGACCAGGGTTTTAGCATTGCGTCCATTTATTTATTCTGGTTTTACACATTTAAGGAAATTCAACCTTTTGCTTCAAATCAAGATTTCCACAAGATATGTACTTAAAATCCCCCGCCTCATATCAGCCACACCTCTCCCATACCAAGTTGCCAAGTAAGCATCCCTCGTGTCAGTTGATGATTGGCCTACGTATAACAGCCTCAAACAAGATATCTCTTGGCAAGTGCTAGGAACTATAATTTAGAGAATTGGAGCCTAAACGTTGTGCTAAAAAGCTTGAGCTGAGAGATGAAGTATTGAAAATACAAACAATGGCCTCTGCATCTCTCCTCAAGGCTTCACCTGTTGTAGATAAGTCTGAGTTTGTTAAGGGTCAGACCCTTCGCCAACCTTCAGCTTCGATTGTGCGGTGCCGCCCCGTTGCTCCCTCAGGACTAACCGTGCGTGCTAGCTCATATGCCGATGAGCTTGTCAAGACTGCAGTAAGTGTTATATAATTCTCATCTCTTCTGCAGCATGCTTAAACTGTATGCTAATACAAGGATTTTTTAAGTACAAGAAACTGAAATTTTTTCTGAAAGAAACAATGGTTTTGATGATTGTTGGATGTTTGTAGAAATCTATTGCCACTCCAGGCCGTGGAATTTTGGCCATGGATGAGTCGAACGCTACCTGTGGCAAACGTTTGGCCTCTATCGGGCTTGAGAACACGGAGGCTAACCGCCAAGCCTATAGGACGTTGCTTGTTTCAGCTCCCGGCCTTGGCTAGTACATTTCAGGTGCCTCTTTGAGGAAACCCTCTACCAAACCACGACCGACGGCAAGAAGATGGTTGACGTTCTTGTTGAGCAGAACATAGTCCCCGGTATCAAGGTTGACAAGGTAAGTCTAATGCCCCATTTGTGGAGGAACATCTTGTCAGTTGTTCGATTCTAAGGTGTATGAAGTATCTGTTGTCAAGCGCTTGATAATATGAATACTGCAGGGTCTTGTTCCACTGGCTGGCTCAAACAACGAGTCATGGTGCCAAGGTCTTGACGGCCTTGCCCCACGCTCGGCTGCATACTACCAACAAGGAGCTCGTTTTGCAAAATGGTAAGATTTTATCCTTGCGGCCTTTCCTTTGAATACTTTTCAGTTTTCCATTATCATTTCCCTTTCCCTTGTGTTATCCATACAGCTAAGTAGTAAGTTATATAAGGATTATGTACATACATAATTCATTCGCTCTGTTTTTATAGGCGTACCGTGGTAAGCATTCCCAATGAACCATCTGAACTTGCTGTTAAGGAAGCAGCATGGGGTCTTGCTCGCTACGCCGCCATCTCTTAGGTAAGATTACCTGAGTCTTATCACAGCACAGTCTCAACTGCAATTTCTCTGGCATTAGGTAATATTTCTGGATGTTTGGTCCTGCAGGACAATGGATTGGTTCCAATCGTCGAGCCAGAGATCTTGCTTGATGGTGAACACGGAATCGACAGGACCTTCGAAGTAGCCAAAAAGGTATGGGCTGAGGTTTTCTTCTACCTTGCCCAGAACAATGTGATGTTTGAAGGTATCCTCCTCAAGCCAAGCATGGTCACTCCCGGTGCGGAGTGCAAGGACAAGGCTACTTCTCAACAAGTTGCTGATTACACCCTCAGCCTCCTCCGCCAATGAATCCCTCCGGCTGTTCCCGGAATCATGGTAATTGCCTATAAGATGCAAGCTTTTTAACATGCCTAGAAGAAACTTAGCAGCTAATGGTTAATTGGTTGCTTTTTTTGCCAGTTTTTGTCTGGTGGGCAGTCTGAGGTTGAAGCAACCTTGAACTTGAATGCTATGAACCAAGCTCCAAATCCATGGCACGTGTCATTCTCATATGCAAGAGCCCTTCAAAATACTTGCCTGAAGACTTGGGGAGGCAGACCTGAGAATGTGAAGGAGGCACAGGAAGCACTGCTCATTCGAGCGAAGGCCAACTCTCTTGCTCAACTCGGAAAGTACACAGGCGAGGGAGAGTCGGAGGAAGCCAAGCAAGGAATGTTTGTCAAGGGTTATGTCTATTAGCTTGTTTGTATCTTTCAACAGCATTATAAATTTCCTTGCACTGAAAATTTAATTGAAAGAGCAGACTGCTGATCTTTCCATCATTATAAGAACTTCCGTTTTCCCCTTATTTTCCCTCTCAATAAACATGACTTCAAGCATAACTTTGTTCATTCTGGGTTTGGTCCCTTGGACCATTCTCCAATAATGAAATTATTGAGGTTGATATCACACATGTTGAATGGTATATACATGAAAAGGTTCAAGAAAAGACATAATACATTCTCTTTCTAGTTTTATTCTTCTCCCTTTCTTAATAACTCTATAGAATAAAATTCAAGGGAACAGTGCATTACAGAATATGGACAAGTTCACACGAAGAGGTTTAAGAAGTCGAAAAAAAAAATACAAAATAATTACAGGTTACAGATCAATTCTTTGCAATGGATTGCATTATTCTGTTTCTGGTATGAGCTATGAAAGCTGTCTGAAAACTATACTAATGGAGAATGAAAGAGATGATAAGTTGACCAGCTTGCAAACAGAGACCAGGTCTGCTTATCATCATCACTGCCGAACGGATATGACTGATCAATTTTTCGAGCTTAAGAGAACGGTTTGATGTATAGACAGTATGGTTTATATTCCTGCATGTACTTGTGTAATGTAGGTGCACATATATGTAAGAGATTGCATCAAGTACAGAACATGGATGGTCAATCTCAACTTGAAAATCATGCAAATGTTTGTCGACAATAAAACCGACAGAACTTACAGCTACTAAAACAAGAAACTGAACTAGCACTTTTGGAGAATTTACTCTTCAAGGTACAAATTAGTGATGACTGTTTTCTCTTCTAAATTCTGTCATTCTCTGTTTGATCTCATGAAATTTATAAATTATCACAACACCTTTTTTAACAGTTTTCAATTTCTATCATCTCAGTCTGATACTGCAATCTGATTTCAGAAGTCATACAATCTTCCATATACAAGTCTGTATCTTTCCATGCATATCGAAACACAAAGTTGAGGGCTTCCAACCAAGATCCTCTCAATCTCACTCCTTAATGAGTAATTGCAGATATTACCCCTAAATATATAAAAAGAACAACTACGTCATATGTGTCGAATGCTGAGAAAGAAAAAGATAAGCTTGATTATAGGTGTACTAAATAGTTATATTCAAATTTATCATTTTAGTATAGTTCTCTCTCTCTCTCATGCTCCCCCCAATCAACCAGCAAATAAGAACGACCCCAGAACAAGCTAGTTTTATAATCAAATGAATGACACAAGTAGAGGCATCTGTTGTTTTTGTTGTTGATGGGATGGGTTGCTTATAATGATGGGGGTGGGGCTGAAACAATATTTTTTTTTATAATATTAGTCGTGATTAGTTAAAGGGTAGGGGAAACGTGTGGGATTTGATAAACAGGCAACAAAAACAAAACAAATGAATCAATGATAGAGAAAGAGAGGGTGGGGTGGAAGTGCAGATGTATTTATTTTGCTCCCTTGATGAACACCACAACTTTTTCAAACAAAGTCTTGGCTTTTAGGACTTGTGGGATTGAAAACGTATATTGCCTTTTTATATTTGCCCACCACTCACATATCTTCCTTGGGACAAAGTTAAAAGATATCAGTTTTGTGAATCAAGTGGTCTCAATGTAAAATGAAGTGTTGTTATTTTTAGGTGATTTGGGTTTGAGTAATTTATCTGCATGGTGTATTATTAAAGGATTAAGATTAATAAACAAATATTATTTTGTAATCACTCTAAACAGTTTTAAAAAAATATCAGTTTTGTAGTGACTATTACTTTCATTTATGCCACATAAATGAAAATCATAGCTAAAATTCAATTGAATTGAAAATGAGTGAAATCAAATGTTGTATGACATTGGATAAAAGGGGCTTATGCATATAATGGTGGATAATTAACCAGACAGTAAATTTGAGTTGCAGACATCTTCATAGAATGAAACATGTTTTGTTTAATAACAAAAACAAAGCAGCAGCAGCTGCTGCTGCTGCAAATTTGACATTTCACAAATAATATTGGCTACTTGGCATTACCAGGCCAATGCACATTATGGCCATTTCTTTCATCCTTTTGATAGCCATTTTTTTTCAATTTTAATACAACCAAAAGCCTCAATCCCACAAACTTATTAACTACTATAAGTAATACACAATTTGTTCTTGAAAAATAAGACAGCAGACCATTGGTTCACAATTTCCTTTTAGTTATCTGCTGCAATTTCAAAATGAAATGTTGAGCATTTCCATGCTCAAGCTCTCCATCATCGCATTTTCCATGAATCCGCATTTAGCTGGTGCAGACTTGATGAAACTGCTTAGCCTTGGCTTGAATGAGCATGAAGAAAGAGGAATGATGGGAATGTTCTCGCAGTTGCAGAGCTCAACCATGTAACCGTCTGGATCGTGGAAGAACACCTGTTCAACCTTGTTCCCTTCGTCTTCGACCAGGGCTGTCACATACTTCATTCCCATGTCTTCCAGCCTCCTTAAGACAAGGCTGACATCAGTACACTGTCATCACAACCATAAAACCTGTTAATGCTGCAAATGCAGGCTTGGTTTCTGAAAGATTCAACTTGAAGTCATATACTATATACCTGGAAGGATATGTGATTATCCTTTGGATTAATCGGCCCTGGCTCAACAATAGTATCGAAATCATCGATAGATGGATTCTCAATTAAGTGTATCCCAATGCCATAGTTATACAACCTGCATATGATCCCAGTCCCACACATCAGTTAGTTTCCTGTTTGATTAAAAACTGGATTTATTGAAGAATGGGTGTTGCAGTAAGCTTACCAAGCTCCATTGAACTTGAAAGAAGAAGGGCGTTTGATGGGAACAAAGCCCAAAACTTGTTCATAGAACCGCATGGAATCCCAAACTGATCTACACAACAAGGAGACATGATTCAATGACAGAAGGGGCAATGCCTCAGTGTTGTTGATTTCCACGGTGTCCATGTCTGCTTCTTCTTCTTTTTCCTTCTCTACTATCTCAGTTTGCATGATGACTAGGTTACTGCCTTGTGCTCCTTTTATAGAGTGAAACATCCCATTTTTTTTCTATATTCAAGTTCAAGTAATTATGAGGAACTTTCCTGGCAAATTCTCTTACTTCCCAATCAGATACATAGACATTAGAGGAATTTTTATATGCCCTTTTATTTTGAAGGAAAAGGAAAAGAATAGTAATCTTTATAGTAAATCTGGACGTATTGGCTTGGTCTCTTTTAAGGTTCCTTTCATTCCAAATCAATCTTATATACATTTTGGTTTGAAGATTTTTCAATATTTGGATCCCAAGTAGCTGGTTACTGCTTTAGAACGCGTTTTTCTTTGTACTGGTCATTCTTCTGCAGAAAATCAATTTGCAAGAAAAAAACAAAGCTGCCTGGATTGGGCAGCTTGTTGCCTAAGCTCTTTGAGTTTAATGCTAATGTTGAAGATGCTGCTGAACAGTTGTGAAACTAGGAATTAAAAGTTAACGAGTTCGGCAATAAATAAAAAAAATAAAGACCGAAGAATGTCATTAGTAGTATTTGACACTAAAATACATAAAATTAATTTTAACTTAAAATTCTGTAGGGGCCAAATTAAAAAAAAAAATGAACCGTAGAGGTGGGCTGCGGGGTCAGGCCCTGCTAGCCCTCCTTTAGCTTCGCCATGCTGCTGAGATCAATGACAAATCCATTCTATTATGATTCATTTGCGCCCCAAAATGGTGATTTTGAAAGCTTAACCGAATTTCTTTGCCGTTAGTCTTTCGAGGAATCCTAAAGACAGATTTACAAAGTTCCAAAAATGTAAGAAATTTCTTTGCTGCTTCCCGTTTACAATGTGACATTATCAAATTTCCTTCTCCGGTGTTTCTTTCTAAGATAAGAGGGGAGGCGAAAGTTTTAACTTCAATGAAATCATTGGGAACATTTTTTCTACGTGGTTGTCTCATGTAGGGACGGAGCTAGGATCAAGCATCGGGAGAGACAAGAATCTATTAAGCCTTTAAATTTGAAAATTGGAGGGACAAAGACTTTATTTGACTAATATTTAAACTAGAAAGTACCTAAAATGTAATTATACCAAAAAATCTGGGAGTGACAACAACCCCTCCCAACCTATTTATGGCTTCGTCCTTGGCCTCATGTACGGTTTTAAATTACGGTTGCAGTGGCACAGCTGTGAATTCCAATGGCATTGTGTGTATCATCGTAGTGGATATTATAAATGTTATAAATAGCCATACCCAAAAGAATTAATATTACAAAATAAATGACCCTAGTATATGCATCTTTATCCCCAGCCCTATGCATGGTGATCACATCACATAGCTGCTGGTAGTAAATTAGCTGCACACTATACATACAAAGTTATTCGGATCAAATCATTACGGTTTCTCAAGTAAAAATTTGGAGTATTTAAATCATTTTGGTTTCTTTGATTCAAGTTTGACACTCAAATTCATGGCATTTTTAGTTAATTAGCCGAATCATTATGAGTTCGGTCATTTTCGGTTCAAGTCCTTTATGATTCATATTACTTTCAAATTTAGTTCGACTAGGTTTGGATTATCAAATTTTTATTATCAAATAAGGTTGGGTTGGATTCGAATTGATCGGATTGAGTTCAGGTCAATCCTGGTTCAAATTTGAGTTTAGGAGTCATTTTCGGTTAAGTCAGATTTGTTACACATTTTAGTTACTTTTTATATTTTTAACATTGTTAAGACATAAAAAGTGACACATTAAGAATGTACCTGTAAATTTTAAAAAGTCTAAACAGTTCATTTCCTCTCAACTTCGTAACTATCATAACCAATACAAAATTTGTTCAAGAAAAAGTAGGATGGCGGACCCGTGAAAACAATTGCAGCATAGGATAGCAGAGAAAAAGATGGTGAAAGTTGTTCACAATGATCTCTTCTCTGGTGCAATTTCAAAATGAAATGTTGAGCATTTCCATGCTCAACCTCTCCATCATCGCCTTCTCCATGAATCCACATTTAGCTGGTGCAGACTTGATGAAACTGCTTAGCCTTGGCTTGAATGAGCATGAAGAAAGAGGAATGATGGGAATGTTCTCGCAGTTGCAGAGTTCAACCATGTAACCATCAGGATCGTGGAAGAACACCTGTTCGACCTTGTTCCCTTCGTCTTCGACCACGGCCGTCATGTACTTCATTCCCATGTCTTCTAGCCTCCTCAAGACCAGGCCAACATCCGTACACTGTCATCACAAACCAAAAACCTGTTATTACTGCAGTCTGCAGATGCAGGCTTTGTGTCTGAAAGATTCGACTTGAATTCGTATACTATATACCTGGAAGGAAATGTGATTATCCTTGGGATTAATCGGTCGTGGTTCGACAATAGTGTCGAAATCATCGATTGACGGATGCTCAATTAAGTGTATCCCAATGCCATAGTTATACAACCTGCATTCAGTTATTTAGTTTCCTGTTTCATTGAAAACATGATTTATTGAAGAAATGGTAGAGCAGTAAAGCTTACCAAGCTCCATTGAACTTGAAAGAAGAAGGGCGTTTGATGGGAACAAAGCCCAAAACTTGTTCATAGAAGCGCATGGAATCCCAGACTGATCTACACAACAAGGAGACATGATTCAATGACAGAAGTGGCAATGCCGCAGAGTTTTTTACTTCCACAGTGTCCAACATCTTATCACTCTTACACTTTGCTTTGCTTCTGCCTTCCTCTGCTATCTGGTCTGGTCCCTTTTATAGCGAGAAAAATCCCATTTTCTAAATACAAATTCAGGTAATTTTGAGGAACTTTCCTGGCAAATTCTCACTTCCCAATCAGATACATTGACATTAGAGAAACTTTTTATACCCTTTTGTTTAGTTTGTTGCTTAAGCTGTTTAACTGCGCTCCAGAGTGGAAATTTCTTTGCCGTTTTAGTCTTTCGAGGAATCCTAAAGACAGAAAGTAGAAAGTTCCAAAAAGGTGAGAAATTTCTTTGATGTTTCCCCTTTACAACGTGACATTATCAAATCGCCTTCTCCGATCTTTCACTCAACGATAAAAGGGTAGGTGAACATAGATGGAGCGAGGGTTAGATGGGTAATTGTCCTAGAAAGTTTGAAATTTAAAATATAATTTAATTTTTTTTATGTATTTTTACTGAAAATTTATTTTTGTCTTCTCCTAAGATTTTATAAGTTTTCCGAAAGTTGAACACTTAAAGATACTTCAATGAAATCATTCGAAACAGTTTAGAATTGCAATGCTCAGCTTTGATGGCGTTTTGTTTATTGTCGCTGAGGATATTCTAGATGCTATACATACTAATTTTTGGGTATGGTATTTGTTGGTCTTAGGAGATTCAATTTGATTTTTAAAATTTCTAAACATAAATCATTTTATTAGTTTCAGGTCATTTCAAGTTCAAAATATTAAGGTTTAAATAATTTAAGTTTTTGAGTTGGATTTTCGAGCCAAATGACTTCGGATCTAAGTCGTTTCGAATTTTTTCATTCAAATTTGACACTCCAGTTCATGTCATTTCTGATTATGAGTTTAGGTGAATTCAAGTTTTGCTTGAATTGAATGAATTCTGATCGTTGACTTTTTTTTATCATCGAATCAAGTTGAATTAAATTCGGATTCAAATATATCGGGTTATTGACTTTTTATTATTTCGAGAGTCGGGTGTATATGGGTACATCATATTGGATTCTGCATGCAGAAAAGCTTATCCAAGCTGCTGTTCATAGTATACTTCCCCAAATTGATGAGGTACATGATGACAACGGCGACTGAAACAACAACAACATCAGCATCGATGAGTTGGATTCTGGCTACAACATGAATAATCAAGATTCACCAAAGGGGAAAAGTGCAAACCATAAGCTGATATTTGAATGGCAATAGAATTATCCATTGTGATTCAAGTACCAAAATTTGGTACAAACATGATTTTATTATTAAAAAAATCAACAGTTTTAATACGAGTTAATTGCATCATAAGCCTCAAAACTATCTATGATTCTCATTTTAAATTGGTCCTTAGACTTTTGAACGTTTCAATTTCATCTTCAAAGCTATGACTTTCATTCTAAATTGATCTCGAAACTTTTGAACATTTTAATTTCATCCTAAACTACGACTCTCATTTTAAATGGGCCTCCCTAAGTTTTGACTGTTCTAATTTCATCCTCAAATTATCAATATATGCTAGTCATATAAATGCTAATAAAATTGTTATTAAAAGTATTAATTTTTGGTGTAAACACCGATGCATATGATGCGATCAAACTATAATTTGAGGATGAATTTGAAATGTTTAAAATTGTGGGGACTAATTTAGAATAAGGGTCATAATTTGGAAATGAATCTGGGTCATTCAAAATTTTAAGGATCAATTTAAAATGAGAGTCATAGTTTAATGATAGAATTAAAATAGTTAAAAGTTTAGAGGATAATTTAAAATTAAAGTCATAATTTAAGAACGTGTAGCTTAATTAACTCACATCAAGTGGATCATGCTATCTCCACTCTCCAGACAATTTAATGGGATTTATAGGGGATAAAAATTCTCCTCCACTTTTCGGTGTCTTTTTTATGCATCAACACTAAAAAAAATTAAATTTAAGCCTTAATCTTAAATTTTAAATTCTAAACTTTAAGCCCTAAACCTTAAAAATATACTATGCCTCAAATTTCTTAAACTCTAACCTTAAACCCTTAATCTTAAACCTTAGTTCTTAGTATGGGGTGTAAATAGGGCACCCATAGGATTTATGTTAATTTATGGGGGCCTTAACCTGTCTTGCCCATGAATGATGTCCCCTTAGAAGAACTTCGATTTCTATTTGAAATAAATAAAAGAAAGGCAATGTTTAGTATTTGAATTTCATAATTTTTTTAAGTCGGAATCTGAATACTTTTTTATTTAAAAAAGTACGAAGTGAGTTTGAATTATTTTAAAAAAATAATTGTAAATAAGTGTGGTATGTTGATTTAAAGTGTTTGACATTGTTAAATAATATTGCGAAAAGAGTTAAATATTTATTTTAGAAACGGTGTTAGGAAGAAAAAATAAGTTAACTAAATAGTATTTTGATTGGTTTGAAAAATATTTTTATTCTAAAAGCTATTTGTTAAATATTGCTCTTTATTTACTTTTAGTACCAGAAGTATTTTGGCTTTAAAAACTTATTTGAAAATAGAGAACTGACCTTAGTCTTTTTTATATGTTTAATGTTATAAGACATGATAATATGACACTATAAAGTTTATATAAATTTTAAAAAATATGAAAAATTTAAATTTACATAAACTAAAAATTATATCTTTTCAGATTCTTATATATTGAATCTTAATCTATATATATATATTTGAATTTTAAGAATTTATATTATATTTTAAAATATATGAGATGAGCAAACAAATTCTACAGTACCACGTTATCAGTCTTAAACACTGCTAACTAAGAAAAGTATGTGGTGAAATCTAAATTCCGAAGCTAATTTGAATACAAAAGTTTATAAACTTTTTTGTTCAACATTAAAAAAGTTTATAAACTAAATAAAAAAGTTTGTGAAATTTAACACTAGAATTACTTTACCCGAAACAAAATGCCAAAATTTGAAGGTAATTATAATGAACAAAAAACTTATATCTCTTAGGTGTTTCTTTCTATATACAAACATAGAAAAAATAAATTCTTGTTGGAAAAACAGTGAGGAGTAGGCAACTTTGAGCCATAATTGAGTCATATTCTATTCCATGATATCTTTACAACGGTATTTCATATGGTCAAAATGGTTAGAAATTGATGTTAAAAGTAAGGTGATTGTGAATTGAGTAGGGAAAAATAAAAACCCCTTATCCTACATTGATGGGATAAATGAAATGGGAAGTGTTTATATACACTTACTCTCTTTGTGATCATTGAATGACTTATGTGAAAATTGTGCCTTGCATGCCCCTTTCGGGCTGGGGCGCACCCGTAAGACGCAAGCAATACGAATGTTGGGCCTTTTTTGGACTTGTGGATATTTTACCCACTTTGAATAAATTTTTCCTTAACAATAGCATACTTTTTTTGGATATTTGAAATTTAAAGAGATTACACGCTTTCCTTAAATACAAATATTAAAATAGTAATATTTGCTATTCACAAAAATATCTAATTAAAATATGATATTAATTTTTTATTCCGAATTAAATAAGAAAGTATCAATGACCATTAAACTCGGAATATTTTTAAGACTGACGACTAACGACCGACAAACTCAAGCATCAAAGAGTAGTCGAATCTGTCTTAAAAAAACTGTTTTTATGCATGCCTCAACGAAATTTTTACGATTTATTTTCAATTTTGTAAAATTTCCTTTCAAACTGTTTATATTAATTTTGTATTTCTATTTATTTTATCGTTTTGGACTAATCATTTCTTACAACTCTAACCTTAAATTTTAAACCTTAAATTATAAACCCTAAATAATAAACAATACAACATGCTCGTAATTTTATAAACTCTAAACCTAAACTCTGATATTAACTTTTAACCATAAACCTTAAACTTACTTTTTTTTATTTTTTTTATTTTATGTGAAATATAAGTAGAACACAAAAAGAGAAAAATTCCTATTCAATTTATAATAACACCATAAACAGTACACAACTTGTTCATGAAAAACCAACACCCGACCATCATTGTAAGGCGTGTGAAAACAATTGTAGTATATAATACTCTTTTAGTCCCATTAAATTTGTCTATTTTTTATTTTAAAATTGTTTCATTTTTTTGACCAGAAATGAAAATTATCATTCATTCAAAAGATCCAAAAATAAGAAGCATGGAAAACAAAAGAGAATTATGGAAAAACAAAGATCCAACAGAAAAATGGACGCAAGATTTCAAGAAAACAGTTTCTCAAAGGAAACAAGACCCAAGCTAAAAAAAATGGCAGAGAGATGGCAAAGAACTTTGGAGGAAGAAGGGCGGCGTCGAGCATCATGATCAATCGGGAAAGCCTTGGCAGTCAAAAACTTCGAGGGGAATCTAAGGGGCCGGGCTGACTGAAATGACAAAAAATAGGCCATATAAGCCGAAGAAGCAGAGCGCTGGATCTTTAAAACAGGGATCTCACCGGAGCATGACACCACCATCACAAAGACGCTCCTAGGGAAGCAACTCCACTAAAACCACCATCGATACAACTACACACAAAAAGCAGCTAGAGCAAACAAAACCACAGCCAGAGTCCAAACGAAAGGGGGAAACAAAAAAACTCCGAGAGCCTCCACTTGATCCTTCACAAAACTTGCCAACAAGAAAGATCCGACCTCCTTCTCGCCCATGCAAGTCCGATCTTGGACCCAAGATCCCAGGGTCATAGACCCAACGAAGCAAACAAAAGATAGCATACGAAACAAAACAGGGGGAGATAAGGAAGAAAGATCGCTCAGGTAAGAAAGAAAGAAGGGTTGGGAAGGAGGGAGGCCAGTTGCTAGAGGTGGCGCAGCTGGCCTCAAAGAGGCGACAACTAGGGTTTTTTGGCTTTCCAGAGAGAATTTGGGAGAAACTAGGGTTGTGCTGTTTTATAACCGGTCCATTTGAAAATTCAACAACTTTTACTAATACTTTTATCTTTCAACTTTTTTAGAATATTTAAAGGATAGAATTATCATTTTAAAACGGCTGCAAATATCAAATGGGATGCTAACCAAAGCTTTTGGGCTGAAAATAGAGTTTAAATACCTAGTTCAAAAGGGTAAATCACAATTTAAGGGTCCCTAATTCATCCGCATTACTGAAGGGTCACTGAACTTCAAATTTTATGCAAACTAGTCACTAAAATATGGTTTAAGCCCAATTAATTCTTAAATTCAAATTAGGGTTTTGAATTAGAAATTCCCAAATTTTAAGGTTTTTGAATTAAGGATTCCAAAAATTAGGGTCTTTCGAGTTAAGAAATTTTTGGGGTGTTACAACTCTCCCCCTTAAAAAAAATTTCATCATCGAAATTTTTAGACTTAGCAACAAATCTCATCCCAAAACTGACACATACTTGTATTGTCTCATTCATAATTCATCATAATAAAAAATAAATCTGAAAACATCATAAATATACCTGTTAAGTCCTCAGATACATCCTCAGAACCATCATAAACTCTGGTGGCATATACTAATCCTGGTCGTCTAATCCCGGATCTAGCTGATCTATCATTTTGAGCAGGTCTTCCTCTAATAACATTTCCCATGGCGACATGCCTACCACGACCTCTACTTTAAGAGATACATGTGCAGATGACTGATAATGTTTCTTTTTAGCCCAAATAGTAGGTGAACGTGGACAACTCTTTAAATAATGATCATGAGAACCACATCTAAAACATGTTCATTTCCTCCATCTATATTCTACAATATGCTTCTTATTGCAGTAACCACATACAGAAATAGGGCGGGAACTTTTGAACTACCCACGCTACCAGTCGATACTGTAGGTCTCACATTCTGATAACTCTGAAAATAAAATTTATCACTAGGCCTCTTTCTAGATGGGTTGACAAAACTTGGTTGAATGAATATGTTCGGTTGCTTTCCAACTTGATTAGTAATATAAAGTTCCTCATATTTCATATGTGCATCTATCCTCTCAGCAATCTTAGCTCGACTCACCAGATCGTCGAACACCTTATCATGATGTGCAGCAAATTCTTTCTAAATCGGTAGACGAGGCCCCTTCAAAAACTAGTCACACTTATCTTTCTTATTCGCAACTAACCCCGAAAATAAACTTGATCAGCCATAGAAACTCTAACTTATAGTCGTTAACTGTCATATTATTATGTTTTAGATTCATAAAATTATCTCAGCACTTCGCCAAGAACTCCGCTCTCACATATCAATCCTCATTATCATATATCTCATTCTGGTTTTCTGTCTAGTCAACATAAGGCAGATGATCACTATCAGAAGAAGCAGTACAACCTCAACCAAACACAACACAAGGACTTCTACGCGATGGCATACTAACTATCTACAGAAAGTAATAACCTAAATTCAAGTTCGTTACTAGAGTCTTAGATTTAAAACACGTTGAAAGTAATTCCGTAAAAATCAAGTGAAACAATAACAAATTTTTTTCAAAAAATTCATATTCATCCCAAAAATTTCATATGCATGCAAAAGTCAAAACCATTTTAAAAACAACTATTGTGAGCCTAACAGTTCGAGAGTTAAACTTGGTTTTGATACCACTAAATGTAACCCCTTAAACTCAACCCAGAAGAAATAGGCCAAATCTAGGAAGTCACGTTGAAAACTTGTCATTCAAAAAATAATTTTAGGTTAAAAATAATTTGTAATTCAAAGTAATCGATTAAATAAGTAATACTCAATAAATACTTTAATTATTATAAAACTCAATCTTTTAAACAATGTTCTGATAGTTAATTAAAATATTTGTGTCATACCCGTATTTTGACCGGGATACCCGCATATACATAAAATAAGGCCAAATAGTGAATAATAAATAAATAATAATAATAAATAAATATAATAAATAAATAGTCCATAAATAATATCAAAATTATCCATAAAAGTCCAACTTACATTCTTAAGATCCCAAAGCCCAAATACAAATTCGTAAGGCCCAATTTACATCTGCCTTTCCCTCCCAAACTAGCCTAATTACAGTCCATTGCCAGCTAAACAAACACAAAACTGATCAAATATCTATTTTCCCGCTCAAAAAGTGACACATGGCAGCTTTTTATTGGCCCGAATTAATAACCACGGATTGTGGTTTTCTTTTTCCCGCCCATCTGATTTTACTGACGTAAGCTTCTGACACCTATAAATTGGGAGAGAGAAAAAGTCAGATGGCAGTAATAATGAGTCATTATGAGGATAGTAAATAAAAATAATGATAATAATAATAATTAATATAGTAATAATGGTGGAGAGAGGTATCCTTACCTCGGAACTGCAAACCCGTCGTCAGAAGGTATACCCTCATTCGATCCGTTTATTTCGTACAAAAAATAACAAATATCAGTTCAAAATAAAAATAAAAAAAGAAATCAGAAATCATTTTTTGGTTTGTGTCATGGCCGGAGTTGTTCTCCGAGTAAAGGCAGAGTCGAAGAGGGAATTGGGTGCGGGTAGTTAGATCTAGTTTGGGTGAAGATGGGAAGCCTATTGGATTAGGGTTAGATTTAAAGTTTTAGGTTCAAAAATTGAATTTGGGGAATTTTTTTAAGGTTCTGACCGGCGGTTGGAAATCGCCTCGTGGCGACCGGCCGAAGGAGTTGCGGTGGTTAGAGGTCGTAGCGGGTGGCCGGCGAACGCTTAGGGCGATCAGAGTTGGGCGGAGGAAGATTGAACGGCGGCTTGAAAGGCGGAGGGTGGCCGGATATTTGGGTGTTCATCGTGTTCTTCATGAACACGTATAAACGCCATATGAAAACCTATGACTTTGATCCATTTTGGATCAAATTTCTGGGCAAAGAAATGTTATGGATGAGAGAAAAAAAGAGATGGGAGAGTTAGAGAGAGGGGATATTTAGAAAATGAAGGAAAAAGTTCAAATTTTGGGTAAAAAATGGGTCTTATATAGTAAACATGGAACGACATCGTTTAGGGGGAGATTCGCGGTCCAATCGGGCCGGGTCAATAGGATCCGCGCCCTTCTTTTTTTAATTTCATGGTTTGAGCTTCGATTTTGTAATTCGTTTTAATTTGGTCCCTAAATTCCTTTGAATTGAGCCCCGAACTTTGCAATTAATTTAATTTAGTCCTCATTCCCCTTAATTGTACCCCTTAGGTTTACAACGTTTCAATTGGGTCACCTATGTTTTTGTAATTGGGAATTAGTTTTGTATTTGTTTCACTTCAGTCCAGATTTAATAAAATTAGTTTTAATGTTCAATTTGTTTTATTTTAATTATTTATTTAATTGTTTTATTTAAATGTAATTAATTTATATGTTTGCCTACATGTTTTAAATTGGGCATATAGAATATTGTTTAGATAATTTAAATACACTTAGTTAAATTAATATAGAACCTTTAGCCTAGGTTTCTCTAATTAGGATCCAATAATTAAGTAGGATAGATAATTGTAGTAATTAAAATATATTAAATATAAACTTTAAAATCCCAATTTGGATGGTACTCCATTGTTTACAATGGGGTGTTATCTCAACATAGATTTTAATGAATATATTTAATATATCTACACTTATAATTGGATATCAAATTAGTTCTTTAATTGACATTTAAAATTAATACATTGTAGTTAATTAAATGTATATCGAATAGAATCTTTGAGGTTCAAATCTGGATGGTGTTCCATTGTTTATAATGGGGTGTTATCTCAGCTTTGGTCATAAAGGTGTATATTCTATATACATTTTCACTTATAATATTGAATAATAAATTATCAGAGCCCTAATTAGGACTAGAACTTTAATTAATTAGAAGAATCAATTAATTAGGAATATGGTTAATTTAATGGCTTTAAATATATGGAAGGTGTTTAAGTAATTGACATTTTCTCATAAAAGCCATTAAATTAATTAATATTCATAATTTTAAATAACTAATTAATTATAGCCTTTTTGGAATTAATACTTAAAATTAACAAGACAATAAAAAGACATTCATTTAAAACCTTTTATGTTGGAAATTCATTTTTAAATACGAATAGGGGTGCCACCTAACAGTGTGCTTTTAATCTCATATTTGAACAAGATGAATTTCTTTATAAAAGGATATATTGCATTCAGAATTTAAATTCAGTTAATAATTATGGGATAAATTAAATTCAAATAATTATTCAAAATGCCACGTAAAATTAAAGGTACCGATAACAGGCGTTCGTAGGGGGTGCCAATCCTTCTCTACACGTAATCGACTCCCGAACCCAATTTTCAAGACAGAATCTATGGTTTGTTTTTCGGTGTCCGGTCTACCTCTAAGTGATCGGTGGCGACTCCAAAGTGTGTTTCAAGGATAAATAAAGGAAATTTTGATTTAATGTGAAAAACCCTAAATTTTCAAGATTTAATTAAAAATGGCCAGAAAACCTTAATTTTTCTAAAAGATCGATCGTTAGGCTATTTTTACACACCCGATTCCAAAAATGGTCGCGACAGCTTGGCTACTCCGCTGGGGACTTCAAAAAAAACTGAGAGTCAAGCCTAATTAATTTTATGTGGCATCTTGGACATCAATTTGAAGTTAATTTTTCCTATAATTATTGGATAAATTTTCTGGAAAAATACATGTGGCTTTTCTTGTGTGATATAAATTGTCATTCATGCATAAGCCTTATACCCGGGCTTTTCACCCTTAAGTGGGAGTGAGGCATGATCTTCGTGAGTTATTCAGCTCCATGATTGGGTTTTTTCCTCATTTCGGTATACCAACCTTATACACCGTGAGGTTACGCGTCCGCTATAAGGGGTCGTATACTCCCGAATCGATGTCTTACTAATCTAGTAACGACAGTTTAGGTACCCAGAGTCATGATCGAAACTCACATGCTGTAATAGAAACCTACCCCACTAGAGCCAGACATGGACCTAGGGCAGGGTGTTGCTGATTTAAATTCTTTTCTCTGGTTATTTTTGTGTGCAAAATAAATTGTTCTCTGGTTAATTTTACGCAATATAAATAGTTTTTTTCCTATAATAATTATTTTTGCTTATAATTTTAATTCACTATACTGACACAATTTTTGTTTTTCTTTTGTTTTGTATGGGTGTGTTCGATAAATGTTGCATCACATTGCATTCTTGAGAGGTATCAGTTCGAGAATTAGTCAAGTAGGTAGTGGCCATAAGAGCTAAAGGGTTCGATAGACAAGTGGGGGATAATATGTCACTAAGGACTGAATTCAAGAAGACTCAATACAAGCACGAAGACAATATCCGTAGAGACCATGTGTCATTAATGCAAGGTTGTACCGAAAATTTCTGAACATGATGAAGTTTTGCTAGAACCAGTTTAATTTGAGAACCATAAGACGAAAATATGAAGAGTCATTTCCAGTAAGATTCATGGGTTATAATATTGCTGCCAGACAGTCAAGTAGATCAAGAATTGTTTAGGACCATGATCTGTTTATTGAAGCCCAGTATAATTGTTCGCTTTTTGGTAGGATACATGTAACGCCAACAATAGAGAAATGTGAGGCTTTGCTACACTGCTCCAGTGATCAAAAGGACATGGTTTATATAAGGTTTAACAACAATTTAAGTTTTAAGATAGAGCCAATGACAGTTACAGAGATAAACAAGGCGCGGTATCTGAAAATTGTGATAACCAGAAAGAAGATAGATAATAGATAAATTGAAGGGGCATTCAAGACGAACAAATTGTAGGGGCATTCAAGGGTTATTATTGACAGAAAATCACTCGAGAAAGAATAGAAAGCTTTGAACTCAAAGGTGATATCCAGGATTCACAAATGATAAAATATACCGAAAGATACCATAATAAAGAAGCTGACAAAATGAAGAGCCGGGGAAAGTGACAGGATCAGAAAACACAGTACAATATTTGAAAAATCAGCTCGTGAGTTTCAAAGAGACAATGAAGGGTAAAACACTATAAATCAAGTCGAGGCAGTGATCCAGGCTATTTAGAAACAGAGTTGTGAAATGATTAACTTAAAGAGCCAAGTGCATGGAGTCGTTTGGCATGTGCAGATTTTGTTCGATAAAGTTGTGAGCCTGCAACAACACTCTGATTTTGACACCAAGCTAGGGCAGACATTGATTCAGAGGCTAAACAAAGTGATCAATCAAAGGAGCTAGAGCTAGTGAACGTATTGCCTTTTCTCTGTATTTGACCTTTCAGCTAGATGAGTGTTGTTCTAATGGCTGGTTCTTGAAATCAATACCTCGTGCATTCATGCATTACAACATGTAAACATTATACAAAATATAAAGAATATTGTACATTTGTTTAAAATATTACATTTTTTGTAACATTGCATGGGTTAAAATTTATGTTTGTAAAAACATGGATAACAGATTTATTAAGGTTGAGCAGTCACAAGGATAGTTGTGGGCCACTTGGATCGAATGAAGAAAAAGGCTGACCAGTCTGATAATGAGGTAGAGTACAAGCTAATATGAAGCATCAACGAGGGTGATCAAAATAGAAATTCATCTGACATGAAGGTTCCGTCTGAAAGGGCTCTTCATGCAAAAAATGAGAGAGTAAAAAAGAAAAAGAAAAGAAAGAGTAAAAAAAGAGAGATAGAAATAAAAGGCCAAATAAAAAGGATGAGCAAGTCCGGATCAATATAGCTGGGGGGATCTGTGAAGAATCTAGAAGATCTGAGTTTGGATTATGATGAGAATAGTGGAATGGTTGACTTAGAGGCACTGGTGGATTTTGAAAATGCTAGAATGAAAGAAGCCTAGTGACTGGCATAGAAGGACTAAATGAATTCAAATTCTAGAGTTTAGCTGAAAGTCTTGCCAATCGATGGTTCAGCGGCGGTCAGAGGATATAATGATCCTAACAGAGATGAGGGGTAGAATAATCTTCTCTAAATCGATGAATGTCAAGGTCAATTGAAGATTGTAGCTTGTTCACAAAGGAGTTAATTGCAAGAGAAGCATAATACAGATACAAGACAAAGAGGCTAAAGATTTCAGTCAGAAAAAAGGAAGACAATCCTATCTAATGTCATGTTCAGATTTATGGCTCCGCTCTATCCAAAATCACTTTCAGATAATGGCCCTATTGATTTTGTTTGTCTCATCAAGAATGGTTATTTATGTTTCGAAAGTAAGAAGCCAAGTTTAATCGAAGAATATTGTTTGTTGGAAGAATTGAGATAAGAAGAAAAAGACAAAAGCTGTGACAAACTTGTATGAATAACTCATTGCAGTCAGGGGTTTGCTAGATTCAGAGTAATATTTTGGTATCTTTTATGCACTATTTTCTTACCCAAAGAATGCTCCAAGATCAGATGCTCAAGATGCTTATGTCAGTGAAAAGTCAAAATTCAAACCGGATCTCATTCATATTTTTATTGAGAGATATATTTCCAACTGCTTGAGGCTTCGCCATATTATGAGAAATTACCAGGGCCCCATTATTTAAGTTGTTACGATATCCAGATTATTCTAAGTTATAATTGAGACATTGAAGACTGCTACATTTTCAAGCTACAAATTCAAAACTTTCTGAAGAGGAAGATCTTGGAAGTTGACACTAAGATTAGTTATTAAGTTATCCAACTTAAAAGAGTAGTCCTCTGATTGGAGAAAGTGCAATTGGGTTGCTCGAAAAATAAGTACTGAAAATGTCAAGAAAAAGAGAGAAAGAAGTGAATGAATGCAGTGATCAGATTCCTAAAAGAACAGGTCAATTGACTCACCAGGTCTATCATGGAAGATTCCTCGGACAAATACAAATTCTGACATATTTGGAATGCCCATTTCAGATTTATTTCCTTACCTTACTAAAGGTCAATCTCTTATCCCTGGACCGGTGAAGAAGATGTTAAGCCCATAGTTATGATCCCGATAGTATTTGCAAATTTCACATGGGACACCGGATGAGCTACCAAGAAATGTAGGTCCTGAATGGAGGAAATCAAGAAGTTGGTCAGTCAGAGATTCAGAATGAATGCTTCCAAGATTGTCTGGAGTTTTGAAGTCTGTCCCGTTCATGTCTAGGGGGCACAGTTTGCAAGAAATATCTTTGAAGTAGTATATGAAGTCAACTTTGTCACTTATAGCCCAAAGATTCTCTTGTGTTACTTCATAGGTGATTTCAAAATGTAAGGCCATGGTTGCAAATGTTCGACCACTCATGGGGAGGATATGACTGAGTATGGGGCAATCATCTTCAGTTGGTATTTATTTATTCAAAAAAATTGCTTATTAGAGGTCATGGTGACGGTAAAATACATATAAGCCAATTCTGGGGTTTAGCAAGTTTTCCCACGGAGTTTTGGTGGTTATGTAAAGATAAAAATGAACTTGATGAAAATTCATGGACTTGGAGCATTTGTTCTCCCTAAATAATAAAGGTGGGGCAAACTCAATATGGCAAGAGACTACTGGAGTGACATTGAGGAACTGAATCAGGGAAGAATTAAAGATCTATTCGGAAAGAATGAGAGAATCAGAGCATGAACAAGATTGGGCTTGTCTTTGTAGTGGTGAAAAATAAAAATTGGCGATAAAAGAGGAGTGACCAAAATTAACTCGGGTTTTCCTTAATTAATGGTCGACAATGAACCACGATAGACCTGTCTGTAACTCTAGGACCGTTGCAGAGTAATACCCTAAATCATCCCAATCACTTTTGCCCGCGAGCATTGTGGGTCATTTGTAAGGGAGGCTTTTCGATTTATTTATTCATGATGCGTGTTTCCTGTATATTTTTCTCAAATGGCAAACATCTTGCATTCTTTGATTCTTTGATAATCCATTCATTCTTTGTTATGGGTTAGTTTTTGTTCTCCCATACATATATATATATATATATATATATATATCCACTAACATTTTTCAGGTCTCTGGATATTGATTGTGAGAGTGACCTTGAATCAAACTCAGAGATCAACTTAAAAATGTGACTTTCTTCTACTTTATTTAGGCCAATGAGAAGACATTAATGAGTGTTCAGGTATCCCTGGAAAATCCCAAATACAAATGTTGAGTGAATTGCCTCTCAAGCATTGTTGGCTAAGGTCTTTGAATGAAGTGATAACCCAAAACATCATCCACCTGAAGACGACTTTTCATCGAAGATATCCAAGTCTGGGAGGACATTTGGCATTCCTTCATCTCCTTTCACAAAGAAAGAAAATAAGAAAAATATCATTTGTTGTCCCTTTTGAGCCTGAAGATTTTCTTTCGATTCAACCCAAACCAAGGATCACCTCTACATTGGGGGCAAAGAGGATGAAAGTTTATTTGCAAGGAAAATGTTCGTTTTGATCATACTATGATAGTAATGCCTTGTGAATCAGGGGCAAAAGAAACAAAAGTGAATATATCAAGCACAAAGTCAGAAATGAAGGATGAATGAAAAAGAATGCTCTAAATTTAGTCAAAAAAGAAAAAAATGAAGAAAGAAAAAGAAACAATGGAAGTTTGTGTTCAAAAAAGGTCAACTGAATCGAGTTGAAGCAAAGAAAGCACTAAAGATAAAATGTGCAAAAGTAAAGCAATACATATATGTGAGATATTTCATTCAAACAAGTCTCTATCCAAAGGAGCAATAGAAGATTGGTTTCAAGGAAAAGGAATGAACTCTAGGGTGAAAACTCAGAAATGGGCAGACTAGAGTTATCCACAAAAAAAGAGAAAAAAAAAGAAAAGAACATTTTATCCGAGCATATTCAGATCAAAGAGTGCAAAAATGATATTTCAATTGGAAGAAATGATCCTTGGTTTCATCACCCTTAAGTATTTATTTGAGCCTATATATCATTTCTTTGGCAGCCGTGAACCATAGCCTACATTACAAGCCTCAAAAGACCAATTTGACCATATACGGGTATTGGAGCAAGATGAGTTTGTCTTCAGAATACATCCCACTTATCAGGGTTAACATTTCTTCAAGGACTTCTAGACTTTTAATGCTTGACCGAGATTAGAAAAGAGGGAAAGATTGAGGCATAGTGAGCTAGTGAGGTAAAGTGTGCCACCTTAAATGGGATAGAATTAGGTACACGAGAAATGTTTATCCCAAAAGTTTAATAACTTAGAAGAGGTCACATTGAAGTTGATATTTGAAATTTGGTTCAAAGGCTCTGTTGCACTTGGTATGTAGGAGGCATAATTTTGATTTTTATTTTTCATGTTTGTCATGACTTATCAAATTATTCCAATTTCTCAAATCTAGCAAAATAATATTTTGTGCCCTTCGCTTATCTTTTCAACAAGCATCTTATGGATAAATTAATTAGATACAAGAAAAGCAAAGGATTTTATGGGTATTATTATGATGTACTAATCCTTTAAGTGCAGGCAGAATATGAGGTAGCCTCGATACTTGTTTAATAAAGGAAAGTATGACGAGGAAAAGACACAATTCTGAGTGTCAACAACATTCAAACAAAAGCTGCAAGAAAATGACAGGTAATTCTGGGGCAAAAAAGAGCATGAGCCATCTTTTGAGAGTAAAGATGCAGCCAGATCATTCCTTTGAAGGTTTTTTGCTATTCAAAAGTAAGAAAACAAGGTGAATGTAAGTGAAGATGATAATTGAACACAAGCCGGAGTGGGGCAGTGTTGCAAAAATAAAACTTACAAAACAATCACATACCGGTAAGCAAGATCTGCAACTTAAAACAACAGTGAATCATGATCTCTTTCAAGCCATGAGAATGAATTTTGTCAAAGAAGCTGAATGAAGGTATAGCAAGAGCGGTTTTCTTAGAAAAGAGTGATCCCCGGTATCCAAATAGTGAGAAATATATGGTGAGGTGCAGCAAAAATGGTCCATGTGTTTAATCCATGTAGGTAAAGAAAGTTCCATTAGAACAAATAAAAACATTGTTGCAAAAAGAAGAAAAAGAACAAAAGAAAGAAAAAATAAAAAAAATCGAGGTGAAAACCCAAAAGGGCGCCTTGAGAAGAAAAAAAGAAAAAGAAAAATCTTAAGTGAAAACCTGAAAAGACGCTTTAGAACAAAGATGCAGAGATCCTGAAGATTGAAACTGAGTGTGAGAAGGGTTATATTGTTGGTGGAAGAAGTTTTAATGAAAGACAAAGCGAAGAAATTTAGAGCTCCCCAGCAGATGAAAGTTTATCCAAGTGGCCCTCAAGTGACAACATTCATGCATCATATAGTTAGGCATCCATAAGAAGGAGCATGCTAATTCATACATTCAAAGCATTTTTGCATACTTTCGCAGGAAATTGCAGATTCAATCAAGGAAATATGATGATCAATTTATAGCTTCTAGTTTTGGAAAAGAAGATTCAAGCAAGAATGAGCAGAGATTTGAGGAAAGATCCAGTTAAGAAAGAATAAAGATCTTGGAAAGGTAGATTTAAGCAAGAACAAGTAAAGATCTTGGAGGAAATATCCAATTGAGAGTGAATAGAGATCTCGAAAAGGAAGATCCAGCAAGGAATAAACAGAAATCTCGGAGGGGAAATCCAAAAACGAGCGAACATATGCATTTGAGAAATAGATCTAGCAAAGATTACAGTTGTGTTTACAAGAAAGCAAATATATTAATTCATGATTTTCTGTTTTCAGATATAGATCTCAAGACATTCCATTTATAGAGGTATATTTCTCTAAAAACTCCACTGGCAGAGGCGAAAAAAAACATTCATTGTACAAAGACGGATTTCCCTACACAAAAAAGCTTCGTTTGCAGTGGCAGATCTCAAGATATTCTGTTTACAGAGTCAGGTCTCAAGATATTCTATTTACAAAGTCAGATCTTAAGATATTCTGTTTACAGAGACAAATCTCAAGATATTCCAATTTGCAAAGACGAATTTGAAAAAATATCCCGCTTACAGAGGTGGATTTCTGTAAGACATTCTATTTGTGGAGGCAGATGTTAACGAATGGCTCTATTTGAATATGTGTATTTTCACAAATATCTCGCTTACGAAAGTGGATTTCAATAAGACAGTCTGTTTGAAGAGGCATATTTTTTCCAAATGATTTTTTTGCAGAAGTAGATTTCAATAAATGTTTCGCTTATAGAGATGGATTGCAGCATGGTATCTCGTTTATAAGAACAGATTTCAGCAAGATATTCTGCTTGCAGAGATGAATTTTAATAGATGTTTTATTTAAAAAGTAGATTTCAACAAGAGGCCCCGTTTGTAGAGATAGATTTAAACAAGTATTTCGTTTACAGAAGTAGATTTTAGTGGTATATGGTGTTTATAAAGACAGCTTTTAATAATAAATTCTGTCTCCAGAGACAGATTTTCAACAATGTCTAGGGTTTTCAATAGTTTAAGGGTGTTCACAGAAGCAGAATTCAATATGGCATATTGTTTGTAGAACCATATTCAGCAAGAGGTGAAGAGTATATTTCAGCAAAAGCTTTGATCGTTTGGAAATGTATTATGACCCTGAGTTAATCAGGTCATCAGCAAGTCCTGTAAGCAAGATGTTAAGACCGTCGAACCGACACTTTCAGAAATGATAAGAACTTTCCAAATGTTATCACAATAAGACGGTGAGGCATGATATCAACAGAAATATTAATCCTTTGGGCCTTCGGTTTCAAAAGAAAAAAAAGAAAAAAAGAGAGAAAAAATAAAAAGAGAAAAAAAAAGACAAAAAAAAAGAAAAAAGAGAGAAAAAACAAAAAAATAAGAAAAAGAAAAAAAGAGAAAAAACAAAAAAGAGAAAAAAGAAAAAGAGAAAAGGAAAAAGAAAAAAGAGAAAAGAGAAAAGGAAAAAGAACAAGAACAAGAAAAAGAAAATGAGAAAAAAAGAAGAAAAAATGAAAAGAAAAATGGCAAAAAGGGAGGAAGAAGAAAGAAATAACAAAAAAAGAAAAAAAGAGAAAGAAAAGATGAAAAGAAAAAAGAAGAAAAAAGGAAAAAGAGAAAGAAGAAAAAAGGAAAAAGAAAGAAAGGAAAAAAGGAAAAAAGGAAAAAATAAGGGAAAAGAAAAGAAAAGAAAAAGAGAAGAAAAATAGAAAAAGAAGAATAGGAGAAAAACGATTCAAGTTACCACATTGAAAAGCAAGATAGACCAACTTCAGGCTCAAACGAGGAAGATTCATAGTTTCAGTATCTCCTGTTGAAGCACTTGAAATTTTGATGATATACCCAAATTGTGCATTTTTACAATTAATGTTGGAAGATTAATGATAAATTTAATTTTTGCAGACATAGGAGAAAATTGATCAACGGAGAAAGAGAAACAAGAGATGAGATCCCATATGAGTTTCAGATAGAAAGATCAAGATACCTTAGATAGAAAAGCAATGACATCAAAGAACTTAGTGCTTCAAGCGAGAAATTGAAAATATTTCATGTTAATTCAAGAATGAATTTGAATTAATTGATGATATTTCATTTTGCAAGATTAATCGTTCCTTAGAGGAGATGAAAATCAACATTTCTAGAATTCAGAGTTCATAATAAAAAGAACTCGCCCTGCAAGAATGAAGAGCTCCTAATGAGAAGAGTTCGCTCCAGAATTCCTAATGAAAAGAATTCGCCCAACAAAGAATGAAAAACTCCTAATGATGAGAGTTTGCTCCATAACTCCTAATGAGAAGAGTTTGCTTCAGAATTCATAATGAGAATAATTCGCCCAGTAAATAATGAAGAACTCCTAATGAGAAGAGTTCGCTTCAAAATTCTTAATGAGAGGAATTCGCCACAGAGTTCCTAATAAGAAAAACTCGTCTGATGAAGAAATAAGAGCTGCTAATGAGAAGAGTTCGCCCTTTTGAGGAATGAAGAATTTTATAATAAGAAGAACAACTTCAAACCTCAAGAGATGAAGAATGACATGGGCACTTTTGCCCTTTTGGAAGATGAAGAATTTCATAATAAGAAGAACAACTTCAGATTTCACAGTTTGGCAGAAGTTTGAAGAATTTCATAATAAGAATAACAGCTTCAAACCTCAGAAGGTGAATAATTTCAAGGAATGATATCAGACTTTAGAAGATGAAGAATTTCATAATAAGAAGACCAACTTCAGATTCTATATTTCAATAGAGGGATAGAGAATTTCATAATAAGAAGAACAGCTTCAGACCTCAAGAGATGAAGAATGTCAGGAGTAATTCTGAGCCTTGGAAGATGAAGAATTTTATAATAAAAAGAACAGCTTCAGATTCCATAGTTCAACAGAGGGATGAAGAATTTCATAATAAGAAGAACAACTTCAGACCTCAAGAGATGAAGAATGTCATGAGTAATTTTGAGCCTTGGAAGATGAAGAATTTCATAATAAGAAGAACATCTTCAAACTTCAGCATTGTTCATAATGAAAGACCTGCCTTTTAGAGGATAACCAAGAGGTTTGAACAAATTTCGTGTATTTTCAGTCTTTGCTCTATCCCTGTTCCACAACAATGAGCAAAGAGGGGCAGTTGTCATACTCGTATTTTGACCAGGGTACCCGTATATACATAAAATAAGGCCAAATAGAGAATAATAGATAAATAATAATAAATGAATAAATATAATAAATAAATAGTCCATAAATAATATCAAAACAGTCCATGAAAGTCCAATTTACATTCCTAAGATCCCAAAGCCCAAATACAAATTCGTAAGGCCTAATTTACATCTGCCTTTTCCATCCAAACTAGCCTAATTACAGTCAATTGCTAACTAAACAAACACAAACTGATTAAATATCCATTTTCCCGCTCAAAAAGTGACACGTGGCAGCTCTCTATTGGCCCGAATTAATAACCACAGATTGTGGTTTTCTTTTTCCCGCCCATCTGGTTTTGCCGACGTCAGCCTCTGACACCTATAAATAGGGAGAAAGAAAAAGTCAGATGGCAGTAATAATGAGTCATTATGAGGATAATAAATAGTAATAATAATAATAATAATAATAAATATATTAATAATGGTGGAGAGAGGTATCCTTACCTCGGTAGCTGAAACGCCGCATAAGCCAAGGAGACGCCAAGCATGAATGGAGCAGTCAGACGGTCACCGTACAGACGTCGGAGAGGATGATCAAAACTGTAAACCCGTCGTCAGAAGGTATACCCTCTTTCAACCCGTCTATTTCCTGCAAAAAATAACAAATATCAGTTCGAAATAAAAATAGAATTAAAAAAAGAAATCAGAAATCATTTTTTGTTTGTGTCATGGCCGGAGTTGTTCTCCGAGTAAAGGCAGAGTCGAAGATGGAATTGGGTGCATGTAGTTAGATCTAGTTTGGGTGAAGATGGGAATCCTATTGGATTAGAGTTAGATTTAGGGTTTAGGTTCAAAAATTGAATTTAGGGAAATTATTTTAGGGTTCTTGCCAGCGGCCAAAAATCACCTCGTGGTGGCCGGCCGGAGGAGTTGCGGTGGTTGTAGGTCGTAGCGAGTGGCCGGCGAACGCTTAGGGTGATCAGAGTTGGGCGGAGGAAGATTGAACGACGCTTAAAAGGCGGAGGGTGGCCGGATATTTGGGTGTTCATTGTGTTCTTTATGAACACGTATGAACACCATATGAAAATCTATGACTTTAATCCATTTTGGATCAAATTTCTGGGCAAAGATATGTTATGGACGAGAGAAAAAGAGAGAGGGGATATTTATAAAATGAAGGAAAATGTTCAAATTTTGAGTAAAATGGGTCTTATATAGTAACTATAGAACGACGTCGTTTATGGGGGAGATCCGCGGTCCAATCGGGTGGGGTCAATAAGATCCGCGCCCTTCTTTTTTTTAACTTCATGGTTTGAGCTTCGGTTTTGTAATTCATTTTAATTTGGTCCCTAAATTCCTTTGAATTGAGCCCTAAACTTTTCAATTAATTCAATTTAGTCCTCATTCCCCTTAATTGTACCCTTTAGGTTTACAACGTTTCAATTGGGCCACCTATGTTTTTGTAATTGGGCATTAGTTTTGTATTTGTTTCACTTTAGTCCAGATTTTATAAAATTAGTTTTAATGTTCAATTTGTTTTATTTTAATTATTTATTTAATTGTTTTATTTAAATGTAATTAATTTATATGTTTGCCTGCATGTTTTAAATTGAGCATATAGAATATTGTTTAGACAATTTACATATACTTAGTCAAATTAATATAGAGCCTTTACCCTAGGTTTCTCTAATTAAGATCCAATAATTAAGTAGGATAGATAATTGTAGTAATTAAAATATATTAAATATAAACTTTAAAATCCCAATTTGGATGGTACTCCATTGTTTACAACGGGTGTTATCTCAACATGGATTTTAATGAATATATTTAATATATTTACACTTATAATTGGATATCAAATTAGTTCTTTAATTGACATTTAAAATTAATACATTGTAGTTAATTAAATGTATATCGAATAGAATCTTTGAGGTTCAAATCTGGATGGTGTTCCATTGTTTACAATGGAGTGTTATCTCAGCCTTGGTCATAAAGGTGTATATTCGATATACATTTTCACTTATAATATTGAATAATAAATTGTTAGAGCCCTAATTAGGACTAGAACTTTAATTAATTAGAAGAATCAATTAATTAGGAATATGGTTAATTTAAGAGCTTTAAATATATGAAATGTGTTCAAGCAATTGGCATTTTCTCATAAAAGCCATTAAATTAATTAATATTCACAGTTTTAAATAACTAATTAATTAGAGCCTTTTTAGAATTAATACTTAAAATCAACAAGACAATAAAAAAACATTCATTAAAAACCTTTTATGTTAGAAGTTTATTTTTAAATACGAATAAGGGTGCCACCTAACGGGGTGCTTTTAATCTCGTATTCGAACAAGATAAATTTTCTTATAAAAAGATATATGCATTCGGAATTTAAATTCAGTTAATAATTATGAGATACATTAAATTCAAATAATTATTCAAAATGCCATGTAAAATTAAAGGTACCGATAACGGGCATTCGTAAGGGTGCTAATTCTTCCCTACACGTAATCGACTCCCGAACCTAATTTTCAAGACAGAATCTCTGGTTTGTTTTTCGGTGTCCGCTCTACTTCGAAGTGATCGGTGGTGACTTCAAATTATTTTTCAAGGATAAATAAAGGAAAATTTGATTTAATATGAAAAACCCTAAATTTTCAAGATTTAATTAAAAATGGCCAAAAAACATTAATTTTTCTAAAAGATCGATTGTCATGCTATTTTTACACACCAGTTTCAAAAATGGTCGCGACAATCTGAAAACAAATTCGTAAATGCATATATCCAATAAATCCCAATTATAAACAACCTCAATGTCTGTATTACATAAATATCCCCAAATAATGTTAACACAAAAATCCAAAATAATCAAAAGAGTTCATACTGAATGATAAATTATCTGAATAAAAGCGAGATGCTCCAAGTACCGAGTCGCCTAAGAGTCTGAGTATATCTGAAAGAGAAATAAGGGGAGTAAGCTAAAGAGCTTAATGTATCTCTAAAATGCAAGTAATCATAAACAAAACAATATTTTGTTTTTTGATAAATTCTTTTGAAATACATTAAATCTGAATCATAATGATATGATATTCGATGCACATGAGAACTCAATACCCAATCTCCGATACACCATTCGAAGAGTAAGGTTCCCCGGAACTACTCTCTACTTACATCATTCAAAGTGGAACTCAGCCCGTAGGGTGGAACCACTAATCCAAAGCAGAACACAACCCGTATGGTGAAACCACTAAACTTCCCCGAACAATCCCAATCCATGTACACACAATGATATGATGCTGATTTTAAAATCTGAATCTCATCCGAAACTTGAATTGATAAAAATTTAAGCTGCATAAATCTATAAATTTGATGTTTCATAATTTGGTAAATATGAGGTTTCATAATTTAGTAAATCTGATTTTTCTATTAAATCACAATATGACATATTATGCATGATATCTAAAAGCGTTCAACTAATCACAACAGAATAATACACAAAAAATGTATAAAAATATTTAATTATAACACCAGAAGAAACATACAAGCTTATAACACAAGAAGAGACACACCTTAATGTCACAGCCCAAACATTTTGGTCCGAGACAGTTGCGCAAAGATCCGCCCAAGAGGTTCAAAGCGGATCATCGGGCTTGCAAGACCACCAGACTTGGCCCAACACTTGGAGAATGCTAGAGAGCCCGATTACGCTGGCTTTTCAGGAATGGCAGGAGACAAGAAGTCAAACGAGGAATTCTTGTAAGGATTTGGGCTAATCTTGTCCATCCATGTAAATCGATTCGGACCATTGATTGAGTGTGAGCTCAACTATAAATAGAGAGCCTCCCACTCTCATTTGTATCATCCAGCATCCATCTCTTTCCATTCATTCTCTCATTTGAGAAGAGTAATAAGACTCCGAGGCATTTACTATAGCTTTTCTCTTGTCCCTTTCAATTGTCCTTGGTTCTTAAAGTTCTTTGTTCTAGTTGCATCTCGAGTGGCCAAAAGTAGCCACCATAGTGCTTAAAAGCGCTTCTGCATCCATCAAAGCTTGGAGGGCTTGTCCGAGCCGTTGTCGAGCAGGACAAGGCTGGTTGAAGGCTTACTTAGGCGCAAGAATCGACCGATTAGCGTCAAAGGCCGCACAGATCCACTAGGGTTGAGCCCTAGCCCCGTGATATTAAGCAATAGAAGCTCTAATGCCGAGAAGAGCAAGCCTCACACTCAGATCTTGCTGAATCAGAACCTACAATAATAACTCTACATTAATAACTTTTCTATCACTAAGCCACCAACTAAAACATAAACACTACTCTGAAAGAATACTCACAAGCGGGGCCTCGAAACATGTGCATGATCAGACTAAATAGGTGGATGGGGTAACTCGTCAGCCTCGGAGTCGATACCTAAACACGAGAATAATTCGGGTCAATCCAATATTCAATTCACTTGAAATTCACTAAGTACAATAAATGTAAATAGCAAAAACAAGGCGTTCGGGTTTGAATTAGGCAAGACGAGCAATGAATACGGGCTTAGGATGTTGAAAAATGTCAAGAGGAATAATGTCCGAAAAAGTTAACTCTTGGTCAACGGTCAAAATCAACCATGGTTAAAGTCAACTGGTCAAAGTCAAATCTAACAAAAAGTCAAAAAGTCAATGCTAACTTTACTAGTCAAAGGTCAACTCGAGTTGGGTCGGTCAAGTTGTCTCAAATTAGGTCAACAGGTCAGGCCTAATCAACTCGCGTCTGGTCAGTTTAGTTCATAGTTTTGGTCCGATTCGGATTTGGGTCTAACCGGTTTGGCCGATTTACACGGTTCTGGGCTCACTGACATACTGAGCTTCTTATGGTTTTGGGTTCTTCACCTGATCACTCACACAACTGGGCCACATGGTTTGGGTTCAAACCCAACCATACACATAACACACACACGAAGCACAACACTCACAACCCAACCCTTTTTTTGTGATATGATAATTAGGGTTTGAGAACCCTTAGAACGGCAGCGGCTGAAACATGAACGACGACGACGACCAAGAGACGCTGAGGACGGCGACAATGAGACGGCGAGCACGGTAACCATAATGGTCATTCACGACCACACACGAACGGAATCTGAAATCAAACCACAACTCACAACTCGGAATCATTGATTTATAGCCAAAGTCATGGGTTCAAGGCTTACCCACACACAATCGAAGAACAAGGCGATGAACGGTGGCGCAAGGGAGAACCGAACAATTTTGGACAGCTTCCGAGCAAATGGCGGACGATGCGGATTAAGGAGGTGTGAGTTTTGTGTGGAACTCGATGGGGAACAAAATAGTGATCTCGGATCGGCAAACAAACGACGGCAAAGCCTTGTTCGGAGCTCGATCGAAAAACAAAGGAAGATAGGGTGATTAATTCGAGAGAAAGAGGGAGGTGGGAGAGTGCAAAAATGGCTGCAGATATCAAATGGTATGCTAACCGATGCTTTATGGCTGAAAATAGAGTTTAAATTCCTAGTTCAAAAAGGGTAAATATCAATTTAATGGTCCCCAATTCATCCGCATTACTGAAAAGTCATTGAACTTTAAATTTTTTGCAAACTAGTCACTGAAATATGGTTTAAGCCCAATTAATCCTAAAATTTAAATTAGGATTTTGAACAAGAAATTTCCAAATTTTAGGGTTTTTGAATTAGGGATTTCAAAAATTAGGGATTTTCGAATTGAGAAATTTTTAGGGTGGTACTGATTGAGTATTGAGTTAATGATACTAACATTACTATAGACTCTCAAAAGATTGCAAATTTAAGTAGACTTAAATATATAATGTCTGGACTCCAATTAGCTTTAATGAGTTCAAGTGGTGATAATTTAGTAGTCCATTCCAGGTTATCAGGGTCTTGAGAGTGCAGCATGCCATCATTAGCAAAAGCACACCATAATTCTACATTGGCTTGACATCTAAAGTTTTCTAAATCTAATTATTTAGGCTTTCTAAACCAGTTCCCTCCTAAACATAAACTAATTCAAATTTGCCACCAAAAACAAAAATTTCCAAGTAATGGGCTACTTTTTGCATCATTCACTCAAGTGTAGGGACTATTACCATTAGGTTGCGGTTCACACAGTATTTGAATAGGCTTTTGTTTGGTGGGTAGGGTTTACAGCTTGCTTTTTTTTGGGGGCCTTTTATCTATTACTTGGCTTTAATACTACTGTTGAGAAGAATGTGTGTGACAACAATCTTCTTTTCCCTAAAAATACCATTTTGATTTTTGAGATCTTGACTTTGGAATCAAATAGTGAACATAGACATGTCTAAAGTTTGAAAAAGTGACATCAGGACCAGAAATTTTGGACTAAAGATAACACCAAAATGCCAAAAGGGGAGAAAAAAAGAAATATCTTCTACGGTGCTGTAAAATTCAAATAAGGACATGAACTGGTAAAAGAGGAAAAACAGAAATACAAAAACGAAAGATTACAACCCGGGCAATGATAAGATTTCATAATCAATGATTCTGCCTAGGGGTGTAACAAGTCGAGCCCAAGTAGTATTGAGTTTGACTCAGTTCGTTACGAATTTGAGCTGAGTTCGAGCCCAATAATACTGAGTTCGGCTCGTTAAGAACTCGAATTTAAGTCAAGTCCGATCAAATTAAGTATTGATCGAACTTTAATTAAGTTAGACTCGAATAGCTAGCGATACGTTATGTCTCATTTCCGTTCCTAAATTTCTGCCCACATCATATCATATGAGGTTAAAAAGAGCAACCAACCTCTCACTTTTTCTAAACCCCACCACCACTTCCCCTTTCAAGAGGGAGAGAGATCATAAAAGACTGACACTCTGTTGTTTTCATGGCGTAGGTCAATCTGCCACATTTCATATGGCAAAACCAACAGTTTTTCAACACTAACAAATGCTTCTTCCTCTGTTTCCCCATAAACTTTGACACTCTTTGTTCAAAGAGACTCCATTTTCGTTTCCAAAGACACAAACTTTGCTGCTGTTAATGTGAACCAAATGACTAAAGGTTTCATTTTTCTCCTTTCTTTGCTTCTTTGCTTACCATTTCTATCACCGGCCGAGACGGACGAAGCCGAGATCCAAGCATTGACATCTTTCAAGCTTAATCTTGAAGACCCACTTGGAGCTTAAACGAATGGAATCCATCAACGCCTGCAGCTCCATGCGACTGGCGTGGAGTTGCGTGTACCAAAACCCGAGTCACCGAGCTACGTCTACCTGACCTCCAACTAGGTGGTCGGCTCACTGATCGTCTCTCTGACCTCAAGTTCCTCACCAAACTCACCCTCCGTTCCAACTCACTCTCCGGAACACTATCACCCGAGATAAGTAATCTCACTGAGTTGGCCACTTTAAATTTAGCTCACAACCATTTGTCCGGCCAAATACCAGAAGATCTCCCACGAAACATCCAGTATCTCGATCTTTCTTCCAACTCGTTTTCGGGTTCGATTCCTAGAAGCATTGCCGATTTGTCACAGCTGCAACTCCTTAATCTGTCGTATAACCAGTTCTCTGGTGAGATTCCCACTAGTTTTGGCGAGCTTCAACAGCTTCGGTATCTGTGGCTGGATTACAATCTTTTAGAAGGGACTTTGCCTTCAGGCTTCAGCTTTAGCCAACTGCACTTCACTGATTCATTTTAGTGCCGAGGCCAATGCGCTTGGTGGGGTTATCCCAGCCGCCATTGGTGATCTTCCTAAGCTTCAACTTGTTTCACTTTATCATAACAATCTCTCCGGAACGGTGCCGGTTTCATTGTTCTGTAATGTTACTGTTTTTCCGCCTTCCATTCGGGTTCTTCAGTTGGGGTTTAATGTATTCAAGAATGTTGCTGGTCCTGAGTCAGGGAAATGCTATAGTGTTTTACAGGTGTTGGATCTTTCCGGGAATGAGATTGATGGAGGTTTTCCTTCATGGTTAACGCGTTTAACATCGTTAACAACGTTGGATATTTCTGGGAATTTTTTGTCAGGTGAGATTCCAGTTGAAATAGGGAACTTGCTTAGATTAGAGGAACTTAAAATGGCTAGCATTTTATTAACTGGGGTTGTTCCTATTGAGATTAAGCAATGTGGTTCATTGCACGTTCTTCATCTCGAAGGAAATCAACTTTCGGGTGAAATTCCTGGTTTTTTTAGGTGGCATGACTGGTTTGAAAGTTCTCTCTCTTGGGGATAATCTGTTTTCCGGTTCAATTCCAGGGAGTTTTCGGAATCTAACTCAGCTTGAAACCTTGAATTTGGGACGTAATAACTTGAGTGGAAGCTTACCAGAGGAGATAATGAGATTGAGCAATTTGAGTACACTGGACTTGAGTGGAAACAAGTTTCCCGGTGAGATTCCGGCAATTATCGGGAACTTGAGTCAGGTTGCTGTTTTGAATCTAAGTGCTAACTGGTTTTCCGGGAAGATGCCTGCAAGTTTGGGCAATTTGTTCAAGCTAACTACTCTTGATTTAAGCAAGCAGAATCTCTCTGGTGAGTTGCCATTTGAGCTCTCAGGTTTACCTATTCTGCAAGTCATTGCATTGGAGGAAAATATGTTATCTGGGGATGTACCTGAAGGTTTTAGTAGCTTGATGAGCTTGGAATATGTGAATCTTAGTTCCAATTCATTTTCTGGTCACTTACCAGAAACATTCGGATTTCTTCGTTCACTGGTTGTTCTTTCATTGTCTAATAATCACATAACTGGGGTGATTCCACCAGAACTTGGAAACTGCACTGAGCTTCAGGTTCTCGAGCTCGGATCAAATTCTTTGACAGGTCATATTCCTGCTGATCTCTCTCGTCTTTTGATGTTGAATGTGCTAGATTTGGGTGGTAACAACTTAACTGGACGAATCCCAGTGGACATCTCCAAATGCTCATCAGTGACAACTTTGTTACTAGATGGTAACCAGCTCTCCGGAAGCATACTGGATTCTCTGTCCCGGCTATCAAATCTTACAATGCTGGATCTTTCTTCAAATAACTTGAGAGGAGAGATTCCTTCTAGTCTTGGCCTTATTTCTGGATTGGTCTACTTTAATGTATCGATGAATGACCTAGCAGGAGAGATTCCAGTTACTCTAGGTTCTAGATTCATCAATGCATCAGCATTCGCGGATAATCAAGGGCTATGTGGAAGGCCATTGCATCGGAAGTGTGAGGATGTAGCCGAAAAGAACAGGAGGAGATTGTTGATTCTTTTGATGGTTGTGGTAGCGTGCGCTGCTTGTTTCTTGTCACTATGTTGTTGCTTGTATGTCTTTAGCCTATTTAGATGGCGCAAGAAGCTCAAAGATGCTGCTGGGGACAAGAAAAGTAGCCCTCCAAGGGATAGTTCTGGAGCGAGCGGGGGCCGTTGTAGCTCGGAAAATGGAGGCCCAAAGCTTGTTATGTTCAATGACAAGATCACTCTAGCAGAAACAATCGAAGCAACTAGGCAATTTGCTGAAGAGAACGTGCTTAGCAGAACTCGGTTCGGGTTAGTTTTCAAGGCTTGTTATAATGACGGAATGGTGCTTTCTATCCGTCGACTACCAGATGGATCACTTGCTGAAAACATGTTTAGGAAAGAAGCTGAATTTGTAGGCAAAGTGAAGCACCGGAACTTAACAGTTCTTCGAGGCTACTACGCAGGACCACTGGACTTAAGGCTCCTGGTATACGATTACATGCCTAATGGCAACCTAGCTACACTCCTCCAAGAAGCATCCCACCAAGATGGTCATGTCCTCAATTGGCCGATGCGCCACCTAATCGCGCTAGGCATTGCCCGTGGTTTAGCCTTTCTACACACATCCAACATTGTTCATGAAGACGTGAAGCCCCAAAACGTCCTATTTGACGCTGATTTTGAAGCACATTTGTCAGATTTCAGCTTGGAACGTCTCACAATTGCAATCCCATCAGAAGCTTCCACTTCAGCATCGGTTGGCACAGTGGGTTATGTCTCCCCGGAAGCCATTCTAACAGCAGAAACCACCAAAGAATCTGACGTCTACAGCTTCGGCATCGTCCTGCTTGAACTACTCACTGGAAAAAGACCAGTAATGTTCACACAAGATGAAGACATTGTGAAATGGGTGAAGAAACAGCTTCAAAGAGGCCAAATCACTGAACTTTTAGAACCAGGGCTACTTGAGCTTGACCCTGAAGCGTCAGAATGGGAAGAGTTTCTCCTAGGAGTCAAAGTTGGGTTACTTTGCACAGCTCCAGATCCTCTGGATCGACCAACCATGCCCGATATTGTGTTCATGCTCGAAGGTTGTCGTGTCAGTCCCGATATTCCTTCAACTCAATCTTCATAGGAATAAACTACACCAGATCCGAAGCCTTTTTTTTAATTTCTTTTTGTTGAGTTAATTCTTGTTGTTGCATTTCATTTCGAGTTTGTTACTCTCTTTGTTCTGTTTACAACTTTAGGAGTCTCAGTGACGGATTTAAAATCTTTTTTTGAGTGTGGGCACAAATAAAAATATTTTTAAATGTATGCACAAATTATAAAAAATTTTAAATTTTATGGTGAGCACAAATTATAAAATTTAATGATTAATTTATACAAATTAAAGTTAAATATATAAATTTTAGTTTAGAGTTGACTTGTGTCAACCCATCTGGTTCCGCCATGAGAGACTGGAAGTCAGTGAAACTAACAGAGACAAAAGGTCAGTTCAAAAATGTCGGAAAGCAGACAACAACCCTTGGGGACCCACAGGGCGGTGCTTCGCGCCAAATGCGAAACTGTTTATGGGGTACCCTGTATTCCTCACGTGGCACAATGAAAAACTATAGCCGTTAAAACTTAAAATCTACTGTATACACCTGCAAGAAAAATAGTTTAGGGTAAAGTACAGAAATGGTCACTAAACTATATTCAAAAATATAAAATGGTCATCAAACTTTCAAAAATTATAAAATGAGTATTAAACTTTAGTTTTTATTACAAAATGATCACTAAGGATTTAATATGTTATTATATAAAATTTCATAACTGCCACGTTTTTCAGTTAACGGCTCAGTGACCATTTTCTAATAAAAACTAAAATTTAATGTCATTTTGTAATTTTTAAATGTTTGGTGACTATTTTGTAGTTTTAGGGATAGTTTAGTGATTATTTGTGTACTTTACTAATAAAAGACAACTGCAAAGTGAACGAAACAGGGGAAAGGATAGGTTAAGGTTAAAATGCGGCCAATCTAATTTTTTATTATTTTTATAAGAATTTATGTAGAATTGGCTAATAATTTAGTTAGAGTCGAAATTCTTCCTGATTAAGTAAGAATTTGTGTTACCAATTAGGTAATAATTTAGGTAGAACCGAAATTCTTATTAACTGTATAAAAAAAATATGTTACACCTTAAATTCTTACTTACTAACTTCGAATCGAAAGCCGGTTTCTAATTCAAGTTTCTTCCAGGATAATCACTCCCTTTAAAGGGTCTTTCTTTCTTTCTTTCTTTTTGTTGGTTATATATATTTCAAGGATCTAAGTTTCATAATAGCGTTAAAATATGCACGGAACATAGCTTCTTCAATGGGAATAGCTGCATTAGTAAAAAAAAAAAGAAGTGGGAATTAAAAAGAAATTCAAGATGATGACATGGGAGAATGGGAAATGAATTGAAAATCCAGATTGCAGTGAACGTTAAAAGGGTTCTCTTGTTACATTTTAAAACAGTTCTGTTTCTGTTATTCGTTTTGTTTGAGGGTACGGACAATGTCAAATTGAGTATAATATTATTGCTCTATTGGGGACTGGGTGAGTTTTGCTTGGTTTGGAAATCTCATTTTTTCTACTTCCAATATGGTTACATCTAAGCTTTTTCATTTAAAAGAATCTGCAAAGTAGATCTTGGGAGAGCCAATCTATATTACAATATATATATATATATATATATATATATATATATTTCTATGATCATATATAATACATATATATCAAGTAGAATTGAAAACTGATCTAATAGTTATTAAAAATTTCAGAATGATGTGGTTTGGCCCTTTGGATGAGATTCGTGACCAATCCCATGTTGCTCACTTGAGAGACTATCCAAATGCTATCCATGTTGATCGGGAGTTCTTAGTTGATCCATTTTAATCAATTGCTTGTTAAGGTTTGTTGGTCGAGAATAATTTAACTTTTATTGCGAAGTATAAAGATGATTTAGTTGAGAGAACGGCCGTAGATATCGTTAAGAAAACGAAGACTACCCACGACTACGAAGATGAAGCAACAACGAAACATCGGATAAACCTCAAAGACAATAAACAAAAAAGAAAAAAAATAATGATATAAAATATCAGAATAGAATTTGTCAGAAAAAGGTATTGTATCCTTATTGAATATTGAATATATTAACTATAGAATGGTTTTATGGAATGAGTCAAGGCAGAGCTGGAGTTGAAAAGAAAATTGGTATAAGATTGATTGGCCATGAAGACGAATTCATTGAGAAAATGGTTTAATTGAAATTAAGAAGATCGAAAATTGGATAAAATTAAGGATTTGGTAGTTGGGTGACATACCTTGCTTTTTTTTACTTATTTTCTTGTGGTTTAGTAATGTGCATAGATTGTGCGTTGAGTCTTTGATATGCCAATTGGAATTGTAATATTTTTAGGTTTTTGTTCGATTGTAGTCTAGAGCATTTGGGTTGGTGGTTTATCGATAATTGAAGTTTGTATAATTTTAAGTTGGGGTTGTAGAGGTACTGAGGCACTCTGGTGGTTTTAGCATGAGAGAAAGCATGTGCAGCTTTAAACGAGATGATTTAGAATAGATGTCATGATTACTCAGAAGATGAATGATTACAAATAAGGTGAGAAACTTATATTTATAGTCGAGTTCCCTTGTAACGACCCAATTTTGGGTTAGTAATTTGGACCGTGGATCTGAAATTAAATATTTTAAGATTTAAGGTTTAAGTGGGGAGAATCAAAATTGGAAGCTCGTGTAAATGGATGTTTGGATTTAATTGAATAAGGATTTAACGTTTGAGTTTAAAGTGAAAAATTGGAGGAAAGCATTTATTTAATTATTTTATCTGTTTTATTTGAAGATAAGGGAGTTTGAATTTTAAATAGTGGGAAGAAGGAGAAAAAGGAAAAAAGTGAAAAAGAAAGATATGATATTTTGTTAGAGAGAGAAAAGTGGGAGAAAAATAAGGGTGAGGAGTTTTGACTCTGATCTATCAAAATTCGATCGTCCATTTATGACAACTCATGCATCATCGTGTTCATCTTGTCGAGACGAGTCGATTGATGGTCTCGGAATCACCGTCAGAGTTGTCGTTGGAGGGGGTGAAGAAAAAAATATTTAAGTTTTACGAGTTAGCCATGTTCGAGTGTTCAAAATAAAAAACAGAGATCACCATCAAATTTTCCAGCTAAAAATATGTCAGACTAGAGCTTAACGCTGTCGTCCAGCCACTGAAAGTCGCCTCACGCACCACACTCTCCAGCGCCTGAGAGTGAGCGTTGTCCACCAGCTGGAGTGCACCATGCTCCCCTGCACATGTGCGCACTGGATCGCTCCCTGCTGGTGCACCGTAACTTCTGTGCACCTGTGCCGCATTGGATCGCCTGGACTGTTGACTAGTTGGGTTAACCATTGACTTTGATCGAGTGTTGACTTTTTTTAGGGACCCTACCCGAGGGTTTCTCGACGTTCTGAGTCTGTTGGTGCAATCTGTTTTGCCAAATTCGAACCTGGTAAGCTATTTTTACGTGTTTGACCTTGTGAATTAAATAGGGGATGCATGATATTAATTATTTTCATATTCATTTTTATATGAGGATTATTCGGGATCAGATATCGGACCAAGTAGAGTAATCGAGAAGCTTATATGAGGATTTATCGCTAATGCTTGAGGTTAGTACACATTGTAATCATTATTTTTGTCCAGGCAAGTAAATCGTTAAACCAAAAAAAAAACCAATTCAAAAGTCCAAAAAACAATATTAAAACCAAAAAATCCATTTTAATGGTAATGTCCATTTTACAAAACCTTTAACCCAATACAACCTCAACCCAATTTACAAACCCATTACCCATTTTACACCCAAATACCCAAATTCAACCCTACCCAGTTTACCCATACCTGACTAACCCGATCCATACCTTAACCCAGATACCCTAAACCCAACTAAAACCCTAGCTTACCCTAACACCCCAATCCTTCAGCCGTCAGCCACTCCTGAAGCTTTTGAAAGTTTCCCTAGATCAACCGAGAGCCCCTCGGTCACTGCTCCACCACCTCATGCTGCACCTAGCACCCTTGATTGAGCAACCCAGCCTCAAAATCGGCACATCTCGAGAGCCCCTGGCGCCCACACCCTGGCCCCAATCAAACAACAACCCCCCACCAATGGTCCCCTCCTTGGCGTTTTCTCCCCCAACAGCCGTACCACCTGTATAAGGAAACATCAACACAAAAGGTAACAGAAATCAAAGAACAAAAACAAAAAAAAAACAACAATTGCAGCAACCAATAGAAATTTTAGGGTTTTTTTTTTCTTTTTTCTTAATCCTTATAAAATCAGCTATAAAACTTGAACCATAATGATGTAAAAGGGGGATCCCTAGAAAAAAATCTTCAAAAATACAAAAGGTATTCCTTTAAAAATAACCCAGTAGCAATTAGGGTTTTTTTTTGTTCTTGAGTTCAAAATCAAATGGGGGGGGGGGGTTCCCTAAGATTAAAATAGTTTTCAAACAAACGTGGTTTTCATATTTTTTTCGAAATCAAAGTTAGGGATTTTCATTGGATTCAGATTTTTAGTCAAAAATCAAGAAGAAAGAAGGGTTTCGAGGTTATCTGACCATATGAGAATAGGCCGTCGTGCTCCAGTGCCTATATGTGTCAGGAGCCGCCGGCGAGGATCAGCGTATGACATCCGAAAAGGGGCTAGGGTTTGCTTTTTCAGAGCTATCGCTTTTTTAAACAATTCGGTTTAAAATAATTTTTTGTTTTGTTTTTTGGCTTTTATATTGGGCAAGGCAGATCCGCGCGGTGACCCGACCCGGGGAAGCATCCGCGTATTTCCTTTTTAGGGATAATTACCATGTTGGCCTTCTCATGTTCTTCTCGTTTTCATATCGGCCGTGGTTTAATCCCAGCTTTAGTCCATCTCTTTTATTTTTTCCTTTAATTTCGCCCCTTTTTATTATGTTTTCTTTGAATCGGGACCTTTTCTTTTCTGTTTTTGCATTTTAGCCTTTTCTTTATATATTCGTAATATATATTATGTTATATAGTTTATACACTATTTTCTATAATATATTATATTATATTTTTTCTATAATATATGTATATTATTTATCTTATCTTATATAGTTCTATTTATCATATTACTATATCATATAGTATTGTTATATCATATATATTATATTTATATTATTGTTCATTTATTTCGAGTTCAAATCGGCATTACGGTGACCCACAACGGGGATGATCCGTATTATTATGGCTCGTTTAGTGTAGCTTTTTTAATTTATCGTATTTATCTTTCCGCAATTTATTTATCGTATTTATCTTTTCGTATTTAAATTACGCAATTTATTTCCCGCATTTTATATTTCTGCTCTTTAATCCCCTCTCTTTATTTTACGCATTTTATCTTTTGTTCGATTCAGTCATTTTTTCGGACATTTTAATTCCCCCTTTATTTATGCTTTTGCTTCGTATATATTTGCTTTGCTTTATTTTCTCGCATTCTAATTATTAACCGCTAATGTGGTGCTCTTTTATTCGATAGTAAACATGGCCAGTACCAGACGTAGTGGTGGTGGCTCTTTCATTTATTCTCAAATAACGTGGCCTTTAAAATTTACTCACATTTTTAAATGGATCTTAAATTAAATTAAAATTTGAACTCACAAATTTCTAATTAAGGCGAATTGTATTCGACTAGGTACCAATTTTTAGGCGGTGTAGAGGTGTTAATCCTTCCTCATCCGTGACCGACTCCCAGATTTGTTTTCAAAAGAATCTATGGTTTCATTTCTTGGTGTCTGGTCTACCTTTAAAAATGATCGGTGGTGACTCTAGTCTTTATTTTCCAAAATCGAATTTCCAAAACAAAAATTCCCCAAAATTCAAATTTTCAAAATTTTTCAAACAAGAGCAAAAAAAAGAGTAATTATTTTTCTAACTAGCAATTTTGAATGGTAGAAACAGTGGAGATCGTTCATGAATTGAGAGAAAATCTAGTAACCTAAACGTCAACTAAATGCAATATTCAAAAGTTGCAAATTTCTCTCATATATTCGTGAGTGTTGTTCCTTGAAAGACATGTCTAAATCAATACCTTTGCATTTAGGGCAGTTACCTTACATTTATATGCATTCATTTTGAAAAATCGAGACTAATTTTTAGGGTTTCCCGTGACAATGATTCTGGATCAAAGAAAAAGTCAGTTGATTCAACACCTTATGAAACTTGACACAAAACAAAAATGGTGTACGAGGACCGATTAGAATAAATTAAGCAAACCCTAAGGGACATGCAAGCGAAATTGGCCAGAAATATGGAAGAACAATTAGCTAAGGCCCGAAAAGATATGGTGGAGCAGTTCAAGAAATCTCAACAAGATACACTAGGCCAAATAGCCCAAATGCTTGGATTTAAGCTTTCCGAACCCGAAGAAGAGTCTGTTGTAAATCCTACAGCAAATCCTAACCCCACTGATGGGAACGAATATCCCACATATCTGCCAGGTTTTACTCCTACTCATGCTAAGGGTCAACCGGATCCTCAAGTAATACTTTCTCGAGCGAAATCACCACTTTATCAGGCTGGTACCTTATTCTCTATGAATCCACCCTCTGCATCGAAAGTTAAGCTCGAGGAAATCAAGCCGAGAATTTTGTCTTAGAGATGGATTAATTGATTGGAATGGAGAAACCTAGATTTAAAACCTCTAAAGAGATCGAAGGCCGATGCAAGCGACTCAAAGAAAAAAATAAAAGTCATAGAGGTAATTGTCACCTTCATTGGATTTGATGCCCATGAACTCAGCCTCGTCCCGGATCTGGTATTACCTCTTAAGTTCAAGGTCCCAGAATTTGAGAACTATGATAGAATGAATTTTCCCCGTGCACATCTTACCATGTTATGCCGAAGGATGATGGGATACAGAAGAGATGACAAGTTATTGATTTATTATTTCCATGATAGTCTCTCAAGATCTGCCACAAGATGGTATAATCAGTTGAACCGGCATCAGATAAAGTCATGGAAGAACTTGGCCAAATCTCTCCTAGAACAGTATCAACATGTCAGTGACATGGTGCCAGACCGTTAGACCTTGAAACATATGAAACAGAAGTTAAATGAAGGCTTTAGGCAGTATGCCTAACGTTGGAAAGACGTGGCGGCTAAAGTTTAACCCCCGCTCAACAAAAAAGAAATAGTGGTCATGTTTATCCAAACATTTGATGGTCCAATCTTGGACCTTGATAGGCAGTGCAACTACCAATTTTGCAGACCTTGTGCTATCCGGTGAACTCATCAAAAATACAGTCAAGAGTGGCAAAATCGATAGTGGAGGTAGTTCATCTCACAAGAAGACATCGTATGTAAAGAAAGACCATGAAGTAAACTCTTCGAGTGTTTACAATGTTGGTTATCTGAAGCCTATAATTGTTGTACAACCCAAGACCGTTTCAAGTGCCCAGGGTTCTTCGAGCCAAGACCCTTGTCAAAGAAGGAATACCAAAAATGATGGAGTTTACCCCATTACCAATCTCATACGATGAACTGTTACAACCTTTATTCCCAAAATAGTATGATCCTAGCACAAAATACTTATACCATGGTGATTAAGTGGGACACTCGATTAAAATTTGTATCAGCTTCAAGAAGGTCATGAAAAATCTTATCAAGCTTAGGGACATAGGTTTTGACAAACTCGGTTTGTCAGCTACAACCGTCAACCCCTACCAAATCACACCGGTAGAGTGAATGCAATCTTCAAGGAAAGTAACTATCGCGACCATTTTTGAAATCAGGTGTATAAAAATAGCCCGACGATCGATCTTTTAGAAAATTAAGGTTTTTTGGCCATTTTAATTTAATCTTGAAATTTTGGGGTTTTTCATATTAAATTAGGTTTTTCTTTATTTATCCTTGAAAAACATTTTGGAGTCGCCACCGATCACTTTGAGGTAGACCAGACACCGAAAAAACAAACCAAAGATTCTATCTTAAAAATTGGGTTTGGAAGTCGGTTACGCGTAGGGAAGGATTAGCACCCCTACGAACGCCCGTTATCGGTACATTTAATTTTACGTGGCATTTTTGCATTTCGAATAATTATTTGAATTTAATTTATTCCATAATTATTAATTGAATTTAAATTTTGAATGCATATATCCTTTTATAAGTAAATTCATTTTGTTCGAATATGAGATTAAAGGTTTTTAATGAATTTCCAACATAAAAGGTAAATTCATTTTGTTCGAATATGAGATTAAAGATTTTTAATGAATTTCCAACATAAAAGGTTTTTAATGAATGTCCTTTTATTGTCTTGTTTATTTTAAGGATTATCCTATATGGCTTTAATTAATTAGTTATTTAAAACTATAAATATTAATTAATTTAACGGCTTTTATGGGAAAATGCCAATTTCTTGAAAACCTTCCATATATTTAAAGACTTTAAATTAATCATATTCCTAATTAATTAATCATTCTAGTTAATTAAAGTTCTAGTCCTAATTAAGGCTCTAATAATTTATTAAGTCAATATTATAAGTGAAAATGTATATTAAATGTTCACCTTTAAAACCAATGTTGAGATAACATCCCATTGTAAACAATGGAACAACATCCAAATTTGGGTCCCAAAGGTTCAATTTAATATACATTTAATTATCTACAATGTGTCTTAATTAATTATTTAGTTTTAATTAAAGAACTAAATTAATTTCCAATTATAAGTGTAACATATATTAAATATAATTTGTTAAAATCCATGTTGTGATAACACCCCATTGTAAAAAATGGAACATCATCCAAATTTGGATTTTAAAATTACATTTAGTATACATCTAATTACTACAATTTTCTGTCCTATTTATTATTAAATCCTAATTAGAGAAGACCAAGACTAAAGGCTTTAATTATTAATTAAACTAGATGGTTGAATTGTCTAATATGCAAAGCTACATGTTCATTTTTTAAAATATGCATCAAACATATAAATTAAAGGCAATTTAATTTAATTTAATTTAATTAAGACAATTAAATAATGGACTGTATTGAAAACAATTAAATTGAAACTGATATTATTAATATGGTGACTAAATTGGACTAATACAAAGTTTAATGCCCAATTACAAAAATGTCTAGTGACCCAATAGCACTAATCATGAACTCTGGGGTTCAATTACAAGGCACAAGGGACTAAATTGAGAGAATTACAAAGCTCGAGATCAAATTTAAAGGAAATAAGGAATAAATTGAACAAAGGCAAAACCTAGGGCCAAAACCAAAAAGCATCCATATCTAGGTGCGCGGATCCTTTACCCGACCTGGATAAAACGTGCAGACCCTACCTTTCACCCGGCTTAAAATGACGTTGCACGGCTCAGGCTATAAAAGCCTCTTTTTAAGCCCAAAATCCCTCTTTCCTCTCATTTTTTCGGATTTCACTCTCTCTCCTCCCTCTCTCAAACGCCTAAATTCCCAAAAAATAACACCAAAATATATCAAAATTCACCCTTTTCGGATGAAGTCCAACCATGTTCTTCAAGAACCGGATGAGCTTCAAACTTCTCGGCCAATATTCGTCGTCCACGTTGCCGCCAAATCTTGCACCACCTTACTTCGGCCAAGTTCCGGTGTTCGTCGGTCACCGTTCCAATACTCTGATCACCGCTCAACTTCGACCATCACTGTCTCTCCGACTGGACACAGTAAGGCAATTTCTGGCTGCCGTTTCTGCCATACCTAAACCCTAAAATTTCCTTAAAAAACTCTGATTTCACCCATAATCCTAGATCTATCCATATCCGACTGGATCTAACCCTTCTTCCCCCCAAAAGCCAAACCTAATCTACCCCGAATTCAAAAAAATCCTCCCAAGATCTCCCAATCTAGAACTAAGCTACCCATTTTCAACTCCACCATAGCTTAAACTCTCCGACCGCCGTAAAATGAATCGCAAAAAAATTTGACTCCCTTTTATTTATTTTTTTAGTTTTGTTTTTATTATCTCGAATTAATATATTTAGTTTTTTATTACAGAAATGAAGGAATGGGGGACAACGCTATGGCGGCCATGGCGATTTCGGTGTTGTTTTCGGCGATAGTGTAGCTTCCCCCGCGACCATGCAGCTTCTCGATGAAGTACGAGTCCCAAAATAGTTCGGTTACCGAGAGGGTAAACTCTCTCTCTTCATTAATATTTTATTATTATTATTATTATTATTTAATGATTGTAATTATTAAGCCTAACACACACTCTCTCATAGTATTTATAGGGCATGGCGATGGTGATGTCAGCGGAGCCAGCTGGCAAAGAGGAAACACACAATTCGTGTGAAGTGGGTTTGGACGAATTGGGAGCTGACACGTGGACTGGTTTTGGGCGGGAAAATGGACATTGGACCAAATTGTGTTTGTTTGGTTGTGTATACCAAAAAATGGGTTGTAACCAACTGTAGTTGGGCGGGAAACAAATGTAAATTGGGCCTTTGGATTTATATTTGGGCTTTTAATTTGTAAAAGGACATTTAGACTAAAAATTGGATATTTGGACTGAATGGATGGACATTTATTTGGGCTATTTATTTATTATTTATTTATATATTTGGCCTTTTTTTAATATATTCGAATTCCCCCAGACAAAATACGGGTATGATAGCTGCCCATCTTTGCTCATTGCTGTGAAACAAGAAGTGGGCAAAGACTGAAAAACACAGATTTTGCTTAAATTCACTGGCCATCTTCTAAACTACCGAAGCCTAAAGCTGTTCTTCTCATTTCGAAATACTTCAAACTTCTGCCAAACTATGGAATCTGAAGTTGTTGTTCTTATTATGAAAATTTTCATCTTCCAAGGCTCAGAATTGCTCTTGTCATTCTTCATCTCTTAAGGTTTGAAGTTGTTCTTCTTATTACGAAATTTTTCATCCCTCTGTCGAACTATAGAATCTGAAGCCGTTCTTTTTATTACAAAATTCTTCATCTTCTAGAGGTCTAAAATTGCTCTTGTCACTTTTCATCTTTTGAGGTCTGAAGTTGTTTTTCTTATTACAAAAATCTTCATCCTTCTGTCGAACTATAGAATATGAAGTTGTTCTTTTTATTACAAAATTCTTCATCTTCTAAAGTCTAACATCATTCCTTGAAATTCTTCACCTTATGAGGTTTGAAGCTATTCTTCTTATTATGAAATTCTTCAGTCCTCACTCTTTTACTACTCCGTTTTTCTATAAAGGCACTGAATAAGTAAGCTTTTCTTATTAGGAACTTCCTCATTCTTCAAAAGGGTGAACTCTTCTCATTATGAGCTCTTCTTTCTTCATCAAGCGAGTTCTTCTTATTAAGAACTCTGTGGCGAATTCTTCTCATTAGGAATTCTGAAGCGAACTCTTCTCATTAGGAGTTCTTCATTCTTTGCTGGGCGAATTCTTCTCATTAGAAATTCTGGAGTGAACTCTTCTCATTAGGATTTCTTCATTCTTTGCTAGACGAACTCTTCTCATTAGGAGCTCTGCGGCGAATTCTTCTCATTTGGAATTCTCCCATTTTTCTAGTCCACCTCTCTGTAAAGGCACAAACAAGTAAGCTCTTCTCATTAGGAACTCTCCTCATTCTTCAGCAAACGAACTCTTCTCATTAGGAGCTCTTCAATCTTTCTTGGCGAGTTCTTCTTATTGTGAACTCTGAATTCTTTGCTGGTTGAGCTCTTTTCACCGAGAACTCTAGATTCCAGAAATGTTGATTCCTCTCCTCTGGGGAATAGTTAATCTTCCAAAAAGAAACATCACCAATTAATTCAAATTCAATATGAAATATCCTGAAATATTTTTAATTTCTCGCTTGAAACACTAAGTTTTAGTGTCATTGCTTTTCTGTCTAATGTGTCTTGATTTTTCTATCTGAAACTCATATGGGATCTCATATCTTGTTTCTCTTTCTCTATTGCTCAATTTCTTCAGTGCTTGGAATGTATGTGGCTGATTAAACCGAACATCTTCCTCATATGCACGTTGCTGAACTATCTAGCCTTTCGATCAAGCAGCATAGATTTTCTTTTCTTTTTCTTTTTCGCTCTTTCTTTTTTCTTTCTTTTTTGTCCTCTCATTTTCTTTTTTTCTTTTTCATTTTTTTATTTTTTTCTTTCTTCTTTCTCTTTTTCTTGTTTCTTTTTCATTTCTTTTTTCCACTTCTTTCTTGAACAGACAACCCAAAATCTTGATGTCTTCCAATAACATGCCCTACCATCTCATTTTGACAACCCTCAAAAAGTTTTTGTCATTTCCTAAGGTGTCAACCCAAAGGGCTTAACATCATGCCCGGAGGATTTACTGATGACCCAAATGATTTGTACTTCATTTCCTATGCAAACAAGCGAGTATTTTCACCGAAATATGCCTTTCAAAGCGGAGCATCTTGCTGAATATGCCTCTATAAACAGAATATCATACTGAAATCCACCTCTGTAAGCAAGATAATTGTTAAATTTTGCCTCTACAAACGATATCTTTTACTGCAATCTGCCTCCTCAAACAAAATATCTTGCAAAAAATCCACCCCTATAAGCGGGATATTTGTTAAAATCCATCTCTGCAAACGGAATATCTTGAGATTCGCCTCCGCCAACGAAATATTTTGATATCCACCTCTGCAAACGAAATTTCTTAGAGAAATTTGCCCCTGTAAACGAAATATCTTGAGATCTGTATTGGATCTTTTCTTCAAGACCTCTGTTCATTCCTTACTTATCTGCATTCTTTATCGGATTTTCTTCCCCAAGATTTATGTTCCATGTTGGATCTTTCTCTTCAAGATCTTTATTCACTCTTAACTAGATCTTTTCTTCGAGATCTCTGCTCATTTTTTGTTGGATCTACTTTTTCAAAACTCGAAGCTTTAAATTGGTCCTTGCCTTTCCTTGATCAAATCTGCAAATTCCTACCAAAATATGCAAAATGCTTTGAATGTATGAATTAACATGTTTTTATTTATGGATTCCTAACTATATAATGTATGAATGTTGTCACTTGGTGATCACTTGGGAAAACTTTCATCTACTGGGGAGCTCCAAATTTCTTCACCTCGTCTTTCATTGACAGCGTAATCCATCTCACACTCAGGTTCAATCTTTAGGATCTCTACATCTTTTGCTCTAAAGTTCCTTTTCAGGTTTTCACTTTAGATTTTTTTCTTTTTTTTGCTTCTTAAAGCGCCCTTTTGAGTTTTCACCTCGATTTTTTTTCTTTTTCTTTTTTTTATTTTTCTCTCTTTTTGCAATAATGTTTTCTTTCGTACGTTCAGACGAAGCTTTCTTTACTTTCATGGATCAAGCACATGAACCTTATTTTTGCCGTATTTCACCATGTATTTCTCACAATTTGAATATCGGGGATCACTCTTTTCAGAGAAAGCCACTCTTGCTATATCTTTATTCAGCTTCTTTGACAAAACTCCTTCTCATAGCTCTAAAAGAGACCTTGATTCACTATTGTTCTAGCTTGCATCCTTTATCTACTTGCTTGTGATATCCTGTAAGGTTCTTTTTGCAATATTGCCCCACTTCAGCTCGACTTTGAATACTATCTTTGCTCACATTCACCTCACTTTCTTTGCTTTTGAATAGCAAAAACCTCTGATGGATTGATCTAGTTGCATCTTTTCTCCTAAAGGATAGCTTATGCTCTCTCATTTTTGCCCTAGAATTACTTGTGTCACTTTCTTGCAGCTTTGTTTGAATGTTACTGACACCCAGAATTATGTCATTTCCTTGTCATACTTTTCATCATTAAACAAGTATCGAGGCTACCTCATGTTCCGCCTGCACTTAAAGGATTAGTACATCATAATAATACCCACGAAATCCTTTGCTTTTCTTGTATCTAATCAATTTATCTGCAAGATGCTTGTTGAAAAGATAAGTGAAAAGCTCAAAATATTATTTTACTATATTTGAGAGATTGAAATAATTTGATAAGTCATGGAAAACAACAAAAATCAAGATTAGGCCCCTAAATATCAAGTGCAACAGAGCCTTTGAATCAAACTGCAAAGATCAACTCCAATGTGACCCCTTCTGAATTATTAGACTTCTAAGAAAACCATTTCCCGTATACCTAATTCTATCCCATTTTAAGGTGGCACTATTTACCTTACTAACTCACCATGCCCCAATCCTTTCTTCTTTTCTGATCTCGATCAAGCATTAGAAGTCTTGAAGTCCTTGAAGAACGGTTAACCCTGATAAGCGGGATGTATTCTGAAGACAAACTCACCTTGCTCCAATACCCGTATATGGTCCAAATGGTCTTTAGAGGCTTGTAATGTCGGCTATGGTTCATGGCTTCCAAAGAAAGGATATATAGGCTCAAATAAATATTCAAGGGTGATGAAACCAATGATCATTTCTTCCAAGTGAAATATCATTTTGCACTAATCTGAATATGTTCGGATGAAATACTCTTTTCTATTTCTTTTCTTTTCATTTTTTCTTTTGGATCGTTCTAGACTGCCCATTTCTAGGTTTTCACCCTAGAGTTCATTTCCCTTCCTTGAAATGAATCTTCCACTGCTCATTTGGATAGAGACTTATTTAAATGGAAAATCTCACATAAATGTATTGATTTTCTTTTGCACTTTTTCAACCTTAGAGCTTTCTTTGCTTCAGCTTGATTCAATTGTCTTTATGAACATAACTTTTCCGCTATTTATTCTTTCTTCTTTTATTTTTTTGACTTGATTCAGAACATTCTTCTTCACTCATCCTGTCTTTCTGGCTTTTGTGCTTGATATATTCACTTTCATTTCTTTTGCCCCTGATTCACAAGGTACTACTATCATAGCATGATCAAAAACGAACATTTTCCTTGCAAATAAACTTTCATCCTCTTTGCCCCCGGTGTGGGGGTGATCCTTGGTTTGGGTTGAATCAAAAGAAAATCTTCAGGTTCAAAGGGGACAATAAATGATATTTTCTTATTTTCTTTCTTTGTGAAGGGAGATGAAGGAATGCCAAATGTCCTCCCATACTTGGATATCTTCGAAGAAAAACCATCTTCAGGTGGATGATGTTTTGGGTTATCACTTCATTCAAAGACCTTAGCCGACAATGCTTGAGAGGCAATTCACTCAAAATTTGCATTTGGGATCTTCCCGTGATACCTGAACACTCATTAATGTTTTCCCGTTGGTCTAAATAAAGTAGAAAAAAGTCACATTTTTGAAGTTGATCTCAGAATTTGATTCAATGTCACTTTTACAATTAATATCCCAGGACCTGAGAAAAATGTTAATGAAGATATATACATATACGTATGGGAGCACAAAAACTAACCCATAAGAATGAATGAATGAAATGTTAAAAAAACCAGAGAATGCAAATTGTTTGCCATTTGAGAAATATATAGGAAACAAGCATCATAAGCAAATAAACCGAAATAGCTTCCCTTACAAAGGACCCCCAATGCTCGCGGGCAAAAGCGAATGGGATGATTTAGGGTATTACTCCGCAATGGTCCTAAAATTGCAGAAAGATTCCCCGTGATTCACTGTTGACCATTAATCAAGGAAGACCTGAGTTAATTTTGGCCATTCCGCTTCTATCGTCAATTCTTTATTTTTCTTCGCCATTACAAAGACAATCTTATTCTTGCTGACCAGTGTTTTCTTTTGACATACTGCATTACATCAACATATAATATTCATTTGTATTATATTGCACAACATCATTACTCATTCATCTACATTACATCCTCATGAGGTATTAGCTTGAGAATGGTAGAAATAGTGGAGATCGTTCATGAATAGAGAGAAATCTAGTAACCTAGACATCAACTAAATGCAATATTCAAAAGTTACAAATTTCTCTCATATATTCGTGAGTGTTGTTCCTTGAAAGACATGTCTAAATCAATACCTTTGCATTTAGGGCAGTTACCTTACATTTATATGAATTCATTTTGAAAAATCGAGACTAATTTTTAGGATTTCCCGTGACAATGATTCTGGATCAAAGAAAAAGTCAGTCGATTCAGCACCCTATGAAACTTGACACAAAACCAAAATGGTGTACGAGGACCGATTAGAATAAATTGAGCAAACCCTAAGGGACATGCAAGCGAAATTGGCCAAAAATATGGAAGAACAATTAGCTAAGTACCTACAAGACATGGTGGAGCAGTTCAAGAAATCTCAACAAGATACACTAGGCCAAATAGCCCAAATGCTTGGATTTAAGCTTTCCGAACCCGAAGAGGACTCTGTTGTAAATCCTACAGGAAATCCTAACCCCACTAATAGGAATGAATGTCCCACATATCTGCCAAGTTTTACTCCTACTCATGCTAGGGGTCAACTGGACCCTCAAGTAATACTTTCTCGAGCGAAATCACCCCTTTATCAGGTTGGTACCTCATTCCCTATGAATCCACCCTCTGCATTGGAAGTTAAGCTCGGGGAAATCAAGCCAAGAATTTTGTCTTAGAGATGGATTAATTGATTGGAATGGAGAAACCTAGATTTAAAACCTCTAAATAGATCGAAGGCCGATGCAAGCGACTCAAAGAAAAAAATAAAATCCTTAGAGGTAATTGTCACCTTCATTGGATTTGATGCCCATGAACTCAGCCTCGTCATGGATCTGGTATTACCTCTTAAGTTCAAGGTCCCAAATTTTGAGAACTATGATAGAATGAATTTTCCCCGTGCACATCTTACCATGTTATGCCGAAGGATGATGGGATACAGAAGAGATGACAAGTTATTGATCTATTGTTTCCAAGATAGTCTCTCAAGATCTGCCACAAGATGGTATAATCAGTTGAGCCGGCATCAGATAAAGTCATGGAAGGACTTGGCCAAATCTCTCCTAGAACAGTATCGACATGTCAGTGACATGGTGCCAGACCGTTGGACCTTGCAACATATGAAACATAAGTCAAATGAAGGCTTTAGGCAGTATGCCTAACGTTGGAGAGGCGTGGCGGCTCAAGTTTAACCCTCGCTCAACAAAAAAGAAACAGTGGTCATGTTTATCCAAACATTGGATGGTCCAATTTTGGACCTTGATAGGCAGTGCAACTACCAATTTTGCTGACCTTGTGCTATCCGGTGAGCTCATCAAAAATATAGTCAAGAGTGGCAAAATTGACAGTGAAGGTAGTTCATCTCACAAGAAGACATCGTATGCAAAGAAAGACCTTGTGCTATCCGGTGAGCTCATCATAAATAATCAAGGGTGATGAAACCAAGGATCATTTCTTCCAAGTGAAATATCATTTTTGCACTAATCTGAATATGTTCGGATGAAATACTCTTTTCTATTTCTTTTCTTTTCATTTTTTTCTTTTGGATCGTTCTAGACTGCCCATTTCTGGCTTTCACCCTAGAGTTAATTTCCCTTCCTCAAAATGAATCTTCCACTACTCCTTTGGATAGAGACTTATTTGAATGGAAAATCTCACATAAATGTATTGATTTTCTTTTGAACTTTTTCAACCTTAGTGATTTCTTTGCTTCAGCTTGATTCAGTTGACTTTATGAACATAACTTTTCGGCTATTTATTCTTTCTTCTTTTTCTTTTCTTCTTTTATTTTTTTGACTTGATTCAGAACATTCTTCTTCACTCATCCTGCCTTTCTGGCTTTTGTGCTTGATATATTCACTTTCATTTATTTTTCCCTTGATTCACATGGTACTACTATCATAACATGATCAAAAACGAACATTTTCCTTGGAAATAAACTTTCATCCTCTTTGCCCCCGGTGTGGGGGTGATCCTTGGTTTGGGTTGAATCAAAAGAAAATCTTCCGGTTCAAAGGGGACAATAAATGATATTTTCTTATTTTCTTTCTTTGTGAAGGGAGATGAAGGAATGCTAAATGTCCTCCCATACTTGGATATATTCGAAGGAAAGCTGTCTTCAGGTGGATGATGTTTTGGGTTATCAATTCATTCAAAGACCTTAGCCGACAATGCTTGATAGGCAATTCACTCAAAATTTGCATTTGGGATCTTCTCGTGATACCTGAACACTCATTAATGTTTTCCCGTTGGTCTAAATAAAGTAGAAAAAAGTCACATTTTTGAAGTTGATCTCAGAATTTGTTCAAGGTCACTTTTACAATTAATATCCCAGGACCTGAGAAAAATGTTAGTGAAGATATATACATATACGTATGGGAGCACAAAAACTAACCCATAAGAAAGAATGAATGAAATATTAAAAAAAAATCAGAGAATGCAAATTGTTTGCCATTTGAGAAATATATAGGAAACAAGCATCATAAGCAAATAAACCGAAATAGCTTCCCTTACAAAGGACCCCCAATGCTCGCGGGCAAAAGCGAATGGGATGATTTAGGGTATTACTCCGCAATGGTCCTAAAATTGTAGAAAGATTCCCCGTGATTCACTGTTAACCATTAATCAAGGAAGACCTAAGTTAATTTTAGCCATTCCGCTTCTATCGTCAATTCTTTATTTTTCTTCGCCATTACAAAGACAATTCCATTCTTGCTGACCAATGTTTTCTTTTGACATCTTGCATTACATCAACATATAATATTCATTTGTATTATATTGCATAACATCATTACTCATTCATCTACATTACATCCTCATGAGTTATTAACTTGAGAATGGTAGAAACAGTGGAGATCGTTCATGAATTGAGAGAAAATCTAGTAACCTAGACGTCAACTAAATGCAATATTCAAAAGTTGCAAATTTCTCTCATATATTCGAGAATGTTGTTCCTTGAAAGACATGTCTAAATCAATACCTTTGCATTTAGGGCAGTTACCTTACATTTATATGCATTCATTTTGAAAAATCGAGACTAATTTTTAGGGTTTCCTGTGACAATGATTCTGGATCAAAGAAAAAGTCAGTCGATTCAGCACCCTATGAAACTTGACACAAAACCAAAATGGTGTACGAGGACCGATTAGATTAAACTGAGCAAACCCTAAGGGACATGTAAGAGAAATTGGCCAAAAATATGGAAGAACAATTAGCTAAGGCCCGACAAGACATGGTGGAGCAGTTCAAGAAATCTCAACAAGATACACTAGGCCAAATAGCCCAAATGCTTGGATTTCAGCATTCCGAACCCGAAGAGGAGTCTGATGTAAATCCTACAGCAAATCCTAACCCCACTGATGGGAACAAATGTCCCATATATCTGCCAAGTTTTACTCCTACTCATTCTAGGGGTCAATTGGACCCTCAAGTAATACTTTCTCGAGCGAAATCACCACTTTATCAGGATGGTGCCTCATTCCCTATGAATCCACCCTCTGCATCGGAAGTTAAGCTCGGGGAAATCAAGCCAAGAATTTTGTCTTAGAGATGGATTAATTGATTGGAATGGAGAAACCTAGATTTAAAACCTCTAAAGAGATCGAAGGCCGATGCAAGCGACTCAAAGAAAAAAATAAAAGTCATAGAGGTAATTGTCACCTTCATTGGATTTGATGCCCCTGAACTCAGCCTCGTCCTAGATCTGGTATTACCTTTTAAGTTCAAGGGCCCAGAATTTGAGAACTATGATAGAATGAATTTTCCCCATCCACATCTTACCATGTTATGCCGAAGGATGATGGGATACAGAAGAGATGACAAGTTATTGATGTATTGTTTCCAAGATAGTCTCTCAAGATCTGCCACAAGATGGTATAATCAGTTGAGCCGGCATCAGATAAAGTCATGGAAGGACTTAGCCAAATCTCTCCTAGAACAGTATCGACATGTCAATGACATGGTGCCAGACTGTTGGACCTTGCAATATATGAAACAGAAGTCAAATGAAGGCTTTAGGCAGTATGCCTAACGTTGGAGAAGCGTGGCGGCTCAAGTTTAACCCCCGCTCAACAAAAAAGAAATAGTGATCATGTTTATCCAAACATTGGATGGTCCAATCTTGGACCTTGATAGGCAGTGCAACTACCAATTTTGCCGACCTTGTGCTATCCGGTGAGCTCATCAAAAATACAGTCAAGAGTGGCAAAATCGACAGTGGAGGTAGTTCATCTCACAAGAAGACATCGTATGCAAAGAAAGACCTTGTGCTATCCGGTGAGCTCATCATAAATAATCAAGGGTGATGAAACCAAGGATCATTTCTTCCAAGTGAAATATCATTTTGCACTAATCTGAATATGTTCGGATGAAATACTCTTTTCTATTTCTTTTCTTTTTACTTTTTTCTTTTGGATCGTTCTAGACTATCCATTTCTGGGTTTTTACCCTAGAGTTCATTTCCTTTCCTTAAAATGAATCTTCCACTGCTCCTTTGGATAGAGACTTATTTGAATGGAAAATCTCACATAAATGTACTGATTTTCATTTGCACTTTTTCAACCTTAGTGCTTTCTTTGCTTCAGCTTGATTCAGTTGACTTTATGAACATAACTTTTGCGCAATTTATTCTTTCTTCTTTTTCTTTTCTTCTTTTATTTTTTTAACTTGATTCAGAACATTCTTCTTCACTTATCATGCCTTTCTGGCTTTTTTGCTTGATATATTCACTTTCATTTCTTTTGCCCCTGATTCACAAGGTACTACTATCATAGCATGATCAAAAACGAACATTTTCCTTGCAAATAAACTTTCATCCTCTTTTCCCCCGGTGTGGGGGTGATCCTTGGTTTGGGTTGAATCAAAAGAAAATCTTCAGGTTCAAAGGGGACAATAAATGATATTTTCTTATTTTCTTTCTTTGTGAAGGGAGATGAAGGAATGTCAAATGTCCTCCCATACTTGGATATCTTTGAAGAAAAGCCGTCTTCAGGTGGATGATGTTTTGGGTTATCACTTCATTCAAAGACCTTAACCGACAATTCTTGAGAGTCAATTCGCTCAAAATTTGCATTTGGGATCTTCCCGTGATACCTGAACACTCATTAATGTTTTCCCGTTGGTCTAAATAAAGTAGAAAGAATTCACATTTTTTGAAGTTGATCTCAGAATTTGATTCAAGGTCACTTTTACAATTAATATCCCAGGACCTGAGAAAAATGTTAGTGAAGATATATACATATACGTATGGGAACACAAAACTAACCCATAAGAAAAAATGAATGAAATATTAAAAAAATTAGAGAATGCAAATTGTTTGCCATTTGAGAAATATATAGGAAACAAGCTTCATAAGCAAATAAACCGAAATAGCTTCCCTTACAAAGGACCCCCAATGCTCGCGGGCAAAAGCGAATGGGATAATTTAGTGTATTACTCCGCAATGGTCCTAAAATTGCAGAAAGATTCCCCGTGATTCACTATTGACCATTAATCAAGGAAGACTTGAGTTAATTTTGGCCATTCCGCTTCTATCGTCAATTCTTTATTTTTTTTGCCATTACAAAGACAATCCCATTCTTGCTCATGCTCTGATGCCCTCATTCTTTCTGAATAGATTTTCTAACTCTTCAGTGATCGAATTCCTCAATGTCGCTCCACGGGTCTGTTGCCATATTAAGTTTGCCGAACCTTTATTGTTTAAGGCAAACAAATACTCCAAGCCTTTGGACATTTTATGTTCATGAACTTTCATCAAGTTCATCTTTAATTTTACAGAACCACTAGAACTCCGTGGGAAAACTTGCTAAGCACATGAATTGGTTGATATATCAACTGAAGATGATTGCCCCATACTTAGTCATATCATTCCCTTCAATGGTCAAACATTTGAAACCATGGCCTTACATTTTGAAATCATCTCTGAAACAATACAGGAGAAACTTTGGGCTTAAAGTAACAGAGTTGATTTCATATATTACCTCAGAGATAATTCTGGCAAGCTGTACCCCCTTGATGCATAGATATGAACGAGATATACTTCAAAACTCTAGACAATCTTAGAAGCATTCATTATGGATCTCTGACTAACCATCTTCTTGATTTCCTCCATTAAAGGCCTATGCTTCTTGGTAGCGCATCATGGTGCCCCGTGTGAAACTTGCAAATATTATTGGGATCATAACTATGGGCAGATAGGCTTAACATCTTCTTCACTAGCCTAGGGGTAAAATAAGTCTAAAACGGGCATTCAAAATATATCAGAATTTGTATTTGCCTGAGGAATCTTCCACAATAGACCTGGTGAGTTAGTTGACCTTTTTCTCTTACAACCTCATGGAGTTCGATCATTGCATTCATTCACTTTTTCTCTCTTTTCACTTGACATTTTCAGCACTTGTTTTCTGAGCAATCCAATTGCATTTCCTCCAATCAGGGGAATCATTTTTAAGTTACATATCTTAATAGCTGATCCTCAGTGTCAACTTTCAAAATCTCCCACTTTAGCAAGTTTTGAATTTGCAACTTGAAAATGTAACAATCTTCAATGTCTCAATCATAACTCACAATAATCTTAATATTGCAACAACTTGATTAATGAGCTCTGATAATTTCTTATGATACGACGAAACTTCAAGCAGTTTGAAACACTCAACATGAATGAGATCCAGTTTAGATTTTGACTTTCCACTGATATGAACATCTTGAGCGTATGATCTTGGAGCATTCTTTGGTACATAGGATATTACAGAAAAAATGCCAAAATATTACTCTGAATCTAGCAAACCCCTGACTGCAACGAGTTATTCATGAAAGTTTGTCATAACTTTTGTCTTTTTCCTCTTATCTCAATTCTTCCAATAAACAATATTCTTTGATTGAACTGGGCTTCTTACTTTCGGAACATAAGTACCCAACCCGGATGAGGCCAAAAACTTCAATGGGGCCATTATCTGAAAGTGATTTTGAATAAGGTAGAGCCACAAATCTGGACCTGACGTTGGATAAGAATAATTGTCTCCCTTTTCTAGGTGAACTCTTCAGTCTCTTTATCTTGTATCTGTATTATGCTCTTCTCGCAATCAATTCTTCTGTAATCAAACTTCAATATTCAACTAAACTTGGCATTCATTGCTTTAGAGAAAGATTCTTCTGTCCTTCGTCTCTGTTGGGATCATCATGTCTCCCAACTATCACTGAACCATTGGTCGGCAAGACTTTCTTCTAAACTCCAAAACTTGAATTCATTCAGTCTTCCTATGCCTTTTCACTAGACTTCCTTCATTTTAGCATTTTCAAAATCCATCAGTGCCTCTAAATCAAGCATTCCACTGTTCTCATCATAATCCAAACTCAGATCTTTTAGATTCTTTATAAATGCCCCCGACTATATTGATCTGAACTTACTCACCTTTTTATTTGGCTTTTTATCATCACTCTCTTTTTGACTCTTTCTTTTCTTTTTTGACTATCTTTTCTCTTTTTTTGACTTTCTTGACTCTTTTTTTACTCTCTCTTTTTTGTCTCTTTTTTTGCTCTTTTTTTGCATGAAGAGTCCTTTCAGACTGAACCCTTATGTGAGATGAGTTTCTATCTTGATCACTCTTGTTGGTGCTTCATATTAGCTCGTACTCCACCCCGTTCTCGGACTGGTCATCCTTTTTCTTCATTCGATCCAAGTGACCCTCAATAATCTTTGTGACTGCTCAACCTTAATAAATCTGTTACCCATGCTTTTCAAAACATAAATTTTAACCAATGCAATGTTATTTACAACAAAATGCAATATTTTACACACAAGTGCAGTTTTACATTTTACATAATATTTAAATGTTATAATGCATGAATGCATGAAGTATCGATTTCAAGGACTAGTCATTAGAGCAACATCTATTTAACTGAAAGGTCGAATACAAAGAAAATGCAGTATGTTCACTAACTCTAGCTCTTTTGGTTGATCACTTGTTGAGCCTCTGAATTAACATCTGTCCTAGCTTAGTCTCATTATCAGCATGTTGTTGCAGGTTCACGGCATTGTCGAACAAAATCCGCACATGCCAGACGACTCCCCACACTTGGCTCCTGAAGTTAATCACTTCACAACTCTATTCTTGGATAACTTGGGTTACTACCTCGGCTTGATTTTCAGTATTTTGTCCTTTATTGTGGTATCTCTTCGAAGGTTACAAGCTGGTCTTTCAAATATTGTTCTGCGTTTCTTGATTCTGCCACATTCTAAGCTTTTTATTTTATCAGTATTTTCCTTAATCATGGTGTCCTTCGGTAAATTCCATTATTTATGAATCCTGGATATTGCCTCTGAGTTCAAAGCTTTCTGTTCTTCCTCGAGTTCTTATTTGTTAGCAACAACCCTTGAATGCCCCTTAATTTACTCGCCTTGAATGCCCCTTTAATTTATCTGTTATCTACCTCTTTCTGGTTATCACTATTTTTCCAAATACCGCGTCTTGTTTGTCTCTGCAACTGTCATTGACTCTATCTCGAAACTTGAATTGTTGTTGAACCTTGTATGAACCTTGTCTTTTTTTATCACCAAAAAGCCTAGTATTTCTCTATTGTTGGTAATACATGTATCCTCCTGAAAGACAAATAATTATATCAGACTTCATAAACAGGTCACGGCCCTAAACAACTATTGATCTATTTGACTGTCTGACAGCAACACTATAATCCAAAAATTTTATTGGAAATGACTTTCGTATTCCCGTCTTATGGGTCTCAAATTAGACTTGGTTTTGATAAAACTTCATCATGTTCAGAAATTTTCGATACAACCTTGCATTGATAATACCCGGCTTCCACGTATATTGTCTTCGTTCTTGTATTGAGTCTTCTCGAATCAGGCCTACAGTGACATATTGTCCTCCACTTGTCTATCTGACCCTTCAACTCTTATGGCCACTGCCTACTCGACTAATTCTCGAACCGATACCTTTCATGAATGCAATGTACATAAAACATATATCAAAACACAAAAAAACTGTGTCAGTATGGTGAAATAGTACTGTAAGCAAAAATAATTGTTACAGGAAAAAAATTATATTGCGTAAAATTAACCAGAGAACAATTTATTTTGCGCACACAGAATAACTAGAGAAATGAATTTAAACCAGCAACACCCTGTCCTAGGTACATGTTTGGCTTTAATGGGGTAGGCTTCTATTACAGCATGTGGGTTTCGATCTAGACTTTGGGTACCTGAACTGTCGTTACTGGACTAGTAAGACATCGATTCGGGAGTATACGACCCCTTATAGCGGAGGCGCAAACTCACGGTGTATAAGGTTGGTATACCGGAAGGAGGACAAAATTTTGATCACGGAGCTGAATAACTCACGTAAGATCATGCCTCACTCCCACTTAAGGGTGAAAAGCCCAGGTGGAAGGGTTATGCATGAATGACAATTTTTTTAAACTAGATGGTCGAATTGTCTAATATGCAAAGCTACATGTTCATTTTTTTTAAATACATCAAACATATAAATTAAAGGCAATTTAATTTAATTATGACAATTAAATAATGGACTATATTAAAAACAATTAAAATTGAATATGATATTATTAATATGGTGACTAAATTGAACTAATACAAAGTTTAGTGCCCAATTACAAAAATGTCTAGTGACCCAATTGCACTAATCATGAACTCTGGGGTTCAATTACAAGGCACATGGGACTAAATTGAGAGAATTACAAAGCTCGAGATCAAATTTAAAGGAAATAAGGACTAAATTGAACAAAAAGGCAAAACCTAGGGCCAAAACCAAAGAGTATCCATATCTAGGCGCGCGGATCCTCTACCCGACCTGGATAAAACGTGCGGATCCTCCATTTCAATCGGCTTAAAATGACGTCGCACGGCTCAAGCTATAAAAGCCTATTTTTCAGCCCAAAATCCCTCTTTCCTCTCATTTTTCGGATTTCACTCTCTCTCCTCACTCCTCCCTCTCTCAAACTCTTCAATTGCAACACCTAAATTTCCATAAAACAACACCAAAATAGATCAAAATTCACCCTTTTCGGATGAAGTTCATCTGTGTTCTTCAAGAACCAGATGAGCTTCAAACTTTCCGGCCAATATCCGTCGTCCACACTACCGCTAGATCTTGCACCACTTTATTCCGGCCAAGTTCTGGTGTTCGTCGATCACCGTTCCAATACTCCGATCACCGCTCAGTTTTGACCACCATTGCCTCTCCAGTCGGACGTCGCAAGGTGATTTTCGGCCGCCGTTTTCGCTGCACCTAAACCTTAAAATTTCCCCAAAAAAACTCTAATTTCACCCCTAATCCTAGATCTATCCTGATCCGACTAGATCTAACCCGTCTTTCCCCTAAAAGCTGAACCTAATTTACCCGGATTCGAAAGAATCCTCCCAAGATCTCCCGATCTAGAACTAAGCTACCCATTCTCAACTCCACCATAGCTTAAAACTCTCCGGCCGCCGCAAAATGATCTGCAAAAAAATTGAACTCCCTTTTATTTATTTTTTAGTTTTGTTTTTATTATTTCGAACTAATATATTTAGTTTTTTATTGCAAAAATTAAGGAACGAGGGAAAAAATACCTTCGTTACTGTGACCATGGCAATTTCGGTGTTGTTTTCGACGACGGTGTAGCTTCCTCGGCGACCATGCGGCTTCCCAGTGACATACGGGTCCCAAAACAGTTTGGTTGCCGAGAAGGTAAACTCTCTCTCTTCATTAATATATTTTATTATTATTATTATTATTTAATGATTGTAATTATTAAGCCTGACACACACCATCTCATAGTATTTATAGGGCCTGACGAAGGTGATGTTAGCGGAGCCAACTGGCAATGAGGAAACACACAATCCGTGTGAAATGGGTTTGGACGAATTGGGAGCTGACACGTGGACTGGTTTTGGGTGGGAAAATGGGCTTTGGACCAAATTGTGTTTGTTTGGTTGTATATACCCGAAAATGGGTTGTAACCAGATGTAGTTGGGTGGGAAACAAATGTAAATTGGGCCTTTGGATTTATATTTGGGCTTTTAATTTGTAAAAGGACATTTAGAATAAAAATTGGATATTTGGATTGAATGGATGGACATTTATTTGGGCCATTTATTTATATATTTGGCCTTATTTTTAATATATTCGAATTCTCCCAAACAAAATACGGGTATGACAGTAATCGAATAACTAAGTTTTAAGGTATCGGAAGTTAAATCACCCCTCAGTTGGGTTTGGAAGAAACTATTCGAAGCGGGACTAATTGGTCAAGGAATGGTGATACTCGAGGGGTACATCAGTCTGTATTGTGAGTTCCATGCCAAAGAGGGCACACCATTCAAGACTTCCATGAGTTCAAAGATACGGTTCAAGGTCTGATGGACAATAAAGAAGTTGAATTCTTTGAGGAATGAACTCGTTCTTGCTTCTTTGTCTAGATTCTAAGCTAATCAACTTCAGTAGGTTCCTTTTCGCTTTTAACTTTTTTCAAAGTAATGCATGTAAATCAAATCCACCTGCTTAAGCCTGAAGGCGGTGGTGATCTTTTGTAAGGGCTTAAGGCCACATACTTTAATTTTTAATGAAAAGATACATTTTGTTTTTCAACTCTCTCTTCATTTTGTGTATATATTTGTCTATTGGGTCCCTATAAATCAATTGCACAAGGGATGTTGACTTTGACCCAAAGGTTGAGTTTGAGTAGCCCGTGTCTAATTGAAGTCATAAGCTAGAGAGATTATGAATGTGTGACATAGATTTCACATTAAGGACCACACATAATAACAAAATGGTGCAATTTGATGTTTGAAGCTTGATAATAGGCATTTTCAAAACGAAACGAAATGATTTAACTTTCGAAGCCTGGTAATAGGCGTTTTCAAAAAGCATTTCAATGATTGAAGCATGGTAATAGGCATTTTTCAAAAATTACTTCAAAGCCTGGTAATAGGAATTTTTTCAAAAATTAATCAAAAAGCGCTCTAATGTTCGAAACCTGGTAATAGGCATTTTCGGATAAGGGTGTGAAATTTTTTGGGCACTTCGCTGAAGCCCATTCCAATCAAAACTCTTCATTTCATGAGTGATGGTAATATTTTCAAAATCATAACAATGCCGAGTAGCTCGGGAATTTATTGTTTGCTCCATCATTTATTTCGAGCCAAAATAATTTGATGAATTGAATCCCCCAAACAAAAATGAGACAGAAATAAACCTACCTAAGGTAAGTTGGTTAAGCACCAAAACAGCTTAAAATGCAATTCACATCTTCAAACATCAATTCAGTTTTTGAGGTCTCCTAGACACATGATTTACTTAGGGTAATCCTTGGTAAGCCATTTCAGTGTTGCTCGTACACTTGATATTCGGGGAATTCAATCTAGCTTGATATATTCACAATTTGAAAAGAAAAACTCATTTTTCTTAATAAGCATCTTACATTGAAATTAGAACATGTAGTCTAAGATCTGTAGTGAAACAAAGAATTTCTCTGCATTACTTACAAAGAAGCTCAAAAGTATAGGGACCAACAGCAATTGTGCCCTCTAACTATAAGGAAAGTTAGTTTTGGCTAAAGAAGACACTCACAAGTTGACCTTCGCCTAGAAAGGTAACATTTTAAAAGAAGATGGTCAACCTGCAAGAGGTTGGGGAAACAGTGCACATATGGCAAAAGCTGCCTATCCAGTTTGCAAAACAAAACTTGGGCAAGAACAAAAATCGAGCCCTCAATATAACCAGAAAGTCATGGGGCATCCTCTTTGAAGTCAACATCATGGCCAACTATATTGCATGTCATTCATCTCATCATCGTGCATTCACAGTAAGTGCATACATTACACATCAAAGCTAGGTGCATTCATGCTAAATGCATCTACTTCACTCATACATAAAAAACAAACATGTTCAGAATGAAAAGCCTCAATCATGAAGGAAAATAAAAAAATGGCAAGCCCTCACCCATGAAGGGGAGTTAAACAAACAAAGAATTTGAAACCTCAAGATAGAGGATAATAATACCCAACATGAAATGGAAAACCCTAAAAACAAAAAAAGCCAAACCAAAACTCAAACTCTGAGTGAACAATTACTAACTATTGTTTACTTCTATATTTCAGGTCTTTCCCCATCATCAATGGTGTAGCGGATCTATCATATTTATTCTCTGATTTTGACTCACTGTTAGTGATGTAGCGGATCAAAATACTTCTCTTTAGATCTTGACTCTCTGTCAGTAGTGTAGCAGATAAAACTTTTCTTTAGATCTTGACTTATCGTCAAGGGTGTAGTGGATCATCTTTCTCTCCAGATCATGTCTCTTCATCAAAGTTGTAGCTTGTTCAAATCTATCTTCAGATTTTGACTCACCGTTAGTGGTTTAGTGGATCAAAATCTCCCTCCAGATCATGCCTCTTCGTCAAAGTCGTAGCTCGATCTTCACTGACTCTTCAGATCATGCCTCTTCGTTAGAGTTGTAGCTTGATCGCTAACCTAACTCCTTAGATCATGCCTCTTCGTCAGAGTCGTAGCTTGATTTCCACTAACTTTTCAGATCATACCTCTTCGTCAGAATTGTAGCTTGATCGCCTCTAACTCCTCCAATCATGCTTCTTTGTCAGAGTTGTAGCTTGATCGTAATCTAATCACTAGATCATGCCTCTTTGTCAGAGTTATAGCTTGATCCAATCTAATCTCCCGATCTTGTCTCGTCAACGGTGGCATAGCGGATCACCCATATTTAAACATCTCTATCCAAAACATTTTTAATTTTACAGTTTTAAATAAAACAAGTGGATATTCAGTCTAAAATAATTTCTTTTTATTCCAGCAGGTTTTATCTTTCTGGGAAAAAAGAGGATGAACCAGATGAGTCGACCAGATCCTGACTCTCCGTCGGCGGTATATCAGATCAACAAATGAGTTTTATTTCTCTAAAAGTTGGAAGATGGACCAGTTAGAGCTTGAAGGAATGGTCATGCCAGAAAAGGTGTTCCAGTTCGATCGAACGAAATGGTTATATTTTAGTCTTTGCTCCATCGCTGTTTCATAACAATGAGCAAAAAGGGGCAGCTGTAATCATCATTTTTGTCATGGCAAGTAAACAATTAAACCAAAAAAAATAAACAAACTCAAAAGTCCAAAAACAATATTAAAACCAAAAAATCCATTTTAATGGTAATGTTTATTTTACAAAACCTTTAACCCAATAAAAACTCTGCCCAATTTACAAATCCATTACCCATTTTACGCCCAAATACCCAAATTAAACCCTACCTGGTTCACCCATACTTGACCGACCCAATCCACACCTTAACCCAGATACCCTAAACCCAACTAAAACTCTAGCTAACTCTAACACCCCAATCCTTCAGTCGCCAGCTACTCCAAAAGCTTCTGGAAACTTCCCCAAATCAACCAAGAATCCCTTGGTCACTGCTCCACCACCTCATGTTGCGCCCAATACCCCTGATCGAGCAACCCAACCTCACAATGGGTACATCTCGAGAGCCTCTGGTGCCCACATCTTGGTCTTGATCGAACAACAGCCTCACGCTAATGGTACCCTACTTGGCTTTCTCCTCTAACAGCCGTACCACCTACACAAGGAAACAACAACACAAAAGGCAACATAAATCAGAGAATAAAAACAAAAAGGAACAATAACAATTGGAGAAACCAATAGAAATTTTAGGGCTATTTTTCTTTTTTCTTAATCCTTGTAAAATCATCTATAAAGCCCGAACCATAATGAATGTAAAAGGGGGAATCCCTAGAAAAAAATCTTTAAAAATACAAAATGTATTCCATTTAAAAAAAAAACTCAACAACAATTAGGGTTTTCTTTTTTTTTCTTGAGTTCAAAATTAAATTGGGCATTTTTCCCTGAGATTAAAACGGTTTTGAAACAAACGGGGTTTCAGATTTTTTTCAAAATCAAAGAATGATTTTCATATATTTGGATTTTTAGTCAAAATCAAGAAGGAAGAAGGGTTTTGGGGTTACCTAATCGTTTGAGAATGGGCTATCGTACTTCGGTTCCTACGTGTGTCAAGAGTCATTGGCAAGGCAGCGACGCCGAAGATCGGGTTCATGAAATCCGAAAAGGGGCTAGGGTTTGCTTTTTTAGAGCTCTCTCTTTCTAAACAATTCGATTTAAAATAATTTTTTTGTTTTGTTTTTGGCTTTTATAAGCCGTTGAAACGCGACGTTTTGGGCAAGGCAGATCCGTGCAGTGACCCGACCTGGAGGAAGGATTCGCGCATTTTCTTTTTAGGATAATTACCATGTTGGTCTTCCTATGTCCTTTTCGTTGTCATATCGGTCGTGGTTTAATCCCAGCTTTAGTCACTCTCTTTTATTTTTTCCTTTAATTTGGCCCCTTTTATTTTGTTTCCTTTGAATCTGGCCTCTTTGTTTTCTGTTTTTGCATTTTAGCCTTTTCTTTATATATTCGCAACATATATTATATTATATAGTTTATATACTATTTTCTATAATATATTATATTTTTCTATAATATATGTATATTATTTATCTTATCTTATATAGTTCTATTTATCATATTACTATATCATATAGTATTGTTATATCATATATATTAGATTATATTTATATTATTGTTCATTTATTTCGGGTTCAAATCAACCTTACGGTGACCCACAATGGGGGACGATCCGTATTATTATGGCCCGTTTAGTGTAGCTTTTTTAATTTTTTTATTTATCTTTTCGCAATTTATTTATCGCATTTATCTTTTCGCATTTAAATTACGTAATTTATTTCTCTCATTTTATATTTTTGCTCTTTATTTTACGCATTTTATCTTTTGTTCGATCCGGTCTTTTTTGAACATATTAATTTCCACCTTTATTTATGCTTTTCCTTCGTATATATTTTCTTTGCTTTATTTTCTCGCATTCTAATTATTAACTGTTAATGTGGTGCCCTTTTATTTGATAGTAAACATGGCCAGTACCAGACGTAGTGGTGGTGGTTTTTTTTTTATTCTCGAATAACGGAGCCTTTAAAATTTACTCACATTTTTAAATGGATCTTAAATTAAAATTTGAACTCACAAATTTCCAATTAAGGTGAATTGTATTCGACTAGGTACCAATTTTTAGGCGGTGTGGGGTGCTAATCCTTCCCCATCCGTAACTGACTCCCGAACCCGTTTTTAAAAGAATCTCTGGTTTCATTTTTTGGTGTTCAGTCTACCTTTAAAAAACGATCGGTGGAGACTCCGGTCTTTATTTTCCAAAACCAAATTTCTAAAATAAAAGTTCCCCAAAATACAAATTTTCAAAAATGTTCAAACAAGAGCAAAAAAAGAGCAATTATTTTTCTAACTAGCAATTTTGAATGAGGTCGCCACACATCTCAAATTCCGAAATGCTTCATGAGTATTATAAGTGTAATTGCCTTGCTTGTTAGTGGTTGCAAAATAGGTTGATGTTAGATAAGCATGTGTTGAGACCGCCATTATGAACTTGTATTTATGAGATGCATGAGGTGTTTGGGAATATTTTTAGACTCGTATGATCTTTAGAGACCGTGTATAAATATTCGTATAATTATCTGATTGGTTGATTTACATATTGTGTTGCTTGAGATATGAATTGGCATGTTCGATAGAGATTATACTAAATAGACTGATAATTGGCAATATTCAAATAAATGATCATGAAGCCAGTAATTAATATTAATTGATTAATGCGTTAGTAAACAAACCCTGATGACTTTCATAAAATTTATAGATCGAATAAAGTGTTGTAAAACTGTAATTCAATAAAATGGTGTGAACCCGTGTTTACGGTATCGGTACGAGCTTCGGCTATATCTGCAGTCATCAGTAAGCATTTCAATAGTTTCATCAGCTTGTAAAAACTTAGTTTGGCTCATGTCAAAGAGATTCAGAGTGACTGGGGTAGAGAGTTTAGGAGTTTTTCCCATGTTCTTGTGAATTTGGGCATCAAACATCGGCTCACTTGCCCTCACACGTCATTACAGAATGAGGTCGTAGAGAGAAATCATCATCGTATAATTGAGCTGGCCTTGAATCTACTTGCCCAAGCTAGCATTCCTCTCAGATTTTGGTCTCAAATAGTGGTCACAACAGTGTATGTCATGAATAGACTACCAACAAAGGTGCTTCATGGACAGTCCCCCTCTGAAAGGTTATTTGCAAAAAAGTTTCATTATGAGTTAATGAGGGTCCTTGGTTGTAGGTGCTTCCCACACCTTAAACCATTTTGAGTACACAAACAGGATTTTAAATCACTCTTATATATGTTTTTGGGGTATAGCCATATGCACAAAAGGTACATGTGCTTGACACCTAATGGAAAATATATATATGTCCAGGCATATTGTATTTGATGAAGTCAAGTTTCCTTTTGTAGGTAAAAGTATTGAGAGACAAGGTAAAAGTATTAAGAAGCCAATAAAAGCCTCCACATGACTCAGATCTGTGTTTCCTAAAATTGGAATCATTCATCCTCTCTATGTTATCCCTCGGTTACATCAAGAGATGATAATGCCTACTACTGTATAAGATAAAGAATATCCTACTGTTATACATGGATCTAATGTTATTGGTATTGTTAACACAAGTGAGGTTGGCCGTGAGATTGAAGGAGTTGTTCTTGATGGTGTCTATTAACATATATGGCCCTGGACCTACTTCTAAGGAAGTAACTAGAATGGATGCAAATGTTGAAGGTTTTGGTCTCTATGTACAAGGTCCAGATTAGTTTGATGTGCCAGCTTATGCAACCTCTTGTGTTTGGCTTGGTAAAGTGACTTCACAATGAGCAGTTCAATCTCTTGTACCTAAAGTTGAGGGTGTTGCAACCGAAGCTGTACAAGATGAGTTACAGTTGCCAACAGTCTATCATATTATTGCAAACTCACATCCGATGATGACTAGAAGCAAGTATGGTGTGTACAATCTAAAATTTTATTTTGTGTATTTGTCTACCACTAAAGATGAGCCTATAACAACCCAAATTTTGAGTTAGTAAATCAAGTCTCAGACCCGGGTATTAGGCCTTTATGTTGGGAGACCAATTAAGAAAATTGGATATGAGATTTATCCAAGTTGGAAGAGTGGATATTGTTGGTAGTGTTTGAATTTTAAATATGTGTGGGTGGATGGAAAAAAAGGGGAGAATGTTTTTGATAAAATGAGAGAATGTTTATGATGAAGAGAAAGAAAGAAAAAGGTGGGGTTGTGTTGGATAGAGGGAAAATGAGAGAAAATGAGGGAGAGAAACTATCAAGCCTTGTTTTGCCGTCATCCAGGGCACAATGACTCTCACTGCCATCGTTATTAGGTAGATCTTACCAAGACGCATCCATCAGTGGTCGCCCCATCATCATTGTTGTAGTCACTCGCCGGGAAAGAGCTCAAAAAGTTTTAAAAATGTTAAAAAGTGATCTTCTAGTGCACACCACCGTAAGCTGTTGCAACTACCATGATCGTCATTGTCTGGATTGTTGATCTTAAGCTCGTCGTAAATGTTTACCCATCGGAGGCCGTCGTACACGCCACACGTATCGTCGCCTATATGTAGGCATGCCCCACAAGTGTTCTAGGCTTGATATGGTTCTCCAAGCCGGTTGGGCAAAACCAGTGAGCTGGCTGACCTAATTGGACCATCTGTTTGATCGAGCCGTCTGAGCCATTAACAGTCGAGTTGAGCTACCATTGATCACCGAGCTGAGCCACCGTTTGACCGAGCTGTCTAAGCCGTTGACCATCGAGCTGAGCCACTATTAACTGTCGCTGAGCCACCGTTGACCGGATGTTGACCATTGTCTAGACGTTGACCGTTGACCATTAACCGTTAACTTTTTGACATAGGTTGGCTTTTTTATGGGGTTTTTTGACATTTTAAGCCCATTGGCACAGTCTGTTTCGCCAAATTCAAACCCGGTAAGCTATTTTTATGTGTTTTATCCCCTAAAATAGTCTGATAATGTAAAATGGCTTATGTAATCGTATTTGTTTTATTCGATTAATTTTTGGACCGGGTATTAGGGTTAAAGTGATGTTTAGAGGAGCTCAGATGAGGATTTATCACGTTGGCTTAAGGTTAGTACACCTCGAACTCCTATTGTTTCATGGGCATCATAAATGAGATTACCTTGCGTGTTGGTATCTGCAAAATTGGTAGACAATGAATAAGCATGTATTGAGACCGGTATTATGAGACTTGGTAAATATTGAGATGCCTGATGAGCTTGAGAATATTCGAGACTATTATGAGATTTAGAGACCGTGTAGGGTCATTTAAATGTTTGTATAATTATCTGATTGGTTGATTTACATGTTGTGTTGCTTGAATGATTGAAATGTGAATTGGCATGTTTGATGGATATTGTACTAAACAGACTAATAATTGGTAATATTCAAATAATTAACCATAAAGTCGAGAATTGATATTAAATGAATATGAAGCCGATAATTAATATTAGTTAATTAAATGCTTTAGTAAACATACCCTAATGAATTCTATAAGCTTTAGAGATAGAATAAAGCGTGATAATATCATAGTTTGAAGGAAATGATATGAACTCGTGAATAGGGTATCAGTACAAGATTTAGCTATACCAATACGTGTTTTGGGGTTCGTATCGGTACAGGTCGACCCATATTGTTACTTATAGAAAGTAAGGATTTCTAGTAAGCTATATTAGTATCGGTACGCCTGTGAGTACTGGTACCTAGGGGTATCGTATCTATATTTGTGTTCTAGTATTGATGCCCACTGAACGAAATAATCTATAATACTATTAAAAGAAAGAAATTAACGTGGGATGTTAATGAGCTAATACAGATTAATGAGATAATAAATGAGGATATTAATGTATACTTTCATAATGTATTAACAAGTTGATAAACCTAAATAATGGCTTGATAATTGATAGAAATCATAAAGATTGGTAATCAAGTTAATACTGTGTGTTGTGTGGTAATCGTGTCTATACGGTGTGTTGTTTGGACACTTGATTGGTTGAGCTACCTTATTTGATGGGATCCGGATACCCAATGAGAGAATGTTGCAACATTATGGTAGAGATGTCGAATGTACGTTTCTGAAGCCGTGTGGCACTAGGTCTCATTCGAAGATGCTCGATGAGAGATTCCTAGCATGGGTGTACGTTCTCGATGCTGTGTGGCACCGGGTCTCTCCCAAAGAGTGTGCGTTCTCGAAGTTGTGTGGCACTAAGCCTCACTTAGAGTGTAGGTTCCCGAAGCTGTGTGACACCAGGCTTCACTTCAGGTTTTTGGTTATGAGTTTGTGTGCTTTAGCTCAGATAATTTGGTACAATCTCGAGTATGGTTGGGTCTTGTAGGCTATGTATGATGTTTTGCTATGTTGAGAGCATGTGTTTAAGCGACTAGTGGTAGCGCCACGTGCTTATTTATCTCTCCTTTTTGCTCGTACCAGCTTGCATGCTTATGTTTATGATTAGCATGAAGTATAGTAGAGTAGATGTGTACTACTATATCAGTACGAGATTCTAGCATATGGTGATCTCTAGCGTACGATACTTATATTTAGTGGGTTATGTATTCATAGTACCTTATATGGTGGAGTTTGTAATCCTTAATTTGAAATTGTATTAATCAAATTAAATGTTCAAATGTTTTAGATTAAATTGGAGCTTCTTTGTACCGTTTTGATTATTTAACTATATTTTTAATTGTGATCTTTAAATGTCTTTGAGAAATTTTATGGTTTTGGGATTGTGCTTGAGGACCAAATGTGACATTCGGGTCAAAGATGTTACAGAGCCAATTTCAGTGCATCAGGCCTTGGTGATGCCAAGGTGGAGAAACTATTCTTGCAGAATACATTTCTTGACAAAATAATGGAACATGGTAGCTGGTACCTTTACCTATAGGAAGGAAGGCAGTTGGCGGCTATAAATGGTTATTTAAAGTAAAGCATAATGCAGACGGGTTAGTCTCGAAGTACAAGGCAATGTTGGTGACAAAAGGGTTCTCCCAAGTGCTAGGCTAGGATTTTCATGACGCCTTTAGCCCGGTGGTGAAGTCTACCACTGTCAGCGTGGTTCTTGCCTTGGCTGTTTCAAAAGGTTGGTGTTTGAGGCAGATTTATGTGAATAATAATTTTCTGAATTGTGACTTAAGTGAGAATATTTTTATGCAGCAGCCCGCTAGCTTTGATCAAAATGCTTCTGATGGCAGCAAGCTTGTGTGCAAATTGAAAAAGGCCCTCTCTGTCCTGAGACAAGCCCCACGGAACTGGCATACAAAGCTTCGAGATTGCTTGTTGGAGATTGGCTTTCATGGTACAGCTGTTGATGCATCATTATTCATTCGAAAGAATGGTGGTATGTCTTTATATGCCCTTGTCTATGCGAATGATATTGCTATTACAGGAGCTCAAATGATGAGATAGATATGGTAGTGCTTCTGCTTAGTGATAGGTTTTCTTCGAAAGACCTAGGAGAATTACATTACTTTTTGGGACTTGAGGTTCAAAGAAGTAAAGGTAGACTTCTATTGAGTCAGAAGAAGTATATTTTGGACTTGTTAGAAAAGATTAAGATGTTGCAGGCCAAGCTTGCTTCTACACCCATGGTTGATTTTCTAAAACTGTCACAACTTGAAGGCTGTCAAATTGAAGATGCCCAAGGTTATAGAAGTGTGGTGGGTGCTTTGCTGTATTTGATTCATACTCGACCAGATATTGCATTTAGCGTCCATAAAGTTGCACAATATATGCATGTTCCTTGTGAAGCTCATTGGGATGATGTGAGAAGGATACTCAGATATTTGAGTGGTACACTGGACTATGGACTTTTGTTCATAGCTTCACAGACTCGATTCAGTGTGGTAGCTTTTGCGGATGCTGAATGTGGGAGCAACATGGATGATAGGAGGTCGATCTCAGGGTTTTATGTCTATTTGGGGAATAGTCTTATCTCCTGGGGTTCGAAGAAATAGAAGTCAGTCTCTTGGTCAACCATAGAGGCTGAGTACATGAGCATGGCAGATGTGGTGGTTGAGGTTACTTGGATGAGTTCATTGTTAACTGATATAGGTGTTGCATAGGAAGAAAAACCAGTTGTCTGGAATGACAATGCCAGTGCAATTGCAATGAGTGCTAACCTTGTGTTCCATGCTCGATCAAAGCATGTAGAGTTAGATATTCATTTTGTTCGTGAGAAAGTAGCTGACAAGAGTATAAGTGTTAACTATGTGCCTTCCTCATATCAAGTTGCAGATGGTCTAACTAAACCTCTGTCCAAAATATTTTTCTGTCAGTTTAGGAAGAAATTGAATGTATTTCAATTGAGCAAGTCGAAGAAGGAAAAGAAAGTAGGGTGAATGTTGTAACTAACAATGTAACAAACTTATGTTAGCTAGATGAGTAGTATGTTAAGTGGTTAGTTGGTTAAGGAAGGTGGTTAACTGGTCAGCTTATGCACTATAAGTACATTGTATATTGCTTCAGTGTAATTAAGCTTGATTAATAAAATCTTCAGATATTATTTCATATACTTTGTTAGAATTCCAATAGAACTTGAACTTTTATGGATATTCAGAGTCCAAAGTGTAGGAATTAATGCAAAATATCTACTGCATGTGTGATGAAGTTTAGGGTAAAAATGAAGTCTTTTTTACATGATTCTATAAACTTTCATCATTACATATGCAGTAAATCTTGTTGATCACAAAATAAAATAAAAAAGCCATCGACTTTGAACATATAGATTCATGGATCGTACTTCCAGAACAAATTGTCATAATGAAGTTGGCCCGAGGATAATTAAACTCAACTTACTTTGAGCGAGAATGCAACTCGTTTTCTAGCACAACCCATGGAGGAGCCACACGTTCACTCGGAGGGGAAATCATGTATATTTCCATCAATGCTGAAATAATTATAGCTAATGAGTAATGTTGACAAACCATCCAAGTTTAATCATTTTATTTTTGCTATCCACAAGCTTTTGTAATGAATCCATTTTGCTGTTATGGCGTTTGAAAAGCAAAATTTTCATGAAACATCGGTCTATATATTGCCTGTGCTTTTAATTTCATTAGACACGGGATCCAAATCCCTTTTGTCACATCATAATTGTGCACATATCGTGCATTCAAATAAAAGCAATGATCAAAATCCTTTAACAAAACGTTGCAAATAATCTTGTCACTTGTGCCGACACTTCTCAAAAATAGGGTTAAGCATGCAAGAATTAGACTTGTTTTGACAAAAGATGGCATGCAATCAAAGGCCAAGTTTTTAGTGAAATGAGGAACCAAAAACCAGTTTTGTCTGTGTGTAACGAAAAGCAAAAGAGATGCAACAAGTGAAGTCGTCAATTCATAGGCGTTGCAATCGATGTGTGTTGGACCACCAATACTTGAACCCCAGAAGCAGTGGCCAAATCGCATTGTAAAACCACACCATCTGCTTCCTCAAATCAATGGCCCATATATTAGAGTTCCACTTGTTTTGAGAAATGTGTCCATTTGGAAAGGACTTACAGGCGACCGACTAATGAACATCCGACAAATAATAAAAAGATATAAATACATTGATGGAGCATATAAAGAAATACATAAAATGGACAGGCGAATTCTATTAGTTCAACATGTGCCTGTGAAACCCTAAATGAATATACAGTTCAAAACTTAGACACTACGACTAATCCAGATCTTTCACTGTAGTCCGCTACTTCCCATGATGATTCTAATATCAGAAACCCTGGTTACTACTAGGGTATAATAGCTTCGATTGTCAATCATAGTCTCCTCAAAAGAATATATATATATATATATATATATGAAAGAGGGGGAAGGCAATCATGGTCGATGCCTCTTGAAATAAAAGCTTCACACCTCAGAATAAAGCATGGAAAAAAAGTAGAGCATTGAATTACATATGAGTGTAGTTCAAGAGTTCGGTAAAAACAATTGATTCTTTCTTTTTCCAATTTTGTTCGGTAGACACAGTAGTCTAATAGATTTCAAACTTAAACATGTTTTTTTTTTATAAAAAAAAAAAAACTAGTATCCACTCATTGGTTGAGTTACCCGTTGAATTTTACAGAGGCCAAATATAGATGTGACTCTATGAATCTAATTTTCTTCATTCACAACATCAGGATACAAACCTCTAATATATTTAAGGGATCTAACGATTCATCTCACTAGACCAACTGGTTATTAGCTGTTTAACCGTGTTCTTAGAAGCTTCAAAAGAAAAAATATCTTGGAAGGGTAGGGTGTAGTTCTTGCCTTGTTGGATTGAAATAGACAAAAAGGAAAGAGAGAGAGAGGAAAAGGAGTTCGGAGGGTGGTCGATTCCCAAAAGGGATAGGAGTAGGACCACAACGGATCTTCGTTTGGTGGTTACGCTAACTCTTATAACCACAATTATTTTATTATTACAAGCTACTAATTACTTCTATTATATTAATATAAGTTCCACATGTTTGATTCCGGATTACTCCTGAATTATTATATAAAGTTTAACCAAATGTAGATTAGAATGCGAAAGACTTGATCATTTTGGTTTGTCGTGTCTTAAATTTCTACTAATTAGCCAGGAACCCTAACTCTTTTTTCGTGATAACAACATAGTATCAATACTCAAGCAGGACCGCTTGCTTCACCATTCTGGTGGCATGTCTAGCCTGTTACATCCCTGAATATTGCTGCCCTTGCTTTTATAGTTTTAGTATCCAAATTTTAGTTTTAGTTTTAGTTTTCGACTGAGTTATATATATATATATATATATATATACTTTATGTACGGAAATAAACTAAATTTCCAACATTAAATGTGAGCGATTATCTATCTATTTATACAATTAACTAACTGTAACATTTTTTCATTAAAATTTAATAGGCTTATTGAATATATTTATTTTGTCGGGTAGTAATGGATATCTTACTATCGGAATTAGGGATGGAAATGGAACGAGAGTAGTAGATGTCCTCCACCACCGCCACTTCACAATTGGCACAATCTACCTCAACATCCACATTGCTTCACTACAAATATGTAATATTAAAAACTGCTACCACTGAACTCAATGAGTGTTCTAGTAAAAAAGATGATGATGTTCATCCTAAGAGACTCGGGTTCAAGTACTTATGAGTGCAAGACTTAAAATTATCAAATAATTATCGAATTGTAGAACAAAAAACTAAATCTACAGCTAACATATAATAAAAAGACTAATGACATAATTTAATTTAACATATTTTATAGTTATTATCTGGATTAGGATTGAAATTTTCAATATGAAAAATACAAGACTAAATCTACAATTTACACATAGTACAAATACCAATCATAGAATTTAACTTGTTTTAAATTAAGTAAATATATAAGCATGACTATTTTTACAAAATCATCCAAACATAAAATGCAAAGCATTAAATAATTTAAAGTTTTTATAATAAAAATTCTTTTAATAGTGATATACATGTATAAAAGTAAAATGGTGATTTGTTCATATATAAAATCATCATTTTATTTTTAATAGTTATATACTCTTTCAATAGTTATATATAAATACAGTCGTTTTGAAAATTATTTGTCTACATAAAATCATATTTTTGATTAAATAGAGAGGTGTTATATTTTATATCCGAATTTAAACTTATATAAGATAAGATAATATGAGCATCTTTAACAACTAAATCAATTAGTGAATCTTAAATCATCATCTAATCAAAATATCTTTCGAATTAACTGTCTAAAACCAAAAATATCTTTCGAATTAACTGTCTAAAACCAATTTGATACCGAGATGATTATTTAACATGAGAACAATAAGCTGAAACTGAAATGAGAAGTGGGAGTAGGGGGTCCTTCGGTAATTGAGTTTTGTCTTTTCCTTTGTTTATCTTCTACGTAAAGAACATTGTCAATCAACCAAACCCTCCCCGCCGCGTGGATTCCAATGTTCACTATCAACTTTTGTTTTTATAGAGTAATTGTACCATACGTCCTTAAAATATGACATTTATTTTAAATTGATCTGTAAAATTTTAAATATTTCAATTTTATTTTTAAATTATGGCTCTCATTCTAAATTATTCCCAAACTTTTGAATATTCTAATCTCAACCCTAATTTATGTTTATGATACATTATATTATTACATAATATGCTTAAGTGTTTTTATATGACAATTAACATTTTATCACATTTTTATTAACATAAGATATAATTAGAATATACCGGTGATTTTGGGAAGACATTAAAATGTTCAAAAGTTTAAGGAACTAATTTATAATGAAAGTTATAGTTTAATGATAAAATTAGAATATTTAAAAGTTTGAAAGTCAATATAGAATAAGGGTAATAGTTTGAATATAAAATTAGAATGATTTATTTAAAATAAATGTCATAGTTTAGAGACCTGCGGTGGAGTTTTTTTATCATATTTTATTCTTTCTCCATAATACGTGATTTTGAGGACCGTCCAAGGTGAAATGACTGTAACATCCCTAGAAGAAGTCACGCCATTCTTTTGGGGTTTTACCCCTTTCATCAACCTCAGCTCACAGTTTATTTTCTTGTCTCCAGTTTAGAATTTGAAATTCAAAAGGAACTTTTTTTGGTAAATTAGAAGAAGGCAGGAAGGCGTGAGATCCGACAACGGCGGAGGGAAAGAATGGCAGCGTGGACGGTCCTTTGGCGGCAACATGTGGCCGATGTTGTCGTGATGTATGCCAACGTGGCATGTGTGTAAAAAAGTTTTAAAAATGAAAAAAAAATAAATTGTGTTATATTTTGATACACAATCTATGTAAAAAAATTACACACCCTTCATATTTAAGGTATAAAAACTTAAACTTAAATCCCTAGCCCTAACACCCAAAACCTTAAACCCCTAAACTCTAAATTCTAATCATAAACTTTAAATTTTACACCCTACAATCTAAACCACAAATCCTAAATCATAACCTAAATATCTAAACCCTAAAATTAAAAGGCATGCATAAACTTTAATTGAATTATCACAAGAATATTACAACGAATTAAAGTTAAGGTTTTAGGGACTGGAAAGTTTAGGATTTTTTTTTGAACAATCCTTACTAAGGGAAGGGGAAGGAGAAAAGAAAATTTTGCTTTTACTGGGTCTAGAACCCATAATCTAGGGGAGGGGAAATGTCAACTAAAAACTTTTAACCACTTGCTCTAGAGGTTGTTGATAAAAAGTTCAAGGTTTTAATTATATATTATTTCCTTTACTTTTAATTAAGAAAGCCAGAAAATATGAGACCTTGAGTAGGTATATTTAGATGGTTGGCTAAGCTGCTCATCTTTGTTCCCTCATATTCTTTTAGTCATGAGTCATAGACTCATTAAAAGCACCGTTTCCCTTCCCCTAGAGTCTCCATTCCCCTCCCATCTAGGTATGATTAGAATTATAATTAGGATTTGTCAAAAAAAATACGAGACCCACAAATCAGTTTTACCCTAGTCGTTGTCTCTTTTCTTTTTCTCTCTAGGATCAGTATTTTTTTTCTTTTTCATCTTTACGTGGACGACGACATCATCAGTTTTGGTGCTGATTATCGATTGTCAATAATCTTTTATTTTTCTTGTTTTGTTTTTTATTTTCTAATTTTTAAATTTAATAACTCTGTCTTCGTGACGAGCTTTTCTCTACCTTTTGGTACGTATCATCTGTCTTTTGAAATAGTTTATCTTCTCTTAACCGGTTGCTTGGCCACTTCTTTTTTCTTTTGTTTTTTTATTATGGTTGGATTTTACGTTGCCACGACTGATCTAGATGACATTCTTTTGGGCTATCCTGTTGATCACCTTATTTTGGACCCTCGAACTGGATTTGGATAATAGCTAACAATTATCGCTTTTATTCGCGATTGAGTTATGGTAATGATTGTGTTGTCAACGTACCTTATTATTGTAATATGCATTTTTTAATGTTTTTTTGTTGTTGGTTTTTAAATTTCATCGTCGAATTTTAGTGATGTTTGTATCTTTTTTGTTTTAAGCCTTTGAGTTAGGGGTTTTACCTTTTCTTTGTATGATTTTGTTTGTGATCTAGATACGTTGGTTTTCGTGTTTTTAGAAATATGCCTAGATCAAGTTTGTTTACCTGGGTTGTAAACTCTCACTGTATTTTTTTAATATTTTTCTCTTTAATAAAATTGATGTACTCGTATTCAAAGATATATGAAATCCATTAATTGACTTAGTAATCATGAAGCTCATCCACTCCACCCCTTATATGAGCTCGAATCTCAACATTTGTATAAAAATTATTATTATAACACTATTTAATCAAAAAAAAGTTACGTAATATCAAATATAACGTATATCACTCCATTTTCTTTAAAAAAAATCATGTAATTTTTGTACATATATATTTTTCTCTATTTTTGCACTCAATCCAATGAATATTTTCTTTACTTATTTACATGATTAATTTATAATTTTATACGTAAATTATGTAAATCATCACTGAGCTTTACTCTTGAACCTATTTTGGTCACTGAAGTTTCAAAACGTTTAATTTACTCACTGAAGTTTAGACATTGAACTTTTTTGTCACTAAAGTTTAGGCATTGAACATTTTTTGTCGCTCTTAAACCCCAAAAAACCATAGATAGTGGTCATTTGGTCCCAAATTTTCACCAATCACTTCGTCTTGGCCCTTTGAGTCTGAATCAACCTCCATTTTTCTGGAAATTGCTTTGAAGTTCACAAAATGACCAAAAACCTTCTAGTTTCTCTCTCGTCGATCTCCTTCCTCCATCATCGGATGATGTCCATTTCTCAATGTGTCGCTTCTCTCGTGCCGGTGAAGTTTTGCATCGTTCGGATCTTGGAAAAGCTCCTTCGTTTGCGGGTAAATGAACAACATCAAAAGTTAACGGAGGAGTGACAAAAAAACATTCAATGTCTAAACTTCAGTGAGTAAATTAAACGTTTTGAAACTTCGGTGACCAAAATAAGTTTAAGAGTAAAGTTTAGTGATGATTTAATTTATCCTAATTTATTTGCAACTATTTATTTTTTAATAGTCTTAAAGTAATTACAAGGTAATACATGTTCATATTGCAACTATTTATTTCTAAACAAAGCATGTTGTTATCTTTAACTTTTGTTTTTTTTAATGAAATAATTTTTGTTTATAATTTAGGGTCGTATATGATCTGATCTCTCAATAAATGATATTAATGTCACTTAATCAGCGGAACAGTAAGATTATAAAATTAAAAAAATGGGTTAATATAGCTAGTGTATACGTGTATGTTATACACTGAATAAGAAAGTAGGGGTAGTGAACAGAAAACATTTCACAATGGTTCTCGATATCAAAGAAAGGAGAAGAAAACATGAGAAACTTAAAAGTCAAAAAGTAGCAAATGCTTTATGATTGAAATTTCTATTTCTATTTCTATAAAAAGAAAATGATTTTCTTATTTTTGTATTCAAATACAATAAAAAAACATACAAATAACTTCCTATGAGAATTTCAACAAATATATACATGTATATCAAACATAATCATAGACAATAAGCATTGAAATTTATTTATATGAAAAAATTACTTGGTCTAATTGTACACTACTATTTATACATTTAAAATTTAATATCATTATTTTTTATTTCAAGAATTTAATTCCTTATTTTTTATTTAATTATTGAAATTTAGTTGATGATGTTCTTATAAGAGTTTTGTTAACTTTTTTTTAAATTGAGTTATGTGGATTTGGACATATGAGCATTTTTTAAAGAAAAAAATAAAACTATGTAGCCAATTTATACATAAAAAAGAGTAGAGAGATAGAATCTCGAGATAAAAAAAATAGATGAACTAAATTTTAAATGTAAGAAAAGTATAAGGATTAGGAGTATAATGAGACCATTATAGTTTAAGGGTGAAAATTACAATATCAATAGGCCTGTAAACAAACTGAACGAACAAGGACGAGTGTGTGTTCATGTTCGTTCGTTTAACTTTAACCAAACAAATGAATGAACACAAATATAAACGAACACAAAATTTTTTGTTCGTGTTCATTCGTTAAGGAATGTAGCTTGTTCATGTTCGCTCGTTAAAATGATAAACGAACACAAATGAACATAAACGAACACAAGCGAACATAAATAACATATATAATATGTTAAATATTTAACATTTTGGGTTAGTTGGATTAATTCAGTTAATTAACCGATTTTAAACTGAATTAATCGATAATTGAAATTTGAAAAAACACTTAATCATTAGCCGAAACCTAAAATTATCTTAGATTAACCAATTTTGTCTTGGTTCGGTCGGTTAGCTCGGTTTAACCGAATAATGACCACCCCTAGCTGATAAGAAAGAAGTTTTTAACGAATCAAAAAATAGGACTGATCAACTTGAATAACTCGAAATTTTTTAACTCGACTCGATTTAATGCTCACCTCTAGACAAATGTGAATAAATTTAAACCAACATAAACGAACGAACATAAATGAACATAAACGAAGGGATTACGGAACGTTCACGAACATAAATGAACGAACGAGTCATTTGTTCGTGTTCGTTCATTTAATTAAACGAACAAAAAATCTTGTTTATGTTCGTTCGTTTAATAAATAAACGGACATAAACGAACTTCCCGCCGAACGGTTCGCTCAACATTCGGTTCGTTTACGGCCCTAAATATCAAATTTCAAACACAAATACATAAAATGTTAAATTTTAAGAATAATTATATAAACTAGATTAAATCTCAAAATCATTAATTTTTTTTGTTAGTATTATAAGAAGATACCAATAAATTATAAATACATATTTGATACAATGGCAGTTTATCATGAAACACAATAGGCGTCTTGCTACCTACATGGTTATTTTGTTTACTTATAGTTTTATTTAAATTATTATGATTTATTGATGATGTATGAACGCAAGTAAAAATAAGAGTAGAAATTATTTGTTATTTTTTTAATCTTATTTATGTTTTAACACTAAAAATTAAGTTTAGCTATTGGGTTTATGATATATTTTTAGGGCTTAAAGTTTAGAATGTAAGATTTAGAATTTAGAATTAGAGCTTAAAATTTAATTTTTAGTGTTGGAGCATAAAGAGAGATAACAAAAAGGTACATAGGATGTTTATTTTAAAAATGAGAGTAAGGGTAACAGTAATTTGTGTAGGAAGATAGGCAAAGGCAAAACATTGTGAGGACTATTAAAATTTGACCTCTAAAATTAAAAAATATTTTGGCCTACTCATGATTTTTAAAATTTTATACTAAACTTCAAAAAAATTAAATATTTTAATTAAATTTTCTCTCAAAATTTTTAAAAAATCTTATTAAATCTCTCAAATTTATTAAAATTTTAGTTAAACCATTGAAGTTTTTAAAGAAAAGTTAAGTCGTACATGGGACAGGCATCAACCATGCGCAATCGAGCGGTCCTCCCACCCCTCCCCTTTTATATTCTCTTCTATCTCTCTATCTTTCTCCTTTGTCTATCTACTCTTTAATCTCTCTCCCTCTTCACATCTTCTTCTTCTTTATCATCATCTCTTTCCTTGTTCATCTTCATTTCTTCATTCTAAACTCTCAAAACCGAATAATTTAACCCCACAACAATAGTTAATCCAGGTAAGCTTTTGAATTTTCATGGAAAATCAACTTTAGTTTCAACATTCTCGTTTATTCCGACCTATACTGTTCTAGCACTGTCGAGTTGTCGACTCATGTCACCTTCTTCTTCTTCTTGCATAAGTTTTACATCATCAAAACCTAACCACAATCTGAACTAAGTTTAGAGGTCATTCTTTTGTTCGGTTTTGAAACCAAAACTGCACGAAGAATTGTGAGCCAGAGCCTGTAAGAAAAGCAGGTGAGAAATGCTATGGAAATTCTCGACAAACAGACAAAGTTGACAGTGTCCATTTTCGTTTGCAATGAGACAAAGACTTTGTTCTTTTCTTTTGTTCTTCTCTTTGTCAGGCTTTGATCCGATCAAACAATACCTTTTTCTTGTTTGTTTTTTTTTTCCTATCAAATAACGCGTGCTTAATTGTTATAGCTACGTCACCCACCTTTGTCTTTTGCCCATTCTTCAACTTACCATATGTTTAGTAATGGAAACCCCCGTTCTAGAAGCTATCATTTCCACCATTCACCCAACACCAGACAACATCATTAGCCCAAACCTCTACCTGTCCGTTTTACTCAACAGACCTACAAACTGGCCTTCCAATTTGTGTTAATACAATATTATTACTCCTATGTTTTCATAAACATTTTTAATGTTATATTTTAGTTATTTCCAAGTATTCCATTGGTGTCAAAATTTTTAGATCTAGCTCACAGCACGAATCGAAAGAGAGAGGGACTATGTTCCAAGTCCTCTCTTGGTTTTTATCAAAGACAAAGTCAAATGATTTGGTCTTTTCCTTTTAAGAAAAAACATAATGTTTTATAAATAAGAAACATGGGGGGGTGATATTTGCTCACTACCAAATGTGATAGCTTACATAATTATGAAAACCCTTGGTCACCTTTTTAATCGGAGGGTTCTTCATTTTCTTCAACCTTTAGTTTTTTTCTCTTCTCTAAGTTTACTTATATATTGGTTATTATTTAGAGATGATGAAGTTAATAAAGAGTAGTGAATTTGATGCAGCAGCAACGGTTACGATGGAGTCGAGTACTGTCCCGCCAGGATTCCGGTTTCACCCCACCGACGAGGAGCTTGTTGGCTATTATCTGAGGAAGAAGGTCGCTTCTCAAAAGATCGATCTCGATGTTATCGGAGACATTGATCTCTACAGGATCGAACCCTGGGATCTTCAAGGTTCTTTTCCTTCTTTTAAGCTTATGAAGGATGGAAAATTTGTTAATCAAATAGTGAAGATTCATATTTGATTAACAAATTTTTCATCCTTCCTCGTTTCAATCTTTCATATCAAGCAAAGCCTTAATCGGATTTTTAAGATCGATCCATAGCTAGGGTTTATGTTTCACATTTGCACGGGAATCTAATAACCCTATACATGGATGCATGATATCCCTAAACTTTATATATGTGTGTGATCTGAATATTGGTGATGGAGCAGATAGATGCTGGATCGGATACGAGGAGCAGAAGGAGTGGTATTTCTTCAGCCACAAGGATAAGAAGTATCCGACGGGGACAAGGACCAACCGAGCAACCATGGCCGGTTTTTGGAAAGCGACGGGGCGGGACAAGGCTGTGTACGATAATAAATCGAAGCTCATCGGCATGAGGAAGACACTCGTTTTCTATAAAGGAAGAGCTCCTAATGGACTGAAAACTGACTGGATCATGCATGAATACAGGCTTGAATCCGACGAGAATGGACCTCCTCAGGCAAGCACGTTTACAATTATATATTTAATTCACTTTTTTTCTTTAATTATCAGTTTACCACTTTCTGTGTCGTCCCTCTCTTTTGTCAACACAAGTTAAATAATTAAAGTGCAAAAGGTATTATTATTATTATTATCGTCATGTTCGTCCAACATTCTGATTGGGTTTTGAACAGCCTCTTTCTTGACCTAATATTTCAAACTTTCTTTTTCAAGTATTTGTATGCAATGAAAGGCTTAGGCTTCCATTACTATACATAAAGCCATGAAATAAAACCTAATAATCTAAGAAACCAAACTTTTTTATAAGGAAAAAGAGAGGATATTAATCGAAATCGAACTCGAAATCATCAAAAACATCCCCACAGAAATCAAACTTTTAGTAAAGATATAGATAGTTTTTTTTTTTCTCAGCAAAAATGCTTTATTAATCAATTTGGAGTATAATTCCTTAATTTAATTTGGAATAGTTTGGTATTTTTAATTTTATAATTAGTCCAATTAATTAATGACATCGTTGGTTGTTGTCATTAAAATGATAACACATTTTTAGATTATCTTAAGCATTAAATTTATTATTAGTATAAATACAATTTATTAGAATTTCACATGATCATTTCTTATCTTTTTATTTTTATCTTTTATGTTGATTTTATGATTTATGTTCAAGATTTATGATTATATTAATCTCTCCTGTAGCGACAAATAAGAATATAGTATTTTTTAAGTTTTGCAGGAGGAAGGATGGGTGGTTTGTCGAGCTTTTAAGAAAAGAACCACCGGCGGTCAAGCCAAGAGCATTGGATGTGGGTGGAACTCGAGCTATTTCTACGACGAACCAAGTGGTCTCAGCTCGGTGGTTGATCCAATGGAATACATGTCCCGGCGGCAACCCCAGAGTTTTTTACCTTTGTGCAAGCAAGAGACGACGGAGGCAGATAATTTAAGCAACTTTGTTTACTCTGATCAGTTTATAGAGCTTCCTCAGCTAGAGAGCCCATCGCTGCCATTAATGAATAAGCCAAGCTCGACAACATCTCTTGTATCAGAGAACAATAACATTAACTTTGAAGAAGAAGAAGAAGAAAAAGATCAGAAAAAAATGAGCACCACCACCAAGAAAGTGACCGATTGGAGAGCCCTTGATAAGTTTGTCGCTTCACAACTGAGTCATGAAGATAAATATCATAATCAACAAGGAGCTTCGATCTCAAGCTTTGGTACCAATAATTGTAGTAACTCAGACATGGGGTCGCTGCTGTTGCAGAGTAGTAGAGAAGAAGGGAACAAGTTGAGGGAGTTATTGAGTTCAACTTCAGATTGTGATATTGGAATATGCATATTTGATACATGAAAGGAGACGATGAAGAAAGCTTTTATCGCTTAGTATTAATTATAAATATTTTATGCATAATGAGACATATTTCTGTGGAAAAAAAAAACTAAATATGATTGTCAAATGAGTGAAGAAATTATCTCTAGTTATCTTCTTTCTCTATCTTGGAATGAATCTTTTTTTTTTCTCATCTTCAACTTGATTTTCTCAGTAACCAAACATAATATAAGACCAATGGGATGATGGAATTAATCTCCATTACATAAAACACCCTAAATCCAAAAACTAAGAAAAACATAGAATTAGCGGCTGGGTGTAGGCATAGTGGGGCCATGGTTTGTCTAGCATGCGCTGGGCAACGTGGCTCCTGTTGGGGCATGCCTTAGAAGTTGTCTTTATGGGTATATGTTTTCCTTTGACTAAAGCCTTTCCACCCCAGTCCTCTTAGTGCCACACATGAATAAAACCAAAACCCAGAAACAAGAACAACTAATACATTAGTTTTCTTAAAGCAAACACTTTCTTCATTATAATTAAGAGATAGTTAATTAACTTTTCAGTATAATCAGCCATTAGTGTAAGGTTGACCAAAAACAAAGGCACCCTTTTTCTGGAGAAGAATGATGCTTAATCATAGCACACTAATAAAGCAAAACCAGACCCCATGTCTGATGAACTTTTTTCATGCAAAAGATAGGGTAGAAATACAAACTTTGAAATGTCAACTTGAGGGGGGAAATCTTTGCATTTTCCGGTTGAAATGACAGAACAGCTTCTCTACAATGATGTATGTATTGATAATGTTTGAAACTTTCAAGGCATGGCCTGGTAAAATAATCTTCACACATTCTTCGGAGTTGAAACTATGGTGATCTCATTGACTTTTCATCATGTGAATAGAGAGAAATCCTTTGGCTGGTCGTTCAAATCATGAAAGCAAATCAAGATCAATCGAGTTTGTGTTACTCACAATATTTTCAGGTAAGGAAACATATGAAGTTTTAATGAATAAAAAAATCTTCTGTCTTTTTTTTGTCATTTTTTTTTGAGAAATTATTGGATGAATCCAGCTCATCACGTCATTTATGGTTCATCCAATAACAATCACCTATTTCAGTGTAACTTCCAAATAGGAAAGATGTGAAGATTCACCTTTAAAAAAATGGGATGGAAAATTTTTTCATTTGATGACGTGGTAAGCCAGGTCTATCTAATATTTTTTCTATTTTCGTGCCCAACCCTAAAAAAACAAATCATAAGCCCTAACTCTAAATTCTAAATTCTAAATTCTAAACCCTAAACTTTAATACCTAAAATTACACTCTACACTTAATACTCTAAACCCTAACCATAAGTCATAATCTTAAGCCCTAAACTTAATTTTTTAATGTGGGGCATATATAAGAATACGGAAAATTGCCTACGATTTATTAAAGTGGAATTGGTCAACAGGATTGCTGGGTTGATGTTTTACTTGTACATGTCTTTTAGGTTTTACTAATCTATATCATCATCACACTTGTATTAACGATATGGCAATCAATTAAGAAAGCGAACATTAACAAATATTGCAAATAATAACGATTATTATGATGGGTGAAAAACCACACTGTCTGGCGTAAAATTTTAGGTTCGGGTAAAAATAGAGATTTTGGTTTTAAGGTATAATTTGATATTAATATATTTTTTAATTAGATATGTGAATTTAATTTTAAGATTTTATTCGGTATAGACACATTTTTGTCTAATTAGATATTTGGACTTGGCTTTTAAGTTTAAATTGATGCCTAAACTTGTTTTAATGGTTTAATAAATAATTTATTGTAAGTATTAATTTAGACTAAAAAATGAAGTCTATATATCAATTTTAAATCATAATATTACATTAATAAATAATTTTAAATTATAAAAATACACTTTTAGAAAAATAGTTCACACTCACAACAACAAAATAATGACACACCAACAATAAAATACACATAGATTGACAGTACTAACAATCGCCTCTCAGGTGAGGTAATGTTATAAAGTGACTTTAGCGAACCTGGTACTCAAGTAGTGGCTTTTCCCAAGTGACGGGTTTGTGGTTTACAAAACGTTATTTTTATTATTGTTTTTCTTGATAAAACGTATAAGAGAAGTTTTGGTTCATTAGTATAAATAGACTTTGTTGTTGTTTTCTAGGTTTTATTTTGCTTATCTCACTGGTCGTGTTTGAGTTTGCGAGAAGAGAGGAAGAAAGAAAACTTTTGAAAAGGAAAACATATTTGTTATGGCTAGTTCGTCCATTATGGTGAGTGATGAATATTCTTGTACTATTGAGCCGGATGAGATGTTGAAATCGTTGGTGTGTTATGGCCTTCGTGCTATTAACAATTTTCATTATCGGTTCAGTATGCCAAAGGGGTCATATCGTCTGAGTGCATGTTCCAATAAGGGGAAATTGTGGTGTTTGATTCCTCTTTCTGCTTTTGAAACTGGGTTTCATTTACCGCTGCATCTTTTTTTGTAGATTGATTAAACTGGTTTGATGTAGCGCCGGGTCAGTTGGGTAGAACTAGTTGGTGGAATTTGGTAACGTATTTTTTGAATTGTAAAATCCACGGGGATGAACCATCCATCGATGTGTTTTGTTACTTTTATAATGTGATGGTCGGCCATGACAAAAATGCGAAGGGTTTTGTAACCATTGGTCATCGTAAAGGGAAGATATTGGTAATTAGTAATTATATTGTGAATCTTCGCCTGGATAGGTCGAAGTATATCAAAGTGGAGTATAATTTTGGAATTTTTTCGTTCCTCGTTGTATGGCATCGATCGTTGAATGACAACGTTGCATTGCCTAATGTGGAGGAAATGTCGCATGTTGAATTGAAATTTTTGAGAAGGATAGAAAGTGATCCACCCTCGTGTTTTAAAGAAATATGTACTCTTAAAAATGTTTGGGTGCATTGTCTAGAGGGAAAAAGCCCCAACGGTTGGGATGAAAGGGATTTCAATGTTTTTCCCAAGAGTTCTTTGGCAGATGTGCCTATTCGTGCGGAAGCTTAGCCCTTCGGTAGGGAGGGCGATAAACAAATGGCAAGGATTCTTTTGGGTAATGTAGATGAATCAGAGAATTTCTTTTTTGATAACATTGGCGTTTGTGCTCGTCCTTGGAAATATCATGGAGAAGATGTCTCTCCAGGTGGGGTTAGTGAAGAAGTTGCTCTTGTTGCCCCGAGAGGTTGTGCTAGTGTCAGCCTGTCTGGTTCTAGTCGTGGTAGGAAAAGAAAAAAATGGGTAGTCTCAAGTTCCCTCGTTGTGTCTGATTCATGATATGAAGGTAGCGTTCTGCGTTTGGAACACAAGACAAAGAGGCGAATGAATACATGTATTGGTTTGTTATAGCCTTTTGAAAATAACAAACTTTCTCTGTTTATATATATGCTTTTGTTTTGGTTTTTTATGATGTGCTTTATAGTATGCCTTTGTTGACATACGCTTCTCTTTTATTTGTAGGGGTAGTGATTTCTCCTCTACAGGCTGTTGGTAATGAATTAAAGGATTTGCTTGTGGTATCGGATATATCACTTTCCACGTCTATTGATGAACCATTATGTTCACAAAGCTTTATAGAAGTGGCTTCTTCAGAGGTGTTTAATAGCAGAGAAACAAGTTCACGTTGTGTGTTAGCTTTGAGCACTGCGGCGATGTCTTTGATAAATTTAATTCCTGTTGTCCCTTGTCTAGAGAGTTCTCCTGGTATCCAAAATGCCTCCGCAAGAGTCTCAGTAGATGTTGTAGAAGTGGCACAGGAGAATATACCAAAGTAAATGAAGACCTATAGCTCTAGAAGGCGTCTTGTGGATGGCGAAGATAAGGTGTTGAGCAAAAGGCCAACTTTTGATGCCGGAGTTATTGAGAATTCTCCTAGTTTCAACCCTGATGCTTTTATTGTTTCCACTGAACTATGCAACTTTTCTTATTTGGTTACTGGTGATATCATTGGGAACACTATTTTTGCTGGCTTGACTACTGGTTTACCTACTTTCTGTGTGTCTTCAGGTACTTTAATTGGTGTGTTGTTGTGCTTGTTTTGATAATTTTGCTACTTAATTCGTAATAAGTTTTGTTTATTGGTATCTTTGCCGGAGTAACTGTTATGAATGAGTGTGTGCATTTGAAGAACGCGATTAAGTTTGCGGTGAGAAGTGAGAAACTAGAAAGATTTATAGTTTCCCGTTTTTTCACTATAAATAAGACTCATTTAGGTCTATATTTCCATAACCTAATTTACGAGCGGCTTACTCTTTCTTTTGCAGCTTTATTTTTACAGCTTTACTTGTGCTGATTTAAGAAAATGAAAAGAAAACATGTTTGTGGTGATGAGTGATATGCAGAAACTATGTTTTATAGATCTCGGGGAAGTACTACTTTGCATCTAGGTTATTTGTATTGACAAACAATATTATTTGAAAGGCTATGACTAGCCATTTATAGTGAGGAATGCAAACAGATAATGTATTTGGATAATCTTGAGAGCAAGGTTCTCCAAATACTATTGTTTGTTGGTGTTCGTTACTACATTGAGAGGCGGCAGTTGCTGGGTATAACATCGAAGCCATCGATGTGTGCTTGAATACCCTTAAGCGGAGTGTCAACGTTGTTGATGTGTACTTAGTTTTTGTTGATTCCTAAATATTAATCATCAAGGTGGCTGTTCGTTTGTCAGTTATGGTGCTAGGTACCGTGACAACAAATAACTGTCCCAAGATGATTCTCAAGGCAGAGCAGAAGTGGCTAAATCAGAAATATGATAGATGTTTGTCATCTCCATGTACTCTGTCTGTTACTTTAAGGAGCCCACTTTTATCTCAACAGTGGGAATTGTTGTTGTTTATGGGCTTCTCCAGATCGAGTTCGCTAAAAAATTATCGAGCATTTCCCTATTCCCCTTATATGGATTTATAATTGTAATATTTTGTTTATTCTGTTCGTATAAGAAAATTTGTTTTCATCAGTATTTGAAGTGGTATGATCACTTAGTTTGTATTGATTCATTCACATGTGTCTTAATTTTCAATGGATAAATTTTTGCCTTCTCTGTGTGATAATTCATAATTACCATGTTCTTATTCGTATATTTATATTTACAAACATGATTATTTTCTTGAAGTAAATTATATAAATGCTTCTTCCCTTCAATTGTACATCGCTTAACTAGAAATATCTCACATACTTACTTGATTTGGAAATGCTTTATTTTCACAGTCATTTCTTTCCTTAAAATGGTGGTACAAAGTTTGCTACCAGTACGCTACTTTAGCCATAAAAGAGTTTTCATTTTGCTTACTATGCTATCTCTTTCTTGTATATTTCTTGAAAGTTTTGATCACTCGGACGACCCTTTGTTTACCTTTGCTACCTTGCTTTAGAAGTGACGATCATTGAGTTGATTCTTTTATACACATTTTTTAAAAGTGACGGACGCTCAGACGACCCTTTATTTACTTTTCCTCATTTTCTTTGGAAGCGGCAATCATTGAGCTGATTCTCTTATGCACACTTCTTAAAAGTGGTGGGCGCTCAGATAACCTTTTGTTTACTTTTTCTCGTTTGCTTTGAAAGCGACGATCGTTGAGTTGATTCATTTATGCATACTTATAAAAGCGGCGGATACTCTTGGAATGGGCAATCATTGAGCTGATTCCCTTATGCACACTTCTTAAAAGTTGGGGACGCTCAGACAACCCTCTGTTTACTTTTGCTCGCTTACTTTGAAAGCGGCGATCGTTGAGTTGATTTCTTTATGCACACTTTTTAAAAGTGGCGGATGCTCAGACGACCCTTTGTTTAGTTTTGCCCGCTTACTTTGGAAGGGGCAATCGTTGAGCTGATTCCTTTATGCATACTTCTTAAAAGTGGTAGACGCTCAGACGACCCTTTGTTTACTTTTGTTTGCTTGCTTTAAAATCAGCGATCATTGAGTTGATTCCTTTATACACACTTCTTAAAAGTGGTAGACGCTCAGATGACCCTTTGTTTATTTTTGCTCGCTTACTTTAGAAGCGGCGGTCGTTGAGCTAATTTCTTTATGCACATTTCTTAAAAGTGGCAGGCGCTAAGACGACCCTTTGTTTATTTTTTCTCGCTTACTTTGGAAGCGACAATCGTTGAGATGATTCCTTTATGCACACTTCTTAAAAGTGGCGGACGCTCAGATGGCCCTTTGTTTATTTTTGCTTACTTTGGAAGCGGCGATCGTTGAGCTAATTCTTTTATACACACTTCTTAAAAGTGGTGGACGCTCAGATAACCCTTTGTTCTTATACGAAATAATTTATCAAGTACAGAATATATTCAACATTCTACGAATATTGTCTGTATTGGATAACTAGTAGTATTTTAAACATAAAATTTCTTGAGGTGTCTGGCATTCTATGTTCTTAGAATTTCTTTTCCGTCCAATTCTACGAGTTTGTACGCACCAAATTTGATCACCTTATGGACTTGATATAGCATTTCCCATGTGAGAGCCATTTTCCTTCTCGATTGGCAGTTTGCGAGCCCTTGTATTTCTTAACACTAAATCCCCTGGTCAGAGTTGCTTGTTGTTTACGTGTGAATTGTAGTATCTTGCAACAATTTGATTCATCGCTTCCACCATTGTCTCTTATTCATCTCTAATTTCTTCAAGCATGTCCAGATGTATTCGTAAGACTGCACTATTTGTGTCACCATCATACTGTATGGTTCTATACGTTGAGACACCTATCTCTGTTGGTATAACTACTTTTGTGCCATATATGAGGTTGAATGGGGTTTTTCTTGTACTAGTGTGAGAGGTTCGTAGTGCCCATAATATTTCTAGTAGTTCTTCTACCCATACTCTATTCGCATCACCAACCTTTTTTTAAGTGCAAACATTATCTTTTTATTGACTACCTCAAGTTGACCATTCGTTTGCGGAGACTTAACTAAACTCTAGGCCAACACAATGTGGAACTCTTTATAGAATTCTTTAAACCTCTTTTAGAATTGGGTCTCATTATCTGTGACTAGTGTATGAGGAATGCTTAATCTATAAATGATGGACTTTCACAGAAAATTCTTCATTTGTTTTTTTTGTGATTGTTGCTAGTGGCTCCGCCTCTATCTACTTAGTGAAATAATCCACTGCAACCACAAGATAGTTTTGCTAGCCTACTGCTAATAGGAATGGGCCCAAGATGTCAATACCCCAAACTGCGAATGGCCAAGGGCTTGTAATCGATTTGAGAAGTGATGTTGGTTGTCTTGAGACTGAGGCAAACTCTTGACATGGTATGCACTTGCTTACCAATTCCTTGCCATCTATTCGTATGGTGGGCCAGTAAAAGCCTTACTTGATTACTTTTTGTGCCAAAAAATGCGAACCTGGATGATGTCTACCGAGCCTTTCATAGATTTCTTGTTGTACATTCTTAGCTTTCTCAGGTCCCAAACATCGCAACAGTGGTTGTGTAAATTCTCTCTTATATAAAACATCATTGACAACAATGTATTGGGCAGCTCGTCGTATTATTTTAAGTCGATTTATCCTATCTTCAAGCAAATACCCCTATTTTGATGTACATCGCAATTGGAGTCATCCAAGTATCACATGTATCGAGCTGACACACCTGGCTTTCTTCTACAAAAAAGGGATACTCTCGATATTCTATTAAGAATCTGCCTCTCTTTTGGATCTCGAGCGTTGTTACCAACCTTGCTAAAGTATCGACTCTAGCGTTATCTCTCCGGGGTATTTGTGTTACACTGTATTGATTAAACTGCTACTAATCCTATATTATGTAAAATTAGTCCCACAAAATTCCATCATAAATGAAATAAAATAAATAATATGATATGCATAAACATATGTATTTATTGTAACCTTTCACCCTCTGATGGTATTTGGGGAATGTTTCATCGTGGACTTCATATTCCCTTATAATTGTTTGGCCACCAATTGGGAGTCGATACAATTTTTTAGTGTACTCACTTTAAGTTTGACTGCAAGTTCTAGTCCTGCTATCAAAGCTTCATACTCTGCTGCATTATTGGATAGAGCAAACGCGAAGCTGAGCACATACTGACATTCTTCTTTTGCGTTGGGCGCAGTTAACTGTACACCTGCTCCTGCTCCATTGACAGCTACTGAACCATCAACGTGCAAAGCCCAAGGCTGGGTGTTCTTAATTTGCTCCTTCTTGGTCTAAGAGGGTTGTTGGTGTATTTCATGAGTTTCTATATCAACATCAATATTTTCTGCTAGTAGAGTTTTTGTTTAACCTGTAAATGTACATTCTGCAACAAAGTCGGCCAATACCTGAGCTTTGATCACCTTTCGTGGCTGATACTCAACACCAAATTTGCTGAGCTCTATACCTCGCTTCAGCATCCACCCCTGAGCACACTTTTCCTAAAACGTTTTTGAAAGGTTTGTCTGTTAAAACAATTACTTGATGTGCTTGAAAGTAGTAGTGAAGCCTTTTTGGCTGTTGTTGTTAAAGCAAAAACCAACTTTTCTACCCTCGTGTACCTCTTCTTCGCTGGCTGTAGGACTTTGTTGATGTAATAGATTGGTCTCTGAATGTTCTCATTCTATCGAACCAATACTGCCGCTAAAGTTTTATAAGTAGCCGCTAAATGCATGAGTAAAATATCTCCCTCTTTAGGCACTGCCAATATGGGGGCATTGGCCAAATATCTCTTCAATTGGTCGAATACTTTCTGACAATCTTTTGTCCATTAAAAATGACATTTCAAAGATTTGAAGAAAGAAAGGCACTTATCTGCTAACCTGGACACGAATCTATTCAAATCAACCACTTTGCCATTGAGCTTCTGAATATCTCTAATGTTCTTTATGGGTGCCATATCTAAGATTGCCTTTATCTTTTCTAGATTTACCTCGATGCCCCTATTTGAGATTAAAAAACCTAGAAACTTTTATGCCCCTACCGCGAAAGCACATTTCTTGTGGTTCATGCGTATCTTGTAGAGGCGTAGAATATCAAAGACCTCTTGTAAGTCAACCAAATATTGCTCAAAAGAGGTACTCTTGGTCAGCCTATCATCCATATAAACTTCTATATTTCTCCCTATCTGATGGTAGAAAAGCTTGTTAACCAACCTCTGGTACGTCGCCCATATGTTCTTTAATCTGAGCAGCATCTCCTTATAGCAATACAGGTCATTCTATGTAATAAAGGCCATTTTTCTTTATCTTTCTTTGCCATTACGATCTAGTTGTAACCGGAAAAAGCACCCATAAAGCTCATGAACTTATGCCTCGCAGAGGCATATACCAATCTATTAATAGATGGTAATGGAAAACTATCTTTGGGATACGCTTTGTTAAGATCGGTGAAGTCTATGCACATTCGCCATTTACCATTGGATTTCTTCACCATGACTACATTTGCTAGCCACTGTGGGTACCTGACTTCTTCGATGAAATCTGTCATAATCAATTTTTCTATTTTTTGTCTGATGGCTTGCACCTTCTACTCCGAAAACTTGTTTTTGTCTAACAGGTTTCACTATTGGATTAACACACAAAGAATGCTCGATAACACTTAGGTCTATCCTGGAAATATCCGCAGCCGACCATGCAAAAACATCAACATTGTCTCGCAACTACCTTATCAACATTCTTCTACTTTGTTTGTCCAATCATGCCATAATTCTAGTAAGCTTTTCGCTCTCATCTGGGTAAATTTCCACCGTCTTCATTACCTCTGTCGGCTCTAGTTTTACAAACCTTTTGTTTTCTCTAAGATTTAAGCTCTCGAGAGTCATCATGGCCTTATTAAAGATGTTGACTTGGGGTCCTCTTTGCTGCGTCGAGACTTTTCCACTAGCATGCTCATGAATTCTTTGTTTCTGGGCTAACTAGAGTGAAAAGTTATGCAATTGCCTTGCTATCTTTTAATTAGCATGTATAAAACCTTCCCTCGAGGTTGTTGGTAACTTGACCTGTAGGCAGAAAGCGGTTGCCATCATTTTGGTCTTCCTCATTAGAGGTCTTCCGAAGATAGCGTTGAACATAAATGGATTATCGATGACCATGAAATTAGCCATTTGTTGACCTTATTATCGCCATCTTCCATAGTTACGGGGAGTTAGATGGAGCCTTTTACATCAATAGGTTAATAGCTAAACCCATATACCAGGCTCGCTAGTTTTAATTTTGAACTTGGAATTCCCATTTGCTTGAACGTACTCTAGCTAATCACTTCCACAACGCTACCCATTTCTATCAAAATCTTTTTCACAGTAAAGCCTACTATTATAGCTGTAACAACAATAAGATAATTATTTTCTTCGTCTAGAATATTGTCCTCCTCTTTCTCTAAAAACAAGATTTTCCACGAGTCTCTATATTTCGACTTTTTCATCATCCCTGCCAAAACTGGCATTATTTCTTGTATATGCACCTTGCGCTTGGAGCTTGATTGGTTCTACCCCTCATTTGTTCTAATTATCATATATATAGTACCTCTGTTATCCTGATTGTTTCTCCTGATATCATGTGATCTCGGTTGCTGACCTTCCCCATCATCTTTGACATGTTTATAACGGGGAACTATAAACCTTTCTAGTTTCTCACTTCTCACCGCAAACTTAATCGCGTTCTTCAAATGCACACACTTATCCATATAGTGACCTTGGGCTTTGTGAAACTTACACCTTCGTTCAAAATGCTCTCTATGTTTGCTCTATCTCATCGATAATGGCGATCTCAAGATTTCAGTATGCTCGATCTGGTGTAATATATGCGAAGGAGATTCTGTTAATTTATGATAAGTTCTGTATTCATATAACATTTCTTGAGTTGACTTCTACTGCTCGTCATCTCGCGCGTACCGCTGCGATTAACCACTATTTTGAGTATATTGTGGCCCACAATGATGTTGCTGGTTTCCTCTGCCAACTCCCTGATAAAGAAAGGGCCTACCGCGTCTGGGACCGCGATTATCTTACCTCTCACTCACATACCGCGAACCGTGTACCATAGTCATCATGTTGTTCGCCTCCTTATTTTTAGTATATGGATGAACCTTCTCATACAACTCTGATAATATCATCGTCAGCCGATCTAGTAAATTATACTTAAGATGCTGATGCAAAGTACCGTTGATGAAAACAGAAATAACAAACTTATTAGAAGCTTTCTTGGTTTGCATGGTTGCAACGTAAAATCGCTAGACAAACTCTCGTAGAGATTCATCTGGCATCTGGATGACGAACATGAGATACACTGACGACCTTTATAATACCTTGTTCGCTAAAAAGTGACTCATAAACAGATCAGTCAGCTGATCAAAATTAGAAATTGAATTTGTTGGGAGCTGGAAATACCAAGGTTGATCAGAATCTTTGAGAGTCATTGAGAATGTCTGACATTTAACTTGATCGAAGGCACCAAATAAATCCATATGGTTCAAAAAGTGCGACATGTTATCTTAAGGGTCGTCATTTCTATTGTACATTAGCTTCATGACTTTGAAAGATGTAGATACATGATGTTGTAGAATATCTAAAGATAATGGCTTGTTTTTGTACCTTCTGAGATTCTGAGAAAGATCATATTGTCAAAGATTCTCGATGCTCTGAAAAATTTTCTCTAATTGCTCCATTTTTGCCCTTAGTGCTTGTTGTTCATCGTCCTCTACAAGACTGTAGTCCATATCCTCTGAATCTTCATAATCCTCCTTCAACACATGAGGCTTGCTGTTTTGGAAGCAACAAAGACTCCTCCATGCTTTTTATCTTTTCCTGTATTTCCAAAAAATGTTGGTTGCTGCCCTGTAATGGTGATGCCCCTCTCGTCTTCTGTGCACCATGTCCCGCTACAAACCATGGGGGGCTAGTCCCAAAACTGGTGTCGAAAATCCTGCTAAAACTATTGTATGGCCACCGGCTGATCCGTCATATTATCATCATCTATCGCTTTTTCGCCTTGGTTATCTCTACCCATCTTAAGAACTTTTAGTCTTACTGAAGAATCTGAAGGTCACGTGCTTGGTTCACGCTCACTGCACCAATTGTTGACTGATAAAATGAATAAGGGTTGATGACGGTGGTCTAATAGTGGTTTTGATGGTAGTTCTGGGTCTGAGGTTGGGTATGATTCGACATCATAGGTTTGCATAGTCATCGATAGTGATCGCATGTGCTGACACGTGGTCAATAAACGTTGTTCGCTTGGATATCTTCGCAGTTCGCAGATTACCCTTACTTGTTTGCTGTGAGTGGGTTCGCAGGGGTATATCGCCGTTCGTGGGCCGTGATCCCTTGACACGTAGCGGTGGGTGATCGCAGATACAAACACAAGTAAATATATTTTTTAAATTCAAATTCAATTTTTTATGTGTTTCTGCATTTTATATGTATTTCTTAAATTTTTTATTTAATAATTATATATATTTTGAAGTTCTAGAATCATGAATAAATAGATAGAATTTATAAATGTGGATGATTAAATTTATTGTGTTTACAATTGTAACTAAACTGAAAAAAAATGTACAAACATTATCATATTCATACCAATTAAAAAAGGCCACATTATTAATTCCATTAACTTAGCAGAGTTTGACCAAAATAGAATTTATAATTTGGTGACTAAAATAACAAGAACCTAATAATTGGCGACTTCCGATGTAATTTATCCAAAGAAGAATTTAGCGGAAAACGATTTATTTCGTGTCGTCTTGCCCATTAACCCGACTTATATACAAGTACGAACAAATATTACACGTGCCGATATTACTTTTTAAGTAGTTTTTACTCTCTTTTCTTCTTCTTTGTCATCTTCTACAGCTTCCAGCAATGGGCGCCTCTGAATCTGATCTCTCAGCTTCTTCACCTGTAAGTTTCAGATTTCTATATACATTTTGCAAGCCCACTAGCCGGATTATGTTTAATCATTTCTTAATGTAGAATTAACGTTGATTATTGACAATGAAGAGTCCAACCGATCGAATTACCATTATTTCTCAGCGATCGGAAACAGTCGATCCCGTTTTAGAGAAGCTAGAATCCGTTGCACTTGTAAGCTTTATTCTTGAAAATTGTTTCTAATATTTTGCACCCATAAAAATAAGAAATTTGAAGATTTTCCTTTTTCTTTTTTTGGAATTATAGACATCTCCAGTACTGACGACACCGCCGACGGAGGGTAGCTACCGGATATTTTAGTGCTAAAACCGTCATCATCCTCAGATCAAGGTGAGCCCGACTCTTTTTAAACATTTGTTTTTAAAGAAAATCCTCCTAACAAGCTCTGGAGATAACTGAGAAAATTATGACAATTGAATGTTTCATTAGTGAAAAAAGGATTTCCTCTCTTCGTTGTTTTGGGAAATTTTGCGAGTTTTATTCTATACAAGAAGCCTTTAGCTAACATTAGGCACCTGCTATTTAGTATTTCACTCATATAGAAATGTATGTTGCAATTGGGGTTGAATTTCGTATGATGAGTTTCAGCTTGTAATAAGTATATCCTGCAATCATCAAAATTTGTTATTTCATAAATTTTTACTTGGCTGAGTCGAGCTTTTCAAAATAGATGCTCCTAAGCATGGATGGACACAGGATTTTATATCAAGAGGAGCGAACTGTTAGAAAGTTGTATTAAAAATTTAGAGGGTGCGTTCAAAATTTTAGGGGTATGATCTTAGATCATCGATAGAAAATACAAAAAAAATATATGAGAGCTTGAAATTTTTAGGGGGTGCGACTGGCCCTTCAGCACCCCCTCGGTCCATTCCTCTTCATAAAGAAGACATGAGCATAGAGAAATTACTAGACCGGGTTATCAATCAGAGTAATGCATCAGATTATATGGAATTTGAACAAGATAGATGTCTGTTTCTCTGTCTCTTTTTTTTTGTTATGTTTGAGAAGCCATGTTCTGTTTAAATTCTAGCAAATGCCAGTTTATGTTCCATTTCATTAGCATGTAAATTTTCTCAACTTTGCATGCATTAAAGGATTTTATTCACTTGTCTGTTTATGTGCATCTGTTCAGATAGAGAAGATGAATAAAATGATGGTGCACAGAATAAATATTAAATACTGAATTATGCACCTATAAAATATTGTAGTTGTCATTCTTGTGGAGCATAATGGAGGAGCTAGGTTGAGATTTGAAGAACTCTAGATTTATAGGAAATGCCCTTTTATACAGTAAAAGGTACTGAAGTGAACAAAATGGATGCAAATTAATATATATATATATATATATATATATATATATAGAGAGAGAGAGAGAGAGAGAGAGAGAGAGAGGAGGAGGAGGAGGAGGAGATTTTCATCTGGTATATTAACTACTAAAAAGATATCAAGCTAGAACTGGTTAATATTGATCTTGAAGTGCCTATATATTCTACTAGAAAGAAATCAAGCTATAACAATTATGTTATACATAGTCCTCTGGGCAAATTCATTGCGGGATTAGATACAAGACAAAATAGAAGTTGCAGATGCTTTGGCAATTAAACTTCTCCAAAGCCTCGACTACTTGGTAGTCGGTTTCCACAATGAAGACGACTTCACAACATCTATCAGGAGGTAATCCAATCCTAAATGATAGTTTTTAGTACACATAGAATGTGGCTAAACATTTTGTAGAATCTGATTAAAATCATATCTTGTATAATTCATGTAGCTCATAAATTGCAAGTGGAGCTTGGGGAGATTAAAGGAAGGTTAAATTATGACAGGTCGTGCAAGAGAATAGCTACAGAGGGGTCTGAACCTTATCGATCGTCTATCAAGCCATTTGCAGTTTACGTTTCAAGCTGGACTGCAAATCGAAGCTTATCTTCAGAGAGGTAAACCTATGAATCAAACTAACATTAAGATCAATGTTATTTTGTGCTTGATATGAATAGTTAACTAACATTTGCTTCAACAGAGTTTTGATTTTGAATACAGTTCACTGAGTAATATTTTGGATTGTAAGTTAAGGCAATTGTAAAATTTGTAATTTTTTTTCTCATATCAAGACAAACTTAACTGCAGAATAATATAAATGAATCAAGCAACACAAGACTTAAAAATTAAATATCAAATGAGTACCTTCTTAAAATCATCTATAAATTATCTAAATTAAGGCTGTTGTTGAGCATCCATATAACCTGCATCAACCAGCACTTTCTCCCTCTTAGCCAACTCAATATCTTCATCAACCATCATCTTCACCAATTGTTCGAACCCAACCCTGGGTTTCCACCCAAGAACCTTTCTTGCTTTACTTGAATCACCTTTCAAATTATCCACCTCGGCAGGCCTAAAATACCTCTTATCAATCACCACATGGTCTTTCCAGTTCAACCCGACATACCCAAACGCCACTTCTAAAAACTCTTCCACCGTATGCGACTCCTCGGTCGCCACCACGTAATCATCTGGCTTCTCTTGTTGCAGCATCATCCACATAGCTTCCACGTAATCCCCAGCGAAACCCCAATCCCTCGCAGCTTGCAGATTCCCCAAAAACAACTTGCTTTGCAACCCAATCTTGATCCTGCCAACAGCCCGAGTAATTTTCCGGGTCACGAAATTCTCCCCTCGCCTCGGTGACTCGTGGTTAAACAGAATACCATTACAAGCGTAAATCCCATATGCTTCCCTATAATTGACAGTGTACCAATGCGCAGCGCATTTGGAAGCCGCGTATGGAGATCTGGGGTGAAACGAGGAATCTTCAGATTGTGGTGGAGGAGTGGATCCGAACATTTCCGAAGAACCGGCTTGGTAGTACCTGATATGACTCCTACCTGTGTCGGCGATATGGGATCGAACGGCTTCCAACAAACGAAGGGCTCCCGTAGCCACCACATCAGCGGTGTAATCAGGGATTTCGAACGAGACAGCTACGTGGGATTGGGCGGCTAGATTGTAAACCTCGTCGGGTCGGATCGTGTCGATCCAACGACGAAGCGAGGAAGCGTCGGAGAGGTCGGCGTAATGGAGTTTCATCCGAGCCTTGTGGGCGTTATGGGGATCGATGTAGATGTGGTTAATACGCTGCGTATTGAAGTTGGAAGAGCGGCGAATCAAGCCATGGACTTCGTAGCCTTTGTTGAGGAGGAACTCGGTCAGGTATGAACCGTCTTGACCGGTGATGCCAGTAATCAACGCGATCTTGCAGTCGGGAGGTGCATCGCCGTTAGTGGAGGAGGATCCAGATTTGGATCCGACCCTGAAACTGTCATTTTGGCTTGCCATTTTGGAATTCAAAAAAGCCTATGCTGGATTTTGAGGGAAACAAAAAAAGGGCGAAGAAAGACACTGTTTCAGTTTCAGAGATTTCAACGAGTTTTATTAGGGGAGAAAGAAGAGAAAATGGTACAATGGTCAATTACTGACCTCTGAACTTACGATTTTGTCCTTGCCACTGCCAGTTAAAAGGTCCATGATGCTGTACTTGTTATTAATTTTTTTGGGTAAACTACATCAGTATACAACGAACTATGGCTTCTTTTCTATTTTGGTCACCGAACTAATTTTTTGGCAAAAGCATCACTAACTTTATGTTTCCTTCCTATTTTGGTCACCGAACTATTTTTTTGGCAAAAACATCACTAACGTTATGTTTACTTTCTATTTTGGTCACCGGCTGTTAAAATTTTTATTTTTTTAATTTTCCATGTCATATCTTCTTTCTTCTCGTAAGCAATATATGTTATTTTATAATATTTTTATTCACATTAATAGGATGGTGACACGTGTCACTGCCTATTAGTGGAATAAAAGGAATGCAAAATCAAGCCCCTTATGCAGCCAAAGAGATTCGACTAATAGGCAGTTACACGTGTCACCATCCTATTAGGCAGTTACATGTGTCACCATCTCTCTGGCTGCATAAGGGGCTTGATTTTCATTCCTTTTATTAATCTAATAGGCAGTTACACGTGTCACCATCATGTTAGTTTAAATAAAAATATTATAAAATGACATATATTGCTTACGAGGAGAAAGAAGAAATGACATAGAAAATTAAAAAAAAAATAGTCGGTGTCCAAAATAGGAAGGAAACATAACATTAGTGATGTTTTTGCCAAAAAAAATAGTTTGGTGACCAAAATATGATAGAAACCATAGTTCGGTGACTACTGATGTAGTTTACCCTAATTTTTTTAAAGGGGTGTAAATTTATTGGGGAATATCTTATGGGGATCGGAATCAAGAGAGATGAGGAACAATCGAAATTTTTATCGACGAAAATAGAGATAGGGAAAGTTGTCTTACTGAAGCTTAAATGGGGATGAAAACGAAATTTTTTATATTTGAACCGTGGGAATAACATAACAGTAACAATATAAATAATTGTATGGATTCCTTACAAATATCTGCAAGAATCCTGATATTTTAGAAAAAATTAAAAAAATATATACTTGACTCTCATTTACATGTATATCTATCATATTATTAATATTTTAGTCTATCAAGATCTTTGTGACTTTTTGTTTAAATCTTATTAAGTCATCTCTAGTAATTTACTCTTTTAGTTTCTGCTTAATTCTTGTATTATTGATGCATATTAATATATGATATTTACTTTTCATATTATTTGATGCATATAGTATTTACTTTTCATATTATAGGTTGATGATAAGAAGAATCAAAACAAGAATACAAGAGCATCATCAAGTACCACATGCTAGATTGATTTGGCTAAGAAAAAAATAGTTACATGTTAAGTTGTTATTATAGTTTTTAAATGGTGTTTATGGTTTGTAAAACTAAATTTATCATTTATGTTTGTAATTTTGGAGATTTAATGTTGGGTTTTTGTTCTAATATATTAAGATTTAGATATTTTAAAGTGTATTGAATAAATGACTTATAAATTAAAATTGAGCATATATTTCGGTCAGTAAAATAATAATTTTATTTTTAATTTTTAAGATGGGGATTCCTGAAACTCATAGGGATTTGATGGGTATAGAGACGAGAATGAAAAAAATCCTCAAAACATGTAATAGGATTCCCTGAAATCATCCCCATACGTATTGCGAACCGAGTGAGGAATGCAAAACCGTCCTCTTCCCATCCGATTCTCATCCCTAAAAATTGGTGGGTTGAATCAGTTAATGGACTTAGTAGACCAAATCCAACAATAATCGAATCGATCAATTGATTAATTCAATTTACTAAGCTATTTTCTATATGTTATAAATATAAATGTAATTAAATATTTTTTTGATTATCTAGCTATAATTATATTTCCAAGGCTAATGTCAGGATTTAAACTCATACAATATAAGATAATATGAGTATTTTTAACCACTATGTCAATTAATGAATCTCAATGTAATTAAATATATTAATATTTATTATATACCATATATATTCAAACTAATTAAAAAATAATATATACTAAGTTGTATAGTTTTTTTAATAGTCTTAAGGTGATTATAAAGTACTATCTGTTCATACATATTCTTAACCATTTGACGATGTACGCACCTTGCAGACAAATCGATTTGAATTATGATATCTTAGGATGAATATCATCTTTTCTACTGAGACCACTTGTTAGGTTCTACTAAGTTCTGTTACGAAGTTTAATAATGGATAATAGACCAACAAAATTATCATGTTTAAAGTCTAAATTGTTAACTAAAAAAAATAAGTTAGCCGTAATCAACTTAAATGAGTGGATTTAATATAGTAGTAAATTTATCCGATACAGTTTACCCATTTATTTTCGGGTGTAACAAATTTAGGGTTATATTTTAATACACATATTGTGTAAAAAAATTATACAACCCTTTATATTTAGGAAAATACTTTAATACGCAGGTTTGTGTAAACTTTAGTTTACACAAGCTTTTCAATTTTATGACTTATGATTTTAGGTTAGAGTTTAAGGGTCTTAGTGTAAGGTATAGAATTTAAGGTGTATAGTTAGAATTTAGAGTTTAGAGTTTAAGGTTTAGGTTTTAGGGTGCTAAGGTTTGAGATTTAGGTTTTAAATTTTATAGAAGGGTTGTGTAAATTTTTTTTACACAGCTTGTGTATCAAAATATAGCCCTTATATTTAAGCTATAAAATCTAAAACCTAAATGTATAGCCTGAACACCCTAAAAACTAAAGTTTAAACTCTATACCTTAAACTCTAAATTCTAACCATAAACGTTAAATTCTACATCATACACACTAAACCCTTAAACCCTAAAATTGAAAGACTTGTACAAACTTAATTTACACAAACTTATGTATCAAAGTATTTTCCATAAATTTATTTGATACATCTTAAGTAATTAGTTTTATTTTAGAATGTAAGAGTTTAGTTTAAGGTTTAATAACATGTAGTTGTATATGGGTGCATGCACATTTGGTGAGGGCAGCTGAGAGGAGGGTAGGTCTCTCCTACTAGTTGGGTGAAAACTAACGTTGATGGGTCATGCTTGCAACATGTGGCGGTTTTCTTCGTAAAGAAAATGGAAAATGAATTATAAGTTTTATGAAGGTATTGGTTTATGTTCAGTATGAGAGGCAGAACTTTGTGGTGTTTACGAAGTTTTCGTTTGACCAATGATCGGTTAATGAGTGCCCATTTTGGAGAAAGTGTAGTGTGTGGCGGTGCGGAGAGTGGAGTCCTCTCTCCTTTTGGCGAACGATTGGGTATAATAGGGGAGATGCAGTCAGAGTTTCTATTGAAGGGTTTAATAATATAAATTATTAGATGAACTTGACTCATCACGTTATTCATGATTTCAACTAATAAAATTTATTTATATTATTTTACTTTCTAAATAATCACCCACTTTTTATTGACTTGTAAGAAAAAGATAAAGATTTACCCTAAAAAATAATATAGATAAACTTTATTGGCTAAGATTATAGATGATCTAATGAGCCGGGTTAATCTAATAAATTTTCGTTTTATAATATAGATTGCGTTCTGAGCCATTGGTCTAATTCAGGTTTTAGTCCTCTAATTATACTAAAAATTCAAAATGAATTTCTTTAATTTTAATTTTGAAATAACTTGATTCATTATTATATAAGTTACTAAGTTTGTTCAAATTAATAAATGCCAATAATTTCTAGGTTTAAGAGCTGAAAAGTCCTTAAACTTTTTGGGAGAGAAAAAATAGTTAAATTTTTGTACTTTTATTCGATTAAATACTTGAATTAATAAATTAAATTAATTAAATTTTTTTATTAATTTTGACTATTAAATTTCGACAATTTTTTATTCAGATATTATTGTCACATGATACACTACAGTTTTATCATATGACACTTACAGTATTTAAAAATAATATTTGTAGGACTTTTAAAGATTTCTTTTAAAATAATTTGTTTTGAAAATGCCAAGCGGTAACATTGTGACACACACGACGCGCTACACCAACTGTTCCAAAAAGAATTGTTAGATTAGACAAACAATGTTAGTCAAATGGCTTAATTGAATTAATTTATTGATTCAAAAAAAAATTTATTAAATAGAAAAATTTTACATTTTAAAGGCAAATGTTAAGCATGCCCGACCCTGGGCTAGGGCAACAAGGGTCCCTGCCCAAGCCCACCGCTTAGGGAAGTTACATGCTTATATTTTTTGAATTATATTGTTGTTAAGGTCTATTTTTTTAATACTTATTATTAGAATCCATTTTTTCATACTTGTTATCAGGGGATATTTTTTTCTAATATTTATTATTATGGGTATACTCTTAAATTTTAAATTTTTTTCTTAATACTTGTTATTAGGGACATATGTTTTTCCAATATTTGTCATCATAAGCATACTCTTAAAATTTAAATTTTTTTCAATATTTGTTATTATAGGCCCAATTTTTCAATACTTATTATTATGGATCTACTCTTAAAATTTATTTTTTTCTATTACCTGCTATTAAGGATAGGGATTTAAATAGCGGTAAGCAACCGCAACTATGATCGTTGTATGGCGGTAGCAGTAGTGCGACACCATCTAAAACCTCGATACCTGCAACTGTTATGTTCACATTAACGTATGTTATTAAAAAAAATTTACAGTCGCGATACTCACAGTGACCGAAATAACATATGTAATGTCCACAACTACAATAAACGTAATATGGCCGTAAATATGATAGCTCATTTTTTAGATTCGTCTCGGGCCACCAAAAGCCCAAAGCCGACCCTAATGCCAAGATTTAAACTCATATAAGATGGGACAACATGAACATCCTTAAGACGAAGTCAACTAATGGATCTTGGTTCAAAAATTTAATTAGGTGAAAAAAACTGAAGACTTAATTTTTTTTTAAGTTTAAGGATTTCTTATACCCTTAAATCTAATTTCTAATATTAATGATATATATTTTTTATTAATTAAATGTAGTTATTTGAATTTTTGTGCAACCCCGATTAGGGGTGTAAACGAGCCGAGTCGAGCTCGAGCTCGAGTAGTGCTGAGCTCGACTCAGCTCGTTAATATTTAGAGTCGAGTTCGAGCTTGATTAATTTTTAATGAGCTTGAGAAATCTGAGCTCGACTCGAATCGTTAAGAACTTGAGTCGAGTTCGAGATTAATTCGAGCCTAATCGAGTCAAGTGTTGACCGATCTTTGACCGTGTCGAACTCGAGTAGCTCGCCATCTGTCACGTCTCATTTAAAGCCCCATTAAGAAAAAACTTTGATACACAGATTGTGTAAACTCAAGCATGTTAATTTTAGGTTTTAGGGTGTTCGTTTAGGGCTTAGAGGTTTAAGTTGTTGGGTTTAGAATTTAAGATTTAGATTTCAGGGTTTAAGACTTATGTTTAGGGTTTATATTTTAGGGTTTTAAGTTTAAGAATTTAGATTTAAATTATAAAAAATAAAAAATAAATATATTATATTTTCGAGTAGCTCGCGAGCTTTTCGAGTCGGGTATCAAGTAGCTTGGCTTGACTCTTTAAAAACTCGAGCTGAGTTTGAGCTCAAGTCGAGTCGAGCTCGAGTAGCTCCCGATTTGTCCTTGTCTCATTTACAACCCTAACCCCGATTATGATCAAATATTATTAAAAAATTGAATAGAAATATTATTAAAAATTATAATTTAACAATAATAATTAATATTGTCATCGATTTGAACTTGCTAATAGGTATAGGATTATGCTAAATAAGAATAAAATAATTTTAATTTTAAAATAATAAATGGATTAAAACTAAAATTAGACCTATATATAAAATACGGAGTATATTTTTTAGGCCAAGGAAGAACTTGAACAAGAACAACACGAAGGTTTTAATTTCTTTTTGGCCTTCTGTTCGTTTGTTTTTTGGCAGCAACATTCGATTCAACTTCCTATATCTCTCGAATCTCTCAATCTCTTCCCCCGAATCAAGACAACCCTAATGAACGATCCCGTGCGAGTCAAAACGGACGACCCGTTTCTCCTGCAGTACCAGCCGTCCGAACTCAGAATCGCCTCCGAGTTCTTGACCACATGGCTCCCTTTCCTTTCAAGAGAACTCTGCCACCGATGCACCCGAAGACTCTCCCAACGAATCCGCTCTCTCGACCCAGGTACCCTCCGTTTTAGCATTGTTAATGAAAATTCAGTTTCCATGGCACGCTATTTCAGTTTAAAGTAGTTGTTTTTTCCCTTGTAAATTTATTGATTTCGATATGCTTGTCTTTTTTCTTCTTTCCGTAATACATATATCTATTTTTAGCTGACATTAGCGGTTTGTGTTTACACTCTGTTCATGGTCTAGAAAAAGATGTTATTTTTGCTACTTGTCGTTTATAATTGGGATTAAAGTAAAAACTAGAAACAATAATTCTTCTTTGGTTTTCTTTGTTGTACTTTACCTTAAATACCGTGTATATATATATAATTGGGTTAGCAAAGTACTAAGTGTTTTATATTGGGATTGTAGAACATGGAGGAGGTGCAGATCTGGCCGACACAGAGCTGAATGCATACCCTTCTAATACTAGAAATACTCAATTGTATGAATTAAATGGGAATTATCCTGATAATCATGATGCAAATTCGGTTAGACGATCAAAAGATGAAGAAGATACAAACTCCTTGGGTAGTTGGAAGTATGAGGCAAACGGGTCTTCGGAACCTGTTGGAGAAGCATCCAATAGCGGTGGGGTTGCTAGTAGGTCGCCTTTGGTTAGAACCCGTCAATCATGGGCAGACGTGGCACAAGAAAATGAGTTTAAGGAAGTTGAAGAGGAAGAAGAGCAACGGCATTCAGAGTCGAGAACGTGAGTTGTTAATTTAACTACTTCCATTGGGGAGTTTAGGATATCTAAGGTTGTTGAGAAACCTAAATTGTCTAGGGATCAGAGAGAGTATATAAGGTTTATGAATGTGAAGAGGAAGAAAGATTTTGTATGTTTTGAGAGCGTTAAGGGGAAGATGGTTAACATTCTCGAGGGTCTGGAACTTCACATGGGGATCTTTAGTGCTGCAGAGCAAAAGAGGATAGTCGACCAAGTTTATAAGTTTGAGGAGATGGGGAGGAATGGCGAGTTGAAAGGTTTGTATATTTACATTTTGCTGAGCTTTATACAACTGAACTCTTGTGTGCTTATACAATAAAGAATAAACTTCTTTGATGCTCTTTTTCCTGTTTTGCAATAATGAATTTATGTGTTTTGCTTCCTTGCTTTCTACCTCTTATTCTTCCATCTACCTTTTTGTGTTTTTCTTCATTTCTTTCTACCTCTAATGGCATTAATAGACTAAAATATGCAAGTATGTCTCTAGTTTTTTAGTTCACAAGGATATATCAGGCATTAATACAACTGAACTCTTTTGTATATTTACATTTGGCAGTTTGCATCTTTGAAATAAGTTTTGTTTCTTTTTGTTATCCTTGTTGACAATGCATGCAAGATATATCCTCCTGTTGTTGCAATCTACAGTTTCATATGCCATGTTTAGATAATGCATCACACTCAAGATATATCCTTCCTTGCTTTCTACATTATGCCAATGTTTACATTATGCATCACACTCAAGTAATTGAAGTTGAATGTATTCTACAGAACGCACGTTTACAGCACCCCAAAAGTGGATGAGAGGAAAAGGCCGTATAACCATTCAATTTGGTTGCTGCTACAATTATGCAATAGTAAGTTTCCCCATATCCTTTTGTCATGTTGAAGATCAGTGAGGTGCCTAGAAACATTGTAGTCAAAGAAAGTAGTAAATGGAGATTGAAAATTCTTTATAGTGTTTAGTGTTTACCTTCTGGTGGCAGGACAAAAATGGTAACCCACCTGGCATTCTTCAAAAGGAAGTCGTAGATCCTATGCCCAATCTCTTCAAGGTGATCATTAGAAGGCTGATCGGATGGCATGTGCTCCCTCCTACTTGTGTGCCTGACAGTTGTATTGTTAATATTTATGAAGAAGGCGACTGCATTCCTCCACACATTGACAACCATGATTTTGTTAGACCATTCTGTACTGTGTCATTTCTTAGTGAGTGCAACATAGTTTTTGGGTCACACCTGAAGGTTGTGGGGGCTGGTGAGTTTTCCGGTTCATTCCCAATTCCCTTTCCTGTGGGGTAAGATTCTTGCCATGCACTAACTGGTCCTTTCTAAAAAGTGTTGGAATTATTATGTAGTTTTACAATTGTTGAGTTAAAAGTTGAAATCGGTTATTTCTTCTTTCAGATCAGTTCTGGTTACAAATGGAAATGGAGCAGATGTTGCTAAACACTGCGTTCCAGCAGTTCCTACAAAGAGCTACAAAGTAAAATGATCAATTTTTTGTTTTTATTGTTTTGCTTATATTGAAACTTTCTGCCGTGTTATTTGTCTTCCTAGGATATCATTTACTTTTAGGCGAATGGATGAATCAAAACGGCCAATTGGATATGCTCTAGAACCCGACTTGCAAGGAATTGAGCCATTATGTTACGAGGAGGAGAAATCAAAGAGATTTATTATCTCTTCACCTAAATCCGAACAATACGTAAGAAGGCAACCACTTAAAGGTGAGGGTAGAAAAGAAGGCAGAGGGGGTCAACAACAGAGGAATGAGCGTTGGGAGCCTCGAACCTCAACCCGGAAAGAAAGAGGCCTCGCAAATAGGAAAAGGGTCATTGTGAATGAGTGAAGTTGACGAGTTGCCGAATCTCAACAGTAGCGACATTAACCTCTGTTCAAAGTTATAAAAGCAGTCCAATTTTTGTGAAAGGTAATAAATCACCTTTTTCTTGAGGCTTCGGTTTAACCACCTTTTGGGGTAACTAATTTTGATGGATTGTGGCAGTTTATAGCCTTGAACTTGAGATTGAATGTACTTTGTTTTCCTTGTTAATATTGAGAAGTATTTTTCTATTATCTAAATCATTTTTATATAATTAAAGATTTGATTTTATGATCAAACATGGTCATCATTAATCTGCACTGAAAATTTGAAACTGGTATTTCCGCTCACCGTGATGATGATATTGAGGTTTGCAGCTTTAGCCATAAAAACATTGGGAATGAAAGCTTGAGCTTCTACGCCACTAGCCAAGCAAAAAACGCCATCTCAACTTCAAACCAAATCCGAATGTGTATAATATATATTCATATACACACATGTACGATGTTTTAATGGGACAATCACAGTTTCGGTCCTTCTAACCAAAAATAATTTAATTTAAGTTCTTTTAAAATTAAAATTTTATTCTACTCCCAAAAATTTATGTTGTGGCTTTGCCTGACCCAGTTTGCAATGCATGAGCTGGACCGTAAAAGCATAAGCTAGAATTTTCTTTTATAATCCTTATAGGTCCAGTAAGATTTTGTTCATAGACGGAAGCAAGACTTTAAATTAGGTAAATTTATAAATTTTTAGGTAGGCAAAAATAGATTTTCAATAGAAATACATATAAAATTTTTTAAAAAATTTTAAATCATATACAAATTTTAAAATTTTAGAGATGCGATCGCCCCTGCAGCCTCTCGCTCGATCCCTGATTTTGTTACTCTTGAATTTAAGTGTGTATTTAAAAATTCAATCTATATCACACACCACATGTATAAATGCACTCAATATTTATTCTGCAAAGAGTGCACTCATATCGAATCTCTGAACATACACACGAGGGTGATAAAACCTTACAAGACTAGTAAATAAAACAGAAAAAGGACGATTTCCTCGTATATTGTTAAAATTATTGTGTTCATGGTTAACTAACATATCACAATGGTTAACCATTCTTACTTAATGAATTTGAGCGTTGTTTGGAATTGGAACAAATATTTTCTTTACAAACTATCATCGTAGTAGAAATGGTTAACTATTGTAGTATGTTAGTTAACTATGAACACCCGTAAAAATTAGAGATTCAGTCGAAACACAACTGGTAAAAAAACATTACAATATTCCAAACTAAAAAAACATTTTACCAGGATCAAACTTGAAAACAACTAGTTGACTGGTAGTGTTAGAGATTCAGTCAAAACACAACTAGTAAACACGCAATGTGGTCCAAACCAAATACATTATAATTCTCATAACCACATTAGGGTCCACACTAGAACCCTAGAACCATGAATATATTAAGACAGTGTCTCTTATCAAAAAACTTCAGTGTCTATCATCCATTCTTAGTAAGTTTTGTTGAAGCTGTAAATGCATTTATGCCCAACTTCCCTTACTAAAATAATGAAAATGGGTAGATAAGATTGTGGCTAGGGTTTGCCTTACACAGTTACACTATGCTCATTGGCAGAGACTACAAGGGATTGATGAGAGAATAAAATAGATAGAGAAAGATGAGATATGGGATCATAGTGTGATGTTATGTTTAGAGATATGGGAAGAAGAAAATAACAGCAAAAGGGATGATTACCCGTAAGAAAAGCACATGGTATCATAGCCGGCAGCAACAATTCTAGGCCACACTTGTTATGAGGTAAGCAACCTCTTCAGCTAGAGATTTTGGATAAGAAAATTATGGCTTTATTGTTTGAATATTCTCTTTTAGGATATTAATTGAAAATTCACCCCCTTGATTTTAATTTGGAAAAATACCCTCATTCAGCACAAGTAGGTCAAACTCGCGTTTGACTAAACGCGAGTTCCGTATTGAGTGAAAAGAAAGAATTAATTTACCAAGTTTTTATTACACAGAATTCGCGTTTGACGAAACGTGAGTTTTAAACTCGCATTTGACGAAACGTGAGTTTTAAACTCGCATTTGACGAAACAAGAGTTTAACAAATGGGAGTATTTTTCCAAATCAAAGTCAAAGAGGGTGGATTTTCAATTAATATCTCAAAAAGAATATTCAAACAATAAAGCCCTTTTTTCCACTAAAAAAATGGTTTTTTTGTTTTTAAAAAAGGTTTTTTTTCCTCAGTGGGTTCATCAATACTCAACTAGAAGTTACCATGTAGCTACAAGAAAGACTTAACAATAAAAAAGGCGCCTAATTATATTTTTTTTATGTAGATGCCTAAATTTTATTTCGGGCTAAATTAGTGTCTAATATTTTATTTCGTAATTCAAATTAAGTTTTTCTGTGACAGAAGTTAAAGATTTTCCGCTTTCCAATAAAAACGCAACATGTAAAATATTCCTATTATTTTATTTAATTTTTATTATTAAAAATCAAACAATCTTTAATTTTATATAAAAAAGTCAAAAACCTTTAATTTCTCAAAAAATCCAACCCCTAATCCTAAATAGTTAAATCCCTAAATTTCTCCCCTCTAACCACCGATTCGACTACTATTGCTTTTGTCAAACCCTCATGACTGAAAATTTCATCATCTTGTTGTCGAAAACTGACGAATGAACTATCGATTGCTCCGTCAATGAGCGTCCAACAATGAAGATAAAAGTGGCTGATTGAGTTTCTGACGACGGCTAGAAGGTGAAGAATGTCGAACGGTGAACCACTGACGTGTGGGGATGCCGAATAGTGAGAGAGATGTGATTTGAATGTTTGTTTGAAAGAAATTAAAATTTTGGGATTTTTTTAAAAAATTATATTTTTAAAAGATTCAAAAATTAAATAAATAAAAAATCAAGCCATGTATCATGTTGGACGATAAAACTTTTTTAACCATTAATGCAGAAAAATTTAATTTGAATTACGAAAGTAAACGCTAAATATTAATTTAGTCAAAAAAATTAAACACTTAATTGAAAAAATAATATAATTTAAACATCTTTCTACCTGTTTAAGTTTAAAAGAAACAATATACAAACAGCCCAGTACGTGGAGGGAAAGAGTGTGTGTGTTTGGGAAGAGCTAGAAAACAATGCATGATAAGGAGGGGAAATCTCATCATGATGGTAATGTCAAAATCAACCAAATCACACATTCTGAAAAAAGGTTTGAAAGAAAGAAAAGAAATGAAAGAGAAAACATATAGAGGGTTGCAGCAGCAGTCAGAATTTGTAGAAAAAAAGGACAGAATTTGTGGAAAAAAGGGAATATATTTCATTCCCATCGCATTATATTTTCTAAATGTTCTAATTCCAACAAAATATTATTCACACATGTACACGAGAGGCTCACAAGAAATTTAGAGATGGCTGTGTAATCACTCATTTTTATTCGGTTTGTAAATAGTATGTTAATATTAGCTTAATAATTAATATATTATTATTGTGTATATACATATATTATATTATCATATGTGCTTATTATATACGTGTTATTAATATATACGCAATATATGTATGTGTTTATATATGTGCATAATGTACATTGTATGTATATTTATACGTGTACGAATGTATATATTATTATTATTATTATTATTATTATTATGCTAAATGAGCTAAATTGGAAAAACAGATCCTAATATAAAAACCTAGTCAATATTATTATAAGGGTTCAGTCCTCAATACAAATGTAAAACCTAACTTAAATAAATTACATAGCCCATTTCGGCCAGCCCAATCTTATCTAATTAACCCTAAAACCCTATATGATATCTAATATCATTTTTTTCCTTGCAGCAGCTGGGGGAGGGCCATTGGATCAGATCCAGATCCAACAGCCACGATTAACCCAAGATGAGCCATCTAGCGCGCGTGAAGCATACCTCCGAGCCGTTCGACACGCGTGAGACCGTTCGATCTCCTCTGCCACATGTCATCATCTTCAGCAACCGCCACACACTCCAGAAATGATCGTGACCGTTCATGCCATAAGTGATCCTAACCGTTGGATCAAATCTGATCCAACGACCATAATCAAATATGACCAAATGACTCCCCAACTACCCTCTGCCGCCGTGCATGCCACCCATCACCGGTCCTTACCAAACGTGCAAGAAACAAATAAACAAGTCAGATCAAACATGGGTTCTCAAATTTCATATCCAATCAATTGCTCATCAACAGTAAAGATCAGATCTATTTGTATTATTATTGGCATGTTGTATTAAAAAATGGAGGGGAGAAGATCCAGTGAGGGAGAGGGGGTCGATTTTGGAAAAACGAAAAGAAATTTGGGGGGTCTTTTGAGTTCTAAATGTTTTTGTAAGAAAGGATTCGAAAGGAAATTTTCATATCAGTACAAAGAAAAATTTCAAAGAAATCTCTTTGTTTTTTAGTTCAAAATCTAAGGTTTCTTTGTTGTTTATTCGAGTCAAAAAAGGGGGTTTCGAAAGGCTTACCAGTCGCTCCAGGGTTGCTGCCGTCGTTCTCTCTTCGCCGTGACGCCGAGCTGCCGTTGTACGACACGTAAAGGCCGGCCGAGCATGGAGGTCCCCATGGGGAGCGGCGTCGTCGAGTGGAAGAATGAGAGGATTGCGATAGGCTTTTAGGTTATTATTTCAGTTTGAAATTGAAAAATGAAACCCCATCTATTTTAAACCAAGACAAGTGAAACGAAGTAGTTTTGCAGCGACCCGACCCGCGTTGACCCGGATGCCTGGGGAGGATCCGCGTTTTTGGCAAATGGTCTAATTGCATGAGAGGTCCTCTTACTCTTTCCCGCTTTTATTTTTGGTCATGGGATAATTTCATTTTCAATCCCTGTTCTTTGTTACCGCATGCTTTTGCATCCCTTTTTTATTTCAAATCAGCATCTCCATTTCACTTTCATTCAATTCAATCCCGAAAATAAATTGGATCAAATCTTGAATGGCATAAATACCTTCAAAGTCCTTCTGCGTTTCTGTTTCTTGCACTTTGAGCTTGCCCCTGGGGCAAATTACATAGTCGGTCCCTTTAGGTTTTGTGTAGCTTGAATTTCCGTCCTTAAATTATTTTTAATTTCTGCCATTATGTTTCATTTCATTGCATTTCAGTCCCTTTTCATGTTTTAAATATTTTATATCCTTGTTTTTATTTTCTTATCATGTTTGTATTGCTTTTCTTTTGTGTGTGTATTTACGTTTAAATATTATGTTTTCAATATGTGTATTAATATGGGTGATATCATGTTTTATTTGTTCGTGTTATGTGCATGTTTGTTTTATATGTTATGTTTAGTTTAATTGGTAGTATGTTTACATGAGTTTTACGATTATTTTACATTGTAGATCATATGTTAGTCTAAGGTAATATGCTTGGCATGCGTTATGGTATGTTTTTAGAGCTTTATTAATATGTGTTATGTTAATGTTATTTTGTTTTTATTAAATCTAATAGTTCATGCTTGCATCCCTTTTTATTTTATTATTTTATTTAAATAGCTTAAGTTTTTAGAGTAATTTATGTGTTTATCGTGTTTTTTAGCCCATGTACGTTTCTTGCCATGATTGTGTTAATATTAGTGAAATCCTTGATATAAAAATTGTGTCATATGATAAAGTTTTAGTATAATTTTATGTGGAGTTGTTGCTTTGCTAATTTAGTATCTTTCTTGCTCTATGTATGTCATGCACATGTTGCATTGGTTTTTATGTCCAAGTATAGTATAGTTAATTAGTTTGATTTAAAAGCATGTTGTTCTTCTCTTTACCATGTCCACGCGTTTATGTTCTTTTTGTATTTAGTTTTGATCCTTGTATGTGTTATTTATATCTATGCTCATGCATTTCATTATTTTTGTTTAATATTATGATGTTCCTTTTTATGTTTTAGTATCATGTCGTGTATGTGTTTAAGTATGTTAGGATTAATTAATTTAGTTTTTAAAGAATGTTTTGTCTTGTTCATGTCTTTATTTTGTCTTTTTATTATTATGATGTGTCGTTTTTGTTCATTCGTTTTATTATCTTCTTATTAATTTTGTAGTATTCCCCTTTTTATGTTTTTGACATACCATCTCCATGTGAATGTTTTATATATTTATTTAATTAGCTCTAGGTTGCATAATGGAATATAAATTGTCAGTGTGGTGCCCTTCTATCCGAGCGTAAACGGGGCCAGTATCAGGCGTAGTGATAGTGGTTGGGCGTTTACTCTCGGATAACGGGGCCTTTAAAATCCACTCGCACTTATAACCGAATCTTAAATTGATCGTCACTTTAATCCGGAAGTCTAATATTAATAAAGCGGTAATTATTAAAGTACCAATTTTGGGCGATGTGGGGGTGCTAATCCTTCCCCATTCGTAACCGACTCCCGAACCCAACAGTTTTCGAATCTCTGGTTTTATGGTGTCCGGCCTACCTAAGTGGCCGGTGGCGACTCCAATTTCTAAATAAAAAGTGGTTTTTTTAAAAAACCTCACGGAATAAATATTTTAATACCCGAAAAACCACAAACACTTCGAACACCTCAGTTTTTTTAGCTTAAGAGGACATCGATACATGCTGCAAAGTAACAAAGAGGTGATTAAAAGTTGATCATATCTCTCTTCAATCTTGAGACTGAAAAGGCAAAATGGGGCTGAAATAATACCATATAGCTTAGAAGAAAGGATGGTATGTTTTTGAAGAGATATCTGGTCTCAAATTATGTAATATCATATAGAACAAGTCCAACAATCTTTTGTATTAAATATTCCAAATGGAATTTATGATTTCCTTAGGGTTTACTACTTTATATAATCCAACCATTCATCATGTGAGTGTCATGTTATAAATGATTAAGACATAATAAGAACACATACTCAAATGAGAAAGCTGAAGAACCTTTGCTATTTCCCCCAATGACCCAAAATCACAAGAAACTGTTATCTACATTATTTCTCTCAATTTCATGTGAATATTCTAATGTCACACACAGTGCATTTATTTCATGGACCACAAAATTTGGGGAATTAATAGAGCAGAAAGTGGGAAACATGAACTGGTAGTTTAGTTTCAAAAACTGGTGATTTCTGAGGCCAAAGCTACAGCTAATTATTTATATCTCATATGATAATTGATAAAATTCAATTTCCAAGAACTGAACTTTGCTAGACCAGCTAGGTATATCCTATGTTCCTCTTAAAAGCATTATTTCATAGGGCAAAACTGAGCGGTCCCCCAAGTTGAACTCTCCCTACTAAAAGTACAACATTGAGAAGCAAAAAATCCCTGAAATTCTTAAAAAAGCACATCAGCAGTTGGTTGATAGGGTAATCAAAACACTATATGGCATAGCCAAGAATGCTAGAGAGAAAAGCATTGAAATATGTGTAATCTGGTTTCTGGAACTCTAAGATATTAAGACCACATATCTCTTCAAAAAGGCTGGTTAATCATCATAATACCTCGTCATGCCTTTTCATCCAAGCAATTTCCACTAATATTCACGCAGGAATTTAAATTACGGTCTATAGTATTTTCGGTTCGCGTTATGTCTATGCCCTATTTTGTCCCTTCCCTTCTTATGAACATCGCTCTGTCAACCTCAGTCCTCTCTCAGATATTTTCTCTGATATCCTCTCTTCATCCCTCCACCTCCATGTGCTTCTCTGTCCCCCCCCCCCCTCCTTTTTTATATCTCCTCCATTTCATGCAGTTTTCACTTAGTTAATTAACACTTTTCTGATTGATTCTCTCTTTCTCTACACATCTTTGTTTGCTTCTCTTGGTTTTCTTTCCCATCATGGAACCCCATCATCATCATCAACAACAACAGCAGAACCAACAAGGTCAAAATGATCAAGATAGCAGTGGCAAAGGGAGATTTCTGTGCAGGCAAAGTAGTTCACGGTGGAGTCCTACCACTGACCAGATTAGAATATTGAAGGACCTTTACTACAACAATGGAGTTAGGTCCCCGAGTGGTGATCAGATTCAGAGGATCTCTTCTACACTTAGACAGTACGGTAAGATCGAAGGCAAGAATGTCTTTTATTGGTTTCAGAACCACAAGGCTCGTGAGAGGCAGAAGCAAAGGTTCTCCACTTCCACACCAACTGATCATCATCATGTCCCCATGCATAGACCTACCAGTTTCACACTTGCAAATAACAAGTTCCCCACCAACATAACTCCTGGTCCTTCCCTCTTCCTCTTTCCAACATTTACATAACAGGGAATTCAATTTATTACCATTATTATTATGATTACTTGTCATGTATTTGCACTTTGCAGGTTATTCTCCTTCACCTCCTCCCTCAATTGGTGTGCTTACTGTTGGACAAATAGGGAACTATGGATATGGGTCTATAACCATGGAAAAGAGTTTTAGGGTAAATACTGTTGGAATAGTACATTCTAGTCATTTCTAGTTTGAAGTGGTGTTGAAGTAGTAAGAAATTTAACTAACTCAACATGCTAATGTTGATCCCCATGATCCCTTGAAACATGTATAAAAAGAAACAACACTTTTGTTTCCCTCCTTTTTAAAAGGCCAAACAGATTGGAAGTTTTTTCTTCAGGCCATAACCAATTCCCCTTTCTATCCCCAATAATTCACCAGGAGAGGATCATATTCCTATATATATATATAGTATATAGAAATTTCTACTTTTTTTTACTCTCAACTATACATGCTCAGGACTGCTCAATATCAGCATGTGGTAGCAGTGCAGCAAGTGCAAGCGAATCCCTGAGTCATAACTTCGGATGGGTCGAGATCGATCCTGCTTATTCTTCGTCTTACGCTTTCTTCGACCCGAAAAGGTTCATCAATGGGATACACGAAGAGGGACAAGAAGATGAAGATTATTATTATGATGAAGAAGAAGCTGATACAGGTCCAGAAATGGAAACCCTCCCTCTCTTCCCCATGCACGGCGAGGACATCAATGGCTTCTGCAGCAACATGAAACCCGAGGCAGACAGCCGCTACTCGGGGTGGTACAGGTCCGAAGATGGCTACACTGGCGCTCAAGCTTCACTTGAGCTCAGCCTCAACTCGTACACTGGCAGATCACAAGATTCCATATGATGAAATATAGTATTATGATGTCTACTGTCTTCTCCATTAGACGTTAGCTACTAATTAACTATTTATGTTATGCCTTTAATATAGTGTAACCATCGGTTTCTAGTTCTACTTTCTCCTTTCGCTTTTCTATGTAATATGTGCTGCATTTTTCTGTCTTTTTGCCAAGAATATTCCATGATAGTGATAACCTAACATACAAAGGACTTAGTTTGGAGAGTTTATGTTCCAAAAACATTGGGTTTTTCTGGGGGTTAATTTGTACACAAATTGGGAGGAGATGGTTTTCTGTCACCTTCACTGACTTAATGACAGTATTAATGATGTAGCCATTCTCAAGCAGAACTGAAGATGGTTTGAACTAACGATGGACCGGGGTTGGAAGGGACGATGGTCTCAGGAAATTTAAAATTCGTATATGATTATTATTAAAATTTTATTTTCGCCCTAGTAAACTTATAGATTTGCTCCCTCCGTCTTGAACAATTACAAAATGGAATTTGAAAATCTCTTCTCCCTGGGGGGTTTAATACATTAGCCGGTGGGCAAGGGGTTTTGAGGTTCATGACCTGAGGCTATTGAGGTGGGACCTTAGGGGACAGTGAAGCAGTGATAGTAATGAGGCTCTAAGGTGCAAAGGAGTAAGGACTGAGGATGAGTCTGAGTCATGTATGGAGTTTTCTTCTTTTTTGTTTAAGAAAAAAGAAAGGAAAAAGATTTGTCGATGGCCAAAATACATGATCAAAGGACAAAGGAATGCGGGCAAGGAATCTGAAGATGGTGAAATGTGAGAGTAAACATGTCCGGCTGTTATGATCAAAAAGGGTCTAATACCGGTTTTAGTCCTTCTACTATGTTGAAACTATGATCGAGGGATAAACGAAAACTATTATCTACGTTTTAGATTAGTAGCCAAGTTTACCATTAAAAAAAGAGCACTGCATTGAATAGTTAATATCCGATATGCAAACTTAATAAACATGATAATTAACTATGCATGGACAAATAAATATGATGACAAATAAATATAAATACGATGAAATACATATGTACGCAAATAAAATATACATTATAATATACAATATGTATACATATATATACTAACATATAAAACGTATAAAAATGAACATCTAAAAAATAATGTACGTTACATATGAAATACATATATATATATATATGAAAAAACACTATAACATATATATTTTAATATAATATGTGATAATGATAGCACAATATAATATATTATGTATATAATATATATAAAAACCAGGCACATATATAATAATATATAATATAAAACATATATTATAAAATAATAATATATGACATATGAAAAAAGTAATACTTATAGCCACGTAATATAACAAAATATATAACGGAAAATTTTGGTAAATACATTATAAGATAAATATATATAATATACTAACTATAATACAAAAATATATACAATACATATATCTGATATTATAACATATTAAGCCTATATATAATATATAAACTTATAAAACAAGAGACTAAATAACATAAAATTAAAACCAATATGTAATAATAAAATAAACAGTAAACGTAAGGACTGTACAATAAATAATCCAAATGAAACGGGGGACAAAATGGGTAATTTACCCAAGGATCTCGGGGCCGAAATGAAACTAAAACAAAATTTAGGGATGAAATTAAAAATGAATAAAATTCATTCGAAATCAGTGACTGAAATGGAAGAAATGAAAACTAAAGGAAATGCGAAGTAAAGAAGTTTGGGGTGGAGGGATTTAAAAACTTAATTATCCCATTTTCTTTTAAAGGGTCGGTATAAATGTTACTTTTTTAAATCATTTTAAATCCAAAGCTTCAAAAAAAAGAAAACTCAAAAAGCTCTCTGAAATCCATTTGAACGCCCCCCCCCCCCCTAAGCCCAGAATCGCCGTCCATTTTCCAGAATTCGGTGGAGCGCCACCATGCGCTACCGTCACCGGCGCCGGATTCTGGGAAATTATTCAAAAATTTTTTAAAACAAAACCCAAAAAATTTCCCTTTTTAAAAAACAAAGCCTAGGTCTAAAAAATGAACTGATGCCTTTCATCGGCGCACCCCCTCTGCCTTTCAAGCGATGGTTGCGCCTGAGACTGAAGGTAACCCTTCAACTTATCTTTTTATTTTTATTATTCTAGATTCAGAAAAAAGACTGAAGAATTTATTTTTTACCTCTAAATGCTTGAGGCTTTTTGTTTTTTTATTGATGATGATAACTGGTAACTTACAATTGTTTTTCCACATTTATTCTCATTTTACATGCAATATAAAAAGAATAAAGAAAACCTAATATCTACTATTGATTGCAATCTGCACATGCTTGATATGATATTTGCTTTGTTTTTTTTGGTTTTGCATGTTCGGTGGTTGAAAGCCAGTGTACGGTGGCGCGGGAGATCCGGCAGAGCAGCCACGTGGCTGGGAGAGCCGAACGGTTCGGGTGTGTAGGCGCGTGAAGAAGGTCGATCGCCTCGGGTGAGGAGCACGCGCGCATGAGGTAGATCAAAGTTTGGAGTCTGAAGTTGTTCTTCTCATTTGAAATTCTTCATTCTCCGAGGTTTGAAGCTGTTCTTCTCATTTGAAATTCGTTATTCCTCAATTGATGTTGAAGGTTGAAGTTGTTCTTCTCATTTGAAATTCTTCAATCTTCTACTAAAGTTCAGAGTTTGAAGTGTTCTTCTCATTTGAAATTATTCATTCTCCGAGGTCTGAAGCTGTTCATTTCATTTGAAATTCTTCATTCCTCAATTGACGTCTTTAATGGTTTTTCTAAAAATAGACAAAATAAATTAATGATGCAGGTTAGCATGCCCCTAACTTAAGGATGTCTAATTACTCATGATACATGAATGATGCAAATTAAGGACCATTTGGGGTGAGCTCATCTTCAAGGAAGCTCAAGGTTTCTTTGTATTAAAGCTCTTTCTATAGCTAATTTAACCTATCTTAAAGTCGGGTTCAAATCTTTGCATCTCTTCTTCTCCAAAGCTTTTTCAGGTTTCTACTTCGGATTACTCTTCATATCTTGCTCAACTTAATTTCTGTGAGTTCTGGTTCTGAAATATCTTTGCCACTGAATGGATTGGCCATTTTCTTGCCCTAACAAAATTTGTCCAAAAAATTTTATTGTTCACCTTTGTTCTCTATGAACTAATTCTCAACTTGCTCAATGGTCAAAATTTTAGGTTCTGTACCCTTTTTGGTCCACACTGATTTGGACTCCTATGTACAAATAATCTCGTCATGTGGATAATGGCGTCCCACTAATCCTCACTCCTGAATCAGTGATGTAGAGTCTTGTCCCTCTCTTAGTACTTAGGGCGCGAAAATGTTTTTAACTCATTTTAATGAAAAACTTATACTGAGTTTTAAAACTTATTTTAATGCAAAAACATCGTGTAAAGTCAGTATTGTTTCAAAATTTAGGGCAAAAATGTTTTGAATGAAAAAACTATAAAGAAAAGTTTTAAAATCTTTATTTTAATGGAAAAAACATCGTGTAAAGTCTACCATATTTTCAAAATTTAGAACAAAAAGGGCTTTAAGCTCATTTCAATTCAAAAACTTATGAAGACGAGCTAGAGAAAATAATTAATTTTGAAAAAAAAAGAACTTTTAAAAATGAGATCAAAATTAGACACTCAAATATTAAGTGCAAGAGTGCTCTTGTTTCAAATTAACAAAGATCAACCCAAGTAAAGCTTATGTTTATAGGACTGTGAGGGTTGCGGTGACATGTGCTCCTGTGAAGTCCCTTCTGGGCTATTAGGTTTCTGAAAGGAACACTTCCCATGCCTAATTTATATCCCATTTAAGTGGCTCTCTTGAACTCACTAATTCACCATGCCCTGTCCTTCCCTCATTTAGGTGTCGATCAGGCACTTGAAGCTTGAAGGTTCCTTGAAGAAAGGTTAACCCTTAAAGGCGGAATGTGATATGAAGACAAAATTATCCAACTTAGATATCCACATATGATATGAATGGTCTTTCTAAGCTTGTAATGTAGGCTATGGTTCACTGCTATGAAATGAATGATATAAAGGCCCAAAATAAGTGTTTAAGGGTGATGAAACCAATGATCATTTCTTCTTGGTGAAATATCTTCTCTACGCTTGTTGACTGGGAAGTTCTTTAATGAAAACTTATTTTATTTGTTTCTTGAATCGCTCTAAACTGCCCATTTCTGTGTTTTTACCCTAGAGTTCATTTTCTCTTCTCGTGTAGCTTGCATCTTTGACTGAACGTTGATGCGTTTTTATTCAAATGTAATTAAATTTTCAAGGCTTTAATGTCCTTTATTTCACTTTCTGGCTTGGTGCTTTAATTCTTAACTGTTTCAAGTTTCTCGTTGGCAAACTTTTAATTTGGTGTAGCCAGTCCTTTCAAACAAAAATTTCTCGTACCAACTTATTCTGATGCTTCTCTGGTCTTTGTATCCATTATATCGATTCTCATTTCTTGTGCTTATTCATGAAGCATTGTATTTGTAATACGGTTAAAACTTGGCAACTTTAATTTACGAACAAAATTCTCATCCTCATTGCCCTTAGTGTAGGGGTGATCCTTGGTTTGGGTTTCAACGAAAAAGAACGACCAGGCTCAGGGGGGCAACAAATGGATATTTTTTATTATTCGTGAAGGGAGTTGAAGGAATGCCATTCGTCGTCCCATATATGGATATCAAAATAGTCTTCAGGGGTAGAAGTTTAGGGTCAACACTTGATTCAAGGATCTTAAACAACAAATGCCTGAGAAGGTAATCCACTAAATGGGATCTGCCCATTATCTGAACACTCATTTTGTTCATCTCGTCTGCCTAAATAGAATAGAAGATGTTCACATTTGCAGTATCCTCGTAACATTTACTTTCCTTTAAACATAAGCTACTCGAAATTGATCGCTGGACTCAAATCCAAGTCATTCTTGTAATCAATATTTGAGTTTCTAGAAAAGTTATGTACAATTATGTATGGGAAACAAAAAAATCATCCCAAAATAATGAATGTATAATGAATTGAAGCATGTAAATTAACTGTAAAAAAAAGAATGCACAAAACAATCATCATTTCATTGTCTTAAGTAAACATTACATATGCTTTTACAAAATATTGTTATTTCTTCAAGCCAAGAGTGTGGGAATTAATTCCCAAGATTTTTCATATGATATACAAAAAGTGGATGATATCAACAAAAAAGACATGGAAAATAATGAACAATAAGATGGAATTTTGATGCACCACAAAATCCTGCCCACTGGTTTCATTTTTCCATTACCCGAATTCTTCAATTCTTCAATCCTCATTGAAAGAACTCAATCTCCTTATTATCCATCATTTTCTGAACTAACAATCTAAATTCCATGCATAGTTGTATCATGTGTCCTCATTCCTGATGATATTTACAAAATTATTTTCTGTCATTGCTGCCAGTCTTCTCATTTTGTGTGATCAGTCTGGCTCTCTGCAGTTGTTTGTACACCCATCTCAAAAGGTACTTGAGTTCATCTACCTTTTCCCACACCTTCCTATGGTACTCTGGTTCAATGGCATTGACCCCTTGTTCACCATGACTAGGCAGTGGGTTAGCTGCTACATTCGGATGATTAATTTTTAGCACTCCCTTGTTGATTAAGTTTTGGACCACCATTTTAAATGCCTTACAATTATTGATGTAGTGTCCGGTGATTCCTGCATGGTACTCGCATTGAGCCTTGGGGTCATACCATAGAGGGTATGTGGGTTGCATTGGGGTGATATGATAAGGGCGAACCAAATCAGCTTCCACCAGCTTGGAATACAATTCACCATAAGGTATCGGTATGAGAGTAAACGTCTCTTCTTTCTTTCCTTTGGTATCCTTTTTGCTAGATCCTTGAGAAGTTGTTATTGCCGGGTTTGGTGTGATCATGACATTGTTAGGGCTGTAGGTACTTACGTTGCTGACTTCATTGTCTTTTCTCTTCTGAAACCTCTGAGAACTTTCACTAGTTTTGAGCTTGCCACTTCTGAATGCAGCCTCAATTGATTCTACCGTTTTTACAAACTCTGCAAAACTTAAAGATACGTTGGGAATCATTTTCTCATATAGTGGTCCTTGCAGGGTATCCACGAAAAATGTGAGTAATTTCACTCTCTAGAACAGGCGGTTGCACTTGCGCTGCAATATCTCTCCACCTCTGGGCATATTGTCGAATATTCTCATTCTGCCCCTGTGTCATCCCTTGAAGCATTGTTCTATTAGGGACCATGTCTTTGACATACTGGTATTATTCGATAAAAACTTTAGATAAATTCTTTCATGATTTTACATTGACTCAGCTAAGCTGTGAGTACCATCGGGCGGCTGCTTCAGTCAGACTATCCTGGAAGCAATGAACCAGCAACTTTTTATTCTTTAAGTGTGTCGTCATCTTACGGCAGTACATGGTCAAATGAGCTGAAGGGCAAGTGGTCCCATCATACTTTCAAAGTCGGGCACTTTGAATTTAAGCGGGATAACCAGATCGGTTACCAAGCTCAAATCTATGGCATCGACCCCGTAGTCGCTGGTTGCCTGCAACATTCTGACTTTTTCTTCCATTTGTAGGCGTTGCTCCTTAAATTTATTCTCGAACTCTGCCCTTAATCTTGTCTCTATTTCATTGATTAAATTTAAATCTGGAACTTCAACATTAGCCTTGTTTTCAAAACTAGGTGTAATATTAACCAGATTATTGACGGATGCCCTAACTACTTGGGGATTTTTCAAAACTGACCCTTTCGGCGGATCCTTAGTATGAGATTAATTCCCACCTAAGTCTTCTATATTGATATTTTTATCAGTAGTTGAGGTCTTTTCAATCCATCTCGTCCCCAATAGTACAGTAATACGGTTTATAATCTCATACTGAGATCGCTCGATTCTTTGGTCGATAGTACCGAAGTGGTCCTCAATATCCTTTTGTGACTTCTCGACACTAGCTAGTCTATCCTCTATAACTCTTGTCTGAGAACGCGTATTGTATGAGTGCAGAATGGTTAGGTCTTAGAGTTACTCTGAAAAAATAAGTGTTTCCCATAATTAATTTATTATTTTAATGATTATTGCATGATATTTGTCATAAAAACATAAACTAAGAACGCGAATTAATAATGCAATAAATGCAAAAATGAATGCAAACAAAGGCGTTAATTTCATAGATGATCACTCTAGAACAACTTTCATCGAATATAGAAAGGTTTACAGAAGATAAAACATGTTTTCCTATAGGTGGGCTTCGACTCTTCTAACTCCTCGATTGCTTCAAGCAGATGAAAAGACCTCGATCCCTCTTTCGCCTTCAAGTTGACAAATGGATAGAGCGGTTTAGTTCTCGCGGTTGTTCTTATTTACTTAGCTTAGTTGTCGTAGAAACCTCGGTTCTTCTTTTCATCATCGAGGCGATAAATAGATGAAGAGATGTGGTTGACATCTTCACTTGGTTTGGTCACTCTTGATACCGACGTTGAAAACTGCCTCGAACTCTTTTCGATCTTTGCGTTGGTGCATAGACGAAGAGCTGCGGCTAACATCTTCATTTGGTGTGGTCACTTTTGGGTATCGATGTTGATCCCACATGTTTTATCTTTGCCTTGAGATAATTCTCATTCATGATGAAAATTTTCTAATATGAGTGATCAACTTGAAAATCAACCTTTTATTGTATAATGCAGATGCAAATAAAAATGTAGAATAAAATAAGACATAAAAAAAATAAGTTAGCGTCATATAAAATGAAGAAATAAAATAAGAAATGACCCTATTTATATACCGTCTAAAACACCTAGGTTATCCGCATGGCTCTAAAAGGGTGGGCTTTCTATGTTCTCTATATACAATTTTGGTGCTAAAAGGTACCCGAATTGTCCTAGTTGTCCCCTGCTAAGGGTAGCAAGGCCCCCGAACATCACCCATTATAGGCTCTTTTCAACCGGGTTCAATTCAGGGGGACCCAATCCTCTATGCCCATACGAAGAAACGATATTCCCTCGAAAGCATAGACTAGTAGAGCCCCGAAGGTACTTGCTAGGCTCATACGGGGGAACGATATCCCCTCGAAAGCAATAGCATTTTCCCCTCACTTAGACAAACAGGTTTATGTACCAAATTTTAAAAATAAACTCGTATTTACAAACAAATATTAGTTTAATCGTCACTTCAATTCACAATTTTCAATATTAATAAAGCGGTAATGTATTTTAAAATGGCCTGACTCTCTTTTTGTAAAAAAATTGTCCCCAGCGGAGTCGCCAAGCTGTAGCAACCCTTTAAAAGAAATTATTTAAAAACGAGAAGTTTGAAAAAGTTTGTATTCTAAGATAAAATTAAGAGAGTAAATAAATGTGGTTGTTAAACAAGTAGGGGTGAAATTTTGGAAAGTTTTGTATTTTGAAATAAAATTGAGAGAATAAAGAAATTATGGGTGTTAAAAATAATAAATAAGGAGTCTTCACCGATCATTTTAAAAGAGCATGAAAGACACAATAAAAAATAAAACCAGAGATTCAAAAACTTGAGTCCGGGAGTCGGTTACGGATGGGGAAGAGTTAGCACCCCACACCGCCCAAAATTGGTACCAAAAATATAATTTTCTCTTTATTAATATTAAAATTTACGGGATAAAGTGACGATCAAATTAAAATTTAGTTATATGTGTAGGTAAATTTTAAGGGCTCCAGTGTTCGAGGGATAAACGAAAACTATCATCTACGTCTTAGACTAGTAGCCAAGTTTACCATCGCAAAAAGAGCACCGCATTGAATAGTTAATATCTGAGATGCAAACTTAATAAACATGATAATTAACTATGCATGGACAAATAAATATGATGATAAATAAATATAAATATGATGAAATACATATGTACGCAAATAAAATATACATTATAATATACAATATGTATACATATATATACTAACATATAAAACGTATAAAAATGAACATATAAAAAACAATGTACGTTACATATGAAATACACACACACACACACACATATATATATATATATATATATATATATATATATATATATATATATATATGAAAAAGCATTATAACATATATATTTTAATATAATATGTGATATTGATAGCACAATATAATATATTATGTATATAATATATATAAAAACTATACACAGATATAGTAATATATAATATAAAACATATATTATAAAATAATAATATATGACATATGAAAAAAGTAATACTTATGGCCACGTAATATAACAAAATATATAACGGCAAAATTTGGTAAATATATTATAAGATAAATATATATAATATACTAACTGTAATACAAAAATATATAATACATATATCTGATATTATAACATATTAAGCCTATATATATAACTATATATATAATATATAAACATATAAAACAAGATACTAAATAACATAAAAATAAAACTAATCTGTAATAATAAAATAAACAGTAAACATAAGGAGTGTACAATAAATAATCCAAATGAAACAAGGGACAAAATGGGTAATTTACCCAAGAATCGAGGGACCGAAATGAAACAAAAATAAAATTTATGGATGCAATTAAAAATGAACAAAACTCATTTGAAACCAGTGACTGAAATGGAAGACATTAAAACTAGAGGGAATGAGGAGTAAAGAAGTTTGGGGCGGAGGGATTTAAAAACTTAATTATCCCATTTTCTTTTAAAGGGCCGGTATAAATCTTACTTATTTTTTTAAATCATTTTAAATCCAAAGCTTCAAAAAAAAAAAAAAAAGAAAGCTCAAAAAGCTCTCTGAAATCCATTTGAACGCCGCCCCTTTAAACCCAGAATCGCCGTCCATTTTCCAAAATTCGGTGGAGCACCACCGTACGCCGCTGTCACCGGCGCCTGATTCTGGGAAATTATTCAAAAAATTTTTTAAAACGAAACCCAAAATTTCCCTTTTTAAAAACAAAGCCTAGGTCTAAAAAATGAACCGGTGCCGTTCATCGGCGCACCCCCTCTGCCGTTAAAGCGATGGCGGCGGCCGAGACCGAAGGTAACCCTTCAACTTCTCTTTTTTTATTTTTATTATTCCAGATTCGAAAAAAAGACTGAAGAATTTATTTTTTTACCTCTAAATGCTTGAGGCTTTTTGTTTTTCTTATTGAAGTTGATAACTGGTAACTTACAATTGTTTTTCCCCCATTTATGCCCGTTTTACATGCAATATAAAAAGAATAAGGAAAACCTAATATCAACTGTAGATTGCAATCTGCCCATGCTTGATCTGATATTTTGCTTTGTTTTTTTGGTTTTGCATGTTCGGTGGTTGAGAGCCGGTGTACGGCGGAGCGGGAGATCTGGCAGAGCAGCCACGTGGCGGGGAGAGCCGAACGGTTCGGGCGCATAGGCGCGTGAAGAAGATCGATCGCCTCGGGTGGGGAACACGATCAAAGGTCTTTTCTGGAGTGATCTGGACCGTTGGATCAGATCTGATCCAACGGCTCAGATCCTTTGGCGGCTGGAAAAAGAAAATAAATTAGGTTATAAGACCATTAGGTTTTAGGGTTTTAAACACTTGGGCCAAACGGGCCAGTTATATTATGGGTTTTGTAATATTAATGTATGGACTGGACATTTTTATTTAATTGGATTGTTTATGGGGTTTTATTTTAATTTAATAATAATATATTACTGATATAAGTAATAATAATAACTTATAATAATTTGAATACAAATACAAAGTACGGACAAAATTAGTGATTACAGATTAGTCCAATAACAGTATACATAGAAAACGCAGCTAGTTACTCAGATTCATCCTACACCTACATGTCACAACAGCAACACTATCAAGCAGCCCATTTCTCAGTCACCACTGCCATAACTTGGCATGGCAAGGCAACTGCAGGTGATTATGATGGTATAAAGTTGTAACATGGCGTGCAATCCATGGGTATTCATTCGACTTCTCAAATACGAGCATCTGCTTGCTGATACTTTCCCCCGATATCATAATTGCAAAAGGGTCCCTATTGCTATTATCAAGATTTTATGCGGATGATGTATGGTTTTCCTTTATTTGGCTTTGACATATTTTCAGACTCTATGGCCGGTGATGGCCTCCATTGCATTTCGAGTTAAAGGACTGGAATGAGGAAACTATAAACAATGCCTTCTGGTCCTGGTTGATAGATATATGGAGATTTAGCTGTGGGTCCAAGAACTTCAAAAGTTTTACCTAATGTTCCATTACCTGTTGGATGTTGACATAAATTTAAATTGATAATTAAGTTGAATTTTATTGTAATTTTAGTGGTGGAAGAATACTTGATCAAGGTTTATTAATATCTAAGTATTTGTACTCTTCGTGTTCTCTACGTTGATAATAGATTATTATTTTCCCTACTCCGTTGAAGTAGACAAGGCTGAATCATTTTAAGACTCGTTTCTTGTGTATCTTATTTTATGTTGATCTCACTTTGATTACTTTTCCACATAAATTCTTATAAAACTGGTATAATCTAATATTATTGAAAAGAAAAACTATTTCGAATTCCGAATAGAAATGATAGAAAAAAGAAGTACTAATAGATTCAGTTACGAGCATAAAACTCGTAGGAGCCCATTTAATAAAGGCTCGATAACTTCAACTGCTAAGAGGAACGGCCAACGGCGGGAATGCTTTATGTGGGCTGGGCTTCCCACGGAACCGTCCTCGTCGGTCATCAATTTTTGGGACCGATTAATCGGAATTAGAATAGGTTTTAAAATAGGCTTTGTCTAACCTATGAATACAAACATACGTTAAATGTCATTTAAGAGCTTGAATTAAATACAAGATTCTACTGAAAAAACCTCCCTCATTCAAGGTATTACAAAACCTTAAAAGATTCCATTAAAAAAAACTCTCATTCCACGTGTTACAAAACCTTAAACCCTAAACTCTATAGCCTAAACTCAAAACCCTAAACTTTACACCCAAAACCCTAAACTCTACACCTTAAACTCAAAACCTTAAACCTTACACCCCAAACCATACACCATAAACCCTAAACCATACACCATAAACACTAAACCCTAAGTCCCACACTATAAATACAAAATCCTAAACCCTACACTCTAAACCTTAAACCCTAAAATGTGCTTTGAGTTTAGGGTTTTGTAATACATTGAAGGAAAGAGTTTTATTCAATAGAATCTTTTAGGTTTTATAATGCATTGAATGAGAGTTTTTTTAATAGAATTTTGTATTTAATCCAAGCTGTTAAATGACCCTTAACATGTGCTTGTATGCATAGGTTAGATAAAGCCTTTAAAATTTTCAGATCATTTTGATCACTTATGATCAGTGTCATTTCGAATTTCTAAGGTTTGCTTCTTTATGATAAAATAAGGTTGGTTGAATTTGAGTTTAAATTGAATGGATGTGGATTTCCATGCCATTGTGTACGTCTCTGCAATATTATTTTGTTAATTTTCTAACAAAAATATATTTGAATTACAACCTTCTATTGGACCAACAAATAGAATTAGGATACATTATTATAACCATTTTATAAACTAATTTAATTTTAATGAGAGCAACAATTACAATTATAATCAATCATTACACATATTAAATTATATAACTCGAGAACTAAGCTAACTCCGATTAAAACTAGAACAACAGCTAACTACAAAACGAACTCATGGTTATCGTAACTGAGACTCAAATTTAAGTATTGAAAAGTATAATATAACTATGTATAGTTAATAATATTAAAAATTATAAGCATAACTATAAAAATGTCTAAACTATGTCTTTTTATTGTGATAGGTGTATAAAGTATTTTCTGACTGAAATAGGTGCATAATTTTTTTTTGCTTGTTTCAAAGTCAACTGAGGACTGAGGCACCTATTTTGGCCAGAAAAAAAAACTTTAAGCACTTATTTCAGCAAAAAAAAGTTAGACACCTATCTCAAAAAATGAGTATAGTTTGTAATTAAGCCAAAATTATACTTCCAAATAATATTATAAAATATTTTTAAAACTACTATAAATATAATATATTTAACATGATTTAAGTTAATTTTTGATCTAAAAATCATGATTACTCGTAAGAAGTTAATTTTTGAAAATTATCTTGTGCTTCTGAAAGAGGAGGAAGAATAGAAAATAATCTTATTTTCTATTGACATTAATTTTTTTTATCATAGCATATAAATATTTTTTATTAACTAAATTATTTTATATAAAATAAATACCAAAAAATATTTACCAACCCTTATTTATCCAAATATACAATAAATAAATAAATTATTAATATGAGTGAATCCAAAAATTATTTAAATCCAAATCCATTACCCTCCACAAAAATCAAAAGTCAAACTCAAACATGATAAGATATTCAACCCTTAATTTTTTTGATAAATTTTAATCTAATTATAATCTTACCTCGAGACAGGGACGGAGCTCCCTTGAGGCCTAAAGGGGCACCGACCCCTGTTATAAAATTAAGGTATTATGTAGATTTTGGTCTAATAACAATTTGGTCATTGTAAAAATAAATATTTAAATTAAAAAATACGAGAGTTTATTAGATATATAATCAAGTAGGGTTTGAACTAAAGAAGAATGAGATTGTATCCTCAATTTTTTTGGTCCAATAACAATTTAGGTTCTTATAAAGTTTAAATATTAGACAAATTAGGTCTTGTCCCATGAACTTTGAGTTTAAATACTTAATAAGCCCTTACATTTTTTGAAATTCAATATTTTGGCCAGTGGCGGACATAAACTTCGTATCAAGTGGGTTCAAGAAAGTCAAAGTCAAAATTAAACGAACTCAAATTTTTTTAATAGCGGATAAGTGAATAGAGATCATCTGCCCTTTTTGTGCCCCTATTTATGCCCCATACTAAAAATTAAATTTAGGGTTTAGGATTAGAGTTTAAAGAATTGAGGGTATGGTATATTTTTTAGGGTTTAGGATTTAGAATATAGTGTTAGAGCTTATAATTTAATATTTTAGTGTTGGATCATAAAAAGGCACCAAAAAGGGACATGATTTTCTTTCAGATCAAGTGGGTTCAAATACATTTGATTTTTTTCTCTCCCAAACTTATGTACTCTTTACAAAGATTCCTATAACCTAAGTAGAGTCAATTGACCTCACTAAACTATATGTAAATCCGCCTCTAGTTTTGGCCCCTGTTAATGTTTGATCTTGGCTCTGTCCCTGCCTAGATAGGATAGGAAGGGGAATTCTAAGGAAAGAAATGGGAGTGTTCCTAGTGGATCTATAACCCATATCCTAAGAGAATATGAGGGAATAAAGATGATCAGCTTAGACTTTTGGAAATGTAGAAATCACATGAATAATATGCGTCGTTTTTAATATTTACGTGTGTCGTTTTTGTTGCTTTCTAATGTAACAGGAAAAATAAGTGATCCACAAAAGAAGTAAAAAGGATAAGATGAATTTTTAGAATAATAATATGCATTGTTTTTGCAAATGTTGTTGATGAACAATCGCTCTTTCCCAGTATATTTTTTGAAAAACAATCTGTAAAATGAAAGAAAACGAAGCTCAGAGGTGGGTGTCAAGAAAGGCAATCGATCTATAGACTATATCCACCAAAACCCAGAAAACTTAAATCAATCATACATCGTCTTCTTCCTCTATAGGAAAGCGCAGGTGCTTCCCCTTCGGCGTTGGCAATCCCTTCAACCGCATTGCACAACCTTCTTCCCTTCTCTTGCACATCTTGCTTAAACCTTCACAAAGCTCCTCAATATCTTAATGCTCCTCAATGTCTTAATTCTTCTTCTTCTTCTTCTTCTTCTTCTTCTTCTTCTTCTTCTTCTTAGTCATCAATTTCATCTTCTTTATTACCAGTTGATCCCTTATCTTTGCATGCACTACTTTTTCCTTGATCATCAGAATAGGATTCTAATGAATCCTCAGAAAAATCAAGCAGCAAAGACCTAGTTATCACACTTTTCTGTGATTTAGAAGTTCTACATTGTTTTTCAACTATAGGAAGAGCTATCACTATTGAACCGAGTCTATCTTCACATAGAATTGAGAGCTGTGGTGTATTTATTGGTGTAGGAGTTACGCATTCTTGAAATCCAAGGAAAGGTCGGCTCTCTAATTGTAACGCCCTGATTTTGGTCCTAGAAGATTAGTGGGTCGGGTTATACGGTTCAGGAGAACCAGGTTAGCTAATTTGACTAGTTTCGGGAAATAATTTGAAATAAATAGTTTTTGGTTAAAATAAATTTGGGAAAATATCCTAAAATATTTTAATTGATTTATTAAACATATTGGAGTGTTAATTTGATAAAATCAATTCAAATTAAAAGACATTTCAGATTAGTGACCAGAATGTAAGATTTCAAAACTGTTTTAGTGACTAAAATGTAAAAGGGCCAAAACTTAGAATCTTTAGACAACATTTATCCAATTTGTTTTTAATCAGACTTCTCACTTAATTGGGTTATTTTTAAAGTGGTTTTTAAAGACATATTAAGAGGATTAAAAGGATATTGATCTAATAATCATTTTTACCTTTTTCTCACGTAACTAACTTTTCCGAAATCACTTTCTCTCATTTCTTTTCAGCCAAACTATGTTTTCTCTTTAAAGGTTTTCAGAGATATCTTGGTCTCCATTTCACTTTGATTTCCTTTTCTTTTCCTACTCTTTTATCAAACATCTTCCATTTTTCTTGGAGTTTTACAAAGCAATTGAACCAATTAAGGAGATGAGTCATCTTTAAAGGTAATTTTCATTTTTTCTCATCTAATCAAGGTTCTTTATTGAAATTCCCAAGTGTTTGGCTCTTTGAAATTGCTTTCTTATGGGATTTTGATATTTGATTCAATATAAATGGATTATATCAAGTTTTGATTGATGTTTTGTTTAAAGATTGTTAAGTAATGAATTGCTGGAGGTTTTGATCTATTTTAACCATATTTTTAATGTATTTTGATGTTATGAAATGAGGATAATAAAAGAAATCTCTAAACTATTTGATTAGTTAATTATCTAGGTTGTTTTCTTGAGATTTTGGGTTAAGATTAGGTTTTTGTGGTTGCTGGAGGTATAAGGGTGGTTTGATTATGCTTCTTGATGTTAATTGATGATGTTTGGATGATCAAATCATTAGGAAGTAGTTGGGATTTGTTTAGTTGTAGTTAGAGTTGGTTTTTGGTAGTGTTTGGATGGCGTTTGGTTGTGGATTGTTGGAGATGCATGGGAGATGTTAATTGTTGATGCTTGGAATGCATAGTAATGCATCTTTCCTTTGGTTTTGTGTAGCCGAAACATGGGAGAGCGATTCGTTGCTGATCAGTGGGAATTCAAAGGCTTCGGAAGCTTGATGTTCGCATTGGCAAGAGAGGTTTTGTGTGTTGGTGAGTGGAAACATATTTTGGAGCTCTTAAAGGTTTGAAAAGTTACCTTGAGAGTTTAGTTTAAGTCTAGCCAACTTAACTAAGCTCGGAAGTAAGCATATGGTGTTTTACTCTTAATTGCTCGATTTGGCATATACTTTATAAATGCAGGATTTGATTTCAATGCACGTTTTGTTACCTACTGTTTATATACATGATTTTTATATGAAATGCAATGGAATTGGTTATATACATGAATTTCTATGAGTTTCGGTAATTGGTTTCTGAAAGAAATGTGTAAGTTATTTTATATATGGTTTATTGCATTTGAAAATGAATGGTGTGTTGTTTATGGAAAAACAGTGAGGTATCATGTTTGAAAAGTATATATTGGCTAAGTGACAATGAACTAAATGTTATCGGATATAGTTGGCATGTCATAGGGTTTAAAGTGCGTTATGATAAGTCCCCTCATGGTTGTCGAGGGGTTGTGATTGTACCATTTTCTCCAACCATTGAGAACTGCAGCTGTTGAGGGGTTGTAATTGTACCGTTTACTCCAGCTGGTAGACATAAATTGGCGGGTTAAAAGGACCACCTGGAAATCCGTATATCCAATGTGTTTCTATAAAAATGTTATGGATTTGCTTTGGTCACTCTAATGCCAATATATGAACTAATATATCAAGATGGTTTGAAAATGATTTGCATATTGTGTAGTATGCATATATTGCTCTTTAAGCTTTGCAAATGAAATAAGTATGCATGGGAAGGCTTAAATCGAGGTTTTTGCATATGGGATTATGCGTATGGTCTTGATACATGTTTTGCGTATGGTTTAATATGCATATGAATGGGATTTACAAATGTTTAAAAAGGTAAAGAATGATGCTGAATTGGTTTGAAACTTAGTTTTGTATAACAGTTTTAAAATGCATTGATGAGTGTTTTTTAGCATCACTCACTAAGCATATCATGCTTACGCTCCATTCTCATCCTTGCAGATAAGTGAGCTTTTGGAGGCAGCATTTGAGCAAAGGGATATCCAAGGACTTGTTTCTTTTACAAGTATGGTTTTATATTTGGTTTTGTAGTAATAAAGGGCAATGTGACTACGGGTGTTTGAGAGACTTGGAGTGAGGTGTTTTCTATTTAGAAATGTTTCTTTATTGGTTTTGAACTTGTTCAATGTTGTTTGAGGGTGAAGGGAAGCTTAGGAAAGTTTATTCATGTTTGGGTACATATCATGCCTATAGGTCTACCTTGATGACTTCTTTTGTTTCCATGTTGGCCATGCTTTTATGCTTTGATAGTATTTTGATGATGTTTAGTTTGTATGATGTTTATATGATGATTGGGGTATGTTTGACCGAGCTTAGATATCATATGTTTGGTCAAGAGGTCATTACAGGTTCAATCGTATCGGTATGAAGGCTTGTACAATGCTCAGATGTCTGAGAATTTCAACAGGGTATCGATACGAGTAGCCGCCATATCGGTACGCCCTTGTAGAATTTATACCAGGTATCAGTACTCGAGGTACCATATCGGTACGTGTTTTAGCTACTGGAATCTTCTGTTTTTGATTTTTACAAAAGGGATCGATACTCGAGAAAGTGTACAAATACGGGGGAATGTCTCATTGGCTTAGGGATCGGTACGATGCATGCCGTATTAGTATGCTTTTGTAAAAGGTCTAATACCAGTACGGGAATGACCTGTATCGGTACGGTGTCTGGTAATTCAGTTATTTGCATGTTGTAATTTGATTCTTTGCAAATTGGTCATTGTTTTACTTAATGTTCAATTCATGTTGATTTTGTGATCCAATCTTGCTGTAATTTCACACAAAGGCATGTAATGAACTTAATTAAAGGTAGGTTGGGATTGAAACCTTTATTTTTGTGAAATTACATTTTGGTCCCTAAAGGGATTAATCTTGTGATCGAATGTTTGTTATGTTTTCCGATGTTGTTCGTTTCGCCATAGGACTTAATAAAGTATTTATGCAAGATAAAAAGAAAAAATGGACCGATTTAGGTAGTTTAGTTCGGGTTTGCTTCGGCAAACCTAATGTAGCTTTCATAATTCGATCTTGGTGGCTAGGCTGGGTTACGAGGTTACACTATTTTTGAAAGTTCAGCTTCTTCTTCAACTTTTTGCAAGAGTCTTGACTTGACCTCTTAACAAGGTCTCATTGGAACCAAAGACTTGTTGATTCAAAGCGAAAGACTTGTTAATATTATCAGTTGATTCAAAGTTTTCCATTGACGAGCCAAGGACTTGTTGGGACGGTTGTTTGATTGGGAAACAAAACCCAAAGGTGAACGAGGAACTCAGTGCTGGAAAAGAAAGATTGGGTGTTTTAAAAGAGGAAGATAGGAATTTAGGAGAAAATAGGGAATGAGAGGTTAACGGAATCGGTGCAGAAACTTAAAAGGGTGGTTAATGGAGATGAAGATAGAGGTATTGGAGGAAATGCGTGTGTGGATTCATTGCAAAAACTAAGGAGGTTTGTCAATGAAGATGAAAGTAAAACTGTTGGAGGATAGACTAGGAAGATGAAGTTTAGGGGAAGCTGGAGATTTATTAAAACTGCATCGTTTTGACACTTAAAATAATTCATTTTACTTTAAAATATTAATTATGTGACAAAATAATATTATATTGTCCACGTTAGCACTATAACAAGAAAGGTTGTCCATGTCATCACCCCGTTTAGATTTAAATGGTGGAATGATATGTTTGAGCATAAAACTAAATTTATGTGGTAAAATTGAACAAATTAAAAGATCAATGGTATAAACGAGTTTGTACCAATAGTTTGGTGGTATCTATTGTAGCTTACTCTAATTTTTAATCAAATTTTATTACTAGCACCAGGGAATTTTGGCCATTATTACAAGGATAATTATTTGATACACTGGCGGTGGAAACTTTTAGTTTTCACAAGCACCTTAGCTTTAGGGTTTAGAGACTTAGTTTAGGGTGTAGGGTTTAGGGGTTTAGAATTAAGGGATTGTGAATAGAATTTAGAGTTTAGGGTTGGAATTTAGAGTTTATAGGTTAAAACCTAAATCCTCAACATATTACCCTAAAAATTAAAGTACAACCTCTAAACCTTAACTCTAAACCCTAAATTCTAATCATTACCCCTAAGTTCCTAAACCCTACACCTAAGTTCCTAAACCCTACGCCCAAACTAAGTCCCTAAACCCTAAAACTAAAGCGTTTGTGAAAACTAAAAGTTTTCACCGCCAGTGTGTTGGATATAAATCCTTAGTTTGATGGGGTGTGTAAAGGGTAGGTTATGTCTTAGTTAGGTTTAACGCTTTAGATATCATTGGAGGGTGTGTTTCCATTATGGGTGGAAGGTAATTTATTGAGTGTTTTGCATGGGGAGTTCACTTAGGTTTCATATTGTTGTGTGGTAGGTACGGGTGTTTTGGAAGGGTTGATCTTTCGTAAACGAGTGTGTATTTTGATATCGTGCTATATTCTAGTTTATTGGTGCTTTTGTTAAGCTTTCCTTCTTGACTGACAACATGACTCAAGATTTAATGTTTTCGAAGAGCTTTGAATGACTTTTGTGATGAGTGAAGGGGTTTGCGTTAGTTGCATAGTTTCGGGGTTTTTGTTTGACTTGGTTCGTATTTTGGGTGTTTCGCATCATGTTTTTATGTACACCAGATGAGAGAAACAGTGAGAGAGCTAGCTAAGTCTTTCCCTACTGCTATAATGAGTAGTAGCATAGACAAGGTACATTTTCAAGCCTTGTCTTTACCATTCATGTCTTCTACGATTGGTAACTGTCTTTACTCTTCAGAATAGTCAAAATGTTCGTTTCCAACTAGGTACTGAATTTCTTCCCATGATTGACAAGGTTGGTTTCATTCACAATCTTTGATTCATTCACCCTACAGGAAAAATTAAAGAAAATAGATTCAAATAGTTTGACATTGTTTTCTCCAAGTTTACAAAATATTAATGGAGGCTGCAAGATTAATTAAAGGATCCAAGGTGGAGACCGACAACCGCTCAACAATGGTCACTGACTCGAAAATGTCACCGAACTTTAAAAAAAAATCGCCCAAAACGATGTCCTTTCGTTGGAGGAAAAATATTAAAACTATGCGCTTGGAGGGTTTTGAACCCAAAATCCCTAACCTACAAATACAAGAGCTAAGCATTAACCACTAAACCAACATGACATTATATAATATTTTTCCACAAATATTATATATCTCAAACCACTTGAGATTAATTCAAATTATTTTATGAAATAAATAAAACTATAAATAATATTAATATATAAAAATATAAAATATATTATTTACATAAATATATCGATATATATAATAAAATGTATTATTTTCTTTATTTTTTATATGTTATTAATAATATAAATATATTATTTAAAAAACCACAAAATATTCATAAAAATAATATATTTATATTATTAATAATATATAAAAGCCCTAACCCCTAAAATTTTAATCTACAAACCCCAACTCTAACCCTTAAAATTTAGAGTTTAGGATTTAGGGTTTAGGGGGTTTTATATATATTATTTTTATGAATATTTTGAGTTTTTAAAAAATAATAGCAGTCAAAGTTTAAGTAAAATTCGGGTATCCGGATCGAACTGGAAAATTTTGTAATTTTACTATATGATAGAAGAAGGATATAAAAATCATTCACAAGTTTTGAAAATATTTTTAGTTTGATTCAGGATGAATCCTATGATTTATTTTGATTAAGGAATTTATTTGGTAACCGATAAAATTCTCGATAATTATCGGTAAATCGGATCGAGCTAAAATTTCAGAGATGATTCCATAGACCTTGGAAGAGTTATAACATATTATTTTATGGATATTTGGAGATTTAAATAGTTGGGTTAAATTAATTTGACTGAAATGGCCTAGAATGGTAATTTTGTGAAAAAGTTGATTAGTAAAGGGTATTTTGGTCTTTTCACCCAAAAGGGACATGGAAGGAATTTTGAGATCTTTTTAGTGGATGAATAGTTTCTGGTTGGGATCCAACTAAGTCTAGTTGGAACGCTACAATATGGCAAACTAGTAAATATGAATTCGGTTGGGTGACATTTTGGTAAATTGGAATAAAATGAATTTTAAATTCGTTTTTAATTATACAAGTTGCATATATATATGAAATATGAAGATTTATCAATGAAATTTCATCTCCAAAACCATGGAGAAAGAGGAGAAAAAAGAAGGAAATTTTCCAAGCTCAATTTAAGCCCCAAATCTCGGTTTTAAGTTCCGAGGGAGACTGATTGAGACACAAGTATTAGATGAAAAGAAAAGGTTACCAAATAAGCTTAGTGAGGCTACTTTTGCATCGCTATAGGTGATTGCATTTTTACCTATTATATATATATGATTTACATTGATGCATAATACAGTAACGGCAAGTACATATGAAAAATTATGATGAAATAGAGGATGTGTATTACCAGTTTACATGAATGATAATGATTGATTGATAATGAAATGAAATGCCCAAGTATTATGATATGAGAGTTCATGGTATAGTTGGATATCCATAGAGTCCTTAGCAATAGCATCATGCAAGTTATGTTATGTTTCATGTTTTGTGACTACTACGGTATCACTTCCACCTTGGGGACCCAAGCCCTTGGTGTTGCACCCTGGGGATCCAAGCCTATAGTGCTAATGGCACTAACGAGGTGCTTTAATGAGGAGCAAAGAACGTCCTCGAATACGTGCTCATCTGTCATGTTCAAGTTAGGCACTACGGTGTCACTTCCAGCTTGGGGACCCAAGCCCTTGGTGTGCACCTTGGGGATCTAAGCCCATAGTGCTAATGGCACTAACGAGGTGTTTTTATGAGGAGCAAAGAGCGTCCTCGAGTACGTACTAATGTTCACGTTATGTTAGACATTATGGTGTCTTATCAAGATGACTCACGTACCTTGATATCATATTATATACTTTGGGTTATTTCTAAAGGAAGGTTATATTGCAAATGATTACATGATGACTGATAAATACTAAGAACATGATATTTATACTTGTTTTATGATATGATATAAGTTGTACTTGAATCACTTGCCATTTTGCAGGAAATGTATTGCACTGATTTATGACAGAGGAATGACTTGATAAGTCTATTTTATATGATTCTATACTTCGAAACGTTTTATTTTAAATTATAGTTGCCTCACTAAGTGAATACTTAGCGTGTGTTGTTTCACACGTTGGTTATGGAAAACTTACTAGAAGATGAGTCAAGCATGTTAATCAAGCTGCAATATGCCAAACATCAATAACACATTCTAATTTATGATATTCTCTAGTAGGCATGTATCAATTTATTCGTTGGGTGTTTTAAAGGTAAAATTTTTAATTATCGTATATCACGTAATGATTTGAAATTCAAGAAAAGGCTTGGGCAGTATACCTAGTTTTCACCCTGAGTTACATACTTATTTTAATAACTGATTAATATGTTTTATAAACCAATTCAGGGCCAAAACTATAATATGCGAATAGGCTATGAATACTTCAAAAGTTGAGAAATGGTTATTTATAAACTAGTTTTATGTTAATTTTTTTAAAAAAAATTCAAGTCAAGAAATCAGTTAAATAATTTAGTAACATCTTCAATGTGTATTTAATCATCGAACATGTGTTGAGGGTGTTACATTTAGTGGTATCAGAGCTACAGGTTCTGGATGCTAAACCAAGTTTGTTATAAGTTTGCCAGTAAATACATACCCCTAGAATGTCATATTATTGATGTGTTGATTGTATGATTTGAAGCTGCTCCTCATTAGTATATGATAGAATAGAATAAGATTATAGTAAGAAAAGTAAGACGCTATCAAATTTCTTCAATCGACGAATCTCAGAGGTCAAGAAAGGACTCACAACAAGTACAATGAAGTAAAGTATGTACTGTTCTCGACTTCTGACTTGGCTAAGCTACTTGTGTAGTAAGGAGCTCAAGCACAAGAGCAGGGAATACTATTTTAGATATTAGAAGAAATACATGAGAGGTTTTAACCTCTAGCATCTCTATATGTAGGGCATTGATTGTTAAAAGTTTAAGTTTCCGACTGCCCTAAATTTTATAGTAAAGGTGAACTGATGACTACTTATCTAAAGATAAAGGATGATAAAAATCATATTGGATGAAAATTGAAAAGTCAGAATAAGTAATATTTTTACTAAGGGAACATGTTTGTATTTGGGTGGACTAATGCCACAGAGTAGTACTTACAATAGAAGTGACCTGAAAAATTTCCTAGAATGAATTAAAAGAGGTGAAAACTCAGCTGTAAGAATTGTTAGACTGGAGTTATAATCAATCCAGTGTGCTATTGTGAAAAGCTCCAGAATTATTCGTAAAGAAGGAAGATAGTTCTTTACGACCATGTAGTGATTATTTATAAAAGGAAATAAGAAAAAAATGATATATTTTCTATCAGGATTATCAATTAACCTAAACCAAAAAGACTTGATGTGAGTTTTGGTTATTAAAAGTGGCTTTCTTAGGTCATATTACTTAGATGTAGGGATCCAAGTCGATCCTAAAAATATGCAGTCTATTGTGGAGAGGGAAAATTCCCAAAAATATTACAGAGGTTCGTAGTTTCTTAATACTTATTGGTTATGATCGAAGATCTGTGAAAGATTTCTTGAGGATATGTTATGAGCTTGTATAATTGAGTTCGAGATCATGGAAAAGATATATGTCATTAGTAGAAATTGCTTATAATAATAGTTATCAAGAAAGTATACAGATGGCACCATACGAAGCTCTTTTTTGTTTAAAGTGTAAATCACTATTAAATTGGTATGAGTTGAAGATCGTAAATTAATTAAGTCAGATTTATTACAAGAAATGAAAGAAAAAGTAAAGATTATACAAGATAATCTTAAAAAGACTGATGATCGACAGAAGTCTTATGCAGACTTGAAAGGAAAAGATATTCAATTTGAAGACAAAGGAAGAACATGATGCCTATCTTTGCATTGTTCTTCAGACTCTTCAAGAAAAGAAGTTCTATGCTAAGTTGTCAAAGTGTAAATCTTGGTTGCCGGAAGTTGCTTTTCTTGGTCATGTGGTTTTGGAAGAAGAGATAAGAGTAAATCCCAAGAAAGTACTGACTATAGTTGAATGGAAACCTCTGAAGAATGTTTCCGAGGTTCAAAGTTTCTTGGTACTTGTTAGTTATTATCGAAAGTTTGTAAAGAATTTCTTGATGATTACCTCCCCACTGACCAAGCTATTAAGGAAAGATATGTCATTATGTTGGAAATATAAATGCCAATAAAACTTTGAGACATTAAAGAAGATATTAATCGAAGCCCCGGTATTAGTACAACCAGAATCGGGCAAAAATTATGTGGTTTATAGCGATGCTTCTCATAAAGGTTTGGGAAGTGTACTTAAGTAAGAAGGAAAAGTAGTGGCCTATGCTTCGAGACAACTTAAGACGCATGAGAGGAATTACCCATCTTATGATTTGGAGCTGGCAATGGCTGTATTTGCTTTAAAGATATAGCGTCATTATTTATATGGTAAATGATGCTATATTTACACAGATTATAGAAGTTTAAAGTATCTGTTAATTAAAAAGGAGTTGAACTTGGGGCAAAGAAGGTGGATCGAGCTTCTTAAGGATTGTGATGTGATCATTGACTATCATCCAGGAAAAAGCTAATATAGTAGCTAACGCTCTTAGTCGAAAGACATTTGTTGCCTTAAGAGCTACGAATGTGAGACTGGCATTAAAAGGAGATGGTGCTTTGATTTTCGAGTTAAGAATAAAGTCTACTTTATTAGATTAAAAAAATCTTTAGAGAAAAGATGAAAAGTGTTTGTTAAGGTTCAAATAAATGGAACAAGGTAAAACCGAAGACTTTGAAGTTAATCTGATGAATTTTGTATTCGGACTATCTTTGACACCGAATAAGAAGGATTCAATCTGGGTGATTGTTGATATTTTGACTAAGTTAGCACACTTTATCCATGTTCGAACAGATTACCCTAGGGATAAGTATGTTGAGTTGTATATTAAGGAAATAAATCAATTTTTCTTGTTAAAGTTCTTTGACAAAATCTTAAAATTGAGAAAAAGACTTGGGAAAGAAAGAAAGATGTGAGAAAGCAGTTTCCTCACCTTTTTTGAACCAGTACATGTTGAAAATTTGATGATGAATTTTCTTAAGGGGGAGAATTGTAATATCCCAAATTTTATTAAGTTGATTAAGGATCATTTAGTACTAAGATAATAGCTTAAAAGCTATCTTAGTGACCAAAATGACAAAAATGCAAAAGTTAAGATTTATTTGATTTTGGGTTATGGAAAAAGAATTTCTGAGATTTAAAAGCATCAGATGATAGAAGGTAAGCTAATTAGGGTACTTGCAAAGTTTGGTTGAAATCTGAGGAAAAATTGAAATGGGAATTGAAGTTTAAAATTTAGTGACCAAAATGATAAGCAGTCAAAACTTGTGTGATACAAGACTAAACATGAAAAGTTGAAGGACTAAAGTTGTAAATTCCCAAAAGTTAGGGGTTTTTATTTCATAAACAGATAGAGCACCTTAGGGTGTGGATCGAATGTGGAATAACTGTTTGATCTGATATTTTGATTATTGAGAAATATTAGTCAAAGTTTAAGTAGAATTCGAGTATCCTGATCGAACATGAAAATTTTGGAATTTTACTATATGATAGATGAAGGATATAAAAATCATTACCAAGTTTTGGAAATATTTTTAGTTCGATTCAGGATGAATCCTATGATTTATTTTGATTAAGGAATTTATTTAGTAACCGATAAAATTCTCGATAATTATTGGTAAATCGAATCGAGCTAAAATTTCAGAGATGATTCCATAGACCTTGGAAGAGTTATAACATATTATTTTATGGATATTTGGAGATTTAAATAGTTGGGTTAAATTTATTTGACTGAAATGGCCTAGATGTCAATTTTGTGAAAAAAGTTGATTAGTAAAGGGTATTTTGGTCTTTTCACCCAAAAATGGACATGGAAGGAATTTTGAGATCTTTGTAGTGGATAAATAGTGTCTGGTTAGGATCCAACTAAGTCTAGTTGGAATGTTACAATATGGCAAACTAGTAAATATGAATTCAGTTGGTGGACATTTTGGTAAATTGGAATTAAATGAATTTTAAATTCATTTTTAATTATACAAGTGGCATATATATATATATGAAATATGAAGATTTATCAATGAAATTTCATCTCCAAAATCGAGAAGAAAGAGGAGAAAGAAGAAGGAAATTTTCCAAGCTCGATTTAAGCCCCGAATCTCGGTTTTAAGTTCTGAGGGAGACTGCGGGAGACACGAGTATTAGACGAAAAGAAAAGGTTACCGAATAAGCTTAGTGAGGCTACTTTTACATCGCTATATGTGAGTGCATTTTTACCTATTATATATATATGATTTACATTGATGCATAATACAGTAATGACAAGTACATATGCAAAATTATGATGAAATATGAGATGTGAATTGCCCGTTTACATGAATGATAATGATTGTTTGATAATAAAATGAAATGCCCAAGTATTATGATATGAGAGTTCATGGTATAGTTGGATATCCATAGAGTCCTTAGCAACAACATCATGCAAGTTATGTTATGTTTCATGTTTTGTGACTACTACGGTGTCACTTCCACCTTGGGGACCCAAACCCTTGGTGTTTCACCATGGGGATCCAAACTCATAGTGGTAATGGCACTAACGAGGTGCTTTAATGAAGAGCAAAGAGCGTCATCGAATACGTACTCATCTGTCATGTTCAAGTTAGGCACTACGGTGCCACTTCCACCTTGGGGACCTAAGCCCTTGGTGTACACCCTGGAGATCCAAGCCCATAGTGATAATGGCACTAACGAGGTGCTTTTCTAAGGAGCAAAGAGCGTCCTCGAGTACGTACTCATATTCACGTTATGTTAGACACTATGGTGTCTTATCAAGATGACTCACGTACTTTGATCTCATATTATATACTTTGGGATATTTCTAAAGGAGGGTTATATTGCAAATGATTATATGATGACTGATAAATACTGAGAACATGATATTTATACTTGTTTTATGATATGATATAAGTTGTACTGGAATCGTTTGCCATTTTGCAGGAAATGTATTGCACTGTTATATGACAGAGGAATGACCTGATAAGTCTATTTTATATGATTCTATACTTTGAAACGTTTTATTTTAAATTATAGTTGCCTCACTAAGTGAATACTTAGCGTGTGTTGTTTCACGTGTAGGTTATGGGAAACTTACTAGAAGATGAGTCAAGCATGTTAACCAAGCTGCAATATGCTAAACATCAGTAAGACATTCTAATTTATGATATTCTCTAGTGGGCATGTATCAATTTATTTGTTGGGTATTTTAAAGGTAAAATTTTTAATTATCGTATATCACGTAACGATTTGAAATTCAAGAAAGGGCCTGGGCAGTATACCTAGTTTCCCCTCTGAGTTGCATACTTATTTTAATAACTGATTAATATGTTTTATAAACCAATTCAGGGTCAAAACTAGTAATATGCGTATAGGCTATGAATACTTCGAAAGTTGAGAAATGGTTATTTTGTAAACTAGTTTTATGTTAGTTTTTTTTTTAAATCAAGTCAGAAAATCAATTAAATAATTTAGTAACATCTTCAATGTGTGAATTCTAGAAAATAATAAAATTAAAAAACAAATTCACAAAATAATGATTATTATTGATAGATGTGAGTAAATTCGATTTAACTCGAAAAGAAATATTTTTTTAAATTTTGAATTATTCAAATTGAGTTATTTGAGTGAAAAAATCGATTACTTATAATTTTACTCGAATTATTATATTTAAAATAATGAAATTCAATTAAACTATTGTATTTACTCGAATTATTATATTTGAGTGAAAAAATCGATTACTTATAATTTTATTCGAATTATTATATTTAATCGATTACTTATAATGATTATTATATCACGTCACAATTTAAACTAATGTGACATTAAATTAAGACCAAAATGTAATCACACTATATTATAGAACATGTATAATACTTTTGATTCATATCAAGATTTCATTTTTAAAAAAATTTATGTAAATGAATTTTGATAGGTTAAATATTTTTAGGAAAACAAAGTAATTTTATTGAATCATTCAACGGTGAATAGCATCATTAATTATATTGTGATGGATTCATTGCAGTTAGTCATTAAACCAATAGTAGTAATGGCCAAAATTCCCACGGTGCTAGTAATAAAATTTGATTAAAATTTAGAGTAAACCATACCAGATACTACTAAACTATTGGTACAGACTCGTTTATACCATTAATCTTTTAATTTATTTAATTTTACCATTAAAATTTAGTTTTAGGCTCAAACATATTATTTCGCCATTAAAATCTAAATGGTATAATGACATGGACATCCTTTCTTGTTACAGCGCTAATGTGAACAATATAGTATTCTTTTTCACATAATTAATATTTTAAAATAAAATAAATTATTTTAAATGTCAAAACGATGCCGTTTTAATAAATCACCAGCTTCCCCTAAACTTCATCTTCCTACTCTATTTTGCATTGAACAGAGAAAATAAGTCTGCATAAGCTTCTCCCTTACAATGTTCCCATTTTCGATTTCATTGGCCACTCTTCTATGACATTTTCTTGGAATATTTTTATAATATTAAGTTGATTGAATATTGTGTTTCAAATTAGAATATGTTTTTATAATATTTACTATTTAAGAGTTGTTTTACTATGTTGAATATTTGAGTTTGGTTTTAATCAAACAATATATTAGACTACATATTTGTGTTCTAAGTTGGTGATGTAGAATCATTGAGTGGATATTAATTAAATGAATATTTTATGTGATTTATTTTTTAGATAGATTGTCTGTTTTGTAATCATCATTATTTTTTAATTCATTTTTTATTTGAAATTTTAGATTTGTCAAGAGCTCAAGGCGTGTGTTTTTTTGTTCTAAATGGTAAAATAAATTGACATTGGAGTGTCTAATAATAAATTAAAATATGTTATGTGTTTTGCTTATTTTTTTAATTTAAAAAAAACCGTTAAAACCACAGTTTTTAACCGAACCGAACCGCAAAATTTAGTTTTTGATAATTCAGTTTTATTACCATTCGATTTCGATTTTCTTTTTAAAAAATTGTATACTGCGATTCAGTTCATATTTTGTTAAAAAATCCAACCGAACCGAATATACCCCTAATATCCACCAAAACCCAGAAAACTTAATCAATCACGCGCCGTCTTCTTCCTCTATAGGAAAGCGCAGGTGCTTCCTCTTCGGCGTCGGCATTAATCCCTTCAACCGCATCACATCACCTTCTTCCCTTTCGATCTCGTCATCACTGTTGTATACGAATCTCGTGTGCCACCCTCTAAACGTCTCTTCCATGCTCATCTTTCTTAAACCTTCACAAAGCTCGCCAATGTCTTCTTCTTCTTCTTCATAGAAGTCGTCAATTTCATCTTTTTCTTCGTCAGTTGATTCCTTCTCTTTGCATGTACTACTTTTCCCTTGATCCTCAGAATAGGATTCTAATGGATCCTCAGAAAAATCAAGTAGCAAAGACCTAGTTATCACACTTTTCTGTGATTCAGAATATGAAGCACGGGTACGGCATTTAAAGGCCGTCCCGCGTACCAGATACGTATCCGTTACGGATACGGGATGGGTACGCCTGAGGTACGTACTGGGGACGTCCCATATTTACGGGATACGGTTGAATATTACTTGGATACGTTGAGTTTTCGAAGGGGACGTTTCGGGGACGGCGTTGGGAGTTCACGCGCGTACCCAACCTGTAATGACAGCGGAAGGCTGATCAGTTTTGATGAAGGATGTTTCTGGTTTTATTTATTGGTTGAAGAAAGAATAATTGCAGAAGAAAGTTGAAGAAGATCACGTGAAACAAAGATAAATTTTTTATTTTAATTTATTTTTAATTGTTTTTTGTGGGGTCCGAAATATGCTTTAATGACGACCACTTTATTGTTTTAATTAATTATCAGCTCTCTTTTCAAAAAAATAGATTTTTTTACTTTAATTTATTATTATTATTATTATTATTATTATAAAAACAACTATATTATCAATTATTGGCTAAACTCTTAATTTAAATCAAAATTTAATTTTAATACTAATTTTGATGTATGAATTTTATTTTAATTTTAATGTTTTATTATATATATTAAAATTTATTTTATATTTTCGTACTCGTACATTTAATTTTAAAAAAAATCATTTTTTATCTCGTATCCGTTTCATACCCGTATCCGTGTTTTATTCTTGTGCTCGCTTACCACAACCAAGCTTGGCTACCTATTTATATCGATAACCAAAACTGTCGCATGCAGGATTTTATGTAGGGATGACCTTGATAAAGCTGAGTTGAGTTTTTGGTTGATCCACAACTGATTTAAAAATTTAATATCTTTATCCAAATTTGACCCGATATTTTATAATGGTCACCTAACCCGAATTCTACAGCAAAAATCTAAACCCAATCCAACCCAAACCAACCCGGCATAAATAAAAAAATGATCATTTTTATTATTACTCCATAAAATATGGAGATAATTGAATAATACAAATAGAAAGTGAACATTATAATAATTATTCTATTTTATCAGATAAAAATAGGAAGATAATTATATATGTAAAGAGAGGGACATTATAACATTTATACCTAAATATTTAGAATAAAATTAAACTATTATTTCGGGTCGTACCAGATAAGGTTTTTTTATAAGACCCGAATCCGAATTTTTTTAAAAAAAATTACTCAGGCCAAGACTCTTGCTTCCTTGTTTCGGCGGCTAAGTGTCTACTTATAGGCTACTTTCTCTTCTTGCTTTATGTATCTTAAGGATGTGCGATATTGTGTGTATATTGTATTTGTAACATGTTTTAACTTATTTTAAGGCTTCTTCACTCAAGCTTTAAATAGGGATGGTAAATATCCATTTTAACCATGTCATCTTTTAATTTTTATTATTTTAGTCCTTGATTTTCTCTTAATTTAGAATGTAAAGTTAAATTTTCATTCAATTCAGTCATTTAATTTTAGTAATCTTCTAATTGAAGTATTAAAAAGTAATTTAAAAATCATTAGAAATAAATTTAAATAACTATAATTATAATTATTGTTTAATACAATTATAATTTTAGTCTTTACTCTATTATGAATTTTAATGATTTTATTATATATATATTAAAATTTATTTTATATTTTTTATACCCTTGTCGTACTCATACCCTGGAATTTTAAAAACGGCCGTTTTTTATCCCGTATCCGTATCGTACAACTTAGTTAAGAAGTTCTACATTGTTCTTCAACAATCGGAAGAGCTATCACTATTGAACCCAGTCCATCTTCACAGAGATTTGAGAGCTGTGGTGTATTTACAGGAGTAGGATTTACACATCCTTGAAATCCAAGGAAAGGACGCCTCTCTACTTTTGAAAGCTTAGCTTCTTCTTCAACTTTTTGCAAGAGAGTCTTGACTTGACCTCTCACAACAAAGCCTCACCGGAACCGGGAGTCATCACCATGCTCTTGGCTCTACTGCCCCGCTGCTTTCCTACAGCGGATGACGGCGTTTCCATTGCAAGCCCGACGATAGGCGAGTCATTCGTTATATCGATAAGAGCAGCCCTTTCGTTTTGCTATTTCCCATTTGTTGTTCTTGTTTTCGACACACTCCTCTCGGATTCTTCCTTATTTCCTTCTACAGAACCAAAACATCAAGAAACAAGGATTGGTGAAAGAACAAACGAACAAAACCCAGACCATAAAATCTTTGATTTCTTTAAATAAAAAGAAAAAGACCGAAGAAGAATGAAAATCAACTCACCAGAAAAAGTGATATTGTTGTTGTTCAAAGAAGCCAAAGTCTGGGACCTGGTAACTCGTCTTGTAGATGAAGGGGTCTCCATTGAAAATAACCGGTAAAAGAAGATTCGGGTCGCCGGAAAGTTGATATTTTTCTTTGTTCTGAAAGTGCAGTGATGGGTGGCGCTGAAAAAGGTTGAAGAAAAGATAGAATGTTTGTAAAGGGGAAAGAGAGAAAGCGCTATATATGGAGATATGATTACGGAGTTTAAACGGTAATAAAAATTGGACCGTTAGAGCCGAGCGCTGGCTGCAAAAAGGGAAGGAAAAGAAACTAGCCGTTGGAAGGTTGCTTTATTTGACTAGAAGCTGCATACGTTCCAGTGTTTTGTACGGTTCGTTCTGATTGATCAGAACTTTCTTTCTGAGAGTGCGCCTACATTTACCTTTAGGCCAATTATGTCGTTCTCAAGTTTTATAGTTGTAGCAAACAAGTACTTTTGTGATCAGCGGCGAATTAATGCAGGGCAGCAGGGATAGACTTAGAAGGGGGAGTTGGGGGAAGGCCGTCCTCTTTAAAAATTAATTTTTTTTTGTATAATTTAAATTTTTATATATTTTTATTAAAAATTTATTTTTATCTTCTAAAATTTTATAATTTTGTTAAGATATTATAAGTTCGCCTTTTAACATAAAGTTCTGCGTCTGTCCTTAAATTCATGTGTATTGAAGGGTAGACAAATGGGTGGACTCTTATGTACTTTTCAACCTTGAATTTTTTTTTTTATGTTATTTATCTATTCTATTAATTATATGCACTTTAAAATTTATTTTTTTATGTTAATTTTTATTTTATCGATTGTACCCTTGAGATTTTTCAATCCACGCGTATATTATATGTGTCCATCTCAGCCCGTATCTGGGCCCTGGGCAGGTGTTTGGGCCTACGTATGAGGGACTATGCCTAGGACCCAAATTTTTTATAGTGAATTACATTTATAAATTTTTTATATATAGACTATCGAGCTCAATTTTTTAAATATATGTTATTAGGGCTTAATTTTTCAATATTTTTTATTATGGCTATTTTTTCTAATATTTCTTATTAGTGCCCTAATTTTTCTAATATCTATTTATTAAGGGCATACTCTTACTTTTTTTTCTTTTCATTGTTATTAAAGGCCAATTTTCTTTAATATTTGTTATTATAGGTATACTCTTAAAATTTAATTTTTTTCTAGTACTTGTTATTAAAGGCCCAATTTTTTTAATACTTGTTATTAAGGGTCTATTTTTTAATATTTGTTATTTGGGACATACTCTTAAAATTCAATTTTCTTTTTCTAATACTTGCTATAAAGGTCAACTCTTATCAGTACTTGTTATTACGAGCCCATTTTTTTAAAAAAATTATTTTTTTAATATTTGTTATTAGGGACAGATTTAAATACGGCCCACAAGCGCAACAACGACCGTTCTATAGCGTTAGTGACATTGTCTGAAACCACAACTATGATGTCCACAATAGCATATGTTGTCAAAAAATTCACAACCATGATACTCATAGAGATCGCAATAACATATGTTATGTTCACAATCGCGATAAACACAATATGACCGATACCCTAAAAATATTTTTGAATTTATCATTGTTTATAATAAAAAAATATATGTAAACTAAATAATTTCTTTTTAACAAAATTGAAGAAACAAAGCTTAGGTCAACTAAAGTATATTGCTTATGTTTTACATTTTTACACCTCATTAAATCATTCATCTAACTCTCTGAACAAATAATATTATAAAGCTTATGTTTGTTGCAGGTGCAAGAGCTTCCCAGCTACTTCAGAAACCGACATGAAAATTCTGGAAGAGACTGAAAATCGAAAAACAACCGCCATTGTCAACCAAGGTTTCAGGCCTATACAACTTGTTTGTTGATCTAAGTTCGATCAGTACAGTATAGTAATAATAATAATAGATAGATAGATGTATGTATGTGAATTTATTTAAATTAAAAATGAGATTAAAATATTAACTCATAATTAAATTAAACTGCTAAAAAACTTTTTAAAAATAATATCAAGTAAATTTAGAGATCAAATTCTAAATAAAATAAAAGCGTATATTCATAATTATATTAGAGTATCATCCATTAGACAGATACAAACAACTATTCGGAAAAGTAATAATAATAATAATAATAATAATAATAATAATAATAATATTCCAACTAAAAAAAACGATAGAAAGATTTATTTTTCCTTGATGACCTGACAGATTTTGCATTATTTTTCTGGGGCCATAGTAACATGAAAATTGTCCAACGACTAGAACATACAGGGAATAATCATGGACATTTGCGAACATTGTTGCGTGTTCTTAAGTTGGCATAGCAAGGGCAGGCTTCATGGTTGCCGGCAGTCCCCGGCGGAACACATTTGCACCGAGCACAGCAACTACCACACGACCTTTTGCACAGGTTTTGCCTCTTCGACAGTCTGCATCTTCCTTCACATGCTACTCCACAATCTGAATAAACAACACCATTTATTCAATCAACAAAAGTTAATCAAGTTCCATTTAGTAAACTTTATGTTATGGTGTATATACCAATTGGTTGTGCCAGTGGTGACGGACTTGGAGCTCCATCAGAGCTATACATCTGCACAACATAACGTAACATAACAAATCATGCATATATATATATATATATAGCTAGTTAACTCTAAAGTTTACCAGTTCTTCAGCTTGAGTGAAGTGGAGCAGTGAAAGAGAGAAAAGAACCAGTGAAGCAGCTGCCATGTTTCTGGAAAGAGCCATCTGATCTGACTAAGATTTGCAAAGAGTGACAAAGATCGATGTGAAGTGAGGTGTGGATCTAGTTTGAGAAAAGGGTATTATTTATATTGTGGAGAAAAGGAACATCCTACTGCAACTTGCATTAAAAAGCTTTGTTTAGAAGGTATCCAGGAAAGCTATGGCCTTGGACTGTACTATAGAGTTATTTTTCAATGGGAAACGAAACAGCAGAGACCATATTTAATATCTTAGTTACAGCTCAATGTGGTCCGAGCCAGCTGGGTTTTAATCAGGGAATAGTTGGCATTGTTGCTTCGTTTTGTTCTTTCTCTTCGATGGTTTAATTTTAGTACAAGGTGGATAGAGATCCGAAAGGGGTATAGGGAAAGAAGGTTGATCTGAGGAACGCCCCTATGCTGAATTGCATAGAAGAAATTATATATATATATATATTCGACTTCCGTAGTCAAATTTATTCTATTATAACATCAAAATTTAAACTCTAAATATCATTCCATTAAGAACTATTATCTCATACAAAGGCGGTGAAAACTTTTTGTTTTCGCAAGTGCCTTAATTTTAGGCTTTAAGATTTTAGTTTAGGAATTAGAGTTTAGGGGTTTTAGTATAGGGTTTAGAATTTAGGGTTTATGGTTAGAATTTAAAGTTTAGGGTTAAGGTTTAAGATTTAGAGTAATATAATTAAGGATTTAGGTTTTAACCTATAAACCTTAAATTTTAACCATATACCCAAAAATCTATCAACAACCCCTAAATTCAAAACTACTATACTTAAACCCTTAAACGAAGTCCCTAAACCTTAAAACTAAGGCGCTTGTATAATTTTTTTTACAAACTTTATACATTAAATAATTACCCTTCCATTAATATTCTAAACCAACTAGACATCTATATTTTATGAAAATAATAGTTGTATAGTTATCAGTAAAAGTCGGTAACTGGGCTTCGGCCCAAGGAATTCAGAATGGGGTTGCGAAATTTTATGTTCGCCTTACAAAAAACAATTATTTCGCGAACCAAACCCACTAAAGTTAATTACTATTATTAGGCTTACATAAAAAATCAGCCATTAAATTATGTATTTTGTTTGCTTTTAGTCTTTAAACTATTTTTTAGTTAAAATAAGTCTTCAATTATTATTTTTGATCACTTTAAGTCCCTAAACTATTTTTTGGTTAAAATAAGTACCTAAATTATGTCATTTTTCTTCTTTTAGTCCCTAAACTATTTATTGGTAAAAAATCTTTATGATGTATCAACATCTTATTAGTCGAAATAATTTTCTTTTGACTTAAATAACTATCGGACTTAAAGTAACCAAAAATAATAGTTTAGGAGCTTATTTAGACCAAAGAATAATTTAAGGGCTAAAAGCAAATAAAAAAATATAATTTAAGGGTTAATTTTTCATTTAAGCCTTATTATTAGAATAAAACTATTCGTTACTAAGAAAAAAGTCAAATCATACATCCTATGGGGCAAACTAATTCGTGGCGTAAAAATTGAAAAATAATTAAAACATAAATGAATTTAAAAAAAATTAGTTGCCCTCAAACTTTATACCTAAGTTTCCCCCTACTGATGATTGATCTTAGAAAAACAGTTTGATCTAATTAAACTTTTCAAAAAAGTTTTGATGTCAAATTAAAATTTTAAAATATTAATGAATTTAATGAAAATTTTCAAAACATTTAGGGGTATAATTATTTTTTAAAAAATAATAAATTTAATGAGAAATTTCATAAATCTGGGGCTAAATAAAATATTTAAAAATTAAGGATTTAATTATTTTTTTAAAAAAAGGTCTAATTAAATTTTTAATATTTTAAGAAGTTTAATATAAATTTTTTTAGAGCCAAGAATCACATCCCTCGTAACAATCCACCTTTACATGAACATATCAAAATTCACTTAAAACAAGCAGGGACGGAGGGACTAAGGCCTCAGGAGGAGAGGGACTAAGGCCTCAGGAGGAGCCAATGCGTCTAACTCCCAATTTCTTTACCTTTTGTTACATAGACTTTTTTTAAAGGCATAAAGTCAAAAAATACACTTAATGTTTGACTAAACAGTCGTTTTAGTCCCTATTTTTTTATCAATTAAACCCTCAACATTTTATTTTGGGTCAAAATGACCCCTTTATGGATGAAAACTGTCAGTCAACTGACGGTAAATGGCTTAAAATGACGTGACAAACCTATATGACAGTGTATGTTGACATGGTAGTATCATATAGACAAATATGTTGACTTGAAAAATTTTACATCACTCAAAAAATAATTTTATAAAATTATATAAAATATAAAATATTTTTTTTCTGCTGACTTATAATTATGTCAAGTCATTTCAAATTGTTTATGTAATCACTCATTTTTATCCGGTGTAAATATTGTATTAATTTATGTTAGTTTAATAATTAATAAATATTTGTTGCATGTATGCATGTTATATTATACTTTTATTATGTATATGTGATTAATGTGTATGTAAACCATGTGTGTGGTGTGTTATGTATGCATTAGTAATTATTATGTGTATGTTTACATACGTTTGCAGGTGTGCATTATTAATGTCCTTGTTGTTATTGAATGTATACAAATGAGTATTGGATGAATTGTATGTATATTTGTATGCGAACGTGTTTTATCACAATTATACGTATGTGTACGTAAGCATGTATGCGCATGCTACATATGTATGTGTGTCCATGTATATGTGTGCTTGCATCTAAGTATATTATTATTATTATTATTATTATTATTATTATTATTATTATTATTATTATTATTATTATTATTATATGCATGTAACAGATCTAAAATGTATAAAACCCATTTATAATATATAACAGTCCATAATCCACATATTACAAACCCAAAAACAAAGTAATATACAAGGCCCATTTCGGGCAGACCCACCAGACCCTAACCCATGTCCAAAAACCCATTACATGACTAAACCCTAACCCTTCTCTCTCTTGTGCGTAGCTGATTTTGGGCCGTTGGATCAAATCTTGATCCAACGGTCAGAATTGAAGGAAGAGGACTCCTCATCTGCCGCGCGTGAGCCCACTCGCCGTCTAGCTGTCTTCCACGTGCATGTGGAGCATGCACTGGCCGTTCAGATAACAAGAAGCCACGTGTCACAATCTGATGCAATCTCACCGCCTCCGAAATCACATCTGAGCCGTCCATGCAGCGAAGCATCCTGGCTGTTGGATCAGATCTGATTGAACTGCCAAGATTGAGACTGGCACTACTCCACCTCCACCATGCTGCCACCATGCTCCCCACGTCAGCCGTACCAACCACCGTGCTCAGAATTTTGCCAGAAAACACAGAAAAATTGAGATCATGTCAGTGACCAAATCACAGAAAATATGTATCTTGTGTCATATCCTCTACCAAATAGAGATTAGAATATATATGTATCAAAAATTATAAGAAAAAATCAGTTACCAGTCCCAGAAATACAAAAACAAGAAAAAAAACACAAAAAACTCCAGTGGTAAATTTCTTTGCTTCCTTTCGTACATGCATGCAAAATAAATGGAATAATAAAGCAAAAAGAGGAGTTTATTTTACCGTGGTCGTTTCAGTTCCTCGTCGGCAAGGAGCCTCTTTGGCGAGCCGTTTCAGGGGAATTTGTTTTAGGTTCAAAGAGGGTCAGGTTTTGTTGTGGTCCGAAATAGAAAGGGGGGTGAGGTTTTGTCATTTTTCTTTTTGTTGGCGGCCGGAGGCCGTAGGTCCAGGATGGTTTGAGGGAGCCTCACCCGAGACCGCCATGCGCGGCTAAATACGGTGGCTGAGGGGAGCGTTTCGGTTTAAAGGGTGGTTTGGATTCTAGGTTTCATAGAGAAATGAGAGCTTTGCTCTTAAGGGTAAAAAAATGAGTGAAAGGGGAAATTGTAACCGGCCTAGGGGTTATATAGACAAGCTTTTGGTTTATTTGCTCATTAAGGACCTTTATCCTTAGCGTTTTTTCACATGCCCATTGGGTTATTTGCAACCGCGGTCCCCCTCTCTTTTCAAAAATTTTCAATCCAACCCCCAATTTTAAACGAATCAGTTTCAAAGTGGTAAAATCTTCCCTTTAGTCCTTTTGCGTTTTGGTTTTTTGCATTTCAAGCTTGCCCCTTGGTAATATTGCACAATGAGTCATTTCCAGTTTATTCTATTTTTAATTAAGTCCTCAAATAGGCCTTTTGATTATTTAATTTCGGCTTCCAGATTTTGTTTTTATTTTATTTTGAGCCTTCTGATGCTTTAAATGTTTATGCCTTTAGTCTTTATCTTATTTAATTGTTTTTTCTAGCATGTTCATGTTGCTTATTTTATTTACATATGTTTCGCTTATGTGATATTTACTTTTATTTTCTTGAGGTATGGTATCATGTTTTTATTTTAATTTGTTTGATTATTATGTATATCCACTTTACATGTTATGCCTTAGTCTATTTTTTTTTTTACATATTATGCTTATATGTTAGTTCTTATGTTTTGTTATGTGTTAATTTGTGGCTTTTATTCATGTTAATATCATGTTTGTTTTATGTCGTAAAATGCATATCGATGTTTTGATTTTATTCATCAGTTTTAATATCACATGTCATATCATGTTTCCATGTTTTATTTCATTTGTTCGTGTTGTATATGTGTTTGTCTTGTATGTTATGTTTAGTTTAATTTGTATGTTATGCTTGTAAGTTTATATAATTTTTTAATCCTCTTTGCATTTTAGGTTTATATGATAGTGTGACATTGTTTGTTGATATTAATGTCCTTTTTAATATATGCATATTTGGTAGCATATGATAAAGTGTCAAGTGCTAGTTTTTTTTTACGCTAGTATGTTGCTTTGATTTATTAGTTTATCGTCTTAGTTAATTATGTCATGCATGTTTTGCATTTGTTTTTAAGTTCATGTATGTCATATTTAGTTAATTAATTTTAAAAGCATGTTTTTTTCATGATTATGTGCATTTTTTGTGATATGTTATGTCCACGTGTTTAATTATTTTTCTTTATTTTGTAATATTCATATTTTAGGATTTTAATATCATGTCGATGTAATTTGTATGTTTTATATTTTGCTTTTTAAGATTGCATAATGGAATATAAATTGTCAATGTGGTGCCCTTTTATTCGAGCGTAAACGGGGCCAGTATCAGGCGTAATGATGGTGGTTGGGCGTTTACTCTCGGATAACGGAGCTTTTAAAATATACTCGCACTTATGACCAAATTTTAATATTATTTGTCATTTTAATCCGTAAAGTTTAATATTAATAAAGCGATATTATTAAAGTACCAATTTTGGGCGGTGTGGGGGTGCTAATCCTTTCCCATCTGTAAGCGACTCTCGAATCCAACATTTAAAAAAAATCTCTGATTTTATGGTGTCCGGCCTATCCTAGTGGCCGGTGGCGACTCCATTTTTAGAATTAAAATACGGTTTTTCTAAAACCCAATGAAATAAACATTTTAATACCTGAAAACCCCTAAACACCTTCGAAACCCCTTTTTTAGCGTAGAAGAAAAGGTCGCTACAGTTTACAGTTAATTTTCTAACAATTTTCATCTGCAGAGGGGCTATTTTGACCCAAAATAAAACGTTGAGGGTTGAATTGCTCCAAAAAAGCGAATAGGGGCAAAAATGACTATTCAGTCAAACGTTGAGGGTATTTTTTAACTTTATACCTCTTTAAAAAAATAGAATAATTCTACATTAGTCTCTTTTACTTTTTAAATATTTATATTTGCCCCTAACTTTTAATCGTGACTCTATCTCTAAACATCTTTCATTTTGAAAATTTGTGTCGTTGTAATGGAATCCGAAAAATATATTATAGATTAAAATACAGTACGAACGTGATATTAACAAAAATTATTCTTATAATAAAAAACAAATAAACTATTCTTTAAATTAAACTATTATGAATAACAATACAAAATCAACGTTATATAAATTGTAATCATATTGTGTCAAAAATAAATTGTAATCAACTTTGAACATTAAAAAATTAAAATATTATCCACGTCCTTAATTTTTTTTGCTGGCTTTACCCTTGCTTCTATGAGTGTAAACGAGCTGAGTCGAGCTCGAATAATTTTTTAACGAGCCTGAGAAATATGAGCTCGACTCGGCTCGTTAAGAATTTGAGTCGAGTTTGAATTTGAGTCGAGTTTGAGCATGATTCGAGCTCAATCGAGTCAAGTGTTGACCGATCTATGACCGTGTTGGACTTGAGTAGCTCGCGATGTGTCACATCTCATTTAAAGCCCTATTAGCAAAAAAATTGATACACAAGTTGTATAAACCCAAGCTTGTTAATTTTAGGGTTTCGGGTGTTAGTTTAGGATTTAGAGGTTTAAGTTCTTGGGTTTAAAAATTAGGATTTAGATTTTAGGGTTTAGGATTTATGTTTAGGGTTTAGGTTTAGGAATTTAGATTTTAAATTTAAAAAAATATTATATCATATTTTCGAGTAGGTCGCGAGCTTTTCGAGTCGGGTATCAAGTAGCTTGACTCGGTTCGTTAAGAACTCGAGCCGAGTTCGAGCTCAAGTCGAGTCCAATCGAGTCGAGCTTTAACCAAACTTTGACTGAGTCAAACTCAAGTAGCTCGCGATCTGTCTCGTCTCATTTACAGTCCTACTTGCCTCCTTGTGAATAATCATAGGAGTAGGGATGAGCAAAACTCGACTCAACTTGAAAAATAAAATAAAATTTTTGGCAATGCGAAAAAACTTGACTCGTTTTGACTCAACTCAAAAATTTTCAAAAAGATGTAAAATGAAAATTCGAATAACTCAAAGTTTTTAGTAATTAGTGGATCGATTTTTAAGTTTGAGACAATCGAGTCCCTTAATTATGTCTGATATATATAACACATATAAAAAAATACGAAGATATATATATATATGTATATTGTATATGGATATAAAAAGTCATTTAAATTAGAATTAATATGTATCATAAAATTGTAAATAATTATAATCAAATTTGTACATAAATTCAAAATTTCGACTCTACTCGATTCGACTCGTATTTCATAAACTTGAATCGAATAAAAAAAATCAAATAAAGTTTGAGTCGTAAAATAAGACTCGTAAACTCGATTAAATCAAATTTTTTTGACTCGACTCAACTCGATCGAAAGCTAACCCTAGGCTATAGTCCTTTAACTAGGATGACAATTAGATTTAGTGATATGTTGTCTAAGACCCAAGAAAAAAAATAAAATACAACTTTCATTATGAGTTAGATACAATATATCATATATGATAAACATAAAACATGTGTCCCCCTCAATCATAGTATGGTGTACGACAAGGTATTTGATACAATTTAATATTTTATTATATATGTTGAAGATGAGAAACCCTTTTTGAAAAAAAAAGTTAAATCATTTTGTAAGTCTTCAACCTTAATTATTAATTATATCAAATTGTCAACAACTTCTAAAGCAAGTGGTTAAAGCTCTCAACTGACATATTTTTCTCCCTCTAAGTTATGGGTTCTAGACTCAATATGAATAACTTTTCCCTTCTCCCTCACCCTAGATAGGATTTGTTCAAAAAAAATTATACGATATTTAAGCATTCATGGGGATGTAGAAATACCACATATCATTCCATCCAAGGGGTAAACATATTTTTTTATAATTATCGGTATTTAACCAATTGGCTAAGTAATTTGGATCGGATAATACAGAGGCTTATTATGAGGAAGACTTTTCAATCTAATTTGCTCGATTTATAATATCAAGACTCAAACTCATGATTTTGTTTAAAGGATCTAGTGTTCCATATCACTGAACCAACTAATTGTTGATATTTAAAATATTTTTCTTAAAAATTTGATTCACTCATAAAAACTCAAGTTAAAGAAATCCATCAACCTTTTAAAAAAATTATACTATGTTTTATACGTTCTATACTATCAATATTATTTTTCTACCTCCTGCCGACAACTTTGCTAAAACTCAAATTATTGAAGAAAATTAAAATACCCTACATTACTAATCTTGTATGTATTTAGTATGTTTTTCTTTCACATAATAAATGTGAGGTACTAGTTTTACTTTGTTGCCCACATATTGATTGTGAGATAGATAGTCTAACGCAACGATATGTGATTTAACATCATAACAATTAACAAATACGTCGCTTAACCTTTAAAATAGAGTTTTATTTTGATACACAGCGCGTGTAAAATATTTTTATACAACATTTCTATAAAATATAAAATCTAAAACCTTAACTCTAACACCCTAACTCTAACTCTAAACCTTAATTTCTAAACCCTACAACCTAAACCCCTAAACTTTAAACTCTAAACTAAACATCTAACCCCTAAATTTAAAAAGTACGTATAAACTTTAATTTACACGGATTGTGTATCAAACTTTTTCTCTTTAAAATAATAATAATTTTCTTCTATAATTTTAATTTCCCATCTTTGTTTTCATTGGCAGACAATCTTTTTAGATGAAAAATGAATTATTACCAAGTGCCTCATTGGTAGATCATTTTATCACACAAATATTGTCACATACCTGCCCGAATGTATTTCTAAATCTATAATTAATTTTTTAACATAACACTCCATCTTACTATAATTACGCTCATTTAAACCAAATAATTACGCTAAAAAAGAGGTTTTAAAGGTGTTTGAGGTCTTTTGGGTATTTTAAAATATATCCGTGAAGTTTTAAAAAAACCGTATTTTATTAAAAAAATGAAATCTCCACCGGTCACTGAGGTAGGCCGGACACCATAAAACCAGATATTTTAAAACTGTTGGGTTCGGGAGTCGGTTACGGATGGAAAATGATTAGCACCCCACACCGCCCAAAATTAGTACTTTAATAATTATCACTTTATTAATATTAGACTTTTCGAATTAAAGTGACGATTAAATTAAAATTTGGTTATAAGTGCGAGTAAATTTTAAGAGCCCCGTTATTCGAGAGTAAACTGATAAACCACCATCACTGTGCTTGATACTGGCCACGTTTACGCTCGAATAAAAGGGCACCGCATTAACAATTAATATTTCGTAATGCAACTTAAAACATGGCAAATAAAAATAAATACAATGCGATAAAAATATCAATAAATACTAACATAATAAAATACTAATCTAACGTAAGTAAGATACTAATTTGAAACATACATACATAAATATTAATCTAACACATAAATAAAAATAAATCTAACATAAATAAAATACTAATCTAAAACATTCATAAACATACAAACTAAAAAATAAGAATACAATTTTAAATTAACTAGTACTTCATTAAAAAATTACAACACAAATAAAAAGGGAAGAAAATATACCTAACTAGAAGCTCGAATGACGAACTCCGACTAAACCCCACTGAGATCTACCACGACCCCTTTAAAAAATTTAACTAGATCGGATCTAAAATAGGACCCCGATCGAACCGAGGGCCTTGTCCCAGTCCTTGGCTACCCGAGAGCATGGCTCTCTTATTTGGGTGCCTCAACCGACTCTCTTTGCTGCCCTTCAAATGCTCCTCATGCCTCATATTTATAGGCAAAGGGGGGAGCCTTAAGGGTGACATGGAGCACCCTCATCTATTCCTTTTTTACTTTATTATTATTATTATTATTATTTTGAATTTTTTATAGATTTTACATTAATAATATTACTATTAAAATAATACTAAAATCCGGACAAAAATGAGTGATTATAGCTGCCCCTATTTGTTTGTTCTTGTGAAACGAGAACAAAGCAAATATCAAAATGACTCATTTTTGACCTACTTCCTTGTCTTTGGCTCCAGAATCACGGGTTCTTCTGGAACTCTCCGCTTTTCCTCGGTCGAATCTTCGGGCTTGTAAGTCCTTCCTATGTAGAACTTCTTCACCTTCCGATCTTGGAGCTACATGCTCTTCCTATATAGAACCTTTCGTTTTCTCAGGCAGATCCTTCGGACCAAAAGTTCTTCCTATATAGAACTTTTTACCTTGAAATCCTGGAGTTAGGGCTCTTCCTATATAGAGCCTTTCACTTTGAGATGGTAAAGCTTGGAGTCCATCCTATATAGAACTCTTCGCCTTCAATGCGTGTTTTTCCTATATAAAACCTTCTGCATCACAGATGGATTCTTTCGACTGGGAGTTCTTCCTATATAGAACTGCTAGTCTTCAAACCCTGGAGCCGCAAGTCCTTCCTATATAGAACTTTTAGCTTCTGAAATCTCGTAGTTACGGTTTCTTCCTATATAGAACCTTTCACTGCGAGGGCTCGAAAATATAGGCCCTTCCTATATAGAACCTTTATCTTTGAATTTGTGATTCATGCTAAAATGGCTACCGGTCTTTCTTCAAATTTGGGGATTCATGCCGAATATGGCCACCAATCTTTCTGGACTCACGATACTATGGCTGGCGAAATCTTTCTTCAAATTTAAGGATTCACGCCGAAAATGGCTACCTATCTTTCTTCAAATTTGGGGATTCACGCTGAAAATGGCCACCTATCTTTTTGGATTCACGCTACTATGGCTACTGAACTTTCTTCAAATTTGGGGATTCACGCCGAAAATGGCTACTAATCTTTCTAGAAATTTGGGGATTCACGTAAAAAATGACCATCGATCTTACTGGACTCACGCTACTGAGGCTGCCGAAATCTTTAAATTTGGGGATTCATGCCGAACATAGATACCGACCTTTCTGGACTCACGCTACTAAGGCTGCCAAACTTTTTGGACTAACGCTACTAAGGCTGCCGAACTTTCTGGACTCACGCTACTAAGGCTGTCTATCTTTCTGAACTCACGCTACTAAGGTTGCCGATCTTTCTGGACTCACGCTACTAAGGCTACCGAAATCTTTAAATTTAAGGATTCACGCCGAAAATGGCTACCAATCTTTCTGGAAATTTAGGGATTCATGCTGAAAATAACCACTGATCTTTCTGGACTCACGCTATTGAGGTTACTAAAATCTTTAAATTTGGGGATTCAAGCCAAAAATGGCTACCGACCTTTCTGGACTCGCGCTACTAAGGCTGTCAAACTTTCTGGACTCACGCTACTAAGGCTGCCAATCTTTCTGAACTCACGCTACTAAGGCTGCCGATCTTTCTTTCTTTAATAAAATATACTTTTTCAAATTCTTCAAATACCTGTCTAAAACAAACAAAAATTGACATACCTCTATCTATATGATGCATGTAATGTAATGCTTTCTTTTCTTTTTTTGTTCTCTTCTTTTTTCTCTCTTTTTTTCTTCTCTTTTTTCACTCATTTTCTATTCTAAATTCATACACCCTGAAAGGTCGTTCCTCAGATTTCTTCATCTCTTTACTTCTTCACTGTATGCTCTTAAATCCTCATTTGATCAATCACTTCGGATTTGACTTACCATGGTTTCAAATCTTTCGTGCGGAAGGCTTTCTTGTCTTCAAGGTTATCACATGTCTTCAAAAATGATCTTTTGGTCCTAATATTATTCTTATAAGAACCCTTATCATCTTCTTCGCTTGGCATTGCCTCATTCAATCACGGGCTCTACTGCTTCGAATTTCCTGACCCATCATACAAAGCCTTGATCTATTTCTAATCACTAGGGTGAGTAAAAATGCTTCCATCCCCTGAGCTCATCCTTGACCTTCTCGTAGCATTTTGACGGGAACTAACTCTCGGTCCCTATGCTTTAAATCTCACAATCATTCATTTTTAAAGTAATGCAAAAGGTAATTTACTTGTGTATATTTCAATAAAAAAATAATTATTGTTTGAAAAGATAACATCCATTTTAAAAATCACAACTGAGAGGGAATACCAAATATTTTAAAAACATTGTTTGGAACAAATGATAAACATCTTTTTTCTTCTTTTTTTTCTCTCTTTTTAAGCCAAACATTTTTGAAAATTAATGTTTGGAGAATGGTAATCACAATTCGAAATATATTGCCACACATTTTAAAAACTAATGTTTGAGGGAAATGGTAAACATCAAAACTTTGGGAGAAAATTTCAAACCTTTTAAAACATGTTTGCCCCCAAAATATCAAACACCACAGCACATCTGCTTCAAATTGCTAGAGATCAACTATAATGAAGCGCATATTTAGAAGATCTTGACTATTGTGGAGATATACATAAATTTATAGTTTCTTTTAGTCTATTAGGCTTTCAAGAGGCACAATCCCATACCTAATTTCTAACCCATTTAAGGTGGCTCTCTTAATCTCACAAACTCACCATGCCTTATTCTTCCCTCATTTGGGTTTCGATCAAGCACTTCGAAGTTTGACATTCCTTGAAGCAAGGTTAACCTTTATATGCGGAATTAAATCTGAAGACATTCTCATTCAACTTGGATATCTATGGATGTCAGAATGGTCTTTGGAGGTTTGTAATGTAGGTCTTTGGTTCATGGTTAGACGAAACCGTATCTTTGTGCTCGTATGATCTGGATATGTTCACATAGAGTATTCTTTTTTTCTTTTCTTTCTTTTTTTAGGATCACTCTAGACTGCCCGTTTTCATGTTTTTACCCTATAGTTCATTTCCCCACTCTCTTTCTTTTGATCCGCCTTATATTATGCCTGTGTATTAATGTTTATTTTCCATAAAAAATGATTGATCCTCCAAAGTTCCTTGAATGAAGGATTATGTACATTTTTGGGAATTCTTGTGATTGGTATGCCCAGATGAAATGTTCCTCTTTCTTTCTTCTTCTTTTTTTTCTTTTTTTTTTGTATTGCTCTAGACTGCCCACCTTTGGGTTTTCACCCTAGAGTTCACTTCCTTCTTTTGTATCTTCAGATCAGTGTATTTTGGTTGGATATTGATGCCAACATGCTCAGGTAGACTACTCTTTGCTCTTTATTTTCAGGATCGCTCTAGACTGCCCATTTTTAGGTTTTCACCCTAAAGGTCATTTCCCTTTTCGAAATTGGTAATATTCGGGCCGACTTGTCTTGACTTGGCTTCAATTCAAGCATCTATACAAAATTGTGGATTCTTTATGTATCTCTGGCTCATTTCTTACAGTTGAAGTCTTGATCTTTTATTGTTTGATCTGTGTATGAAGTATATATTGTATTTTCTTTTCATTCATTTTATCTTTTTTTCCTTTTTTTTTCTTTTTTTTCTCTCTTCTTCTTTTTTTTCTTCTATTGGAATTCAACTTATCACAGTCCTTTGTCTTGAGGATAATGATGGAGCATACAACAGAACCCCGAGTTATTCGACATAGTCATGATTTGAATATATCACTCATATAGCTACTCTGCTTTTAACTTAAAAGATGGATAGAGCATACAACCACCTTCTGAGCTTTTCACTACAGTGGATTGCCCCAGAAAATTCTACCCATTTCTCTCTTTTTAAACACTCTTATCTAGGAATACCTTTTAGTAAACCCAAACAGTGGAGTGTAATCTCTATTTTTTCTCTTTTTTTTTCTTTTTTGTCTCTTTTTTTTTCTTTCTTTTCTCTTTTTTTTAAACTGTCCATTTTGGGTTTTCAGCCTAGAGTCTCTTTCCTATTGTTCTGGTCTGTGGATGCATTCTCGAATCAAACTGTATCTATATCGGACATTGTCGATTGTTCCCGCTTGAACGTAATCAATTCTACCCAGCTCTTCTAAACTGGTACCTATCGAACAGTAGAGTCTTCATGTATCTTTTTCTTACACTATTTAACTTAGTGTACTCGCTCTTGATTGCTTTGGCCTTCTAATTGCCATTTCTTATGTTGCTTGGCTTACTTTCTGAGCATAAACTTGTCATTATCTATTTTCCTCTATTATTTCTATGTCCTTCATGTCCAATCTATATGATTTCATCTCTTTTTCTTAGTAAAGTGAAAGAATACCACTCGTCATTTCATTCATAGATGTCCTGAGAAAGCCTTTAAGGGGTAAAGGTTTAGGGTTAACTCTTGATTCAAGGATCTTAAACAACAAGTGCCTGAGAAGAAAAAAATTCCTAAAATGGGAACTTGCCCATTATCTAAACACTCGCTTTGTTCCTCTATTGGCCTAAGTGGACTAGCAGATACTCACATTTACAGTATCCTCACAACATTCAACCTCTTCTAAATATAAGCAACTTAGAGTTGATCTTTGGCTCTGAAACAAAGGTACTGTTGCATTCAAAATTTGAGGACCTGGTATAGAAATAATATATACATATGTCCATTCAAAAATGCGTGTATATGTATATGGGAGAACAAAAACTACCCCATAAAAATAAAATGTTTAAAGAATCAAAAATGTAAAAATGCTTTCTAAATGGAAATGTGATTTGTTATTCAGACAAACAATGAGTTTTTGTTGAGAATTTCTTTGTAAAATAATGAGAAAACCGTAGGAACCTTCGGACTATCCCCCGAGTACTAACTCATTTCGGCCCTTTCAATGTAGTGTAGGCTTGTGCCACCTTTCTTGTTTTCCACCCCTGGATCAACTCTCTCATCATGACTCCCTCGTCAACCAACTTCTTGATTTCTTCTATTAATGACCCTAAATTTCTTGGTGTCATGCCCCGACGCCTTAATGTAGAACTCACATGTACTGTATGGATCAAAACTGTGAGCAAATAAGATGGGTGTAATCTTTATCGGAATGGAGGTAAGATACTAACCCTTGACTAGATGAGGCTATATGTCCGAAATGGAATACTCTGAATATCTCTAAATATGTACTTGTTCGAGGAATTTTTCTCGGTGATTCGGGAGAATCTGTCTATCTTCTTCTCTTACGATCAAGAGAACCTTAAAAGTGGTACCTATTTATCTCTTTCTTTTCTTCTACTCCTAGGTAGGTATAGTCTTTAAACTTAGGTCCCAGAGTGCATGTTCGATTCTCTCTCCGACTATCATGAAGTCCTCAAAGCTGGCCTTCATTTTTCGGAGCATCTTATCAAAGAAGAAATATGAAAGGTGGCATGAAACATGGAAGTCACTTTCCTCTTCTTCTACGGGAGACTGCACCTAGGTCACTAAACATAGCCACCTCAAAGCGCATTCCTTGAAGCCTTCATCAGGTTTCATCTTCGTACCCTGGAGATACTGACGACTTGGTGCTAGGTCTAAAGCATATATGTATTGCCCATAAAGACGCCGGTTAAGTCTCCGCATGACTACAGTTGGTCTCTACTCAAATAGTTGTACCATATCACGGTAGGTCCTGCTAGACTGTCATGGAAGTAGTGGATCGACAATTTTTCATTCTCGTTGTAGCCCTCTATCTTTTTGCAAGACGTGGTCAGGTGAATCTTGGGGCAGCTTGTTTTGTCATACTACACAAATCTTAGAATCTTGAAATTCGGTGGAATGACCAAAATAGGGCTTTCTTGCGTCGAAGGCATTAATTTTTTTGAGCCCATCTTCTAACTGTTCGAATCTTAATTTTTGAGTGTGTTCAATTCTTTTCATGATAAAACTCTAACTGGTCTTTGGATTACTCCTAAAAAAATTTATGCAAGGTAATGTTATGTAAAATATGCCATGACTGTACAATATGATGCAATGCATGAATGCAAATGCGGTATTGATTCTCGAACAGTCCTTAAAAGACTTTCGTTCAATAGAAAAATGTCTGGTTGCAAGAAACTAATAATGAATTACAGGTAACGGTTAGCTTCCTTATGGAGATCTTGACTTCAAAAAGCAAAGCTTGTGCTCCACGTCTCGACGTCGTCTTCAGGATGATGGATGACCCCGTCTTCTCCTCTTATTCTATTCCATGGACTCATGACGTCATGATCTTCATTTTTGGGGCTTCTGAAAATGACATCAACAAGTGCATGCATAATGCAAACAATATCTTCTTCTTCTATAGATCTGGGTGTAAACGATCTAATCTTCGAAAAATACGTCTAAACAGAGATGGATTCTATTGATCCTAAGGGGATACTTTAAAACTTTTGGGGTTTAAATTACAATTCTCAAGGATCATTTGGTTTAAAAAAATTCTTTCTTTATTTTTTATTACTATTTTATTATTTTTTATTTTTATTAAAATGTAAAATTTTAATTGGAACTTCAAAAAAAGAAAATTTTAAAGTTTTTTTTTGAAATAGAAGAAGATAAAGAATTTTAAAACACAATAATATTTCTATATTTCCATTTTTTTTGTTTTTTTGAGGGAGTTAAATTAAAATCTTTGAGATTTTTACAAAAGATTAAATGTGGAGATTTTAAAATTAGTGTTCGGTAGTCCCCATTGGATCATCTGCGCCGCACGTGCCTTACTATCGAACCGTCTTCTTTCTCGATTGGTCTTTGCTTGACCTAGCTTGATACTGTAATATTATCGTTTTTGGCAAAGCATGTTTTTTTTCTATTTTGAAAGACTTTTAAATGAACCGTTTTTGAATCAACGCCATGTCATGATATGCAAAATGGATGCAAATAAAGGCATTGATTCCGCTGGTAATCACCCTTTCGAACAACTTTCATAAGAATTAAAGGGTCCAGATTCTGGAGCCAGAAAAGAAGACTTCTACAGATATGCCCTCTACATGTTTTTGGGTTGCATTCAATGAAATGAAAGTCTCGGTTAAAATCGCTGGTACCGGGTTTGCCTTCCGCTTCATGCGTTCAAACATATCCAAGATGGCTACATCGATGTTTCCAAGAACCCTCGAGAAAATGATCAAACCCTATATCCCTGAAGAGAACATGTCCATCTTCATCGCCCCATCCGAGTGTGCGTGTATGATGTCTCGGATACTCTCCCAAGCAAAGGCTAAGCTGTCTCATCGGACTTGGATTAGGCCATTAACCCAATTGTTGCTCATCTCGGTAAAAGTTTTGAGCTTCGAAGAGTAATTCTGGTTCCTCGACGGCTTCGAATAGATCCAATCTTTTTGGACATTCTTCTGATTAAGTAGGGTTGTGTATTCCTCTACTGTAGGCATCATATCTTGTCCATTGAAAGTGAAGCAGCAGAAAAATGAGATTCTTAAGCTGGAAAATGGCTCAGAGTAAAGGCTGATTGACTCGAATATACATTAACTGGGCTATGTCGCCATAATTGTTGAAAAACAGGTCATGTAGTCTTTGGTCCCATTTTTTCCAAATCTCTTTAAGCTCTCACAGATCATTATGTTGTAAGCTTTCGTGTGTATACTGGCATTATGCGCTCACTCGGTGAACTATTACCTTGGGATCACTGGTTGACTTCTGACCAATGTTTGACGGCTGAGTTGATATTATCATCTTTAAGATACATTTTTTCCATGATGAAAGATTTTATGATCAGGCAAACCACTTGAATCAACACATTTATGTAATGTGGATGCAACCAAAAGTATGTGTAAAATAAAATAAAAATAAAACACAAAAAGAGATGAGTTAGTACCGAATAAAAATAATAATAAATACATAAATAAAAGTAAATTTAAATAAAGCAAACAAACAGAATAACCTTAGGTTATCCGCATGGTTCTAAAGGGGTGGGTTTCTATATTCTCTACATGCAATGTTGGTGCTAAGAGGTACCCGAACCGTCTTTTTTGTCCCCTACTAAGGGTAGCAAGACCCCCGATCATCATCCATTATAGGCTCCTTTCAACCGGGTTCAATTCAGGGGGACCCATTCGCTTATGCCTCTATAGAGGAAAGATATCCTTACGAAAGCATAAGGTACTCGAATCCCGAAAGTACTTGCTAGGCCTACACGGAGGAACAATATCCTGAAGAAAGCATTAGCGTTTTCCCCCACTTAAAAGGATGAGTTTATATGCCAAATTTTAAATGCGTTAAAATAAACGCGCAATTATAACCGAATGTTAATTTAATAGTCACTTTAATACGAAACTTCTAATATTACTAAAGTGGTAATTATTTGAAAAAGCTTGACTCTCTTTTTGTTTTTGAAAAAACAAATAATTTTCCCCAGCGGAGTCGCCATCTGTAGCGATATCCCTTTTTCTTACCATAAAAAACGAGGTTTTAAGGGTGTTTGAGATCTTTCGGGTATTTTTAAAATACATCTGTGAGGTTCTAAAAAACCGTGTTTTATTAAAAATGGAGTCGCCACCGGCCACTAAGGTAGGCCAGACACCATAAAACCAGAGATTTTAAAACTGTTGGGTTCGGGAGTCGGTTACGGATGGAGAAGGAGTAGCACCCCCACACCGCCCAAAATTGGTACTTTAATAATTACCGCTTTATTAATATTAGACTTTCCGGATTAAAGTGACGATTAAATTAAAATTTGGTTATAAGTGCTAATAAATTTTAAGAGCCCTGTTATTCGAGAGTAAACTGATAAACCACCATCACTGCGCTTGATATTGGCCACGTTTACGCTCGAATAAAAGGGCACCGCATTAACAATTAATATTCCGTAATGCAACTTAAAACATGGCAAATAAAAATAAATACAATGCGATAAAAATATAAATAAATACTAACATAATAAAATATTAATCTAACATAAATAAGATACTAATTTGAAACATACATACATAAATATTAATCTAACACATAAATATTAATCGAACATAAATAAAATACTAATCTAAAACATTCATAAACATATAAACTAAAAAATAAGAATACAAATTTAACTTAACTAATACTTCATTAAAAAATTACAACACAAATAAAAAGGGAAGAAAATATACCTAACTAGAAGCTCGAATGATGAACTCCGACTGAACCCCACTGAGATCTACCACGACCCCTTTAAAATATTTAACTATATCGAATCCATAATAGGACCCCGATCGAACTGAGGGCATTACCCCGGTCCTTGGCTACCCGAGAGCATGGTCCTTGGCTACCCGAGAGCATAGCTCTCTTATTTGGGTGCCTCAACCGGCTCTTTTTAGTGCCCTTCAAATGCTCCTCATGCCTCATATTTATAGGCAAAGGGAGAGCCTTAAGGGTGACGTGGAGCACCCTCCTCCATTCCTTTTTTTTTTACTTTTTATTATTTTTTTGAATTTTTTTTATAGATTTTACATTAATAATATTACTATTAAAATAGTACTAATAATACTAAAATTCGGACAAAAATGAGTGATTACAAATTTAATAAAGACAATTACTCATAATAAATTAATAATCTTGTGATTGCTAATTACTTGTATATACTTTAAGGCATATCGATTTTAATAGACTCAAAATCTCGATTCAATCATCCTAAACACAAACCCGATCAAATTTGATTAGATTATAAAGTGTGTATATTTTTTTAAAATTTATAACTTCATTCAAAATAAAATCGATAGCATAACAATCGAAACTTCGAAGGAGTGTCACTCCCAAACCAGCAGGCTTACCTAATGCATCCAAACCTAGATCTTTGTAAAGAATAGACATTATCTAAACGATTACCATCATTAATAACAACCAAAGTACAATGTGAAAAATAACTTTTTGATTAAAGAGGCTTGATTGAGATAAATGTTACCTTAACAAGGTAACATTCATCTTATTAGCATCGTATTAGATTCATACACTAAAAAGAATTGAACATCAATTGAAAGGGCGATGACAAATCAAGAATAAAAAAAATAGTAAATCAAGACTGAAACTTGAACGATACACTACAAATTTTTCAATAAATAATACTAAAAAATGTACGAGATAAGATAAAACTTCCATCATTTCATAAGAAAAATAAGATGGGTTATTAAACAAAAATGCTACAAACCAAATCATACATATGAAAAATAAAGGTCATGGGTGATTCTGAACATGTGCAATAGGTGCGACTGCACAGGCCCCAAAATGAACTCTCTAATATAATGTATATATATTCTGAAAAAATAATATAATATATATAATAATTTTCTAAAAAAATGATAGTGGTCTTTTGGGAAAAAAATTAATATTGAAAGCTTTGTAGATAATTTTACTTGAGTACATGCAAAAAGAACAACACTTTTTAAGTCAAAGTGTTAGATTTTTAGATGCTTGTAAGTGATTTTTGTGTTGCTAAAAAAAGTAATCTAACTTTTTTTTGTATTAAGGGAACTTTATTTGAAAAAAATCTTATACCTCTTTTATATTATAAATTAAGGACCTCATTTCAATAAATTGCACAAAACCCCTCTAATCTTTAAATCGTCTTTGATAAACATTTGTGGTGGTTGATCTATTTGCTAACATCGATTAAATCAACATGAACAATATAAAAAGAGAAAAAATAAAAAAAGAAGAGTTTAAAATAATTTAAAATTAAAATAATTCAGGTTAAAGAAATTCCAATAATCTTTTTTTCAAATATACCGATATGATTTTATGTAATATCTATTCATATTTTTTTGATCTTTTGACAATGTACACAGATTTTACACATACAAATACTCAAACTCGAATTTCTTAAGATGAACATTATCCTTTCTAACGAGTTCAAATTTAAATAATCTAAATATAAAATATTTTAAAATTAAATTAACTAATTCAAATTAAGTTAATTCAAAAACAAATCCGACCAGTTGAAATGAATTTACTGCCTATCTATATTAAATCCCCCGATTCTAGAAGCGAAGAGCCGAAGAGTACGAAAAGAGGAAAGGCTGGCAGCTGACCGTGCGGTCACTCACGAGCCACGAGTTAAGAGTGGTAGTTAGAGCTGCCCACTCAGGCAGCCACACCTCCCGGTTTCCCTTTTCACCTTCCCCAGCCCTTCTCCCCTATTTATATAAACCGTCCCTTTTCTTTAATTCCTCAAACGTATTCGACTGTTCCCAACTACACATAAAAACACTCATTTAACGCGCACGCTTTTTAAGAAAGCCACTTGTTCCGGAACTCATCAAACATTAATGGCTCCTTCGACTCTCACGGCTCTTGCGGGAGAGAAGACCTTACAGGCAAGCTTCGTTCGCGACGAAGATGAGCGTCCTAAGGTCGCTTACAACCAATTCAGCGACGAAATCCCCGTGATCTCCCTTGCCGGCATCGATGATGTCGATGGCAAGAGGGCCGAGATATGCAAGAAAATCGTCGAGGCTTGCGAGGATTGGGGTGTCTTCCAGGTTGTCGATCATGGCGTCGATGCTAAACTCATCTCCGACATGACCCGTCTTGCTAAAGAGTTCTTCGCTTTGCCTGCTGAAGACAAGCTTCGGTTCGACATGTCTGGTGGCAAGAAAGGTGGTTTCATCGTCTCCAGCCACCTTCAGGTAAATTCCCAAGTCCCAACTTTACTACCCTGTTTTGAAGAACCCATTGCGTGAAATGATTGACCTTTTTATTTGCAGGGAGAAGCAGTGCAAGATTGGCGGGAGATTGTGACGTACTTTTCATATCCATTGAAGAACAGAGACTATTCACGGTGGCCTGATAAGCCGGAGGGTTGGATTGAAGTGACAAAGGAGTACAGTGAGAAGCTGATGGGGTTAGCCTGCAAGCTTCTGGAGGTGTTGTCGGAGGCCATGGGTTTAGAGAAGGAGGCTTTGACCAAGGCGTGTGTGGACATGGATCAGAAAGTGGTGGTTAATTTCTACCCCAAATGTCCACAACCAGACCTCACTCTCGGACTCAAGCGCCACACCGACCCGGGGACGATCACTCTACTGCTTCAGGACCAAGTTGGAGGGCTTCAGGCAACCAGGGACGATGGCAAGACTTGGATCACCGTTCAACCTGTTGAAGGCGCCTTTGTGGTCAACCTTGGAGATCATGGCCATGTAAGTTAATTTGAAACTGAACTGATGTCTAATGTCTTATGATTTATCCAAGGCATATGGAAAAAAAAGACTGGATTTTTGTTTATGGTGAGAGCAGTATCTGAGCAATGGGAGGTTCAAGAACGCCGACCACCAAGCAGTGGTGAACTCAGACTGCAGCAGATTGTCAATAGCCACATTCCAAAATCCAGCACCCGATGCAACGGTGTACCCACTGAAGATACGAGAGGGAGAGAAACCAATCCTTGAAGAACCCATCACCTTTGCCGAGATGTACAGGAGGAAGATGAGCAAGGATCTGGAGCTTGCGAGGCTGAAGAAGCTGGCCAAGGAGAAGCAACAATTGCAGGATATGGAGACGGAGAAGTCCAAGCTCGAAGCCAAGCCGCTAGAGCAAATCCTTGCATAATCTTTGTTGCACTGGTTCTTTGTGTTACCACTCTGTTGTTTTTCCATTGTGCTTGGTGCAATTGTATTGCATTAAATGTACTAGTTTTCTTGTCGTGGTGCTCATTTAATCCTTTTCTTTTTCAGTTGTTTCCCACATTCGGTGCTTGTTGTCTGTATACGCTCAAGTATCAGGCAGCAGCCGAAGAATAAATTTCCACGCCCTTACTTCTTACAAGATCTCTGTCCTTTTCTGGTCAATCATATGCTATCTAAGCTTGTTCAATTGATGAACATATTTTTCACAGGGAATGACATTTCAAATGCAATTTCCCAACTCTACCAATGCTAAACATCGAAGAAACACATTTTTTTTGTCCAGTACAGCAAAAAGGAGCAATGAGTGGGTAACCACCAAATTATAACCGCTGACTCATTTTTGTCACTGAAATTTTAAAATATTCAAATCTAACCTTAAACTTTATTTTATAATTTGTTTATATTACTCTGTCGTTAACTCTTTAATAGGACAGTGACATAACTAACGACGTCGTTTGGTGCTCCTCCACGTGGACCATTGTTAGTCACGTCACTGTCTCATTAAGGAGTTAATCGCAGAGTGGCATAAACATGTCAGAAAGTAAAGTTTAGTGTTAGATCTAAACATTTTAGAAGTTCAGTGACAAAAGAGAGACTATGACTATAGTTTGGTGGTAACTGGTGTAGTTTACCCAAAGTTTTATTAAGGCATAAAGTCAAAAAATAATCTGACTGAATAGTCACTTTGGCCCATTTTTTTAAAGTAATTCAACCCTCATTGTTTCATTTTGGGTCAAAATGGCCCTTCTGCGAATGAAAATTGTTAGAAAAATAACGGTAAACGGTTTGTAATGACTTGACAAAATGATAAGTCATTAGAAAATATTATTTTATAAAATTTTATAAAATTATTTTGACTGATATTTTTTGACTGATATAATATTTTTTAAGTCAACGCATTTGTCTATATGATACTGTCATGTCAGCGTGCACTGCCATATAGGTTTATTCTATCATTTCAAGCCATTTACCGTCAGTTGACCATTAATTTTCATCCGCATAGGGGCCATTTTGACCCAAAAATAAAATGTTGAAGATTGAATTGTTCTAAAAAAGGATATAAGCCAAAGTGATATTCAATTAAACGTTGAGTGATTTTTTTTTTTACTTTATGCCTTTTATTAATCAGTTCATTGCATAAACACCTCTTGAAAGCCATGAATGGGAGTTGCTGGTGATGGAGGGACCAGGGCCAGGGACTTGAGTGGCTGTTGCATGATTGCATATAATATATTGCATGGTGCACAGGGTAGCCCAGCCCACTTTTACTTTTACTCTTGAAGAACCAATCATAATATTTTCTTGGTAAATTATATAATTATATAATTAGTCGTTCAATTATGGGTTTGTCTGATTCTGTGATTATGTGGTTTAATATTGAAGACTAAATAGTTATAAAATTTTGTTGGTTTATTTAGAATTTAAACAAAATTTATAGATTGTATAATTGTTGTGGACTAAATGTGTTATTATATTATTTTTAAATTTTCGTCATTGATTTTAACAAAGAGTGCCAAAACAGAACTGATCGAAGCCATTAGTGATGAAATTGAAAAGTTTTATTAGTTCGATGATCAAAACAGAAACACGGTAAGAGTTGAGTGGCTAAAAATGTAGTTTACCCTATCTTCTTATTTTCGAATATATACAAAATTGATAAAATTTGTAGATGTGGTTGATTAAATTTGTTGGTTTATTTAGAATTAGGATCAAATAGATAAAATGTGTCAACATTGAAGCCAAAAATGTGTTATTATACCATTTTGATTTTTTTCAACCAAAATGGAATCCATTGAAAACGTTAGCGACGGAATTGATATTTTTTTTATAGTTTCATGACAAAAAAGAAATATGATAATAGTTGGGTGAGTGTAGTTTACCCTATCTTCTTATTTTAGAACCGAGATTAAATTGATAGCATTTGTTAATACGAAGGAATAAATTTATTGATATATCTTTAATTAAGACCAAACTGATATAATGTATGAATATTAGGAATTAAATATGTTATTATATTATTTTAAAATTCCTTCAATGATTTAACGAAAAGGGACCAAAACAAAACCGATTGAAAAACATTATCGATGAAATTGAAATCTTTTATAGTTCGGTGATCAAATCATAAACACATTAATAATTGCACGACTAACCGTATTGTTTACCCTATTTTCTTAATCGACTTCTTTTGGGCTTTCCTATGTTTGTCGCTTCGAACTCTTAAGGCCGGGGTTGGAACAAAATAATTTAACCAAAGCCCAAATGCTTGTTTTGTTTGGGTCTGGTCAAGACCGATCCAGTTACTGGCCACGTCTATTAATCATTATATGGATACAAGTGTAAATGAACAGAATGTTCGACGAACTGTTCGTAAATTACTCGTATAATATTAGTTTATTAAATTAAATAAATGAGTATGAACAAATTTTTATCTTCGTTTAATAAACGAACGAACACAAACAAAGGTGTGTTCAGTTCGTTTATGTTCATAAAACAAACTCGTTTATATGCTCGTTTACCTAGTTCCTATTTTCCTTTTATATTTCTTTTACATTTTAAATATTGGAGAAGATAAGGACTAAATCGAGCACGAGGTGAAATTTAGAGTTCAAACTATGAAAACTAACGAGCTTAAGGACTAATGGTGTGGTTTTCACAATTACATGAACGAAAATGTTTGCGAACAATAAACGAACATGTTCATGAACGCTAAACAAACGAACACGAACACCTGGGTGGATCTATATTAACATTTTTGGGGTCAATTGACCCTACTTGATTTGTTAGGGTATGAGGTTTTCAAGGAGCTAATATAGTATTTTTAGAATTTTTTGTAAAAAATATTAGAATTGACCCCACTTAATTTCACTTAATTTGTTGAGGTACGAGGTCAACAATAGTTATTGTAGTAGTATGAGAATCCTTCTTTCCTCATACTCTGCAATCTGCATTGACCCCACTATATAAAAGTTATGGCTCCGCCACTGGACTTTAAAAACAAAAAAAACGAACATGAACACGATATTGAAAATTTAAACGAACACAAACCAAACATGGACATCTTCAAAAATAAATAAACGAACACGAACAAAATCTTATTCGTTCAAGCTCGGTTCATTTACATCTCTACATACATGAGCTAAATGACGATATTCATACATGTATGCTATCCAGTGATCACTTCCCTCGATGTATCATTTTAATCTATGTTATACATGAACTTGAATGAATGATGTTCATCCCAAACATCGCAATCTATAATTAAACTATATGTTTATTAATTTTAATTATTTAATAATATCTTGAGTAGATAAATTGTTCAAATTTGTGATAAACTATGTCATTGAGATTCATTCCATGCACGCATTTGGCCATGCAAATGATTTGTATATTTGATGAATGATAATATTTACAATTGACCTATATATAGGCTTACAAATGAATATACAAGGATAAGGGAAATCAAATATTAAATACGAATCAAATATTTAAATACAAGATAAGATTGTGATAGAGATAGGATAAGATAGGATTTGAATGAGATTTGACTAAGAGTTATCTCATGGATTTGAATGAGATAAAAGTTATCTCATCTTATCTTTATCATTAATACGCCCCCGCAAGATAGAGGATCCATCAAAGACTTCAGTCTTGGACCGAAAATAGATGAAGAGATTACGACCAAGTAGTTTGGTGAGTGTGTCCGCAATCTGAGCTTTGGAGGGAATGTGTTGAACAAGTTAGTAACCCGCAACAACTAAGACACAAACAAAGAAGTAATCAAGGGCAAGATGCTTCATACGAGAATGAAAAACTGGATTTTTGCAAACATATGTGGCACTGAGATTGTCACAGAAGAGAGATGGTGGTTCTGGTAATGCCACGACAATTTCTTGAAGAAGATGTTGGACCCAAAGTACTTTGGCAACTGCATTTGCCATAGCACGATATTCAGCTTCTGTGGAGGAACGAGAAACAGTTTTCTAATGAGCTGACTTCCAAGAAATAAGATTAGATCCAAGATAAATAGCATATCCAGTAGTGGATCGACCATCCGTAGAGGATCTTCCCCAGTCCGCATCGGCAAAGGCGGTGAGATGAAGGGAATATGCTGAACGAAAAAGAATGTCATGGCATAATGTTCCTTTGAGATAACGCATGATGCGCTTAGCTGCTGTCCAATGTGCAAGTGAAAGACCATGCATGTATTGCGATGGACGATTCACGATAAAAGAAATATTCGGACGAGTAAGTGTGAGATACTAAAGGAGACCAAGTAGTCGACAATACTCAAAAATATCAAGTGCCGTGGATGGCTCCGGCAGAGGTAGCTTGTCAGAAGAGGACATAGGTGTGGAAATTGCCTTGGCATTTTCCATCTGAAATTGAGTCAAGATGTCAGAAATATATTGCGCCTTAGATAAAAACAACCCAGTAGGAGTAGAAATAGCCTCAACGCCAATAAAATAGCTGACCAAGCCCATATCCTTCAAAGCAAACTTCGTAGATAATATGTTGGTGAAATGAGCAATAAAATCAGTGTTATTACCAGTAAGCACAATATCATCCACATAGACTAGAAAGTATATAATAACTCCATTTGCATTATAGATGAAGAGAGAGGCATCGGCCTTTGATTTCGTAAAACCAAAGTGAATGAAAAATTGAGAGAGTTCAATATACCATGCCCTCAGGGCTTGCTTGAGTCCATACAAGGCTTTACGCAACCGACAAATATGAGATAGGTGAGTAGAATCAACATACCCTGGAGGTTGTTCTAGATAGACTTCCTCATGTAGGGTGCCATTTAAGAAGGCATTATTAATGTCAAGTTGCTTGATAAGCCATGCATGATGGAGGGCAATAGTGAAAATAATACGTACCGTAATAGGTTTCATCACAAGACTAAAAGTCTCAAATTAGTCATGAACAGCTTCTTGAGAATACCCTTTCGCTACCAGTCGAGCCTTGCATCGATCAACAGAGCCATCAGCACGCCGTTTCACATGGAATACCCATTTGCACCCTACGATAGATTGTGTAGACCATGGAACAAGATCCCATGTTTGGTTGCATAGTAAGGCATTAAACTCATCATCCATGGCTAGTCTCCATAGTGGGTTTTTGAAAGCTTGAGTAACAGTATTTGGCTCTATTGTGGAAGGCAAACGATGACATGTAGTAGCATTAACAAATAAATGACCAAAGTACCTCAGATTTGGTCGACGAATCTGATGATGTGGAGGATCATATTATGGCATATCAGGGGAGACAACTTGTTGTGGCAAGTTAGAGGTGGCATCTTGCTGTGGCAGATCAACCAAGGGAACTGGTGTGGCAATATAATCATCAGATTGTAGTGGCAGGTTACCCAAAGGAACTGGTGTGGCAATGGAATTATCAGGTTATCGTGGCATATTAGAAAATAAAGTATCAGATTGTCGTGGCATAGTAGGCAATGAAGTATCCGGATGTCGTGGTATAGGGAGGACACATCGTGTAGCAAAAGGAAAGATATGAGGAACAAACCGAATATGGCGAGAGACATAAATTCTGTTAGTGGTCGGCTCCAGGCATTTATAAGCAGATTGTGTTACAGAATATCCAAGGAAAACACATTCAACAGACCGTGGCTAAAGTTTATGTGTCGTGTATGGTCTCATCCAAGGAAAGCACAAGCATTCGAATGGTTGAAGCTTGTCATAGTTTAGTGTCTGTTGATAAAAGAGAAGGTAAGGCGATACATTACCTAGTATCGGTGTTGGCATCTAATTAATAAGATAAGTAGCTACTTAAAAAGTATGAGGCCAATACTTTGTTTGAGGGATGCAAAGTGAAGTAGAGAGAGTTCAGTCTCCATTATGTGACGATGTCTTTGTTCAGCAGTCCCGTTGTGTTTAGGAGTATGAGGTGGTGAAGTAAAGTGGAAAATACCACCCAGATTCAAAAAGGGCAATAGCTTAACAAACTCACCTCCATCATCAGAGAATAGACACATAATGGTCTGATGAAAAAAACTTTCAACAAGCCTTTTAAATTGAGGAACTATTACCGCAACATCAGATTTCTTCTTCATCAGGTATAGCCAGATATACTTGGTAAAATGATCAACAAAAACTACATAGTATGAATATCCATCATAAGATACATGTTTAGTACTCCAAACATCAGAGTAAAAAAATTCAAGAGGACGAGAGCTTGACATAGTATTTTGACTAAATGGCAGTTTATAACTCTTATTAATAAGACATGAAGTACAATGATAGTTCATCAAACTAGTTGGGTCATAAGATATATTATAAGTACGTAATATAGAGGCTAAGACTTTATCGGATGGATGACCAAACTTGTGATACAGATGATGCACATACAAGAAATTGACTTAGTTGACTTGGGGATAAAAGGACCGCGGAGCATAATAGATACCACCAATTTTATTGCCTCAAAGAAGGGGAATTTTCGTGGGTCGATCCTTAACAAAAGAATAAGAGTCAAAGAATTCAACAGACACATGATTAGTCTGACATAATTTAGAAACTGACAACAAATTTGTATTTAACTGAGGAACACATAAGACATTTGTGAGAGAAAGGGGCTTGGTAGCCGTAGGAACAATGCATCGGCCAATATGAGATATAGGTAGAGAGTTACCATTACCCAAATGAATTGTATCAGGACCATCATAAGGGGAGATATACTGAAGAGGCACAGTGATCATTGTGGTGTGATGCGAGGCACCACTATTAAACATCCAAGGAGCCAGATCATATGATGAAAGATCAGTAGCAGTGTTAACAACCGGTGAATCAGACGATGACTGCTGATAAAAGTTGTTGTTGTGAAGGAATCGAACAAGCTTACGGCAATCTCGAACAACATTCCCTGGCAAATTACAGAACTTGCACACAATATATTTTCGTCTAGAATGACTAGATTGAGGAACAGGACTACGTCCACCACCAAAAACGAATGCCCAGAGCGACCACCTTTCTCTCGAGAACGGTTGTGGAATAACCATGATTTGAATTCATACACTGTGCAGAATATGTCGTGGTAGGAGGTGTAGCTTGGTCAAACTCTTGTAGGAGTCTCTCATGATCAGTTAATATCTCAGACAACTCAAGCATGGTTGTCGATGTGTTACGCACACGAAGGGCATCAACAATTGGACGATAATCATCACCCAATTGATTGACAATAGAAATCAGGAGATCGGCATTGAAGACAAGACAGTTTGCCAAGGCAAGATCAGAGGCAATATCCTGCATGTCTTTCATGTACTCGGTGATAGACCTAGAGCCACGCGGATTGCGAGCCAATTTGGATTTGAGAGCAAAGATGCGATCAGGAAATGCTCGGACATAACTTGCAACTAAAGTATCCCAGGCAATTTTGGCGGTGACAGCGGATGAAATAAGTGGTCGAACTTGATCATCACAACTGCCAAGAAGAGCACTGATAAGAATTTAATCTTGACGATACCATTGTAGATATTCAGGATTGGCAAACATGAAAGTTGGCAGACGTAAGTTTGATTGGGAAGTTGGTTGGTGCATTAAGATGCACAAGATCATTGGTAGTAGAAGACGGAGCCATGAAAGGAGATCCGGTTTAAAGAAGAGCGGCAATGAGAGGGAAAATGAGTAGAGAAATTCTACTTAGCTGTGATTACCAAATAAATTATTTTTATATTTGATGAATGATAATATTTACAATTGACCTATATATAGGCTTACAAATGAATATACAAGGATAAGAGAATTTAAATATTAAATACAAATCTAATATTTAAATACAAGATAAGATTGTGATACAGATAGGATTTGAATGAGATTTGACTAAGAGTTATCTCATGGATTTGAATGAGATAAAAGTTATCTCATCTAATCTTTATCCTTAATAGGCCAATTGCATGATATAAAAAGTGGGAACCAAAGTTTTAAATTGCAGTTGCTGCCTTGCTTGGGCGGATACATAAAAAAAAAAATCCTTTTGCTCTCCATAGTTCCACAAGTACTGCTCTTCATAGTTCCTCATGATCCACAGATTCGCCGTGGCCAATATAACCGTATTATATATTGCCACATACATAAAAATAAAATTAATACAACTTTAAATAAATATTGTCACCCCTTAAAAAAAATTGACATTAATTGTGTGTTCACACATACTTCAAAAACAATCCTTCATACAAATTTTAAATTATGATATCTCAAATTAAATTTTTTTCTCGGCCCATGCATACTCGAGATGTAGACATATGAGAGATGATGAGATTGTTGAAATTCATTGTCTTTGTGTTAAAAGTTGGTGAGATTTGGATGCCCGAACAAATAAGATTCGAACCCTTTCGCAGGCTACCACTAGGAACCATCCTTCATCGTCTCTACTGGTCATTGCTTTTCGTGGGATCTCCAGCATGATAGGTAAAAAAACATATATATGTACGGTTTAACTGTACCTTAATATATGGGGAATATGCATTGGCCGTATTGAAAACGAAAATGGTTGGTTGAGTGCCGCATGGACGAATAGAAATCTTCTAAACACTAAAAGTTTAAGTTTAAGGTTTAGGATTAAGGTTTAAAGTTAGAGTTTAAGATTAAAATTTACGAAATTTGGGCTAGAGTATATGTTTTTAGGGTTTAAGGTTGAAGGTTTAGAATTTAAAATCTAAAATTATCACCTAAATTTTATTTTTTTACTATTAGATATAGAAAATGACATTGAAAAGGAACATATAATTTTTGTTCATTTGATGGCTAAGAGAGAGAAAGAGAGGGAGGAGATAAGTGGAATCATTAATTTTTATCCGGCCTTATATATTTTATAATACTAGTTTAATGTTATTTTAATTGTTATTATTATTAAGGTTTAATAATTATTATTATTAATGATTAGTACTATTATTAATAATATTGTTTAGTATTATTACCGACTATTATTATTATGGATAATATATATATGAGGCTGTAATAATTAAAAGACAGATCTAAATAAAAAATAAAGCCCATTAATAATATTAATATCCAAAGTCCATTATAAAACCCACTTAATATTTATAAGGCTCGTTTGGCCCAAACTCTATCATATAACCCTAGCCCTAATTATACTATATGATCCTCTCCTTTATTATTACGCAGCCAAAGAAGAGCCGTTGGATCAAGCCAAATCCAACAGCCATGATCAAACCCAAGAGAATCTTCGGATGCCACATGAGATACACGCTCGGGCTACTCGCTTCCCCACACACACGTGCAATGCACATCGAGACCTTTTCGCTCCTACGCGTCACGTGGCTTCATCTGATGTCATCGCGTGTCTTCATCAACGACTGTCCGTTCATCGCAGACCGAGGACCGCCATATCGTCGTACTTCCACCGACTCCCCCATCCACCATGAGAGCGCAAAAAAGAAAAAAAGATAGAAATCAGTCATATATTATTTCAATTTAATGTTGCTTATTTATGTAAACAAAGAATGAGGGATATAACAAGGTGTAAAAAAAACATTTGTACTCAAATTTTAGATCCAATAAAAAAAGAGCAAAAATTTTCAAGGTATTCACAGTTTATTTCTCTTCTTTTGCATATCACAAATAAAAATAAAAAAAAGAGAAAACAACAAGGGAAGAGTTAACCTTTAAGTTGTATAGACTTTTGGTCGTCCTAGGGTTTTCGAGGATGGACAGGCCTCCTTTCTGAGATAAACCTTCGGCCGTTAGGGCCGATAAGGATGAATCGAATGGTTAGAGTTTAAAAGAGGATACTATTTTTTTCTAAAGTGAAAGGATTTGATTTTGTAAAACGGTGATCAAAGTTGTTTTTTTCTTAAAAGGGAATTTTTAAGTTTTTTGGGGGGTCACCCGCGCCGACGAACGGTGGTCAGTATAGCCAAGCCTCGCTAAAATTTGGGTTTATCCTCAGATTTGGACGAACACACGACGACGTTCATCCATACTCTAGAGAGAATAAGGATTTTTGGGAAAAGCCTAAAAAATGGGAAAGATCTAATTTAGGCCTAAGAGGGTGTTTTATACCCTATTTTTGTTAAAATGGTTTAATATCATAATAAATCCCTCCGAACCAAAATATCTATAGCCTTAGCACTTCTGCCTTTTAAAACCTGTTTCGTGGTCCCTAAAACTTTCCCAAAGTTTTCAATCTCGTCCTCTTTCCTAATTTAATTAAAGCCCGAATGGTTAAATTCCTCTTTCGGCCCCTCGAATTTTCTTTGATTTTTATTTAAATCCAAATTCCATGGTTTATTCACCATTCTAACCCCTATTTTTTGTTGTTTTGTTATTTTAGCCCTTATCTTGCATGCATGTTTAAATTTTTGTACTGCTTTTTATTTTCTTTTATTTCAGTCCTAAATTATGCCTACATGTGCTCATGTGTTTATTTATTTGTTCGATATGTTGCTTAATGTTGTTTTTTGTTTACTAATATTTTTATACGTGTGTTTATATATGTTTATTGCTTTTACATAATATATATATATGTAATGTTTATGGTTTGTATATGTTATATATATATATATATGAATATATGATATATACCTTTTGTATATTATCACATATGTTTTTGTCATATATATATAGTTTTTGCGGTATATGTATATACATGCATATTATGCTACCTTATTATATACATGTACATATATATGTGAATATATGCATAAATACTAAAATAAGTTATATATGCATATATGTTTCCTACTATGTTAAGTTACATATTATATATATGTTACATACGGTACTTTTTTATATATTGGTATGTAATATGTACATAGTATATTATTTACATTTATATGTTATTATATCTTATATATGTTTCATTTACGTTTATATGTTTATAGTATATGTGTGAATATTTTATATATATCGTATAAACTGTTGTGATATATATATTATATCTTTATATGTAATATATGTTCTAAATATATATATATATATATATATATATATATATAGGGATAGGATCTCTTACACTATGTAAAACTTGAAAGTTTTACATTTTTAGATCGTTGGATGAAGGTAAATGGATGGATGAGATTAACAGGAGAAAATGTGAAGATTATCACTTGAAAAAAAAAAGATAAGAAAATAATCTTAGCCATTTATTGCCACCATCCAACGGTCCAAGTTAAGTGTAAAAGTAATTGAGTTTTACACAGTGTAAGTGAATCGTATCTCATGTATGCATAGTCGTTCTTTATTTATTTAACTTTATTTACGCTCACCTTTTGTTGACGTTGATGTCTTATGCATATTAATTGTTCATACATATACGTGTCACATATAATTTTAGGCCTCATTGTTTCGTTATCCTAGTGGGAGTGTCATCTCGGTCTCCGAGTGTCATCTCCTTTGGTACCATGAATACTAAGGTATTTATTTTTATGTTATCATGCATGCATACATTTTTAGGGATTAGACTTTAAATTAAACCAAATTTCAACTTGTCTTGGAAAATACGATACGAACCCTTTGGTACCAATTTTGGGCGTGGTGGGGGTGCGAGCCCTTATCCACTCGTAACTGACTCCCGAACTCAGTAAATATTTGGTTTTATTTTTTCGGTGTCTAATCTACCTAATCCAAGTGACCGGTGGCAACTCCTTTGTTTTCATTAAAAATACGAGTTTTTCTTAATTTCCCTATTAAATATTTCAAAAGCGAGGAAAAAATCAAATTTTAAATATTAGTCGCTACAACATGGTGACTCCACTGTGGACAAAATTTTGTTTTCAAAAAAAATATAGAGTCAAGCCTTAGTCAGGTTCGTATCGTATTTACTAAGAAAAATTTAAATTTGATTTAATTTAATTTTTAATCCCTAGCTATATTTGTTTACTGCTTTATTTTGTACGGCGTTTGATAAATTGTCATTCATGCATGAACTCTTCTCTCGAGCTTCGTCCCTGTTAAGTGGGAGTGATTACTTTGCCTCGTGGGGTGTTCACCTCCGTATGGAGTGGTAATTCACTTCTGAAATTCGATATTTATATTTCGTGGGGTTTACGCCCCCATATAGTATAAGGGCCCGTATCCTCTCGAATCGATGTCCTAGCGACATTTTGGGTATCTTTTACTCTAGATCTAAACCCCATGTAGTAGACCGTAAGAGCCCACCCTTTAGAGCCATACTGAAACTCTATCTGTTTAACGGTAACCTTATTTAGGCTTTGTTTGATTTATTCGTATTTTTGTTTGTTGCTTGTTTTAATCGCATGATTTAAATTGCTTTAATTTATCATCTTGTTTATTATTTGTCATTTAATTCATTTAATTTTATTCAGTCAATTATTTCATCATACTGACACAGTTTTCTTTTATGTTTGTTTTTTACTTTACATTTATTTTGCATTGCATCCTTATGACATAAAATAAAGGTATTAATTTCGCAAATGGCCATCACTATAGAAGGTAATCATAATGGATAAAAGGTCTCGGGATCATATAGAATAGGCAAATTTCGGGCGTTGTCCTAAATGTACACTAGAGACTAGAGAGGGTGACGCATTCGAAGGTTTTGAATTAGACATTACATATGATATTCACGCTAGTGATGAACGAATTGAGATGCAAGAATTGAAGAAGCAAATAGACGAGATGATGAACCTAATGACCGCTATGGCCAAAGAGAAAGGGGTCGTTAAATCGAAAAAAGAATTGGTCAAGAATTAGAATGTAAAGTTGGATGGTCAGAACACTACCCCTTAATGAGGCAACTCCAACAAATACCATAGTTCAAACCCATTCGTGATTCACATCAACAAACCAGTAGGAGGTATATTTGAGTCAAGCTTCAGTAAAATAGTGGCAAATCCAAAAAAAACTTGAGAAATGAGTGATGTGAAGAAGCACGTTTTGATTCTTATAAGATATACCGAGCTACTCCCGATACTGGTTGAAAGAAATCTAATTACCTTGGTTCAGTCTATGCCGAAGGAACCTCTTTTCTCGAAAGGTTACAATATTCGTACCAGATATAGTTACCACTTAGGAGGTTTGGGTCACACTACAGAGAATTGCAAGGCTTTGAATAACAAAGTTCAATTCCTTATCAAGACGAGAGTGTTGGGTTTCGAAGATGAAAAACTCATATTCTACAATGAGCCAGTAATCACCCGAGATACAAAATTGAAGAAGGGTTAATACCCAGGGCAAGACTCGAATCTCGATGTCTACTTTTCGATTGATGATCAGAAAATGAGACCAAATGTCCTTATTTTGATCTGATACCCATATCGTACGGAGAGCTGTATACTCAGTTGTTGGAAGCCCATTTGGCGATTCTAATTTTTCTGACACACATACAACCCTGGTATCCAGATTGGTATGACATTATGCATGTTGCGAGTATTATCCTTAAATTTAGGGGCATACCATCGAGAATTACATCACCTTCATATGATGAGTTCAAGCTCTTTTGGAAGATGGAAAAGGGAATTCAAAATAAGGGGTCTGCCTAGTACAATAGTAGGCCACTCAATGGAATTAAATTCTGAGGCTAAGGATGGAAGAACTCTAGAAGATGGGCATTTGCTCGAATGGGACGCTCAAGCAAACAAGCTCAGGCGAGAGAGAGATGATTTGAGTGAGAAACTCAAGGTTTTACAATATGATTATCAGAAGCTTCATTGGGTGTTCAATAATGTTGGTTTGGGCAATAGTCTTGAGAAATACAAGAGCAGGGTCGTTCAACCGAAGAATAACTCAAAGTATTGGAAGAAGAAAACAAGATAAGTGAGAATAGAGGCAGACTGTTGTCACAAAATTTGAATAAAGCCAAAAGTCGATGCGACATTTTCAAGGGTGAGCTGGAAAGTAGTCTAGCCATGAACAAGGTTTTGAACACAAGAATACAACAGTTCAAGGACAAATCCAATACCCTTTAGTTGAAAAATGAAACACTTAAAGAGCAAGCAGATGAGCTCAGGAGTTCTTTACGTACGTACGTGATTCATGTTGAAGCTATCAAGCACATTGCATATAAAAACACTGTAGAACTAACTTCTAAGTTGCGAGAGTCTAGACAAGAAAGAGGAACAATGACATAAAGATTGTTATCACTGAACGCGAAGTGGCTCAGCAAGTGGCAGACTTGGCCGATGCAACGATACCGTTAAGTCAGAATATTAATTCGGCACTAGACCTCGAAAGAAGGTTAACTCGTTTGTTGGATAAAGTCAAAAGGCTAGGGGTTAGGGCTCATCAGTATCTGTAGAGCTTAAAAAGTAATATCTTATATAACAAGCCTTTTTGTTTAATGAAAGTCTTTTTACGATGATCACTTTGCGACTAATACCTTGTTGCATACGTTTTTACATTTTGTTTCAACATTGCATATCATAGGTGTTGATTCAAAAATTATTCTATAGTAGGATATCTTTATAATGGGAGAGATGTTTTGTAATGTACAAAGAATGATAATGCTACGGTTTGGGGATGGTTTAAGTGGAAACAAATGAAAAGAGAAGACAGAATTAGGGCACCGAGTACACACTTTGCTCTAAGAAGATAAGATACTAGGAAAACTGGATGGTTGATACATGTAAAATATTGCCAATCATTTGTAATCATACATATTCTCTTAATGAAAGTATTTCTAGAGAACTATTTACGAATCAGCACTTTATTTGCATTCATTGCATTTTATACTTATTGTTTGCCCTTCTATTCTTTTATTCATTTATGAAACATTTCATGCATTGATTAATTAAATAATAAGATTTTTAGGGTTTGATGACAGTAATTTGGGAACCAGTTGAAAACTTTGTCATGGAAAAAAGAACTCAAAAATCAAAACTCAAGTAGTTAGAAGATAAACTCGAGAAATAGGTTAGGAAAAGAGGAAAAGTTGACGCTTTCAATGCAAAGGAACTTTGTATGGTCCCAGATCTAGTTTTCCCACTTGATTTCAAGGACCCCGACTTTGAGAAGTATGATAGCACAAGGTGTCCTAGGATTCATTTGACCATCTTCTGCAGAAAGATTGAGGGCTACTTAAAAGATGAAAAAGCTATTGATCCACTGCTTCCACGATAGTTTGGAAGAGTCTGTTGTAGTATGGTATAATCGACTGAGCAAAGATAGAATTCGATCATGGGTTGACTTAGCCAATGCCTTTTTGGAGTAATATAGGTATGCTTTAAACCTAGCACTAAGTCGTCAGTTTCTCTAGAGCGTGAAAATGAGACCAGATGAGAGCTTCAAAGAATATGCTTTAAGGTGGTGGAGTTTAGCAGCCTAGGTACAACCTTCCATAACTAAAGAGGAAATGCCTCTCATGTTTCATGCAACTCTTCATTTCCCTTTCTTTGATATAATGCTCGAGAAATCAATGAGCAGGTTTAAAGACTTTATGACGGTCAAAGAAATATTAGAACACGAGGTTCATAAAGAAAAATTGGGTTATAATTTTAGAGACCAGACCAATCAAAAAGTGGAAGAAGAGAAAGAGATAAATGAGTGTCATTTCCAAAGTGCTCGTAATCGCAAGAGGAGAAGGCATGCTGATCCTTCTAAGTCGCCGTAAAAAATCCCTCGAACAAGTACAGATCTTGAGATATTTGGGGTACCCATTTCAGACTTGTCCATTATTTGGTTGAAGATTATTACATCATTCCTAGGCTAAGGAAACTTACGCCTGACTTATATGCCCACAGTTTTGACCCAAAAAGTGCTTGCGATTTCCACATGGGGGCACCGGGGTATTCTACCAAGAAGTGTAGGTCGTTACTAGAAGATATTAAGAAGTTGGTTAGCGAGAGAATCTTGACATAAGAGTTAATCCATCAGTGGAAAACAAGAGAGATAGGGCAAGCTTACACCGCGCTGAGAATGCCAAAATGGTCTGAAAGTCTCTATGCTTGGGTTTCTCATATCTTCATGAAGATGCTAGTTTAATTTCCCCACATTTTGGTTTTCACTTTTTGAGAATAATACACAGAACAAACCCTACGGCTTAAGCCCTAAAGCAGTTGAATATTTTGTAAAGACACATGTCTATTTGTTTTTGTCAGAATGAAGAATCGTATTTTTTATTCGTATTTAGAAAACATTTTTGTATTCTTTGATTCTTTAAACATTTCATTCATTGTTATGGGGTAGTTTTTGTTCTCCCATACACATATACATATATTTTTGAAAGGGACATGCATATGTATATATCATTTTTATCAGGAACCTAAACATTAATTGCAAGAGCGACTTTAATTTAAGTTTAAAGATTGATTTCAAGCAGCTTTTGTCTAGTGTAAATCGAAAGATGTGAAAATGACGAGTATGTGACTCACATTCCAATTTAATTTCGTCAATTATTAATGGGCACACATGTGGGCAAACTAATGCATTTAGGAGAGCAACCAAAATCTTTCGAGAAAAAAAAGAAGCAAAAAGAAAAAAGAAAAGAAATCTCTGGGCACTGCATTGTAGCCTTAAAGATTGAGTATTTAATAAGGTAGTTATGCTCCATCTACTTTATATCTTGGCTTCATGAGTGATTTTCAAATCCTGACAAAGTCAAACAACTAATGAGATAAAATCCTGAGATATAAAAATGCATTCCGATGTTCAAAGCTTGGTAAATAGGTATTTTCGGGTAAGAGTGTGGAAACCTTGGGGCACTCTGCTATAGCGAAAGGTTAAATAAGGTAGCGATACACCATCCACATAAAAAATCTTAGCTTCATGAGTGATGGTAATATTTTCAAATTATGACAATGCTGGGTAGCTCGGGGTTTTGTTGTTTGCTCCATCATTTATCTCGAGCCAAAAGAATACGGTGAGTTGAATTCCTCAAACAAGAAAGAAATGAGATAAAGAAAAATAATTCAAAAGTGAAACCTACCAAAGGTAGTTCTAAACTGATTAAAAACCAAAGTAACTCACAAGTTACTTCATATTTTTAGATATCGACTCAGCTTGCGAGGTCTCCTAGACATAGGATATGCTTGAGACAATTATCAGTGAGTCATTTTAGTACGCTTTTGCATTTGATATTTTGGGGCCAAACATTGGTTTTAAAAATATGTCATTTTCTCCAAATTTTGATTTTAAAAATGTTTGTCATTCTTTTCAAAATTCAATTATTTTCTTATTTTGAAATATACACAAGCAAATTGCCTTTTGGCATTACTTTATAATAAGAATTAAAGTATAGGGGCATAGAGTTGGTTTTCGCCAAGATGCTTTGATTGAATTTAAGGATGAGTTTAAGGAATTGAGGCGTATGCTCGTCCTAATGTTGAGATAGATGATGACTCTACATATTGGGTCAAAGACAAGAAAATAGTTGGGCCCTAAATTAATTGGGACAATGCTAAACAAAAGGAGATGATAATGGTTTTTATATAAGAATAGTATAGGGACCAAAGATAGATTATTTACAAAGGTGGGTTGTAACCCTAAAGACAAGAAATATGTTCACATAAAAGGATTAAAAGTGTATTGATGAATTAGATACGAGATTAGTATTCAATTGATAAGATGAAGATTTAAGAGCATACAACAAAGAAGTAAAGCAAAGAATGATAAAGAATGACCTTTCAAGGAATAAAAACTTATTTGAACAGCTCTGGGAATATTGCAATTCATGCATCACATATAGTTAGAAATCTCTATGTTAGGAGCATGCTAACTTAAAAGCATTTTGCTTATTTTAACATGTATTCAAAAACTAGCAACAACTTTGATCTGCAACTTCATGTTGAAGAGGTAGATCACATTAAAGATTTCCATCCGGTAGTCTCTAAGTGAGATGCCACTTTTTAAGTCTTTCAGGCCATCAGTAAGATCTTCAGGTATAATGTTAACTCCTTTGAGCCATCAGTAAGACCTTCGGGCATGATGCTAAGTCCTTCGGGCATAATGTTAACCTTTCTCTTGATATCGAGACGTGAAAAAATCGAGGCATCATCTTAAGGTATTTTGGTGTTCTCTAAGCGAGATGCAACTTTTTAAGTCCTTCAGGCCATCAGTAAGACCTTCGGGTATTATGCTAAGTTCTTCAGGCTATTAGTAAGACCTTTCAGGCATGATGTTAAGACCTTCGGGCATAATGTTAAGCCTTCTCTTGATGCCAAGATGGGAAAAATTAGGGAATCGTCTTAAGGTATTTTGGTATTCTCTAAGTGAGATGCCATTTTTTAATTCCTTCGAGCCAATAGTAAGACCTTCGGGCATGATGTTAAGCCTTGTCTCAATGCCAAAATGATCAAAAATTAGGGTATCATCTTAAGGAATTTTGGTATTCTCTAAGCGAGATACCACTTCTTAAGTCTTTTGGGCCATTAGTAAGACTTTCGGGCATGATGTTAAGCCTTCTGTTGATGTTGAAAAGAGCAAAAATTAGGGCATCATCTTAAGGTATTTTGGTGTTCTCTAAGCGAGATGCCACTTTTTAAGTCCTTCGGACCATCAGTAAGACCTTCAAACATGATGCTAAGTCATTCGGGCCATCAGTAAGACCTTCGGGCATGATGTTAAGACCTTTGAGCCCTTAGTAAGACCTTCGGGCATGATGTTAGGACTTTTTTTTGTGCCAACGCGATAGAAATCGGGGCATCGAAGAATTCACAACTTGAAGAAACTATCGAGGAAAAGCAAAAAGTTCTAGAAGAACTCGTGATTCCAAGGCTACAAATAGGGAAGTAGGATAAAAATTAGTACTTATGATCTTTGCTCTATTCTCGTTTCACAAGAATGAGCAAAGAGGGGCAATTGTAATCACTAATTTTTATCCGGCCTTATATATATATTTTAATACTAGTTTAATGTTATTTTAATTGTTATTATTATTAAGGTTTAATACTATTATTATTAATGATTAATAATATTATTATTAATATTGCTTAATATTATTACCGATTATTATTACTATGAATAATATACATATGGGGTTGTAATAATTAAAAGACAAATCCAAATAAAAAATAAAGCCCAGTAATAATATTAATATCCAAAGTCCATTACAAAACCTACTTAATATTTACGAGGCTCGTTTGGCCCAAACCCTATCAGATAACCCTAGCCCTAATTATGTTATCTGATCTTTTCTTTTATTATCGCGCAGCCAAAGGAGAGTCGTTGGATCAAGCCAGATCCAATGACAATGATCAAACCCGAGAGACTCTTCGGATGTCACGTGAGATGCTAGCTCGGGCTGCTCGTCTTCCCTCGCGCGCGTGCAATGCACGCCAAGACCTTTCAGCTCCCACGCGCCAAGTGGCTTCATCTGATTTCGCCGCGTGTCTTCATTAATGGTCGTTCATTCATTGCGAACCGAGGATCGTCATATCGTCGTACTCCTATCGGCTTCCCCAACCACCATGAGAACGCAAAAAAAGAAAAAAAAATGAAGAAAAAAGACAAAAATCAGTCAAATATCATTTCAATTTAATGTTGTTTATTTAGGTAAACAAAGAATAAGAGATATAAAAGGATGTGAAAAAAGCATTTGTAATTAGTTTTCAGATCCAATAAAAAAAGCAAAGATTTTCGAGGTATTCATAGTCTTTTTTTTTCTTCTTTTGTATATCACAAATACAAATAAAAAAGGGAAAATAACAAGGGAAGAGTTTACCTTTAACTCGTTTAGACTTTTGGCCATTCTAGGGTTTTCGATGATTGACGAGTCTCTTTTCGATGATAAGCCCTCAGCCGTTAGGGCCGATAAAGGTGCATCAAAGGGTTAAGAGGATATTGTTTTTTCTAAAAGGAAAGGATTTAATTTTGCAAAACAGTGATCAGAGTTGGTTTTAAGAAAGATAAAGGGAATTTTTAGGTTTTTTGGGAGGTTATCGGTGCCGGTAAACGGCGACTGATGAAAGCACGTGGCAGCCGACACAGTCAGGCCTTTCCAGAATCTGATTTTATCCCCAGATTCGGATAAACGTACGGCGGCATTCAGCCATTCTTCAAAGAGAATGAGGATTTTTGAGGAAAGCCTAAAAAAATGGGAAATATCTAAACTTAGGCCTAAAGGGTGTGTTTTATACCCTATTTTTTTTTAAATGGTTTAATATCATAATAAATCTCCCAGCCCTGAAATATTTACAGCCTTAGCCCTTCTGCCTTAAACCCGTTTAGCAGTCCTGCAACTTTCCTGACGTTTTCAATCTCGTCCCCTTTCTAATTTAATTAATACTCGATTGGTTAAATTTCTCTTTCGGTCCCTCAATTTTTTGTTTTTTATTTAAGTCCAAATTTCATGGTTTATTCATCATTCTAACCCCTGTTTTTCTTGTTTTGTTATTTTAGCCCCTATCTTTCATGTATGTTTAAATTCCAGTACTGTTTTTTATTTTCTTTTATTTCAGTCCTAAATTATGCCTACATGTGCTCTTGTGTTTATTTATTTGATCGATGTGTTGCTTAATGTTGTTTTTTGTTTACTAATATTTTTATATGTGTGTTTATATATGTTTATTGCTCTTACATAATATATATATTATATGTTATGTTTATGGTTTGTATATGTTATATATATATATATATGAATATATTATATATACCTTTTTGTATATTATCACATATGTTTTTGTCATATATATATATAGTTTTTACGGTATATGTATATATATGCATATTATGCTACCTTATTATATGCATGTACATATATATGTGAATATATACATAAATACTAAAATACGTTATATATGCATATATGTTTCCTATTATGTTAAGTTGCATATTATATATATATATATATATGTGTGTGTGTGTGTGTGTGTTACATACTGAACTTTTTTATATATTGGTTTGTATATAATATGTACATAGTATATTATTTACATTTATATGATATTATATCTTATATATGTTCAATTTACGTTTATATGTGTATAGTATATGTGTGAATATTTTATATATATTGTATAAACTGTTGTGATATATATATATATATATATATATATATATATATATATATATATATATATAATCGTTGTTTATTTATTTAACTTTATTTACGCTCACCTTTTGTTTACGTTGACGTCTTTTAATTTATTTATGCATATTAATTTTTTTGAGAAATTTTAATCTAGTCATAATCCTACTTAGAGGGGAGGGAAAGAACTCTAGAGGAAGGATTGGGGTGTTCCTAGTAGGTCTAGAAACCATGACCTAAGGGAATATGAGGGAACAAAGATTAGCAGCTTGGTCAACCGGCCAAATGTGCTTGCTCATTTATGCATATTAATTGTTCATAAATATATGTGTCGCATATAATTTTAGGCCTCATTGTTCTAATATTCTAGTGAGAGTGTCATCACGGTCTTCGGGTGTCATCTCCTTTGGTACTGTGAATACCGAGGTGTTTGTTTTTATGTTATCATGCATGCATACATTTTTAGGGATTAGACTTTAAATTAAACCGAATTTCAATTTTTCTTGGTAAATACAATACGAACCCTTAGGTACCAATTTTGGGTTTGGTGGGGGTGTGAGCCCTTCTCCACTCGTAACCGACTCGATAAATCTCTAGTTTTATTTTTCTGGTGTCCGTCTAATCCAAGTGACCGATGGCGACTCTTTTGTTTTCATTAAAAATACGAGTTTTTCCGAATTTCCCTATTAAATGTTTTCAAAAGCTAGGGAAAATCGAATTTTAAATATTAGTAGCTACAATAAGAAGAAGAGAATTTGTGGACAAAACAATATTCAATTAAGATTCTTATGGGAAATATGTTAGAGCTTTAACATAAAAAAACCAACAAATTCCGCTTGAAGATGCTTTTTCAACTTCACTTTCACTTATTGATGGGGTGTCCAATGTCCATATCAGTTTGTAAATTGGAATTTATTATTCAAACTTAACAACATCAATTTGTACCAGTTTTAAATTAATAATCAAAGTATTAGTTTAAGGATTATTATTTGATACATTGCCTGTATAAAAAAAGTTTACACAAACATGCCTATTTTCAAACCTAAGTCTAAAATCTAAAATTTTAACCTAAAAATCTAACCACAAACCGTAAACCCTAAATTCTAACCATAAATACTAAATTCTAAACCTTACAACCTAAACCCCTAACATCTAAATCCTAAACTAAAATCTTAAACCCTTAAATAACCCTGCTTGTGGAAACTTTATTTTTCGCCGTCAGTGTATAGGATAGTTAAGCCTTAGTTTAATAATAGATTTAAGACCAAAAGACTTAAAAAAAATTAAATTCGAATCATTATTATATATAATTATAACGGGTAAGTTGACGGTGCCTTTGATGATGCACATGGTGCTGCCTTTGGAGTGCTTGCCCGAGATGCTCGTGGCCGTGTGATGGGCGGTCTTGCTCGGCACTCGCCATCTTGCATGGACGCTGGTGCTGCTGAAATCGCGGTATAGTGGCCAGCCTTCAGTTCGCATGTGAGAAAGGTTGGGCACGGGTCATCCTTGAAACTGATTCTGCCATGGTCATTAATAAGCTCAGCCGACCGAGCCACCAAGATCTCTCGGCTCTCAATCCTCTCCCTGAACCTGCTCGAGCTATCCTCATGAAGAATAGAGGGAAGTGGCAGAACCAGCATTTTTATGTAGTGAGGTCAGTGGTGAGTATAAGGTATAGAAGATTTGCATACCACTACAATAACTATAGTTGACACCATACCTCAACAAATTAAGTGGGGTTAATTCTAATATTTTTCATATAAAATTCTAAAAGTTTTGTAGTAATCCCTTGAAAATCTCATATCCTAACAAATCAAGTAAGGTCAATTGACTCCTCAAATTATAATGTAGATCTGCCCATGATAGAGGGTTTAAAATTGTGTATGCTAGTCGAACTACAAATAAAGCAGCTCACTCCCTAACCGCTTGGGCCCTACACACTTATTGTTCGCTGTATTTTGACTCGATTTGTTTCGAGATGGCCCTTTCTTTTGTAAACGATGACGTTCAATATATTTAATCTACTTGTGTACTTTTTTTCCTCGTAGATTGATCCTTGAGTTCTTCCGACGATAATATAGTAGGGATTTTTAATAAGACCCGCTTTCTTAAAAAAAATGTAAATAGCAAACAATAAATCTCTTAGGTGGCCTCAATTGGTTCATTGATTTCAATTGAAGTTCCATATTGATGGAGGCGTAAAGCTAACGAATAAATAAAATATAAGCTACTTCTTGAAAAATATGATGCCTATTGATACCGTTGGCATTTATTAATAAATAAATAAACAAACAAACAAATTGTTTTTTTTTTTAAAAGCAATAAAATAAAGTGGAAATCATCAGCCACGTAAATGGAATGGATCAAAATCATGTAATAATTAAATACAATGATTCTTGAGCAGAAATGGTACGTTTCTTTTCGACGTCTCTGTTATATTACATCTAAGTTTATGATTGAAGTTTAGGGTTTATAATTAAATATTAAAGTTAGGGTTTAGAATATTAGGTGTAAGGTATATTTTTTAGAGTTTAAAATTTAAAATTTAAGGTTAAAAATTAAAATTTTATTTTTTTAATGTTAAAACATAAAAAGACACAAAATTTTTATTTATGATTCTGATATATATACCAGATAACATGTGAACCACTCAGAAATATGAAGGGCATTATATTAACTTCCGAAGAAATATGATATGGTAATTCATTAATTAATTTCTTTTATTTTTTATAAGTATTTATTTATTATTCAGAGAATGCAGAAAAAACTCTGCCACTGTATGACCTCTTTACGTCGTAATTTTTTTTAATGATTGATTATTGTTGAAGGTAGGGATAAAGCAATTTTTAGTCCTTGAACTCTGTATTTTTTCAATTTAGTCCTTGAATTTTATTTTGGTCCACATTAATCCTTGAACTTCACAAATCTTTCCTACTTAATCCTTATTCCTATAAAGTATGCTAAATTTGATTTGGAGGTTTTGCGAGGTTGGCACTTGCTAACTAAGTTTGCTTTTCTATTGGACAAATTTTGGTTTTGGTCCCTTTATTATGCTCAATTAGATTAAAACCAGGTTTTGAACTTTCTTTACTTGTTTCATTAGGGTTGAATAGGATATATAATTAAAATCAAATGCATCTATATTCGAATCTTGGAGGCGACATTGTTAACAAGGACAACCACAAACCCTAAACACGGCCCGTGAGATGGACTTTAAGGATAAAAATTAAATACAAAAACAATAACATCCAAATCAAAGATTCATCCAATGCACTCTATAGTTTTCTTTGAGCTAGAAGTTTCATAATATTGAATAAGTTTGAACATTTAAAAGAATTCATGGTCTACACTAAATATTATAAGAATTTGAAAGATTAGTTGGGTATTTCTACAAAATGAAATTAATATCTCAAAAGGATTAGGAGAAATTTAAGATTAATCCAACATAAACACAAGAAACTTCCAAAAGTCATATAGTGATTTGGTTGGGTGAAACAAACCTAACTTAACCAACACTTTTATATCCATTGCTTCTTTTATTTTGAGTTATCTTGTATTTTGAATCTATTGATGTTCTTTCGAATATGGCAACGTGGATAGATACCAAAGTCGTTTTAGATATTTTCGGATATTTACTATTTCATTAATAAACTATAGAAGTATGATTAAAAGTTATCAAACACATCTTTTTCATTGTTTTGTTAAGAAAACACCATAAATATAACAACAACAAAAAATGAGGGACAACCACTAACTTACTAGATTGACACTTGAAAAATATGTGAAGTTATGAAGGTGAAAGGTGGGGGTCCTGAGTGGTCGCTCATGCTGCTCCCCTTGCTAGACATCACTAGATGCATCTATTGAGTTTCTTAAATACGAAATTATGAGCTAAAGAATGTAAAATGTTACTCTCTCTGTCCCACGAAGATTTTCCCTTATTGACTTTTTCTTTGTCAATGTTTTCAACTTTGACTCATGATTATTTAAAATTTATTATTAATAAAAATATGGAAAATATATATTTTAAAAACCTCTAATCAAATAAATTTTAAAATTTAATTATTTAAAATATTTAATATAATTATAGTCAAAGTTTAAAATTTTTAACTTTCAAAAAGCAATAAAGGACAAATTATGTGGGACAGATACTTTGATAAATAAAACTAATAATATAAATTGTTAACACAATTAAATATTTTGATTAAAATGACATTATACATGTTGATGATTAAATTATATCAAATTAAAATTAAAGTATAGAGAACCCAACAAGTTGTCTAAGTGGAAAAGCGAATGATGTTTATACTAGGAATATTGTAATTACCTTACAATATTCTGATTTTAAACTTGAACTGAGATTAAATTGAATATCATAGATAATTAAACCGATGTCCACATGTTCATATAAGTTTGATTCATTGATTTTTAATATTTCATATAGCATTTTAAAGTTATATTAAAATATATTTTTATTTTATTTTAAAAAATAAAAATAGAATTGGATTCCATTTAAAAAAATGTAATTTTTAACGTATAAATAAAAAATCAAACTGATAGTTTTAAGAATATGAAGTTATTAAAATGGGACGAGTTTATTGTACAACAACCTCATTTATAATTAAAAACGGAAAGTTTTAAAACTCATATTATGTTTTCTTTATAACATTTTAGGTAGTTCGGAATCAAGTTTCATTGGATTCATAATTCATAAAAGTTTTCATGGCAGCTGGAAATTCATCTGCCTCGTCTCTTGTACTGTCCTGTTTCTGCTGCTGGGTAATTAAAAATGGTCCCAATCCAATTTCCAAGTTGCATCATTTCCTTCCTTTTCCATGTAATGTGAGCCAGATCTTGTAGCTCTTTGAGGATTAATATTTATTGGCTGTCAACTCCATGGCCATTGGCTGCTAAACTCAACTGCTTTTATATGTATGGATGATGAAATTCAAACCCTGAATTTTAAGAAAATGACAGCAACATTTACCAATTGTAAAATTCAACAGTCCCATCTTCAATTACTACAGCAGCAGCAGCAATCGTGAAAGTTATCTCCACCTACAAAATTTTATATAAACAAGAAGATGAAAGCGCGTTTTGACCTTGTAAAACTCGTTGCCATGAACGGCGATTGACCTTTTACAGCCAAAATCCCCATACCATCTAAAAGCAGCAATTAACTCCGCTAATTTCCATTTCCTCCGCTCGTCAAGCCTTTTACATAAAGTTTCAAAGGCCAAAAACCCATTAAAGATCAACCCTTTTCTCTTCGAGCTGGTTTGTTTATTGTTTTGATCAAGTTTACATTTTTATTTTTGGTTTTGCCTTTGTTTTTGTTGGTGTTGCTGTGATGGCGGATATGGTGAAGCAAATATTGGCAAGGCCAATTCAGCTAGCAGACCAAGTAACGAAAGCGGCGGATGAGGCGAATTCGTTCAGGCAGGAGTGTTTGGAGCTTAAGTCGAAGACGGAGAAACTTGCTGGCTTGCTCCGACAAGCGGCGCGTGCGAGTTCCGACCTTTACGAACGCCCTACGCGCCGCATAATCGATGATACCGAACAGGTCCTTGATAAAGCCCTATCTTTGGTTTTCAAATGCCGTGCCAATGGCTTCATGAAGCGCGTGCTCACAATCATCCCTGCCGCCGCGTTCCGTAAAATGTGTTCTCAGCTCGAGAACTCAATCGGGGATGTTTCTTGGCTTCTCCGTGTTTCGGCCTCCGTCGACGATCGCGACGATGAGTACTTGGGCCTTCCTCCGATCGCTGCGAACGAGCCGATTCTATGCTTAATTTGGGAACAAATCGCGATTCTTCACACCGGTTCACTGGACGACCGGTCCGACGCGGCGGCTTCGCTTGTTTCGCTAGCCAGAGACAATGACCGGTATGGCAAACTGATTATCGAAGAAGGAGGCGTTGGTCCGTTATTGAAATTAGTCAAAGAAGGGAAACCGGAAGGTCAAGAAAACGCCGCCAGAGCAATTGGCCTTCTGGGTCGGGACCCGGAAAGCGTGGAGCACTTGATCCGCGCTGGTGTCTGCACAGTGTTTCCGAAAATCCTCAAAGAAGGTCCGATGAAAGTTCAGGCCGTCACGGCCTGGGCGGTGTCGGAGCTGGCTGCTAATTACCCCAAATGTCAAGATCTGTTCGCTCAGCATAACATGATCCGGTTACTCGTCAGTCACTTGGCGTTTGAAACCATTCAAGAACACAGCAAATACGCAATTGCTAGTAACAAGGCGACGTCGATCCACGCGGTGATTATGGCGAGCAGTAATAATTCGAACGTCAATAATGTGAAGAATGTTGTCGACGACCATCACCGGAATCCAATTCCGCATCCAACCGGGAAGCAAATGCCGAAGCATAATGTGGTTACCAATACCATGGCAATGAACGGAGCGGTGAAAGCGCCACAAAAGCCGAGTAATAATCATGCTAGGAGTAACAGTCAGGGCAATGCCAAGCAATTTCATCAAGTTTATCATCAACAAATGCAGCAGAATGGTTCGATTTCAGGGGTGAATATGAAGGGAAGGGAAGCAGAAGATATTGCTACCAAGGCTTATATGAAGGCAATGGCAGCTAGAGCTTTATGGCATCTAGCCAAGGGGAACTCGACTATCTGTCGGAGTATCACCGAGTCTAGAGCGCTGCTATGTTTTGCCGTTTTGTTAGAAAAAGGAAACGAAGAAGTACAGTTCAATTCGGCTATGGCGTTGATGGAGATCACGGCTGTGGCAGAGCAGGATACAGATTTGAGAAGGTCTGCATTTAAGCCCAACTCTCATGCTTGTAAGCTCGTTGTGGATAGGCTGTTCAAGGTAATCGAGAAGGCCGATTCGGAATTGCTGATTCCTTGTATCAAGGCTATTGGTAATCTGGCAAGGACGTTTCGAGCAACGGAGACGGCAATGATTTCCCCACTGGTTAAACTTCTTGACGAGAGGGAAGCCGAAGTTTCCAATGAAGCTGCCATTGCTCTTACCAAATTCGCTTGCACCGACAACTTCCTACACCATGATCACTCCAAGTCGATCATTAGTGCAGGAGGCGCAAAGCATTTGATTCAACTAGTGTATTTCGCGGAGCAATTTGTTCAGCACTCGGCATTAGTTCTCCTATGTTACATTGCCCTCCACGTACCCGATAGCGAAGAACTCGCCCAAGCCGAAGTGCTCACGGTGCTGGAATGGGCATCCAAGCAATCCAACATGACCAATGACGAAACAGTGGACAGAATTCTACCGGAAGCCAAGACTATATTGGAGCTCTATCGGTCTAGAGGTTCAAGGGGATTTCATTGATTCGATCACTTTCCCGGTTGTGGTTCCATGTTTTGGAACAATATCCCATCATTTTCTTTCAGATTCACCATTCTAATGTGGTGTACGTCCAGTAAGCAATCTTCTCCCATGGTTGATCATAGCTGCATGGCTTTTGTAAGGCTAGAAAGTAGTTATGTTAGGTATATCATGTTTTCCACATTTTCTTTTTGGTCCTTTCTGAATTTCTTCCCTATGGGAACCGCAACTGTATATTTATAAATTAAATTTATTCATTTTATTTTTCAAAAGGGCATAACATCATGCTAAAGATAAACTTGTAAGTCGAACCAAATAACCCGAATTCAAAACAAACCGAAAATTTTAAAACCCGAATCGATTCGATTTAAACCAGCTAAATTTACAAGTTGAGTTGGAATTTTTGTTGTGGTTTCTGACCACATAAAAGAATGATTCAGGCTCATAAATGAGGGGCTTAGAGTTTTTCAAACCAGTTGTTCTAACTTACTGCTACTTTTCTTGGTTATGTCATCAGAAAACTAGAAACGGCCGGCCTAGGTTGTCACCTACAAGGAAGCTGAATCTGTTTCCGCCATTCATTTTCTAACCTCCACTGCACATCTGAGTTCTGACTGCATTTATACCTCTTGGCAGCCCAAGAGCAACATAAAAGTAGGTGAAATATGTGCTCATGCCCTTCTCTTTTCTCTTTCCCTATTTCCAGTGTATTATTCCATATTCAAAATGCTCCACTCAGTCAAACTCCTGTCAATTTATTGGACATCCATTTATCTTTTCATCTTTTGGTTAAACCCAAGGAAAATGGAAGAAAATTGTAGGTCGAATTTTATCATTAGTCCGTACTGTACTTAAGTTGTGAATTTAGTAAACTCTAGTCCTTGTTCTTTTTTAATTTTGAAAATTTATCCTAAATCGAACGTGCTAAGACAATATAGCTTGGATTATATGGACTGAGAATGATCAAATTAGAGAATATAAATTAAATTGAGATGAACTAATAACAAATTTTCACTTAACATATTTAATATTACTATTTGAACTGGGATCAGAATTTAAAATTTTAAAAATTACAGTAAATAAAATCAAATTATAGTATAGGGGCTATATTTATAACGTTTTAATTAGTGAAAAACTGATGACGTACCAAATGAGCGTGGGTTCGAACCCCACAGCCAGCATTTTTGAAGTTTTTCACATTTTTAAAAGAAACTGTTGATGTAATTTAATCCAGCTACAAATTCACAAGTTAAAATTTTCAATGATACTCTGGAACGCGAAAAGTGATTTTTTATGCTTTGTTTATGTCATTATCTACTGCAATTAAATAAAGAGAAAATATTTTTGGAATGCCGGTATAAAATTTATTTTACACAAGCGTCTAATTTTTATAGTTTAATGTTAGAGTTTTAGTGTTTGTTATTAACTTTTAAAGTTTGAAAATAAATTTTATGATTTATAATTTAGAGTTTAGTGTCCCTAAAAAGTGTATGTGAAAGGTTTAAAAGCTCGATTGTGAAAAAAAAATTCACTAATAGTGCATCAAATAATTACCTATAAATAAATTTATATGGAGAATATATTAGCACGGGAGTTGAAGAGTTAACCCAATGGCTTCCATTGGTTGCTTTGGTGGACTCATATAACTTGACCCAAACTCATCTTCCATTTCATGTTGAAACCTTCGGATTTGGACTCGAACAGTTTTATTGTGCTTGTAGTCTTACTTGATTCGACATGTTTAATTTCTGTTTAGACCTTTAAACGGATAGTCGAAAATATCATAATTCATACAAATAATGTGTGTATATATATATGAATGCTAGTGTGAGAGTCACATTTATGCATAGACTTATCCCCACTGCATTAGCCTTCAAATCTCCACCACCCAATCGAATAGAGAAAAAACCAACCACATCCTTTTAGATTTCCTCATCTCATCCCATTACTACTTCACCAACTTACTTCTTTCTTTCTTTCTTCATCCTCAATAGCCATGGCTGCTGTAACCGCCGCAGTCTCCTTTCCTTCTACCAACCCTACCTCTCTTACGACCCGAACTTCTATCATTTCTCCTGAAAGAATCACATTCAAGAAGGAAACAACAACTCCTCTTGTTTCTAGTGGTTAACATATGTAAGAACATGGTACATGTAGTACTAGTTGGTGAACTGTTTTTGTTTGTTTGTTTAGGTTTCGTTTTCCTACAGGGATGTGTCGAGTGGAGGGAGAGTGATTTTGGTTCGAGCCCAGGTTACAACCGAAGCTCCTGTAAAAGTTGTGAAGGAATCCAAGAAGAATGAAGAAGGTGTTGTGGTTAACAAGTTCAAGCCAAAGGAGCCTTACATTGGCAGATGCCTTTTAAACACTAAGATCACAGGTGATGATGCTCCTGGAGAGACTTGGCATATGGTCTTCAGCACTGAGGGTAGGCGAACTATCTCCTGCATTCGTGTGCTAAAATTAAATCCTTGAACATATTTGCATGTACGTCTATGTGAAAAAAAAGAAGAAGAGAAAACATTGGATGATCCAATTCTAATGGAGACTTGCAAAGCTATGAAATTATATGCATAAACATTATGCTCATTTGCCTACTTTCATGTTCAATTTTAGTTTAAAAAAAAAATCTTTCTTCTTAGCTTAGCTGATTGGCTGGTTGGATTGCATCAGGAGAGCTTCCTTACAGAGAAGGGCAATCGATCGGGGTGATTCCGGATGGCGCTGACAAGAATGGGAAACCTCACAAGCTGAGATTATATTCTATTGCTAGCAGTGCTCTTGGTGATTTTGGGGACGCTAAAACTGTGTGTTTGCCTTCAAATCTTAGTTTTCTTTTGGGATTAAGATGCAAATCATGTGATGTATATCTATAAACCTATTAGCATGCAGCTCTTCTGGTTTTTGTTTGTTTTTCTTGTATGATCTCATTGTATTATTGCAGGTATCCCTATGTGTGAAACGTCTGGTAAACACCAACGAACAAGGAGAACTTGTCAAAGGAGTATGCTCAAATTTCTTGTGTAAGAATGCGGCACTTTTTATGTTTCATCATGGTGTTTACTTCTGTAGATTCCGAGTTCGAAAGATTTTAACACCCCGTTATAGTTATGGAGGATTTTGTAGTTGATTTACGGTACTGGTGCTGAATGTTTTAATCTTAATCTCCAGGTGACTTGAAACCTGGGGCAGAAGTTAAAATCACTGGACCTGTTGGAAAGGAAATGCTTATGCCAAAAGATCCTAATGCCACGGTCATCATGGTATGTATATTACCAAGCTGTTAAAACACTACTAAATTTGATAACCATTCATTGCAGAATGCAGATTCCATTGTATTGATTATCTGTTGCTCCAAAACATGTTCACACTCAGTTACTTCATTGCAGCTTGCTACTGGAACCGGAATTGCCCCTTCCGATCGTTTTTGTGGAAGATGTTCTTTGAAAAGCACGACGACTACAAGGTAAGCAAGGCAATGAAGCCTGTTATAACCCGGGGCACTAACTCATCAATATGTTTGTTGTACTGACGAGTGACATAAAAACTTGTAGTTCAACGGTTTGGCATGGCTCTTCCTTGGTGTTCCTACAAGTAGCTCATTGTTGTACAAGGAGGTAAAAAAATCTTGGACTTGTCTGATTCTCTGATGGCTTTGCTTCTTTTAACTTGGAATGAAATGTCCGAATGTCATTCGACAGGAGTTTGAGAAAATGAAGGAGAAGAATCCAGACAACTTCAGACTGGATTTTGCTGTGAGCAGAGAACAAATTAATGAGAAAGGAGAGAAGATGTACATTCAGACCCGAATGGCTGAATATGCAAAAGAGCTATGGGAATTACTCAAGAAAGACAACACCTTTGTTTACATGTGTGGGTTGAAAGGCATGGAGAAGGGAATTGATGACATAATGGTCTCACTTGCTGCAGCAGATGGTAAAAGAATCTCCATTACATACATACATACACACATATCTGTAACCTAATGCTGTATTTGAACTTATTTCAGGTATTGATTGGACTGAATATAAAAGACAGTTGAAGAAATCTGAGCAATGGAATGTGGAAGTCTACTAACTGTGGATTTCATGTACAAATCAACCCCCTCATTTCCTCTTTTTTTTTGAGCAGCCATATGATCCCATCAGGATTTCCGCTGCTTTATGTAGATAGGGAGTGCTTTTTTTTTTTTTAATTTGAGGTCATATTAATGAAATAAATGGTGTTTTATAGCCAAACCTCTCAAATCTTATCATTGTGGGGTAGTAAATGAAACTTACAGTTTCCACCTTATTCTTATGAGCATGTGTTTTACATGTATCCAATGCTTGATTGGGTTCGAGGGCTTCACCTACAGATTTCATAGGAAATGCATGTTTTTCCCACCCGTATTCGATCGATTGATCAACTAGTTTAGATTAGATATTACATAAATTCATTGTGAGATAACTCTTTTAATTCAATTTGTTCCATTAACAATATCATAAACATTGTTTAAGAGACCTAGTTTCTTGTCATGCTAGACCAATTAGTAGTTAGTAGACAATCCATGTTTTAACTTAAAGGATCAATTGAATATTAACATGATATTATTTAACAAAAGTCTTATAATTTTAATTATATTAACGTGATAGCCTGCATGGTTATCCACGAGTACTTCATATTAACATGATATTATTTATCTTATGTATCATGTCAACAAATAAGTTTAAAAAATTAAAATATTCAAAAAAACTATATATATATTTAATATATATATATATATCATAAAGTACATCAGCATATTACAAGTTTAACATTACAATTACTATTAAAAATAATAATTTAACTCATTTTAAAATGTTAAGATTAAATTGATTTTTTTTTAAATAAGAGTGTCGTTTTTTAAAAAATAAATTAACAAAAAGGAAAATGAAATACCTTATTACCTTATGTAATCTATTGCTTAAAATTGCATTTTATCAACCGTATTATTTTTCTCTAAAAATAATATAAAAGATATTTCTAATTCGTAAAGTAATGTTGCTTAATTCGGATAAACAACTTTCATAGTAATAAGAATTTCGAACCAAAAAATAGTTTCTTTATTTAGATCCAATATGATATACCAAGAAAGCCTTTAAATTAGTATATCTTGTTCAAATAAGTCCTTATGTTGTTTTTATATTACTAAATAGTATTTAAGCTATCAACTTGTTTCTATTTTATAAAAATAATATCAGTTGATATTAATGTGACACGTTGTATATATATATATATATAATACCGAGAATTGTAAATATTTGGATATAATGGAAAATAACTTAAGAAGTATCAATTAAAAAAAATTAAGGACTAAAATGAGAATCAAGTATGGTTTAGAGGTAAATTCTCTAATAAAGCCAAAGTAAAGATATTAGAGTAGCCCCTAACCTTCTTTTTCTACAATCTCATAGTTTTCCCTATAAATTCCCCTTTTGTGATATTCACTCTCACAAAACCCTAAAACAATCAAATCAAAAGTCTCTTCCTTTTACTATTTCAAATCTCGCAACCAGCTTCAATGGCTGAGCAACAGCAAGACCAACAGCAATCAAGATCCGCCGGCAAGGTCCTCTGGTTCGATGACCAGAAAGGCTTCGGCTTTATCCATCCTGACGATGGCGGCGAAGATCTCTTCGTCCATCAATCTTCCATCAAATCCGACGGCTATCGTAGCCTGGCCGAGGGCGAATCTGTTGAGTTCACCGTTTCCCAAGGCAACGGTGGAAAAACCCAGGCTGTTGATGTCACCGCGATCGGTGGCTCTCAAATCAGCAAGAAGGACCGTTGCGGCGGAGGTGGCGGTTGGAGGAGCGATAGGAGGAATGGCAGCGGCGGGTGTTATAACTGTGGGGATCCGAATCATCTCGCCAGGGATTGCAATAATTCCGGCTCTTACGACAATAATGATAATTACAATAACGCTGGGTACGGCAGTGGCGGCGGGGGCTCTTGTTATAATTGTGGTGAGGCGGGGCATTTTGCGAGGGAGTGTAGGAGGGATGCTGCTGGATCTGCCGGTGCGGGGGCTGTGAAGTGCTACAACTGTGGGAAATTTGGGCACTTTGCCAGAGATTGCAATAGAAACAGTGGTGGCGGCGGTGGTGGCAGAGGCTGCTTTAACTGTGGAGGGTCTGGGCATATGGCGAGGGATTGCAACAATAGCAATAACAATAACAAAGGAACAGAATGCTTTAAATGCGGCGAGGCAGGGCATTTTGCAAGGGAGTGTCCAAACACAAAAGCTTCAGCTTAAACTTGAATGTCCGGGAGAAAAAAGAGTAATAGTAAATATTTCTCTTCTCTATGTTTTGGGTTTCTATGGTTCTTAGAAGTTATACATAAGGATGCTTCGTATTATCCAGCTCTCTTTTTTTTCTTTTATGGGGAAGAATTTTCCGATTTTGATACATAGATGAGCTGGTTCGGATTAAAATTTAGATTTTGTTATTCTGGTTATTTTGGATTATTATCTATGACTTTGGGTTATTTCTCGATTCAGCATCGTGAATCAATGTTTCTATATTCTTATGGCTGCTTTTTTTTTTCTTAAATCTTTTGTTCTTCTGCATTGATCATATATGTTTTGAAGTAAGTTATTGTCTAAATTTTGTGGTATTCTATGATCCTCTTGAGCTATGATAAACTTTATAGTTTTCTAATTGTTCTTGATTTAATGCATTCAAGATTTATTGCCGCATAAGGGCAATTGACTGGTTATTTTGCTGATCCTTTGCCCATGCTTTTGACATTAAGTCTTTGCATTGTATCTTTCAAAAGGAGATTATAATTGGATAATTAAGTGCAGTCTTTTTTGTAGTGGTTTAGGTGGTATAGCCTTAATAGTTGACAAGTTGATTGAGAATTGGTCAGGATTTCAGATTCATGAATGTTATACTGGTGCTTCATGCTTCTCGTTTGTTAATCACCATTCATTTTTTAGTTTATTTGAACTATTGAGGAATAATTTGAGTTTTTGATGTCACTTTGGTCTAGCTTTTTTGATGAAATGGATTCGAGCTTGAATTTTATTTCACTTAGATAAAATGATTCCAAATTGCAAGTGATGTTGCTTCTACTTTCTTATCTAGGGTGTATGTACAGAGTTGCTATATGTGTGGGCAGTTGGCATTGTGCATTTGATCCTATGTGAGGTGGGAAAGAGTGATAAAGATGTTTGTTTGATCTTACCATCTTATGGAAGTTGCTAACAGCTGTGTTAAGTGATTGGTTATTGTTATTACTTCGAACACTTGCAAGTTTTTGTTCTCTACCGTATTGTTTTAATCTCTCTGAGAAAGGGTCTGCATTTTTTCCCATTCTATTTACTGATGTTCAAACTAGGGGTAGTTAATCATTTAAAGGGTTTCTTGAGTGTGGTCATTGCAATATCATGGTGCTTTGCTTACAGGAAGTGACAATTGGAGGTTGTTGAACTGGTTTTGAAAATGACTTGGGCAACTGTTTTATATTCTTTGTTTAATGGAAAATAATTAATCTATAACTTGTGCTGTTAAATCAAATAATTAAAAGAGAGAATACGGTTCATGTCTATTGATCCGAATGGGATAATACTATCGGTTGCTTGTGTGTAAGGTTTTATATTGATCTAAACCTTTTACACTCTTTCAATGGTGCGTTTCCTTTTATTTGTATAAAGAATAAAAGGAAATTTTCAAGGCCACTTGCTCTGCTTTTTTATATATTCCTTTCTCTATCTTCCTCCTTGATAAGATTCCAAAGCCCATACCTCAAAAAAATCCAAAGCCCATGCCTATTAGCATCCATCTATCAGCTAGGTTTGGGTTCGTAACTATATTATATAAGCTTCATCCATTTCCTCTCTTAAAATCACTAGAGTACATGATTCTTGTCTTGAAAGTTGATTTTTCCAATTTTTTATAAAGTGAAGTAGACACATCCATAGTAATCTGGTTAATTCGGATCCAAACATAGATGGATTAAAAGATGTTGGTGTGTTTTTTTTTTACAAATCTTAATTCTATTCCTGAAGAATCAATTAGCAAGCTCAAGTAATCCAAAGCAAACATGGCTCTAGCTTTAAGTCGTTTTCATGTATAATCTTGGTGTGAGAAGTGGCAAACATTACACCGCCCATCTTCATCCGTCATCACCCTTCATTTCTTTCTTTCCTGCCAACAATAGCATCTAAACAAATCTGTCATGCGCCTGCCTTCAAATGTGCTAGGTGGAATAACTTCACATCGGGCTTGTGGACAAGCCTGGATCATCTATAAAGTAGAATTGCGATCCATATGACCGAGAAGAAATCATTTTCAAACCGATATTTGGCCCAGAACGCTCTGCCCGTCACCCCTGAGAATTGGTTTCACCAATCCATCGATCTATTCAAATCTACTGAAGATAAGAGGGCAAATTGTCTCATGGTTTTTGGAACTATTATTCCATAGAGAATATGAAAAAGCAGTCCTGTTTTTTTTTTTCCACGAGAGGATCGGTGGCCATAAGTCTAGCATCTCGGAAGCATTTCAACCTATATATATTACTATGATTTAGGGGTTTAGATTGTAGGGTTTAGAATTTAAGATTTAGAGTTAGAGTTTATAGTTTTAGGAATATGAATTAGATTTAAGATTTTTTTTTAAAAAATGTAATATTTTTTTATACGGACTACGTATCAAAATACTATATATATATATAGTAGGGGTGTTGAAATCCGGGTATCCGAATCTTCGGGTAGTTCAAAGTGTGGCCCGTGTCCCGACCCGAGTTTTGCGGGTGCCCGAAAGTTACGGGTACATGAAATTTCGGGTATTTAGGTACTGGATATAAAAATATGTATTTTTTAAATATAAAAATATTTTATTAGTTTAATATAAAAATATAAAAAATATGTATTATTAGTTTAATATAAAAATATGTATTTATTAACTATAAAATATATAAAATTTAAGATTTTTTATTAGTTTAATATAAAAATATGTATATTGAATATAAAAAAATATTAATTTCAAATATACAACCGGGTACCCGAAAATTCTTAATTTTATGACTGTCCGACCTGGGAAATGGCGGGCAGAGTACCTGACCAGGGTTAAAAAAATTCGGGTAAATACCCGGTTATTTATGTTCGGGTAGTCGGGTCGGGTATTTTTGAACACCCCTAAAATTATATAGTATGATATGTGAATATTATCACTAGTGAAAAAAATAATGAGTTAATCTCAGTCATTTTACTCATCTAACGATTCTAAAAAAACATGTAAAATTCAAAGTTTTACATTATATGTAAATGAATCCTAACCTTATACGTGGGTCAGTCAACCTTATTCACACGTATTTATGTGTAGTATTGTGAATTGAGGGTGTAAAATGACACTCTTTTCTTTAATCTCCTAATTTGATAGGCCATTTGTGTAGGCTTCATTTTATCATCACTAACTTTCTAGTTGGTACGTCATGTGCTCTATTATAAGGACTGTGTTGAATTAACTCTTCTATAATTAAGTCGATCAATTAAATCCTTTTATTATATAAATCATTTAAAATTAGTCCTTTATTATAGAGGTTAGTTTAAATTAGTCTCTACTATTATGGACGGAGTTAGGTAGGATTAAATCTTGAGAGGACAAATTGCATAAAGACCTAAGAAGTATGTAAACAAAAAATTAAGGGAAACAAGGTTTGATTTAACTAATAATCAAATTTATAAGACCTAAAATTAAATTAAAACAGAAAATTTGGGTGGGCATTGCCCCTCCCATGTCCCACATGGCTCTGTCATGTAGTATTAAATTAATTAATTTAGTTCTTATACTAGTTAAGCTTTTTACATAGTTAACATTTATAGTGAGAAAATCTCAATCATTGCTTAACAAAATTAGATTTTTAAAGTTTTTGTGGTTACGCAAATGAAATCTTTTGTTTAGAGTTAAACTACGAATGAAAAAAATAATTTTTAAACTTTTAACGTTGTTTTTAAACAATAAACGATAAATATGTTAACGTTTGATAATATAGAGGAATTAAATTTACCTACTTAACTTTAAAGGGACTAAATTGTCACCTTCTTTACAAATAGAGGAACTTGAGAAATACTTTCACCTTTTTCAGTCAAATAGGCAAGGCAAGAAGTTTGAAATATTGAAATTATGATATCAACCACATGTTGGTTTAGTAGGATGAGAAGTTAAGTACATAAGTAAGGTCAAATGTTCGAATTCTAACATTGTGAATGGAGTAAACTGGGTTGGGAGAGTCACCCTCATAATAGATCACTACAATATTTAATTTGAATGGATATGGAAGTTTATAATTAAATAGACATTCAAGAAGCTCTGAGAAAATTTCCAAGGCATTAGAGTCGCTAGGTTCGATGTCAGTTCATAAACGTAATCTGCATGAACAAAATAACTCTAGGTTGTAGGTAATAATTAAACAAATGTAGTAATCCCATCCTCAAAATAATTCATGCCAGAAATGGACTAGACAATCTCGAGACGACAAAGCACATTTAAACAGACTAAGCCATTTTTTGACATAAAAGAAATTTATTCATGCATGGGAAACACGTACAGCAACATTGGAAATCTGGGCAAAACAAGTCACCAACCAGGCAACAGACAAACACCCAACAAACGGGGGAGCCAAAAGCAAACAACATAAGCCCTAAAACAAGAAACAAACACAAACAGCCTAAGAGGAACAAAGAAGAAACCCGAAGCACATGGATCAACCGAGGGCTCGATCAGGTGACACTTCTGCAAAAACTCCATCCGGAGTCAAGTTTCTTTTCACGTAAAAGTAAAAGATATTGTCATTAGAAATGCTGAGGGTGTCCGACTGTGAGCTTGGTGTACTAAAAGGTTGGGATCGACCACACATGAGAGACGAGTACCCTAAACCGAGAATGAGAGAGCAAGGAAAAAAGAAACAGGCCAACTAGGATAGAATCAAGGATCAAACATCCCCATAGAAGAGAAAATAATCCTTGGGGAAGGAGAAAAAAACAAAAAATGCTGTCATCCATCCATCAAACACTCCTCCAAACGAAGATGGCAGAGTCAACAATCTCATTCAGATTGCGGATGATCAACACCGTCATCATCCGCGGCCAGAAAGCAACCCTCGTTACTCCCTTCTTCACCGTCATTCACCAGATCAATATCATGGTCAAAGCAAAAAAACTAGATTACAGACTTTAGTCAGGTTGATTAGTTAGGTTGATGCCAAAAGGATCCAGACCTAACTCTATAATACCAGTGGTCTCATGGGCAACCCTGGATATCTCAAAATAGTGTTTCTTTCTTGCTTTATTTTTTATTTGCTGAGCCTCTTTCCACCAGTAGAAAAACCAATCTTTTTAAATTCCAGAGAGTTAATAATGGGAGAGGCATTTTTAATTCTGCTGAGCCTACTTCCAAAACTCGAATTAGCATGAACCACAATTCCCTCTCCGCCAAAGGCATCAATGACAGGCTTCGACATTCTTGTGTCAGTATCAACAGCAAGACCCACATGTTCTTCTCTCGACTTATACAAGGAAAAAACTCTCATATCCATCATTTTAGGAAATATAATTCAAGTAAATGCATCTGAATTTCACTTCAAAAATTTGAACTTTTCTATGCATCCAAGCAAATGCATTGACAAAATAGGCATAGTTGGTACAATTTAAAAAAAAAAGCACTTACAAGTACATTCTTCATAGGGCAAAGACCCAATTACCCAGACCCAATTAAAAACCCAACAACCCATACCCAATTAAACCAAAATTACAAAATACCCCTAAATAATCTAAACCTAAAAAAAAATGAAACCCTAACTTAAACAAGTTGCCAGCCGCCGCCCCTCACTGTCCACTCACAGCGAACGTGAACCCCACGCGCGGCGGCCACCGCCTAAAAACCTGCAAAATCAGATTCAGTTTATTAGTTTTTTTTTATATCTATACATGTTCAGTTTTTAGGGAGGCTTTTTCGGATGTAAAAAAAAGGTCCAGATTCGAATGAAAAGAGGGATTTGAAGTAAAAAAAAAGGGGGTCGAATATAATTTTTTTTAAAGAATCCACTATTGTTCGAAAAAAGGAGCGTTCGAAACAAGATTAAAAGGTAAAAAAAATATAAGTCGAATCCATTTTATTTAGATCTACTTACCAAGGGACTCCGATTTGAAAATCTGGCATCCGATTCTGGCTCAGCGCAACGAAAGGAACGGAAAGGTGCAACCTTTTGCACTTCCGGTGCCGGCGACGACCACCACCGGCGACGGCGACAACCGCGGCGGCAGCTCGGGCCGGCAGGGAACGCAGTGAAGAGGGAGAGCTTGTGTTTTTTTTGTTTTGGAATCTGAAATAATATTTTTTATGAAAAAATGACTTATATACTAGGTTTTAAAATAGGGTTACTTACACGCCAAGTCCCCCCTTCCCATCCCGTTTTTCAAAAGCTGCCTGCGGCATGGTATAATCACTTAATGAGTCCCTGCAATTATTTAGAGATTTGCAATTTCGTCCTTTTTCTTTCTTTTTATGTTTTTTTTAGTTTCTGTTTTTTTATTTAGTCACCTTTTCAAGTTTATTATTATTATTATTATTATTATTATTATTATTATTATTATTATTATTATTATTATTATTTTATTTCTATTATATGTATAGTATATTTATATATTATATAATTTATTATTACTATATTTAATATTACGTATGTATACTTTTGTATATATATTAATATGTTATTTATTATCTTTATAATTATTTTTATATATTATATTAATATATTTATTATGTTATGTATATTATTTTTTTAGTATATTATAAATACAAGTATATTTTTATTTTTATTTTTATTTTTATATTCTATGTATGATTTTGACTATATAATGTGTAATATTATATATGTGAACTTTTCTTATCTTTTATATTTGTGTATATGTATATTATAATAGATATTATACGTAATATATTATTATATTTATATATATGGGTCATCTCATTTTGAATACTTAAATAAAAAAAAAGAAACTCGATTCATTTAAGGGAATATTTTCCGCTTTATTTCGGAATCCAGTTAGGAAGTGACATCCTGACTGATTCAGGTGTCATCTTCCTTGGTTTCGTAAATAAGGAAATGCTCTTCTTAGACCGTTCTTTTTTCTTTTGTTTGAGATTAAAATTTAAATTAAAAATTGAATTTTTGTTTTCTTGCAGTGACAACACTCAATCAAAACGGTACCGATTTTGGGCGTTGTGGGGGTGCTAATCCTTCCCCACGCGTAACCGACTCCCGAATCCAAACATTTTGAATCTCCGGTTACCTTTTAAAGGTATCCAGCCTACCAAAGTGACTGGTGGCGACTCCATCCATTTTTCATATTTTCCACCATTTTTCATCTTTAAAATATTTACGGTGTTATGTTGGGAGCGTCATCCCTGTCTCTGGGTGACGTCTCCTTTGACTCCGTAAAAACACATTTTTTTCCTTAAACATCTATTTTTCTTAGAGGGTAAAACCCTTGTTACGACAAATGGCGACTCCGCTGGGGACATTTTTTAAGAAAGTCGGGCCAATGTTGATTTTGTGGTGTCTTGCAAAAATTTGAAAATTCGATTTGATTTAATTTTTAATCCCCCAACATTCGTACATGAGCTTTCTACTCGAGCTCCTCACCTTGTTAAGCATGAGGGATTACTTCGCTAAGTGGGGTTTTCACCTCCATACAGTGTTGTAATGTACTTCCGGAGTACTGGTCCTTATATTTCGTGGGGTTTTTGTAACCCCCTTAACCCGGCTCAGACGCCCAACCGAACCAAGAAGGCTACATTAGGTTTGCCGTAGCAAACCGAAGAGATTCAACAAAACCCGATCCATTTTTTTCCTTGTTATCTTATCTAGATGTCAATTATTAACCCTACATGTTCATTCGGACATTAGGTGTAACCCCAACTCAATCGGGCATCAATTAGACATATAATTGATCATATTTATAATTTAGGGACCAAAATGTAAATACAAATAATTTCAAGATTAAAGCTCACTTTTAGGTTACCAACCTTTAATTAGTCAGGTTCAATCTTTCATTTCAAATTTCAGCTCAATCCGATTATTCTATCACATACAATTCCATTGGCAAGATCTAGGGACTAAAATGCAAAGAAAACAAAACTGTCCAAAAGTGACATTAACAGAATAAACGGTCATCCATACCGATACAGGTAAGCTCGTATCAATACGGTTTGAAGCACCCCGTTTCGATACACCACCAAGCCGTATCGATACGCCTAACTGAAATACTAAACTTTTGAAATATTTTAAACCATACAGATAAGGTTTCTCAGGTGTTTCGATACGCGGGTTCAAGTTGCAAAAGTGAATTCTAGAGGCTAAAACTCGTATCAAAACGCCCATCCCTGTATCAGTTCATCAGGCCAAATTTGCCTAGGCGTATCGAAACGCACAAGACCTGTACTGATCCCACAAGCCTGAAATTGCTTAGTCGTACCAATACGGTCCCACGCGTATTGGTACGCCTGGGCCTGTAATGTCACATTTGGCTGGTTTTTCATTCGAAAAGCATACTTAAACCACCCTAACATGCTTAAAATACAATACCAACATACAAGGCATACCTCAAGCATCCAAACTACACAAACTTAGCATCCTACCATGGCATCTTTGCATCAAAGAAAATCTATAGGCATACATCCTAGTTTCCATCCAAGCAACATATCAAAAAGGTAAACCAACATCAAAACAATCTTTAAAGGCTATTTACAACCCAGGAGCAACTAAAGAAACATGCTCAAACAATGAGTTCCACAAAACATATCCCAAAACACAACAAGTACCCCATTGCCCTTATTCATTATAGTCTAGTCTCTACATACTTTGGAAACAAGTTTTGCCAAGATCCTCTTGCTTATTGCTGCCTTCTAAGACCTAAATTATTTGCATTGATGGACAATGAGAGCATAAGCACGCAAGGCTTAGTGAAGAAAGCTAAAAAACAACCACCATCAATGCATTTAAAACCATTTACTTAACATCATCCTTTAAGACATCATCATGCCTTTTTTTAAACATGCACTTTACATCACTAAAACCAGCATATTAAACCATATGCTTCATGTATCATTAATCAACAGCAAGTCACATTGCTAACCCTTCACTTAAGCCTTCCCATGCATTACTACCAAATGCAAAGCTTAAGGAGAACATGTATAAATCACATTATACAACAAAAACATTTCAATGATACATTAACAATTATATTGGCTTTCAAGTGATCATTAACAAGTCCATTAACAAAAGAGTTCATCGGATACACGGATTCAACAAGTGTTAACCTAACACTTCAAGCCATCTCAACCGGAATAGCGATACAATCACAATCGCGGTACATTAACAACCGGGTACAATAACAACTGGGTACACTTTCAACCCATAAAGAAAGTTCTATCAAAAATCTTCATATATATATATATATATATATATATTTTAATCTATGTTAGAAATACGTTATTTTTACTTCTGATAATATCATCTTTAATATTTAAAATATGTTACTTTTACTTTTTAATAATATCATCTCTAATATTTGAAATACTTATTAGTTGTTTTATCGAAAATCTTAATCAATGAATGAATTACCTAAGCTTTACCAACATTCTATTAGTGGCATCTTCAAAGTCAAAAATTAAGCTTAACAAGAAATTTATTTGCAAGTCAAAATTTATTTTTTAGGTGTTGTTTTGTAAATATGGAGTATAATAGTTTATTGTTGCTGTTTTTAATATAATAAATCACAGATTGTTTATATTGAAAAGTTTTTCGAGTTGAAACCTAATAAGTGTACCACTTGAAAAACGGATGATGTTCTTCCTAGAAGACACGGGTTCAAATCGTTTTGTTTACAAGGTGTATATTCATTGTCAAAAGTTAAGAATATCTATGAACAAATACTATAATGTTATCAGCTTTAGACTATTAAAAATAAATAAAAAGTTTTTTGAGTTGTTGTGACCTCATCATCGTCAGAAACAAAAGCAAAAGATTAAAGACAAAAGCAGTGCTTTCCGTAATAACAAAGGTTCAACATTTAATTTTGTTTTCGAGACATGAAGATATGGATGTTTATGGCGGGGGACATACACATATATATTATAAACTGACTAATTTTAGTCTAAGAATGCAAGGAATTTTGCCACTGATCCTTGCTGAGTGCAAACTCCATTGCTGGAGCATCAACTAGTTTAACTTATCTCCTCAAGTTGAGGAGTTGGAACTAAATTATTGACAAGTATAAAGGCTTTCCAGCTCTAACTTTGTTTGCTCAAAACAGGGCCAAGGAATATTCCATGAAAAGTTATTAAAATTCGATCGATTAATTTGATCTTGATCATAATCTAAATTGTTCCATTCATAACGCCATCATTCAAATCTAGGACATTGTTTAAAGGATCTAACTTTGCATTCCACTATATTTACCAAGCAGAGTGATTGTGACCATCACTCTGCCGCTGCCATCCATAGTAAAAGAGAAGACAGTTTCCGTCTGTCACAAAGCACTTACAGCATTGTCAATAGAGTCGTTTCATACAATTTCACGATCCTGAACGAAAATTCAAAAATAGGGTCCTGAGCGGGAGCTCATGCGACAGTCAATGGTAAAGCATGTTAGTCAATAGAAACGTGAGGATTCTCTTTGCTTTCATGTCATGCATGTAAGCTGTAAGAAAAGAAGGTGGAGTATGCACGATTTTATGAACTTTTGTTGACACGTGAGCAGATAGCTGGAATAGCCAATGGCTTGCAAGAGGTGACATCAAAAGTGTAGGTGAGAAAGCAATTTCACCCGTTGTTCCACCAAACACTCTGCGCTGGACTTCATATACGTTTGTTCATAACGTTAGCAGGAAGGATTATGTTCATGTTAAGGAAACTCAAAGCCAACACATCCACAGCAGAATAGAAATCATTTGTCCATTTTCAATACCTTTTATATCTCACGCTAAAAAAATTAGGTTTAGAAATTTAAGGAATTAGAACACTACACCAGGCTTGGTATATAGCAGCGTTTTTCGTGACGTTTTTAGAGAAAACGCCGCTAATATTACACTTATCACGGCGTTTACAGCACAATCGCCACAAAATAGCAAATTTGCGGCGTTGGCGTTTCTATGGTGGTGTGTTTTCCAAAACGCCTCAGTAGGTGTCGTTTGTAGTGGATTGTTTCGATAAACGCTGCAATAGGTCTTGTTTTTTGTGGCGTTTTTTAACAAACGCCGCAACAGGTCTAGTTTTAGCGGCGTTTGGTGTTGCAAACGCAGCAATAGGTCTAGTTCTTTGGTTTTACAAACGTACTGATAAATCCCCAACTTCTCCTGCTCCTCCTCGCCTTGCTCCTCGCCGTCGATCGTCCCTCAGGCCGCTCGGTCGCACCAAAGTCAGTCTTCTTGTATTTTTCAACCTTCAATGAATTGTGCAATTATTTCTGGCCTCACAGAACTTGTGTTTTTCCAGAATATCTCTTTGAAAAAGGGTACTGTTCCAGGCGTTCCTAGCAACAATGATTTGTTTGAATCCTTTCTATTGCAGGTTCATAGCCATTTCGATCGGTCCCTTGAGAGTGGGCCTTATACCCTCAAATATTGCGGCAGTATGTGGTAGGTTTTTACTTTTTCATCTTTTAATTTTCTTCGATGGAATGTTTAGAATCGAATGAATACATGCTGCGGAAGAAGCGATTGGTAGAAGCTGGCATAATTTAATTGATTGGAAATGAATGAATTGTTCTGTATATATAAAAAATAACTAAACTTTTAATTTTAATCTGTGAAAAAAAGCAAGTAGTCAAAATATAAATGTCTTAAAGGTCACAGGATCTTATTGTAAACACAAAGGCCACTAAAGAACAGTTATTCGCAGCTTTTTTAAATACAAACTCCACAAAAGAACAGATTTTTTTGCAGTATTTTTAAATATAAACGCCACTAAAAACAGTTATTCTCGGCGTTTGTCCACAAGCACCGCTATAGGCCATAACTTTTAGCGACATTTTGATAATCAAACACCGCTATATATCTTGACATGTTGCTGCGTTTTCTGCACACAAACGCCACTAAGAACAGTTATTCGCGGTGTTCATTTTCTTGCGGCGTTTTTTTTAGCGTTGGGAGAGTTTTTAGCGGCTCTTAAAAATGCTGCTATGGGGCTAAAAAAATCTCTAAAGACATGTTTTGCTGTAGTGGGGTATGGTGTATTTTTAAGGTTTAGAGTTCATGGTTTAAAATTTAAAATTAGAGCTTATAATCGAAAAGTAACATAAGATTTTTATCCTCCACAGCGAACAAGAATAGGAGAAAAGGAATGACAAGGAAGAATCTGTTTTCTCCATAAATAAGGAAAACCCTTGGTTGACGGCTCAGAATTGCCAACATCTGGCAAACATAAAAATTTATATTTATAGGTTATAAAAAATGAATTATTTGAATTTGTTTATTCAAACTTATTAAGTAGTTCATTTTCATGGTTGAATTGATTGATTGTTGCTTATGTTTTGTTTGAGAATACTGGGATAATTCGGCCTCAAACAAGGGATGTGGAGACATCGAGCCACCCTAGGATGAGGGTGGTTGTTGTAGTTTGTGATGGTTCATCCATTTTGATATGGGCGGAGAGCCACAGATGGTAGTCGGTATATTTGTCGGTTCCGGCTGTTCTCTTTGGCCCCAGGGTGTATATATAACCCTTGGTATTGTTGGATAGGACAAGACCTGCTCGATAGGACAGAGTCAGATCTAGTGACAGTTAGTGGCGTGTCCAGGAAAGCTAGGCCCGGCTGTCATGAATAGGATGAGCTGGAATAGCTATTATGTCAAGGCGCGACAATTAAGTGATCCAAAAGTATGACTATGAGGTGTATATATAGAAGTCTCTATGTAAAGATTTCTCGAGAAGCTTAATCGTGACTTCATTGGGAAGCTTACTCGTAGTTTCCTTAGGAAGTTTCTTGGCTTCGTCAAGAAGTTTGCTTGTGGCTTTCTTAGGAAGCAATTGATTTTAGAAAGGTACAAGTATAACAATATTTATGGTTGAACAATCGATCAAGATTCATCCCTTTTGACCGGGTAAAGTCTAAAGAGTTACGTTCCGATAATGGAAATCGAATAAGAGTTCATTTTTTTTTTGTTGCTTACTCTTAAGTTGAGATACGATCATCTTTCTGAAATAGTATCTTCAAAGTAAAGGATATATATTAATATACAACACCAATAATTTGACGGGGGTGGGGGAATTAAATCAACAATCTAAGTTATTTTTTTTACTTGTTAATGAAGTTACTATTAAAATAATAAAACGTTTAAATTTAAAAAACGATATTGTTAAAAACCACGGTCGCAATTTTTAAAGATAAATCTAAAACAAACATAAAATATATCACAAATAACAACGAAGCAACACACCATTTGTCCAAAAAAAACAATGAAGCAACAAGTATACTAATTCGATGCTAATAATTTCAAGAGAAAAAGGTCTATTAATTTGCTGAGTTGTGAAAAATAATTATATTATCTTATCTTGTATAGATCTAAATTCTAATATTTATCTCATAAATATAATAATTTTTTCTACTTAATCAAAAAATAATTCAAGAGAGAAATATAAATGTAACATAAATGGGTCATTGGAGAGTAAAAATAATCGAATTTTATATTAAAAATAAAAGGTTGACCTGTGCGAGTCATACTCGTGAACCGACCCAATCCAGAAGGCAGCAACCTGTCCTAGCCAATCCATCAGCGACTAGGCCTAAAATGTAGCCAAGACTTGGACATTTAGGTTTCGCCCAATACTTTTGGGCCATAAAAATTAGATGCGGTGACGGATCCAATAATTTATTTAATCTTAAATAAATTTATTTGATTTGTTTCAATAAAATTTAAAATTAAATTTTAATAATAAAATTATACTTATTAATTTCAACCCATTATTCTACTTATTAATTCTAGTTCTGTGTGCTTAAAACAATTTTGTCTTCTCTATATTACTGTATCTCTAGGTTCAATAATTTCATACGAGGAACTAGTGACGGATCCAGAATTTTTTTAAGGTGGGCATGTAGCGACCCCTTTTTTATAAATTTAAAATGTTTAAAAAAGTTTCGAATTAGGGATCTCTAAAAAGGAAAAATATTTTTGGTTTTGTGTTTTGAAATTTTTTGTTATTTGTTTTTGAAAAAGTTTTTGAAATTTTGGAATATTTGGGGAAAATTGAATTTTTCGGGGCCTTTTGAAAAATTTTGGAAAAATGAGGAATTTGTTTTAAAACAGGTTTTTATTTTAAAAATAAAAAGTTGGAGTCGCCACCGGCCACTAAGGTAGGCCGAGCACTATAAAAACCAGAGATTCTTAAAAAAAATAGGTTCGAGAGTTGGTTACGTGTGGGGAAGGATTAGCACCCCCATCACGCCCGAAAATCGGTACCAAAACAGACATTGTTTTTAATCGATGGAAATTGTTGAGATTCAAAATTGGATTTAATTATTCTTAATCGAATATAAACTTTAATTTAACGGGATTAATCAATTTAGTGGGTTTGAATTAATTATCCGTTTAATTAATAAGGCTGAATGTACATCGAAATGTAGATTAAACCGACATCGAATAAGCCTGACTGTTGTGTTAATTTACAGTTCGACTCAAGTATATCACCTTTATGCATGATGCAAACAACTAATAATGATGTCACGAATTATCAAAATTTTATTTCAAATTAAAGTTTACCTTCAGACGGTAAGAATTAATTCGAATATTCGGTCAACATCCAATGAGTCAGGACTGTTACGACCAAAATACCAGAATTAATAAATACTTCCTTTTTAGGAATTAAATTGATTAATTAACAATGTGAAATTAAATAGATTAAAAGTCAAATGAATGGCAAATTAAAGAATGTCACAAAAATGCAAATAAATAAAGGAAATAAAGACAATAAAAATAAATGCGGAAAAATAAATGTGAAAATAAAAGAAATTCGGAAGAGGACCGGGTCGAACAATAAAAGAAATCCAGAAGAAGACCGGATCGAACAAAAAGAAATTCGAAAAAGGGCATGATCAAACAATAAAAAAGCAAAAATTAAATAACAGAAATTAAATGCAGAATTTAAATGCGAAAAAATAAAAATACGAGCAATTAAATTGCAAAATTTAAATACGAGAAATTAAAAGGCGGAAACTAAATGTTAAAAGTTAAATGTTAGTGGGTTAGATTTAACGTACCATAAATAATACGGATCATCCCCGTTGCAGGTCACCGTAAGGCCGATTTTGATAACCAAAAGTTAAACATAATAAAATATATAAGCAACAATAAATAAACATATAATATATATATATATCTAAAACAAATTATAACCAAAAATATATATTATTAAAGATATAAGATATTAACAAAAGAGTATATAATATATGGAACTAATATATAGTAATATGTATACTATACGTAATATATATATAATATAGTATGATATAAAAGCGTAAATAAGATATATATTTATATATTATAAAGCAACCAAACCATATATGAAGAAACGGCATTAAAGCTAATTTAATGAAAAGGAAATAAAAATGAAGGGGTAAACATAAAAGAAAAAGGAAAATAAAGGAGTTTAGGGGTGATTAGCCCAAAAACATAAGAGATGCGTTATAAACACGCAGAAATGAATTGAAAGTGCAGGGAGGTTATTTTCTTTTTGGTTTCATCGAAACAGCTCAAAAAACTCATCCTAACCCCAAACGACGGTACCACCAAGCAGCCGGGTCGATCATCGGCGACCACCTCGCGCCGGCCGTGGCAATGTCCGAGAACACCGGCGTACGGCGGCTTTGAACTCAGCATCAAGTAATTTCGAAACCCTTTCCCCTTTTGATTTGGGTTTTAAAACAGAAACAAAATATGGTTTTTGATTTGAAGAAAAGAAACTAAGAATGAAACCCTATTTGGTTTTTTTCAAAACACTAAAATTGGTGTTTGATTTTTTCAAACGTTTGAGACAAGATTTTGTTTCTAAAACTCAGAAAAGCCCTAGAAATCGAAAAGCCCCAATTATTCTATGCGAGGATGAAGAAAGAGGAATACCTAAAAATTTTGTAGTATTTTCTGAGAAATTTCTCTGTTTTTGCCAAGGGAGCCTCCCGTTTTACAATTTGGTCTTGGTTTATATAACCGGTATTACAAAAACTTTGAAGATAAATTAAAAAAGCTGGAAATCCTATTGGTTGCTGCCATTGCTTCTGCCAATTTTGTTGTCCTTGTTTGCCTGTGCAGGTGGCTTCAAGGAGATGAGGGGGACCACTATAGTTGCCGGTTCGGTTCAGAGGGGTGTTAACAGGGGTATGCCGGTTGTGGCTAGGGGCCAAGGGTGCAGCAGGGTGTTGGGTGAGGCTTGGTAATCGGGTAGTGGTGACCAGTTTAACCGGTTCAGGGTGATGGATGTAATGGGTATTTGGTTGGTTTGGTGGTAGTTGGGTTTAGAATTGGGCTAATGGGTATAGGGTAATTTGGATATGTATTTGGTTTGTTATTATAATTGGATATTTAGACATTTGTAATTTTTGGACTGTTATTTTAAATTAGAATTTTTGGATCTAATGGGTAGGACAAAAATGGTTATTTCAGGACACAAGTTAAAATATTGTGGGGCACAAGTCATAAAAATCTTAAAATTTCAAAGTGAACACAAGTCATAAAATTTAAGGACTGACTCGTAAAAATTTTAAAAAATAAAGTCAAATGTGTGGAGTTTAAAAGGTTCATGACAAGAGCAGGCTCACCCAACCACACGTGTGGATCGGCCACCCTGAAGAACTACTAAACTTACATGTGGATCGGCCACCCCGAAGAACTAATGAACTCAATCACTTGTTGTCGTTACTTTCTAATTTTTTTTTATTAAAGTACTAAAATTGGATATGTGATAGATTTAGGTTTCGTTGTAAACTTAATTGGTTACTTTCAATTACATAAATCAATAGTTTAAACTGCACTAAATAGTATGACAACTTCTGTACCAAAAACAGTAATATCACCAATTATAGCCCATTTAAGATATAAAACATATACTTTCAATAGTTCAAACTGCACTAAATAGTATGACAATTATAGCCCATTTAAGATATAAAACATATATCTTCACATCATCCCCATAGTGTACGAGATAAATATATGCACTTCGATTGAGATCGTATTCTATAATTATAATTTTATCATATATATATATATATATATATGAGAAAAACTCTAATATACATACTGTGTAAAATAAAGTTTATACAAGACTTTTAATTTTAGGGGTTAGTGATTTAGTTTAGGGTTTAGAATTTAGGGGTTTGAATTGTAAAATTTAAAATTTAAATTTTAAGGTTAGTAATTAAAATTTAGGGTTTAAGATTTAGAGGTTGAGAATTAGGTTTAGTATCTTAGGATTTGGGTTTATAATATAAATATACAAATGTGTATAAAATAAATTTTACACAACTTGTGTATCAAAATTAAACTCATATATATATATATATATATATATATATATATATATATTCTATTTCGTTAACAATCAATTTTACAGTATAAACATATAATTTAATCACGTGTCTTATTTAAATTAAAAATTAATTCAACAGTCGATAAATACACCAACTTAAAACTGTTAGTATGTTTTTTTATTTTGGTTACGGTTAGTATGTTAATTTGTTATTTATTAATTAAACTACAAAATTTTACATGTAAATAACGAATTATTAGAGAAAAATCATAATCAATCTAATTGCCAGGGCCACCACCAAGTCCAACGCTTAAAAATCAAAATCTCAACTAATATGAGTTAGTTCAAGTGTAAGTAGCTTAATACTCTTTAAACAGATCTCGAGTTAAAAGCTTTGAATTTATAAAAAAATTATTAGAAAATCACTTATCAAAATTAAATCTACGGTATAGGTCGAATTAAATTAATTAAGACGAAATCTTGAAAAACCAAGAGGGCAACAAAAAACCCAAGGGTAAACTACACAGATGACCACTTAATTATAGGGTTGATGTCAATTTGACGACTATACTTTCAATTTTGGCAATTTTACCACATAACTATTTAAGTGGTTCCAATGAAACCACCTACCGTTAAAACCTAACGGAGAGGATGATGCGGTATTTAAAAGAAAATTGTATAATTCTACATTTAGTCTTCGTTATTTACTTATTTTATCAATTTAGTACTAATTTTAATTTAATAAAATAAATTAATTATTTAATTAGGTCTCATTGAAGAATTTTAACTATTTATATATAATTTAATAAAAAAAATTTCAATCAGGTAAAGAAAATAAAGAAAACAACAAGTACAACCGGGTCGTCCTCCCCCAACTGCTTCGCGTCTCACCTACCCACTCCTCGTTTCTTCTTCAAACTAATGTTTTCTCTTCCTAATCCTTCCCCTGCCAAACAATAATAAACCGAACCCCTCCTCCTTCCTTTTCTTCTCATCCGTGGCCTGCACCACAAACGCCTTCTCCCTTTCTCTCTCTTCCAACCCCAACACCAATTTGTCAGCCGACTTCAACCCCAACCTTAATAAACCCGTCAATGTTACCCTCCGCGGTCCCGGTACCGGTGAGTTGAATCTGGGCTGACTTGCTCTCTACAGACCCAGTCAACTCTGTCGCAGGTTTTGCGCCAATGCGACTCAGGTGATGGATCAGTCTGTTGGTGAAAGGAGCTCCGCTTCTCCAACAATTGTTGAGGTGGATTTTGGTAATCGGAGCTACCCGATCTACATCGGGTCCGGGTTGCTTGATCACCATGAGCTTCTTCAAAAGTTAGTTAAATTCAAATTCATTCGTTTTCTTTAATAATCTCTAGCCTCTTTTTTTTTTTTTGCAAAGAGTTATGCTTAAGTTGTTCGTCGTATTTTGCGTTAATGAGTTGTCGTTTTAATAGGCATGTTCATGGGAAGAAAGTTCTTGTGGTAACTAACACTACGATTGCTCCTTTGTATTTGGATAAAGTCGTTGATGCATTAACAAGGGGAAACCCGAATGTTTCTGTTGAAAATGTGATTTTACCTGATGGAGAGAAGTACAAAAACATGGTGGGTTTTCCACTTTTCCCTTTTCGGTTTTTGTTCTGTTTAATTAGCATTCTGATTGGAGGCATTGTTGCCATGAAAAGTCATGGAATTGATAGTAATGGTTATGCCTATAGGAGACTCTCATGAAAGTTTTCGACAAGGCCATCGAGTCCCGATTGGACAGGAGATGTACGTTTGTTGCCCTCGGAGGCGGTGTGATTGGGGATATGTGTGGTTTCGCTGCTGCAGCTTTTCTTCGTGGTGTTAATTTTATCCAGATTCCTACTACTGTTATGGCACAGGTATTTTCACACTCACGGTTGATTTATGTATTGGTCATAGCATTGTGTGCTAAGATTTCATGTTTTTGAATTTGTTAATAATGAGCATGTGGATTCTTCGGTTGGAGGTAAAACTGGCATAAACCATCCTCTTGGGAAGAACTTGATCGGTGCTTTCTACCAACCTCAATGTGTGCTCGTAGACACGGACACATTGGACACATTGCCGGACAGGGAACTGGCTTCAGGTCTGGCGGAGGTTATAAAATATGGGCTCATCAGAGATGCTGAGTTTTTCAAGTGGCAGGAAAAGAACATGGAAAACTGATGGCGAGGTATGCGAAACTTATTGAATGAACTGCAATTAAACATTTCAATGTGTTGAAACCTCTTTTGAAATATGAAATTGAGAGAACTTGTGATGAGAATCGAAATTCAAATTGGTGGTTGTCAATTTCTCATTTCGAGCTTTTGGGAATATACCTTGTATTTTTCTTTGAAGGAATCAAAATTTCTTACTGGTGTGCTTTGTGAATGTGTATAGCTGCCCTTGTCTACTTCAACCAATGATATTGTACTCTGGTGCTTTTGTCATTATTGCAATCTATATTTCTTCAAGCTCTATGTGATCCGCTGTTGATCATACAGGGATCCTGATGCACTGGCTTACGCTATAAAGCGATCATGTGAAAACAAGGCTGAGGTTGTGTCGTTAGATGAGAAAGAAAGTGGATTGAGGGCTACACTGAACTTGGGACATACATTTGGTCGTGTAAGTTTTATAGTGAGCTTCTGGTTATATTACATTTTAGCGTGCAAAGGGAATGGAATATTTTCATGCTTGGTGCATTTGAATGTTCCTTTTTTTTGCTTTTAGTATAATAACTTGCTGAATTTATAATGTTTTGTGACTGCGTGGCTTGAAATCCCATGAAGGAAATTGTGAAATGGTTCTAAAATTGAATAAATTTCAAGTTACAACTTTAGATTTCGTGGTTTAGCACTGTTCAGTAATGTTCTTTTTGGTTTTGCTTGGCGCTGAAGTTATTTTGTGTTTCCTTGTGTTAGAATTCGTACTTTATCTTAAAGGGTTCTATTACTCCAGATTGTATTTTTTCGCTGTTACCTTCATGTTTCTTTCCAGGCAATAGAAACTTGGTTTGGTTACGGAGAGTGGCTTCATGGAGAAGCTGTTGCAGCTGGCACAGTATTGTGATCGTTGTTGCATTTCGTTTTGATCTTCTTCCACATCTCTACTAAGCTAAAATCTGGGCTTAACTCAGGTCATGGCTGTTGACATGTCATATCGCCTCGGTTGGATTGACAGTTCAATTGTCAAACGGATTAATGACATTTTACTGCGGGCTAAGTTACCTACTTCTCCTCCTGAAACCATGACTGTGGAAATGTTCAAGTCTGTCATGGCGGTAAGCGAACCAAGTTTTACTTGTTCTGTATATCTCAAATTGCTTTCTCTAGGCACTTGACGGATACGTACCACTATGTTATGGTTGACGGTTACGTATCACTATGTTATGTTATGGTTGTACTCTGTTTCTAGTATTATTTATTTTCTTGAGTTCCATTGTTGAAACTCGAAAGGGCTTGTACCGAGTTGTAATGCCAGTATTTATGGCAGTCAATAAAAACTATATATATATATATTGGATCATTTGTATTCTTATCATCTAAAGAAGCAGAGAAAACCTTGTTTTCTTAAACTAACTTCACCGTACTGATATAGAGAAGCACATCCCTAAGTACAAACTCTGATATCCTCAAACTTGTGTTTACCCTGCAGGGGCGTCCAACTTCCGAACTCGGCCATCTTTCTCCTTCAAACCAATCCACCACCGGAGAAGACGTCGACAATGATTGAACCAACAGATATAATCTCATTAAGAATCTAATCCATCTGCATCAAAATGCTTAAATAATCCTTTATGTTGAAAGAAAGCTTTAAATCTTCCTTTTTCTTGAATTATTAATACTATCTTAAACAGTTGATTAGTTTATCAATTACTTGAACCACATTTACATAGCAGATACTTCACAAAACCTCCCACCAAACCTACGAGACCAATGATTTATTGTTCCAAGAATCCGGCTAAACCAAATCCACTACCCAGAGGGGCGGAGCTACATGAGGGTGGAGAGGAACAATTATTGGTATAGAGAGCGTAGTTTTTCTTTCATGATGAGGTGATACTGAAGCATCCAAAGCTCAAAGTAAATGCATAAGCCGAAGTAGGTGAAAACATATCTCCCTACCATAAATGTAACATTATCCCGGGATTGGATATTTTGCACAAATAATGATCTTAATTTTTTTTATTTTATAAAATAGGATATAAAAAAAAATATTTCGTGAAATAAAAATATTTGAACAGTATTTAAAAGTTGTCGGAAAATTACGACGACTTTATACATACATGAAAAAGGAAATAATTTAAAATTTTCGACAATTTCAAATAATCATTTTTAAGTTTAATTTTTTTCTTTAAAGTTACTTACGCTTTTAAGCGTCTTACACTGTCATTATTCAATTATTTCTAATTTGTGAAATAAAAAAATATCCATCCTACTTCATAAAATAAAAAATCCCGCATTATACGATCATTATTCCCTCCTAGGGTTATTTACTTACATCTTAAAATTTTTGAATGCGGTATTTAAATAAGGGAAAAACTTCAATACACAGTATAAACTAAGTTTACACAAACCTTTTAGTTTTAAGGGTAGGGGTTTAGTTTAGGGTTTAAAGTTTAGGGGTTTGGGTTATAGGGTTTAGAATTTAAGGTTAGTATTTAGGATTTAGGGATTAGGGTTTAATTTTTTAGGGTTTATGTTTATTTTTTTAGGATTTATGTTTAATTTTGATTTATAATAGAAATAGGCAAGCTTGTGTTACACAGCATGTGTATCAAATTTAAACCCTTTAAATAATTATGGTAAAAGTACTCGCGATAAAAAAAATTAATCACTATTATCGACAATAGATGTTTTGGTTCAAACAAAAAAATTATATTATGAACCGATCGAATAAATTTAAATTTTATTGTACATCAAGATTTTGAATGTTGTTGCTGGCTGACTGTCGACGAGTTTAATGATTCGTACCCCCTGCCCTGCCATTCACTCTCACGCACGTACTTGGTTATATTAACCGGTCGTTCTACAGCTGTTTATCAAAGGTTTGGTTTTTATTTTTCGGATCTTAACGTGCGATATGTCTAAGATATGACTAAAAGATGATAAATTTTAAATTTTATTTTCGAACTAAAAATGTTAAACTTCTTAATAACATTTTTAGTTGATTTTTTAAAAAAAATTTCAAGTATTAATATTTATTTTGTAAATTTCGATACTTTATTTCAAACTAAAAAATTACCAAAAGAATTAAGTATCGATAGTTATAAAATAAATATTAAAATTTGCAAAAAATCAACCGAAAATATTATTAAAAAATTAAAAATAAATTTCAAAATTTATCATCTTTCAATCCACCTTAAATATACAGCACCTCAAACCTTCCCGTCAGATGTAAGAAAGACGAGCGAAGAAAAGAACACGCCCACCCTACCACGTTGTCATACCTACCTAATTTTGACAAGAAAAACACCGACTGTGTCCTGGAAGTCGGAGTAGTTAAAATCAAACCCATTTCTACCGGCCATACCATATAATTCAATATATTGTTTGTTCTAATCTTCTATCAAGCAACAACTTCCATACACACATTTATTGCAACACCCTGCAATTTCATAAATGAGACCCAGAAATATTTTCATACTTGAATATTTCATCTAACCTTTGCATGATTGATATCCGAGCAAAGTACGATCGATTTCCACACCGGCGGCAGCCGATTTACCAGTAAAAAACACTACATGATTCTTGCAAAGTCGTTAGCTAGACACTATAAAAGAACACCTGATCATATCTGCAGCCCCTGTAAATCTATTCATAACTAAATCTTTTAAAACAAGGGTTAATATCAAGATGGGAAATTTAGAAAAACTTGTACAAAAGGGCTAATTCGACGACTCGAAGAGAAAGAGTGGGAAAGCGTTTTATTGAGTAAAGACGGTATAAAATGAACTATTCTAGTTGTATAATTTACAGAGAAAAAAGAAAACGAGGTTACTGATCCCTTCTGCATAATGGGCAAGAACCATGACTAATGAGCCACTTATCTATGCAAGGCAAGTGGAACATGTGGTGACACTGCGGCAAGCTCCTAACTGTTTCTCCCAGCTGAAAGTCCTGTGAAAAGATTCGATCCGATAAGCTTCTTATGCAACTAGTTTTACTGAAAATGGGGTGAAATCGAAAAGCATGGTAGGGTTATACCTGAAGGCAAACAGAACAGGAAACTTTCTCCCCGGAAGCATCAATGTTGTTAATGTTTGTGATTTTGATCTTTGGGATTTTTTCGACCAAATCTCCAGCCAATCCTTTGGAACCACCAATGTCAAATATGTTATGGACATCCTCAAAAGTTGTTTCAGCAGCTCCCATCTAGTAACAGAAAGTTAAAATCATTAGAAAACTACTATTTGATGAAAGTAATATCAATTTGCAATGCAATTCTTACCTGACTTTGGACCGCACTCAGCATCGCGGGGCCAATTCGTTCTCGAACAAGCCTCCCACTTAGAAGGCTTGCAATGACATCGATCTGAAAATTTGCAGCGAAACAAAAATGATTTAAACTGCTTAGCAGAATTACCACGATCAAACTGTTGAAAATTCGTGCTCATGCTTCCGGGAACTCGACAGTTTATGGAGGCTACCCGAGTCCAATGTCCAAGTTCCCGGCGTGCCACAGGCCTCATAGAAGGCTAATAGTGTCTACTCAATCTCGGTTCAAGCCTCAAGGCATGCCGCAGGGCGCAGGCATCTAAGACGCCATTGAGTACTCGCCAACTGAACCATTTTTCTTTTCATATCCCTTATTAGAAAGTGCTAATAATTAAGCATACAAAAGCAGGGCAATAAACAAAATTGCTCACCAAGTAAAGCAAACATCCGATCCTGGATTCATCAGATTGCCAAAGAACCAGGGAAGACTCGAAGACATCGATTGAGAAAACTGCACCGGAGATGGCCCCAACCGCAGCGCCTCGAACGAACCCGCTCTCCGTTTCTTGTCCTATCAAAGCCCCCGTCATGGCCCCTAACAAGGTTCCCACTGCACCAGCAAAATTTGAGTATAAAAAGGCTAAAGCTCAGCTCATGCAATAAAAAGTTTTACAATTTAAAGAATTCTGAGAAACCAAACAAAAAAGTCCATTAACTCAATGTCTATATCGGACATAAATGTAAGACAAATTAATCCCAGAGTGCTTTGGCGGCACGCAAAAACATTTCCATATCATTGCAATCCAACAAAACTGGAACAGAATCGTAATTAGATTCATCTTTTGTCCATACAATGACAATGAGGAAACGATACTAATTACTATAAAAGAATCATAAACAAAAGCTTTTGAAGAAACAATGAAGCATAATAGAGGACAAAAGAGAAAAAAGGAGCCAACCTAATGCAAAGAAGAAGGTTAAGATCGCAGAGAAAATATTCCCAATGATGGCAGAAACAGCGAAGTTGCAAGAAAATCTCATCTTTTCAATGAAATCTCCAAACAAACACAATGGAGACATGGAAAAACGAGATGGGCATGCGTAAAAATCCATTTTTTTTCCCTTTCGATTGTTAGAATCCAATGAGAAATGAAATGAAAAAGGTTTTCTGGTGATCAACGAAGAACAGGGGGGTTAAGAAGAAGCTTTTTTATACTGAAAAAATAGATAAAGAGAGAGAGAGGTAGGGAGGGCATGGTTAGAGCTTAAGAGAGGAAAGTCAACCAACTCACATTTAAAGCTTCAATCAATATTCAATAGTATTTTTTATGCAAACCCTGTTTTCTCTCTCTACCTGCTTTAGTTGAAACATGATGAAAGTTTGTGTTTGTGGACTAAAAGATAATAAATTTTAAATTTTGTTTTTGAATTAAAAATATTAAATTTTTTATAATATTTTTAGTTGATTTTAGATTTTTTTTAAGTATTGATGTTTATTTTGTAAATTTTAATATTTAATTTTTTGATCAATTTTTAATTTGGAATAAAATATTAAAACTTATAAAGTAAATATCCATATTTAGTTTTTTTTTATAAATTTTTAGTTTGGGATAAAATATCAAAACTTATAAAATAAATATTAATATTTGTAAAAAAACTTAAAAAATCAATCAAAAATATTATTAAAAAATCTAATATTTTTAATTCAAAAAAAAATTTTAAAATTTATTGTGTTCTGATTTTAGATATGTCGCGTGTTAAACTGGCCCAGAAAATATCTTCAGCATTCTCTCTATGTTTTAATGATACAGAATTAGTTAATTTAAAGAAGTGGAGAGTGGTTGGTCGAGAGAGGTGACGATAGAGAAGATTCATTTAGAGGAAAGACGTAGCATCTACTCTGATATACGTAGGTAGATCATGAATGCTGGATCACTCATTTTTCCTTGAAAAAAAAATGAAAGATTTTTCTCAGTTCTTTCAACTTCGGTTGATTGGCTGCATATTTAGAAATTTTGGATTAATTATTTTTAAGAAAATAATGTTGAATATGTGTAATTAACCCACAACTACTTGGTTTTCCGAGATAAAGGCAAATTCATAATTTATCTAACTTTTTTAAGTAAAGGTTTAATCATTTTTTAAATTTTTATAAAAAAATTAATCAAAATTTTAAAAATTTTCATCCAATTAAACCCTCAAATATAATAAAAAATTAATTTAGCCCTTTGACCAACATTAATCGCTAATTTTAACGAATTTTTTAAATATTTTTGGCACGTGTCGCAACATGATAATACCACTTGTCATTTTTAAAAAATATATACAAATATAAAAAAAATGGAAAATTCTAAAAGTTATTTTAAAAATATAAAAATATATTTTTATTTTCTAAATTTATTTTAAAATAATAAATAATAATTGTTCAATAGATTAAATTTTTTTAAAAAATTAAAAATATTAAATATTATTATACAATTATAAAAAAATAAATTGAAATAATATAAAATAATAAAAGTTATTTTGGTTTTTAAAATAAAAGTTACTTTGTATTACGAATATATAGAAAGGTAACGATAAAATAAACGATCACATAATAAAACAAGACATATAAATTTATATAAAAAACTGAATGTGAAAAATCACGGATATAGAACTATAGTAGACATCAAATTGTAAGAGAATTGCGATAGGTGTACAAGATATACAAAACGGGTTACAAATTTAGACCCGGCAAAAATACCTGAAACTCGAGACTCGATCATAGATTCAATTTGGACTCAAACATAATAGTTCAAATTTGATCTGAATTCGAACCTAATAGAACCGAACCAATCTTGACCAGATGTTTAGTTGAACCAAAGATCAACCTGAACCGAAAGTAACCGGAACTGAAAAAACTGGAACCGAAGATAACTCGAACCAAATACACCCGAACCGAAAGCAAACTGAACCGAAAATTAACCCGAACCGAAAGTAACCGACCGAAAATAACCCGAACCGAAAATCAACCCGAACAAAAAAAACTCAAATTTAATTTTCCGAAATCTAATTTGAACCAAATATCAACTCGATAATTAAGTCGAAGTGAACGAATAATTTTAGTAATATGATAAATAATAAATATATATTTTATTTTTCTTTATATCTTTTCTCCTTTAAAAGATCATCTTCATATCAGATTCGATAGTATTTGATATTAAGGATTATAAAATAAAGTTACTCACTAGTTACTACCCAAAAAGTATATTAATGTGATTAACTTTAATTTATATCTCTTAGACGGTAGATTATAGTTTACTTTAAAAGAAAAGAAATTTCACTTTTTACGAACACAAATTAACATGAAACACAAGTCTCAAATAAAAAAATATATTTCAAAAGTGATATTGCACTATTATGTTTATTTTTAACAAAAATAACGTTAAAATTTATTATTAAAAAATAAATTAGAAATGTTTCAAAAAAATAAATTAGAAAACATTTTTTTATCTCATCAACAAGGATTAAGTGTATTGGCAAGATACATTGTACTTTTAAAGAAAGAATCTAAATTCGAACCTTAGAGACGACATTATTGATAAGGAAAACTACGAATTCCAACCATAGACCATAAAATGGATGTAAACTATACAAAAAAAAATTAAACTCTCTTTTATTTCAATTGCCATCCAGAATCTAATCATGATCGCAACTTAAAATATGTAAGCTAATACAAACTACTCAGAAACTAAGGGAAATAATCCAAATAAGATTAAAATCACTTATGTGGACAGATATCGAAAAAACCACCTTGAATTGTAATGGAATCCAAACATAACTAGACAACAATCTCGTGAACATAAGGTTTTTTTTTTCTTTGGCCAAAAACTTGTACTCCATAAAGTGTTAAACGTGATGATTAACAAACTAAATAATAGTAATATTTGCTACAAACCAAGTTAAAAAATCAATAAATACTACCCTTACATATCAAACTCAATTATATTAAGTTTTTTTTAAATAAAACTTAAAAAATCAATAAAGTAATCTCAAAAAAACATAAATAATATATGCATCAATTGTTAGATTTTGTTGCAGTCCAATCCACATTAGAGCCAAGAAGCCTGTCATCTTCCGTAGCTACATAAATAATAACAAGAAATTATTATTTTGTTTGCTAGTTAAATAAGAAATTAAGCAAATGTATTATCAAAAATTAAGCAAATGTATTTTTTAAGTTAAAGTAAGAAAATGCAATAGACTAGTAGTGCAAGAAGATTGTGTAGTAAACAAGATTTCCTATAGGAAATAAAAAACAAATTTAAGAGGTAATAAAATAACTTACATTCATAACCGAACAACCAACTACGAGTTGTTATCAAAGCCTCCACATTTTCAGGGATATAAGAACTTTTCCACTTATTCAAAATTCGACTTCCAATGCTAAAAGTTGATTCTAAAGCAACATTAGTGAGGGATACAGTGAAAATATCTCTAGCAAGATAAGAAAGACTTTCATACTGTTGTTCATTCTGTTTCCAAAAATTAAAGATGTCAAGTTCTGTTTTCCGATCCGATATTGACCCGACCCGAAAAATCAACTGATCCGATATTGACCCGACCCGAAAAATTAACCGATATGATATTGACCCGACCCAAAATTCGACCGATTTAATATTGACTCGAATTGAAAAGTCAACTGACTCAATTTTGACCCGAACCGAAAATCAATCGATCCAATATTGACCCGATCTGAAAATCAACCGATCCGATATTGACCCGACCCGACCCGAAATACCATAAACTCGAGCTAAATCTGATTCAGACCCGAACCAAACCTGAACGAAAACAACTCAAACCGAAAGTTAACCCAAACCGAAATGACTCGAACCGAACACGAACTGAACGACCCGATTGCCACCTCTAATTACAATGCATAGAAAAACCTTAGAACTCTAAGTAAATATATATTTTTGTATGGACAAAATCCCTGATTTAATTAAATTGTACCGCACCACGAGAACTCCAATCTCGCACCACCTTTCAGCTAGGGAGGGGTATTTTACCCGACCACCCGATCGAGTTTAGGTTTAGGGTAAACAAATATTCGACCCAACTCAGGATTAATAGTGCAATTTTCTCCTAAAATTTTTAGGAATATTTGTAATAATACCTTCTCTTTATATATTTTTTATAATTAGGTCCTTGAAAATAAATTTATATTTACAATTTGGTCCTTAAAATTATTGTTTTTTACAATTTAATCCCCTAAAATTATTTTTTACAATAAAGTCCCTAAAATTGATTTTTTTCTATAAGTTGAGTTGGGTCGGGGTCGGTTTAGAATAGTTATTTTCAGGTCGGATTTTTAAAAGAACGAGATCGGGTCAAGTTCAGGTGGGCCAAAAACCCGACCCAACCCGTGCTCATCACTAATTTCATCCCGTGAACTTCCACACCTATTATAAATCCTATTTTTCTCTCACTTTTATATTTCACTAAGTGGAACGTTCCGAAATTTTCTAGATCAGGTCAAAATAAAATTCAAGTCACAAATTATAATATATTTATATCAAATGTAAAAATAATTAATTTTGTTGAAAATATTTATTGCGTTAATCTATACTATTAATTAAGCCTCTAACTGAGTTTGTGTCATGGATCTGAAGATGACAAGAAAATCATTAGCAATTAAAAAATATATTTTTAGGATCAAACACGAGATTAATGAGTTTGTATATATACAAATCCTTTACTATTCCACCCATGATCTATTGAGTAAATTTTAAAATATATTTTTTAAGATAAAATGTTCTCTTTTACCCACATCATAGAGGTGAAAAAAATAATTTATATAATACCCTAAATTAATTATGTTAGAACATTTAGTACAAATTTCTATTAAAAAGGTTATAGTAAGAAAATTTTAATAGTTTACTTACTGTGATTATAATGTAATATACTTTTTTTTTGCTCAGTTACAATGTATATGTTTATATTTTTTAAACTATTTAATATCGCACATACACATTATAAACAAAGTTAATTAAACTCGAATCTATTTAGATGAACATCACCATCTTTTCTACTTGGACCATTCGTTGGGTTTTATAATAAAACTTGTTTGCGTGTTTGGCATGCGAATGCAATTATGTTAAAATAATATTAATAACTATTTTTTGCTATTAATTTCATAAACAAAGTGGAGATGAAGAGGTTATCATAATTAATCATATTAGGTAGGGCAGACAATTACTCATGGATGGTGGCCCACTAGACCCATCTGACTCAATTAAATGAACGAAAATTTGATGAAACGTGGGTTTGATCCGTTTGAAGTGGGTGACAAATGGAGCGGGTGATGGGTTCAGGTGCAAAAATTTTAACCCTTCATTCGATCTGTCACCGCTCTATTCATCCATCCATTGATATAATATTAATTTTTGAAAAAATATTTTGATCCTTAAAGACTTTTTAAACTTTTGTTTGCTATTGGGAAATGAGAATTTTGTTTATGTAGTTATGTTGTACGTAATAATATTAAAAAATTTGAAACTTTAATAATAGTTAACTTTAATATATTAAATATTAAATGTTTTTAGTAAGATATTACATATATTTTTAACTCGGAATTTTTAATAATAGAACCCATTTATAATCCGATTCACCGCCTCATCCGCGATTGATGGGTAGGCCGGATTTAAATCAATGATCAAGCCGATGATGGATGGGTGGATTAGGTGACAGTTTGGGATATAGATAGTGGGGCAAGTGGAGCTCTGACCCACCCAAATCCGACATGTTGCCGGCCCTAATAGTAGGTAAAGTTTCTTGATGGAATATCGTCAAAATAGAAGATATTTCCTTACCAAATAGCAAGATAATTGTCGACAAATCTTACAGATTCTAAAACAAAACAACTCTAAAGTTGTTGGCTGCTTTAGTACTTTTAATTAGAATGACAAAATTTTGAACCTCCTCTTATTAATACCTAAAAGAAAAAATAACATGTAAATTAAAATCTTCTTAATAATTAATAAGCAATTGAACTCAACGAATGATTTTAGTAGGAAAAGAGATAATTTTCTCCTTAAAAAATTCGAGTTCAAATAATTTTATTCCTCATATAAAAAATATGTATTTTTTATTATTTTTTTTGTAGTTTAAATGCTTTATTCATACATAAATAAGTGTTAAATATAATGATAAGACATATTGTGCTCCTCAAAAGATAATTTAAACAAATAACCTTGCAAGAGGTAACCCAACCCAAAATATGAACAACACAAATATGGATTATGGAAGATAAAAAAAAAAAAAAAACTCAATGGACAATAATAATGTAGCAAACAAATTTCCTTAATATATAACTGTAATCATTAATTTTGTCCGAATTTTTGTTCGAATATTATTATTATTATTATTATATGTATTTTAGTTATATATGTTTGTGTTTATCATATATGATTGAATGTTTGTATTGTTTTGCATGCATGTGTGGATATATGAGTATATTTATATAGCTATATGTGTGCATTTATGTGTATTAATGTTCATGTGTATGTACACATATGATACATCTATATCTATTATTATGGTATTAATATTATTAGTTATTATTATTAATATTAGTAATATATTATTATCATTAAAAAAATCAAACCCATAAACAGTCCAATTAAATAAAAATGTCCAGTCCATACATAAATATTACAAAGCCCATTTATTGCCCAAAATAAATTTAAAAACCCTAAAATCTATCTAACCCTAATCTGATATATCTATCTTTTAATTGCAGTCGCCAAGGATATGAACCGGTTGGATCAGATATGATTCAACGGTCCAGATCGAGCCAAGAGAAAGATCCAGAACTTCCACACGCGCGTACCAGCCACCGCCGCGGCTGCTCAACTCTGCCACACGCCCGACTGCTCGCCTCTCCACTACGTGGCCGCTCTACCGGATCTCCAGCGCTGCCGTACTCCAGCTCTCAACCACCGAACATGCAAAACCAAAAATAATGCAAATATCAGATCAAAGTACGGGCACCCATATTCAACAGTGGATTAGATTTAGTTTTATTTTTTATTTGCATATAATCAGATATATATAGATTCGAACAAATCTATTGTAAGGACCAGTTTTTATCATAAAAAAAAAAACCCTCAAGCTTTCTGAGGTAAAAAAATATATCTCCTTTTTATTCTTTTTAGTTTGGAAAATAACACAAAAATAGAAAAGAGAAGTTGAAGGGTTATCTTCGGTCTCGGGCCCCCCGTTGCTTGAACAACAGAAGGGGGTGCGCCGATGAACGACACCGGTTCATCTTCCTCATACTCTTTAGATTTAGGGTTAAGTAGTTTCTTTTGTGATTGGTTTTCGGATCAAAAGGGGGAGATTTTTTGGGTTTCGTTTAAATTTTTTTTGGATAATTTCCCAGAATCCGGCGCCGGGGACGGCGGCGCACGGTGGCGCTCCACCAGATTCTGAAAAATGGCCGGCGATTTTGGGTTCAAAGGGCGGCACTCAAATGGATTTCAGAGAGTTATTGAGCTTTTTTTTGAGTTTTGGATTTAAAATGATTTTAAAAAACAAATAACATTTATACCAGCCCTTCAAAAGAAAGTAGGATAATTACCTCATTTAAATCCCTCCGTCCTAAGGTTTTTTGCGTCGCTTTACCTCCTATTTATTTCTTACATTCCGATCACTATTTTCATATCCTTTAGTCCAAGCCCACCCTCACCTTTTAAACAACAGACCTGATGCAATTGAACCTTTGCACCAGTAGCAGGGATGCCAGCCCTTTTCCAAACGAATCGAGCACAAAGCTGCTCAATTTTCTGAAGGACACCACCTGGTAAAACAATCAGCCTACACCAATAATGTGTAACTCCCATTGAGACCAATTTGATTAATTGTAATCCCCCTGCAAAATTGAGGTTCTTAGTTGACCAGTGTCTTAGCTTCCCTCTTATTTTGTCGATGAGAGCTTGGCAGTCACTCTCAGTGAGCTTACGTGTGACAAGAGGAACACCCAAGTAACGAACCAGAAGAGTCCCCACGTAAAATCCAGTCTCCTCTCTGATGGTAGCAATGTCTTCCTCCGATATCCCTGAGACGAAAAGCTCACTATTAGAAGTATTTAGCTGCAGCCCCGACATCTCATAGAACCTTGCCAACACACATTTAATTCCCATCAAAGAGTCGAGAGTCCATTTACAGAACATTAATAGATCATCTGCAACGCATAAATGAGTAAGACTAATCCTCAGACACTTAGGATGAAACTGGAAAATACCATTATGTGCAGCCATATCTAACAACTTGGAAAGAACATTCATCACAATTACAAAAAGGTAAGGTGAGAGAGGGTCTCCCTGTCGAATCCCTCTAGCCCCAGGGAAGTACCCCACAAGACTACCATTGAAGGATATCGAGAAACAAGTAGATGTCAAGCAAATCTTGATCCATCCCGAAACTGAGTAGGCAAACCCAAAGCCTCTAGAAGAACCATAACAAACTCCCAAGAGACAATGACGAAAGCTTTCTGAAGGTCTACTTTGAGGGCACACCTAGGAGATATAGATTTTCTAGCATATCCTTTCACTAATTCCTGCGCGAAAAGCGTATTATCAGCAATGCTTCTCCCTAGGATAAAATCAACTTAACTAGGGGAGATCATCCCAGGGAGGTAAGGAACCAATCTTCCTACCAGGATCTTGGCAATAGCCTTGTATATCACAGAGCAACAAGATACAGGCCGAAAATCTTTTATCTTGCTGGGGTTTGGCATTTTCGGTACTAATGTAACAGAAGTGGCATTAAATGCAGATAATAGACTAGATGCTTCAAAGAAATAACCAATCGCAGTCACAACATCAGTCCCTACCACATGCCAAGCTCTCTTGAAAAAGAAGGAAGTATAGCCGTCAGGCTCAGGGGCCTTATCGTTCCCCTGAGAAAAAATGGCATTCTTTATCTCTTCAACAGTCACTTTTCGCACTAAATCATCCTTCACTGCGTCAGTTAAAGACACCTGCAATAAATCCTGGAAAATTTCTACAGAGCATGCAATGATATTAGGATCAGCATTATCAAGCAATCTAGTATAGAAACCAACAGCTTCAGCAGACAAATCATCAAAAGACTCAAGTCGAACCCCTTGATCATTCTCCAGTACACGAATAGTGTTCCTCTTAAGCTTAGCAGCAACAGTCGAGTGAAAAAACTTAGAGCTTTGGTCACCCTGTTGTAGCCATTGGACCTTAGCCTTTTGCTGAAAAAATAGACTCTCAGCCTTCTCCAGCTAAAGTAACTCCCCCTTAAGCTGCTTTTCTCTAGCCATGTCAACATTGCCTGGCGATAAATTTGCAATTTGCTGTTGTTCAATGAGCATTCTCTTGTGCTGAACTTGACTTGAAATATCTTCATAATATTCCTTGTTCAGATTATTCAAGCTAACTTTCAGTCTTTTAAGTTTCCTAAAGAGAACTTGCATTGGGTTTCCTTGCGCAGGTTGCTCCCATGAGTCCCGTACCAAATGCAAGAAGCCATTATGAAGAGCCCAGAAATTAAAGAACTTAAAAGGTTTTGGCCTATTTACAGGTATCTCTTTAGCCAACCAAACCACAGTAGGACTTTGATCCGATACTCCAGCGGCTTGAAATCCTACATAAGATTCTGAAAAGGCAGAGACCCATGTAGAGTTCTCCAATACTCTGTCCAACTTCTTAGCAAGGAACCCCTCATGTTGCTTATTGGACCAAATGAACAAAGGTCCAACATAAGCATGATCAGATAGCTCCAGATCCTCCAAGCATTCTTGAAAATCTCTCATATCAGATGTGTGAACATCCGCATCCGAGGCTGAACTCTCAGAAGCTTGCAGATGAATGTTGAAGTCACCACCAAGTATCAAAGGCACAGACGAAGCAATATCAATCCCATCCAAGTGCTGCCATAAGGACCTTCTCTGTATACCATTATTACTACCATATATAGCCGTGATATAGAAAGGAAGCCCCTTGAATATACCACTGGCGTTAATACTCTGATACATAGTAGAACACATAGACATTTGCAATCCACGTCTCTAAAGCATCCAAATCTACCATTTTCAGTTTGACTGTAATTCGTGGAATAATCTCATCCATCCAGCTGCTCAAAAATAGCTCTAGAACTGGCAGTCTTAACTCTAGTCTCTAGAAAACATATAACATCTATACGCAAGGTATTTATTCTACTCATAACCTTTCTCCTTTTAAGAGGATTATTTATCCCCCTCACATTCCAAAAGCAGATTAACATTTAACCAAAGAAGGGGAGCTACCAACAACTGAATTAACAGCACTACCACTTACCGCATTAGCTTTATCCATAGCAGCTTTCTTCTTGTTCTTCAAATCCTGGATTAGAGCCCCCTGGGAGGAGTCTTTTTTTTCTTTGCAGGTCGCCCTCTTCCCTTCTTCTTTACTGAAGCTTGCAGGGTAGGGAAATCAGCATCCTCCTTAATACTCGGCACCAACTGAACATCACCCTTTTCTTGTACAGCCTCTATTGCAGTGCTTGCACCAGAAGTCACAGCATCAGCCTCAATTTTCTCCTGCCCAGAACACTCAGGATTCTGCCCAGTACATTCCATTCAGGAATCTGATCAGAACACTCAAGAATCGAATGAGCAACTAGCACACTTGCAATTCCAGCAACAGCTAGCCAGAGTATCTTGACCAGCTGCAACAGTTTCTCGACTTGAAGATTCACCAGGCTCACTAATAGTAACAGGTTCCTCGTTGACTATAGGAGCTTTCTGCCTCCAAACTTTAGTAGCCTTAGTATCTCTAATTGAACAAGTTTGCTCAGAATGCCCATAAACCTTACACTTGGAACAACTCTGCATCAGCCAAGGCACTACAACCCTAATAGAGTGCACTCTACCATCTCTCAGTCAGACATCAACAAACTTAGGGATCACAGAGCAGGCATCTATTTCAACACACATTTTAGCATACTCCAGCCTCTCACGATTGGCAGTCACTGAATCCATGTACAGTGGGTTACCCAAAGCACTGGGTATGTAACTCAACCCTGTTTTCGTATACAACTCTAAAGGGACATTATAAAGCTGTATCCACACCGGCATACACGCAAGATTAAAATTCAGCTTACACAGATTTGGCTCCCACTTTCGCAAAATTACAGGTTTGTTCTGAATATGCCAGGGGCCATTATCAAGCACCCAATCCCTGGCATCAACACTCGTAAAGGTAAACACATAGAGGTTAGGACCAGCAAGACTCACCTTCACCTTCGAGACCTTCCCCCATAATAGATCGACTATTTTCTGCATAGCACTACAACTTAGGGCTGAACCAATGAACTGTCCAACAAGCGCAAGTTTCCAGTCTGACTCACCATCTTCAAATACCCCTGGTGGAGGTTGAACAAGCAGAGACCCCTCCCTAGACCCAGGGGAAAAGAACCGCAGCGAATGGTCCTCAGCGCCCGAAAAAACCTTCTTCCAATCCATCGACGTGCGAGACATCAGAATAAAAAATGAAGAAATACGAAAAGAAAATAAACCAAGACAAACAAAACCCAGCACAAAATGAAAAGGAACAAGTTAAAACCAAAGCAAATCGCGTCACCGATGAAGAATCCCTCAAACGCCATTAGACCTGCTAACCTGCGCTTCGAGAGAAAACGTATTCATTTTTTATATTATTTTTGGTTGTTAAAATATTAAATTATTGTTATTATTATTATATGGCGTATGATTTATATATATATTATGTATAAATTTTATTATGCCATTTCTATTATATTAAATACATATGTGTTATATATGGTTTTTTTTATTTATTTATGTATCATATAGGTAACATATATATTATTTTATGTGATGTTTTTAAACGTCTTATATAATAATATATATTGTATATTATGTTATATATTTTATGTTTTGTATTTCATCATTTTTTATTTTTTATCATATTTATTTGCCCATGCAAAATTAATTATCATGTTTATTAAAGTTTGCATACCAGATATATTAACTGTTCAATGCGGTGCTCTTTTTTCGATGATAAACTTGGCTACCAGTCTAAGATGTAGATGGTAGTTTTCGTTTATCCTTCGAATACCGAAGCCCTTAAAATTTATTCGCGCATATAACCAAATATTAATTTAAATGTCACTTTAATTCGTAAAATTTAGCATTAATAAAGCGGTAATTATATTTTTTGTACCAATTTTGGGCGGTGTGGGGTGCTAATCCTTCCCCATCCGTAACTGACTCTTGGACCCAAATTTTCGAATCTTTGATTTTGTTTTATTTGTTAATCCCTAAAATTTATTCCAAAATACAAACTTTTTCAAAATTTTCCCCTTTAAATATTTTTTCCAAAATTTTTCAAATATAAATTTTAAATCTTAAAATTAAAAATTTATTCTTTTTATTATTTTTTTAAATTGTAAAATTTTTTAAGGTCGTTACAACTTGGCGACTCCGCTGAGGATAAGTTTTTGTTTTCACAAAAAGAGAGTCAGACCTTTTTAAAATGAATTACCGCTCTATTAATATTGAAAATTATGAATTAAAGCGACGATTAAACTAATATTTGTTTATAAGTGTGAGTCTATTTTAACGCATTTAAAATTTGGCATATAAGTGAGGGGAAAATGCTATTGCTTTCGAGGGGATATCGTTCCCCCGTATGAGCCTAGCAAGTACCTTCGAGGTTCTACTACTCGATGTTTTCATGGGAATATCGTTTCCCCGTATAGGCATAGAGGAATGGGTCCCCCTGAATTGAACATGGTTGAAAGAAGCCTATAATAGGTGATGACCGGGGGCCTTGCTACCCTTAGTAGGGAACAACTAGGACAATTCGGGTACCTTTTAGCACCAAAACTGCATATAAAGAACATAGAAAACCCACCCCTTTAGAGCCATAACCTAGATGTTTTAGACAGTATGTAAATAGGGTCATTGCTCATTTTATTTCTTCATTTTATCTAACACTAACTTATTTCATTTTATGTCTTATTTTATTTTACATTTTTATTTGCATCTACATAAAGGGTTGATTTTCAAGTTGATCACTCAAATTAGAAAATTTTCATCATGAATGGAAATTATCTCAAGGCAAAGATAAAACATGTGGGATCAACGCCGATATCCAAAAGTGACCACACCAAATGAAGATGTTAGCTGCGGCTCTTAGTCCATTTATCCACTAGAAGACGGAAGAAGGATCGAGGTCTTTCCATCTGCTTGAAGCGGTTGAGGAAGTAGAAGAACCGAAGCCTGCCTATAGAAGAACATGTTTTATCTTCTATAAACTTTTCCATATTCGATGAAAGTTGTTCTAGAGTGATCACATATGAAATTAACGCCTTTATTTGTATTCATTTATTGCATTTATCGCATTATTGGTTCATGTTTTTATGATAAATACCATGCATTAATCATTAAAATAATAAATTAATTATGGGAAACCTTTTTTTTCAGGGTAACTCTAAGATGCAACCATTCCACACTCATACAATACGCGTTCTCAGACAAGAGTTATAGAGGATAGACTAGCCAGTGTCGAGAAGTCACAAAAAGATATTGAGGACCACTTGGGTACTATCGAGCAAAGAATCGAGCGATCTCAGAATGAGATTATAAACCGTATTACTGCACTATTAGGGACAAGAATGAGTGAAAAGACCCCAGCTATTGATGAAAATATCAATATAGAAGACTTATGTGGGAATTTATCTCATACCAAGGCTCCGCCAGAAGGGTCAGTTTTGAAAAATCCCCAAGCAGCTGGGGTATCTGTCAATAACCCGGTTAATATTACACCTAGTTTTGAAAACGAAGCCGATGTTGAAGTTCCAGATTTAAATCTGATCAATGAAATAGAGACAAGATTAAGGGCAAAGTTCGAGAAGAAATTTGAAGAGCAACGCCTACAAATGGAAGAAATAGTCAAAATGTTACAAGCAACCAACAACTACGAGGTCGATGCCATAGATTTGAGCTTGGTAACCGATATGGTTATCCCGCATAAATTCAAACTACCTGACTTTGAAAAATATAACGGGACCACTTACCCTTCAGCTCATTTGACCATGTACTGCCGTAAGATGAAGGCACACTTAAAGAATGAAAAGTTGATGGTTCATTGCTTTCAAGATAGTTTGATTGGAACAGCCCCCCAATGGTACTCACAACTTAGCCGAACCAATGTAAAATCATGGAAGGATTTATCTAAAGTTTTTATCGAACAATATCAGCATATCAAAGACATAGTCCCTAATAGAACAATACTGCAAGGGATGACACAGAGGCAGAATGAGAATATCCGACAATATGCCCAGAGGTAGAGAGATAGTACAGCACAAGTACAACCATCCATTCTAGAGAGCGAAATTACTCGCATTTTCGTGGATATCCTACAAAGACCATTATATGAGAAAATGATCCCCAGCGTATCTTTAAGTTTTACCGAGTTTATAAATACGACAGAATCAATTGAGGTTGCATTCAAAAGTGGCAAGCTCAAAACTGGTGAAAGTTCATAGAGATTTCAGAAGAGGAAAGACAATGAAGCCAGTAACGTAAGTACCTACAGCCCTAACAATGTTATGATCACACCAAACCCGGTAGTAACAACTTTCCAAGGATCCAACAGAAAAGATACCAAAGGAAAGAAAGAAGAGACCTTTACTCTCATACCGATAACCTACGGTGAATTGTACTCTAAGCTCAATGCAACCCTCATACCTTTCGTGGTATGACCCCAATGATCAATGCGAGTACCATGCAGAAATCACCGGGCACTACATCAATAATTGTAAGGCATTTAAAAGGGTGGTCCAAAACTTAATCAACAAGGGAGTGCTAAAAATTGATCCCCCGAATGTAGCAGCTAACCTTTTGCCTAGTCATGGTGAACAAAGGGTCAATACTATTGAACCAGAGTACCATAGGAAGGTGAAGGAAAAGGTGGATGAACTTAAATCCCCTTTGAACTGGGTGTACAAACAACTATAGGGAGCTGGGCTGATCACACAAAATGAGAAGATAAGCAGCAAGGACGAAAAAAGAATTTTGTGAATATCATCAGGAAGTAGGACACACGATACAACTCTGCATGGAATTTAGACATTTAGTTCAGAAAATGATGGATAATAAGGAGACTGAGTTCTTCCCAGGGGGATTGAAGGATTAAAGAATTAGGGTAAAGGAAAATTGGAACCAGTGAGCAGGATTTTGTGGTGCATCAAAACTCCATCTTATTGTTCATCATTTTCCATGTCTTTTTTGTTGATATCATCCACTTTTTGTATATCATATGAAAAATCTTAGGAATTAATTCACACACTCTTGGCTCAAAGAAATGACAATATTTTGTAAAAGTATATGTAATGTTTACTTAAGACAATAAATGATGATTGTTTTGTGCATTTTTTTTACAGTTAATTTACATTATTCAATTTTTATACATTCATTATTTTGGGATGATTTTTCCTCATACATACATGTACATAACTTTTCTAGAAACTCAAATATTAATTACAATAATGACTTGGATTCGAGTCCAAACGATCAATTCCGAGTAACTTATGTTTAAAGAAAAGTAAATGTTACGAGAATACTGCAAATGTGAACATCTTCTATTCTATTTAGGCAGACGAGAGGAACAAAATGAGTGTTCAGATAATGGGCAGATCTCATTGAGTGAATTACCCTCTCAGGCATTTGTTGTTTAAGATCTTTAAATCGAGTGTTGACCCTAAACTTCTACCCCCTAAGACTATTTTGATATCCATGTATGGGATGATGAATTACATTCCTTCACTCCCTTTCACAAATAAGAAAAATATCTATATGATGTCCCCATTTGAGCCTAGTCGTTTCTTTTTGTTGGAACCCAAACTAAGGATCACCCCCACACTAGGGGCAAAGAGGACGAAGATTTTGTTCGCGAGTAAAAATTACCCAATTTGAACCACATTACAAATATAATGCTTCAGGAATAAGCAAGAAGAAGTGAGAATTAATGTAGTGGATATAAAGACCAGAGAAATATCAAAATAAGTCGATAAGAGAAATTTTTGCTCGAAAGGACTGGCTAAACTAAATTGAAAGTTTGCCAATAAGAAGATTGACACAATCAAGAATTAAAGCACCAGGTCAGAAAGTGCAATAAAGGACATTAAAGCCTTGAATATTTAATTGCAGTTGAATAAGAGTGCATCAATATTCATTCAAGATGACAGCTACATGAGAGAAAATAAACTCTAGGGTGAAAACCCCAAAAGTGGGCAGTCTAGAGCGATCCAAGAAATAAATCAAAGAAGTTTTTCTCATTTGAGCGCATTCCGATCAACAAATGCAGAAAAGATATGATTATTAGTTTCATCACCCTTAAATACTTATTTGGGCCTTTATATCATTTCTTTCATAACCGTGAGCAATAGCCTACATTACAAGCCAATAAAGACCATTCCGATCATATGTGGATATTTGAGTTGGATAATTTTGTCTTCAGATCACACCCCACCTAAGGGTTAACCTTTTTTCAAGGAACGTCAAGCTTCAAGTGCCTGATCGACACCTAAATGAGGGAAGGATGGGGCATGGTGAGTTAGTGAGGTCAAGAGAGCCACTTAAATGGATAGAAATTAGGTATGAGAAATGTTCCTTTCAGAAATCTAATAGCCCAGAAGGAACTTCACAAGAGCGCATGTCACCGCAACCCTCGCGGTCCTTTAAGCATAAGCTCCACTTTGGTTGATATTTGCCGATTTGAAACAAATGCACTTTTGCACTTAATATTCAAGTGTCTAATTTTGATCTCATTTTTAAATGTTCTTTTTCCAAAATTAATTTTTTTTCTAGCTCATCTTCATAAGTATATTTTTGTATTAAAATAAGATTTTAAACTCGTCTTCATAGTTTTTGCATTCAAAGCATTTTTTTGCCATAAATTTTGAAATTAGGTTGACTTTACATGATATTTTTGCATTAAAATAAGTTTAAAATTTTACATTAAAATGAGTTAAAAGCATTTCCTTTCCCTAAGTGCCAAGGAAGCGGCAAAACTTTACATCACATATTCGAGAACGAGAACAATTAGTGGGATGCCATTTATCCACCTGCCGAGATCATTTGTACATAGGAGTCCATATCAGTATGGACCAAAGAGGGTACATAGCCTAAATTTTTTGGACTATTGAACAAAGTTGAAGATTAGTTCAAAAAAGAACAAAAGATGAACAACAAAATTTTGGGGGCAATTTTTATTGGGGCAAGAGGATAGTCAATCCATTTAATGGCAGAAACATTTCAGAACCATGACTCACAAACATTAAGTTGAGCAAAATATGAAGAGCAGTCCGAAGTGGGAACCTGAAAAAGCTTTGGAGAAAAAGAGATGCAAAGATTTGAACCCGACTTTAAGATGGGTTATATCAGCTGCAGAAAGAGCTTCGGTACAAAAAAACCTTGAGTTTCCTTGAAGATGAGCTCACCTCAAGTGGCCCTTAATTTGCATCATTCATGCATCATGAGTAATTAGGCATCCTTAAGTTAGAGACATGCTGACCCATATCATTAATTTATTTTGTCCATTTTCAGAAAATCATTAATAACATCAATTGAGGAATGAAGAATTTCAAATGAGAAGAACAACTTTAGACCTCAGAGAATGGAGAATTTCAAATGAGAATAACAACTTCAGACTCTAAACTTTAGTAGGAGATTGAAGAAATTCAAATGAGAAGAACAGCTTCAACCTTCAACATTAATTGAGGAATGAAGAATTTCAAATGAGAAGTCGATCTCTTTGTTCAATCAGTTCCAACACCACAAAATTAGGTTGTTGCCTTTACTTCTTAATCTCCTACCGCCACACGTCGATTCCAATCGTCAAATATTCAATATGGTTCCACAAGATCTAGCTTCGTTCAAGTAACGGATTCTAGCCAATTAAAAGGATCTTCTGATCAATCTAGAGACCGTTTCGATTCCATTAGTAATGAGGATTCGGAATATCACACATTAATCAATCAAAGAGAGATTCAACAACTAAAAGAAAGATCGATTCTTTGGGATCTTTTCTTTCTTCAAACGGAACGAACAGAGATAGAATCAGACCGATTCCCTAAATGTCTTTCTGGATATTCCTCAATGTCCTGGCTATTCACGGAACTTGAGAAACGTATGAATAATCATCTGCTCCTAGAAGAAATCGAAGAATTTCTTGGAAATCCTACAACATAATGGAAAAGAGCATTTGCCCATTTATATAACAGCGGCATGCCAAGCCCTGGTAAGGTTCTTCACTTTGCATCGAATTAAACCATATGCTACACCGCTTGTGTAGGCCCCCTTTAGTAGAAGATTGAAGAATTTCAAATGAGAAGAACAACTTCAAGCTTCGAGCAACTAGTAAGACCTTCAGTGCATGGCTTTAATATAGTTCGAGCATCTATAAGACCTCCAGTACAGGGTGATTTGAGCAACCAGTAAGACCTTCAGTGCATGGTGTTATGATCTTCAGACCATCAGTAAGACCTCTAGTGCTTGGTGATTTGGGGAAATTAATGTCGTCCGGACATAAGTAAGACCCTCAGTGCTTGGTGATTCGGGCAATTATTAAGACTCATAGTGTATAACTTCAAGATTTTGAGCCATCAGTAGGACCTTCAGTGCGTGATGATTCGGTATTAAAACAGGGAAGTAGGACAAAATTAGTGTTCTTTTTGTCTTTGCTCTATTCTTGTGTTACAATAGTGAGCAAAGAGGGGCAGCTATAATCACTAATTTTGTCCGTTTTTTGTTTGAATATTATTATTATATGTATTTTAGTTATATATGTGTATGTTTATCATATATGATTGAATGTTTGTATTGTTTTGCATGCATGTGTGTGAATATATGTGTATATTTATATAGTTATATGTGTGCATTTATGTGTATTAATGTTCGTGTGTATGTACGTATATGATACGTCTATGTCTATTATTATGGTATTAATATTATTAGTTATTATTATTAATATTAGTAATATATTATTATTAAAAAATTAAACCCATAAACAATCCAATTAAATAAAAATGTCCAGTCCATACATAAATATTACAAAGCCCATTTATTATTTACAAGACCAGCTGGCCTGTTTGGCCCAAAATAAATTTAAAAACCCAAAAATCTATCTAACCCTAATCTGATATATCTATCTTTTGATTGCAGCCGCCAAGGATCTGAATTGTTGGATCAGATCTGATCCAACGATCCAGATCGAGCCAAGAGAAAGATCCAAAACTTCCACACGCGCATACATGCCACAGCCGGGGTTGCTCAACTCTGCCACGCGCCCACGTACCCGACTGCTGGCCGCTTTGCCACGTGGCCGCTTTACCAGATCTCCAGGACCGCCGTACTCCAACTCTCAACCACCAGACATGCAAAACCAAAAATAAAGCAAATATCATATCAAAGTATGGGCACCCATATTCAACATGGAATTAGGTTTAGTTTTATTTTTTATTTGCATATAATCGGATATATATAGATCCGAACAAATCTATTGTAAGGACCAGTTTTGATCATCAATAAAAAGCAAAAAAAAAAACCCTCAAGCTTTCTGAGGTAAAATAAATATCTCATTTTTATTCTTTTTTAGTTCAAAAAATAACACAAAAAATAAAAATAGAAGTTGAAGGGTTACCTTCGGTCTCAGGCGCCGCCGTTGCTTGAACGATATAGGGGGTGCGCCGATGAACGACACTGGTTCATCTTCCTCATACTCTTTAGATCTAGGTTAAGTAATTTCTTTTGTGTTTTGTTTTCGGATCAAAAGGGGGAGAATTTTTGGGTTTTGTTTAAATTTTTTTTGGATAGTTTCTCAGAATCCGGCGCCGGGGACGACGACGCACGATGGCGCTCTACCGAATTCTGGAAAATGGCAGGCGATTCTGGGTTCAAAGGGGCGGCACTCAAATGGATTTCAAAGAGTTTTTGAGCATTTTTTTTAATTTTGGATTTAAAATGATTTAAAAAAAATAAGTAACATTTATACCAGCCCTTCAAAAGAAAGTGAAATAATTACCTCTTTTAAATTCCTCGGCCCTAAGGTTTTTTGAGCCGCTTTACCTCTTATTTTTATTTCTTACATTCCAGTCACTATTTTTAGATCAAAATTTTTTCTTTTTTTAATTCGACCCTCAAAGTTTGTTTCTGTTTCTATTGAATCCCGAGACCAGTGGGTAAATTCCCCATTTAATCACTCTTTTTATTGGTTTAATTGCCCATGTGGCCTTTTATGTTTTTTTTTTAAATTTATTATTTCATATATTATATGTATGCTTACATATAATATATGTATTATTGGTAGCATATTATATATTATTATCTCATAATATATATTATATGTTATATATATACTTTATTACATTATATTGTTATATTTTATATGTTACCCATTATATATATATTTTACTATATATCTTTTCATTATTATTATTATTATTATTATTATATGGCGTATGATTTATATATATATATTATGTATAATTTTATTATGCCATTTCTATTATATTAAATACATATGTGTTATATATGGTTTATTTATTTATGTATGTATCATATACGTAACATATATATTATTTTATGTGATGTTTTTAAACGTCTTATATAATAATATATATTGTATATTATGTTATATATTTTATGTTTTTGTATTTAATCGTTTTTTTATTTGTTATCATATTTATTTGTCCATGCAAAATTAATTATCATGTTTATTAAAGTTTGCATATCAGATGTATTAATTGTTCAATGTGGTGCTCTCTTTTTTGAGGATAAACTTGACTATCAGTCTAAGATTTAGATAGTAGTTTTCGTTTATTCTTCGAACACCGGAGCCCTTAAAATTTATTCGCGCGTATAACCAAATATTAATTTAAATGTCACTTTAATTCGTAAAATTTAGCATTAATAAAGCGATAATTATATTTTTTTGTACCAATTTTTGGGCGGTGTGGGGTGCTAATCCTTCCCCATCCGTAACCGACTCCCGGACCAAAATTTTCGAATATCGCGAATCCTCATTTATTACTTTTAACACCCTATTTGTTAATCCCTAAAATTTATTCCAAAATACAAACTTTTTCAAAATTTTCCCCTTTAAATATTTTTTCCAAAATTTTTCAAATATAAATTTTAAACCTTAAAATTAAAAATTTATTCTTGTTATTATTATTTTTAAATTGTAAATTTTTTTAAGGTCGCTACAATAAAGTTGTTGATTAATTTTTGAAGACCCCATATAAATGATAAGATACTATTTAGTTATATTATAAAAAATAAAACGTTTATTACAAAAAATGACCTTTGAGTTTGATCAAATTGATCATTGAATTTAGAAAATCTTGTCAATTTGGCCTTCAAATTTTATTTTGAGTTAATTGGTCCCTAAACTTAACAAATTTGATTAAATTGGTCCCTGAAGTTTTTGGAGACAATTTGACTCATGAGCTTGACAAATTTAGTTAAATTAGTCTTTAAACTTTTTTTGGGCCCTAAACTTGTAAGTTTACTATATTGCCAAAAAAAGCTTATAAGTTACTAATAAAAATTCAAGGGCTAATTTAATTAAAATTGTCAAATTCAGAGATCAATTGAACCTAACATAATTTAATGATTGATTTAGGGACACTAAGTAAAATTACTCATTGGGTGAACAATTCTAAGTCATCAATCTTATTTTGTGCATTAACTTATTTCTTTTTATTCGAAAAGTTTTTTTCTCGTTAATTTTAAAGATTTTTTTTAAATCAAGAGAGTGAAAAAAAAGCATATAAATGAATGAATTCAACATTTTAACGTGTTTTAACAGGAATCGAGGATACCCAACCTAAGACAATAGGCCCAACTTTAAAGAAGACATAATTTTTTTTAATAATTTTAATGTAATTATAAATAATATATTTTTTTTAATAAGATATATACGCTTTACAAATAAAAACTGATTAAATTTAAATTTTTTAAAATAAATATTATCTTTTTTAATAGAATTACTTGTCGAATTCTATGTAAATAAAAGGTAAGGACACATGTCGGTCAAATTTAAATGGCTATGCCTTTTGTTGGTAGGAGGTGACTTTTGCCCATTATTAAGTCATTACATAAAAACATGTTTGAGAGAAAACCCCCAATTCCTACGGTTCTTTTGTTCATCAAAGTTGATCTAGGCTCAGCGGCCGTTGATTGGACGCTGGTTCTTGAGTGGTTCTCTTCCCTCAGGTCGGTCCACACTCTCATTCGGTCTCCTAGACGGTTGACGGCGCGATGGATTTCGGCGGTGGAGGAGTGATTTTTTTTCTGGTTATTGCAATGGCGGTTCGGTTGGCATTTCCTTCATCCCCTGTAACAACTTTAAGAGAAAGCCACTGGGTTGGTTTATCGAGTGAGGCCGGGAAGGAAGTAAGGTTCGTGATCTCATGCTCGTGTTTAGTCAATGACGAACGGCAGTGGGTTTCTTGCAGGGGATGGGTCCGTCACTATTGAGGCTTTGTTGATGAAGACGAATCCACGCAGAACGGAGATGGGAAGCAATTGGTTTTTCTTTAAAGTCTTTGTTTGTGGAACTGTAAGATGGATCTGTATATTTCTTTCGTGGGCTACCCAGCAATAATTTTCCAGACCTTAGAAACGATGAATTTCTGGAGTCTCTCCCTTTGTCATGGGGAGAACTGCAAGGTGAACGTTCCGTTTTACCTCCTTGAAAAACTCCCTTTATTTTATGTTTCAGCTGCACCTCAAACCTTGATAACCACCGGCCATGTCGGTAAGAAGGAACATGGCAATTGCTTGGAGAAGGAGAAGGGTACAACATGGAGGGCAATTTTATCTTTTTCCAAGGGAAAAAGTACATGTTGGTCTGGTAACTTTGCATGGATTGCTGGGGAAAATCCCTATAAAGTTTTGATCTCTAGATTTTCGGAGATTTTGTCTCCAAACTTGCTGGATGCAATTGACCCTTCCTTAAACAATCCGAAGTTTGATGCAACAATCGATGCTATTTCAAGCCACATGACTTTTGCTAAGAAGAGTATGGGAGTTATTACTTTAGAAATTGGTACTGTAGGAAATTAAAAATTGGCGGATATCCTTGGTCAGGGGTATCCGCAATATCCATGAGTCCTTTATTTTTAGCTATGCTCAGAGGGTAGAAGGAACGAAGCATAACAATTGATTGTGTTCCTTCCCCTAGGATTATCTTTAATCCTGCGGGGTTGATCTTAGGTCTAGGGATTTTCAGGTGGTCCGATGACCATGTTTTTCGATGAGCACCTTTCACTGTAAGAACCTTATCCAGGTTTCTGTGATGATGTCGGTGGTCTCACCAAGGTTGATTTTTCTCCTTCAACTCCGGATGGAGCTCTCGCATGGTTATAGTCAAAGACGCTTGTGTCAACCATGGGTTGTGACTTTCTCCTTTTATTTTTCTGCTTGTTCATGGCCTGTGTGCCTGCTCCTGTTTTTCCTTTTCTTTAGTAGTTTGTTCTCTTTTTCTATGCATGTTTCTTGCTTTGGTTGTCCCTCGTTGGTTGCATGGGTTTGACTTGTGTGCGTAGCTTTATTTTGTTAGACGTGCTAGTTTTATGAATGAATGAATTCTCCTTTTATTGTAAAAAAAAAGTTATTTTTTTCCCGTTTTGAGACGTGAAGTAAGCTCCTTCATTTCATTGTCATCTTTTGATACGAAAATAACATGTTTGTTTTTGAAAAAACAAATGGGCCTTGGCCTTCTCCATACTCTCGGTCCTTTTCTTTTTGAATCTAGCTATTATTTGTGTGTATATTCTCAGTTCTAAAATATTAGGGTTAATTTCATTAAACATCCCTAAACTTATATTCAAATGCTTAATCGGTTCCCAAACTTCTAAAATTACTGATTGAGTTTTAACGTTATATGTTAGCTTGGATTTGATGTGGAACATAATTAAATTGTGGATAAATTTTTAAACATTTGTGTACTTATTGTATAGACGAAAGAAGCAATAGATTGAGAACCAAAACATGAAAAAAATAACATTAGAGGAAAAAATATAATGTTAGTAACAATTTTGCATAAAATAATAGCTTAGTGACTAAAACAGAAAAATATAAATAATTTAGTGTTTTTGAACAATGATTATAATCATTGTTTGTTCCATTTCGTCTCATTCAAATTACTCTTATATACATATAATTATTATAATATTAAAAAAGTAAAAATGGCTATAAAACTTAGTTTTTTATATTTAGATAATCATGAAAAATATTTTTATATTTTATGTTTAATTTTTAAAAAAGAAATATGCTTGTATTCTTATTTGTCACTAACATTTGTAACATTCAAGTAATTTCTTTAATCTTGTTGTAAACTCATACGTTAAATTTTAAATTGATCTAACATATATTTCTAAAACATGTAAAATTAGTGACTATTTTGCTAAAAATAATAATTTAATGGCCAATGGTGATGTTTAGCCCCCCAAAAATCTACCCCATTTCATGTCCACTTTTTAAAATAAACTTCCCTTTTCATTTATTGGGGAGTGGTTTGGAATCCATCAGACTATTGGGGTTTGCCATCCTATTTAAAACACATGAAGTTTTGAGACATTTAAAATCAGGTCATAATTTGGGGGACCTCTAATGGAATTCAACCAAAAATATTATAAACTTGTAAGTGCCATTTGCCAAACACGTGGAAACCACATCAGATCAGAGTATTTTAAATGAATATACTAATACGGCATATGAAACCGCATCCTAATCTCTCCTAATTTGTATTTGATTTGATTTGATTTTTTCCTCGTGCCCTTTACCATTAGAATTTAGACTATAAATTTAAACTTATATATATTCAAGTCTTTGTGTTTGATTTGAGCTTCACAGAGAACGAAGCCTGACCTACTCCGACCTCAATCTAAATCTCCCGCTCTCTTTTAGATCTCGCTTCGTTTTCATCAGTCAATCGTTTACTGGATCATTGCCATGGGTAAGCCACTTAAACAACATCTGCTTCCTTTTCTCATTTATTTTGTCAGTTTATTTTTCCTAATTTTGCGGTTATTTACTCATCTAACTGATTTTGGAACTTCGTGTTAGCTTCAGCAAATCCTTTCAATTCCATTTTGAAGACTTTGGAGAAGCCAGACGGCGGTGAATTCGGCAAATACTATTCTTTACCTGCTCTCAATGATCCAAGGATCGGTCAGTTCCTTATTTTAGATTTTAAATTTGTTTCGGTTGTTGATATATGACAGGGAAGAGAATGAAGTGTATGAAATGAAATGAATCTATGCGTTTTTAAGCTAATCTGGTGGTTGTTTTGTGATTATTCAAACCGAAGAAGCTCGGTTTTCACTTTTTTGTAGCGTTTTCTCTTCAATCAAACAAAGGTTGTTATATTTGGTTGATTTAGTTTGATGATTGTTGTGCAGATAAACTTCCTTACTCTATTAAAATACTTCTTGAATCTGCCATACGTAACTGCGATGACTTTCAAGTTAAGAGTAAGGATGTTGAGAAGATCATTGACTGGGAGAACACGTCTCCCAAGCAAGTGGAGATTCCGTTTAAGCCAGCTCGAGTGCTTCTTCAGGTCTGCTCTTATCCAAAATTTTACTACGATGGTATTGTTTTAATGATAATGATGTTTGTAATGTGAACTTGCATTAATAGGAATCTTTGGTTTCTAACGTTGCTCTCTGTTTTCTCCTTTTCTTTTTCAGGATTTTACTGGTGTTCCTGCTGTTGTTGATCTCGCCTGCATGCGAGATGCTATGAACAAGCTTGGTGGTGATTCTAATAAAATTAATCCCTTGGTAAGTTAGTTATTTTTATGGGTGCTATTGGACTAACTGAAGCAACATTTTATTTTGAATTGTTGATTTTGTAACTTAGATAACAGTTTTAATCATATGTTTATCTCGAAATTGTGATGTTTGCAGGTTCCTGTAGATCTTGTTATTGATCACTCAATTCAGGTTGACGTGGCAAGGTCGGAAAATGCAGTGCAGGCAAACATGGAACTTGAATTCCAAAGGAACAAAGAAAGATTTGCTTTTCTCAAGTGGGGTTCTAGTGCATTTGATAACATGCTTGTTGTCCCTCCTGGATCCGGAATAGTGCATCAGGTACCAAGCATTTTTTTACGCTACACCATGAGATCATAATAAGTTTCTTATTAGCTGTAAATAAATAAATGCTGCTATTCTTGCAAATGATTTGTTATGGTGTTGGGAAGGGGGAAAGAAATTGCATACAGCTACTGACAAGCTTCTGTAATCTTGGTTGACAGGTCAATTTAGAATATCTTGGAAGAGTTGTTTTCAACACAAATGGAGTGCTTTATCCCGATAGTGTTGTTGGAACGGATTCTCATACAACTATGATTGATGGATTGGGTGTTTCTGGCTGGGGCGTTGGTGGTATAGAAGCCGAGGCTGCCATGCTTGGCCAGGTTAAATTACATACTCCACTTATTAATAGGTTGTTTGTTACAAAAGGAGGGGAAAGATGGGGAAGGAAGAAAAAGAGAAAAATTATGGAGTAATTGATGTGGTTATTTGTCCTAATAAATTTCTTCTTTCTCTTAATACATTGCTGAAAGTGTGAACTTTTAATTTTGATTGGAAAAACTCCTTAGCTAATGATTGTACACTTGGCTTTTTGCATGTAGCCCATGAGCATGGTCTTGCCAGGTGTTGTTGGGTTTAAACTATTAGGAAAGTTGAGAGATGGTGTGACAGCTACTGATTTGGTGTTGACAGTTACTCAAATGCTGAGGAAGCACGGGGTTGTTGGCAAGTTTGTGGAATTCTATGGTATAGTCTTCAATACAACCACTATGTGGTAACGTATTCATAATTTCTTGTGCTACTTTTATCTAATGGTACATGTTTCCCTCTATCTTTATACAGGAGAAGGCATGAGCGAATTGTCATTAGCAGACCGTGCAACTATTGCCAACATGTCTCCTGAGTATGGTGCAACCATGGGATTTTTCCCTGTGGATCATGTCACCCTGCAATATCTGCAATTGACTGGGAGGAGTCATGAGACTGTAAGCCACTTAGAATAAATATTTGTTTCATATGATGTATCGACATTTGATTTATTGACTTATCTACAATCATGTAGATTGCAATGATAGAATCTTATTTACGGGCCAATAAGATGTTTGTGGACTACAATGAGGTAAATATACACTTAGGTTCTTTCTTCTATGATTCAAAAATTTTCAGCATACAGTTTCTGACTAAAAATTTGTTCCTAAACTCAGCCTCAGATTGACAAAGTGTACTCTTCCTACCTGGAATTGAAACTTGAGGAAGTTGAACCCTGTATATCAGGCCCCAAGAGGTACAAGTATTTTTGATATCTAGAAACAGCAATCTTCTCTAAGATGAAAAATCTTGTTTCATTTTTGGTATTCCTGTGATAGTATCTGATTGCTCTATTGCAGGCCTCATGATCGAGTTCCTCTGAAAGAAATGAAAGCAGATTGGCATGCTTGCTTAGACAACAAAGTTGGATTTAAGGTATGATCTTTATAAATTTTGGAAGGGTCTCGAATTGTCCTTCATGGAACACTTAAGTGGTGATGAGGACATATAGATGTTAATTATACTATGTGCTTATAAAATAACACTCATCAAATCTACTATTATAAGGGTGGAATCTTATTATTTGATTATTCATAAACTGGAGCATGATGCTTAGACACAAAATGATGAATTCTTGAATGGTGTGAAAATGATATATCATCTGATCTTTGATAATAACGGTCTGGTCCCTGAGTTTTCTCTTACTAAAAAGAGGAGGAAAAAATTGTTAAGTGCATCCTCCTCCTCTACTGTTCTCCCCTGTTCACTTTATCTTCATTCTCTTGTTATAGGGGTTTGCAATACCCAAGGAATCACAGAATAAAGTTGCAAAGTTTTCATTCCATGGGACTCCTGCAGAATTGAGGCATGGAGATGTGGTTATAGCCGCTATTACTAGTTGCACAAATACTTCAAACCCTAGTGTGATGCTTGGAGCTGCTCTGGTTGCAAAGAAAGCTTGTGAATTAGGATTGGAGGTATGCTTTCTCTGCTTTCCATTATGTCTGTCATGTATGACTCATCTCATCATTGTAGTAATTGATAATGAGAAAATTGAACTTTGCCAACAGGTGCAATTCTTATTTTAAAATGCAACCACCGTACTCATGAAAGGTTTCCAAATTTTGTGTTATTAAAAGGCATAAATTTATCTCTTAGGATAGTCTCTCACAATAGCAAATTATTCAATGGAAAAAGATGAGTTTATGTTTTTATCTTAAAATGTTATTTTGACGTAGAAGTTTCGAGGTAATTTTTTCTAGCCAGAACGTTTACATGGGTGCATTTTTTGGACCAATAAGCCTTGTTGCATATTTTTGGATCATTCTTTTAACAGGTCAAGCCATGGATTAAGACAAGTCTTGCTCCAGGTTCTGGGGTTGTAACCAAATACTTGCAAAAGAGGTACTTCTCGACGTTCTCTCGTTAATCTGAAAGAGTATGTTATCCATATGATAAATGCTCTTCTTTATTTCATATTGCTAACTCATTATTGCACCACAGCGGCTTGCAGAAGTATTTGAATCAGTTAGGGTTTCATATAGTGGGATATGGATGCACTACATGTATTGGGAATTCTGGAGATATTGATGAATCCGTGGCATCAGCAATCTCTGAAAATGGTAAATCATTTAATGAGAATATACTTGGTTGTCCTTGCATAAGAATGCTTGAAGCTGACCTATTGGCTGTTTTCTACTTGCTTCCAGATATGGTTGCTGCAGCTGTGTTGTCGGGAAACAGAAACTTTGAAGGACGTGTACATCCTTTGACAAGGGCTAACTATCTTGCTTCTCCTCCTCTCGTTGTTGCCTATGCTCTTGCTGGCACTGTATGTACCTTGTTATTACAACTGGATCCCTGTTAAAAAATTTATGTTCTTGAAAATCATAATTTTAGCCTCTATTTCTTTTTAAATGTCTTTCTTCAATCATATGCTTATTTATTCTGAAGATCTAGTCTGTTTCTCATTAGACACAACGTTGCAGGTTGATATTGATTTTGAGACAGAACCCATTGGAACAGGGAAAGATGGAAAACAGATCTTTTTCAGGGATATTTGGCCTTCTAGTGAAGAAGTGGCTAATGTGAGCTACTCAGCCTGCTTTACCCTGATTCCTAGCCTTAAAAAATTAGAAACTAATTCAGTTTTCCATTGTTGTTCTGTCTTCAGGTTGTACAATCAAGTGTGCTGCCTGATATGTTTAAAGCCACGTATGAACCAATCACCAAAGGAAATCCCATGTGGAATGAGTTATCTGTATCATCTAGTAGCCTTTATGCCTGGAATCCAACATCAACTTACATCCATGAGCCACCATACTTTAAAGACATGACCATGTCACCTCCGGGTCCTCACGGAGTGAAGGATGCCTACTGCTTGCTTAACTTTGGAGATAGTATCACAACTGATCACATCTCCCCGGCTGGTAGCATCCACAAAGATAGCCCTGCAGCCAAATATCTCTTGGAACATGGGGTAGATAGAAGAGATTTCAACTCTTACGGAAGTCGACGTGGTAATGATGAAATTATGGCCAGGGGTACTTTTGCAAATATCCGAATTGTGAACAAACTATTGAAAGGAGAAGTTGGACCTAAAACAATTCATATTCCCACTGGAGAGAAACTATCTGTATATGATGTTGCAATGGTAAATTACTGTTCATAACCCACCATATATTTCATATTTTATGATTCATTACCCTTGAAATTTAGCCTTTGCATTATGATCTATCTGAAGTCATTGTATTTATTTCTAAGACCAACATTCATCCATTGTTTTTACTAGAAAGGAGCATTCTTCTAATTGTGCCTGAAAGTTCTATTCTATCAACTATGAAGTTACTGCATTTATATTACAAAAATCATCTTGCTGAAGTTGCATTTAGATATTTTTATCGGATTTTGAGCTTCACCACCTAAATTGGCTTTTTATAAGTGAATTGTAATATTATTCAATTTTATTTATCAACAGAAGTACAAGACTGCAGGACAAGATACCATAATTCTGGCTGGTGCTGAATATGGGAGTGGAAGTTCTCGAGATTGGGCTGCTAAAGGTCCAATGTTACTGGTACGTTGCTGGTTCTTTGCTTGACTAACAAAAATGCTCCATTCAGTGGGTTTTTTTCCTTCATATTTTTTCCCGTTTCCTGAGCGATTACTGGTTTGACTGACAAAAATGTAGATCTCGTTCTTCTCAATTTCCATGTATCTCATGCGCTCTCTTAATAATACTGTTAATGTCTTTACTCAGGGCGTAAAAGCAGTCATTGCTAAGAGTTTTGAGAGAATTCACCGTAGTAATTTGGTGGGCATGGGCATCATTCCCCTATGTTTCAAGTCTGGAGAGGATGCTGACACCCTTGGATTGACTGGTCATGAGCGCTACACTATTGATCTTCTGAGCAGTGTGAATGAAATCAGACCCGGTCAAGATGTCACCGTGACTACAGACAGTGGCAAGTCATTCGCCTGCACTGTACGATTCGATACAGAGGTAAAATAATACTTCAATTTAGTCATTTTCTTGCCTTCCCGTCCTTGAATGATTGAATTTCCTTCCCACCGAGTCACTGAAGGAAGCATTGGTTACTTAAATTAAATGCAATGCAGGTGGAACTGGCTTATTTCAACCATGGAGGCATTTTGCAGTATGTCATCAGGAACTTGATTGGCTCAACACAGTGATTCGTGCGTAGTTTGACATAATTTTTCGTTACCATGTTTGGGTTGACAATTTAGGACAATGGCTTCACTCTTGTGAGGCATAAACTATAACTTCGCTGCAAAAGTTTTATTGAATAAAACTAGAAACCGAAGTGGGAAAAACTTGGTGTTGCAATTCAAAGCAAGGAAAAAGCTTGTTTTAGATCATGATAATACAGAAATAAGATATTTTGTTGGTTCTCCCCCCACTTTCTTTCCTCGCCTCACTGTTTCGTGTTGGTTTTGGCAATATTTTCTTTTATTTTTTTAAGCAAGTTGTGATTATATGATGACTGATTCATGGATGTCCATTGTTTCGTCTTTTCTTGTTACGGTGATGCCATCGAATTTATGATTTGTCGCAAATAGATGTATAAGAAGGTAAGCTATGTCACTACGTCTCGATTGATTGGGGTATTGTGAACGAAGTAAATTGAGTTGGAAGGACCGTCCCTATACTAGGACTTTGTAGTATGAATATTCTATCGACCATGAATGAAGAAAAGACCATGTGAGATAAATGCGTGAAGATGATTAGCAGGCAAGGCAAGGGTAGCATGAATACTCTGAAGAAAGCATTGTAAAGAATGGCAGGATCGGGGGTTTTGATGGTTTTCTGTTCCCTTTCTTTCAACAAAGAAGAAACCATTTCCCTTCAGCAATCTGTTCAGACTTCTAGATAGATCCTTTCATGAATTTCTTGTTTAATGAGGAATTATGTTCTTTTGAATATGCAGACCAACGTAGCTTATGGTATAATTAAGGAAAATACTTTGATACACAAGTTTACACAAGCCTTTTAATTTTAGGGGTTTAAAGATTAGGTTGTAGTTTAGAATTTAGGGGTTTAGGTTGTAGGTGTAAAATTTAAGGTTTACGGTTAGAATTTAGATATTAGGGTTTAGGGCTTAAGGTTTAGTTTTTAGGGTGTTAAGACTAGTGATTTAGGTTTTAAATTTTATAGCTTAGATATAAAACATAACTTGTCTATCAAATATAACTCATAAATTAATATTCATAAGACATAATGCTAAAAATGCTCCTAACGTTTGACTGAGTGGTCACTTTAGCCCTTATTCTTTTTTTGAAGCAATTTAACCCTCAGCGTTTCATTTTGTGTCAAAATGACTCATCTACGAATAAAAATTGTTAGTCAATCGACGATAAACAACTTGACAAAATGACATGTTAGTAGAAAAAATATTTTATATTTTATACAATTTTTAAAATTGTTTTTGACTTATGTGTCGTTTTGTAAAGTTAACATATTTGTCTCTATGACACTCCTATTGCGGCGTGCATTGCCATGTAGGTTCGTTACGTCATTTCAAGCAATATATCATAAGTTCACTAACAGTTTTCATCCACAAATGGGCTATTTTGACCCAAAATAAAATATTGATGGTTAAAATGCTTCAAAAAAGAATATGGGTCAAAGTGACTATTCAGTCAAACATTAAGGGCATTTTTTAGCATTATGCCTTATGAATATTAATTTATGAGTTATATTTTGATACACAAAATGTGTAAAAAAAATTACACAACATTTTATATTTAAATTATAAAATTTAAAAAGTTAAAGAACATTTTTTTAACATTATACCTATTCATAATCATCAGCCTAGTTTAATTAGTAAGCAGAACTATTCTTCAAAAAAAAAACTAGTAACTAGAACTAACCATGCAGATTTGAAGCCCAAATACCCATGTTGGACTCAATAACAATGTGAAACTAGTAAGACAGGGAACCCAAATACCGTAGGCGTACATCCACGTCTATAGGGAATATCTGTACATCACCAGAATAGCATAAAGACTTTTTGTTTGTAGTGTAAATCGATTGAATAAATTCAACATTGTTTTTATTATTGTAATTTACTCATCAATACGCCAAGCTAATTTCATCATCTCAATGCGCTTTTGATTCTAGCCAATGGTCTTCGCCTCTTCGGCCGTCCCTGATGACTCTGACTTAGTGCCAAATCTGCAAAGTAGTTGCCGGCACGAAACTCCTTTTTTAACCCATCACTCATTCCTTCTCCCTCACCATTTCTACGCCAGCATCGGATCCGAGATGGAGAAACTGGTGGCGAAACACAGGAAGATCCTTGCGGCTTTTCTGCCAAAAGCTGCATCGTCAGCTGTACTGAGCTTCCAAGTAAGCCCACCGGTAAGCCCCGTAGGCAAAGGATCTTCGTCGACTCCCGTCTTGGTATCCTTGATTCCCAAGGAAGCTCCGAGGAAGTCTAGGAATGGAAGCTTTGATGCACGTGAGCCAGCCTCGCCAAAAGTTTCATGCATGGGCCAAATTAAGTGCACCAAAAGCAAAAACAAAAAGCAAAAACAAGGTGCTTGCAAATCTAAGGTGGCCTCTGCCTCGCCTCCACCGCAAGCAACAGTTGCGGGAGAAGTGAAGAGGAAAGGGGCATTGATTAAAGAGACAAAGCGTGGTCATGAATCTAATGTCTCCGATTCCCAGGCAAAGGTTGCCGAAGCTACACGGGTTCCTTCCCTCGGCAAGATGAAGCAGTTTTCGGCACGTTGTCAGGTTTCGATTGGAGGGCTTGTGAATGTGATGCAGCGGAGGAAGCAGTTGGGGTGGTGGCCAATCCTTTGTACGAGGAAAAGGAAGGGAAAAGCGACATAGTTAAAGAAACGAGAAAAACAAGACTGTGGACTAGGAGAACCACCACACGTCTAACTCCACTTCGATTGTAACTACATTACTGTCTGTGTAATTGCAATTAGAATAGTATAGTCTTACATTTCAATGTTAAATGTTATACTGTTTTACAAATTTTTAGTTGTAATAATAGAACATAAGACAACATATTCCAAATTCTGGTTGTCAGTTGGGCTGATCAGACTAGTTTTGAGCGAGAACAATTGAGATAGGATCAATTCAAGCTTTAAAATATTCTATTGTTTTAGTTTGGATCTTTTTGAGTTTGGATAATTTTTTTTGAATCAAACACTAATTTCATTCAAATAATGAGAAGAAATACACAAAAAACATACTCTAAAATATAAAATAAACGTAGAAAAGCAAAGAGTATGAAAACATGAATAGCAAATTTAAATCTTCCCATAAAATCTTATCAGTGTTCTTCAAATCTATCACCACGGCGAAATCTTGAAGTGCTCATTGGAAGAGCGCAGATCATTGAAGTACTCTAATCAACAAAAATAGAGAAAAACATCTTGGTTATCTCCGTGAACAACCAACCCACGCAATGTTGTGCGGTAAGATTCAACTGTAACATACACTAGGTTGTAGACGTCTTCAATATCAGCGTGTCATAGAGGCAGATAAAGAACGTGCCATAACAGCAGACGAAGAACAGGCCAAAATAGTCGACGAAAAACAAAAACTAAAAACAAAGAAAAGTAAAGAAAACAAAGAAATAAAAAAAAAGAAATCACTGTCGGTAGACGGCCAAAGTCACCACCATTGACTTGAAAACTTAAAAACTCTGAAGAAAACTCTCAAGGAAAAGATAACCGCTGCAGAGAAAATGTGAGAGTTGGAGAAAGCGGAAAAGTTTACTTTGAGTTTGGATAATTTATGGTTATTGGTGTCATGTCATTTTACATGTACATTTTATATTTTAGTCATTTAAAATTACTTGTTTTAATCATTTTAACGTAAAATTAATTTTTACTAAAAATATTTTAGATTGGTTTAACCAACAAACAAGTGTCTAAGTTATATATATATTTTTCTTGATAAGCGCCTAAAGTATTTTTTAGCTTAATTATGTGCCTAACATTTCATTATGTAACTATTTTAAGGTTTTTCTGTCAACGACCATTAAAAATTTTATCATTCAATCATTGCATGACATGTAGCCTATTTATTATAATTTTTTTAATTTTTGTTTTAAAAATCAGAAAATCATCGAATCCCCCCCCCAAAAAAAACTCCAAAACTTTAATATTTTTCAAACCCCCCAAATTCATGAATATCCCCTCTACCACCGTCGAACAATAACCTGCCTTTGTCGCAATAAGGTCTCATCTTCTCGTAGCACGAGTCTCTAGGTTCAGTTCGTCGTTCGGTTGAAGATTTTACGTTTGACATTCATGGTTCGTTTGGCCGTTTGTTCGTCAATTTCTGATAATGTAAGGTTGAAGTTATCGACTATGCGGTCGGCAAAGGAAGGGGTGGTTAGTGGTGATTGAATCGATAATCGGACGAGAAAAATTTAGGGGTTTAAAGATTTAAGGTTAGAGATTGAGTTTTTTTGAAAAATTAAATATTTTAGTTTTTTTTATAAAATTATAGATTTTATAATTTTTTTAAAAATAAAAATTTAAAAAATTATAGAAATAGGTCACATGTCGCATTTTAATTGAATAAAGGAAAATTGTTAATGTTTGCACGGAAAAAACTTTAAAATAATTAGTAAATGAAACATTAAACATTTATTTATGCTAAAAATTATTGTAGATATCTATAAAAAAATATAATTTAAACACTTATTTGATAATTAAATATTTTAGATTCAAATTGTCGAATTCATATTATTGACATTTTACGATGAAATCAAATTGAATCGAACTTACATGAAATTGTTTGGGTCGACCTTTGAAGTTTATCAAAATTGACAAATCTAACTCTGGTGCTTTACACCGTTGTCAAAAAGGTCACCTGCCAAACCAAACAAGGCTATGCTGATGCAAGCTAAGCTGGGGAAGAATCGTTCGCTTTCCATTTTCCAAATGTACGCAGAAGAGGATTAGGGGAAATCCGAAACTGAAAGCTTCCAATGCACATGAAGTCGAAATGATTATTCTAAATTTTAAAATTTTAAAATGTTAAACCTAAATTTATTCAAATAAATAATTAAACATATACCTTATTATTATAACTAATATGATGAATTAAATAAATAATTATGTAAATAATAAATAATGCAAAGCATTGTTTCATTTCATTTTTTATTTTATTAATTTATAATTTAATATAAATATAATTTTAATAAAATATAAATTCAAAAGGGTATGAATTATGGAAAAATTGTTGGATTAAAATTCAATAATAGTGGGCACATATGTATAATGTATGTTGCTATTATAAAGTTTAACACGTAATTAAGTGATCAATTATGTTACACGTATTATAGGTACTAAATTATCATGGAATTAAAAGTGTAGATATCATAAGTTAGATTTATAACTATATGAGGGGCAGAGTTGTAAATATTAATAAATTGTTTTAAATTCAGTTTATATAAAGGGGTAGTGGTCCCCAAGATATAGGTTAACTTGCATATCTCTTTTCTTCGTCAGAGAGTTGTGTGGCAAGAGGTAACATATCTTCTTGGAAGATCAAACCCTCTGTAAAATCTCTATTGATGGATTTAGGTACGCTTCCGCAAATCTAATTTTTGTTCTGAATGATTTGACATGTATAGATCTTGGATATATTATTCGTATGAATATTTTGGTTCTAATAAGTAACATCAGAGATAAATCATGTTAAATCATTGAGAACTTATTAATTGATAGAATTTACATTCTTGAAAAAATCATTGTTTTCCGAATTGTAATCCATGGTCTTTGGGTGATTTTGTATTGAGTTTTATCCTGGTTGAATTATTAATCGGAAATTGGGTATTGAGTTTTCAATCCGTAGATTCGTGTATTTTGCCACAATTTCTGTTGAATCTAGGGTTCGATTGATTAACAAATGTTTTAAAGAAAGAAAGCAATCATGTTAATTATGACAATTGGATGTCTTCTTTTTAATTTCTTATGAACCCTACCTACGTCCATGTTATAACTGATTTTGAGTTTATATATATTTATATAAACTGTTGAGGCAATTTATGAAATATATATTTTAATACTCATGAATGTCAGTGTCGTATGTTATGCTTTGGTTTGGGAAATCTTTAACAGTAAACTATTTTCGGAATACGAATTTGCCCTTGATCTTTGTATTGCTTTTGCTTCTTAAGTGATGGCATATTTAGTTGGGTAAAACTTTAATATACAGGATGTGTAAAATTAATTTTACACAAGCGTATTTACACTATAAAAACTCAAATCCTAAATTCTTAACCCTAACCCTACAAAACTAAACCCTAAACCTTAAACCATATACACTAAATTCTAAACACTAACCTTAAATTCTAAACCCTACAACTTAAACCCTAAACTAAAACCCTAACCCCTAAAATTAAAAGGCAGTGTAAACTAAAGTTTACACGGCCTGTGTATCAAAGTTTTTTCCTATTTAGTTTACTGTTATGATATATATTTGGTTTAAAATATATATTTAATTCGGTTGGATTAAATTCCAGTTTTGACCATTAGGTATAAAGATAAATCTTTAGAAACAGATAAGTTCATGTTTTGGCTATGTCTAATATTTTAGTGGGTTAATTGGAACACAATGTCATCAAAAAGTGACCGCTTCTGCGTAGATTAACTTATTTAAAATATCAAGATGTTTGTGTTTTTGTAATTCATGCGTTTATTAATTGGCCCAGAGGAAAATTAATATTTGGATGAGTTTCAAATAACACATGTGGTAATAAATGTGTGACAATTATAAGGTAATTTATGTGTGCAATACGTTAGTCCAAAGATTAACCTGTTGTTTGATATAGTTTATTGTCAATGTTTGATTGCTACAACAAGAGTACCGCTTACAGTTAATATTACTATCTAAAGACTTGATATTAATGTTGTGTTTGGTATCTTGAGAGAAATTAGTCATTATTTCGAATTTATTTGTTTACTTATGAATTATTGGTGTGATCATGTTTATTTATTTATTATTCTTTTGTTCTATATTCAGCTAGTTCTTCTGCTGCCACAATATCTGCTAATGTCAATTCTACACACCATACTTAATAGGACGAATTTCAAGGAATGGAAAAGGCACTTACTGGTAGTGCTTGGCTGTATGGACATAAACCTTGCATTAAGGGAAGAACAACATGCACCTCTCACCGCGGCAAGCACCCCTGATGCAAAAAAAAAGGATTTTGAGAGGTGGGAACATTCTAATCGCATGAGTCTGATGATCATGGAATACAATATTCTGAAAACCTTTAGGGGCGCAGAATCTAAAGAGATTATTCAAGCTAAGGGTTTCCTTGACAATATTAAGCAACGTTTTGTTAAAAACGATAAGGTTAAGATGACATCACTTCTAAATTCTTTGATGTCTATGAAGTACAAGGGTCAAGGAAATATAAGGGAGTACATTATGGAAATGTCTCATGTTGCTTCAAAACTTAAGGCATTTAAAATCGAGTTTTCTAATGATTTACTCGTCTTATGGTTTTGGTATCGCTTCCTGCGCAGTTTAACCAATTTAAAATTAGTTACAACTGTCAAAGGGAGAAGTGGACTCTAAATGAGCTCATTTCTCATTGTGTTCAAGAGGAAGAAAGGCAGAAGCGTGAGAAAACTGAAAGTGCTCATTTGTTCAGTGCCTCTAAAGACAAGGGCAAAAAAAGAAAATATTAGAATGAAGCTGCTAAAGGTCCAGCTCAAAAGAAACAAAAGAAAGTTCCAAATAATTGTTTCTTTTGTGACAAGCTTGGACGTATAAAGAAAGATTGTACCAAATATTACGTATGGCGAGCAAAGAAAGGTATGAATATTTCTTTGGTCTGTTCTGAGGTTAATTTAGCTTCATTACCAAGAAATACTTGGTGGTTAGATTCTGGTGCTACTACTCACATATGTGTTTCTTTGCAGGGTTACCTAAGCTACCGAAAGCCAAGTGATGGTGAAAGAAACATCTTTGTGGGCGATGGGAAATCGGTGGAAGTGGAAGCAATTGGGCATTTTAGGTTGTTATTAGGAACTGGTTTTTATTTGGATTTAAAAGACACTTTGTTGTTCCATATTTTAGGCAGAATATAATTTCTGTTTCTTTATTGGACAAATTTGGTTATTATTGTTCATTTGGAAACAACCAGTTTACTTTGTCTTTAAATTCAATTATTGTTGGAACTGGTTATTTAAATACTTATGACAACCTTTATTTGCTAGATACAATTACATCTTATAATGAAACCTTGCATGTGGAATCACGTGGTACTAAACATAAATTAAATAAAGAAAATTCATCATCATTATGGCATAAACGCTTAGGTCATATCTCAAAATGTAGGATTGAGCGTCTTATGTCTAATGGTATTTTAGAGTCTATTGACTTCACATACTTTAATGTTTGTGTTGATTGCATCAAGGGAAAATAGACCAAAATTAAGAGATTAGGTGTCAATCGTTCTATAGACGTCTTAGAATTAATTCATACTGGTATTTTTGAGCCATTTCCTACGGCATCTTGGAATGGTCAACAATATTTCATAACATTCATAGACGATTACTCACGTTATGGGTACCTATATCTCATTCATGAAAAATCTCTGTCTTTGGACGTGTTCAAATCCTATAAAGCTGAAGTTGAGAATCAACTCAACAAAATAATTAAGAAAGTTCGATCTGATCGTGGTGGTGAGTACTACTGTAAATATGATGGATCAGGTTAACAACGTTTAGGACCATTTGCAAAGTTTCTAGAGGAATGTGATATTATCCCATATTATACCATGCCAAGATCACCTAGTATGAATAGTGTTGCTGAGAGACGTAATATGACTTTTAAGGATATGGTAAGAAGTATGATTGCTTATTGTACCTTACCTGAATCCCTCTGGGGAGAAACATTAAAGACATCAACGTACATTCTGAATATAGTACCCATTAAAGCAGCTGAAAAGACACTTTATGAGCTTTGGGTGGGTAAAAAGCACACTCTAAAGTATTTTTACATTTGGGGATGTCCAGCTGAGGCAAAGCCTTATAGGCCACATGAGAAGAATATTTTTGAGATGGAACTGTAACATTTTTTGAGGATGTTGAGTTTAGAAGGAGAAAAAAGGTTAGAGATATTGTTTTGAGGAAGAATTGAGTTTTAACTCAGTTTTTACTATCACTTTTGATGATGTTCAAGTTTCTATACCTATCATCAATCAAGAAGTGAATTCGAAACCTCAACAAGACAATGTCGAACAGCTTCTTCCTATTCAAGATGAGGTAATTGTACTAGAAGAACAAACTAAACAACCTCAAGAACAAGTTCCATTAAGGAGATCCACGAGAGAAAGGAGAAATGCTATTCCAAATGATTATATTGTGTTTCTCCAAGAAAATGAGGATGACAATGGAATGATGGAAGATGATCCAATCAACTTTCATCAGGCCATGCAAAGTATTAACTCTAAAAAGTGCATTGATGCCATGCAAGAATAGAATAAATCCATGCAAGACAATAAAGTTTGGGAACTTGTCCCATTACCTGAAGGTGCAAAACCAATTGGTTGTAAATGGATTTTTAAAACCAAGAGGGATGCAAATGGTAATGTGGAGAGGTATAAGGCACGTCTTGTAGCTAAAGGATATACTCAAAAGGAAGGCATTAACTTTTTAGATACCTTCTCTCCGGTTTCATTAAAAGATATTTTTAGGACAATCATGGTACTTGTAGCTCATTTTGATCTTGAGTTACATCAGATGGATGTTAAGACCGCGTTTCTCAATAGAGACATTGAAGAAACAATTTATATGGTGCAACCATAAAACTTTGAGTCGAGAGACCCAAATAATATAGTTTGCAAATTAACAAAATCCATCTGACTCAAGCAAGCTTCTCGTTAATGGTATCACAAATTTCATCAAGTAATTATCTCGTTCGATTTTGAGATGAATATTGTTGATGATTTTGTGTATCACAAGTTTAGTGAGAGTAAGTATATATTTTTGGTTTTATATGTCAATGATATTTTGCTTGCCACGAATGACATAGGCTTATTGCACGAAACCAAGAGATTTCTATCTAAGCATTTTGAAATAAAAGATCTTGGGGACGCTTATTTTGTTTTAGGAATTCAGATACATCTAGATCAATCTCGGGGTATTCTTGGATTGTCACAAAAGAACTATATCGATAAAGTACTTAAAAGGTTTGACATACAAAATAGTAAACGAATAGATACCCATGTCACTAAAGGAGACAAGTTTTGTCTTGTCCAATACCCTAAAAGTAATCTTGAAATTCAAGAAATACATAAGATTCCTTATACATCAACTATTGGGAGTCTAATGTATGCTCAGGTATGTACACGTCCGAATATTGCGTACATTGTTGGGATGTTAGGCAGATATTCAAGCAACCCTAGTATGGACCATTGAAAAGCAGCCAAGAGGGTTATGAGGTATCTTCATAGAACAAAAGATTATATGCTCACATATAGAAATCTGTTAGGATAATCAATCGATGACAAATGTCCAAAAGGGGGTGAATTGACAATTAAAAATTGAAGACACAAGAATTTATATTGGTTCAAGCTTCTAACAAGCTCTACATCCACTACCTTATCTCTCCACTAAGGATTTCAAATAATTCACTACTGAATTCTTTCCATTTTCTAGGCTAAGGAGGAAACCGTTACAAAGGATCAAAGCTTGATCAAGGTTCACTCTTTTACAAGAAGTGGTTTGCAAACATAGAAAAATCATCTTAAAGGTGAATTTTTTTGCCCAAATACAAGTGCTCACAACCCCAAACTTGAATCTAAAGATTACAATGAAAATACACAAGTTGGGTACAAAAATTTGACTCTAAAAGCTCAAAGTGGTTGGATTTTGCTTGAATGCTTAAATGTTGTTTAATGGATGTTCAATAGTTGTTGTAGCAGCTTTGGAGACTTGAATTTATACCATCTCATTGATTTCTAACCGTTTGGGTGGTTGAGGTCATCAATAGAGCCGTTGGAGACCATTTTTCCTGTAATAAATGTTGTCTGGTGACCTACTGTATCGGTACACTAAGAGTCGTATCGGTACCTGTTAAAAGAAGAAAGAGCCATTGTACAATAATGTATGAATACGCGTAGGGGCGTATCAGAACGGGTAAAGAGTAAAAACAGGGGCATATCAAAACACGAGAGACCGTATCAAAATGGTATAACGTAATTTTCAAAGGCGTATCAAAACAGCTAGGCCGTATCGGTACAAATTTTGCTCATTAGAATCTGAGGAAAAAGTCTAGTGAAAAATGCACCGGTATGCCTAGGTTCCCGGCTTTGGTTGCTTGGCCGGGATAGAACCAGCGCTTAGTAAGCGGCGACCTTGTATAGGTTGGAGCTATGAAGCTTACCATATTATTATAAAATCAAAAAGGAGAAAAGAGATTTTTCTTTAATAACTGACAAGGCAATGGTCATATTTTAAATGCAAAGTTTTTGAAAATCTTAACACACCGTATCAAAACGGTGGAAACCGTATCGGTACGCTTAAGCAATAACTTAAATCCAGAAGAATGTCGTATCGAAACAATTATATCTGTATCGATACGCATAACTTAAAATACAAGCCCATATGAAGGTCGTATCAAAACGGGCAAAGCCGTATCGAAACGGTTTGCAAAATAAAATTTCAGTAGTGAAAATCTGTATCAAAACACCCTAAGGTGTATCGATACGCTTGGGTATTTTTGTTAGGTTTGGCTTTGAAATACTTAGAAATATTTTTGGGTTTAAGTTTTAGACTTAGAAAAATCTTTTCCTTGTCATTTTTTGGGACTTTTAAATACTTAAAATTTTATTTTCTTTTACAATTTGGTCTTTAAACAAATTGTTATATCAAAATCAAATATAGGTTTTACAAAATTGGATCATTTGGAGGTCATAGGGTATACAGATTTTAATTTTGCTGGGTGCCAAGATAGCAGAAAATCTACATCAGGCTATATTTATCTGTTAGCTGGTGGAGCTATATCCTGGAAAAGTGTCAAACAGACACTTGTAGCTTCTTCCACTATGGCAGCAAAATTTGTAGCATGATACAAAGCATCAAATCATGGAATATGGCTGGGAAATTTTGTCACTGGGCTACGTATTTTGGAGAATATAGAAAGACCATTAATTATTTTGTGACAATAAATCAGCAGTGTTGTATTCCAATAACAATAGGAGCTCGTCTAAGTCAAAGCACATTGATATAAAGTTCCTAGTTGTGAAAGAAAGAATGCAAAGTGGACAAATATCCATAGAACACATTGGGACAAACTCTATGATAGCGGATCCGCTCACAAAAGGTTTACCACCCAAGGTCTTTCATGAGACACTGCTCATATGGGTGTTACATCATTTAAGGATATTATTATTTGAGTGAGAGTTTGTTATTTGTTCACTTTATGTTTATGTTTATTTTCAGACATTTATGTATTTGGTTATTTTCTGATCAAAAATGAAGTATTCAGTTTATTCACTATTTTCTTATTTGGATAAGGACCTCACTTATGTTTAAAGAGGACCAGTTGGAAATACACATGTTCGGTTCACATTTACATGTAATTTCCATGCTACGCATCCATGATTGATCTATGTCATTTGAGTATGTTTGTATACGTGACCATTGATGGGTCCAGTCATGATTGATATGGCGAAGACCATTTTGATCCTATATGGATATAATTGACGGATGAGATTGTTATAGAATACCTATTACATGATAGTAAATTTTTGAACTCATAAGGTTGTACATTTTTCAGTAGAGGTGTTCAAAATTTCGGTTAACCGAATTAACCGACCGAACCAAATTTTTTTTTGGTTAATCGGTCGGTTAATTTTAGGTTCGGTCGGTTAATGGTTAATGATTTTTTAAACTTTGGTTATCGGTTAATTCGGTTCAAAATTGTTTAATTAACTGAATTAACCGAAATTTTTATATTTTATATATTATATATTTATTTTTAGTCACTAAACTTTTAAAAATTATAAAATGATCATTAAACTTTATCAAATTAGCACAAAAATGATCATTAAATCTATTAAATTATTAAAAAATAATTATTAAAATTTTCAATATTTATCAATAATTTATAATGTGCAATAAATCAATGATCATTTTGTAATAATTCGATAAGTTTAATGGTTGTTTTATAACATTTGAAAGTTCAGTGCCTAAAAAGATTATGTTAACATAGTTTAGTGACCATTTGTGTAATTTACCCAAAATTTTATAACAAATTTCGGTTAACTTAATTAACCGACCGAATTAACTGAACTTTTTTCGGTTCGGTTAAAAATTTTCGAAAAAAATTCTGTTCAGTTAACTGTTAATAGGAAAAAAATTCGGTTAATGAATTTTGGAAGTTCGGTTCGGTCGGTTAACCGAACCGACCGTTTGAACACCCCTATTTGTCAGGAAACATATGTTGCCCAAGTGGGAGATCGTTGGATTAAAATTCAATTATTGTGGGCACATATGTATAATGTATATTGCTATTATAAAGCTTAACACGTAATTAAATGACTAATTATGTTACACGTGTTATAGATACTAAATTGTGATGGAATTAAAAGTGTAGATACCATAAGTTAGATTTATAACTCAATGAGGGGTAGAGTTGTAAATATTAATAAACTGTTTTTAATTCAGTTTATATAAAGGGGTAGTGGTCCCCAAGATATAGGTTAACTTGCATATCTTTTTTTTCCCGTCAGAGAGTTGTGTGGCAAGAGGTAACCTATCTTATTGGAAGATCAAACCCTCTATAAAATTTCCATTGATGGATTTAGGTACGCTTCTGCAAATCTAGTTTTTGTTCTTAATGCTTTGACGTGTATGGATCTTGGGTTTATTATTCATATGAATAATTTGGTTCTAACAAAAATATAATCTTAGTTTACACAAGCTTGTTAGATTTAGGGTTTAGAATTTAGGGATTTATGTTATATGGTTTATTATTTAAGGTTAGGGATTAAGATTTTAGGTTTAGTATTTTAAATTTTATATTTTAAAGAATGAAGTGTAATTTTTTTTATACAACTTGTGTATCAAACTGTAACTCATTAATAATTTTTATATTTTCGATACAATTAACTTCGTCTCTTCTACAAACATACATAATTCATTGTTGATTTTTATCATGATTACAATATAGTATATGCTTATACTTTTTCTTAACTCTTTGATAAGGCTTACACATTGCAGACAAAATTGATTGAACCCAAATCTCCTATAATGAACATTATCGTTTTTTTCACTTGAACCACTCGTTACGTTCAATGAACTTTTAGTTAATAACAGAAGTTACGGATAAATACGAGAGAACTAGCATGGAACTTAAGTCTCTTGAATTGATAAAATTATAAGTAAGTTGTTTAAAAATATAATATTTTAATTAGCATATGATAAAATTATATTTTTTCTTATCAAGTCGATAAAATTAAATTTTAATTATTTTAAAATTTTAAAATTAATAAAATACCAAAATTATATTTCAACTCTCATAAAAATCTTTATTATAATTTAAGTTCCGACTTTTAAAAATATTTTCGACTTCACCCAAAAATATGATGGGCTATGATTTATGAGTCGTTTAGATGTTCGTGTGACCTAACTGGATCCGACAGAATCAGTATCAGATTTGATGGAGCGGTGGTTGGTTGGGGTCGGTTACATTTCTTTATCATTACTTACTACATTTACACGCTGGCTAGGATCCACCCATGACCACCCCACCCCTAATTATTAATTACAAAATAAATATCAAAATTTAAATTAAATTTATACAAAATATAATAAAATAAATATTTTTTATCATTTGATCATTTCGTGGATCTCATTAAAAGTTAAATATACACTCAATTTTTAAATTAAGTAAAAGTATTTTTTTATTATTACAGTTTTATAAATTAAAAAATAATTATTAAATTATTAAATTGTTATAAAATATTATTAAATTTGTCAAATTATTATAAAATGATCGTTAAACGTATCAAAATTTATCATATTTTATTTATAAAAAAGTTATCATATTTTAACATGTAGTGACTATTTTATGACTATTCGATAAATTTAATAATAATTTTAAAACTTTTTAAAATTTCAATGATTTAAAAGATATTTTTACTTAGTTTATGACTATTTGAATTTTACCAATACCATACTAATAATTTTATTTCCTCCCTTTACAGTAATATTTATTTTCTGTGTTATTTTTTTGAGATGAAAAATATTCAAACTTATTTTGCGTCACTTCCATAGATTCGAATATTGTTACTAGTAGTAAGTGGGCCGCAAATAAGGTTGTAAATGAGACGAAACAAATCGCGAGCTACGTAAGTCTAACTCGGTTAAAGCTCAACATGATTGGACTCGACTCGAGCTACAACTCGGCTCAAATTCTTAAAGAATCGAGCCTAGCTACTTGATACCCGACTTGAAAAGCTCGTGAGCTACTCGAAAATATAATATACTATTTCTTATTTTTTAAAATTTAAAATCTAAATTCCTAAACATAAGTCCTAAACCCTAAAATCTAAATACTAAATTATAAACCAACAACATAAACCTCTAAACTCTAAAATTAACAAGCTTGAGTTTACACAACTTGTGTATCAAATTTTTTTTTTCTAATAGGGCTTTAAATGATACGTGACAGATCGCGAGCTACTCTTGTCTGACACATCAAAGATCGGTCAACACTTGACTCGATTGGGCTCGAATCAAGCTCGAACTCGACTCAAGTTCTTAAAGAGCCAAGTCAAGCTTAAATTTTTCAGGCTCGTTAAAAATCACTCGAGCTCGACTCGAAATCTTAACGAGCTGAGTCGAGCTCAGCATTACTCGAGCTTGAGTCGGCTCGTTTACACCCCTAGCCGCAATCCTGTGAATTTTAGGTTAATAATATTTTTGGACTCAATTTTTTAAAAATATACATTAGTTTTTAAACTTTTTCACTCTTATTTTTTTTAATTATTTTCTTAAACTGAAGCAATTAACACAAAAAATAACGATTTTTTTATTAATATTTAAACTTTTACAATTTTTCATATTCTTCAATTTTTTAAGAATTTAAATAAATATTACAATTTTTAAATATTTTACCTTTAAGTTTTTTATACTTTTCTCTATAAAAAGATAAAATAATCGACATAAATTAACGGCTCCATTCATTTCTTTGTCAGTTGATTTAATTTAACAAGAAACTAAAAGTACGAGAGTAAAAAATAATTTATTTTGAGGAATAATGTAACCCAAACAATATTTTTAGTTTTGGGGACGTTGGGGTATATTTTGGAATCTACGGCAAATTTTACAGAGTAGGAAGAAGTCGTCATCTGCAGGTGACGACTTGAGATAAGACGCCATCTGCAGGTGACGATTTTCTCCTGATTTTGTCTTGAATCGATAAGAAAAAAATATTAAACTATTACAAGTCAAGGAAAAGTCGCCACCTGCATATGGCGCTTTCTTTCACCACCTGCAGATGACGACTTCCCTCTGCATTATAAAATTTATTGTAAATTTTAAAATATACCTTAAGATGCCCTATTTTCTCAAATATTTAATCCATTTGGATTATTTGCCTAAAGCTGTCGTAAAAAAAATGAAAAAGCTTTAAGGGCTCAAATGACTTTTTAAAAATGTTTGAGGCAAAAAATTATTTAATTTTTTATATCCGTAGAAAATATTAAAAATAATAAAAACTTAATATCTTATATTAACATCTTTGATATAATTGTTAAACGTAAATGTAAATATATAATAAAATATATAAACAAATATATATTTAGTAATTTTATATAAATTATTCAAATTTAAATATATTTTTTTCATTTGTTTAATTTCATTACAAAATTTGTTACGCATAATCACTTTTTTCACTTAAAAGTATTCATGGCAAATTTGAGTTTTTTTTAGACTTTTGATGTTTACGTTCGAATCTATTTATACTTAAATATGATATGTAAATTTTTAATTTTAATTTGTAATGAATATTTTTATGATAATTATTTAGATATAAATTATTTATATTTATAATCGTAATGGAAAAGAGTATTGTGTCATAATAGAAGCTGGATATATTTTCCCAATATGTTTCGTTCTGGTAGGGTCAGAATTTTTTTTTGAATTTTAATTTTTGGGTCAGGTCGATTTAGATCTTTAAAAAAATTAAGTTGAGTTCGGATTTATAGTAAAAATTCTCCGACCTAGTTTATTTATATATATATTTATTAAATTTTTTATATTATATTTAATATTTTTATTAATTTTTTTGGGGCGGGACGAGTTTAATCTGGTTTTTTATTAAAATTTCGAGGTCGAGTTAGAGTTAGATTATACTTTTATTATGTCAGGTAAGGTCGGATTGAGAATAAAAATATATTAAATTTAAATCAGGTCAAAACTTTAAATTTTTTAATCGAATTTAGAACTGCCAAAAACCCGCCCCTTTATCATTCTTCACTATTAGCTAACATAGCAATAAACTTTTTTCATCCCATTTTACAATTATTTTCCAACTTTAATTCGAAAATATTTAGTAAAATGTTCTTTTTTTCAGTTTTTCCGAACAAAAGTGAATACAAAGCTTCATTAAAAAAACTAAAAATATAAAGCGATAAAGCTTTTTTCTTTATTTTATTAGACGTTATTTTCATCATGATTTCTTAGCCACGAAGAAAAACAATTAAAAAGAAAAAAAACAAATAAAAAAGATAACAGGTGACATCGGCACTCTTTGCTAAATAACAGTTTAAGCTAAAATTAAATATTTAATTTAATATTAAAAATTTAATCGGTCAAATTTATTAATTTGGATATTTAATAAATAACGGATTTTGATGAAATTTTTAATTTTGAAAAAAATGCTAATAAAAGCCTTTTAAAATTAAAAGTTTAGACATAAGAACTATAAAAACACTTTTACCCTTAACAATTATAAAAAATCTCCAAATAACAGATTTGTCTTTTTTTTTAAATCGTCATTTTATTTTTTTATTGTTTTTTATTTGTGTTTGGCCAACGATAATATTAGTTTTTGTTCTGGTTATTGACTGTGTTATTTTTTCTTTTGCTTTACTATATTTAATATTTACTTTTTTTTAAAAATTTTTAATAAGAATAATCTTGTATTTGTGGCACATTTTTCTTTATTTTTTTTACATCTTTTGTCTTCTTCCTTAGTCGTTTGGTCGTTCTTTGCTCTTTATATTTTTTTAAGGATAAATTTGATGATGACACGAAAAGACGACGCTTATTTGTTATCTTGCTGATGCCTTTTTCTGCATTCGACCCTCAGGCTGAATTTAGATACACGTTCATAACCATTGTTTATTGTTTATTGTTCGCGGTTGAGTTATGGTAACGACCGTTTTGTCAACCTGTCATAATGGTTATATGTATATTTTTTTAATGTTATTGTTGATTAGTTTATCCTTCAATCGTAGATTTATGATGTTGTTTATATCTATCATTTGTTCGAGTCTTTTGGTTGGATTTTTAACATTTTCATTGTATGGTCCTTATATGATATCAAATGACTAGCTTTTGTTTTAATGTATAAGAAAATATCTATATTAAGTGTCTATTTACGTTTATAATGATCAACCTGTTACAAAATAGCGTTAGTAATCCAAGAATAATAATAAAATAGTAAAAAATAAATATTGGTAATATTATTAGATTGAACATAACAAAATTAAATAGAAATAAATTTGAAGTTAAAAATAGAAAATTGAATAAAAGAAACAAATAAAATCATGCACACTCGGATCATCCATTCTCTGCTGCTGTACTTGAATCTGATTGCACGGCTTTTCCCATGTTTCCTTTACTGCAATAATATTAACAGAAAAATAATAGAATTAAATAAAGTAATTTAAAACATAAACAGTAACAGAAAGAAAATTTTATATACCAATTTCGATTATAGACAATTTTTCCTTTTATAAAGAAAAAAGATCCAGAACAGAAAGAAAAATTTTAAATCCAGAAATTATTGTTAAAAAGTTAATTGAGAAACAAAATTATTATATTTTTTATGGAAAATTATACAACGCTCGACGAACAGCGCTGAACACCATTAACGATGAAGACAGCTGAATACCATTACATTAATTTATAAAGATTAAAAAGTTCAAGGGCTCAACATATAATTATAAATTATTTAAAATAAAATTTCAATTAAATTATTTTTCATATATATATATATTATATTTAAATATTTTTTTTAAATAATTAGATCAAATATCAATCTTAGTCAATTTAAAAAAAAACTCAAAACCCAAAACCTAAAATCTAAAACCCAAAACTATAAACCTAAAACCCTAAATTCAAACATTGGGTTTAGGGTTTACAGTGTATGGTTTATGGTTTAGAGTTTTGGGTTTATGGTTTATGATTTAGGGTTTATGATTTAGGATTTAGAGTTTTGGGTTTATGGTGTAGGGTTTAGGGTTTTGAGTCTAGGGTTTATGATTTATGATTTAGAGTTTTTGGGTTTATAGTTTAGGGTGTAGGGTTTAGTTTTTTTAAAATTGACTAAGGTTGATATTTAATTCAATTATTTAAATTTTTTTAAATACAATACATATAAAAAATAATTTAAGTGAAATTTTATTTTAAATAATTTATAATTATATTTTGAGTCCTTTAAATTTTTAATCTTTATAAATTAATTTAATAGTATTAAGCGGTGTTTATCGTTAGTGGTATTCAGCGGTGTTCGGCGAGCGTGATAGACTCATCCTTTCTTTATTTACATGTCAGCCAGAATTTCAAATTAAAAGTTAACGTCTAAAGTAAAAATAGAAATGAAGTGAGAAATCAACCAAAAAGTATACTATAAATATTTTCTCATAAACTATTAAATTATACGTCAAGTTTCGATTTGTTTTTTTTAATAGATTTGAACCATAACTTAGTTAGCATCGTCATTCATTCAGCTGAATATCATTGTTTATTTAGTTTCGTTTTTTTTTTTTAATTCACGAATCGCAAAGCAAAGCAGCTTTTTAGCTTAGTTTAGCTGTCTGTAACTGGCGTTGCACGATTTGCTTCTTCCACTACGGCAGCCATTTCTTATTAATCCCTCAAAACCCACGTCCGCCAATATTTTTTGTTTAATAAACCACAAACCCGAATACCAAATCTCCACCGTCGCGCCGGACCCAAAACATAGAGAGAGACTGTTTTGTTTCTTTTAGTTTTCTGCTCTTCTTTTTGGTACTGTGAAAATGGCAGAGGAAGGGTCGAAGGAAGTGATTTATCTTCACGGTGACCTAGATTTAACCATTGTTGAAGCCAGGAGGTTGCCCAACATGGATTTTATGGTCAATCATATCCGCAGTTGCGTCACCTGCGAGCCTTGCATATCTCCGTCACAGGCGGCTTCTAAAGAAGAAGGGGACACCAAGGTCCAGGGGCACCGTAAAATCATCACCAGCGATCCCTACGTCACCGTTTGTCTGCCCCAAGTCACCGTCGCTCGCACACGCGTCTTGAAGAACTCACAGAACCCCAAGTGGAACGAGCGTTTCATCATCCCTTTGGCTCATCCCGCGACTGAGCTCGAAATCAACGTCAAAGACAATGATCTCTTCGGCGCTGAAGCAATCGGCACCGCCAAGATCCCCGCTTCGAGAATCGCCTCGGGGGAGCATATCACCGGCTGGTTCCCGATCATTGGCCCCAAGGGAAAGCCTCCTAAGAAGGACTCGGCGATCTACCTCGATATGACATTCACGCCGTGCGAGAAAAATCCTTTATATAAGCTGGGCGTCGCCAGCGATCCAGAGCAAGCCGGCGTAAGGCACACGTATTTCCCCTTAAGGAAGTTGAACCAGGTGACCCTTTACCAGGATGCTCACGTGCCGGACGGTATGTTGCCTAAAATAGAATTAGACGACGGTAAAGTTTATAGCCCAGGGAAGTGTTGGGAGGATATTTGTTATGCTATATCTGAGGCTCATCATATGGTTTATATTGTTGGGTGGTCCGTTTTTCATAAGATTAGTCTTGTTAGAGAGCCTACTCGGCCGTTGCCTCGAGGCGGGGACTTAACGCTCGGTGAATTGCTTAAATATAAATCTGAAGAAGGGGTTAGAGTTCTGTTGTTGGTTTGGGATGACAAAACTTCGCACGATAAATTTGGTATCCGCACGGTGAAATAAGTTCCCTCGAACTCTCTGTTGTTTTATCCAATGATTATTAGAAATTATGAGATCCTAATGTGGGTGTTAATGGGTGCTGCAGGGTGGAGTGATGCAGACACACGATGAAGAAACCTTGAAGTTTTTTAAGCATTCGTCTGTTAATTGTGTGCTGGCTCCTCGCTATGCTAGCAGTAAGCTTGGGTATTTCAAACAACAGGCAAGGTTTTCTTTATTTTGAACTATTGTTGTCTGCAACGAACTTGTTTATCTTTGCGCTCAAGTAGCTAATTAATGTATTCTAACCATGTGTCTTAGTGATGGATGATAGATCATGTTTATGTTTCACTTGCTCAATCTAATTAAGTAAATTGGTTTTCTTTTTATCTCGTCACCCACCACCAATCTGAGTTGGAATTTATGTAATTCTTTGCACAAGGATATCGAATTATGTGTTTTGCTTATTTGCTCTATGATAAAGCTAGATCCTTTACCTTGAAGATCTCGTTTCCTGCATATTCAGGTTTCTGTACCTAAAAGACAGTGTATAGAGTTCTTTGAAGGTTGATGACTTCTGATGGGATATCAACCTGTAAAGAGTTTTTGCTTGACTTAACGGGGTGCATATATTCTATTTATCATGTCTGGTTTTGCTTGCTAGATAAGTTTAGCAAACTATTTTATGGATTTGACAAATTTTATTTGATTTTGATAAGTGTTTCAATTAAACACTTTTCTGAGGTTGCTTCTGCAATTATTTTGTGCAGGTTGTTGGAACCATGTTTACGCATCATCAAAAATGTGTCCTTGTTGACACACAGGCAGTCGGCAATAATCGAAAGATAACTGCATTTGTTGGAGGTATTGATCTCTGTGATGGTCGCTATGATACACCTGAACATCGACTACTTCGTGATCTTGACACTATTTTCAAGGATGATTTTCATAATCCTACTTTTCCCGTAAGTTATTGCCTTATTTTTGTTCAATTGCTTTCATCTGTTAAGATGTTTTGTTTTGTATGTTAGTAGCACCTTCTTCCAGTAAAGCATCTCGTGTAGAATCTGAAACTGGTTAGAGGAGATGAGGAAAAATTCAGCCAGGTCATGAATGTTCAATGCTGGGGATTGGGTGCTTATCATGCTACCTTAAACGACTGTAATTTCTTAGCATTGCTTCTGAGTGACTAAAATCTCCAAAGTTCCCTCTAAATTCCCAACTAGTTAGGACCTGTGTAAGCATGTCACAGATGTGACATGATAAAATAGAGATACTTTGCCTAACACATGCATGGAGCATGGTCTTGCACAAAAAAAGAGTTCAGGAAGAGATTCACATCACTGGCTCCCTTTAGAGTAGGATTAGGGCTTGTGTGCTTGTTGCAATTTGAAACAAGCTGCTAGAATATGAGACTGGCATCTTATTCGGTTAAGTTTCAACTGTTTCATCAAAGTTCAAACTCTGGTTTAGGTACAGGTACATTAAATTCTAATCTTGGCACTTTATTTTCCCCTCTCTAATTTTTAGGCTGGAACCATGGCTCCAAGGCAACCATGGCATGATTTACACAGCAGAATCGAAGGGCCTGCTGCATATGATGTTCTTATCAACTTTGAGCAGCGGTGGAGGAAATCAACCAGGTGGAAAGAGTTCAGCCTACTTTTTAAAGGAAAATCTCACTGGAACGACGATTCTTTGATTAGGATAGAACGAATCTCATGGATACAAAGTCCTCCCTTAGCGTTGACAGAAGATGGTATTACAATAGTTCCAGAAGATGATCCCAAAGTTCATGTTCTTAGCAAAGATGATCGTGAAAACTGGGATGTTCAGGTCTTGTAAATTTTTACTGCTGATGACTACATGTTTTATCTTGATTCTTTTTTCATTTTCAAAAAGGAAATAGCAATTTTGTTTTTTCTTTTCCTTCCACAGATTTTCCGCTCCATTGACTCAGGGTCACTGAAAGGATTTCCAAAATACATCAAAAAAGCTCAGAATCAGGTTTTTCCTTGCAACTGCATTTCATCTGATTTCAAGATAGGAGTAACCTGATATGTATTAGCTTTTACATATGCTAGGTTTTCACCCGTTCCTGATTACTATTTACTACTTGTAGCTACCTTTTTATCTGTATAATGTCATATAATGGTTCTTATTGTTGGATGTCTTTTCTGCAGAATCTTACCTGTGCAAAAAATCTTGTGATAGATAAAAGCATTCAAACTGCTTATATACAGGCTATCAGATCTGCCCAGCATTACATATATATTGAAAATCAGTATTTCCTTGGATCTTCATATGCATGGCCGTCATATAAAAATGCAGGTCAGCGGTGTTAACCTCGGTCATTATCATTATATTTTTCCATATCTTGGAATTCTTTGTTTCCGGAAGAATGTTTCCTGTCAAGTATTTAGCAATTTTTTGCCTTGAGTTATGTATCTACTAATCGTTTGGTTGCAAGAAGATGCTAAAATGTGCTTCTATTATTTTATTTCTTTTTGATCTTCATGTCTTTTCTTTTATGCTATAAGCAGGGGCTGATAATCTGATCCCTATGGAACTGGCACTAAAGGTTGTTTCTAAAATCCGAGCAAGGGAGAGATTCGCGGTTTATATCATCATTCCTTTGTGGCCTGAGGGTGATCCTAAAACTGCTACTGTACAGGAAATTCTATATTGGCAGGTTGGTATCTAGTTCCCGAACAACATCAGTTGTAAGCATCTTATGTCTATTCATTATGCGAAAAACATGAACCCCAAGTGCAATTGTCCCGCTTATTCCGATATATACCTTTAATTTCTTGAAGAGTTTCTTTTTTAAAATAAAATCGTTTAATTGCTACTCCATGACTGTAGGTGGTTCTGAACTTAGATTTGATATCTGATGCAAGACCTTCCAGTTCTGGAAGCATGCCTATGCTAGTGTACTTTGAGAAAATATGCTATGGTTTCTGCTACTTAAGCTTAGTTGGACTTATTTTATGTTTTAGTTAATTTTGGTTTAGGGTTTAGTTTTTTACATCACCTTTATTGTTACCAAAATATGAAGGTGGAATTCTCTGTTCTGGTTACAGAAATGCAAAGTTATTTTACTTATATTCACCCATCTTGTGTCTCCAGAGTCAAACAATGCAAATGATGTATGATGTTGTTGCACAAGAACTCAAATCCATGCAAATTAAGGACGCACATCCTCGAGATTACCTCAATTTCTATTGTCTTGGTAACCGGGAAGAGGTCTCTAAGGAAATGCTCAGTGGCAGTAATTCGGTAATTTCTTGATCCCTTTTGTTACTTTTTAGATTCTTGTTGTAGATTAATGAGTACGGAAATCAGGAGTTGTCCCACAGAACTCTAGATTTCTGCATTTGGATTTTGTGGTTGGTTTACTATGTTTTTGTTCTAATAAACTCTAGTTTTAGATTTGATAAACAGTGTAGAGTTCCTTGAATCTAGATAGAATAATGGTTGTATCAATAATTCACAATGAAGTGAGGAGTTGCTTATAAATTCCTTTAACATATTTTATATTTTGCTTAGGTCTCTGACTCCGCAAAATTGGGTCGTTTCATGATTTATGTGCATGCAAAGGGAATGATAGTAGACGATGAGTATGTAATAGTGGGATCAGCTAATATTAACCAAAGATCCATGGCTGGTACAAAAGACACAGAGATAGCTATGGGTGCCTATCAACCACATTATACATGGGCTAATAAAAAATATCCTCGCGGTCAGGTTTGTATATTCTTTTGCTTATTGTTTCTTCCTAGCTAACTGTTGAAATTTAGACCAATAATTTGGCTGTTCGGAGATGGTAACTGGTAAGAAAAAGGTATCGAATGAACTTAAATGTTGTTCATTGGATATTTGTCTCTGTTTATTTTCTTCCCAAAATTAATCTGCAGCATATAGTGTGTCAAAACCATGTTTAGGACCCCAAGAACCTATCTTTTTTGCAATGAGAGAAACATGCTTCACATTTGTGATCCTTCGTTCATTGTGTTAGATTTGAAGATGCTTTTATCTCTCTCCTTTATCTGCATTTGGCAGGTACACGGATATAGAATGTCGTTATGGGTAGAGCATCTTGGCGAGATAAACAAGCTGTTCAAGGAGCCAGAAAGTCTAGACTGCGTGAAGACGGTGAATGGGATTGCTGAAGAGAACTGGAAGAAGTTCACAGATGCTGAATATTCACCATTGCAGGGTCACCTTCTGATGTATCCTGTGCAAGTAGATATAGATGGAAAAGTAAACCCGCTCCCCGGACATGAAAATTTCCCAGATGTTGGTGGTAAAGTACTTGGAGCTCACTCGATTCAACTCCCCGATGTTCTTACAACATAATTTTGAATCTTCTTTCTACCAATGTCGTGCTCATACAACGTACAAGATTGGTAGAGATGGAACAACAGTGGCATGACATTGGAGGACTGGACCTTGTAAAATCATTTTGGAATATCTGTATTCTTGATGTGTGAAATAATAGTTTGTGAAAAATGATTTGGTTGTACCGTGTAAAATCATATTGGAATCTCGGTCTTTCAATTCTTTTATTTTATGTATTTGTTCTCGGTAACTACTGTGATATACATACGCTGTTGGATTTTTTCCCACGTTTTATGTGATTTTAATTCTAAATAAATCTCTATTCATCTTATTGTTTTTAGCATTAAACGAATTGCCTCGCCATTCTCCAAAGCTTCTTTCCTGAATGTAGGCTTAGGACAAATTGTATTTCCCACAAGATATTTGATAGGGGTTGTTTCAGAAGCTTTGAAATTACAGATAATTTACCAGTAGACTAATATAAGCACTATAGTTATGGGATATATTGCACAAAATACAATTATCATGAAGACATTTTTCGTATTCTGAAGCATGTTGGTATTAATCTGGAATTTATCAAATAGGAGTCGCCCAAGGCTTGATTTCGTGCTCTGAACTTGCATGGAATAGTAGCACTGACATTGGCCTGGTTCACTCAGACATCAAAGAGTTGAAACATCAGTGGTTTTGGTCTGATTGAGCCGTGCCAATATCTTATCTACTCTTTCACGTCTTGAAGGCTTCACGTAAGTTGGAGCTAGCACAAAAGGTTTGTTCTTGTCCATGAACGGATGACATCAGTCCATAGGGGGGCAATCCAAGTAGGCAAATTTTATAACAGGACAAGAAGTAATCTGTCATCAAGAGCAAAGAAGATATTTTAATGTACAAACTTTACTGGTTCCATTATTATTCTGTGGCTGGCTACTACACTAATAGGTGAGATCTTTTCTTCACTTGGATCTTTTTTTGGTTCTCGTCTTCCAACTTTATTATTGTATCAGCAACTTAATTTGTGGCTACAACATCACCATTTCGAGTCCATGCCGCATACCCTCCGGCAACATCAGTGACAGCAGTAAATCCCTGCGAAGTATTTGAATTAACTTGTTAGTTCAAAAGGTTAGCCCATGTGAACAAAGTTCTTGGGTAACTCAAAGATTAGCCTATATGTGCAAAGATTCAAAATCCATATGATGGCTGATTTGAAACCGTGTCAGAAATACTTCCGCCATAAAACTCTGGTTCCCTGCCATTCCTGCAACCAAAATCAAAATTTTAGACAAATTGCTAAAAACCAATTGCAAGGCAAAGAAAAATTCATTAATCCAAACAACCTGATCCAAGTCTGTACATGTAAGGGATGTTAATGGCCCCAGGAACATGCCCTGCACTGAACTCTTCAGGAGTCCTACAGAAAAAAAAAACAAAGAAATTAAAGCCCTTGTTTTATAATACTTTGATTTTTTTAAGATTCAATTAAACAGAAAAAAACAAATTACCTGACATACAAATATCTATGCCCGGCTTGATGAAGCTCGTGTGCTACTCTCACCGGAACAGAAGTTGGAACTCCTTTCACCTGCACATTTCCTCTTAGAGCCGCCTTTGTGCTTCACAGTTCACATACAGAAAACATACAACAATACTCAAGTAGCTGCCGAAAAGCAAAGGAAATGAAAATAGAGACTAGTTTCGTAGGTTGTCCTTACCAGAAGGTCGTTTTTTTTTTTGCGGAAAACAGCAATTCGACATGTCTGGGGATTTACAGGTACTGAGAACAGGCCCGTGGGGTGGACATGTTGAGGCAAAAGAGATGAAGGGAGGGAAGAGAGGGCGAAGGAAGAAGAAGAAGAAGAAAGAAACGATGTCGCTTCCATGGTTGATTGGTTTCCTTGGGGAAATTGGTAATGAATGAGAAATGGGGTAGTGGAGATGTTTCTGGTTCAACTTTTTTAAAGGGAAAAAGAGGGGGGAATCAATGCCACGGAAGAATTGACGGTTGAGTGATCAGTTGAAATGGTTTTGGATAAAGACAAAAGTACGGAAAGAAGATGACATAGACCCACATCTGCAATTGCACGGATAAGTTTTGAAACCGGAGTTTCATGTTATCCACTGCACATTTCTCCACGTCTGGCAGAGCTGTTATACACGTGGGAATATCGACAAAATATCCTTCAAAGTTCCAAACCAATTTTCCCAAACTCCAACCAACGCCGATTCTCGGATCTATCTCATTGGCTCGAAAAGTCATCCCAGGCTAAAGCCTAGGGGCTAGAGGAGGAGCCCTGCTGGATCTAGCCATTCTCGGTTTAAAATCTCATTTAAAAAAAAACTTAAATACAAAATAGGTCCCAAAAATATTTTTTTAACTTTAGATGTCTAAAGTATTTTTTTTGTAAAATTAGGTGTTCAAAATTTTAAAAATTATAATTTTAGGTGTCTGACCATTAATGGTGTTAAAAAAAATTTAATCAACCTATACTTGACACGTGGCATATTTAGGTACCTAAAGTTTCAATTTTTGAAACTCTGGGCACTTATTTTTATAAAAAAATACTTTAGGCACCTAAAATTATAACTTTTAAAACTTTGGGCACCTATTTTTACAAAAAAAAAACTTTAGGCAACTAGAGTTCAAAAAAACATATTTTGGGCACCTATTTTTCATTTAAGCCTTTAAAAAATTTCGAGTTAGTTAAGTTGAACGGTTGAAGAGTTGTATTTATAACTCACAGATTTATTTGAAATTTGAGTCAAACTTAGTCAAGTTGAGTTTGTGATTTTATTCAAATTTAATTGTAAATATTTATAATATTATGGTATTAATTAGTTTTAATTTAAACAGTTTTCTATAACCATATACAATATATATATTTCATATGTAATATATATATATATATCAAACAGAATTGAGAGACTCAAGTCGAACTTAAAAATTGATCCACTAACTATTAAAAATTTCGAGTTATTTAAGTTTCAATTTTATAATACAAACTTTACTTAAAAAAATTTCGAGTCGAATTTATAAAATTACAAATCGAGTATTTTTGCATTGAATCAAATCAAATAATTTGATTTTTTTCTAATCAGTCGAGTTTTACACACCCCTAATTTCCGGCCCATCTTCTGAGTACTTCTTCACTTCCCAAAACTGAAATTTGTTTATTTATGAACGACTAGTTTGAGAATCCGATGATTTTCAGTGGATTAATTTTGGGACATTTTAGTTCCAACTGATTTAGGGTATGGAATCAATAGATTCACTTAAAAAAATCGAAAACTGGTTTAGTTGATCTTTAAAAAGTAAAATGAAAAATCAAATCAATTTTTTACATCTTCATAATCACACTGACTTAAGTCGACCAGTTTTATTGATTAATCTATCTAACCAAATGAAAGGAACATTAATGGATTTTTGGTTAAATGTTAATTAGAGTATGGAGAATGATGTAATTTATAGTACCGTAAACGGACCGAATGTTTAGTGAATCATTCGGCGGGAAGTTTATTTATTTATTAAGAGGTAAAGTTTACAAATGGTCGCTCAACTTTGTTAAAAAACAAAATGGTAATCAAACTTTCAAATATTATAAAATAGCAATTAAACTTTATGTTTTGTAACAAAATGGTAATTCAGCGGTTAAATACATAACGTGACTGTTACGAAACTTTGTATGATAGCATATTTAGTCTTTCATATTTACATATTCAATCAATTTAGTCATAATTCAAAAAAATTCAATAAATTTAGCCCTCATTATTTACACATTCTTTCAATTTTGTTTTATTTATAATTGAAAATAATATCAAATATTTAAATATCAATTTACACCCTGGTTACCTAGCTAAACCAAAAACGCCCGTTACCTGCAAAAATTTATCCTGGAAGAGTCAGAATTGGTAAGGACTAATCTTGTTTTCTCTTTTGTTAGAAATTTCTTCATTTGCTACCCAGTTTGCAATGCTAGGATTTGCTGATTGAACCTTTTATAGAGATGGTCTGTATACTGCTTGACACCATTTTGTTGTTTCTCTGGCATACCCTCACTTTTTTTTTTCCTGGTAATTCAATCAATTTTGGCCAACCATATTTTCCCATTCTACACTTGTAAATTACTCAGCGTTGGTCAAAACCACTTTGGCTTCACTTGTGTAGCTTTGGTAATCAGGGTGTAAATTGATATTTAAATATTTAATATTATTTTCAATTATAAATAGGACCAAATTGAAAGAATGTGTAAATTAAATTTTGTATAAAATGTTATGTTGTTTGTTTTCCTGGATTTATAACTATATTTGTGCTGATTTAGTGATTTTTATAACAGCCACGTTGAATTTAGTGGAATAAATTTTTGGAATGTAGCGGAACAATATTGGAATTGTGCTTTAAGGACCAAATTGAAAGAATGTGTAAATAACGAGAGTTAAATTTAGTAATTTTTTAAATTAGGACTAAATTGATTGAATGTGTAAATATATAGGATTAAATGTGCTATTATACAAAGTTTTATAATAGCTATGTTAAGTACTTAACTATCGAGTTATTATTGTTACAAAACATAAAGTTTAATTGTCATTTTGTAATATTTGAAAGTTTGGTTATCATTTTATTTTTTTAACAAAGTTCAGTGACCATTTATGAATTTTATCATTTATTAAACAAACAAATATAAATAAATTTTTTTGTTCGTTTAATTAAATAGACAAATATGAACAAATAACTTATTTATTCATTTATATTCGTAAACTTTCGATAATCTGTTTGTTTAAGTACACATGTCTATTTGTTATGACTAAGCACATATTTGGATCCACGTTCCACTGGACTAACGGTTACCTTGGGCTACAAACCAATTCTCAAGTGATGAAACTTCCTACCAATTATACTGATTTTGGGCTGCTGCCACGTCAGCTTTAAGGTCTACAAATTACCAAAGCAGCGAGTATTTGGCAAGGGATGAGGTATGACAGCACAGGGGTTATGCAAATTCCAGTACAATTCGTTGTTTCTCTTCTCACCTTTTTCTCTCTGTTATTCTCTCGTTCTTCTCGTTGGTTAATAAAATTACTTTTTTTTATATATTTCTCATAACACTATTTATATTTATTATTTTTCATAAATAAATTATATTTTAAAAAATAAATTTATTCATATATATTTGTTCGTTTATGTTTGTTTAAATTTGTTCACATATATTCGTTTAAATTTATTCGCATATATCCGTTTATGTTCGTTTACGTTTATTTATTATTTTAACGAGCAAACACGAACAAGCTACATTTCTTGACAAACGAACACGAAATTATGTTCGTTTAGTTGTTCGTGTTCGTTTGTTCAGTTAAAATTAAACAAAATTATGAATATACCCTCATTTGTTGATCAAGTTTCTAACCTAACGATAAATGATTTACATAAGTCATAATTTATATTGAGTCTTGAATTCGATTTCGAGTTTGATTTTAGATAATTTTCTTTCTCGCCTTAAAAAAATGTATTTAAGAATTATATTTTAAAAATATATAATTTTTTATATATTTTAGAAAAATTGATAAATTAAATTATTTATATAAAAAGATCAACTTAATGTATTTTAAACAATTATCTCAACATTAAAATTCGAAATCAAATTACTTGAGATTCTATCGGTTAATTGTATTTTATCTAAATATTTTCACCCTTACCAACTTATTTGCTAGCTAGGTAAGAAAATAATAAGGGTAAAGTTCATGGTGGCTAAATTTTAGTTAATTATTCAATTTATAATCAAACTTTCAATTACTTCAATATTACTATTAAATTTTATGTTTTATTTCAATTTGGTCATTGGAATTTTAAACGTTAAGAAAGTGACGTGACTTTAACAAGTTTTGTATAATAACACATTTAGTCCTCCATATTTGTATATTCAAACAATTATTTCTAATTCAAATAATAATAATAAATTTAATCCTCAATATTTTACATTATTTCAATTTGGTCTTATTTTTAATTAAAAATTATTTAACCCTAGACACTAAACCTAAAACCTTAAACCTGAAGAACTAAACCTAAAACCCCAAATCCATAAACCCAAAATAAAAAACTTTGAACCCATTAACCCAAACTCTAAAACAATAAACCCTAACCCTAAACCCAAAACATGAAACCCATAAATGAGTAGACAAATAACAGAACAGCAGTAAGAATTGCTCAAGATTCTGGTAAAACAGAGCAGCAGGTATGAATCGCTCATAGTTGTAGGCTTTTAAGATTTCAACAACTTCTAGGTGAGGTGATATCGTCTGGTGTCAAATAACAGGTGAGTCAACTTGTTTCATTGCAATCTTGAAGATGCAATGAAAGCTGCACAAAAGGTGACTCACTATATGCATACGTATTGGGACAGTTTCGTGTAACTATCTAGAAACTCATTTATGATTGATAGAATTCTAACAGGAATCATATGACAATTCAATGATTCTTAGGCAAGATATATTCTGTAATAATTGATGTTTTCGTTGATTCTCTTTGTATAAGGCTCCTCCTGGTACCGCATGCAGAAAGAGGAAATCAGAATTGAGAATGTAGTGTTTAGGGTTAGGGGTTTTGGGTTTATGATTTTAAGGTTTAGTTTTTAGGGTTTAGGTTTAGTTTTTTGGGATTTAGGTTTAGGGTTAAATTATTTTAATTAAAAATAAGATCAAATTGAAATAATATAAAATATTGAGGGTTAAGTTTATTATTATTTTTCGAATTAAGAATAAATTATTTGAATATGCAAATGTGGAAGACTAAATGTATTATTACAAAATTTGTTAACAGCTACGTCATTTTCTTAACGTCCGTTAAGACCTTAGTGATCAAATTGAAACAAAACACAAAGTTTAATAATAATATTAAAGTAATTAAAAATGTAATTGCTAAATTGAATAATTAACCAAAATTTAGTGACCATCTATGAACTTTACCCAAAGAATAACTCAATAGGCCAATTGAAATACCTAATGGACTCTATATAATTATGTTGAAGTTAAAAGGAAACGTATTGAATTGGCCCAAACAAAAATTGGGACTTGCAAATATGATATGTTTGGATGGTACAGATTCATTAAATTGATTATAACTATAATATTTTAACAACAAAAAAATTACACATATTTTTTAAACCAAACACTAGATTTTATTAAAATAATGAGAAGAAATACACAGATAAGCATACCTTAAAATGAAAAATAAACGTAAAAAAACAAAGAGTACGGAAGCGTGAACAACAAACTCAATTATTCTCATTAAATCTTTATCAGTGTTCTTCAAATCTACTACCATAGCTAAATCTTGGAGTGCTCACTGGAAAAGCGAAGATCATTGAATTACTTCAACCAACAGAAATAGAAAAAAAAACGTCTTGGTTAACTCCAGGAACAACCAATCCACGCAATGTAGTACGACAAGATTCAATTGTAACATGCGCCAGGTTGTAAACGTCTTCAATATTAGCATGCCATAGAGGCATATAAAGAACGTGCCATACCGACAGACGAAGAATATGCCAAAACAGCCGACGAAAAATAAAAAATTGAAACAAAAAAAAACAAAAATAAAAAACAAATAAAAGAAATTACCGTCGGTAGACGATTAAAACCGCCACTATTGGCTTTAAAACATTATAAAGACTACTTAAAAACTCCCAACTAAAAATGATAACCGCTGCAAAGAAAATGTGAAGGTGGGAAAACTTTTATTTGTCTATGTTAAAGTATTACACATTATATTTTTAAATATATATAATGACAAATTTATAAATATGCTAAAAAAACACATATATTACAAATATCTCAAGACAAATCGTCTTTAAATTTAATTTGCCTTAATTCTAATCTCCTCATATACAAAACTCTTCAAAGTCGATTTTTTTAAAATCAATCTTATAGGATAGGTCAACACCCGTTGACTTCGAGTATTTTGACCCTTTCCACGTGCAATCACATTTCATTATAATGATAAGAAGGGTTAAATTTGATACACATGCTGTGTAAAATAAATTTTACACAAGTTTACTTATTTTTAGTATAAATCAAAATTAAACCTAAACCCTAAAAAACTAAACCCCAAACCCTAAATTCTAAACACTAATCTTAAATTCTAAATCATACGACCCAAATCTCTAAATTCTAAACCCTAAACTAAATCCTTAACCCCTAAAACTGAAAAGTCTGTGTATTGAAGTTGTTCTCTTATAAGAATACATTTAATTTATTGTAATCATAAAAGTGTAATTATTATATAAGATCCGAAAAAGTTTGATGTTTTTTTATCAATGGTATTGAAAGAAGTTATAATGATAATTCGATAAAAACAAAGGTTACACAAACTACTCTTATATACAAAGCTAGCTGAGCTTAACTAACATCAAAACTGACTCTAACAACTCTAACCAATTAACTAATTGACAACTGCTATCTATAACATCCCCTCAAGTTGGATCCTGATGAATGTTGAGGAGACACAGCTTAACCATAAATGAATGGAAAACAAGAGAATGGAGTGCCTTAGTGAAGATGTCAGCTAATTGATCATGGGAACGAACATGAAATAATCTGAGAAAATCACTTGAAATTTTGTCCCGGATGAAATGATAGTCAACCTCAATGTGCTTAGTTCGTTCATGGAAGACCTGATTTGTGGCCAAATGAATGGCAGACTGGTTATCACAGTGTAGAAAAGCTTGAAGAGTGAGAATCTTAAACGAAGTCAAAAGAGCAGCAAGCCAAATAAGTTCACAAGTTGTAGTGGCTATAGTACGATACTCAGCCTCACAAGATGATCTGCTAACCGTATGCTGCTTTTTGGATTTTCCATAAAATCAAAGTGTCACCAAGGTAAGTATAGAAACCAGTGGTAGAACGTCGCATGTCTGGGCATGAATTATAGTCAGAGTCAACAAAACCACTAAGCTGCAAAATGGATGTAGAGGAGAAAATAAGCCAAGACCTGTTGACTTCTTGATGTATGCTAAGAGATAAAATACAACAAGTGAGGTTGTATTGGAGAAGATACAAACTGGCTAAGCAAATGTACGGTGTAGGTTATGTCAGGTCGAGTGTGAGTAAGATAGAGAAATCGACCTACCAACCTCCTATACAACTGAGGATCATCAAGCAACTGTCCTTTATCTTTGCTTAACTTGCGAGGGAAAACTATTGGTAAATCGACATGCTTCTTACCAAGGGAGCTCGTATCTTTCAGTAATTGTAAAGGATATTGTCTCTGAGAGAGTGATATACCATTCTGATTTCGAGTAATTTCAAAACCAAAAAAATACTTCAAAGTACCTAGGTATTTGAGTTTAAAATGTTGCTGCAAGAAGGTTCGAACGTCTGCCAGCAGCTTCAAATCTTTCCTAGCCAATACTATATCATCAACATAGACAAGAAAGGCAACCATATTATCACTAGATCCTTTCATAAATAAAGAGTGATCAGAAGGTGACTGGGAAAAGCCAAATTGTAATACCACTTGAGAGAAAACATGAAACCATTGTCTCGAAGCTTGTTTAAGCCCATAAATTGATTTATGTAGCTAACAAACCAAATTTTCTCCCTGAACATTAGACTTGAAGCCAAGGGGATGTTTCATATATGCTTATTCATCAAGCAAGCCATTTAGAAACATATCATTCACGTCAAGCTGAAGAAGATGCCAGCCATGCACAGCAGCTAGAGCCAATAAAACTTCAAAAGAAGTTATCTTAGCAATAAGAGACAATGTGTCTATGTAATCGACTCCGTCAATTTGAGTAAACCCCTTAGCAACTAAACGAGCTTCGTAGTGATCCATAGTGCCATCAGCCTTTTGTTTAACACAATAAACTCATTTGTAGTCAATAGCCTTCTTCCCATCAGGCAAAGGTACAACAGATTAGGTTTGAAGAGAATTCATAGCTTGTAACTCATCATGTATTGCATCTCTCCATTCTGAAAACTTTACGGTCTTGTGATAAAACACATGTTCATATGAAGAAGAATTGTTGGCAATAAATGCAGTACATGAGGGAGATAACTGAGAAATGAAAATATGATTTTCAATAGGATATAAGTAAGATGAAGATAAAACAGTGTTGTTGCAATAATATTCTCCAAGATAAGAATGTTTGCTTGCAATACGATTGGATCTCCGATGAGCTAAAATAGGAACTGGATCATGAGGTAAATCAGGAACTGGATCAAAAATAGGTTCAGGAATTGCATCATTAACCAACTCATGTTGAGGCTCGTGTAACTCAGAATCAACTCCAGGAGAGCCATCAAAACCCTGAAACTCAGAATCAACTTCAAGAGAATCAGCAAAAGTGTGAGAATCACTGTCTGTTGTAGTATGAGGGATATTCATGCCATCACGCATGACTTTGGGCAAAAAAAAAGTCATGAAAAAGTTCCACCAAATTATCAGATTGAGTAATGGTGTGAAAGGCAAAAATTCTTTCATGAAAAACCACATTTCTAGAAATCACAATAGCACGAGTTTCCAAAATGTAGACCTTGTAACCTTTCATTCCAGGAGCATAACCAATAAAGATTCTAGGTAAGGATCGTTCAGAAAATTTGTCCCGATACACTTTGAGAGTAGATACGAAACACAGACGTCCAAAAATCTTGATGTGAGAATAAGAAGACTGTTGAGCATGTAACAATTCATAAGGAGATCTGTTGCTTAAAACTTTAGAAGGCAACCTATTGATTATATATATGGCAGTCAATATGCACTCACCCTAGAATCAAATTAGAATTCTTGCCTGAAAAAATAAAATACGTGCAACAGCCAAAAGATGTTGATGCTTCCTCTCAGCCATTAAATTCTGTTGAGAATTCTCAACACAAGAAAACTGATGAACAATCCCCAATGTAGAAAACAATTCTGTAAACTTTAACTCTGGTGCATTATCAGATAGAAAAACCTTTAAATCATAGCCAAATTGTCTTTTGATCATGGCAATAAAACTAGGAATTATACAGACCACAACAGATTTATGTTTCAGCAAGTAAGTCCATGTGGAACGAGAATAATCATCGATAAATGTCAAAAAATATCAATGATTATTATATGTATTTGTCTTATAGGGGCCCATATATCACAACGAACCAATTCGAAAGGGTGATTAGTATGAGTTGAAGAAATAGAAAAAGGAAGTCGTTTTTGTTTTGCTAGAGGGCAAATTGTACAGGGAACAATTTTATTAAAAAAATATGGTAATACATCCTTTAACAACTGAAGAATATTAGGACCAGGATGACCTAGTCTATCATGCTAAGTGTTGTGGCCATCCCATGTATAGGGCCACAACCGGGTAGATACATCGTGACTAGCTATGTATAAGGCCCCATGGTTTGGTAGGTAATAAGTTGTTCTCGTTTCAATCATCGTTATGTTTAGGAAAAAGAGTCTGTATTTCCATAGTTAGGGAAGTTTGCTCTCGTTTCAAGCATTTCAATGTTTACTTGGGTCACTTCCATAAAGTTATTTTCGGCATATATGTAGGGGGTAGACAGTCGGCAGAGTTTGGACTGATCTACTGGTACAGGTACGTATCCTATACACCATCGAGGCGGCCCCTACCGCCCAAGTCGATGGTGTGGGTGAGTCTTCTTTTGTAACCCGAATATTTCTTTTATTTAATAAAACAACTTTTTCCTTAGGGGAAGGTGGGGGTCGACTATGGGCATCCGTTATACCCTACGGTATCGACTCGTGGCTTGAGGGATTATGTTGTGACTTAAGAACTGATGCGTTGCTTGCTTTATCTTGAACAGATCTACAGAGAACAAGGGTGACTTGGTCTGGAAGCGTATACCGAGTGAACGAAGATACATGGAGAACAAGGGCTGACTTGGTCGGGAAATGTCCCTTTCAAGTGCCGCACGATATACTTGTCGAGTGAACGAAGGTATGACCGTGACACTAAGCACCCCAAGTGTACTACAAACAAGATCAGTATTTGTAACTAAAAAATTTCCACGCATTTTGGGAATTTGCAGCAGATATAGCCCTCGAAAACAATCACCCTTCCCAATCACTTGGCAGAGATCCTGAATCAAACAATGAGTTTTGCAAAACAAATCAGTGAGATCTGAATCCTTTATTAAGCAACTTACTGCTAGCAGATTAAATAAAAAATCTGGCACATATATAACATTTTTGAGAACTATGCGATCAGAAAGACGAACGGTGCCAAAAAAACCAACTGAAACAACAATTTTATTGAAAAGCAAGATAGTGTCAGCATCAATAGGAGACAAAGATTCAAACAAGTCTTTACAATAACAAAAGTGTCTTGAAGCACCTGAGTCAATAATCCAAGAATTTGTAGAATCAAAAGAATTCAGACTATTGACGAAAGATAAAAGCTTGCCTTGCATAGCTAAGTTGATGGAAGTTGAAGGAATGTCAGAACTCGATGCTACTTAAAGTTGACTTGTGAGCATGGCAATGAGTTGCTGGCATTGATGAGAGGTTAATGACTCAGTTGAAGTAGGCTGGGAAGCATGCGAATTATCCATAACAGCATTGGCATGAGCAAAATGAGAATTCTTAGATCTGACAGTATATCAAGGAGGATATTCATAAAGTTTATAGCATTTTTCCTTAGTACGATCAAGCAATCCACACTGACTACGCTGAGGGCGATTCTTTCAAGGATTCAGGGTGGTTTTTACTGCGAAAGTGGCTTTAGCAACTAGATTTTGCAATACAACAAGTCTTTGGTTTTCTTCTTGAACTTCCAAAGAAAAGAATTTTGTTATATTTGGCAAAGGATCCATAACTAAGATCTGGCCATGTACTGTAGAAACAGATTCATTAAACCCCATTAGAAATTACATTGTAAGCACCTTCTGTTGATCAGCCAAAATCTTCTGAAGACCACCACAATTACAATGTAAACAGGTACAAAATGGCTTAACTGAGGCTAACTCATCCCGTACAATCTTGAGTTGCGTATAATACGTGTTGATTGACATGAAACCCTAAACAAGATCACCAAGCTTCTTTTTCAACTGAAAAATCCGAGGACTATTACTCTACGCAAAACAATCCTCAAGATCTTTCCAAATAGCAGCAGCTGTAGAATGATAGAGGAGACTCGCAGCAATGTCCTTTGAGACTAAATTCAGGATCCAAGAATTCACTATTTTATTAGCCCTTGTCGAAGAATTGAACAAATCAGAAGTGGAAGAAGGTGCAAAAATGGAACCATCAACAAATCCGAGCTTGTTCTTGGCAGAAAGTGCCATAAGCATTGTCCCTTTTCAGCTTTTGTAGTTGTCACTCACGAGTGGTTGAGTGACTAACACCATAGCAGGACTATCGGACTGATGAAGATAATACGGATTAGTGCCATTCTCGAACTGATCATTAGAGCTTGGCATGATAGATGAGATAAAAAAACAAGGGAAGCTAAAAAAAAACTTCTGATACCATATAAGATCTGGAAAGCTTGATGTTTTATTATCAATGTATTAAAACAAGTTACAAATTTACAATGACAATTCGATAAAAACAAAGGTTACACAAACTACTCTTATATACAAAACTAGCTGAGCTTAACTAACATCAAAACTGACTTTAACAACTCTAACCAATTAACTAATTCACAACTGCTATCTATAACACATTACTCTAATAATTACAATTTTTAGCCTTATCTACTCATTTTCTGGCTAAAATTTTGAAATATGAAGTAAGATTGTTTGTCACGCAACACAGGCACATGTTTGCTTCTCTTATTAATAGGTGCACCGTGCAAACTACTTGTAAAGGATATGTAATTTAAAGGCATTAAACATATGGCATGATATGAAAAATAGTAGATGTTCTTCTCTTACTACAATAAAATTATGTTTAAACATTCAATCTCTTCTTAATTAAAAAAAATTAACTTCATTTAAATTCAGTGGCGGAGCCACATGGCTCACAAGGAAGCATTTGCACCCCCATTATTTAGGGGGAATTTTAGTGTTAAGTTTGTTTTAATTTTTTTAACTTCGGTATACAGGGGAAAATGAAAATCTGCATCCCCATTTAGAAAAAAATTATTTCAAACTCTTATTTTTATATTTCTAAATCCGCCACTGCTTAAATCTTTAACCTTTAAAAATTCAGAATCAACTTACGTATGACAATGATACTAATTACGTTGCAAAAAACAATCAGTGACGATCAAACAACAATAGAAAGAATATCAAGGAAAAGATTAAATTCATAAATAAATAAAATTTTAAAAACGCAACGTTTACTGTTGAGGATTAGTAACCTAAATGAACAAAAATTAAAAATTTATTGATCAAATTAAAAATATATAGTTAATACAGTGAAAATTAAGCTACTAATCATGCAGTTTACTACTAGTTTTTCCTTTTTCTCAATCCCACAAAACTCAACCAATCAGAGGGTCGGTAGGTAAGATATTTAACATTTTTTAATACTTAAATTCAAATGGTCTTTGACATTTTAAAATTTAAATCAGGGTATTAGATATTTTAAACAATATCTATTTAAATCAATTGATCGATAATGAGACAATGTTGATTATAAAAAAATATTTTAAAATTTAAGTACATTAAATCAATTATCCGTCAAGTATTTAAATTACGTCAAAATATAACTAATAAAAAATATTTTGTTTGTTTGTTATTTTTTTATTTTTTGTGTTTAGTTTGTTTGCCATTTTGTTACGTTTTTTGACCATTTTATGGTATGGAAAAAATAAAATGGTGCACGTTATGTTTTGAGATGGTTGTCGGTGCGCTTAGATAATGATTTAAAGAAACCCTGATGCAGTTGAAATTGACGACAGAATTCTGTACAAGATTGTTGGAGTCTTTTGGTGAAGAAGGCATTTCATCTCCTGTTATTTCTTGAAGGTAATTCTGTTATCTAAGCTCCTGGAGGTAATTCTGTTTACAGTAAGCACTCCGAGTTTTAAGTTATAGTACTGGATTTTATAAACGTTGACGAAGATATTACTGGAAGAAATTGTATTTTTTGTTTTAGATTTCATGCCCATTAAGATTCTCAGTGTTTGTTTTTTAGTTTTCTTAGTTATGATTTCAATATTACCGGTTTATTAGGCTATGTATTTTGTTTAGAAAAACAAATAAAAAATTCAACTTTTAATATTGTTATGAAAATAAAATAAACTTAAATATTTAAATCCAAATTAAAAAAGTGAAAGATTATCCATAATTATCTCTAACCCATCCAAATAAATAAATATGGCGTTGCCATATATAATTTATATATTACCATTGAGAATAACATTAATTTTAATCCCCTCCTCTTCCCTTCGAGTTTCACTTTTTTCTTCTTCCTTCTTTCTCATCCTTTATTCAGACGCACAACAAACCGCGTCTAACTGAATTTCTTTTTTCCTAAAGAAAAGGAATTCTTTCTTCAACGTTTCTTCAAAACTATCCAAACCCCAAATATCATGGCGTCCCAGATAATCTCCGAGTCTGATCAAGAACTCCTCCTCCACAAACTCGACATTTTCAAGATCCGCGGCAAAGATAAACGTGGCAACAAGATTCTCCGTATCATCGGAAAATTTTCCCCGGTAATTAATCTCCCACCTTTTTTTCTCCATGAGTAAAGATTTGGGTCTCTGATGTTATTGGTCGTGTGGGTTGATCAGCTCGGTTTTTGAGCGTTGACGTTTTGAAGAAGTATTTGGAGGAGCATATATTTCCGAGGCTGGGAAAGAAGCCGTCCTCGGTGTTGTACGTGCACACCGGCGTTCAAAGGAGCGAGAATTTCCCCGGAATCTCAGCCCTCCGATCAATCTACGACGCGATCCCCGTCAACGTAAAGGATAATCTCCAAGCCGTTTACTTCGTTCACCCTGGCCTCCAGGCTCGTCTGTTCCTTGCCACCTTCGGTAGCTTCCTCTTCACCGGAGGGTAAAACCAAATCAAAACCAAACCGTCCGATTCATACTTTTCTCTAGTATATAATTGGTTTAGATTATCTGTGGTAGGTTGTACGGGAAGCTGAGGTACGTGAGCAGGGTGGATTACCTGTGGGAGCACGTGAAGAGGAAGGAGATAGAGATCCCAGAATTCGTGTATGATCATGATGAAGATTTGGAGTACCGTCCGATGATGGACTATGGATTGGAGAGTGATCACCCTAGGGTCCACGGTGCACCCGCGCTTGATTCTTCTACATCTCCCTCCGTCTCCATTTACTCCATGAGGTGCATCTCATAGATGTTTTACTTCCTCCGGCTGCTGTAAAATTCTTTCGTTTTTGGTTTTTATTTCCATTTGAGTTTGATCTGTGTAAATATTTAGTAGTGTGAACCCTTTAAGCAGCGTTTTTTAGTTCTGAACAGAGAAAAGAAGAAATGGATTGTGGAGGGGAGGAGACTGTGTTTTCAACCATGTTTCATTCTGTTAATGTAATAATACTATTCTCTTTCCACATATGTTTTAAACATGTCCATTTGATTCAACAGAGCTAAATTGTGATATCAACTGATTCAAATTAGTCCATCTACTATTATATGTATTAATTTAGTCCCCACGAATCAAATGATGCCGAATTATTTATGAAGTTAAGATTTACCGTTAGTAAATGTTAATTGTTGTTAACGGAGTTAAGATTTGAATAGGTTTTGTGGTTCTACAAGTAAAATCTTTTGTTTGGAGTAGGCCAGGAAAAAATTAATAATAATTTCAATATCACTTTTAAACGGTAATTGTTAAATTTGTATAAATTTAAACCAATCTTTATTACTATAAATTAATCAATTTGATACATTGGCTCAAAACAAAAAAAATTAATCAATTTGAAAACTTTCACTGTCTGCTTATTGTTTCAATTCGAGGTCCGCATCATACTAAAAAGAACTAGGAGCTCTTTTATTATGGCCCTGTTTGATAAATAGCGGTTTGAGTCATTATTAAAGGTTTGATTTGTCAAATCTGCTAATTAAGATGTTTGGTGAATAACGGATTAAAAAAGCGGATTGAGGTGAAACCTCTAATTTTAAAAGAGCTGCTAAGAGGAGCTTTTTGAACTTAGAGGCTTTGTTATAAAGACCATGTTTTTAATTATTCACCCCATGTATTTACATTGTGACATTTGTAAATTAATTTTTTTGTTTTTTTCTTTTTATTCTCACACATTTATATTTGTATTTAAATTTAATAATTAATTAATTAAATTGTATTAAAAATAATTATATAAATAATAAATTAATATATAGATCCTTTAAATATTGATAGGCTTGTAATACGCTCGAATTGATCTCTCGAAATCGTCGAGAGGGTTGATTTCGCTCTTTGATGAATTGGCTAAAATCGATAAAATAATAGACAATTTGCACAAGGATTTTAGAGTGGTTCGACTACCCAACAGAGTCTACATCCACTACCTTAGCACACCACTAAGGATTTACCAATTCACTATGAATTCTTCCCTTTTACAGGCTCAAGAGGAAACCTTTACAACCTTAACTTTTACTGTCTAGGATAGAATCATTCTAATTTTTACTAAGGCCAAATTAGAACCTCTCCTTTTACAAGGTAATTCTATAAACAAGATAAACCTCACTAGGTGAGTGTTTACAGAGATTAAAATTCACAAGAAAGAGTAAAAATATATACAATTGAAGCACTCTCTAAACTACGTACAAGAAAAATGAAGAAATAAGATTTAGACTCAAATTCTCTTGATCATCTTGCTTGGATATGTTCTCTCTTAATCTTTAAGTGTTACAACCTTCATTTTATAGTTAGGAATGAGTTTCTAGCCGTTGGAGACCGTTGAGGATCAAATGAAGCTATTAGGGATAATTTCCATGCTGAATTTCCTAATCTGAAGCTGTGCGTATCGGTACGTGGGTGTGCGTATCGGTACGCTCCTTCTTATGGAAATAGTCGTTGTGCTCTGATCAGCCTGCGCGTATCGGTACGCCTATATAGTGTATCGGTAGGACCTGTCATAGAAATAGCCTTTGGGGTAGTTAAAAACATAGGGGTATCGATACGCCTCAATGTGTATCCGTACGATCCCTTCCGTATTGGTATGGCTAAGCCTGTACCGGTATAGGTTTTTAGTTCTGGAAAGTTTCTGTAGTAAAAACCCTAAGGCGTATCGAAATAGCCAAGACCGTATCGGTACGAGTACTTTAGTTTTACAAGTTTTGCTATTTAAAGACGTTTTGAAGCCTTCCAAAACCTTTTGAAAACACATGTAACATATTTTCAAGTTGTTTGGAGTTAAAATCATTTTTGAAATCTTTTCAATTTAGTCCAAAACTATTTTCAATTATTATATCAAAACAAATATCCTAACAATCTCCCCTTTTTGATATAATAAAACCAACTTGAAAATTTATTTTAGTGATTCTCCCCCTTAGTAAAAATAAATTTTGAATAAGAGAATATTTTATCAAAGTATTAAAAGCTCCCCTTATTCATTTGAAAATTCAATTTTTCAAACATTTCTCCTTTTTTGTTATATAAAAAATAATTCAAACTAAGTTTGAAAACTTTTAAAGTACCATAACAATGGAGAGTTAAATTTTTTTTGACAAAATAAGAATTTTATTTTAAAATTGTCTCCCCTTTCTCAAAGTATTCCAAAAAAAATTGGTTCAAAAGCTTTACACTTAAAAGATATTGAATTCATCATTAGATCAAATCAATCTAAAAGCTAATGAAACTCAATTATCCAAGTATTCAAAATAAAAGAATAGGTAGCCAAATAAATAAAGAATTAGCATAGAGGTTACCCATCTTCTTCATTTGTGTGACTAGAACATTCCAAAATCTTTACTATCATCATCATTGCTCCAAAACACCTACAAAGGTGGTTTTGGGTTTGAGAAAGGCATGGCTTTGATGAGTCTTTTGAAGGAGAGGCATTTGTGGGGTGGTTAACGGTGTCGCCGCCATGGATTTAGATTTTCTAAGAGGAGGAAGAAAGATTTGGAGGTTAGTGGCAAAGATCTGAGAGCAAGTAGGGGAGTATTTATAGAAAGTTCTTTTGAATGATATTTTCTATTGGCTCCTTTGCCTCTACGAGAGAAGGGAAATGGAAAACGGACCGACGATACTGCGGTTGTTGCCTACTTGAGTTCGAGGGTTGGTGAGAATTCGATGGTGTCGTTTTTGAATTACTTGGGTTTAGGTTGGTTGGTTTTGTTTTGGGGGTTGTATTTTTCCCTCTTTTTTGTTGTATTAATTCGTGGGATGCAAGGAAACTGATTGACAGATACCCCAACAAAATGAAGAGCTCAAGTTCCCTCTTTCTCCCTTCTCTGGTTTGTTGCTCGAATATCAATCTCGATGGCATGGAGCTTCCCCGAGAGGCTTCATTAGTTTCCAGTGGTGGGTTCGGTCTGAAAGCGGTAAAAAGGTGGGTGGGAGACACCTTGGGGTGAGGTTGTTTGGTCCGTCTGGATTGTCTGGTTGATTCATACAACGGTTCCGGCGGATCTGTTTGCCGCCTGAGTTCATGGCTTGATAGTGTTGACATGAATATGGTTTCCAACACCCTCCATAATGAAGTTACTAGCCCCGACGATCGAAAGATCGTTAAGGAAATGATAAGGGTGCACTGTGACTTATACTTCCAGCTGAAGGTTCTTACAAGTGTTTATGTTTACGTGATCCCGAAAAAGGTCACCTCGGCTTACTTAGGTTGTTTCAGAAGATTTATCAAGAACCATCTTCCTACAAATCCAAAGGCAGCATTGCTCACCTTTTGATCGATGAGGAGGATGTTTTATTTTTTACGCCATTCTCACCCATGTTTGCTTCAGGTTCTGAAATGCTCGCGTCGGTCACCGTTCCTTATGCAGTTAAGTTTTTCGTGATGATCTCCTAATGGTCTCTGACTGCTGCACCACTTGCCGTAAAAGGCACCACTGTTGCTAAAGTTTTGTTTGCTTCAGGATGTTTCGCGGAGGGTGCTAAGGCTATAGGGGCAAATATATCTTTGGCTCTTCTGTCCTAATTTTTCTTGCATGCAGTTCACGCTAATATGGGTTGGCGCGCTTCTTAATCTCTGCTCTCTAATGATTTTGGAAGGATTTTGTCCCATTGTTAGATGGATTTTTGCCAACCTGGCATGGTACTATCCGAAGAGCTATGGGGATTTTAGCTTTGTTGGTCTCTGTTCCTTGATTTTCTTAATGTATGATTCTGTTGAACTTTATTTTTTTGGAGAGTGTGCCTTGGCCCTCTCTGGGTCATATGCCTTGGTTTTCGTATGGCAAGGGAATGGTTCTTGTCTGGAATAGGTTGGGTCTATTAAGCCAAGATTAAGACCAAAATAATTGATTAATAAATATCTCCTTTTTATAAATTAGATTAATAAATTGACGATGTGAGTATTAAATTAAGGTGAAATAAATGACAAGAAAATGCATGTCACAAAATTATAAATAAATAAAGGAAATAAAGATAGTAAAGATAAATACGGAAAATAAATATTCGAACAAAATAAATAAGTGCGAAAATTTAAAGAACCGGAAAAGGACCAAATCATACAAAGAGTGCGTAAAAGGAAAAAAAATCCAGAAAAAAGACCGGATCGAATATGAAAAGAAATGCGAAAATTTAAATTGCAGAAGATAATTTACGGGAATTTAAAATGCAGAAAAAAGTAAATGCGAAAAATAAAGTGCATAATTTAAATACGAAAAGATAAATACGGTTATTAATTGCAGAAATTAAATGTTAGTTGGCTACGCTAAACGATCCATAATAATACGGGTCATTTGGGTTACCATAAGGCCGATTCGAACATAAATTAAATAAAAAATATATAAATATTATGCTATAATATAATATTAATAATTCTAAATAATACGTGACATATAAACATATATAATAAGATAAAGTATCAAATATATACATACTAAATACTATATAATATGTAATAATATATATATATATATACTATACATATGTAAGGAGGTAATAATGTATGTAATATACGTATGTATGCATATAGCAATCTATACATATATACTATGCCTATATAAAAAACGTAATAACCGTATATATATAAAAGGACGATTTGAAATTATAACAATAATATATATGCAAGTAATGACACTACATTATATATATACTATACAAAGGATGAAGGAACACATGGCATATTTTTACATCCGTATAATACATACACGGTAAACTATAATATATGTATATGTATATAGGTTAATAACATAATATGTACTATACTTATAATATATATACAATAAAATATGTATTAAAAATATAAATTGAAGGCAGAAAATAATTATAAGAGATTTAAATAAGAGCGGAATAAATTTAGAGGACCAAAAGAAGAATTAAACCATCGAAGTTAAACCGAAATCATTGATATAGGGACGAAATTGAGAACTTTGAAAAAGTTAGGGGACATCGGAAAGGATTTAAGGGAAGCGGGGGGATTTAAATGGGAAATACCCTGTTTTTCACACTGGGTATAAAAGCCATTTTATAAACACGAATCATATTTGTTTTTTACCCCAAAACCGATCAAACCCCAAAACATCGTTTTCTCTGAACTATTCTTTAGTATTCTTGAGAGCTAAATAACACCACCATAGTTTCCAGAAATCGACGACTCTTTTACCGTGTCGGCCGCCGCTAGCTGGCGACCTTCAAACAACTTCAGAAACCCCCCCTTTTCTCCTGAACCCAAAATCACGTTCTGATTTTCCAAACAAAGCCCCCTTTCACTCAAATATCCAAAAGCCGAAGTAAAAAAAACTTTAGCCCATTTTTTTCTCTTTTTTTTTACAAACGAACTAGGATTAATCCCCTGATAGTGGAGCTTTCGGAAGCCCAAGAGACGGTTGGCGACGAGAACTGGCCTCCGTAAAGGTAAACTCTCATTTTCTTTATTTTTGTTTTATATTCGAAATGAAAAAATAATGTCTCTAAAATTTGTTGCTTTTGTATTGATTTTTCTTGAAATCCCCGTATAGGTTACATGTGATTGATTTGGGCTTTTTATAGCCGAAATACATTAATTTTAAAGATGAAAAAAACGAAAATAAAAAAAAACTTGATTGGTTGCCTTCGTTTCTTGTTTGCATGCGCTGTTATTTTTTGTTGGTGTCTGTTGCAGGTGTTGCATGCTAGTACGGAGGAGAGGAGGCCAGATGTGCACTAGAATTGTTGTCGTACGAGCTCAGATGGGGACCAGTGGAGCGGAGCAGCTGGAAGGTCACGAGGGAGCTAGATCACCTTGTGCGTGGACTCCACGAGCGCATGAAAGAACCGACGCGCTGCGCGTGGTGATTCTAGAAGTCGCCTGTGCTTCAATCCAGATCGTTAGATCAATATCAGATCTAACGACCCTTGTGTGGCTGCGCAATAAAACAAAAAAGAACATTAGGGCATAATCCTATTAGGTTCAGTTTGTTTTGGGCCCAAACAAGCCACTTGTGTAATATTATTTTATTGGGGTTTGTAATTCAACTATTTTAATATAAAAATTTGGGCTTTTATTTTATTATATTGTATTATTTTATTTGTTACTTTTTCTATTTTTTTAATAATACTAAAATATAATAGTAATATAATAATGACAATATAATAATAGTATAAATAATAATAACATAAACAATGATAAAAATTATAATGGTAATAATAATATAAGAAAAACAACAATACTAATAATGATAATAATATTTTTGTTTTTAAGCCGTAATAACTATAACATATAATATATTATGCAAATGGTAATGCTAGCAATATATTAATTATAAATAATGACAATGAAAATCAGTTATAGTAATGACACAATATATTAGTACTAATAAATATATTTTTTCGCCCCTCTTTTTTTAAAACATAATGATAACATTAAAACATGTAATAATAACTAAAGCCCATTATTTCGAATATAAAACAGGTTAATAACTGGACAAAATTAGCGATTACAACTATCTCTCTTTGCTCATACTTGTATAACAAGGATAGAGCAAAGGCTAAAAATCATTAATTTTTGTCCCACTTTCATGTTTGGAGCTCGAATCATCATGCACTGAAGGTCTTATTAATGGTTCGAGAGATTAACGGTCAAGCATTGAAGGCTTCGCTGACAACGCGAATCACCACGCACTGAAGGTCTTACTGGTGACTTGTACTGGCAGTATTGCTAACGGTTTAAATCGCCAAACACTGAAGGTATTATTGAGGATCCAAGAGATCAAAGATCGAGCACTGAAGGCTTAATGGATATCCCAAATCATCATGCACTGAAGGTCTTATTGATGGCTCAGAGAATTAAAGTCATACACTAAATGATTTACAAATGGTCTGGCTCACCATGCAATGGAGGTCTTACTGATGATCCGACAAGAAAATTCAATACTGAAGGATTTGCGGACAACCTAGCTCACCATGCAATGAAGCCAAACACTAAAAGGGTTTACTGACAGTCCGATTCGCCGTGCACTGGAGGTCTTACTGATAACCGAAAAGAAAGTCCAACACTGAAGGATTTGCAGACAACCTAGCTCTCCATGCACTGCAGGTCTTACCGATGGCTAGAAAATGAAGTCAAACACTGAAGGGTTTACTGACAGTTCAGGTCACCATGCACTGAAAGTCCTACTGATGCCTGAAAAATTAAAGTTAGGCACTGAAGGTCTTACTGATGGCTCGGCTCACCAAACACTAGAGGTATTATTGATGGCTGAAAGGAAAAAAAGTTAAACACTGAAAGGTTTACTGGCAGTTCGGTTTACCATGCACTGAAGGTCTTATTGATTCCCGAAAGAATAATAGTCGAGCACTAGAGGCTATTGATGGTCTGTATTATCATGCACTAGAGGTCTTACTGATTCTTAGAGAATTAAAGTCGAACACTTGAGGCTACTTATATATTGAACTTCTAACACTGAAGGTTGTCAGCTTGGAAATAAAATCATGCACTGTAGGCTTTGGTGTAGATCCTGAAGTAACACTCGAAATTTTGTTGGATGGGCTCTTCTCGAAGGGAACCCTTAACTTGGCCGTGATCTGACCCTTCCACACATAGAATTGCAGATTGAAATCTTTGTTCGGCGAGTTCTTTTTATTAGAAACTCTTGATTTTTTGTTGTGATCCACTTTTCAAGAAGTCATGGATCGAAATCTTTGCTTGATTTTGCAAAAGCATGAATTGAGATTGCAAAGTTGCAGATTAAGATCTTTGTGAATCTTTGAATACCTGTCAAAAAGATAAAAATGATTTGATGCATGTGTTAGTGTAACTCCCTAAACCAAGCCCAAAAGAAATGGGTTGAATTTAAGAAGTCGCGTTGAAAACTTGTCCCTCTAGAAATGATTTTAGGTTAAATTAAACTGTAATTTAAAGTAATTGATTAAATAAGTAAAACTCAATAAATATTCCAATTATTATAATACTCAATCTTTGAAACAATGTTATGATAATTAATAAAATATCTAAAAATAAATTCGTAAATAAATGCATCCAATAATTCCCAAATTGTAAACAGTCCCAATGTCCGAAATTACATAATTATCCCAAATAACATAATCAATATTTTGAAAGACTAATTAAAATTAGTTCATACTTATAATTAAATATTCGAGTAAAATGTGAGATACTCCAAGCATCGAGTCGCCTAAGCGAGTCTGATAATCTGAAAGAACTATTGGGGTGTAAGCTAAAGAGCTTAGTGTGTCTCTAAAGTGCAACAACCCCAAAACAAAATAATATTTTTATTTTTTTGATAAATCTTTTGAAAACACATTAAATCCGAATCATAGTGATACGATGTCTGATGCACATGAAACACAATACCCAATCTTTGATCCACTGAAAAGTAAGGTTCCACAGAACCTAGTCTCTCCATAGTCACCATCTGAAGTGAAACTCAGCCCGAAGGGTGGAACCACAGATCCGAAGCAGAATTCAGCCCGAAGGGTGAAACCACTGAACTTTCCCGGACAAATTCCAATCCATGTACGCACAATGATATGATGTTGGTTTTAAAATCCTAGTCTCATCCGAAACTTGAATTGTTAAAAATTCAAGTTGCATAAATCTATAATTCCGATGTTTCACAATTTGATAAATCCAAAGTTTCATATCTAATATCTCATAATTCAGTAAACCTAATTTTTCAGTTAAACCATAGTATGACATGTTATGCATGATGTCTAAAAACTTTTACCAATCACAACATAATAATGCACACAAAATGTATAAAGACATTTATTTATAGCACCAAAGAAAACATAAGTTTATAGAACAAGAAGAGACACACCTTATGATACGGAAGCCAGGATCCAAGAATTACCTCAAAATCTGGGAACCCTTTAGATCACAATTAATCTAGCAAACTCGCTAATATGATCCGAGAAAACCCCAAACTCCACGTTCAACAAACCGATAATAAAACATGATCTTGATGTAGAAAACGAGATAGGATGAATTTGATGGTGGTGGCGGCGTTGGATAGATTTGTCCTTGGCACCCTCCTAATCGCAATTGAATAGGCAAACACCTGCAAACGGCACGAATCTCTCCGATGAATGGATGATGACGAGATAGATGTTGTAGGATATTTTGTCCTCGACACCCTCTTAGACGCGATTATCTAAGCAAGCAACCTCAAGCGGCTCTAACCCACCATCCTAGATGCAATTACCTAGGCAAGCAAGAGTGTGAAGATGATCTTCATCACAAGAACTTGATGAACTTACGTTGAAGAAGACTTCTGATATGAAAAATAACAAGGCAAATCTATCTACCTTGAAAATAAAATGGCCCATGGCCAAAGGTTTTTGAAACTCATAAATTCATGATGTTGTTCTTATTAGTGAAGCAAATATGCCTTTAAATAGGCTACAAATGAAGAGTTCAACTTAAATTAGGAAAAGTAAAGATAATAATAAAATAAATAAACATATTTTATCTAAACTAAAAAACTAATAAATAAATAACAAATCTAATCCTAAATCATCTAAATATCTTCATAAAGAATTCTAGATTAAATTTAAGTACAAATAATCAATAAAATTATTGAAAATTCGTAATAAATAATATTTCTCGTGATAAAATCGTATAGAGATTTCTGCTCGCACAGTCTTCACTAAAATGGACATAACTTGAGCTCCCGATGTCAGATTGATGCGTTTAAAGATGCGTTGGAAAGCTAAGAGACATAAGAATATGTTTGAAGAAGACATGTAGACTCAGAAGTGCCCAGATCCCATCCGAAAATTCGATGCAAGTTGGATGAAATTCTAGACTTATAAAACAGCTTCAATTCTTTGGCTACAATGCATCATTTTAGCCCCCCATACATGTATCATTCTCCCCCTGTTGAAAACGATTCGTCCCGAATCTTAAGAGTTGTTGATCACAACCTTCAAGTTTCTTGAGATGTCTCCAGGAATGAAATATTAAAACTAGGATCTATATAGAGAATTATATATATTTTTTCTTTTTTCTCAACTACTAAAACAACAGTAAAAGATAATTGTTTCAAACACCTAAACCAAGGCTCTGATATCAATTGATACGGAAGCCATGATCCAAGAATTACCTCAAAATCTAGGAACCCTCTAGATCACAATTAATCTAGCAAACTCGCTAATATGATCCGAGAAAACCCCAAACTCCGCGTTCAGCAAACCGATAATAAAGTATGATCTTGATGTAGAAAACGAGATAGGATGAATTTGATGGTGGTGGCGGCGTTGGATAGATTTGTCCTTGGCACCCTCCTAATCGCAATTGAATAGGCAAACACCTGCAAACGACATGAATCTCTCCGATGAATGGATGATGACGAGATAGATGTTGTAGGATATTTTGTCCTCGGCACCCTCTTAGACGCGATTATCTAAGCAAACAACCTCAAGCGGCTCTAACCCGCCCTTCTAGATGCAATTACCTAGGCAAGCAAGAGTGTGAAGATGATCTTCATCACAAGAACTTGATGAACTTACGTTGAAGAAGACTTCTGATATGAAAAATAACAAGGCAAATCTATCTACCTTGAAAATAAAATGGCCCATGGCCAAAGGTTTTTGAAACTCATAAATTCATGATGTTGTTCTTATTAGTGAAGCAAATATGCCTTTAAATAGGCTACAAATGAAGAGTTCAACTTAAATTAGGAAAAGTAAAGATAATAATAAAATAAATAAACATATTTTATCTAAACTAAAAAACTAATAAATAAATAACAAATCTAATCCCAAATCATCTAAATATCTTCATAAAGAATTCTAGATTAAATTTAAGTACAAATAATCAATAAAATTATTGAAAATTCGTAATAAATAATATTTCTCGTGATAAAATCGTATAGAAATTTATGCTCGCACAGTCTTCACTAAAATGGACATAACTTGAGCTCCCGATGTCGGATTGATGGGTTTCAAGATGCGTTGGAAAGCTAAGAGACAGAAGAATATGTTTGAAGAAGATATGTAGACTCAGAAGTGCCCGGATCCCGTCCGAAAATTCGATGCAAGTCGGATGAAATTCTAGACTTAACAACTTCAATTCTTTAGCTACAATGCATCATTTTAGCCCCCCATAGCGATCAATAGCTCTATCGCCGAGAAGAACGCCTCACATTCAAACCTATCACTTGGTATAAATGAATCAGGACCTAAGAGGTAAAACTCTTTATTAGCATCTGACACTATCACTAAGCCACCAAAAAACATAACTACTAATCCGAAGGAAAACACTCACGCGCGAACCTCGAAAGACATGTACGGTCAAACAGAACAGGCGAAAAAGTAACTCGTCAGCTTCGAAGTCGATACCTAAACACAAGATTATTCTGAATTAGATTCCATAATTCTTTGCTCTTTAGATACTAAGTACAAAAATAATTGCAAATAGCAAAACGGGGCTTTCGAGTTTGAATTAGACAAAATGAGCAGCGGGTTCGAATTCAGGACGTCGAAAAAAGTCAAGATGAAAGTTTTCCAAAAAAATCAACTTAGTCAACTCTAGTCAAAGGTCAAAATCAACGGTCAAAGTCAACTCTAACAGAAGTTCAAATTCAATTCTAGCTTGACTGGTCAAAGGTCAAACTGATCAAAGGTCAACTGTCAGGTCAAAGGGTCCAATGTCAAAACTGGTTCAACCGGTTCACTAGTTTGGATAAAGTCGGTCGAATATGCTAAAACAAGGATAACCAGATAAATTTAAAGTTCAGTTAAAAATGACTCGATTCATATGGTTCAGAGCTCGGCTTTTATTACACAATCCCGTAATATTAATAATATATATATTTGTGGTAATATTAAAACAAATAACAGTAATGAGGCCTATATAAATATAACAAGGAATATATATATATATATGTTAGAACCAATATTTGATGGAAACCTATATATAGGTAATATATATAACAAATATAATATAATACTAAGAATAGGAACATGCATCAATGATGCAACCTAGAAAATGGTGAATAGCTCACCCCAACCTTGACTTTCGCGAGGGCGAAAGAAATGTGGACTAAAATAGAGCCCACAATTTGTTTTGATGCGGTTGCACAATGAAGTGCTGGAGCAGAAGGCATACGAGGGACAAGGAAATCGGCTACTAGGAGACAGCGAGAACCTTGACGGCAACGATGACACACGGCAGTGAGAAGTAATGGGCCAATTGGTCATTACCGGCCAACAATCAAATGAAAAATGAGATCAACAGTCCCCTCAATAAATCGAAAGAAAGAAAAGTAACGAACCTAAAGACTCACCTAACTGCTACAATGGAGGAGAACAATGGCGAGGATGAACCGAACAATTCTGGTGTTGTTTCTTGCGAATGACAGCTAGCGAGAGAGGTCTGATGGCTGGGGTTTATTCGCGATAGGCCAAGGAAGACAATGAAAAGGACGGTGTAGAGCACGATCAAAGTATGGTGGTGGTCGGAGGCCGAACAAAAAAAATAGGTAAGGGGAGATGTGATATTCGAATGAGAGAGATGACCTTGAAGAGAGCGGCTGCAACTAATGGCATCTGAAGAGCACCTTTACTGTCGAAAAGGGTGCCTAAATACCACATTTAGTGGATAAGTTACTCACGAAGTCACTAAATTGAGTAAGGGTTTGCAAATGAGCATCCATACTTTTCCCGACTTACAAACTAGTCTTCAAATTTTAGAATTAAGACACCAAATTGAATTTACTCAATTTAATCCCTAATCTCAATTAGGGTTAGTGGATTAAAATTTCCAAAATTTCTAGGGTTTTAGAATTAGAGATTTAAATCTAGAGTTTTCTGAATTGAGAAAAATTTAAGGTGTTACAGTTAGCATGCCCCTTAACCTATGAATGTCTAACTATGTATAATGCATTAATGAATGTCAATTGAGGACCACTTGAGCGAGTCCTATTTTTCAAGGAAATTCATTGAAAAATCTCGGTGTTGTTTTTTCACTAGGGCCCTATTGCAGCTAGAATACCCTATCTCACGCTCGGGTTCAACCTTTCAAAGTGTTTCTTCAAAGTTTATGCTCTGAATTGTTCTTCTCAAACTTTGCTCAATTACCTAATTGGATATATCTTTGTTATTAAACTGATTGGCCATCTTATTGCCCCAACAAATTTTTTTCCCAAAAATTTTGTTGCTTACTCTTGTTCTCTTGTTGCGAGCAAAATTTTGAATTCTTTGTGAGTATTGCATAGAAGTCTTTTATTTCACTATAGAATCGTAAAATACATGTTCTAATTTCAATGTGAGATGCTTATTGAGAAAACTGAATTTTTCTTTTCAAATTGTAAATATATTAGGCTATACCGAATGCCCCGAATATCAAGTGCACGAGCAACACAGAAAATAGCTTACCGAGGATTGCCCTAAGCAAATCCCGTGTCTAGGAGACCTCGAAAGTTGAGTTGATGTTTGAAGATGTGAGTTCATCTTAAGCTACTTCAGTGCTTGATCAATTAGGCTCACCTTTGGAAGGTTCATTTTTGTCTCATCTTTGTTTGGGGAATTCAACTCATCATATTTTTTGGCTTGAAATAAATGATAGAGCAAACAAAAAATTCATGAGCTACTCAGCATTGTCATGATTTTGAAAATATTACCATCACTCATGAAGCAAAGAGTTTTCAATTAGAATGGGCTTCAGTGGAGTGCCCCAAAAGTTCTGCACTCTTATCCGAAAATTACCTATTACCAGATTTCGAACATTGGAGTGCTTTTTGTAATCACTCATTTTTGTCCGGGTTGTAAATATGATAGTAATAGTAGTTGATTATATTTAATTAATACATATGTTAGTATGTATGTACATGCATGTGATATGGATACGTGTTTTTATATATATAGGTGTATGTATGGTATGTGTTATATATAAGGGTATGTTTGCATGTATCATTAACATTATAATTATGGTATATGAATATATGTGCATGAATATTTGTGTATGTGTGTTATATATATGAGTATTAATATTGTGTGTTTACTTATGTGCATGTACTAGCATATGTTAAGGTAAGCATATTGTATGTATTAATGCTATTGATAGTATTGTATATATACGTGTTTTGCATTTGTATGTATATGTATGCTTAAATATATTATTAATATTGTTGGGTTGGAATTAAAACAGATCAGATATAATATTAAAAACCCAAATATATTAAGTCCAAGTCCAGTTTACATATTACAAAACTCAAAAAATTAAATACATTGGGCTCAATCCGGCCAGGCCCGTTCAATAACTAAAACCCTAAAACATATATGATATAATAACCCTAATATTATCTTTTTTATGCGCAACTGCATGATCCAACGACCCATATCAAATGAGAGCTTATCTAGCTGGCGCGCGTGTGATACACGCTCGGGAAGGTTCAATGTCCACACGCGCGTGGCGTGCACGCGCTGATCGTTCAGCTTCTATCCGTCATGTGTCATCATTAGAGGGCCGCTACGTCACCTTGAAGATTTAATCCTGGCCATCCATCACCCGAATGATCTTAACCGCTGGATCAAATTTGATCCAACGACCAAGATTGAATCGGGCGTGATAGCCTTTCACCTTTACCTGTCGCCTCCACGTGGTCGTTCCATCGCTGTTGCCGTACGACGACCTTACCGGCTCACCTACCCAGTATGGCTGAAAGTATAAAAAACATAGAAAAATGTCAGAACAAAAAAAAATCATAAGATTTATTCTTGTAAGCTAAGAGAAATCAGAGCATGCATATAAACACAATGTAATCAACCATTTGTACACAACAATTTCTGAGGAAATAAAAAAATTGAAAAAAAAAACATTCAAGGTAATCTTCATTTCAGTTTTTATTTAGAACAAAAAAATAAACAAAAAATAAAGAAAGTCAAGGTTTACCCTTTGGCTTTGAGCCGCTGCCATACACGGTGGTTGAGGTGGGTGTCACCAATGAATGACGCCATTCAATCGTCCCTCCTCAATTTCTCTTTTATTGGTATGAGTTTAAGGGTTTTGAAATAAAAAAGAGGAGTTTGGCTTTTCTTAAATTCGGGGAAAACGGGGGTTTATTTTAAAAATTTAGGGTTGAAATCGGGTTCTAGGGTTCAAAATAGTAATTTTTGAGCACCGGTGAGCGACGGCCAGTGATGTCGAACAATGGCCGACACGGCGATCCATGGTCGGTTTTTGGGTTTCGAGGCTGGTTCTGGAAAAATGATAAATATTCAGAGGGTTTTTGTATTTCGGTTTGAGAGTATAATAAGAGGGGGAGGTGTTTTTTTTAAGTTAAATTTTTTGAAAGGCTAAGGGCCAAAATTTGAACCGGCAAGGTCTACTTATATACCACTTTATTCTAAAAATGGGTAAATCACATTTTAATCCCTCTGACTTTTTTTTTTTTTATTTCTGGTCTTCCCATGGTAATATTACAGGACCAGCCTCCTGTATTTTTAAAAGTTTTCAATCACGTCCCTTGATTTAAGTAAATCATGTCCCTCTGCCCTTTTGGTATTTTCAAAATGTCTCTGCCGCATGGTATAATTTCACATATGGTCCTCCAAAGTTTCATCCGGTTTTCAATTTCATCCTTAAATTCTGTTTTGTTATTTAAAAGGGAGAATTCTAGTTCGGTCCCTCTTGCTTTCACAGTTTCTCAATTAGGTCCCTTTTCCTTAAATCAAAATTGTTTTATTTAGGGGTTAATTTCTTTTTAGTACATGCTCTTTTAATTTAATTTATTTTTAGCCTTTAATTTATGATTTTGTTTAATCATTTATATTTAGTTTTATTATGTTTCTTGTTATATTTGAGTTTTTTTATTTATATTCGATATATATTATTTGGTTTTTATGTTTAATGTGTTATTGTTATTATATGTTTATTTAAGTGTTCGATATTGTTGTTCATTTGTTGTTATTTATTAATATATACTAAGGCATATGTATCTTTTAGTATATAAATATATATGTTATATTGTATTATATTATTGTACATGTATATGTATACGTTTATTATATGTACTATATATTATATTTAGTATGTATACTATATTGTATTATTTATGTATTATTATATATATTTTTATATTTTATACATGCTAATTAATATCATATATTATGTATTATATTATATGTTATATATATCATATTATGTAATTTACATTATATGTATATATTATACATTTCATATTATTTTTATATTAATGTGTAGCAAATATTAATTGTTGTATATATTATGTTCTTATATTTGTGGATGTTTTATTTTAATCGTATTTATTTATTTGCAGTTTCTTTTCTTGTTATTTAATATTTGTTTACTTTTTATTATTTCATGTATTTTTAATTTACCGTATTTATTTTATCATGCTTAGCTTTAGGCCTTTTTTATCCCGGTATTTTAGTGCGAGTGTTATCCTGCTCTCCGGGTGTTATCTCTTTTGGTACTGTGGATCGAGGCAAAGTTTTAATATTCAATCCTTGTTTTTGGAACTAAATATTAAATTCAATCAAATTTTTATTCTTCTTTATAAATACGATACCAATTTATTTGGTACCAATTTTGGGTGTAGTGGGGGTGCTAACCCTTCCCCGTGCGTAATCAACTCTCGAACCTAATTTGAATCTCTGGTTTTGTTTTCGGTGTCCGGTCTACCTAATCCAAGTGAACGGTGGCGACTCCATAGTTTTTTAAAAATATCAGTTTTCTAAAATTTCCCCCTTTCTAATATATTTTCAAAAAATTGGAAAAACTCCCTCATCATACACGATTTTTATTAATTTTTCGTATTAGCATTCGACGCTTAGAAAAAAAATAGTCGCTACAGCATGGCGACTCCGCTGGGGACCAATTTGTTTTTCAAAAATAAAAAAGAATTAAGCCATAATTAGATTCGTATCGTAATTATTCAGAAAATTTTAAAATTTTATTTAATTTTTAATTCCTAAGTCTTGTTCTTTTTTTCATCATATTGTAGTCTTAAAACCTTTAGGAGGAGTGGTTACTTCGCTTCATAGGGTTTTCACATCCGTACAATGTTGTAATTCACTTCAGGAATTCGGTCTTTATATTTCGTGAGGTTTTCACCTCCTTATGGTATAAGGGTCGTATTCCCTCGAATCGATGTCCAAGCAACAGTTTGAGTACCGTTTACTTTAGAATTCAACTGCATATAGTGAGACATAGAGCCTACCTGTTAGAATCATACCAGTACTCTGTCTGTTTTGCGGATGACCTGTTTAAGTTTCTATTCACATTTGTGTCTGTTCTTATTTTTTAACTGCTTGATTTGAGCGCTTTAATTACCTCTATGTATTAACCATTTATTATTCTTTTCAAACTGACACAAATTTTAATTCCAAGTGAACGTCATTGTAGAAGGCAGTCATAATGGACAAAAGGTCTCGTATTCAGATAAGCCAAGCAAATCCAAAGCATTGTCAAAAGAGTCGAGAGGGCGAATCATTAGAAGAGTTCGAACAAGATAGGGTAGCTAGTACTCTTACCGGGGATGTGGGAGACGAAGTACAAGAATTGAAGAAACAAATGGCTGATATGATGAGTATGATGACCGCTATGGCTAAAGGCAAATGGTCTATAGAGCCAGAAGAAGAGTCGGTTAAGAACCAGAATGAAGGTACTGATGGTCAGAATCCTACTCCCAGGCAAAGTAACATCGGTAAATACGACCAGTCGAACCCTTTTGTGAATCGCGTCAACCAATCAGTGGAAGGTGCATCTGATTCAAGGTCCCAGAAGATAGAGATAAGTCTAGAAGAAACCCGAGAAATCGATACTATGAAAAAGTACATCCCAAAGACTGTGAGGTATACCGAGCTACTTCCAATGCTCATCGAAAGAAACCTTATCACCCTTGTTCATTCGGTGCCAAAAGAACCACCTTATCCGAAAGGTTACAACAGCCGAGCCAGGTGCGGTTACCACTTAGGAGGTTCGGGGCACACTATAGGGAATTATGGGGCTTTGAAGAACCGAGTTAGGGATCTTGTCATTATGGGAGCATTGACTTTCGAAAAGGAAAAACCTGAATTTTACAATGAACCGGCAATCACACGAAGGACAAAATTGAAGAAGAACCAAGACCTAGGGCAAAGGTTGAATGAAAGCGAATCAAGTTTTAAGACCGAAGATGAGGGCATCCCGGAAGAGGGGCAATCATTCGAACAGCTCAGACAGGAAAAAGAAGAATTAAGCGAGAAATTGAAGAATCTGCAAGATGAGCATTAGAAGCTTCATTGCATGTTCCAGAATGCTGGTTTGGAAAACACTTTTGAAGAATATAATAACGACATCCTAAAACTGAAGAATGGTTTGGGGCATTGGAAGCGAAAAAACTAGACAAGTGGATTTAGAGCCCAATTATTGTCACAAAAGTTGAAAGAAGCCGAAAGCCAGCACGAAGTCCTCAAGATTGAGCTAGAAAGCAGTTTAGATATGAATGAGATTTTGAAATGAAGTCATCAGCAGAGTGAGAAAGAATACCGTACAGAGAATGCAACGCTTATAGAACAAATAAATAAGCTTAGGACTTCTCTACGTACGTGCGAGATTCGTGCTGAAGCCTAAAAGTAAGCTGGTTATAAAAGTGTTGAAAAGGTAACTCTTCAGCTACGAAAAACCGAGCGAGAAATACGAGAGAATGACAAGGACTTGAAGAGTGTCATCACCCAGACGCGCAAGGTAGCTCAACAAGTGGGCGATGTGGCCGATGCATCCATGCCATTAAGTCAGAATATGAATCCTGCACTGGATCAGGAAGGAAAGATGGCTCGTTTGCTAGAAGAAGTCCAAAAGTTAGGAGCTAGGGCTCACCGGTATTTGTAAAGTCTACAAGACTGAAATCTGATGTAACAAGCCTTTTTGTTCAATGAAAATCTTTCTACAATGATCACATTGCGACTAGTACCTTATTGCATACATGCTTGCATCTCGTTGATTCAAAAATATTTTATATTAAGGGATTTCTTATATAAAAGGAAAGATGTTTTGTAATGTACAGAGATTGACAATACTACGGTAGAAAATAATAAGAGTATAAAGCAAATACAGAAGATAAAAGTGGGGCACCGAGCACGTATTTCGCCCAAAGAAGAGTGGCTAACAAGATGTCTGTAGAATATTGTTAATCTTTTGTACAACAGGCTCCATTCCTTCAATGAAAGTCCTCCTAAAGGACTATTAATGAATCAACACTTCATTTGCATTCATTTTGCACTCATTTTTTATAGTTCATAATTACTGTTTGTTTTTACATTTTAGATATTTATGATGTATTTCATCCATTAATGAAATAATAGTAGAATTTATAGGTTCAGTGGCAGTATCCGAGAACCAGCTGAAAAAATGATGGAACAAAGACTGGACCAATTAGAGGATAGAGTTAAGAGAGAGCTCAAGAAGAAGAAAAAATGAACATTTTCAAAACAAAAGATTTATACTTAGTCCCTGACTTGGTCATTCCTTCAAATTTCAAGGCTCCTAGATTTATGCAGTATGATGGCACCAGCTGTCCGAGGGTGCACCTGACCATGTTTTGCAGAAAGATGGAAAGCTACATTAATAACGAAAAGTTGCTAATCCATTACTTCCATGATAGTTTGGTAGGACTCGCTGCAGTTTGGTACAACTGATTGAGAAAAGATCAGATTCGGTCTTGGGGAAGCCTAGCCAACGCCATTTTAAGTCAATACAAATATGTCTTAGACCTAATTCCAAGTCGGCAGTTCCTTTAGAGCATGAAAATAAGACCAGGCGAGAACTTCAGAGATTATGCTTTGAGAGGGAAAAGTCTGGCGGCCTAAGTATGTAACGCCCCAGTTTTGGGCCTAACGGTTTTTGAGGTTTGTTAGACGGTCCGGTGGACCGGGTTAGAGATTCGAGTCAGATTCGGGACTGTATATTTTTCGGTGAGATAAAAATACAGAAAAAATGGTTAAAATCATTTTTTAATATATGATTAATATTGGTGGAATCAATTTTGGAAAATGAAATTTGGAGTTATGACATTTTGGCTAGTGACCAAAATGCAATGTTTGAAAACCGTTTTTAAAGTGGCTAAAATGAAAAAGGGTCAAATTCTTAGAATCCTTAAGGAGCTAATTTACCAAGTTTTTGCTGGTAATTTCTCCCTTCAATTAAATCATTTTAACATGTGTTTTAAAAGTTAATTAAAAGGGATTTTAGATATTAAAGTTAGTTATTTGGTTTTAATGAAAATTGACGTAACTTTTCTCTCAATTTTTCTCTCCACTTCCTTTCTGCCAAACACCCAAGTTTTCATCAAACCAGAGGTGAGGGATCCTTTTTACTTAGATTCTTGTTCTACAATTGATTATTTGACTTTGATTTACAAAACCTCATTGAAATCTTGTGTTTTTCTAGCTTTAAACAAGCCAATTGATGGAGAAGTCACACAATAGGGATAAGGTCTGTGATTTCCTCTATTGAATGATTCTTTATTGATATTCTCAAGTATTTGATCCTTGATTTATGGTTTATAATCTGATTTTGTGTTTTTATATTAAATTAATTGATTTAATTGGGTAAAATTGATGAAATAGCAAAAGATCTGAATTGGATCTATTTTCCAGTGATTTAGATTGATTTTAAATATATTATGGATGTATAATAATTTTGATAAGTCATTTTTAACAATGGAATCCCGAAACTCTTGAATCTCTAATTGTTTAGGTTGTTAGAATTGTGTTTTTTTGGAGTTGTGGTGGATGTTTGGTTGCTGGGGGTGTTAGGTTGTTTTGATTCTATTTTTAGATGTTATTTGATGATGAAAGTGATGTTAGATTGATAGGTTGTGGCTGGGTTGTGTTTGGAAAGGATTAGATGGTGTTTTTGGTTGTTGTGATTGGGTAATTGTGAAGTGAATGTGTGAATCCGTGAAGATCTATTGTTGCAGTGTTTAAATGCATGAAGATGCATTAATCTTCTGTTGTAATGTGGTTAAAATAGGGGATATGGATTCGGAAGTGATCGGGGAAGCTTTGGAGGCTTCGGAAGCTTTTTTTTGCGTCGACAAATCGAGGTTTCGCGTATCGGTGAGTGAAAACGTGGTTTAAAGTGTTTTGATGTTTTGGAACAGAGTTTTGGGAGTTAAGGTAGAGCTTGAAACTCTTACCTAGACTCGATTGTAAGTATAAAGTGGTTTTCTCCCTCGGTCGTGCTAGTTTGAAATGGTTTTATGCACTTGTTCTAATTTACATGTTACCTATTGTTTAAGCATGTTTTAAAGTATTTGATATACTATTTTTAAGCATGAAATGCTGAAGGATGAACATGGTATGTGATCCTTGTAAGTATGTGGTTTATACTTGTGTTTTAAAGCATGGTTGTTGCTTTGGAAATGGCATGGCTTAATGCTTGTTAAAAACAATGAGGTAAATGTTATTTGGTTAATTATATTGGCAAGTGATGTGGTTTTAAAATTGTTATTGGATATAGTTGGCTGGCCATAGGATTGAGTGCACTGTAAATAAGTTGCCTTGGATGTCAATGGGTTTATACGGTGTACCGAATACTCCATCCAAGTACCTTAACGGTAGAGGGGTTAAATGGTACCGAATACTCCAGTTAGTGGATTAAGCGTCTAACTGATGATTGGGGTGGATGTCCACGTGGGTTGTTATTGTACCCGATTGTTAATGTACCACGATTGTAATTGTATCGCTATTTCGGTTGAGATGGCTTGAAGTGTTGGGTTAACACTTGTTGAATTAGTATATCCGATGAACTCTTTTGTTAATGGACTTGTTATTGATCACTTGTAAGCCAATATAATTGTTAATGTATCATTGAAATGTTTTATGTTGTATAATGTGATTTATACATGTTTCTCTTTAAGCTTTGCATTTGGTAGTAATGCATGGGAAGGCTTAAGTGGAGGGTTAGCAATGGGATTTGCTGTTGATCAGTGATACATGTAGCATATGGTTTATTATGTTGGTTTTAATGATATAATTTGCATGTTTTCAAAAGAGGCACGATGATGGTGATGTTTTTAAAGGATGATGTTAAATAAATGGTTTTAAATGCTTTGATGGTGGTTGTTTTGAGCATTCCTCACTAAGCCTCGTGTGCTTACGCTCTTGTTGTACATTAATGCAGATAATTGAGGTCTTGGAAGGCAACAAGAAGCAAGGGGATCTTGGCAAGACTTGTTTCCAAAGTATGTCTCGGTTTAGACTATAATGAATAAGGGCAATGAGGTACCTATTGTGTTTTGGGAGATGTTTTGTGGAACTCCCTGTTTGAGCATGTTTCTTTAGTTGCTTTTGGGTTGTAAATGACCTTTAAAGATTGTTTTGATGCTAGTTTACCTTTTTGACATGTTGCTTGGATGGGAATTAGGAAGCATGCCTATAGAATCTCTTTAATGGACGATGTTGAATCTGTGAAGCCTGAATGCTTGTGGTATAATAGGGTTATGTTATGAGTATGTTAGAATGGTTTGAGTATGCTTTTGGAATGAAAAACCTGTAGTTTGTGACATTACAGGTCCATGCGTACCGATATGCGGGGGACCGTATCGTACAGTTGGACATTTTCTGGTCTGGGCAATCGGTACACAAAAGGGAGTATCGGTATGCCAAGGCATTTTTGGCTTGGCGTATCGATACGGGCAATGGTGTATCGGTACACGTTCAAGCCTCTGGAATTATACTTTTTCAATCCAAACTCGTGTACCGATACCCATGTAAGCGTACTGGTACGTATGTTAACAAAAAATTCAAAAGTTAGGTAAGTTCGTTATGGCGTATCGATACCTGCCTTGGCGTATCGGCACGAGACAGTTTTATATGTATCGGTACGGTGACACCCATACCGATACCCGAGGCCATTTTCTGTAATTTTAGCTTGGCAGTTTTGCTTTCATTGCATTTTAGTCCCCGAAACTTGTCCATGTGATTGTATGAGGTTGAATGATCAAATTGAGATGAAATTTAAGATGAATGTTCAGAACGTAACTAATTAAAGATTGGTATTTTAAAAAGTGGCTTAAATACTGTAAATTTCCTGTATTTGCAATTTGGTCCCTAAATTGCAAATGTGATCAATTGGATGTCAAAATAATGCCCGATTGAGTAGGGGTTATACCTGAGTGTTTCTTGTACACGTAGGATTAATAATTAGCATCTAGACAAGATAAAAAGAAAAAAGGACTGGGTTTTTATGTAGCTCTCCGATTTGCTTCGGTAAACCTAATGTAGCTTCCTTGGTTTGGTCTGGCGGTTAGACCGGGTTAAAGGAGTTACAAAGTACAACCTCCTAATATCAAAGAAGAAAAAATTCTATCGTTTCACGCGACACTTCCCATTCCCTTCTTTGATATAATGTTAGAGAAACCGATAAGAAAATTTGAGGACTTTATGGCAGTGGGAGAGAGAATAGAGCAGGCCATCCAAGAAGGAAAATTGGGGTCTAAATCTAAGGACCAAACTGATGAGGAAATAGAATGAGGCAAAGAGATAAATGATTGTTGTCTCCATAGCACTCATAATCGCAAGAGAAGAAGGGCAGCTAAGTATTTTGAGCCACGAAAGAAAGTTTCCCGAACAAGTGCGGACCTAGAAGTGTTTGGAGTACCCATTTCGGATACATTTCCTCGTCTAGTTGAAGGTCGCCACATTATCCCTAGACTGATGAAGATTATACCTGACCCTTCTGCTCACAATTTTGACCCAAAGAGCACATGTGATTTTCATATGGATGCACCGGGGCATCCTACTAGGAAGTGCCGACCGTTGTTGGAAGGAATCAAGAAGCTAGTCAATGAGGGAGTCTTGATAGAAGATTTTATCCAGCGGTGGAAGAAAAAAGAATCGGGGCAAGTCTGCATCAATCCGAGTAGGTTGGAATGAAATGGTCCCTATGCTTGAATGTCACATTTTTTTTTGTAAAAATGGTAGTTTGATTCACCATATTTTTTTCTTTTCCTTTTGAACTATAAAAAAGCCTACGGCTTAAGCCCAAAAGCAATGGGAATATTTTAAAGAAATATGTCTAATTATTTTTGAAAATTGTATTTAGAAAATATTTTTGCTTTTTCATTCTTTGATTTTTTTACAGTTTTTCATTGTTATGGGGGTAGTTTTTGTTCTCCCATAAGCATACATAGATTCATAAAAAATCATACAGTAACATACCATTTTGTTAATGTCATTAAATTTCCAATATAAACATACATTTTAATTTAGATTCGCAGGTCAATTCTAAATTGTTTATATTTTGAATACCATGGGGGATATTGCGAATTTTAGCATCCACTAGTCCGTTTAGGCTGACAGAGAAACAAAATGAGTGTTTAGATAATGGGCAGTTCCAATTTTAGGAAAAATCCCCTCTCAGGCACTTGTCGTTTAAGATCCCTGAGTCGAGTGTTGACCCTAAACTTCTATTCCCTTAAAGATTTTCTCAATGTCTATGAACGAGATGACAAATGATACTCTTCCACCTGCCGAGCAACAAGAAATGAGGCAACAAAATATTGGATACAAAGACTATGGAATCACCAAAGAGAAATGATCGAAGACAGTGTTAAGATCAGCAAGCAAACCAAGCAAAGAACAAATGACAGGTAGAGAACTGAAGCAATAAAGAGTGAGCACTTTAAGTCGAACAAAGCAATAAAAGAAGACACATGAAGATATCACTAGCCAATAAACATCAATTTAAGAGAACCGTGAAGAATTAACTGCTTCCAAGCAGAAGTAAACATCAAGGATTAATACATATACAATAAAAGAAAAGAAATTTGGGACTGGTGGCCCAAAATAGTCAGAGGTAAAAAAAAGAGAAAAAAAGAAAAAAAAATATAAAAAATAATAAAAGAGAGAAAAGAAAAAATAGAAAAAAAGAAAAGAATAGAAGGAAAGAAAAGAAAAAAAAGAAAAGATAAAAAAAGATAAAAGAAAGAGAGAAAGAAAAGAAAAGAATACATTACAAGGACGAAGATTAGATGGAAGAACTAAGTATGAGACTACAGGAAATCTTAGTTTTTGAGGAACTTTAGAAGACCAATCACATTTGAATAAGAAAACAAGCATTAATGCCGACCAAAAAACAAATCGGTCAGAAGGTATAGAAGATGAAAATGACCTCTAGGGTGAAAACCCAAAATAGGCGGTCTAGAGTGATCCAGAAAATAAAGAGAAAATAGTGATCTGTCTGAGCATGTTGGCATCAAAATTCGACCATAATACATCGATCCGAAGATACAGAAGATGGAAATGACCTCTAGGGTGAAAACCTGAAAAATGGGCAGTCTAGAGCGATCCCGAAAATAAAGAGAAAAGAGTATCCTATCTGAGCAAGTTAAGTATAGGATGAAGGTTTTGGCTAGAAGAAAAATCCCAAAGAATTCATACAAACTCTTTCATCAGTTTTGAAGAGTTATAGAAGATTAATTGCTTGGCCTACCAAATTCTAAATCGGTTTGAAAATAGAGAAAGAAAATGAACTCTAGGGTGAAAACCCAAAAACAGACAATCTAGAGCGATCTGACGAACGAAAGAGAAGAAAATACTTCATATGAGCATATGCTGATCAAACGAGTGCAAAAGCATAACACATGGTCTACAGTACAAGCCTCCAAAGACCATTTTAATCATTTATAGATATCTAAATGAGATAGTCTGATTACATCCCGCCTATAAGGGTTAACCTTTCTTCAGGGAACGCCAAACCTCGAAGTGCCTGATCGGCACCCAAATGAGATAAGGACGGGGGGTATAATGAGTGGTGAGATCACAAGAGATGCCTTAAATGGGCTAGAAAATAGGTATGGGAAGTGTTCCTCTCAAAGCCTAAATGGACTAGGGAGGCCATACATATGCTTACATCACCGACATAGGCCAGATTTTCTAAACATACAATTCTGCTAGTAGGACTAAACATTAGTTTTCAAAAATGTCTAAAAAATCAATTCTTCTGCAAATTTACCACTTGTTCCAAGCATTAGTTTTCGAAAATGTTTGAGCATGTTTTCTCCAAATTTTAATTCTTTGAGTACTTCCTCCAAGCATTGGGCATTTTTTTCAAATTTTAATTCATTACACATTTGTCATTTACTTCCAAACATTAATTTTTCAAAATGTTTGATATTTTTCCGAATTATATTTCTTGCCAAACATCAAAATTTGAAAATGTTTGACATTCTTTTCTAAACTTTGATTTTTAAGATATCTATAATGTTTCTCAAGCATTAATTTTCAAAGATGCTTGACATTTTATCCAAGTTTATTTTTGGAAAAAGGTTGTCTTTTCGTTAAACTTTTTTTAAAATGAGAATTAAAGTATAAGGACTGAGATTTGGTTACCTCTCAGACGCTATAAGAAGATTAGATTTCAGAAATTAGTTCAGGGCGTGAGGGAATTTTGCATGCCCTAATGTTAAGACAGATCAAGACTCTGAATGTTGGGTCAAGAACTTAGAAGTAGTTTAGCCCAGAGATTGGATGGGGCAATGTGAAGGCGAGAAAAACGGTAAAAGTCCCTACCTAAGGATTGAATGGTAACTAGAAGAAAGATTTGCAAAATGGGTATAGACCCTAAAAAAGAAGAAGAGAGTTACTCGCGCATGAGAGATAAGAGCGTGGGTATTTGATTGATGAAGTAAAGATTGATAAAATGAAGATTAATGAGCATACTGCAGAAAGATAAAATAAAGAAATTCGAATAATGGCCTTTTAGGGAATAGGATTTCAAAATAGAATGAAATAAAAAAGAAAAAGATGAAAAAAGAAGAAAAAAAAGAAGAATAAGAAGAAGAAGAAGAAGAAGAAAAAGAAGAAGAAAGAATAAAAAAAGAGTTTTACACTGCATCATATAGATAGGGTCATTTAATGGCATTTTGCTTGTGTTTAAATAGATATTTGAAGATTTCCAAAGATTTTGATCTACAACTTCATGTTGAAGAATCATATTTTATTGAAGATTTATAACGGTAGCTATTTTCGGCGTGAATCCAGATTTTAATGAAGATTGGTAGCCATTTTCAGCGTGAATCTAGAGTTTAAGTCCTTCAGGCCATTGGTAAGTCTTTCGGGTATGGTGACAAGACCTTCGGGCCACTAGTAAGTCTTTTGGGCATAGTGATAAGACCTTCGGGGTATCAGTAAGTCCTTTGGGCATGATGCTAACCTTATTATGATGTCAAGACTGGTAAGAATCCGGCCATCATTTTAAGGGATATTGGAAGCCATTTTGGCGTGAATCTAGATTTTAAGGAAGATTGGTAGCCATTTTTGGCGCGGATCTAGATCTTAAGCCCTTCGGGCCATCAGTAAGGCCTTCGGGCATGATGATAAGTCATTCGGGCCACTGGTAAGTCCTTAAGGCATGGTGATAAGACCTTCGGGCCATTAGTAAAACCTTTGGATATGATGTCAAGCTTTCCTTTTGAATGCCGAGACGAGTACAAATCGGGGCATTGAAGAGATTAAAGCTTGAAGAGTTGGACGAGGAAGAGAAGAAAGTTCCAGAAGGACGAGTACAAAAATGAGTGCCTTTTGGTCTTTGCCTTGTTATTGTTTGACAAGAACAAGCAAAGAGGGGCAGCTGTAATCACTCATTTTTGTCCGAGTTGTAAATATTATAGTAATACTAGTTGATTATAGTTAATTAATACATATGTTAGTATGTATGTACATGCATGTGATATGGATATGTGTTTTTATATATATAGGTGTATGCATGGTATGTGTTATATATAAGGGTATGTTTGCATGTATCACTAACATTATAGTTATGGTATATGAATATATGTGCATGAATATTTGTATATGTTTGTTATATATATAAGGATTAATATTGTGTGTTTAAGTATGTGCATGTACTAGCATATGTTAAGGTAATCATATTGTATGTATTAGTGCCATTGATAGTATTGTATATATACGTGTTTTGCATTTGTATGTATATGTATTGCTTAAATATATTATTAATATTGTTGGGTTGAAATTAAAACAGATCATATATAATATTAGAAACCCAAATATATTAAGTCAAAGTCCAATTTACATATTACAAAACCCAAAAAATTAAATACATTGGGCCCAATATGTCCAGGCCCATTCAATAACTAAAACCCTAAAACATATATGATATAATAACCCTAATATTATCTTTTTTGTGCTTAGTCGCATCTTAGCTGTTGGATCAATCTTGATCTAACGGCCCAAATCAAAGGAGAGCCTATCCAGCTGGTGCGCGTGTGATACACGCTCGGACGGTTCGATGTCTACGGGCGCATGACGTGCATGTGCTGACCGTTCAGCTTCCATCTGCCACGTGTCATCATCAGAGGGCCGCTACGTCACCTTGAAGATTTAATCCTAGACATCCATCTCCCGAATGATCTCAGCCGCTAGATCAAATTTGATCCAACAGCCAAGATTGAATCGAGCGTGATAACCTTTCACCTTCACCTACCACCTCCACGTGGCCATTCCACCACTACTGCCGTACAACGACCTTACCGGCTCACCCACCCAGTATGGCCGAAAGCATAAAAAATAGAGAAAAATGTCAGACAAAAAAATCATGAGATTTATGCTTGTAAGCTAAGATAAATCAAAGCATGCATGTAAACCCAATGTAATCAACCATTTGTACCCAACAATTTCAAATGAAATAAAAACTTGAAAAAAAAACAATCTTCATTTCAGTTTTTATTTCGAACAAAAAAATAAACAAATAAAGAAAGAAAGCCAGGGTTTTCCCTTCGGCTTTGAGCCGCCACCATGCACAATGTTTAAGGTGGGTTTCACCGATGAATGGCACCATCCAATCATCCTTCCTCCCTTTCTCTTTTACTGGAGTGAGTTTAAATGTTTTGAAATAAAAAAGAGGGGTTTGGATTTTCTTAGATCTGGGGAAAACAAGGGTTTATTTTAAAAATCTAGGGTTGAAATCAAGTTCTCGGGTTTGAAATAGTAATTTTTGAACAGTTTTAGGTTTTGTCGGTGCCGGTGAGCATCGTCCGTCGGTGTCGAACGACGCCAACACGGCGATCAGTTTTTGGGTTTCGAGGCTAGTTCTGGAAAAATGATGAATATTTAGAGGGTTTTCAGTTTGAGAGTATAATAAGAGGCACATGTGTTTTTTTAAGTTAAATTTTTTGAATGGCTAAGGGCCAGAATTTAAACCGGCAAGGTCTACTTATAGACCATTTTATTCTAAAAATGGGTAAATCACATTTTAATCCCTCCGCCCTTTTCTTTTTTTCATTTCTGGTATTTCGCATGGTAATATTACAGGGTCATTCCTCCTGTATTTTTAAAAGTTTTCAATCTTTTCCCTTGATTTAATTAAATCGGTTTTTAAAAGGTAAATTACCCACTAGGTCCCTCTGCCCTTTTGGTATTTTCAAAATGTCTCTGCCGCATGGTATAATTTCATATCTGGTCCTCCAAAGTTTCATCCAGTTTTCAATTTCATCCTTAAATTCTGTTTTGTTATTTAAAAGGGAGAATTCCAGTTCGGTCCCTCTTGCTTTCACAGTTTCTCAATTAGGTCTCTTTTCCTTAAATCAAAATTGTTTTATTTAGGGGTTAATTTCTTTTTAGTACATGTTCTTTTAATTTAATTTAATTTCATCCTTTAATTTATGATTTTGTTTAATTGTTTATATTTAGTTTTATTATGTTTCTTGTTATATTTGAGTTTTTTTTTATTTATATTCGATGCATGTTATTTGATTTTTATGTTTAATGTGTTATTGTTATTATATGTTTATTTAAGTGTTCGATATTGTTGTTCATTTGTTGTTATTTATTAATATATACTAAGGCATATGTATTTTTTAGTATATAAATATATATGTATATATTGTATTATATTATTGTACATGTATATGTATACGTTTATTATATGTACTATATATTATATTTAGTATGTATACTATATTGTATTATTTATGTATTATTATATATTTTTTTTTATATTTTATACATGCGAATTAATATCATATATTATGTATTATATTATATGTTATATATATATATATCATATTATGTAATTTACATTATATGTATATATTATATATTTCATATTATTTTTATATTAATGTATAGCAAATATTAATTGTTGTATATATTATGTTCTTATATTTTGTGGATGTTTTATTTTAATCGCATTTATTTATTTGCAGTTTCTTTTCTTGTTATTTAATATTTGTTTACTTTTTATTATTGCATGTATTTTTAATTTACCGTATTTATTTTGTCATGCTTAGTTTTAGGCCTTTTTTATTCTGGTATTCTAGTGGGAGTGTCATTCCAATCTCAGGATGTTATCTCCTTTGGTACCGTGGATCGAGGCAAAGTTTTAATACTCGATCCTTGTTTTTGGAACTAAATATTAAATTAAATCAAATTTTTATTCTTCTTTATAAATACGATATGAATCTATTTGGTACCAATTTTGGGCGTAGCGGGGTGCTAACCCTTCCCCGTGCGTAAACAACTCTCGAACCTAATTTGAATCTCTGGTTTTATTTTCGGTGTCTGGTCTACCTAATCCAAGTGACCGGTGGCGATTCCATAGTTTTTTAAAAATATGGGTTTTTTTTCTAAAATTCCCCCCTTTCTAATATTTTTTAGAAAAATAGGGAACATTCTCTCCCCATATGCGATTTTTATTAATTTTTTGTAACAGCCTTCGACGCTTAGAAAAAAATAGTCGCTACACTTTTTAATTAAATATGCCTATTACCAGGCTTTGAAGCGCTTTTTGAAAAATGCCTATTACCAGGCTTTGAAAGTTAAGTCAATTTGTCTTGTTTTGAAAATGCATATTACCAGGCTTTGAACATTGAAATGCTTTTCGAAGGATTTAGCATCAAATTTCACCGATTTGTTATTATTTGTGGTCCTTAATGTGAAATGCAAGTCATACCTTCATAATCTCTGCAGCTTAGGATTTCAACTAGACACATGTTTCTTGGGCTCAACCTTCGGGTCAAAGTCAATTTTCCTTGTACAATTGATATACGGGGACCCAATAGACATATATATTTACAAAGTGATGAGAATTGAAAATAGATTGCATCTCTTATTGAAAATTTGAATATATGGCCTTAGGCCATTGCAAAAGATTGACACCACATTCGGGTTTTTCTAGAAATAAATGTAAACTTACCGAAGGGGTGCTCGGGTGCCCCCAACGCATAATCACTAACTGTCTGGCTCGCAAATATGGATCATAAAGCTTGCCACCTTTTTTACCGGTTGCGGCATCATCTTTGTCGAACATGACAGATTCTTTATTCTGGATCGATGTGATGATAAATGTGAAAATGCATGCCTATAAATACAATGTTAATGTCTAGATTGACAGATGTTGATGTAAGCACGTGAATGACAATGATGTGATGAAACTATGATGAAATTATTGACAAATGCTTATAATGATGCAATTACTATGCAAATGAATAAAATTAATGTTAAGTGCTCGTATGATGCAACTACCGTGCAAATGAATAAAATCAATGTGTGATGCCATTGTCGTACAAATGAGTGAAATTAATGTTGAGTGCAATCATTATGAAAATGAATAAAATTAATGTATGATGCCAACACAATCACCATAAAATGAGTGAAGGGAAACAATTGATAATGCACGAATGAATGCAAAAAAGTGTTGATCGACGAACATTCTCGTTGAATAACTTTATATGATAAAGAGTGAGTCCCATTAAAATGAGAACAGAGAATGATTGTTGTATAAGGTGCAACTAGATTAGCCTTTGCCCCACTCGAATTTCGGGCATCTTTAACTTGTCGTCGTGGACTATTCCTTTCATTACAAGAGCCCTCAATTTTGAATTATTCTCGAATCAACACTTTGTATGAAAATGCCAAGAATATGCTCAAAAATAATCAAGTAAGGATACAATCAAATGATTAATGACATATAAATAAATCAACAAAAGAACTGGATAAATACAAACCAAAATGGCGTAACAACATGAATTCTAGTTCGTTATGGTTATCCACATGGCTCTAATCGGGATAGGCTTCTTAAGTTCTCATACATGTGGGTTTGGTTCTAAAAAGGGTACTCGAACCTATCTTATTACCTACTAAGGTAACAAGAACCCCAAATTCTGGCCCATTATAAGTTTGTGAATTGGATTCAGTTCGAGGGAAAGCACGACCTATTGACGTGGAGGGGGGTCGCTCACGTGTCAAAAGGTGTGGATTTCATAAGTGAATTACCGACCCGTGGAGAGCTACTCACGTGGATATGTGGCGTTTCACTCCCACTTAAGGGACAGAGCTTGATGTTCATGGTGCAACACAAGTTGGTGATTCCTTAAAAATTAAATGAGAAATTAATGCAAAACCACCAATTATCAAAGCCCGTATAATTAAAACATCTTCAAGAAAGACCCAATTAATTAAAGTTAATTTAAATTTAAAAAATTTTCATCATTAAAGCAACATATGTTTTCTTGGCTTAACTCTCTTTTTGTTTTGTAAAAACAAAATTGTCCCCAGCGGAGTCGCCAACTGTAGTGACACTTTTTTTTGAAAAATCAAAATTAGGTTTTAAATTTTAAAAGGTCGCCAAATGTTTTGAAAATTCTTTGGAAAATGGGGGATTTTGGAAAATCTCGGAGTTTTTGAAGATAAAATGAGGTTGGAGTATCAACCAGCCACTAAGGTAGGTTGGACACCGTAAAACAGAGATTCACTTGAAAATGGGTTCGGGAGTTGGTTACGTGTGGGGATGAATTAGCACCCCCATCACGCCCAGAAATCGGTACCAAAATATAGGTTGCTTTTAATTGATGGAAATCATTGGAATTTAAATTAACTTTAATTACATGGTATTAACCGAATATGTGCTTTAATTAAACTGGGTTTTGTCAAATTGGTGGGCTTGAATTAATTAAACATTTAATTAATAAGGGCGACTTTCCATCAGACCGTAGATTAATTTGACATCAAATAAGACCGATTGTCGTGTTAATTTACGGTTCAAATGAAGTACATCACCTTTATGCATGATGCAAACAGTTAAAACTGATGTTATGAGTTATCAAAATTTTACTCATTTAAATATCTACCTTCAGACGATAAAAACTAATTCGAATATTTGGTCTATATCCATTAAGCCAAGATTAAGACCAAAATAATCGAATTAGTAAATATCTCCTTTTTTATAAATTAGATTAATAAATTGAAGATGTGAGTATTAAATTAGGGGTGAAATGAACGACAAGAAAATGCATGTCACAAAATTATAAATAAATAAAGGAAATAAAGACAATAAAGATAAATGCGGAAAATAAATATTCGAACAAAATAAATAAGTGTGGAAATTAAAAGACCCGGAAAAAGGACCGGACGTACAAAGAGTGCATAAAAGGAAAAAATCCAGAAAAAAGACTGGATCGAACATGAAAAGAAATGCGAAAATTTAAATTGCATAAGATAAATTGCAGGAAATTAAAATGCATAAAAAAGTAAATGTGAAAAATAAATTGCATAATTTAAATACGGAAAGATAAATGCGAAAAATTAATTGCAGAAATTAAATGTTAATTGTTAGATGTTAAATGTTAGTTGGCTACGCTAAACGGGTCATTCTCCGTTGCGGGTTACCGTAAGGTCGATTCTATCATAAATTAAATAAACAATATATATAAATATTATGCTATAATATAATATTAATAATACAACATAATACGTGACATATAAACATATACAATAAGATAAAGTATCAAATATATACATACTAAATACTATATAATATGTAATAATATATATATACTATACATATGTAAGGAGGTAATAATATATGTAATATACGTATGTATGCATATAGCAATCTATACATATATACTATACCTATATAAAAAACGTAATAACTGTATATATATATAGCGACGATATGAAATTATAACAATAATATACATGCAAATAATGACACTACATATAATATATATACTATAAAAAGGATGAAGGAACACACGGCATATTTTTACATCCGTATAATACATACACAGTAAACTATAGTATATGTATATGTATATAGGTAGATAGCATAATATGTACTATACTTATAATATATATATACAATAAAATATGTATTAAAAATATAAATTGAGGGCAGAAAATAATAATAAGAGATTTAAACAAGAGCGGAATAAATTTAGAGGACCGAAAGAGGAATTAAACCACCGAAGTTAAACAGAAATCATTGATATAGGGACGAAATTGAGAACTTTGAAAACGTTAGAGGGACAGTGGAAAGAATTTAAGGGAGGCGGAGGGATTTAAATGGGAAATACTTCATTTTTTACACCGGGTATAAAAGTCATTTTATAAACACGAATAATATTTGTTTTTTTACCCCAAAACCGATCAAACCCCAAAACATCATTTTCTCTGAACTATTTTTTAGCATTCTTGAGAGCTGAAGAACACCGCCATGGTTTCCAAAAACCGGTGGCCGATCAAACCCCAGAAAACCCCCTTTTCTCCTGAACCCAAAATCACGTTCCGATTTTTCAAACAAAGCCCCCTTTCACTCAAATCTCCAAAATCCGAAGTAAAAATCCTTTGCCCCCATTTTCTCTCTTTTTTTTACAAACGAACTGGGTTTAAATCCCCTGATAGTGGAGCTTTCAGAAGCTCTAGAGACGGCCGACAACGGGAACTGACCTCCCCCAAGGTAAACTCTCATTTTCTTTATTTTTTGTTTTATATTCTAAACAAAAAAAATAATGTCCCTGAAATTTGTTGTTTTGTATTGATTTTTCTTGAAATCCCCTTCTGGGTTACATGTGATTGATTCGGGCTTTTTATAGCCGAAATACATTGATTGTAAAGATGAAAAAACGAAGATAAAATAAAAAAGCTTGATTGATTGCCTTCGTTTCTTGTTTGCATGCGCTGTTGTTGTTTGTTGGTGTCTGTTGCAGGTGTTGCATGCTCGTATAGAGGAGAGGAGGCCAAATGTGCACTGAAACGGCTGTCATACGAGCTCAGTGAGGACCAGTGGAGCGGGACAGCTGGAAGGTCACGAGGGAGCCAGATCACCTTGCGCGTGAACTCCACGCGCGCATGGAAGAACTGATGCGTCGCGCGTGGGCAAGTGGCAGTTCTAGAAATCGCATCTGTTTCAATCCAGGCTGTTAGATCAAGATCATATCTAACTGCCCTTTTGTGGCTGCGCAAGAAAACAAAAGGGGCATTAAGGTAGAATCCAATTAGGGTTGAGTTTGCTTTGGACCCAAATAAAAAACTTGGGCTTTATTTTATTATATTGTGTTATTTTATTTGTTGCTTTTTCTATTTTTTAATAATAATAATAATATAATAGTAATATAATAATGATAATATAATAATAATAATAATAGTTTAAATAATAATAACATAAACAATTATAATAATAATAATAATGGTAATAATAATATAAGAATAACAACAATACTAATAATGATAATAATATTTTTGTTTTTAAGCCGTAATAACTATAACATATAATATATTATGCTAATGGTAATGCTAGTAATATATTAATAATAAATAATGACAGAGAAAATCATATATAGTAATGACATAGTATATTAATACTAATAAATATATTTTTTTGCCCCTCTTTTTTTTTAAACATAATGATAAAATTAAAACAAGGTAATAATAACTAAAGGTCATTGTTTCAAATATAAAAACGAGTTAACACTTTGGACAAAATTAGTGATTATAGATGGTTCGTATGGTTCCTCTTTCTTGTCTAGCTCATCTCCTCGGGTGAATCTTGAAGGGATTCGAGACGGAGACGCTATCGACTTGGTTAAAGCTTGATTTTTCTCCTTCAATGTCCATAATGATAAGACCTTTGTCCTTCACCGGCAAAGGAACCTACCTCGGGATGGAGCTCTTACATAGGAGTTGTTCAAGCCTTGTAATCCAATGCCTTGGCTTAGTCTGTTTATGCTTTATTTTCCGGTGGTTGTGTTTCTTTTGGGCATGTTTTGCCATTGCATGGTTTGTTGCTTTCCTTTTGAAAGGTTGTTGGCTATTGCCCTACGTGGCCCTTGTATGGGGCGTTGTATGGTTGTATGTCCTTGGGAACTTCTCTTTCTTTCTATGATAATCGATTGCTTTTAGTGTCAAAAAAAATCTGCGGGCTACAAGAAATTATATTACATCTAATAATATAAATAGAATGCTTTTATTGACTAACCTTCAAAATATAGATTTATTTCTAATAATTTTTTCTAAACAAATATTTTAATTTAATAAAAAAATAGTAAAATTATATGCTAGATCGAGTGGTCAAAGATATCCACACCGTATAATTTTATATAAATTTAAATATTGATATTTGCATTTGAAATATAATCGTATTTCTACCTTATACATGAAGTAAAAATTAAATTTTATCTCTTTATTTAATTACAATTTAATTTTATGGTTGTTTTTTTCTCGCTCTACTTTTTTATATATTTTATTATTATCAACGAGGACATCAATTTTATATTATCATCCACACTAACTTTTTGTTTTCTTTTTTTTTTCTTTCGGATTTTATCATAAATTGCCATGTTATTTTGCATACTCGAATTGTATTATCATTTTTATTTAGTTAGTCTTTATTTTTTTATGAAAATAGTTAATTTTGTCTGTTATTTTTTTAAAACGTTAAATTGTTTCACTTGTTGATATTTGTTCAATTATCTTATAGATTCATCTCTGTTTTAACTCTCAGACTGTTTTTTATATTTTCTAATTAATTAAAGAGATAATTGCATTCTCAAGACTAATGCAAGGATTCGAACTTATACAATATGAGACAATGTGAACATCCTTGATCACTTAATCAATTAATGAATCTCACTGATTCTCTTATATTGGTAGATGCTCAGAAGGATGAGTCTACAACGCTCGACGAGCACCGCTGAACACCACTAACAATGAACATCACTAACGATGAACATCATTAAATTAATTAATAAAGATTAAAAATTTAAAGGACTCAACATATAATTATAAATTATTTAAATATATAATTATAAATTATTTAAAAATAAAATATTAATTAAATTATTTTCCATATATATAATATTTTTTAATTTTTTAAAAATAATTGGATCAAATATCAATCTTAGTCAATTTAAAAAATAAAAAACTCGAAACTTGAAACCATGAATTCTAAACCCTAAATCATAAACTTTACACCCTAAACCTAAACCATAAACACGAAACTTGAAATCCTAAACCATAAACCCTAAGCCTAAAACCCTAAATCTAAAATCCTAAACCCTAAATCATAAACCAAAACACTAAACCCTAAACTCTAACTTTGAATATTGGATTTAGGCTTTAGGGTTTAGTGCTTATGATTTAGTGTTTATGGTTTAAGGTTTAAGATTTAGGGTTTTGGGTTTATGGTTTAGAGTTTGAGGTTTATGGTTTAGTAGTTGGTATTTGATCCAATTATTTTAAAAAATAAAAAAATTATATATATGAAAAATAATTTAATTAATATTTTATATTAAATAATGTATAATTATATGTTTAGTCCTTGCGATTTTAAATCCTTATTAATTAATTTAATAGTGGTCAGCGGTGTTCATTGTTAGTGGTGTTCAGCGTTGCTCGTCGAGCGTTGTAGAATTTTCCTGCTCACAATCACTAAAAATATGTCACGGTTGAGATGTAATAAAACAAATTTAATAATGTTATATGTATTTTATATTAGTGTTTATCATTCATTGTGTTTGTATCTATCATTTCTCTGACTTGTTTGGTTAGATTTTTTACCCCTCTTTATATGGTCATCTCTTATTATTCAATGACTAATTTGTGCACTTTAATAGTTTCAAGGAAATAACCGATTAATTTACTCTAGTTTTATTTTTTCTTTCTATTCAATAAAATCGTCTACTATTATTAGTTGAAAACTATAATTTAATTAAACGCATCAAGTGATCTCGGTACAAAGAAAAATATTCGTATTTTTAAGTGACCGAAGTTTGAATAATTTGTGTGCACGATATGTGTACGTTGTTAAAAGATTGGATTAATGAACATATGCATTATCTTATAATCACAAATAACCCTTTCAAGTCTCCATCCCCTTCAACCTACTTTTAGTCGAGAGTTGTATTTTCCTGGGTTGGGGCGGGTTCGTATTTCGCTACGAAAATTCTGAGGCAAAAGAAATGGCGTTTATTTTCTTCCATGAAGATCTGATGTATCTTGTTAACTTGTGAAACATCGCACAAGTTAAAAATCTCCACACAAGCTAATTGAATTGAGCAATCATCACATCGGAGAGCGACACCACAAAATTCAATACACAATTACTAATACAAATAATGCTTAAATTAATATAAGCATATCAACCCACTAAACTGTCAAAATTTTGTTAACAAGTCTAATCCTATCCAAATAGGATAATGTTTCCATCTAATCCCTCTCCTCTTAGTTCTCTATCTATCATTATAACACAACTAGTGCCGTTCATAAACAGATTGTAGCATGGCAAAATAATCAAAGTGGTCTCCTGAAGAGACTGGAAAGTGAACTTACACCGCTTCTATTCTTTCCTGCTGTTCCTTTTTCTTCTTTCGTTTCGCCCTTTGCTGCATGTGGTGGAACATGGTGTTTCAACTTCGTATGCGTCTTAGATTTCTTTGCCTTATCCTTGCCTTTCAATCCCTTTACCACTGGCTTTTCCTGACCCTGTAAAGGACCTATTTCATTCTCCGACATGTTTCCTTGGATCGAGTTTATCTTGAATTCTGAAATTTTGCTCGTATTCATTAACTTCTGTAGCTTCTTGGCCATGTCTTTTGGAACATCTTTCACAACCACTTTCCGGTTCTTTGTAGAAGTAGTAGTATGTGGCTCTGAAGGATTCTGGTTCGTCTCAACCAATTTTTGCTTCTTCGGCATCCTTCCCTTGCCATCAGAATTTGACAAGGATGGGGCACGTCTTTTATCCTTCTTCGTTGGAGATTGATTATTGGTCAAAATTTCCTCACTCGCCTTTGGTTGTAGGCAGTCTTCCTCACCAGTGGCTATCTCTGCTGCATCTCAACAGGGACCAGCCTTCATTGTTTCTAAAATAATTTTGCCAAGCACATATCTTGTCTCGCATGGATCCCCTATCCCTAGCAGGTGATAGTTAATCTCAGGACTTATTCTCCCTCTTCCTTTTGTAAAAGATTCAATATCTTCTACTATCAGGTCAAAAAGTTTGGCAGCATTCTTTGCAATTCTCTTCGGGATAAACACCTGGAAAAGAAAAACCTATTTACTAAAAGAATATACGAATACAGATACGTACATGTACCAGAACAATGCCAATTACTGGTGAGAAACCAAAAGCGTATCAAGGCATGATATAGGGGCATTTCTGATGGGAAGTTAATTTATCTTCGGTATGGAAAACATGAACCCGTCTATCTTATAAGAAAGGTAAAAAATTCAATGGAGTGGATGTCATATGTACTTACCAAGCCAGAGCATGAAGAAAATGGATATCTTGACATTGATTCAAGTAGATTGTTTGTCTCTGTTAAGGCCCATACAGAATCTTGCACTAAAGATGCAAACTGAGCAACTTCTTCGGCAAGAACTTCATCTGATTTAGTTCCTGAAAATCCTGAGATTTCAGGAACGAATTTAACTTCCAATTTAGCAAGTTCTCTTGCAAATTCAACGCCTGCCTTCCAATTTCCATGATACAGAATAGAAGCGAACGTCAAGACAATATGAGCATCTTGAGGGTTGTTTACCAATGCCAGGTGAAACATCAACAATCCAACCCTGTTCTATGCAAAAAAAAGGATAATTAGGGACATCTCAGATATTGAAATACGTGATAACATGAAAAACCAATTGGTACCATCCACCAATTCCTTGAATTTAGTCAATTTACATATTGTCATAATTCCTCTTAATATGAACCATCATATGCAATGCAAAAATATTCCAGGCATATATGCTCATTCTTTTCGGCAATAATATTTTCACCAATCTGACAGAGTCACAGAGGTTGCCAGACTTTCCAGTAAACTAAAAGAAAGTCTAACCACTCTTTACAGTAGCGAAGAGTTTACTGATAATGATAACGATAAAGAAGTCTTATGATATTCTATGCTTGAGAACAAAAAAAAGAGAGACAAGCTCACCATAGACTGCTATCAGCAGGATGATCACAAGAAACCAACTTATCCAAATTGAAGAACAATTTCTGCCAAAAAAGACAAAGATTCAGGAAGTCAAACCATCAAGTCTAAATTCTTGTGTTTGAAAGACCTTATTAAAAATCATAGGTATGCAAGACGGTCAAAAGTATTTCCCTTGTTTGAAAGTATCACATTGGCTGGAATAATATTTTGAAAATTTTCTCAAAATTATGTCAAAACTTAAAACTACATAAATTTCCATGCTAAGCATAATAAAAATTATATTTTGCAGATAATAAATAATTATCAAATTGTTCTTTCTATAAGATAAACCTTAACATTCTAGACAACTATTAGTATACACTGATTGAGAGTATCAAGAGAGTGCACTAATATCTCTAATTCGATTTGAATTCCAAATACTTTTCATACTGAGTATTTATATTGTCCCAAAAGTAGGTAAACAGTCCTAAAAAAATCAACTTGAATTGAATAGCAAAACAAAATTTCATAAATCCCTTCAAGCTATAAATACGGACTTCTTCATCAGCAATGTTAGAAATACAGAACTTAATACCAAGCTCACCATCAGCATCATTGAATTCCTGGCAGATTTCTGTTGATTAATGTATGCTGCCTGCGAAGCAAACAAGTCTCAGCTAACCTCTACAATGACAATAAATTAAATTATGGACAACCATAAGCTAGAAATGTGTGAACCTGAAATGGAAGCAAAAGGTTCAGCAGGTTAAATCTTTGGAGCAAGCGGATGGATGGCACAGCAGCTCCATATGACAGCATGTAGTTCATTTCCAGCATTAATCTGAACTGAATAAATGAAGAACATTATGATGATAAGTAATAGGTAAATATTGATAAAATCACCTTAATTTTACACCAAAAAGACAAGGATCCAAAGGCAAAGGGCAGTAAATTAGCCACAGTATGGTTGGTTCTTTGTACCTAGTTGAGGTTTACCAAGAACAAACCTGAACAGTACAAGTAAGGGAGGCAAGAAAAGAATCACAGTCACAAATGGGAAGAGAGAGAGACAGAGCAAGAGCGACTGAGAGAAGAGACACTATCTAGGCAGCAGGAAAGTTCTCAGGTGATATTTCTGAACTACCTTATCTAATCCCCCAATGGAAGACGAAAGATTGTGCATTGCCCTCTCAGTATCCTCTGAAAATGAAAAACGTAGACGAGCTGCAATTCTTAAGCCCCGGAGAATTCTTGCTAGGTCAGAAAAATTGCAGTGAATGTCCATTAATGTCCCATAACGTAGCAGTTCTTCCATCCAAAAAACATAAAAGATTTTGCACTCAATAAAGCTATCACCTACCACAGTCCTCTCGAAATGACAAGTGCGGAGGGATTAACGTCCGTAGCTGAGTCAACGCACCAAATAGAAGAGTCAGAGGGTAAACATTAGTGCAGGTTATGAAACACAAAATTGTTATTGGCAGAGGTGGAGAATCACCTTTGACAACTTCAGGTCTGACATTCCATCGTTGTAATCATAGATATTACCCGTAAAAGGGTCAAAAAATAAGCTGCACCCAAAATTCAATCAAAATCATTATCAACCAGATGGCATCAAACTCGAGCGTAATCATGGAGAAGATGGGAAAGTGGGGTCTTAACAAGCTAATATATGGACCACAAATTACAACAGCTCTTTCCATGGAATAAACAAAATAAACATACATGAGAACTAATACCTGTTAATAGTGAAGTCGCGATGCCTGCTATTTCTCCAGCGAATTAAGTCTTTTTCACCACAGCTTTTTGGGATTAAAGATGATAAAACCTTTTCTTTTTCTTCGTTATGTTTTGCAACCGTATCAAAGCTTGATACCTATTAGAACATACAAAATCAATATTACATCTTAAGAAACTTCTCGCTACTGGGGCAATTCTATTCCAGAAATAACAAAAACAGTTACCCATAGAAATGAACCAAGAAATTGACCTCAATTATAGAACCTTTTATATGCACCATGCATATAGGAAATCTCCGTCCAATAATCTGAGCTCGATGAAATTTCTTTTTTATCTGTAGTAAGATATTATGAATAGCAATAGAAAACTTTTACATCAACCCACATTCCCCTGTAAATTCTAACTAAAAAGGAATACAAAGAACAATGTGACCAAACCTGTTTAAGATTTGCAGTGGTAATCACATCAAAATCTTTAGGTACTCTATTTAGTAGTAAATCTCTAACACAACCGCCAACCAAATAGGCCTCAAAACCTGAAATATGCAAGGAAAATATGACCATTGGAAAAAATGTAACCAAAAGAGGAAACTTGGTTGAAATATTCACTTGCATTTTTCAGCTTAAAAACCCCCACATTAAGGAGATTTTGGCAAAAGGAAGCAATTAATAAAAACAAAGGGTAAAGTAAGAGATGATTACCTCCTTTATGAAGAACATTTAATACAACCCAGGATGGCTGCGAAATCATAGAAGCAGATATCCCCACCTTGCTTGCTTGGATTTTCTTCCATTTTGACGTGTCAACTACATCAACTTTTTAATAAGAATCGAGGGTTCAAGTCCCAAATAATGATTGAAAAAAGAAATGTTGAACATAAAAGGTTAAATTAGACAAAGTGTGATACTTAGTTGAAGATTGGGATTAGCCGCTGGAGCCATTTCAGAATATAATTCAGCTTGCAAATTTCTTTCGCCTAACGCGGTGTGGTTGCACCTCTAAGCCAAAAAAAAAAAATAGCAAGACTTGATTTTATGCTGAAAAGATATTCGACGAATTGCCGCTACCAAAACCAAACCAAACCAAAGACAGAGATGCAAAAGAAAACATGGAGAGACCTGAAAGCGAGCGAAGGATTTGAGAGAAGCGGAGAAGAACTTCTTGGCTCTCATAAAAACTGCCATGGATGTCTCAGTTAGGTCATGTTATATCTATGTGTTGTTGCTGGTATGCTCCCTGCAGCGCGGCCGGCTGTTTGAATCTTGAAGAACCAAATCAAGGAAACAGGGTTCTTAACTTTCGAGTGAGCCAGCCATTTTTACTTGTTTAGTACTGATTTAGATTCGAGAGACGTCTTCGGCCGGAGGCCCTGCAGGACTCCGCTTGTAAAGTATAAACCATACTTCTGTAAATAATCCTCGTTGGATTGGGCCTATTGCCTAATGGTTTGTTTTGTTTTGTTTTGTTTTGGATTGGATTAGAGGCAGCTAAGTGATGGAATTTTTTTAGATTTAAGGGGTATAATGGGTTCTAATCGGATTAAAATTATCAAATTTGGGTTTGATATTTTGAGATTATGTAATTTGATCCTTTTCGGACATTGGATCAAATTGACTATTAGATTATCAATACACCATTTTTTTTGTTTATGTTGAGCTAATTATGGGTGTTTAAACGGTCGGTTCGCTAATACTTGAATTATCCTGAATCGAATTAATTAAACTCTAAAAAAAATTGATGAAAGGGAATGTTACCATCGGTCTCGTTAAAAACATCTCTAATCCTAAATAGAGGAAAAGAGTACCTCTGACAACAAGTACAAAAACAACAACAGGCACAGCCTGACAAAATAAAATCTACAAAATCACCTAACCACCAATATCATACTGTAACAAGAGATAAACTCCTATCGGAGGTACGTTAAAACATGTAACACTAAGTCACCATCCGTGACCAACCGTGCATTTTATCCGTCACTCAATTACCCTTACGCCGAACATGTTAAAAGGACACATGCCAATCTCGGTCACACAACTCGCGGATGTGCAAAACGATCCCCGGTGCCCCTTACATAAAAGTCACACCTTGCATGAACAGTACCACGTCCAAGCAATCCACTTCCACCATAATATTATGAATATGTAACTTTCATGCACATTGCAATCCGGCAAACATCCACCACAACTCTGACTCCACAATGGTACAAACCCCTATAAACTTCGTAAATCCCATGATCCACTTATCGTAGCTATCCCGGATAACTCTGCAGCAGGAAGCCCGACCATCTTGTTGGCTACGAGCACCATCATTGTTCAACTTGAAACAATCAGGCGTAAGAGGGGACCAGAAGATCAGTGGATGTGAAATAACAGTCCATGGTGTACGAGCCAAAGTGTGACGAAGCGATTTCACTGCGATGGCTTGCAAGTGCCGACTCTGATCCAAGATGGACCTCTGATCCTCCAAAGGACTGCCAAATACCACCAAATTTCAGAACAACTATAAATTCCATAAAATCAACCCAAATAACAAGTCCCACTCGCACCCATCCCTTGCGAAATATGCTGGCTGCGTTAAGTTGATCAGCAACCAATCCTGAAAACCCATGGAAAAACTTATTGACCCGTTCACTCTTGATCAATGTCATCCAAACCATAGTTGCTGACGGACAGAGACGTAATAAATGGTTAACATCCTCAAACCCATCTCTACAAATAGGACATTGCCCATCAACCAAAAAACAGAGGCAGACTCGTTCACCATTAGTCATTGGCTTGTCACAACATGCAAACCACATGAAAGTTTTGATACGTTGGGAGCCACGAAAACGTTGTATCACACGCCAAACAACATCATGAGGATCATATGATACCCAAACGCGAAGACCATAGGTCGAGCTTACAGAGAAACGGTAATCCAATGCACTATTCCAACCGATCCAATCAGCAGATAGCTACTGGTTTGAACCCTTGACCGCTGTCAATCGAAGTAACACAAACTGTGGGAGCTAGTGTTAAAACTTGTGTCATTACCAGCTACCATCATCGAAGGTCATTACTGCCACTGACACGTCAATGTCGATAACAAAACCGGGCAGCACATGATCTACCATCAGTCTAATATTCGAAACCCATAAATTCGTCCAAAATTTCATGTCGCGGCCATGACCAATATTCCACACAATATTCTCCCTTGCATCCTCCTATATGACACTCAATCCCTGCCATAGAGAAGAGTAATTACGATGCTTTATAGTTATTAGGACTCCGATTAAACACTTATACTTAACACGGAGAAAACAAACCCATAACGCGTCCTGACGCGTGAGTAAATGAAAAGTAACTTTCATTGAGAAGGTATCATTCTGTACAGCCACCTGACGGAAACCAAGTATGTGCTAGCGGACGACATACCTCAGCCCAATTAACTAAATGCACCCCAGAATTGAAATCAACACCGCCCCAAATAAAACGACGAATGATTCTTTCTATTTTCAAACAAGTCTTTTTCGGTATCACTGTCGTTTGCATTGTGTACATGGAATGGCCGATATGACCACTTTCGCCAATGTAACCCTTCCTGCTAATGTAAGCGTTTTTGCTTTCCACCCACTCAAATTATTTTGGACCATTTGTATCAAATATTTGTAAGATGCAGAAGTAACCCTCTTATAGAGCACAAGGACCCCTAAATACTTACCAAAATTCGCGACCTACGTAAGACCAAGAAGACCACTCATTTAATATTTGGCCCATCGTAAAATATTCTGTGAGAAAAACATAATGGTTTTAGCAAGACTAACCTTGAGACCCAAGGCACGGCAAAATTAATCAAGAAATGAGCGTATAAACATGCATTGTGGAATAGATGCCTCAGTAAACAAGATCATATCATCAGCGAAAAACAAGTGAGATATCTGCGGACTCTTCTTCGATGTACTGAAAGGTTTCCAACTACCACTAGAGACTGTCACCTGTATAGATTGAGCCAACCTCTCCATACACAAAAAATATATATAAGGAAAAAGAGGATCACCTTATCTAATGCCCCTTGAGGGAGAAAACGAGTCAGTTGAAGAACCATTCTACAAAATCTGAGTTAAGACCGAGGAGATACAATACATAATAAGGTGATGTATCATAATAGGAATCCCAATATCAAATAGAGTATTGTCAATAAAGCTTCACTGAAGTCTGTCATATACCTTTTCTAAGTCAATCTTAATCGTCGTCCACCCCTTACGCCCAGTCTTTCATCTCATGAAATGAATAACATCCTGAGTAATGATGATGTTATCCGTAATGGCTCGCCCGGGAACAAAATTTGTCTGGTTCTCCAAAACCTATACAGGAAGCAATAGTTTTAGTCGATTAATAATAATCTTAGTGATCACCTTATTGATGATCGAACATAAACTAATGGGTCGAAACTAACTCATCTTCTCAGGAGTCGGCACTTTTGGTAATAACACCAGAAGAGTATGATTAATCTCAGACGATAATATATCTTCCTCGAAAACCTGTTCGACAAATCTACATACCAATGGACCAATTACATTGATAGAATGCGGCATGAAACCCGTTGACACTAGGGGCTTTTATTGGTCCTATCACAAAAAGTGCAGCACGCACGTCTTCATCTGTAACCAGCCATGCAAGAGCTTGAAGTTGGTCCTGCAACACTATTGGGAACGTACTATGCATTTCATACATATCATGCACACCCGTCGAACTTGTAAATAAGGTTTTATAGAACTTGAGTGCCATATTCGCAAGTTCCTCTAAATTGAGCACCAAGTATCATCATCTAATCTAAGGGTCAAGATAGTGTTACGCTTACGGCGAGCAATCGTGAATGCATGAAAGAATTTAGTGTTCTGATCACCTTGCACTACCTAGTTAATGCAAGCTTTCTGCCTCCAGAATAACTCCTCCTATTCTAGCACCGTGTTTAACTCATCCTTTAAGCTACTTTCAAGATTGACAAGAAATTTTGAATACGCCAAATGAAGAGCTTGATCTATACCCCTGAGCCTCGCTTGTAGCCTCTTCTTCCTTTGAGTGATATATCCAAATACGTTGGTGTTCCAAACTTTAACCTTATCATGAAAATCCCCTATGTTCGCCTCAAGCGGCCTCTCAATTTTCCAAACCAATAATAGGAACTCCTGGAATTGTGGATGCTCTTGCTATACTTTAATGAATCAAAAAGGCCAAAATTGAGGACATTGTTGCCTTTCCACCAATCTCAACAACAATTGACGATGGTCGGATCTAATTTTGTCCAAATATAGAATATAAAAATTTGGAAATCGATCAATCTAATAACTATTCACCGTACACTAATCTAGTCATTGATAGAGATCACCTTGACCCAAGTGAATGGCTAACACTGGAACCCTAAATCCATAAGACGACATTATGTAAAAAATATAGAAAAAAGGCGACTACCACCCACAACATTACCGAAACCCCCGTGACGTTCATCTAGGGAAAAATAACATTAAAGTCACCCCACCACCCAAGATATCTGCGGCCCCAGGTCTAACTCAACAATCTTGTTTCAAACAAGCTTCCTTTTAGCCGCATTAGGGCTCGTATAAACGACAGTATGTTGTACCTATTGATCCTCATCCGAGCGACAAAATTGGCAATTGAGGAATTGGTTAGATATATGCAGAATCTCCATGATCATTGATTCATCCCATAGAAGCCACAATCTGCCACCAAAACCATGTGCTTCAACATGGAAAGAATTAGAAAACCCCAACGAAACAATAATTGTGTCAGCACGATGACCACTCACCCTCAGTTCAAATAAAGAAACAATAGTAGGCTTTTGCTCTTTGACCAAAGACTTGAATATACTACGAAAAGGAATGCTAGCCATAGCCTGGCAATTCCAAAATAATAAATTCATCATCATAAATAAAATAAAAAGATATGTAACTTGGAACCCTGGACGAATACCATCATTCAAAGATCGGGATCGTCGTACCCCTAACCCTAGTTATCTTACCCTCAGCTGAAGCATTTTTCTTTGGCTGCTTCTCCACTATGGTTACAACAGTATGGTTCACATTACCATATGTCTTCTCTTTACTAACCACCTCGACCTTCTTACTATTCCCCAACGGCACCACTTTCACGTTATCAACATTACGCATTGGCTTCTTGGACTTTTTCTCAGGGTTTAACACCATATATGCAACATTTTTGGCACATTTACGGCCCCTATACATGCTCTCAAACCTTGACCTACAGCGGACACGAGAGGCACACCATCCACATGCAGCTCACCTCTCTCTTGTACCAACGCATCCATGGCCGGTCATGCATCCTCAACCATATTGTCATCTACCAAGACATTAAAATACGAACCACTGGCCCCTAACGTTCGATTACCCCAGTTTCTTGTTGCCCTAGATCCATTCGTCATATTAGTAAGGCAACAACGACGAGTGTCGATCACCATCCAAGGTCCATACAGCTCATTTTCATTCAGCTCCAAGGGTCGCGCAGGTTTTGATCTATCGCTTTCTTTTTTAGTGCACTAGACACATCCGAGCCGGAAACTATAGTCCCACAACTCTCATTAGAATGTCCATAGACTCTACAAGTAAAATATATATGTTGTAACCCCTCATATTCGGGTTTTTAGGATCCGCCTATCTATTCCAACACATAAGAGTAAAGGCTTATTCAAGTCAACTATCACCGTCAACCTAGCAAACTTACTGCGTTCACCGCCCTGTGTATTGTAATCAACTCACACAACTCTACCCACAACTGTTGCAATAAGACTAAATAAGGCTTTAGATTAATACCGATATGAGAGTTCAGGAAGTCAAACCCAAACTATCACATGGGATGGATGTTTATCAGATGTAGAAAATGACCGATTCCATAGTTAGTCCGTTAAATAACTCCCATAAATCGTCCACAGTCCTTCCGTAAAAATCTTGGCATAGTCGTTCTCCTTCACCAAATGAACTAAGAAATACAAATTATTTAAATCAATCAGCTAGAACTCACCTATTGGCTTCCACAATGCTTGGATACGTGCCTGCAAAGCCTTAAAACCAATCGTCCTTCACAACAACCTAACGATAAACGTATTACGCATGTTGCTAAAAATTTGGCCATGAACCCGGTCAGAGAATTTTATCGACAAAAATGGTCTAGACCGATCAATTATATAATCTGCGTCCAGAACCACCACATCGTCATTATCAAGATTCCACTTGGATGAACATTTGTCATCCACGCTAGGGTTTGTAGCAACCACATTGGCATAAGATGGTACACCATTCTTGTCTTCACCCAACGCTTTCATGGAACTTGTCTTAGGAGTATCAGCCTCAACTACAGCAGCCTGGGTATCCATCTCATCATTGGAAACAAGATTTACGCTATGCGAGCCACTCGTTAGATCCACAGTAGACGAATTACTCTCCTTATCCCACACTTTTTTGGGATCCCGTTGCACATCAGCAGCCATCGGTGAACCCTCACGCTCCAGGGTTTTAGGCACCATGACATGAACTAGGGTTTTACTTTCAACACCTTATCTTTCAAACTCTTAAAATTTTAATCATTAGTTGAACCAATTTTTTTGGAAACCGTTAACCGAACCAAATTAAGTTCGATTAATTCGGTCAAATTTTGAATTAACCGAATTTTTTAATAAGTTTTTAGTTTTGATTCATTTTTTACTCATGGTTTTGATTCAAAATAAAAATTTAAATAGCAATAAAGTGAAAATAAATTTTTGTTAGATATGTTCATTTTTAGATTTTATTTTTCTCTCTTTTGGGTTGGGTTTAAATTTGAGATTAAAATATAAATATTAGGCTTTAAATATTATGGAGATTTGGACTTAAAATTAAAAACATATTGTTTAAATATATATATTCAAATTTTGGTTAATTAACCGGTTTTGAACCGAAAAAAAAAATCTTTAACCGTTTGACCGACCAAACATTTAATTAACCCAATTAAATTTTGGAATGATGTCTGGATCTGCATGTGGAAGAATGACTGTTAAGGACTCAAAAGATCAGATGTTCAACACAAATGAAGTCCCATAAGCTTTCACTATAACTTCTTGAGAAAACTAAAGCTAGCAAATCTCCACCAGTTCAGTAGTGCATAAAAAGAGGGACAGAGGACTAATTGGAAAATTGGAAATCACAACATTTATATACACAAAAATATACCAAAAATTCTTCATTTCTATTAACAAACACGACGTTCTAACATTACTCAATAATCCGATACTGATTCTGATATGCCGTCCTCACCGTACGTTGAGCGATGTATATATATATATATCCATGCATGGAGAGATGTAACCTTTCAAGATGAACAGTCACCCACCGGTGGACTTGACGGGAATAAGCAGCCAGTGAATTCGAAACCAATATATAAACACAACCAAAATCCAGCCTTTTCTGATGTTTAAACAATCATTTTCTTGATATTTCTCCAAATACTGCACATGGCAGACCATAATGATCAATCACCCAAAGAGAAATCTTCGACCTCTAAGCAGCATTCACCCCAGCAGGATAACTGTCCTCACAGAACATGTCAGAATGAGAAAAGTGATGAAGGCCAAAATAAGACCGCCGGTGGTGGTGGTTCTTCCTCTTCCCCATCAATCTCCGCCAGAAAAAGAGGGCGAACGGATGCTGCGCATTCTGGGTCCAGCGGTGGCAGTGGGTCAAAAGCGAGGAAGAAAGGGGAACGGGAAGTTCCTAGTCCTGAACCTACATGTTACGTGTGTAAAAAAGTTTTCGGATCGTGGAAGGCGGTGTTCGGACATCTTAGATCCCATAGGAGGCAAACCCCGGGAGCGTTTCCTCCACCGGCATTTACTCCTCCAGAGGGGTCTCCGGAGAGGAACAATAAGGATGAAAATGCACTCAAGGATCAACTAGCTCCCACGCTGTTGAACTTGGCTCGTGAAACCATGCTAAAGACGAATCAATATGACTCCAAGTCCAACACTAGCGTTGCGGCGGGGGATGCTTCTAATTCGTCGAGGAGAGGGCGGGGGAGGGGCTTGGATATTGATCTGAATGAGCCCAGAACCAGTTTTTATTTGGATCTAAACAACCCTCCACCATCAGAGGATGACGATGAAAGTTAATACATGAATTCTCATGGTGTTGCAAAATCTACGTTATCCAATGATGAAAATACCGTTTCTTTTTTGTCCTGTCTAATTCCTTGCAAGGAGTTGGTTAAAGTGGCTAGAGATTGAGTATTGATCATCAGCATTGGTATCAACCAGAATGTCTTGTCTGGTTAGCAAAACGATTAGGGGCTTTTAGCTTTAGGTTGATATATATGTTAAGGTGATTCATTTATAAGCATGTAGGCTATTTATATGATATTTTTTGGGTTCCCGTATTCATCGGATCGAATTCAATCATTAATTTTTTGAGTTTTATTAGACATGTTTGTAGAGTTCTTTTTCACTGCAGTACATAAAATAATAACTCATGTGTATGGTGTAATGACATCTTGTTAACATTAGTGATTTTTTACTTTTATATATTTGTTTTTATAATATTTGTTTTTATAGAATTTTACTTATATATATAGGGTTTAGTGATTTCGTTTAGGGTCTAGTACTTAGGGTTTAAGTGTATGAGTTTTGAATTTATGGTATGTGATTAGAATTTAGGTTTTAAGGTTAAAATTTAGGGTTTATAGGTTAAAACTTAAATCCCTAACCGTATTACCCTATACCTAAACCCTAACCTCTAAACTCTAAATCCTAACCATAAACCCTAAATTCTAACCATAAATCCTAAATTCTAAATCTATACACTTAAATCTCTAAACAATAAACCCTAAACTGAATCCCTAAATCCTAAAACAAAAGGCATTTGTAAAAAAATTTCATTTCCACCGTCAATGCACATATATATACACATACATATAAATCTTTCCAGTTTGCAATTAGATTCGATCCATTATTTCGTAGAGCTATTTATTTGATTGCATACATTTCTGAAACATCACTAACATAGGGACAAATAGTCATTTTGAAAAAACTTATTGTCAACCTCTTTCATATATGAATCCACCTTATTCATAAGAGAACTTGCATCAATATCTCAATTTCAATTCAAACATGGGTTTGATTCACACTTCATGTTCTGAGAAATATTTACCATCCGAAAAGCGGAAAAAACGAAGTCTTTGTCTAAAAAATGCGTTGAAAAACCGATTCCCTAAATGTCTTTTTGGATATTCCTCAATGTCCCGGCTATACACGGAACGCGAGAAGCGTATGAATAATCATCTGCTTTTGAAAGAAATCGAAAAATTTCTTGAGGATCCTACAAGATCTGTTCGTTCTTTTTTCTCTGATAGATGGTCATGACTTCATTTGAGTTCGAATGCTACTGAGAGGTCCACTAGAGATCAAAAATTGTTGATATATACGAGTCATTATTTTTTTGAACACTATATGAGTCATTATTTGATACCCGTTGATGAAGAAAAATAATTCCACAAGCAATTTATTTTTTAACCCTAAGTCCTAGACATTAATGGTTAAACTTCTAAACCATAAATAGGATATATAAGAATAAAAATCCTCTATCCCTTTTTCGGTGCCCTTATTTATGTTCTTACGTTAGAGACTAAGGTTTAAAGTTTAGGATTTGAGTTTAGGGAATTAAGGGTATGATGTATTTTTAAGGGTTTAGAGGTTTAAGGTTTAAAATTTAAAACTAAATTTTAAATTTAATTTTTTAATATTGAAATATAAAAAGGGCAACGAAAATGAACGAAAGATTTTTGTCCGAAATATCACAACATCAAAAACTCACTTTCTATACATAACATATATCATCTTCTATGTGTAAAGGTGGGTGGTTGTGCTTGAATATGGGAATTACTTGAAAGAAACGTGTACAATTCCAAACGAACCCAACCTTCATTGGCATTGGTTTATCCTAAAACAACCAAAATAGAATATGGTTTCTTCTTCCTTTGTTCATTACCAGTGGCCCTCAAACTTTAATCTTTCACGTCCTCATATTATTTCATATTATCATCTCTTCTTTTTCTTCTTGTTTCCCTTAATCCAAAAGTAGATTTAAGCTACGGTCTAAACTCTACATTAATCTTAAATATCATAATTAAAGCACTACTTCAGGCCTTCTGCCCCATAATTTGTCTTAACAAAGAAATTACTAAGTACTATTTTTAGCAAGGACTTTGTCCTGATTAATCCGGACCGATCCATGCTGCACACCTGGTTTTGTTGGGTGAGTCTCTAAGTGGAAATTTTTTACGTACACAAGTCCTCAAACTAGAGACTTGCTTTAGGTAAAATGAATCATAAAACTACATGCTTAGCCAATTAAATCTAAATTTCAAGGCACCCAAAACGGGTGTATATATATAAACCAATCCGGAGCTTCCTTCACTCTTTACGCTTATCTCCCTATCTCTCTTATCATGGATCCTTACAGGGTACAAACCACCAAATTTATATATTCCTAAAGCTTGCTAATTCTGTTGTTTCTACAGTTCCATTTTTCTTCCTGTTGGGTGGAATTATATCTAACAAAGCTACATCTTCTTCACTTGCTGAATCTGATTTTCCTCTGTTTCCATGTTTTTTTTATTGTTTTCTAGGAAAATTTAAGAATACAAAGTATATTTTCCACTTGTTTATTTGTCTTCTTATTGGAGCTTCTTCTTCTTCTTTTATACAGCATCGTCCCTCAAGTGCTTTCAATTCCCCATTCTGGACCACCAATTCCGGTGCTCCGGTTTGGAACAACAACTCGTCACTCACCGTCGGAGCAAGAGGTATAACTAATATGATACTTGGTGTGCCTATTATATGTTTTTTTCATTTTACACATAGGATGAGAACTGAAGAACAGTTTTTTGCAGGTCCGATTCTACTGGAAGACTATCATCTGGTGGAAAAGCTTGCTAATTTTGATAGGGAACGCATTCCAGAACGTGTTGTCCATGCTAGAGGAGCAAGTGCAAAAGGGTTCTTTGAGGTTACTCATGACATATCTCACCTCACATGTGCTGACTTCCTTCGTGCCCCTGGAGTCCAGACTCCGCTGATTATCCGATTCTCCACCGTTATCCATGAACGTGGTAGTCCTGAAACTCTGAGAGACCCTCGAGGTTTTGCTGTGAAATTCTACACTCGGGAGGTAACTTGATTTTGAAATACTTTCTGGTTACTCACAGTATTGCCATATTTACATAGGTTAGAACTTAGAATCTTGTTAGATTCTGAAAAGTGTATACAAATACCGCCGATTTTGACATTTAAAAAATTTAAATGACTAAATTAAAATTTTCAAAAATTTTGAAGGGTTTAATTTTTTTTAACTTAAAAATTTAAATAAAATTTTCAAAAAAGTTAAGATTTAATGAGAAATTTAAAAATTTTAGTAGAGGGTTTAATTTAAAATATTAAAAAAAATAAAATATAATAACAATTTTTTAAATTTTTGAAGGGACATTAAAATTTTTTAATTTTTAAAGGACTAAAGATTAATTTATCAAATTTTGGAAGGCCAATACCTCACCAGCTCTCATAAGGATTCTCCCATAATACACATTTTCAAAAGGTCCTTGTTATTGTTGTTAAAAAATATTAATATTCGTTTCCTAAAATTGAGAGTAGAAAGTTAAAAGTTAATTTGTTTAGTTTTTTAGTTTGTTTGAATAGTGTTTTAATATTAGAACGATAATGGCGAGATAAGATACGACCGCAAAAGTATAAAAATTTTAAAAAATACAATTATTTAAGTGAAAATTTTAAAATAGAAAATCATGAACAAATGAAGAGAGTTTTCACTATGTCAAAAAAAAGAATACAACAAATAAATTCAACCTTTATCCCTAGTATATCTAAATGATGAAATAGAGTTATTGACAGATTGATCAATGCTTTCTTATGAAATATTCGGGCCGGTCTACATGAGAATTAGAGTCACAACTCTAACAAAAAAAAATTATTACCAAATTTATTTTTTCAATCTTATTCTTTATTACTTTTAGTACCAAATCTAGTTAAACTCACGCACTTTGTATCCTAAACTAGTCAAACTCGACTCAATTGAGTGGAATAGGTCACCTCTTATTACTAAGACCACCCGTAAGATTTCTGTACTAGTCTTTTTAAATGGCCAAAAGTAATGTAAAGACACCCTTATTGATTCTTTAACCAGGGTAATTTTGACATGGTGGGAAACAATTTCCCGGTATTTTTCATCCGTGATGGAATGAAGTTCCCGGACATGGTCCACGCCCTCAAACCAAACCCCAAGTCCCACATTCAAGAAAACTGGAGGATCGTGGACTTCTTCTCGCACCATCCCGAAAGCTTGCACATGTTCACCTTCCTATTCGACGACGTAGGCATTCCCCAGGATTACAGGCACATGGATGGCTCTGGTGTTCATACCTACACACTCATCAACAAGGCTGGGAAGCCAACCTACGTGAAATTCCACTGGAAACCAACCTGTGGTGTCAAAAACCTGCTGGAGGACGAGGCCGTGCGAGTTGGTGGAGCTAATCACAGTCATGCCACACAAGATCTCTATGACTCCATTGCTGCTGGGAGCTATCCAGAGTGGAAGCTCTTCATTCAGATCATGGATCCTGCTGATGAGGATAGGTTCGATTTCGACCCGCTTGATGTGACCAAGACCTGGCCAGAGGATGTCTTCCCGTTGCAGCCGGTGGGACGAATGGTTTTGAACAAAAACATTGATAACTTCTTTGCTGAGAACGAGCAGTTAGCCTTCTGTCCTTCTATCATTGTCCCTGGGATTTATTACTCGGATGATAAGTTGCTCCAGACTCGAATCTTCTCCTACTCCGACACGCAGAGGCACCGTCTCGGACCTAATTATCTGCAGCTTCCGGCCAATGCTCCCAAATTTGTTCATCACAATAATCACCATGAAGGTTTTATGAATTTCATGCACAGAGATGAGGAGGTACATCTTAAGTTCATGACGGACAATCATTTAATTGATGCATTATGATCTCTGATGAATGTCTTTTTTTCTTTATTAAGGTGAACTACTTCCCTTCGAGATTTGATCCAGTGCGCCATGCTGAGAAGTACCCTATTTCTACTGCCATTTGCAGTGGCAAGAGAGAGAAGGTTTGTTTTTTTTTTCCCTTTCACCATAAGTTGATGGAATCTGAAAGTGCAGACTATAAGCTGCAACTTTCAACTGTTTTATTGTATTGTATTGTCACAGTGCATGATTGAGAAGGAGAACAACTTTAAGCAGCCTGGGGAAAGATACAGATCCTTTGCACCCGACAGGTTTTTTTCTTTTTCATTTGGATAAGATAAGAAATGTTAATTTCCTTCGTTTCTTTATAGATTCATTTTAAATATGTAATGCCATTTTGGTTACGTCTCACTGTATCAGGCAAGAACGTTTCGTGAAACGCTGGATCGAAGCATTGTCTGACCCAAGGGTCACACATGAGATTCGCAGCATTTGGGTCTCATACTGGTCACAGGTGGGACTCTCATCCTTTTGATCTTTAATTATTTTAAACAAACGCCCCAACATTCTATTTATCTCTCGGATTAATAATAATGATGATGTAACTGTCTGTGTTGGACTACAGGCTGACAAATCTTTGGGTCAGAAACTGGCTTCTCGCCTCAGTGTTAGACCAAGTTATTGATGATTGGAGTTAATCAGGGAGCATTTGCAACAACTAGTTAATCACTGGATTATACGTGTCTCCGTCTGAATAAGAACATATATACCAATGTGTTGGCGTTTTTATGTAGTTTTAAGGATTCGAGAAAACCAGAGACCATCACCATAAGAAGAAAGCTCCTTGATTTGTTAATGTTAATGTTGGCAATGCCAAACATTTGATTAATTCAAAAGGAATGCGAGTGTAATTTAAGCATTCAACTATAGAAGTTATCTGTTTGTAGTGTTACAACAAAAGTTTATACAAAGGGAAACCAAGCCAACAGTGGTTTAGTTATCCGTAAATCACCTTGTTTTGGAATTGTAAACTGTGTATTGGAAAAGGATCCTGAATCCTGATCATTTGATGCTTCCTTAAATAGAGAGGAATGGATACTTCAGTCGGCATGTCTTTATGTCTCCGGAGAAACACCACCATCACCATCATCCTCGGGATTCTCTGAGGATGTTTGCGGAAAAAATTCATCCTCAAGGTAAATCTCCTTAAATAACTGTCATATTCCACAACCAGCATTACATACCAAACATCAATCAGAAATGTTCAACATTCGGTAACTCGGTACAGTACGAAAGTTCATCCCAAAGAACAAAGTACATAAAAATCTCACTCTTGAAGAATAGAATTTTAAATTTCATGAACACCAGCAAATTATGTACCTTAACAGCTGCATCTATGAGATCATCGTTGTTCAGTTTACCATCTGGCATGGGAGTTGAACAGATAAAATCAACTTGACCCTGTAATCAAAACATAATTATGTAGAAACAGGCATTATGATCAACCGTTTATTGACATCGACAAAGCACATTAACAGAACTCCAAGCTCTAACAACTGTTGAGCAGACTGAGTAATCATTGTTAGACATTTCTTGAACTAGTGATGATATTCTAAAAAATGGAAGGCAACACACAAGAAAAAGCAACCCTAAGAAACATACCAAAGTGAGCTCCTGATTATACAACGCACTCCAAAGTAGAGTAGGTTTTCCTTCTCCCGGATCACTTGGACTTGTAGAACTACTTTCTGCAGTCTCATTTTGCACTGCACAACCACTTTCTGCAGTCTCACTTTGAACTGCAGCATTACTCTCAGAATTTATAGGAGGAACTGTAAGAAGGGTGTTCATGACTGCATGAATTAACTTCTTCCCTTGATCGTCGTCATTACATAATGCTGAGATATATAACACAAACCTGAATAGAACAGGGAGAAAATTTTACATTTTTGCATTAAGCATATAGAGTAGAATTATTCCATTCTAGGTATGCATAATATGGAAAACTTTAACCAAGGTAAAGATGATAACAGTAAAGTATCTCTATTCAAATAATTATCAATAAAAGCTTAAATTTGCGCTCTTCAGGTCTGAAAGATGACATGACTAAATGCTAGGTAGACGGTTCTCACTTCTACAAAATTGATCACAAGTAGTACATTCAAAAGGCAACCATGGGAAAAGCAGCTCAACAAGGAAGCGAAAAGAAGACAGTTAATAAAATTCATCAATGTAAAACAACAAGAGAGAAGATAAAACCTATCCTCCTCAGAACCTAACAACTTACATGCCCGGTGGACAAACAGCCAAATTGCTCGCTATTTGGAGAAGTCTGATGGAAGTAGCCTGCTCAGGAAACAATGCTAGGGGAGAAAAAGACATTGGTTTTTTATCCTAGTTTAATATCTTCAACAAAAGCAAAAGAAAGAGATCTTACATCTTGGAGGATATACAACCAAAAAGTTCGTTGTGATGCATATGCCCCTCGCTATCTTTCTTCTATCATCCTTCTGACTGAAAAATGGAAGCTTTGCTTGAAGTGGAGGTGGTGGGGATGACCCTGATGGCAATGTTACCATAAAGGTTGGATCAAGGATCAGTTTCTGGCTAAATATATCCTGACCTGAAGCTAATCTAACACCCTTGTAACACCCGGAATCCTGAGAAGTTTTCAAAGGAAAAATATGAATGTCTTCTACCTTAACATCATAACAGTTTGCTCAGAATAACAAAATATCTAACATGATGTAGTCTGGCTTGTGCTTCCATACCTTGTCTACAAGCAATACAGTAACTGGCATACGCAATACCTGTGTCACATTTATTCAAATCGATTAGCATAATCTTACATGTAAAACGTAATAATTTCATGTAAAATCAGGCTGTCTGGCGTTAGCCATCTCAAAGATATGAAATGCCTTCAACCAACTCTTAGAGGAAATGAATATGGCTAAGGAGAATGATACTTGATAGTGGGTACTCTGAAATAATTGGTACTCGGTTTACATTTCTCCAATTATGAGTATATTCGGATGAATGGTACTTGATAGTGGGTACTCTGAAATGATTGGTAACTCAAGCCACCACTCATATACCATTTTAGATTTAAAAAACTATTGTAACTTTCTTCTGGAGTTCTTCTACAGATTGACGCTAATTTGCTTGATTAAGGCTTCCATTCGCATAAAGTAGTAGACAACCAAGCGTTAAAACATCAAGCAACTGAATCCATTCAATTCACATGAGAGCATTTGGTAAAAAGTACCACGCAGGATAAAGAAATGTAAACACAAAATCAGGTTAACATGCAATGATACACACACGAACACAAACAAAAAAGGGAAGAAAAAAAAAAACTACAATGGTAGGAAATTCATCAATGAATACATTAAAAGTTGTCAAGCACAAGAATTCTTTCCTCGTCAGAACTTACATAAATGCAGCCTTTGACAGCAGCACGACGGCAAAAAGCTTGGGATGGTTCCCCTTGCCCATAGATAGGATATAACAAAGCTCCAGATGCATTTTGAAACCTGGAGACAACGCATTAAACATAAATATAGACGGAATTCGCTACAATAAGTTCATGTTCAAATTTCAACATGTAATTAAAAAATTTTAGTTGAAGACTTGACTTGAAAAATGAACTGAAAGAATAAAAGTTAACCTGCCAATAGATGCATTATACAGAGCCAACTGATCGATCCCATCTTTTGTCTTCAGCAAATCTCTACAAACTCCGGTATCTTCTTGATCATAATCCGCCATTGCTATCGCATAGAGTATAAACCTGCAAAGACAAGGGGAAAAATCAAATGCAGTTGAAAATCACACCAAAGGTTTGAAGCAATGAGGAGGCAACTAGAGATGGGAAAATTAAAATGAAAAGTTGTGACTAATAGACGATTTAATTTTGGGCGGCAATCCCATTTTATTCAAGAACTCAACAAACATGTGTGTTGAGGGGTCAAGAGTATGCCATGCTGCACCATGAGAACCGCAGCGGTCGAGGGGTCAAGAGTGTGCCAATTCTCTCGCCAGTGGATTTATACGTTATAACCATTGATGGCTGCTCCGGTTTGAGGACGTATGTGAAGTGGTCGAAAGAACCACTTGGGAAATCCGTGTATCCGATGTGGTTTTGATAAAATAGAATGAAACTTGTTTTGAGTCACTTGAATGCAAATATATGTGATGATGTATCATGGGAAATGGATCATGTTTTGTATAATATGGTTTATACATAAGATGCTCTTTAAGCTTGCTATTTAGAGATTTTGGCATATGAAGCTTAAATTGAGGTTTGTGATAGAAATCCATGATACATGTGTTGCAAATGGTTTAAATGTGCATATTTGAATAGATTATAGAAGCATGGGATGTTTTGACATGAGACTCATACAACAGATTTGATGAAAAATAGTTTTAAATGCATTGATGTGTGTGTTTGAGATTTCCTCACTAAGCTTATAGCTTACGCTCTTCTGTCTCATCAATGCAGAGAAATAGACTCTTTCGGACAATGAACAAGTAAGGAAGGTCCAATGATTGAAGTATTTTGAAGTATGGTTTTACAAATATATAGTAGTAATAAGAGGCAATATGACCAAGTTGTAATTGGGAGGTTTATTTTGGATACTCCATGTTTGTACAAGTTATGTTTGATGTTTTGGACTTGTATGATGCTTAATGTTTGGTTTTGAGGGGTTGGGAAATAATATTCATGTTTGGGTAGAGATCATGCCTTTAGGGGTTTGATGTGGTTATGATATGTTGTGTATGATCTATTTTCATGCTCTTATGTTTGAGGAAATGATGTTTACGATGTTATATGATGATTAGATGATGATTGGTGTTCGTTAGATTGAGCTAAAGTGTCATATGTTCGACCAAGAGGTCATTACAGGTCTGTCAGTACCGGTACGGGTCCTCAAGTATCGGTATGCTGAGACCTGTCTTGGTTCAATCCATGCAAAAATGACTTGGCATACCGATACGCCTAGGGACCGTATCGGTACGCGATGTTGATAATTTAGCTTGGTGTCGGTACACAGACAACCTATCGGTATGCCTTTTGGCTACTAGAATCCTCGTTTTTAAATATTGCATACCCGTATAGATACGCTTGAGGACCGTATCGGTACGCATTTAAAGTTTAAACCCGTATCGATATGGGGTGTTAGTGTACTGATACTCAGTTCTTTATTTCTATTAAGATGCCTTCTCAAGTTTAAATCTTTGCAGTTTGGTTCCTGTTTCTTGATCATACAATTAAATGTGTTTGGATGATTATTTTGAGTTGAGATTTAACCTCATTATATGAAATATGACTAATTTAGGATTGGTAACTTTAATTTCAAGGAAGTCCTCTTAATTTTATAAAATTATGTTTTGGTCCCTACATCGTTAATTCAATTGGATGTCAATTCGATGCCTGATTGAGATGTAATTTTCACCATAACCAGCATGATCACCTTAGGACTTAAATATGCATTTAGATAAGATAAAAGAAAAAATAAACCATTTTCTAAGTAAATCTTTCGGGTTTGTCTCGGTAAACCCTAATGTAGCTCACTCGATTCGGTCTTGCGACTAGACCAGGTCAAGAGGGTTACAATTCTGGTGGTCGGCCACCACTGGTCGTCATCTGTTGCCACTCGTTGGTACTGGTAAACCCTAAAACAACCCCCAAACGACCCATTTTCCAATTTAAAACCTGAATTCGACCTTAGATTTCAGAAAAAACACCAATCTCTTCTTAGATCTAGGAAAGACCGAACCCAAAATCATTTTAACCTCTCTTTTTTTTAAAAAAAATGAGACATCTTCTTCCCCGTAAAACATCGATATCCTACTCTGATTCACCCATACGAGGGCTTGCTACCAAAGAAGGAAACGAACAGTTAAGGTATAACCATCACCCTTTTTCTTTTTGGTTTTATTATTATCCTTTTTATTTCGAATGCATGCAATATAAATTTTTTTTTCTGAAATCTTTCTTTTTTTTATTTCATCCGAAAAACTTGGTACAATCTTGATATGCTCTTATAGATATATCTGATTTTATTTTATTTCGTTTACATTAAGTAAGCAAACTTTAAATGTTTTTATTGTTGATTTGATGCGTATTTGTGTGTTTCTTGGCCATGCTCGACTGTTTGAGAGCCGATGAGGGGGTTGGCTAGACTACCGAAGAGACGGCCACGTGGATCAGTGGCTAGAAGATGAAGAAACTATCGGTCGAATTTAATCTCAGACGTTGGATCAGATCTGATCCAACGACTGAGAATGCTCGAAGATCGGACGACCCTAATTGCTTTTGGGAAATGACATGGCAGCACCAAATCTTTCCACGTGGCACATGGGATGTAGACAGTCTCGGGCGTGATCATCACACATGCGTGGGGAGGCAGACGGTTGGCGCGCGCATCATACGCAGAGAGCTGAAGGGGTATATTCTTTAATCTAAATCGTTGGATCAAAATTTGATCTAATGGTCCAGATTGGGCTATGCAAAAGGATAAAAAGGATTAGATCAGATATGGGTTTATCCATATTTGGGCCAAACGAGCCATTTGTTATGTAAATATATTTGGGTTATAAAAATGTAAATGGACTTAGACTATTAATAAAAATTAATTAGGTTTTTATGTATTTATCTGTTATATAATAATATTAACAAATAATAATAAATACACATATACGCACATACATATATACGTATACACTCATACTCAACATATGAGTACCCATTCATGCAATACATATAATATACGACATATATTAATTACATACATAAGAACACCAATACAATATTCATACTTAATTAATTATTGAGCATTAATAACCCAACAATAATGTAATAATAATACTATATACAATAATACACTCGTATAAATACATACATGCGTACACGCATAATACATACACATATTAAAGATAATAACAATAATAATACAATACATACATACATTAATATTAATAATAATAAATAAGTACATGCAAGCAACACATACACATAATATTGATAAACATATGCATCACATATATTCATATACCACGTACATATACACACATACTAACACTAATACATACATATGAACCCACACATATTCGTACATTTAATAACATGAAACACTAATGGTTGTAATAATAATTACTTTATAAACAATACTTAATATTATAATATTATACAACCTGGCAAAAATGAGTGATTACAACTGCTTTTCTTTGCTTGTTCTTGTGAAACGAGAGCAAAGCAAATATCAAAAGCACTTATTTTTGTCTTACTTACCTATAATTGGCTTTGGAATCACGGGTTCTTCTGGAACTTTTTGCTCTTCCTCGACCAATTCTTCAAGCTTCAATCCCTTTAATTTCCTGATTTATACTCGTATAGACATCAAAAACAAAGCTTGACATCATGCCCGAAAGTCTTACTAATGGTCTGAAGGTCTTATCACCATTCTTGAAGGACCTACCGGTGGCTTGAAGGACTTATCATCATGCCCAAAGGACTTACCGATGGCCCGAAGGACTTAAGATCTGGATTCACGCCAACATGGCTACCAATATTTCTCTTAAAATCTGGATTCATGCCAACATGGCTACCAATATCTCTCTTAAAATATGGATTCATGCCTACATGGCTACCAATGTCCCTTAAAATGATACCCTGGTTTCCACCAGTCTTGACATCATAATAAGGTTAGCATCACGCCTGAAGGACTTACTAATGGCCTAAAGGTCTTATCACCATGCTCGAAGGACTTATCAGTGGCTCGAAAGACTTATCATCATATCTGAAGGACTTACTGATGGCCCGAAGGACTTAAGATCTAGATTCATGCCAACATGGCTACCAATATCTTTTTTATAATCTGGATTCACGCCAACATGACTACCAGTATAAATCTTCAATAAAATCTACTTCTTCAACATGAAGTCACAGACCAAAATCTTTAGTAATCTTCAAATACCAGTTTAAAACACACAAAATGCTTCTAAATTAGCATGCCCCTATCTATATGATGGATGCAACATAATACTTTTTTCTCTTCTTTTTTTATTTTCTCTTTATTTTCTTTTTTTTTCTTTCTTTTTTTTCTTTCTTCTTCTTTCTTTTTCTTTCTTTTTCTCTTTTTTGTTTTCTTTTTCTTTTTTTTCTTCTTTTTCAAATCTATTTTAAAATCATATTCCCTGAAAGGTCATTCTTTAGATTTCTTCATCTCATTTCTTTGCAGTATGCTCTTCAATCTCCATCTTCATTAATTGAATACCTTTCTTGCATTTGACTCACACTTTCAAATCTTTTGCGTGATTATAGTTCTTCTTCTTCAAGGTCACTACCCATTTTCGCAAATAATCTAATTCTAGTCACTATACTATTCTCAAGTAGGGACTCCCATCATCTCTTGTTCATCATTGCCCCATTAAATCTCCGAGCTCAACTATTTCCAATTTCTTGACCCATTATTCAGAGTCTTGATCTATCTCAACATTAGGGCGGGCAAAATGCCCCCACTCCTTGAACTCGTTCTTAGGCAACATTTTGGGGAAACCAACTCTGGGTCCTTATACCTCATTTGTCTTGCATTCTTATTATTTCGTAGTATTACCCTATCTTATTCTGGGCTCAACTATCTTTTTTGTCTTTGACCCATCATTCAAAGTCTTTATCTATCTTCTCATTAGGGCGGGCAAAATACCTCTTATCCCTGAACTTATCTCTAAATTCAATCTTCTTGTAGCATCTCAGCGGGAACCAACTCTCGGTCCCTATGCTTTAATTCTAATCAAATAATTTGAAAATAAAACTGGAAGAAAATACCAAACATTTTGAAAACTAGCATTTGTGAGAAAAACTATAGATATCTTAAAAATCAAGGTTTAGAAAAAATGCCAAACATTTTCAAAAAATGATGTTTGGAAGAAATGATAAGTATTAAAAGAATCAAAATTTGGAAAAAAATGCCAAACTAATTTCGGAGGAAATGATAAATATTAAAAGAATCAAAATTCGGTGAAAAGTGCCAAACATTTTTGAAAACTGATGTTTGGAGTAAATGGTGAGTATTAAAAGAATTCAAAGTTCGAAAAAAATGCCAAACGTTTTTGAAAATTAATGTTTGGAAGAAATGATAAGTATTAAAAGAATCAAATTTTGACAAAAAAAGCCAAACATTTTTGAAAATTAATGTTTGATAAGTATTAAAAGAATCAAAATTCAAAAAAAATGCCAAATATTTTGAAAATTAATGTTTGGAAGAAATGATAAGTATTAAAAGAATCAAAATTTGAAAAAATGCCAAACATTTTTGAAAATTAATGTTTAGAAGAAACGATAAGTATTAAATTTTTTGAAAAATGTCAAACATTTTGGAAAATTAATATTAGACCCCTAAACTTTTCCTCATATTCTGCGATCTTATTTTCATCGGAGTTCATTCTTCATTTCTCTGAACCACTCAACCTATCATGGCTGAAACCTGTGTTAAGCCATGAGTTGTTTGACATATGAACTCTTACCCTCATCTTTATCAAAATCATTGATGGGTCATCACTCTGCTTTTGGTCGATCAATTGTATCCACTTTCTTGTATTCTGAATCTCATCATTGAAGTAATACATGGAAATCTTTGTTGCTTAAAACTATCAATTTGCTTATCGTCATTCCAATGAAGGGTTCCCTTTAGATTAACATACATGACCTTGAAACCAAAATCTTAATAATAAAAAATAGAATAGAATCTCTGGGTATCAAGTGGAAGAGTGTCTCAGATTTAACCTTTCAATGATCATTCTAAACATAGTTTGTCTATAAAAACTTTGAATGTTGTGGCGATTCGAAGTTATAAGATCCTCCCATATGACTTGGTTCATCCTCATGATTATCGTATTACTACAAATACTACTCCTTCTCAAGTCTCATTATTTGCTCCGCCCAAAAAATGGACTTGTTTAACCTTTAGAGTAAAAAAATATCATTCTAAGAATAAAGTTTTAGGTGCATGTGTGTGATGCTAATTATACTTATGCTATTGTTCATTTCTTTCTTCTTATTCATTTCCCTCATTTATTCATTATTATTATTTTTTTAGGGAAATCAACTCATCACAGTCCTTTGTCTCGAGGATAATGATAGATCAAACAACACTACCCCGAGTTACTCGGCATAGTCATGATTTAAAAATATTACCATCAATCATGAAGCTAAGGTTTTTCGATTTGGATGGTGCATTGCAACCTTATTTATCCTATCGCTTTTACGGAGTGCCCCAAAATTTCCACACTCTTATCCGAATAGGCCTATTACTAGGCTTTGAACATATGAGTGTTTTTTCTCTATTCATTCATTATTGTTATTATTCTCAATTGTTAATCATAATTCATTATTATTTTATGCACATATACTTATATTTCAATTGTTAATTATAATCCCTTAGTGCCTAAAAGTCTCCGCTTAGAATTTCAATTTCAGGCAACTTTGTATGGTTAAATTTTAGAGCTTTTTCCTCACCGAATGCCATCAAAGTAGTAGTAATCTTTCTTTGCTGACCAGAGTCTATTATGGAAAAATTAGACCTCGTCGTTATCACAACATCCAATTAATCTCATAATCAGTGTCGCATTCTTGTAATTGATATCCAGGGACCTACAAGGGCAAGAAGATATATACATATACATGTTTTTCAAGGCCATTGTATGTTAAGCAAAATGCATTTTTCATTGGAATAACAATCCCCAAACATGACACATACCTCTTTTACATAAAGATCTCTGCTATATTCGGGCCAAAAGTAGCAGATCTAATTCTATGCATTACTTAAAAAGACACACGTAAATGCAAAGATGTCCTACCAAGACGACATCGAAAGCTAAAATCACGGACAAGATAAAAGATATGGCTTTAGATTATCCTGCAGATATTAACTTGTCATGGTCTTCTTGGCACGATAAAAACTTACCCCAATCCTCGTGCCTTCCATTGTTGGATCAATTCTTGAGTCAAAATTCCATTGCTAATTAGCTTCTTGATCTCTTCCCACAATAGTCTACACTTTCTGGTAGGATGCTCCAGTGCCCCCATATGGAAATCACATGTACAGATTGAGTCAAAACTATGAACAGATAAATTAGGTGTAATCTTCATCAGTCTGGGAATGATGTTACGACCCTCAACCAAACGAGGAAATATATCTGAAATGGGTACCTCAAATACCTCTAAGTCTGCACTTGTTCGAGGAACTTTTCTTGATGGCTCAGAAGGATCAACAAACCTTTTTCTTTTGCGATTATGAGTGCTCTGGAGACAACACTCATTTACCTCATTTTCTTCTTCTATTTCCTCATTAGTTTGGTCTTTAAACTTAAACCCTAATTTTCCTTCTTAGATTGTGTACTTTATTCTCTCCCACCGCTATGAAGTCCTCAAATTTACTTCTCGATTTCCTTAACATTATATCAAAGAAGGGAATGAGAAGTAATGCGTGAAACAGGGGAGTCATTTCCTCTTCAGTTATGAGAGGTTAAATTTGGACCGCCAAACTTCGCCATCTTAGAGCATTATACTTAAAGTTTTCACTTGGTCTCATCTTTGTACTTTGAAGAAACTGTCAGCTTGGCACCAAGTCTAAAGCATACCTATATTGGCTCAAAAAAAGCATTGGCTAGGTCACCCCAGGACCAAATTTGATCTTTGCTCAATCGGTTGTACCATATCGCGGCGGGTCTCGCCAAACTATCGTGGAAGTATAGGATCAACAACTTTTCATTCTTTATGTAGCCCTCTATCTTTCAACAGAACATGGTCAAGTGAACCCTCGGACAACTTGTACATTCATACTTCACGAATCTGGGAATCTTGAAATTTGAAAAAATGCCCAAGTCAGAGACTAAACAAAAATCTTTTGCATCGAAAGCGTCTAGCTTTCCTTTTTTCTTTTTAATTTCCTTCTCGAACCTATCTTATAAATGCTCAAGCCTTTGTTCTATTCTTTTTTTAACTGGTTCTCGAATACTGCCATTGAACTTGTAAAATTTTAGTAATTAATTAATTAATTAATGCATGAAATGTATTATAAATGTCTAAAATGTAAAAGGCAAACAGTAAGAATAAACTATCACAATGAATGCAAATGATGTGTTGATTCACCAATAGTCCTTTAGGAGGATTTTTATAAAGATAAGATGTCTGTGTGCAAAATATTGACAATATTCTATAGGCATCTATTAGCCACCTTTCTTAGAGCGAAATGCATACTCGGTGCCCCACTTCTGTCTCCTCTCTATTTGCTTTATGCTCAAATTATTTCCAGCCGTAGCATTATCAATCTCTGTACATTACAAAACATCTTCTCTTTTATAAAAAAATCCCTTAATATAGAATATTTTTGAATCAACGAAATGCAAACATGAATGAAATAAGGTATTAGTCGTAAAGTGATCATCGTAGAAAGACTTTCATTGAACAAAAAGGCTTATTACATCAGATATTCTTCTAGGCTTTTACAAATACTGATGGGCCCTAATCCCTAACTTTTGGACTTTGTCCAACAAACGAGTTATCTTTCTTTCATAGTCCAGTGCGGGATTCATATTCTGAATCAACTGTATTGTTGCGTTGGTCACGTCTGCCACTTGCTGAGCCACTTTGCGCACTTCAATGATGACACTCTTTATGTTATTGTCTTTTTCTTGTATTTCTCACTCGACTTTTCATAGCTAGAGAGTTACATTTTCGAAACTTTCATAGCCAGCTTGCTTGTAAGCTTCATCACGAATCTTGCTCGTACATAAAGAAGTCCTAAGCTCTTCTGTTTGTTCTTTGAGTACTTCATTCTCCGACTGAAAGGTGTTGGATCTGGCCTCACTCTATTGTAGACTTGATTTCAAAATCTCATTCATTATTAGACTATCTTGTAACTATTTTCGGAGAGTATCGCATCTATCCTCAGTTTTTTTAACTTTTATGACAATAATCGAGCTCTATTTTCACTAGCCTGACCTTTCTGCTTCCAATACCACAAATCGTTCTTCAATTGTATGATGTTATTATTCCACTCTTCAAAAGTGTTACCTCAACCAGTATTCCAAAACATACAGTGGAGCTCACGATGCTCATCTTGTAGACTCTTTAATTTTTCGTTTAATTCTTCTCTTTCTTGTCTGAGCTGGTTATGTTGGAATGAGTGCTCTTCTTCTAGGATGCCCCTATCCTCGATTTATGAACTTGACTCCCTTGAATGATTCACTTATGTATTATTCAGACCTTGTCGTGGGTATTGGCTCTCTTTCGACTTTGCCCCCGAGTGATCGTTGGCTCATTGTAGAATCTGGGCCCTCCATTTTCAAAACTCAGCGCTCTCATATTGATAAGATATTTAACTTAGTTATTTAAGGCTCCATAATTCTCTGTAGTGTGTCCTGAACTTCCTAAGTGGTAACCGCAACTGGCTCGGTTGTTATAACCTTTTGGGTAAGGTGGTTCCTTCGGAATAGAATGTGTAACACCCCTTACCCGGGTTGGCAGCAAAATGGTTCGGGAGCGTCACCAAGAAACAATACAAGCAAAATTGAGCAAGGATAGGCTAACTCATCTCTATTAGATGAGTTACTTAACTAGCAAGCAACCAAGCATTTATTAATTAACATGTAAGCTATCTTATACTTTGTTTACAAGACATTATAGGTTACTAAAATTTCACATTACATTATTATCATGACCAAACAACATCACATTTCGAAACCTATAAACATACATTATTTCAAATTCATTCGAATAGTCTAAGAGCAACACGCTTCCAATTTCATTTCATTATTTCATAGCTTGATACATGCAACAATTCATACTTAATATACTAGACATGATCATTTGAACGTACCTTGGTTCCATACAAGCATATGCCATCCTTACCATTCGGCATTTACCATTCAATCTTATAAAAATTCTACAACAAGTTATGATCACACAAGTAATTATCACATTATACAAGTCATTCGAATAGGCATAATAGTCTAGGTCAATTACTTTGAACATTCATTAGATACATATCAATACTTATTTGCGCAGCAAGATATATTACCATTACATAGAATTAGGGTTTATTACTTAATTTACATTAACCACCAAGTTCATAACATGATAGGCCCATTCAAGACATATATACATATACAAGTTTCAAGTGTTCAAAATGCATACACTAGACATTATATACAACTAAATGCCACCAACTAGGGGAGTACAAAGCAAGTATGAACCATACTTTAGCAAAGTCTTGTGTCTTGTTTCAAGCTCAAGGAAGTCAGACTTCAGGATCAAGCAACGATCGAATCCTTAATCTGTGGTTGGGAAGAATGAAAACAAGAGTGATAAGTACAAGATTGTACTTAGTGAGGTAGCAACTAGTTCTAACCATTTTATTAACATGTATCAATTAGCTAAGTTACTTAGTCCAAGTTGAAAGCAATTCAATTCAAGCTTTGCACAATCTTTATTTCAAGCCAATTAACATACTCAAGCAATATACACATTTCCATTCAAGTCAAGTACATATTAGTTCAAGTTTACATGTTTGTCTTTTCAAGAATACATATCAAGTAATCTAAGTAGCAAGTTATTCAATACAAGGTTCAAGCATAAGAAATTATCATTTCAAGAGTTCCATGTCAAGAATCAAGCATTACATATCAAGAAATTCGAGTAATTCAAGCTTACATATCAAGTAATTCAAATATCAAGTAGTTCAAGAATCAAGTAGTCTCAAGTATCATGTAATTCAAGTATCAAATGAGCTTTATTCTTTAATTATTTCTCATTTGCTTTCTTTAGTTTAAGCCTTTGGTATTTAGTTGTCCAGGTAATCGAGTCTCCAACCAACTGTCGCCACAAGATGTGCCGTAGCACTGGTTAACCCTCCTACTGTCGCCAAAGACCACACATACGTACCCTCCGTCTGTCGCCAATTAGGGGCCTTAGCCCTGGACCGTAGTCCACCCTGACATAATAAGCTCTAGACTCTAAGGCATGCCCTTCTACCTATGACCACTAACAACCAAGGCTTTGTTCAATTATGAATCACTTATTCAAGTATTACATGTTTATGTCAAGAAATAGCTTATTCAAGGATCAATTCAAGTGATACATTGCAAGATCAATCTTATATATACAGCCCTTAAGCCAATTGAGCCTTAGCTCTACATTTGCAATTTAATCTTGTCATTCAAGCAAGTAATTAACATATGCCATCTCTTAGGCATCAAGCAAGATCTTTAATTCATGATTTATATAATGTTAACAAGTATTTAGATCATACAAGTACATATAGGCACTCATTCTAAATGATCACAATCAAGGCATCAAGGTTCAAGCATTTGTATCAAGGAGCAATATCAAGCAAATTTTATAACAAGTCATATCCAAGGCATGGAAGCATACATTTGTTTTCACTTTTCTTTCTAATTAATTTCTCAATTTTGCATGCTATTACTTATTCACAATTTTAGCTTAGTCCATTCTGCCCTTTTATTCATATTCAAGTTAAAATTGAGATCATTAACGTGGCATATCAATGGCAAGAAGATAATCATGCACATTTGGTTAGGACCTAAGTCCTAACCCTATTGTAAACTACACTCACAATACTCCAAGCTTAGCTAGTCTTGGATCCAGACTCATTTATTTCTAGCTTTCGAATGCTCCTCCTTAGACCCTTCTCCAATGTTCTCTTCTCGTTCTAACATTTCATACAAGTAAATCATGGTCAAGACAAGCACATTCATTTATTCAAAACAAGGCAACAATACACAATTCATTCACTTCAAAACATCAAGGGTGCTGCTGCCTGCCTGGCAGCTTGTGCATTACTTACTAAAACATGCATAGCTTTCATTCTGTACGTCGGAATTTCAATTGGTTTACACCGCTGGAAAGCTAACTTAATTGTCCTTCTAACTATATAAGCCTTGCATTTTAATTATTTACCAATTAATACAGTTTTTTCTACTTAAAGACAGGGTAATCACAACACTGGACGGTTTGCACTGTCCCTAGTGTTTCATTTCTACAATCCATTCTACAATTCCAAATTCAATTCCGTTTTCTCCTAATTAATTTATACATATTAAGGTACTATACATTAAATTTCCAGCCTTAAATTCCATTTTTACAATTTATAGTAATTTTTCAAAGTTACTGCCCAGAACAAAGCATTCTGGGCAGATTACACTAGGCTAGATTTTTAGCTTCATGTTTCCCCTAAACAAGATTCTAACATTGTAATTCAACTTATTTTCATGTTCTTACATGTCCAGGTCAGTTTTAATTCACTTATCTATGTGATCATAGCAGGGCATTATGTCCAATCATGCAAGTTTACACATTTCAACTAGCAATGTGATCAAAACAGTTTCGTTCCATGTTACATTCAAATCATACAAAACTGTATTTCTTTATCAACTTAAATGAAAACTTTCAATCTCATATTTTACTAAAAACATTACTGCCATTCTTATCATTAAAATTCAAACATGAAAACATTAATATAACAATTGGTTTACATCTTATTCAAACTAGTACATATTGTTTTTCTAAAGCAAGCATGTACTAAAAACATTACAATCCATTTAAACATTTGAAGAACCATTATCCCATATAAATCGATCTACCTAGCAATGTAAAACGTGCTTATAAACTCATACCTTGTCTTTCGAATATACTACTAACAGAGCAGAAAATTTCCAGTATTGAATCACACTTATCACTCAATGAAAACCAATATAAATTCAGGTTATACAAAAATTCAGCTTCAAGAAGAATTTAGTATCAATTCAATGAACAAGCCTCCATTGGATCAAATTTTAAGGTTAATTTCAACTCCAATTATACCCCATCACATTCGGTTAAAACTCTATATCCATAACTAAGCTTAACATTCTAAATTTCCAAAAAAAATCAGAGTAAATTCAATTACCAATTTCACCATGTAATCTAACCCAAACATGTACTTATCACTATCCAAAATAATTCCCAACTAAGTACCAATACCCAATATCATCATTCAATATCCATCAAATTTCTAGTATGAAAGAACCATAAACATGATAACTTACCTATCTATGGAGAATCTATGAATTGGAAGCTAAAAAAAATAGATGAATTTAAGACTCCCAAGCAAGCTTCTTCAATGCTAGCTTCGATGGTAGGTATTCACTGGAAAGGAAATGGAAAGAAGATAGAGATTTTTGAGAGCATCATTTTCTCTCCTTGGCTATTCACCGATCCAGTACACACTTTCACCAATATTTCATTATTATTTTGTTATGACATTATAACCATTAGTCATCATCAAATACTCCTAATGAAGACACATGGAAATCCACTAACCAAACTTGGCCAAATAGCCATGCAAAACCACTTTTATTGCCTTCAATTCAATTTAGTCCCTATTCTCCAATTTCATTCTTTACATTTTGATCCATTAGTACAACAAAACGTAGTTCAATTCTTCTCAGTTCATTCTTCCAACTCGATTTAATGCGGTGTTAAAAGCTTCGTTAAGCTTTCTATAAAATATAATAAAATAAAATAATAAACGCTAGAATAAATAAATATTTTAGTTTATTAAAAACCATCGATAAATACTAGTCCAGATTTAAGGGTGTTACAACTCCCCCCCTTAAAAATAAATTCGCCCTCGAATTTACCTGAGTTGAACAAGTGAGGATATTGATCTCTCATTGTAGCCTCAGGTTCCCAAGTTGCTTCTTCCATTCTATGATTTCTCCATAACACTTTCACCAAGGGAACATTCTTGTTTCGGAGTCTTCTAACTTCTTTGTCAAGTATTCGTATTGGCTCTTCTTCATACGATAAGTTGGGATTTAACTCTACTTCTTTAGGCTCAATGACATGGGATGGATCAGATCGATATCTTCAGAGCATAGATACGTGAAAGACATTGTGAATCTTGTCAAATTCACTGGGAAGAGCTAATCGATAGGCCACTGGCTCTATCCTTTCAGTGATTTCAAACGGACCAATGAATCGGGGACTGAGTTTCCCTTTTTCCAAATCGAAAGACTTTCTTCCAAGGGGACACTTTCAGGAAGACTTTGTCTTCAACATTGTATTGGATGTCTCTCATTTTCAAGTCTGCATAGGCTTTTTTTTCTATCGAAAGCTTGCTTTAATCGATCATGTATGATTTGAACTTGTTTTCGGTTTCTCTGAGTAATTGAGGTCCTAAAACCTTGTTTTCTCCCAGTTCAGACCAGCACAAGGGAGTTCTACATTTCCTTCCGTATAGAGCTTCGAAGGGAGCCATCTGGATAGATGTCTGGTAGCTATTGTTGTAAGCAAACTCTACTAGAGGTAGAGATTTCTCCCAGTTCTTTCCGAAGTCTATAACACAAGCACGTAGCATGTCTTCAAGTACTTGGATGATTCTTCCAGATTGGCCATCTGATTGAGGATGAAAGGCTATACTAAGGTGCACTTTAGTTCTAAGGGCTTTTTGCAAAGAATTCCAGAATCGAGAAGCAAATCTAGGGTCTCGATCGGAGATTATAGCTGTAGGTACACCGTGTAATCGAATCACTTCACGGATGTATAGATCGGCTAAGGTTTCCAAGTTCATGTTCATTCGAACAGGGATAAAATGAGTAGACTTTGTGAATCTTTCAACAATCACCCACACATCATCATTCTTTCTTGGAGTAAAAGGAAGACCAGTAACGAAGTCCATTGTAATCCAATCCTATTTCCACTGAGGGAATTTGATTGGTTGGAGCAATCCAGTGGGGACTTGATGCTCGGCTTTGACCCTCTGACAAGTTAAGCACTTCGAAACAAAATCTGTGATAGCCAATTTCATGCCTGGCCACCAGTATAGTGGCTTTAGGTCCTTGTACATCTTAACTGATCCAAGGTGAATCGAGAAAGAGCTTTGGTGAGCTTCTTGTAACATCTCGTGTCTTAGTTCTTCGTTGTTAGGAACACATACTCTATCCTTGAAATAGAGGAGTCCATTTGACTTGAGGGAGAAGTCAGAATTAGACTTAGAGTCTAGCTTGGACATGATCTTCTGAAGATCTGGATTAATTTGTTGGAGTTCTTTGATTCTCGAGATTAGACTAGATTGAACTTGAAGTTCATACAAGATTTTTCGTCCTTTGGATAAACGAAAATGAGCATTGATAGCCAAGGAAGCTATAAACGAATAAAAAAAATCGTTAAGGGAGATTTTCGAATAGTTACTTGTAAGTCAGGAAAAGTCTAATTCGATTGGTTACTTGCAAGTCAAGAAAGAAATATTTCGAATGAATTATTCTAGGATTTAGATTTAAGGGTTTACCTGAGTATAGTTTGCGACTAAGGGCATCAGCAACCACATTTGCTTTCCTTGGATGGTAGTCGATAACTAAATCGTAGTCTTTAAGTAACTCTCGCCATCTCCTTTGCCTCAAGTTCAATTCTTTCTGAGTTAGGATGTATTTGAGACTCTTTTAGTCTGTGAACAATTTGCATTTCTCCCCGTACAAGTAATGTTTCCAGACTTTGAGTGCAAATACGATAGCTGCCAATTCTAGATGTGAATAGGGTAGTTAGACTCGTGTGGTTTTAGTTGTCTTGAAGCATAAGCTACCATGTTTCCATCTTGCATTAGGACACATCCTAGTCCCAAATGAGATACACTATAAATAGTGTACTTCTTGCCCGATACTGGTTGTATGAGAACCGGAGCATGAGTCAGGGCTTGTTTAAGCTGATCGAAGCTTCGTTCTTGGTTCTCCGACCAAACAAAAGGTGTATCTTTGCAAGTTAGCTTAGTCAAACTTGCGGCAATAGATGAGAATCCCTTGACAAAACGTCGATAATACCCGGCTAAACCGAGAAAGCTTCTGACCTCACCAACATTCCTCGGAGGTCTCCAAACTAGGATGGATTGAATTTTCCTTGGATCTAGTTTAATCCCTTCTGCCGAGATAACATGTCCAAGAAACGAAACTTCTGATAGCTAAAATTCGCATTTAGAGAACTTTGCAAACAATTGACGTTCTCGGAGAGTTTGCAATACAATTCGAAGTTGTTCAGAATGTTCTTCATTATTCTGAGAATACACCAAAATGTCATCAATAAAAATGACTACGAACTTGTCAAGATAGGGCTTGAATATGCGGTTCATGAGATCCATGAAAGCAGCTGGAGCATTCGTTAATTCGAATGGCATTACAAGGAATTCAAAATGGCTATATCGAGTATGAAAGGCTGTCTTGGGTACATCTTCTTCTTTTACCCTCATTTGGTAGTATCTCGATCGTAGATCGATCTTTGAGAATACTGCGGCATCTTTGAGTTGATTGAAAATATCTTCAATCATTGGGAAATGATATCGATTCTTGATAGTATGATTGTTCAACTGTCTGTAGTCAATACAGAGTCTCATAGTCTTGTCTTTCTTCTTCACGAATAGGACTGGAACACCCCAGGGAGACGAGCTAGGCCTAATGAAACCCTTGTCTTGTAGCTCTTGGAGTTGCTTATTGAGTTCTTTCAACTCAACATGTGCCATTCGATAAGGTGTGATGGACACCGGAGTTGTTCCAAGTTGGACATCAATCATGAACTCTACTTCTCTGGTTGGAGGGAGACCAGTGAGTTCCTTAGGAAAACATCGAGATATTCAGATACTATAGGAACACTAGGTAAGCCGAATTCAAGTTCATCTTGTAAGACTATAGTAGCAAAGATTGAGGTCGGTTTCTTGTCAATTAGAAGAATTGATTCCTTTCCTAAACCCCGAATATAAAGTCTCCTATTTAGGCAATCTACCCAGGCTTCATGCTTACTTAACCAATCTAGTCCCAGTACTAGATCGAACTCACAAGTTGGTATTACATATAGATCAACAAGAAAAAGGGTACATTTCGAATGAATAGGGGACAATTTCTACAGATAAGGTTTATGTTTGTAATTCCTCCTATAAGGTTTGAAACTACAAGGCTTTGTTTTACAATTTCAGGCTTTAAGTTAAATTTTACAATCAAGTTTGAGTTGTTGTTGTGGAGGATTCTGTTCCATCCTCAACCTATCCTCTTCATTTGAGTTTTGAGGAGCCTACGGGACTTTCATCGTCCCAAGCGAGCCTTGTTTTAGACTCTAATCTGGTTAAAGCGAGCCTTGTTTTACAATTCCGTTTTCTCCTAATGAATTTAGACATGTTAAGGTACTATCCATTAAATTTCCAGCCTTAAATTCCATTTGTACAATTTATAGTAATTTTTCAAAGTTACTGCCCAGAACAAAGCATTCTGGGCAGGTTACAGTAGGCTAGATTTTTAGCTTCATGTTTCCCCTAAACAAGATTCTAACATTGTAATTCAACTTATTTTCATGTGATCATAGCAGGGCATTATGTCCAATCAAGCAAGTTTACACATTTCAACTAGCAATGTGATCAAAACAATTTCATTCCATGTTACATTCAAATCATACAAAACTGCATTTCTTTATCAACTTAAATGACAACTTTCAATCTCAGATTTTACTAAAACCATTACTACCATTATTATCATTAAAATTCAAACATGAAAACATTAATATAACAATTGGTTTACATCTTATTCAAACTAGTACATATTGTTTTTCCAAAGCAAGCATGTACTAAAAATATTACAATCCATTTTAACATTTGAAGAACCATTATCCCATATAAATCGATTTACCTAGCAATGTAAAATGTGCTTATAAACTCATACCATGTCTTTCAAATATACTACTAACAAAGCAGAAATTTTCCAGTATTGAATCACACTTATCACTCAATGAAAACCAATATAAATTCAAGTTATACAAAAATTCAGCTTCAAGAAGAATTTAGTATCAATTCAATGAACAAGCCTCTATTGGATCAAATTTTAAGGTTCATTTCAACTCCAATTATACCCCATCACATTCGGTTAAAACTCTATATCCATAACTAAGCTTAACATTCTAAATTTCCAAAAAAATTCAGAGTAAATTCAATTACCAATTTCACCATGTAGTCTAACCCAAACATGTACTTATCACTATCCAAAATAATTCCCAACTAAGTACCAATACCCAATATCATCATTCAATATCCATCAAATTTCTAGTATGAAAGAACCATAAACATGATAACTTACCTATATATGGAGAATCTATGAATTGGAAGCTAAAAAAATTAGATGAATTTAAGACTCCCAAGCAAGCTTCTTCAATGCTAGCTTCGATGGTAGGTATTCGCTGGGAAGGAAATGGGAAGAAGATAGAGATTTTTGAGAGCATCATTTTCTCTCATTGGCTATTCCACCGATCCAGTACATACTTTCACCAATATTTCCTTATTATTTTGTTATGACATTATAAGCATTAGTTATCACCAAATACTCCTAATGAAGACACATGGAAATCCACTAACCAAACTTGGCCAAATAGCCATGCAAAACCACTTTTATTGCCTTCAATTCAATTTAGTCCCTATTCTCCAATTTCATTCTTTACATTTTGATCCATTAGTACAACTAAACGTAGTTCAATTCTTCTCAGTTTATTCTTCCAACTCAATTTAATGTGGTGCTAAAAGATTCGTTAAGCTTTCTATAAAATATAATAAAATAAAATAATAAATGACTAGAATAAATAAATATTTTAGTTTATTAAAAACCATCGATAAATACTAGTCCCGATTTAGGGGTGTTACAGAATGAACATGGGTGATAATGTTTCTTTCAACAAGCATTGGGAGCAGCTTGGTGTACCACACAGGAATCGGGACGTTCTTCTTTACATTGTTGGTTTCTCAGGTTTCTTTTGGACCTATCTCTATTTTTTGAGAGCTTGACTCATATGTACCTCCCACTAGTTTGTTGATGCGAATCACAAAAGGGTTCGAACTGTCATATTTACCGATGTTATCTTGCTTGGGAAAGGGATTCTGACCATTAAAATCTTTATTCTGATTCTTAACTAACTCTTCTTTTGGCTCAATAGATCCTTTGCCTTTAGCTATAGCGGTCATCGAATTCATCATCTCGGCCATCTGTTTCTTCAATTCTTGTACTTCATCCCGTTCGCCTCCAATACGAGTATCAGTTACCCTGTTTGGTTAGAACTCTTTGGATGATTCACCCTCTCTATTCTTCTGACAATGCTCGAAATTTGCACGCTTTATTTGAATACGAGACCTTTTATCCATTATGATCGCCTTCTACAGTGATGGCCACTTGCGAAATAAATACCTTTGTTGTATGCCATGAAAATGTGATGCACAAAAAGATGAAAAGGGGCAAACACAAAAAGGAAATTGTGTCAGTTTGATAAGAATAATCCAAATAAATGGTTAATAAACAGAAGCGATTAAAGCACCCAAATCAAACAGTTAAAATATACATAAACAAACAAAAAAATACATGTATGACCCCTTTTCATCCAGGCTTGGGCCCAAGACTCAAACCAAACCCAAATTACAACCCGATAATCCAAACCCGGATCCAAGCCCAAAATTTAAACCCATGACCTGAACCAACCAAAAAACCCTAACCCTAAAATTGCATCAGCCGTGGCATGCCCTTCTTCCGCCGCCATCCAACAAGCCACCGCCACATCTTTGGTAACCACCAAAACCTGAATTAAATCCCTAAACAAACCCCAAATATATAATCCTAAAACCCTAAATCTAACCCTAAAAATAAAAATAACCAAAAATCAGCCCTAAACCTAGCAGCCGTCTATTACCCATTCCCCTACTCTGCCAACCCGTACCCTATCTCACCAAAAACCCACAAAATCCGCTGCATCCAGATCTGCATATCAGATTAAAAATGGAGTTGTTATTTGTTTGTAGAGGATGGTTTATAAAAACTGAAACCAGAAAACTTGTAAGAGGGACTTTTTGGTTCTAAAAAAATTGTAAATGAGGGAAAATCGAAGAAAATGTAAGGATTTCTAAGTCAACAAATTTTTTAGAGTCCGAACTATACTTTCGTTTTGAAAATAGAAATCTTGTTCGTTATTTTTTAAACCAAAAGTTTGCCCTTTTTTCAATCGAAGTAAAAAAGTGGGAGGGTCGAAGCTCACCGGCCATATCGTGGTCACCTACCTCCACCGTGAGGCCGTGGGCCGATGATCGGCCTTTTGGAAGCTTGAGAGGCGCCGCTGGTCGAGAGAGAAAGAGAGGCTGAGTGAAATAAGAAGTTAGGGTTTATTTAGTTTTTATTTAACCTGCTTTTTTTTAAAAAAATATGCCCTTTGTGTTTTAAACCCAGCTATCCAAAACGATGTAGTTTTGGCGTGCCCGACCCGCGGTGACCCGGATCTAGGGGAAGGTCCACGTTTTTATGTTTATGGGCAAATTACCAAACCGGTCCCCCCTTTACTTCCCCGCTTTCGTCCAGGGTCAAATTATGTTTTCGGTCCTTCCCTTTCTTACCACTTTTTCTCTTTGTCCCATATTTTTGTTTTTCTTCATTTCTCACACTCCAGTTTTCTTTTCATTTTAATTTGGTCACCTGTTTTGTGTTTATTTAATTTTCAGCACTTTTATTTATTGTCACTTATATTTATGCGCATGTATTTTGCATCAGTTTCATTTTAGTCCTTTTTTATGTTATTTCATGCCTTGTAATTTAATATTGATGCATTTTAGTCCTTAGTATTTATTTTCATGATATTTTATATGTTGTTAGTTTTATTATTATTATTATTATTATTATTATTATTATTATTATTATTATTATTATTATTATTATGTGTATATAATATACTATTATATCAAGTAGTTTATTATATATATATATATTAATATCACATAAGACTTATGTACATATATATTTATTTATTTATTATTCATTTTTTATATATAATATTTATATATATTTATATTTTATATATTATATATATGTATATATATAAGGTTTTACATATTTTAAAATGATACAAAACATTTTGTTTGATTACAATATATATAAGATAATAAATACTTATCCTTATAAATATATATATATATAAAAGCTACTAACTTTATATATAGATTTTTAAGTATTAAATACGTTTTACATAAATATTATATGTTTTAAGAATATATATTTTTACATGTCATATTGTAATTTTGCATTATATATCGTATCTTTACAACATCAAAAAATTATTTTTTAAAGAAATAAAATTTGAATTTTAAATCAATGTTTTTAAAACTTCGATGAATCATATCCCGGGAGTATAAAGATGTGATATTTTTTAAAATTTTTCCAAGAAAGCGAGAAGCTGTGTCCCGGGCGTAAAGGGATGCAGTTCTCTCGATATTTTCGGTATTTAAGAATCGTATTTTAAATTTTAATCCAATACCAAGACATTAAATAATTAACTAGGTACCAATTTTGGGCTGTGTGGGGGTGCTAATCCTTCCCCATCCGTAATCGACTCCGGGACCCGAATTTTGATTCTCTGGCTTTATTTTGGTGTCCGGTTTACCATTTTTAAATGATCGATGGCGACTCCACATTTTTAATTTCAAAATTGGGCGGGTTTTTTTCAAACACAAAAAATAATTTTTAAAACCTGAACGAAAAAAAAGTGCCGGGCGGATTTGGGTGCTTACAGCTGGCGACTCCACTGGGGATATTTTTTAAAAAAGAGAGTCAAGCCACAAGTCGATTATTTTTTAGTCTTGGTCGTTAGAAATTGGCGAATTCGATTTTAATTTGAAATATGATTCTATTTTTTATAAGACATGCATTTTATTTTCTGTAAATATTGCTGATTTACTTTTACTACATTCCATGAGCTTTCTACCCGAGCTCCGTCCTCTTTAAATGGAAGTGTAGTATTTCCTTCGTGTGGGTTACCACCGTATAGGTTGGTGAATCGCTTTCGGGATATATTTCTCATGCTTTCGTGTGGGCTACCTCCGTATAGGCATAAGAGATGTATCCCCTAAATTGAACTTGGTCCGTTTGAAACCTATACTGGGTGAGGATCAAAGGCCTTGCTACCTTAAGTAAGGGACAACCAGAACCGTATATAGTGAGCCGCATGAGCCAACCCTTTTAGAACCATGCAAAACTCTATCCGTTTAGCGGTTACCCTTTTAGGCTCTGATGCATTTGTTTTTATATACAATTTTTTTATCTGTTTTATTTTTACCATTAATTACCATTTAATTTGTTCATTTGATTATTTTAAATTCGAATTGACCCGTTTATTTCTTTGTGATCACATTATGTTAAATCTGTTCATTTTGCATTAACTACATGTCATTTCATAACATTTTTTATTCTTTGCATCAATACATGCACATATAGGACATATACTTTGCTTTTACATGTATTCATTCTGAGAATGATCCTCGGGATGCCCTGTGACAGCAATATTGGAAAAGACGAAAGACCAGTCAATTCAACATCCCTACAGAACAAGAAGCAAGACAAAGATAGCACACGAAGATAGACTAGATAGGATCGAGCAGAATCAGAAGACTTTGTAGGCAGATTTAACCCAAAAATTAGAGGATCAGTTAGCCAAAGCCCAGCAAGAGATAAGGGATCAATTTGCAAAATCTTAGTAGGACATACTGGTGAAATTAGCGCAGATGCTAGGATGCAAGTTTTCTTAACAAGGAGAGGCATCTGCTATCAGCATTGGGGTAGGTCCTGGAGAAGAAAATGAAGATCTTATGTACCTTCTAGGGTTCACCCATACTCAAGCTAAAAATCAAACCAACCCTCGAGTGGTAATTTCAATGGAAAAGTCTCAACCACTTTAGGCAAGTGCCTATATCCCTGCAAATTTGCTCGCCGCATCAGAAGCTAAACTAGGGGGCAATCAGGCTGAAAATTTTATCTCCGAAATGGACCAGTTGATCGAACCTAACAAAGAAAGAAATGAGACATAGAAAGAGATGGAGGAACGTTGTAAACGACTCGAAGAAAAGATGCAAGCCATGGAGGTAGAGGATACCTTCAGTGGATTTGATGCCAGTGAACTCAGCCTTGTCCCAGATTTGGTGTTACCCCCTAAATTCAAGATCCTGAAGTTTAAAAATATGATGGAACTAGCTGCCCTCGTGCTCACCTCACTATGTTTTGTTGGATAATGACGGGATATGGTAGAGATAACAAGCTGCCAATACACTATTTTCAGGATAGTCTATCAGGATCTACCACCTGATGGTACAATCAGTTGAGCCGTCATAAGATAAAATCATGGAAAGACTTGGCTAAGGATTTTCTAGAGCAGTACTGGTACGTCAATGATATGGTACCTGATCGTTGGACTCTGCAACACATGAAGCAGAAGTCTAATGAAAGTTTCATAAAGTACGCGCACCGTTGGAGAGATATAGTTGCACAAGTCCAACCCCCTCTTAGTGAGAAAGAAACATTAGTCATATTTATCCAAACTTTGGAGAGTCCAATCTTAGATCGTCTTATAGGTAATGCAACTACCAACTTTGCCAATCTAGTGCTATCTGGTGAGCTCATTGAAAATACCGTTAAAAGCGGAAAGATCGATGTTGGTGGAAATTCGTCTTACAAGAAGCCTTCGTATGGGAAGAGGAACAATGGGGTGAACTCATTAGGAGTTTATAATGTTGGTTATTTAAAGCCGATGATAGTGGTACCCCTCAAAGTTGCAAATGCTCAAGGTTCTTCAAGCCAAGATCCTAGTCAGAGAAAGAACACTGAGAAGATAGAGTTTACTCCACTACCAATTTCGTACGGAGATTTGTACAAAAAGCTGCCCAATGCTCACGTAGTGGCACCTTTCCACCAAGCCCCAATACAACCTCCATTCCCGAAATAGTATGACCCCAGCGTAAGATATGATTATCACGCGGGACAAGTTGGCCACTCAATTGAGAATTGTTGGGGCTTTAAGAGGCTAATAGAAAGGTACATCAAGCTCGGTGTTGTAAGTATTGAAAACCCTGCAGGGCCATCTATTATCGAGAATCCCTTACCGAAGCATAAAGGTCCCAATTATGATTCTCGATGTGGGGGCATGCCTCGTTACGACTCTTTTTGGCTAGGCTAGCCGTCAAAATTTTTTAACTATGACCAATAGGTCCCTTATAGTTTTTACCTCTTTCAAATTAATATTTTTTGGACCAATCTCACTATCCTAAGCCCAAAGGTAGTAAGAATCTTTTGTAAGGGCCAAAAACTACAAGTTTCAATGAAATATGCATTTTGTTCAGAAAAATATTTTGATCACTCTTACATAACCAGAAGCTGTGAAAAAAATGGAAAATGAATTATGCTGCTAAGAACCAAATATGGGGGGCATTATGTTAAAATTTTCAAGTAATTTTCTATAATGGGCATTTTGGGGACATTCTCCTGAAGAGATCAACTTCAAGAAAGGTGATCGAACCCAAGAAGAAGTTGGGGTACCGCCACATGGAAAAGACCAAGATCCTGACAGGACTAGTGAGGAGTCAGGGGCATCCCATTGAGGGACAAAAACAAAAATAAAAAAAATGTCGCATTCATACATTTAGCTGCATTCATTTTGTAAATCATTTTTGGCACACATTGAAAACCATATTGCATTTAGATATAGTACATATACCAAAGTCACCACACATTTAGAATAGACTCATGCATTGAAGATGCATTCATTTTTGCTTGTATATACAAGCAGGTTCGAAGAAGAGACCAACTTCTTCAACATAGAGAGCAATTATACGATGGCCAACCTTCAGTCCTGAAGGAGATCAAATATATAAAAGAACTATAACCTCCAAATAGAGGATATTATCGACAAAATTTTTGAACAATTATTAATTAATGTTCTCTCTCATCTTGCGGGACTTGTCTCTCCGTCGGTGGTGTAGCAGGTCTAACATTTTAAAGATCTTGATTCGCTGTTGATGGTGCAACATATCAAAACTTCTTCCCGATCCTAGTTTTCCGTTGACGGTGTAGCATACCAAATTTTTGAAGATCTCGTTTCTCCGTTGATGGTACAACTAGACCAAATTTCTTCCTCGAATATTGTCTCTTCCTTATAGTTGTAGGTCAAGGAAAAAACAAAAAATATTTAAAAAAGAAAAAAGTCAAAAGTCAAAAAAAAGAGAAAAAAGAAAAAAAAGGTCAAGAAAGAGAAAAATCAAAAAAGTCAAAATAAAAAAAATCAAGTTGTTATCGTTCGCTGATCTTGCTCTTCCGTTAATGGTATAGTAAAATCTAAGTTGCTGAAATCCAATCCTCCTCCTCCGTTGATGGTGTAGTAGGGTTCAAGTTCGTGTTCTGCTTCTCCGTTGATGGCGTCGTAGAATCCAAATTATCATCTGATCCTGTCCCTCCGTTGATGGTGTGGCTGAGTCCAAGTTGCAATCTAATCATGCTCCTCCGTTGATGGTGTATTATGGTTCCAGTTAGTGTTCTGCTTCTCCGTTGATGGTGTAGTGGAATACAATTTGTTATATGTTCTCTTCCCTCCGTTGATGGTGTGGATGGGTCCAAGTTACTATCATCCGATCTTACTCATCCGTTGATGGTGTAGTAGGGTCCAAAATGTTATTATTCAATCTTACCCTACTATTGATGGTGTGGTTAGATCCAAATTTACTGACTTTCAAGTTTCCTTTATTAATGTTGTAGCCAGAAAATATATATAAAAAAGAGAGAAAAATGAAAAAGAGAAAAAAATTAAAAAAAATATCAAAAAAAAGAAAGAAAAAAGTAGAAAGTAAAAAAAAAACAAAAAACCAAAACCAAAATCAAAATGAGCTTTCAATACTTCGTTCCTGCATCTTCGTCAAAGTTGTAGCTGGATCAAACATCAGAACTTTCATTCATCGATCCTGTCGCTTTGTTAGTGTTGCAGCTGGATCAAATTTTGTAGACCCTATCTCTTTGTCGATGTCACAGCTAGGTCAAATTCTCCTTAGGTATTAGCTCATCATCAATAATGTAGCAAATTGAACTCATTTTGCTTCCCCAACAGACAACCCCCTATTTTGAAGATTTTACTTCCCCAAGAGTGACTAGGTGGATCAACCAAGACAAGAAAGAAGACCTGCGTCGAAGAGAAAGAAGATCTACTGAAAAAAGAAGACATACATCAAGAGGGGATAACCAGCTAGACCGGATGAAATGGGTCATTTTTAGTCTTTGCTTCGTTGCCGTTACACAACAACGAGCAAAGAGGGGCAGCTGTTCATCTAGGCTTGGGCCTAAGACTCAAACCAAACACAATTTACAACCCAGTAATCCAAACCCGAATCCAAGCCCAAAATTTAAACCCACGACCCAACCCAACCAAAAACCCTAACCCTAAAATTACATCTGCCACTGCAGTCGCATGGTCTTCTTCTGCTACCGTCCAACGAGCCGCCGCCACATCTCCGGTAACCACTAAACCCTGAATTAAATCCCTAAAGAAACCCCAAATATCTAATCCCAAAACCCTAAATCTAACCCTAAAAATAAAAATAACCAAAAATCAGCTCTAAACCTAGCAGTCATCCATTACCCATTCCCCTACTCTGCCAACCCATACTCTATCTCACCAAAACCCCACAAAATCTGTTGCATCCAGATTTGCATATCAGATTAAAAATGGAGTTGTTATTTGTTTGTAGATGAGGGTTTATAAAAACCGAAACCAGAAAACTTGTAAGGGGGATTTTTTTGTTCTAAAAAAATTGTAAATGAGGGAAAATCAAAGAAAATGTAAGGATTTCTAAGTCAACAAATTTTTTAGAGTCCGAACTATACTTTCGTTTTGAAAATAGAAATCATGTTCGTTATTTTTTTAATCAAAAGTTTGCCCTTTTTTCAATCGAAGTAAAAAAAGTGGGAGGGTCGAAGCTCACCGGCCATATCGTGGTCGCCTACCTTCATCGTGAGGCCGTGGGTCGATGATCGGCCGTTTGGAAGCTTGAGATGCGTCGTTGGTCGAGAGAGAAAGAGAGGCTGAGTGAAATAAGAAGTTAGGGTTTTTTTTTAGTTTTTATTTAACCTGTTTTTTTTTTAATATGCCATTTGTGTTTTAAACCCAGCTATCCAAAACGACGTAGTTTTGGCGTGCCCAACCCGCGGTGACCCGGATCCAGGGGAAGGATCCGCGTTTTTATTTTTATGGGCAAATTACCAAACTGATCCCCCTTTACTTTCCCGCTTTCACTTTTGTCCATGGTCAAATTATGTTTTCGGTCCTTCTCTTTCTTTCCACTTTTCTCTTTGTCCCTTATTTTTGTTTTTCTTCATTTCTCGCACCCCAATTTGCTTTTCATTTTAATTTGGTCACCTGTTTTGTGTTTATTTAATTTTTAGCACCTTTATTTATTGTCACTTATATTTATGCGCATGTATTTTGCATCGGTTTCATTTTAGTCCTTTTTTATGTTATTTCATGCCTTGTAATTTAATATTGATGCATTTTAGTTCTTAGTATTTATTTTCATGATATTTTATATGTTGTTAGTTTAATACATGCATTATTATTATTATTATTGTTGCTGTTGTTGTTATTATTATGTGTATATAATATACTATTATATCAAGTAGTTTACTTTATATATATATATATTAATATCACATAAGACATATGTACATATATATTTATTTTTTATTTATTGTTCATATTTTTATATATAATATTTATTTATATATATATATATTTTATATATATTATATATATGTATATATATATAAGGTTTTATATATTTTAAAATGATACAAAACATTTTGTTTGATTACAATATATATAAGATAATAAATACTTATCCTTATAAATATATATATAAGCTACTAACTTTATATATAGATTTTTTTAAGTATTAAATACGTTTTACATAAATATTATATGTTTTAAGAATATATATTTTTACATGTCATATTGTAATTTTGCATTATATATCGTATTTTTACAACATCAAAAAATTATTTTTTAAAGAAATAAATTTTGAATTTTAAATCAATATTTTTAAAACTTCGATGAATCATATCCCGGGCGTATAGGGATGTGATATTTTTTAAATTTTTTCCAAGAAAGAGAGAAGTCGTGTCCCGGGCGTAAAGGGATGCGATTCTCTATATATTTTCGGTATTTAAGAATCGTATTTTAAATTTTAATCTAATACCAAGACATTAAATAATCGAATAGGTACCAATTTTGGGCGGTGTGGGGTGCTAATCCTTCCTCATCCGTAACTGACTCCCGGACCCGAATTTTGAATCTCTGGTTTTATTTTGGTGTCTGGTCTACCATTTTTAAATGATCCGTGGCAACTCCACATTTTTAATTTCAAAATTGGGCATTTTTTTCAAACACAAAAATAATTTTTAAAACCCGAACGAAAAAACAGCGCCAGACGGATTTGGGTCCTTACAATACAAATAAAAAACTAAACAGTTTTCCACTAAGCGAGCAGAGTACCGTCATGGCTCTAAAAGGTAGGCTCTACGTCTCATTATATGCAGTTAAATTCTAAAGAAAGTGGTACTCGAACTGTCGCTCGGACATCGATTCGATGGAATACGACCCATATACCATAGAGGGTGTAGACCCCACAAAATATAAGGATCGGATTCCAAGAGTGAATTACAACACTATACGGAGGTGAAAACCCCACGAAGTGAAGTAATCACTCATTCCTAAAGGTTATAAGACTACTATATGATGTCAGAAATGGTAAACAAACAAGACTTACGAATTAAAAATTAAATCAAACCGAATTTAAATTACGATACGAACCTAACTAAGGCTTAACTTTATTTTTATTTTTGAAATTAAAAATTTGTCTCCAGCGGAGTCGCCATGCTGTAGTGACTAATTTTTTTTCGGAGCCACTATGAAAACTTAAAAAAAATCGTATTTGGGGTGTTTCCCGCTTTTATTGAAAAAATATTTAAAAAAGAGAATTTTAGGAAAACCCGTATTTAAAAAACATGGAGTTGCTATCGGTCACTTGGATAAGGTAGACCAGACACAGAAAAAGCAAAACCAGAGATTCAAAAAAACTTGGATCAGGAGTTGGTTACGTACGGGGAAGGATTAGCACCCCGCTACACCCAAAATTGGTACCTATAGGGTTCGTATCGTAATTATTAAAAATTTGATTTAATTAAAAAATCGATTCCTAATATGCATGGTTCAAATATTAAATATGCCTCGATATCCACGGTACTAAAGGAGATGACACTCGAAGACCGGGATGACACTCCCACTAGAATACCAGAATAAGAGGTCTAAAACTATGTGCAACAAATATAAACATGACAAATTAAAATACATGAATTAATAAAAGGTAAACAAATATTAAACAATAAAATACCCATGTACATATTCGACAAGTAAATATACACGATTAAAATAAACATCCATACATGTATAAACATGATACATACAACATATAATATTTACTATACATTAATATACTAAAATAACATAATATGTAATATAAATTATAACATGTACACATAATATAAATTACATAAATGATATAATATATGTAGCATATAATATAATACATAATATATAATATTATTTAGTATATACATAACATAATACATATACATATACTAATATATTAAAATACATATGTATTGACATATTTTCCCAAACATACGCATACACATATAAGGGGTTAAACTGATAAAAATAAAAACAATTAGAGCAACATAAATCGAATATAATGTAACATAAAAAGGATTAAAATAAATATTCACATATAAATAAACATAAATCATGAAAACAACCACAAATAATATGTATCGAACAAATAATAAACATATGGACACGAATATATTAAACATAAACAACATGTATCGAATGTAATAAATATATAAACAAAAATCAAAATAAAAAAATGCAATTAAAGGAAATAGAAAGAACACGGACTAAACATAAAATAACCCTTCAAAAATTAATTTAAATTGAAGGTTAAGGGGATCTAATTGAAAACTGTAAAAATAAAGGGGCACTGGACTACAATTTTACCCTTTTGAAAATTAATTAAATGAAATTTAGGGCATATTTGAAAATTGGTTAAAACATAGGATGACTGGATGGGTAATTTAACCCTGCGGAAGAGAATTTTGCAAAGAAAAGTAGGGTGAGGGACTTCTAAGGGAATTTGCCCACTTAAACTATGATTTAATAAAAGGGCATAGGGATTGTTTGGGAATTAAACCTTTTTTAAAATTAAGTGATCTATAAATAGATCATATTAGACCGGGTTTTGGCTTTTAGCCATTTTAAATTTTGATTCTAAAAAAACACCTCCCATTCCTTTTTTTTTTCTCTCAACTGTTCATGCGAGTTCATGAGGAACTCAGGAACACAACCACCATTCCTAGATTCTGGTGGTTGACCACCGCGTCGGTCACCGCTGGTCGTTGCCAGCTGCCGCTCCCTGACTCCGGCAAGCCTTAAAACAACCCCCAAACGACTCGTTTTCCTATTTAAAACTTGAATCTGACATTAGATTTTAGGAAAAACACAAATCTTTTCTTATATCTAGGAAAGACCGAACCCAAAATCATTTTAACCTCTTTTAAAAAAAAACAGAGATATCTTTTTTCCCTGTAAAATATCGATATCCTACTCCTATTCACCCATACGAGGGCTTATCACCAGAGAAGGAACCGAACGGTTAAGGTATAGCCTTCCCATTTTTCTTTTTGGTTTTATTATTATCCTTTTTATTTCGAATGCATGCAATATAAAAAAACTTTCTGAAATCTTTCTTGTTTTTTTTATTTCATCCAAAAACTTGGTACAATCTTGATCTGCTCTTACATATATATTTGATTTTGTTTTTTCTTGTTTATATTGAGTAAGCAAACTTTAAAAAATTTTACTGTTAATTTGATGCGGATTTGACTTTATTATTATTATTTGAGTGTTTCTTGGCCATGTTCGGTTGTTGGAGAGCCGGTGAGGGGATTGGCCGGAATGCCGGAGAGACGGCAGCGTGCATCGTGATTAGAAGATGAAGAGACTATCAGTCGGATTTAATCTCGACCGTTAGATCAAATCTGATCCAACGGCTAAGAATGCTCGAAGATCGGACGACCCTGATTGCTTCTGGGTAATGATGTGGCAGCACCAAATCTTGCCACGGGGCATGTGGAATGCAGACAGTCTCAGGCGTGATCTTCACGCGTTCATGGGGAGGCAGACGGTTGGCGCGTGCATCATACGCGGGGAGTTGAGAGGGTATCTTTTTTATTTGGACCTTTGGATCAGATTTTATCCATATTTTTTTATCTGCGCAAAAAGATAAAAAAATGATTAGATCATATTAGAGTTTTTCCATATTTGGGCCAAACGGGCCATTTGTTATGTAATATATTTGGGTTACAAAACTGTTAATGGACTTGGACTATTAATAAAACTTAATTGGGTTTTAATGTATTTATCTGTTATATAATAATAATAATAATAATAATAATGATAAATACACATATACACACATACATATATACGTATACACTCATACTCAACATATGAGCACCCATTCATGCAATCATGCAATACATATAATAGACGACATATATTAATTACATACATAAGAACACCAATACAATATTCATACTTAATTAATTATTAAGCATTAATAAGCCCAACAATAATGTAATAATAATACTATATACAATAATACAGTCATATAAATACATACATACGTACACGCATAATACATACACATATTAAAGATAATAATAATAATAATAATAATAATAATAATAATAATAATAATACAATATATACATACATTAATATTAATAATTATAAATACATACATGCAAGCTACACATACATATAATATTGATAAACATATGCATCACATATATTCATATACAACGTACATATACACACATACTAACACTAATACATACATCTGAACCCACACATATTCATACATTTAATAACATTAAACACTAATGGCTGCAATAATAATAATTACTTTATAAACAATACTTAATATTATAATATTATACAACCCGGACAAAATGGATCAAAAAATGTTCAAAAAATGATTTGTACCAAAAAAGAGTCAAATTATATCTAGAAAAATAAACAAATTTAAATATCACGATAAACAAAAATAAATCAAAATACTTTGAGAAAACTTGACAATTTCAAGGTACTTATCCATAAATTAACCAGCATTGATTTATAAATTACTTTTTATTGTACAAATACACAACACAAGGTTTGTTAAAAATATCAATTTAAATGGAATGAATGGAAGGATGAGCACCGATGGAACTCAAGAATTGCGGACCGTGGCCCTGGGCATTTGACAAATGGACTGTGGCCCAAACACTATAGAAATCGAGTGAATCCATGACTTGAACTAGAAAACTATGAACTCCATTTGTATATACCCATAGCAATGGAGATGGGTTCTGTATCTGTCGCTCGCAGTTCCGTAGAAGGTGGAACGATGGCAGGTGTTCGAAAATGCTTCCTCGTCACTGGCCCTCCCGTAAGTATTGCCTTTGCTTTTACTATTTACTGTAGAAAATGAGGAATGACTTGCCGTTTCGCAATCTTCAGAAATTTGAATTTGGATTATTAAAACGTGTAGGGCGTTGGTAAAACCACTCTGATTATGAGGATATGCGAGAGCCTGAAGCGCTCTAACCCCAACATCAAGCTTCAGGGTTTTTATTCTCAAGAGATTCGACAGGGAGGTGAGAGGGTTGGGTTTGAAGTCGTCACCTTGGATGGTCGCAGAGGTCGCCTCGCCTCCTCCACTATTTCCAGGTTCTTTTTTTTCTATTCTTTTGATTTTTTCCTTAGTTTAGTAATGTGGGATTGGTGGTGTGGATTTACAAATGTTATAACTGGGAAAATCATGCTTAGGAGTAGGCTGAGCAAAACCCAAGTCATAATTTCATACTCAGACTCAAAAAAGTTTTGAATTATAAAATGGAAATTAAATTTGAGTTGTAAAATGGAAATTTAAATAACTCGGAATTTTTTAGTAATTATTGGAGCAGTTTGAGTCTCTCAATTTTGTCTTCCCCAAACAGAGAGAGGTTACCTAGGAGCTTAAACAGAGAGAGCAGATTAAAGAGCTAGCTTTAGTCAAGAGAAAGGCGAGTAAGGCCGCAGATAGAAAGGAGGCTGTTGAGCCATATATGTTTATCATATATGGTTATAAAATAGGATTCATCAACTTAACTATCTCAATTTTTTTTGACTCAACTCAATCGAATACTCACCCCTATTTAGGAGTGGTGCCGAAAATGAATAAGGGATGGCAGATTTTTTAGGTTTTGGGATTGTTCCTAGAGGAAGCACACGCCTTAAAATAACCTACTTGCCCATGTTCATTTTTTTGCATGTGAACTGTGCGAGCAATCGGGTTGCTCATGGTTCTTCTGATTATGATTATTCTACCACTATCCATAAACTTGATGATTTCCTTTACAATTAAAAAAAGAAAGATTGAAAAAGAGTCCTGCTAAAATAAAAACTATGTTTGCTATTGATATTTGACAGTCCGGAAGCTCACCGGTGGCCTGCTGTTGGGAAATACAAAGTGGATATAGCATCGTTCGAATCATTGGTATTGCCTGAATTGAAGGTGGCTGCTTGCTCAACATAAACTCTTCTTGTTTGATGCTTTGTGGGTTTTATGATTTATGCTCCTTTGATCCTCATTCCCCTCCCCCCCCCTTATCCATAAAATCATCTTTTTTTATGCCAAACTAATACTGTAATGTACTAGTTGTATGGTCCAATCTCTTGGGTTAAGAACTTGGTGTTAACTGTTTATGCACGACATGCTCATTTCGTTTGTGTACATAAAGTTGTTGTTTGAAGGCTAATTTAAGCTGTCTGTTATCAGATCAGAGAAGATACTGATCTCTTCATTATTGATGAAGTTGGTAAAATGGAGTTGTTCAGTTCATACTTCTTTCCAGCCATTCTAAATATTCTCCAATCCAATATTCCTCTTCTCGCCACTGTCCCAATACCAAAATTTGGCAAAGATTTACCCGCAGGTAAAATTTCTCAAGGGATGTTCCTTTTTTGGTAAGAGAATGTAGTGATTGTCTATATCTTTTTTCTTTTTAAAATCCTGTTCCCACTTAATTTGATATGAAACCATGAAAGACCAGGACTGTTGAAGGTATCTCCTAGATTTTGCTGCTGGAATCTGGATATCTTTTGTCTTTCATAGCTAAATTTGTACGGCTGTGTGTAAATTTATGCAGTTGTAAGGTTGAAGAATCATCCAGGTGCAACCATTTTCACGTTGGATAAAACCAACAGGGATGCTGCGAAAGAGCAAATCTACTCTCAATTGGTGGGTATGCTTCATAAACCTTAGATACTGGACTAGGTTACTGATTGAAACTTCTCTGATGATGTATCTGGTTCACTCTATTAGTAATGGATATAGTCTGCCATGTATTGAATTCCTGTTTTCATCTTTTTTGGTACACGTTGTATACACATGCAGTGGCTTAAGATATGTTTTTCCCTCGCTAATTGATTTCTTCATCTTTATATTTTGTGTTTTCCTATGGCCCCTACCTCTATCATATATATTATTCTTATTTTCAACCAGTTAGCCAACAATTTTGATAATGATATTGTAGTCTGAGAATGCCGCTATAATGCTTTTCAGCACCTTTTTAGTTGATGTCTTGGCTTTGGGAAGGTGAAAAGAAACAGAGTAAATAGACAGTGGTGTAAACTGTTAATTGTGTGTATGTATGAATGAAAACAGATACAATGCAGCAGCAAAAAGAGGAATAGAAATCCTCTGCCCCTTTTTGGTGCCTCTATTTATGCCCCCACTCTAAAGTATTAGGTTTAGAGTTTAGGATTGAGGTTTAGAGTTGGGGTTTATGATTAGGATTTTGAGAATTAAGGGTAGGAGTAGGGTGTAGGATTTAGAATTTAGGTTTATGACTTAGAATTCAATTTTATTTTAGTGTTGGGGCAAAGAAAGGGGCACCAAAAGGGTAGAGAATTTTTTTTTTCCAAAAAGAGGGAGTGTGTTATATGCTAAACTTATTTGATGGTACGGCTTAATGCTTTGTAAGACCCTTTTCTATCGTTTGATGGCATGGCTTCATGCTATATGGTACACTTTGGGATATTTTCATGCAATCCAATGACCTTTATGAAACATTTGGCTTAATGCTATATGATTTAATGTGTGCGACAAATATTGGGTGTAGTAGTCGGATATATTGCACTCTTAAGATGATGATCCATGTTTGAACTTTAAAAATACCATGATTAGAAGTGGGGTGAGCGTTCGAGTTATTTGAGTTGACGCGTCATATTTTACAACTCAAACTTTATTTGAAATTTTTTCGATTCGAGTCGAGTTTAAGAAATTCGAGTTGAGTCAAGTTTTCGAGTTCCTATAAAAATTTAATTGTAATTATTTATCATGTTATAGTACGGTTTGATTTCAATTTAAATTACTTTCTCTAATTATATAAGATATGCATATATATATATATATATATATATATATATATATTTCATATTTTTTCATACAATATTTCTTTATATTTTTATATATTGATATATATATATATAATAAAAAATTGAGGAACTTGTCTCGGACTTAAAAATAAATCTATGAATTACTAAAAATTTTGAGTTATTCGAGTTTTTATTTTACAACTCAAATTTTATTTGAAATTTTTTTGAGTCGAGTAGAGTTTATGAAATTTCGAGTCAAGTCAAGACGAATTGAGTATTTTCACCTCGAGTCGATTTGTTCGGTTTTTTTCGAGTTGAGTCGAGTTTTACAAGGAACAATCTTTAATATCAACTGTAGACCTGACATGAAAATTTTCAAAAAATGAACTAATATCAAAGAGTACTTTTAAGCCTATGAAACTGACTAATGGACATACTTTTTGTGGATTTTTTTTTGTTTCCAATTGATTTAGCGCCCAATTAATCGGAGACATTAACTCAATTAAGGATTTAAATATATAAATATAGGTGTTTGCGGGCACATGCACTGCATGTGAACTTTATTCTTCAAATTTATAAATAAAGAAAAAAAACAAAAAATATTCCTCAAACTAAAAAGAAAGAAGGATAAAAATTAAAGCACGTAGAAAGTGAGGAGCAAAAAGAATTTTACTTTAACCTCAATTTTTTCCATAATTGTTTTATTTATTTTGTAAACTTATCGAATAATATCACTTAGTTCGTGACACCAATTCAATAAATAACATATAATATAGATTACATAAGTACGATAATAATAAAGATTTAATTATAAATCAATAAGTGTTGTGTACAGTGATAAAATATATTATACTCTTAAAGATAAAATTTAATATTAAATTTTACATATGCTGAAAAAAAAAATTACAAACCCTAAGAACATACAATAAAACAAACATTAAAGATATAAAAAAAAGTTTAAGATATAATAATAGTAAGCTTTTCCAACCAAAAACACTAGACCTAATCCAATAGCCGCCATGTGCAGAATCATCTTTAGTGTTCTCCACCAACTCACAAGTTGCTCTCATCAAAGCCCCTATAGACTAGAGAGAGAGAGAGAGAGAGAGAGAGAGAGAGAGAGAGAGAGAGAGAGAGAGAGGTTTTTATTCATTCTCATTGGATTATGATGGCATGGAAATAAAGAGCGCTACCTTCCACTGGGCATCATTTGATAAGGATCGCATTTGCTTGCTTTTTCAATATAAAAGATGCCCCCAGCCCCACACATCATCTTCCTTAGTTGCACCTTTGTAAGCTTTAACCTACCTTTCCCCCCTCCTTTTTCACGTATATGTCCCAAACTCACATTCCATGCTTCCTTCATTCCCAAGATCCTTTTGAAAATCACATTTAATATTTTAACAGTGTTTATTTGATTGGGATTTTGACTTTGGTTCATCATAAATGAAGCTTCTAGTAGAAAATACATACTAATGACAACTTATTTCGCAAGGCTGTATGAACTAATTAATTATTTAACTGATTATATGTCATATGCAACGGGGAGTCAAGAATTAAGATAAGAAAACAAAATATAATTAAACATTAAAAAAGGTAAAATTTAAATGAATTGAAAATTTAAGGTCCAAATAAGTAAAAATCATATTGTACTTTTTAATAAAAAATGAGAAGGGCACAGTCCCTCAAGCCCGTGTAGATCCGTTCCTGATTATACAAAAACGAGGATTGTGTAATTGTTAGGTAGCCTTAAAGTTTTCATAATCCACCCTTTATGATTATATCAAAACTTCATCTTTGCTCTTCATACGAAAAAAATGACTAAATCCCATAATTTTAAGCATAGAAGAGGAACCGAAACCAGAATTTGACCGAAAGGACTAATGTTTATCGTGCACTCAGCACTGCAATGCCAGTGAATGAGTCCCTTATAAAATGGTGCCAATTGGAGGGAGAACATAATAACACGAGCAAGTATTGAAAAACTGCAATCAAATTTGATAAAGTCCTAGTCTACTCTCTTGTCCGAATCCTATACACACCCATATACTTGTCTACTTACCAATTCAACCAAAACTAAGAAACCTTTGTTTTTAAAAAAAAGTTTTCCTTCTAAATTAGCATCAAATTAACAATGTAACGCATGAGACACTTTGTGCTCAATATTAATACAAGACTTGAATTCGAGACATTCCTTAAAATATATAGAACTTCTTACTATTGGACTATATTTAAAATGTGGTGTTTTCTTAATGGAGGAAAGGGAAAAGCTCCACTTTTGTTGCGTTTTGAGACTTGAGAGATGTTTGATATAGTTTAGCCATTTGGAATATGATTTTGTTTTGGTGGGAGTGATTACGATTTATGAATAAATAAATGAATGATGTGATTGGGGCCTGCGGGGGACGGGGGTCCACTGGTCCCTCTTCTCCTTCAACCTACACACCTGCATGAAACTTATAACTCACCGTTTTTACTGTTACCATTTTTAATTTCAACTTATAAAACTTCCCCACCATTGGTAACTAAAAGGCCAGACTTTTCTTCTGTTTCATCATCAATCATCATCATCATAACTGTTCATAATTCATAATTAAAATATTATTAATAAGCCCTGAGCCTCTCATCATACAAATCTTAGCTATGAGTACCCACTTTTATTCGATTATCTGTCTGTCTAGCTTTCTTGTTCATTATCACGTGCATCTTTGAACCGACACCATTTCCATGTTAATGTCTTCTCATTTTTCTCCTTTTCCTCCTTAGCATTCAGCAGTGGCTCTTCGTTTGCTCGGTCCCTTGTTCATTCAGTTTTTTTCTTTCTAAAACGAAGGGTATGCTTTCATTCTGTTGTCGTTTCCCTTTGTTTTGGTTCAGATACTGAATAAAAATGGAAGCTTGGAATGAATTGAAAACTTGTTACACTTTTGGCTTTCTGGGGTTGTCTTAAGCAATCGGAAGTCTTGAACTTTCTTCTTGTTTCCGGTGTTTGCTTGGTGTTAGCTGCTCTTTTGACAGAGAATTTTGTCTAGACTTCATTGAATTTAGGTGCTGCTGTTGCTTAGATCATCACAATCTTTGATGTTAGTCTAGACTTTATTGCAATTTGCAAGATGGATGTTGATTGTCTTGAATACTCTGAATTCCATTTAAAACTTGCAAAAAATCAAGGAAGTTTCCCTGTGTGATGCTTGTGCTAGGCTGTCATTACAATTTCAGATAAATTGTACTTCTTCCTCTTTCTCATTTTCATTTTGTTCATTTTCATCCTTTTGCTTTTAGTTTTTTTTTATATATATATATACTCTACATGGATTTGTGATTTGCAATTCATTCACTCGGTTCTCCCCCTTTCCTCCCTTTCTATGTTGCATGTGTTTGTGAAATTGCCATAATGAAAAAACTTGGATGAGGTTTCTAAAAAGGGTTAAAATTAACCGACTTTCGAACATAATCGAGGAAGCTTGATACTTCTAGTCTGGGTGTTCGCATAAGGCTTTAGGGTGCACATGAAACAAATGTTGTTGTTGGATGTGCACAGTAGCTTGGTTGGTTGCGAAGTTTGATTCGAATGGAAATACTCTAGCAACCTTGAAATGCAGCTTAGGAGCCTAGAGTTCTCCCAATTTGAACTTTGCACCTCTCATCTTACAGAACACGGCTTTATTTGTTTACCAGTGCTTATGTCATTTGTTCTGTAAAATTCATGTCTGATATCTCTATATGGTGATATCATGATACCGAATTCTTAGGAGATTATGTTGGTTGGAGTAGAATATAATTCAGTGAAAAGCAGAAAACCTTTCAATGCCCATGCTGCAGCCTGCTTTCGGTTCATCCCGTAGTTGCTACGGCTTTTGTTCAGTGAAATTCTTCCACATCTGATGAGGAAAGATAATCAATGTGTTGTTTCATTTGTAGCTTTACAGGACACAAGCCCAGTGTGTGATTTTCTTAAGTATAGGAGAAGACTGGTTTTTCGGAGTGATCAGAAGTAGAATTTGTGTGAACAAAATGATTTGGTAGATCCAGTGGCTGCATGGGAGGCATATTTCATCTTTTTGACTTCCATCAAGGCAGCATGGCCAGAAAAATACTTGCGAAGAAGAAACATGTCGACGGTAAGTGTTATTATCATTTTTACGTGTTTGGAAGATGTCGATCTTAAATTCTATGGTCCTATACAGTAATGCTGTTGTTTTCCTGCTATGCAGTCCTGGAAGCTCAGCCTAATAGCTTGGAGCTGCAGTTAGACCCTTCTCAGAGTTACTATGCTGCAGGAGATCTGCCAGTAATTTTTTTACCTTCTGATTCCCTTTTTAAGATTTGAGACTATGTTCTTTGTGTTGCATGACTGTCATCTACTGATACTGTCTCGAGAGTGAATTGTCGATGAGTTTGGCATTTAATGATACAGTCTAATTAAATTTATCGAAATAAAATTATCATGTAAATATTTCTTATGTATCTCTCCCTCCAATTCACATGAAATTTCAGTGCTCTTATCAAATGGAAGAAGACTGGTCGGTGAGGAACTATTATCAACCCGAGGCTTCAATGAAGAAATTGATAAGTGAGGAGATGTCCAAACAATCTAACACCAGACACAATTCACCTAGTATTGTTGCCAGATTGATGGGGATGGATCCATTGCCATCTCATACAAAAGCTGTAGTTCAACCGGTTACAAAAAAGAGTGATAACCGGCGAGTTGAGCTTTATGGAAGGGAGAAAAATGTCAAGGGATCTAAATTACATTACTTGAAGCAAATGGAAGTTGACTCTATTTACAGTACAAGAGACAGAGATGCTGAGAGATGGAACACAGACCTTAAGTTCGGAAAGCCTAGGCGTCGGGAACATCCTCAGGAGGAAGAACTGCAAAGGTTTAAGAAAGAATTTGAGGCATGGCAAGTGGCCAGGCTTAGGGAATGTACAAAGGTTTTTAATGTCGAAAGCATTTCTCCTCATCAATTCACTAAAGAGAAACAGAACAAGGAAAGGAAGGCACTGTATGTGGAGTCGGTGCAAGCGATGCATGAGAAGCCTTTCGAATCCAAGAGGTTTGCAGTACAAGAAAAGGGCTTGCAGTTGCACCATCAGAGGTATAAATCAGAACTCTTTACATCCCAGCAAAATGAATCGAGAAGACGAAGCATAAACGGGGACTTTCGTGTACCTTCCACGATGGATTATAATGAGAAACTGGATGCTGCTCCCACAAGAATAGTGATCTTGAAGCCTGGTCCTGATGGGATTTATGACCATGAAGAATCATGGACCTCTTCACCTAGCACTTTCCAAGATAGAGCTAGTATGGAGGATTTTCTCGAGGAGGTAAGGGAACGACTAAAATCGGAACTGCAAGGTAAAGCTCTTAATAGAAAAAAGAGTTTTGTGGCCAGAGGAAGTGGAATTGAGACCCCTTTCAGCGAAAAGCCATCATCTGATCCAAGACAAATTTCTAAGCACATGGCAAATCAGGTTAGAGAAAATGACAGTAGGGATATCAGAATGAATTTAGTTCAATCGGAGTCGACCAGATCATATAGAAGTGACATTACATTCAATGAACCGGGTTCCCCCGAGTTCAACGACAAAGATGCAAGAAGATTCTTGTCAGAGAGACTAAGGAATGTGCTACAGGAAGAAATACAGTTTAATGTACCAATAGTTTCCACTTGCAGCTTTAGATCATCTGTGTTTGATAATGGAAGGGAAAGGATAAAAAGAATGCAAGACATGTCAAAGTCTGGAAATGAGCAGAGTGACTGGGAATTTGCTAAACATGTACAAGGAATGCAAACCAGATCTTTCAGGCATGGAGATGATGAACTTTCCCCTAGAAATCTCATTAGGTCCTTGTCAGCTCCCGTCTCTGGAACATCATTCGGGAAGCTGCTTTTAGAGGACCGCCATATTTTAACCGGTGCGCAGATCAGGACGAAGCATGAAGGCATTGAAACTGAATCAGTAGACATTAGAAGAAGGAAGAAAGTGAAATTCAACTTGAAAGAAAAAGTTTCCAATATTAAATACGGTTTGACGCTTAGGCGGAGGCTATTCGGAAAGAAGATTCAATCCATGGTGGAGTCATACGATGCCGATAATGATCTCGCAAAAGATATCTTGAGTGGACCAACAGTTATTATGAACCTTGGCAAGAGCCATGTAAGAACATCTTGTTTATAAACTGAGAGATTCAATAAACTTTACATTCCTGATTGTTTTCTTTGTGGTCTTAGGAGAATCCTACAGAGGTTCCTCCTAGCCCGGCATCCGTTTGCAGCAGTCCACATGAAGAATTTTGGAGGGAGGTGGATTATCTCAGCCCGGTATCAACCCCGGATGCGACTGTGGGAGAAGATAATGCTGTACCGCAGGCTTTCAGAGAGATCAGTTCTAATTTGAATGGTATGCAACTTCCCCTTTCATGCATAATGTATATGAAACGTACTTGTTAAGTAATCTTTTTTATTCATCGACCATCAATCAGACCTGACGAGGCAAGTGATCGAATTAGAGTCCGATGAGGCAAACCACATAACAATTGAGAAGGAGCCTACTGAATCTGAAACAGTGAATCTAGAGGATCATGCACAGGGATATGTAAGAGATCTGCTTATCGCTTCTGGTTTGTATGATGGCTTGTGTGACAAATCCTTATCAATCTGGGATCCATTAGCGCAGCCTATCAGCAAATCCATCTTCGAACAAGTGGAAGAATATCATAGAAAATCGGCCAAGGAGAACGATAACAAGGTAGATCACAAATTGCTACTTGATTTGTCCAACGAAGCACTTTTGACCATACTCGGGCCACCGGTGACCATGTCCAGGTTCAGGAGAAAGATTCTTGGTTCCACCATATTAACACCTCCAGAGGGAAGGAAACTACTGAATTCTGTGTGGGAGATTGTCCACATTAACCTACATCCTCCAATCAATACATACAACTACTCACTCGAAACTATGGTGGCCGGGGATCTAGGATCCGCCCCTTGGACCGGCTTGGTGAACGAGGAAACTAATGGTTTGGGGAGAGAGGTGGAGTGGCACATTATTGGATATCTGGTTGAGGAAATTGTGAAGGACATATGCATTCATGAAGGTTGTAGGAAAGCAAAGATTAGATTTAAGTAGCGAGACACTGAAGGCAAATACATTGACGGGACCCATGTACATATTATTTAGCGGAGTTTGTGACAGAGAGGTTAAGTTGATGAGGTTTATACAGGATTGCTTGTTAGTTGTATTTTCTCTAAAAAAAATATATATTTGTTGTTTATTTAGGAATTTGTTGCTCTAATCTTAATTGTCTGATATTTGCATGCTAAATAATAATAACAATAATATTTGTTGCTCTAAAAAAATTAAAATCCAAATTGATCAACTTTCAAGTTTTCTACATTAAACTGATTACTCAACTCTATGGAATACATATTAAGCCATTTCTCCTGCCCCTCGGGTCATAGTGTTAACATTTGGGTAAAGTTCACAAATAGTCACTGAACTTTAATAAATTATTTAATTTGGTAACCAAACTTTCAATTGCTTTAATGTTACTATTAAACTTTTAGTTTTGCTCCAAATTGGTCACTGAGCCGTTAAGAAGATGACGTTACAGTTAAAAAATTGTATAATAACACATTTAATCCTCCATGTTTGTACATTCAAACAATTTAGTCTTGATTCAAAAAAATTAATAAATTTAAATCTCATTATTTACACATTATTTGAATTTGATCCTCCCAATTCGAATCAGAATTCTCATATCCCCAAACTTATAAACGAAGAAACGAATTCAATAATATGAAAAATCGAATGCTGTCTTTTTAACAATTAATTACAGAGCTGAAACAATGGAGTCTTCTGGCTCGTTTTGTTCATATGAAAGCTTGAAAATACAGAGGCAAAATGTTTCAGCTACAATGAAATGAGATTTGTTTTTTAAAAAAAGACCTGCAACATTTCCTTTTCCTACCACGAAGAAAGATTGGTAGAAAATGGTTGCCATTTAACCGAGCCATTGTATACAAATTTTTTATAAAGAAACTTGATTTTCCTGCATATGTATGAACCTAACTCTGTATTTTCAATCTTTCATATGAAGACAACGAAGAAGACTCCATTGTTTCAGTTCTGTAATTAATTGTTAAAAAGATAGCTTTGGATCTTCAGATTACTGAATTCGTTTCTTTGTTTATAAGTTTGGGGTTATGAGAATTCTGATTTGAATTGGGAGGATCAAATTAAAACAATGTGTAAATAATAAGGGTTAAACTTATTATTTTTTCAAATTAGGATTAAATTATTTGAATGTACAAATATGGAAGATTACATGTGTTATTATACAATTTTTCTTAACTGTCACGTCACCTACTTAACAGCAATTAACGGCTCAGTGAGCAATTTGAAGCAAAACTAACAGTTTAATAGTAACATTGAAGTAATTAAAAATTTAATTACTAAATTACATAATTTAACAAAATTTAGTGATATTTGTGAACTTTACCCCTAACATTTCTTAAATTGGGCATGCCTTGTGGGCTTACTAGGAGAGAAGTTTGCCAGGCTTTACAACTAAAACCAATAATAAGGGTTTGAGTCGTACATTGTGAATAAAGAAAATTAAATTACGAGAATTGTCCCTATAACTTGTATTTATAAAATTCGATCTTTATTAGTTGACCAATAAATTAGATGCTGTTGTAGATTATATATTATATAAAAATAATTGTGGAGTGAAAAAGGGAGAGGAAAGAGTCGGAGAAGGTCTCTCAGTAGATTAACCATTATTACCTTACTAATAGTAGAAGAAGAACAGAATCTAAAAATTGTTCATAATGTTTGTTAGTGTAAGGTTTTACAATGAACTAGGGAAGCAAGGAGCAAGGTGAAAGAAACCTCAGAATCAATCTTGTTTATTAACATAGGGACGTACGGTTTATATACACAAAGACTAATGATTTACAGAATTATGTTGTACTAACAACTTGCATAACTAACAAATTAATCAGTAACTACCTTGACTAAACTGTAAAAATACACTTTACCCACATACACCTAACATACTTCCTATCTTCTTCTCCTATAGAAATAGCGCTTCTTATGCTCATTCTTCTTGGACCGAGTGTTGTAATCTTAGTTCTTCTGCAGAAAAAAATTTAGCTGCTATCAAAGTCTAATAAAGAATGCAGCCGACAAAGGTTTAGTTAAAATATCTGCAACTTGATCAATGACGGAGACATAATTCACTCGAAAAGAGTCATCAACCACCTTTTCCATAACAAAGCTTAAGTCCAATTCTGCATGTTTGAGCTTAGCATGGTGTACAAGATTCGCCGAATGTGCAATGGCACTGGTGTTGTCACCCCAAATAATTGGAGCAACAGTAAGTGATATGCCAAGTTCTGTTAATCCACATGGTTTCACACATGGCATTAGCTATCCCTCTGAATTCTGCTTCAGTAGAGGACCTGGAAACAACACTTTGTTTCTTTGAGGTTCACGTAACAAGATTTCCCCTAGAAACATATAATGGCCTCCTGTGGATCTCCTATCATCAGAACTAGTACCCCAATCTGAATCAAAGTATCTTACTAGCATTGTTAAAGCTGGTGCGGCAGCAAAATATAGACCATGATCAACAGTGCCTTTGAGATACTTGAGAATTCTCCTTACAGCCTTTCAGTGTTTATCCATTGGAAATTGCATGAATTAACTTACTTTGTTGACGACAAACTTAATATCAGGTCTAGTAGTGCATACATGTTGTAAAGTCCCTACCACTTGTCTGTACAAAGTAGGGTCCATACATGGAATACCATCAAATGAAGATAACAAAAGTGTAAATACCATAGGAGTAGGTGCAGGGGTAACTTCAACCATCTTTGTCTTCTCAAGAAGATCAACAATATGTTTCTTCTGGCTAAGAATCAAACCATGCTCAACACGCTGTACTGTCATTCCATGAAAAAAATTTCAAGCTTCCCAGATCTTTTAATGAAAAAGTTGTATTAATCTTTTTATCATAGCATCCACCTCTTCTAAACTATCCCTTGTAGCTACGATATCATCGAAATAAATCATAATGTAAACTTTACTTTCTTTGGATTCTCAAAAATAAAGTGACGTATCAGCTAAGGATGCCGAAAACCCAAGACTTTCGACAAGATATGCCCTGAACTTTTCAAACCAAGCACGAGGAGCCTGTTTAAGACCATACAATAATTTTTTTAAGCGACACATGAGTTGATTTCTATCTGAATCCACCTGTTCAAAACCCGGAGGTTGCTGCATGTAGACTTCTTTAGCTAAATCACCATTTAAGAATGCGTTGTCTATATTAATTTGCCTCAAGGTCCAGCCTTTGCTAAGATCTAAACTTAGTAATACTCTAACTGTTATTGGTTTCACAGCAGGACTATAAGTTTCACTATAGTCAAAACCTTGTAATTTTAATCTGATCCAACAGCCCAGGAACGGCTGAGCATAAGAGAGAGAGGTTAGGGTTAGACATCTGATATGAATTAGGGTTTTTTTAGTTGGACTGAGTTTGGGCCGATCAGGCCTTGTAATTTTAATCTTGGGTCTTGTAATATATAATGGACTTGGACTATTAATTTTTTTTGGGTTTTAATTTATGGATTTTCATTCTATCTTAGCCCGATACCAATAATAATAATAATATTAATAATAATAAAAATAATAATGATACTAATAACAATAATACCATATACGTATACATACATATACGGGACACGCATACATATATATATAACATACACATACATTCGAAAACTTACGTGTGGCACATACATAATTAATACAAATACACACATTAATTAATATATCCATCTAAACAATGTAAAGCACGTGACCACACATATGAAACTCCATAATAATTACTAATAAGTACATAATTCATAACATACATACCATACATGCATTTACACACACCACACACATATATTACGTATATATTAATAACATATACACATATATATGTAAACATGCACTAGTGATATCAATTACTTATTACACTAATGTATTAATATGATATTCATGGACCAGATAAAAATGAGTGATTACAATCTTAGAGCTACAGGCCCTTCCTATATAGAACATTTCGCTTTCTTGTGTGGATCCTTTGGGGCAACAGTTCTTCCTATATAGAACTTTTTTACCTTGAAATCTTAGAGTTAGGGTTCTTCCTATATAGAACCTTTCACTCTGAAGCCTCGAGCTACGAGTCCCTCCTATATAGAACTTTTCACTCTGAGACGGTAAATCCTAGAGTCCTTTCTATATAGAACTCTTGACCTTCAACGCGGCGAGTGTTTTCTATATAAAACCTTCTGCGTCACGAATGGATTCTTACGACTGGGAGTTCTTTCTATATAGAACTGCTAGTCTCCAAACCTGAGAGCCGCAAGTCCTTCCTATATAGAACTTTTAGCTTCTGAAATCTCGGTGTTACGGGTTCTTCCTATATAGAACATTTCGCTACGAGGGTTTGAAAATATAGGCCATTCCTATATAGAACCTTCATCTTTGAATTAGGGATTCACGCCAAACCGGCTACCGCTCTTTCTGGACTCACACTACTAAGGCTACCGAAGTTTTTCTTCAAATTTGGGTATTCACACCGAAAATGGCTACCGATCTTTTTGGACTCACGCTACTAAGGCTGCCAAAATCTTTAAATTTGGGGATTCACGCCGAAAATGGCTACTTATCTTTTTGGAAATTTAGGGACTCATGCTGATAATGGCCATCGATCTTTCTAAACTCACGCTACTATAGCTGCCGAAATTTTTAAATTTGGGGATTCACACCGAAAATGGCTACCTATCTTTCTGGACTCACGCTACTAAGGTTGCTGATCTTTCTTCAAATTTAGGGATTTATGCCAAAAATGGCTACCTATCTTTCTAGAAATTTAGGGATTCACGCCGAAAATGACCATCGATCTTTTTGGACTCACACTACTATGACTGTCGAACTTTCTGGCATTGCGCTACTGAGGCTGCCGAACTTTCTGGCCTTACGCTACTGAAGTTGCCGAAATCTTTCTTTAAATTTGGGGATTCACGCTGAAAATGGCTACCGAACTTTCTGGACTCACGCTACTATGGCTGTCGAACTTTCTTTCTTTAATGAAATCTACTTCTTCAAACATTTTGACAATTCTTCAAATACCTATCTAAACCAAGCGAAAATTGAAATGCCTCTATCTATATGATGCATGCAATGTAATGCTTTCTTTTTCTTCCTTTTCTTCTTCTTCTTCTTCTTTCTCTCTTTTCTCTCTTTTTTTTCTTTTCTCTTTTTTTTCTTTCAATCTTTTTCTGTTCTAAAGTCTTACGCCCTAAAAGGTTGTTCCTCATATTTCTTAATCTATTTACTTCTTCACTGTATGCTCTTAAATCCTCATTTAATTAATCACTTCGAATATGAATTAACATGCTTTCAAATCTTTCGTGTGGAAGGCTTTCTTGTCTTCAGGGTTATCACACGTCTTCATAAATGATCTTCTAGTCCTTATATTACTCTTATAAGAATCATTGTCATCTTCTTTGCTTGGCGTTTTCCCATTCAATCACGGGTTCCACTACTTCGAATTTCCTGACCCATCATACAGAGCCTTGATCTATTTCTAATCACTAGGGTGAGCAAAAATGCTTCCATCCCCTGAGCTCATCCTTGATCTTCTCGTAGCATTTCGATGGGAACTAACTCTTGGTACCTATGCTTTAAATCTCATCATTATTCATTTTTAAAGTAATGCAAAAGGCAATTTACTTGTGTATATTTAAAAAATGATTGTTTGAAAAGATAACAATCATTTTGAAAATCACAACTTGGAGGGAATACCAAACATTGTTTGGAACAAATGGTAAACATCTTTTTTTTCTCTTTTTTTAAAGGCAAACATTTTTGAAAATTAATGTTTGGGGAATGGTAAACAAAATTCGAAGTATATTGCCACACATTTTAAAAACTAGTGTTTGGGGGAAATAGTAAACATCAAAACTTTAGGAGAAAATGTCAAACCTTTTAAAACTTGTTTGCCCCCAAAATATCAAACACCATAGCACATCTGCTTCAAATTGCCAGAGATCAACTCTAATGAAGCGCATATTTAGAAGATCTTAACTACTGTGGAGATATAGGCAAATGTATAGTTTCTTCTAGTCTATTAGGCTTTCAAGAGGCACAATCCCATATCTAATTTCTAACCCATTTAAGGTGGCTCTCACCATGCCTCATTCTTCCCCTATTTGGGTGTCGATCAAGCACTTCGAAGTTTGACGCTCCTTGAAGCAAGGTTAACCTTATAGGCAGAACGAAATTTGAAGACATTCTCATTCAACTTGGTTATCTGTGGATGATCAGAATGGTCTTTGGAGGCTTGTAATGTAGGCCTTTGGTTCATGGTTAGATAAAGCCGTATCTTTGTACTCGTATGATCTGGATATGCTCACATGGAGTATTCTTTTTTTCTTTTTCGAGATCACTCTAGACTGTCTGTTTTTGGGTTTTCACCCTAAAGTTCATTTTCTCACTCCCTTTTTTGGTCCGCCTTGCATTTTGGCTGTGTATTGATGCTTGTTTTCTGTAAAAATGATTGATCCTCCAAAGTTCCTTGAATGGAGGATTATGTACATTTCTGGGAGTTCTTGTGGTTGGTATGCCCAGATGAAATGTTCATCTTTCTTTTTTTCTTCTTCTTTTTTTTTCTTTTTTTTTGGATTGCTCTAGACTGCCCACTTTTAGGTTTTCACCCTAGAGTTGACTTCCTTCTTCTGTATCTTCATATCAGTGTATTTTGGTTGGATATTGATGCCAACATACTCAGGCAGACTACACTCTTCATTTTCGGGATCGCTCTAGACTGCCAATTTTTAGGTTTTCACCCTAAAGGTCATTTTTCGTTTCGAAATTGGCAATCTTCGGGCCGACTTGTCTTGATTGGGCTTCAATTCAAGCTTCTATATAAATCTTCAAAATTGTGAATTTTTTACGTATCTCTTGCTCATTTCTTATAGTTGAAGTCTTGATCTTGTATTGTTTGATCCGTGTGAAAAGTATATACAGTATTTTCTTTTTATTCTTTTTGTCTTTGTCTTTTTTCTTTTTTCTCTCTTTATTTTTCTTTTTCTTTCTTCTTCTTTTTTTTCTTCTAAGGGAATTCAACTCATCACAGTCTTTTGTCTCGAGGGTAATGATAGAGCATAAAACATAACCCCGAGTTACTCGGCATAATCATGATTTGAATATATCACTCATGTAGCTACTCCACTTTTGACTTAAAAGATGGATGGAGCATACAACCACCTTCTGAGTTTTTCACTACAGCGGAGTGCCCTAGAAAATTCTACTCATTTCTCTCTTTTTAAACACTCTTATCTAGGAATACCTTTTAGTAAACCCAAGCAGTGGAGTGTAATCTCTCTCTTTTTTGTCTCTTTTTTTTCTCTCTTTTTTAGATTGCCCATTTTGGGTTTTCAGTCTAGAGTCTATTTCCTCTTATTTGAGTCCGTGGATGTATTCTCAAATCAAATTTTATCTATACCGGACATTGTCGCTTGTTCCCATAATCAATTCTACCCAGCTCTTCTAAACTGGTGCCTATCGAACGGTAGAGTCTTCATGTATCTTCTTCTTACACTATTTAACTTAGTGTACTCGCTCTTGATTGCTTCGGCCTTCTGATTGTCATTTCTTATGTTGTTTGGTTTACTTTCTGAGCATAAACTTGTCTTCATCCATTTTCCTCTAGTAGTTATATGGCCTTCATGTCCAATCTATCTAGTTTCATCTCTTTCTCTTAGTAAAGTGAAAGAATACCATTCGTCATTCCATTCATAGATGTCTTGAGAAAGCCTTCAGGGGGTAAAGGTTTATGGTCAACTCTCGATTCAAGGATCTTAAATGACAAGTGCCTGAGAAGAAAAATTCCTAAAATGGGAACTGCCCATTGTCTAAACACTCGTTTTGTTCCTCTGTTGGCCTAAGTGGATTAACGGATACTCGCATTTGCAATATCCTCACAACTTTCAATTTCTTCTAGATATAAGCAACTTAGAGTTGATTTCTGAATTTGAACCATAGGTATTCTTGCATTTGAGATTCAAGGACCTGGTATAGAAATGATATATACATATGTTCATTCAAAAAAATGTGTATATGTGTATGGAAAATCAAAAACTACCTCATAACAATGAATGAAATGTTTAAAGAATCAAAGAATGCAAAAATGCTTTCTAAATGGAAATGTTAAAAAAATATATGTTTGAGTGTTTTTTTTAAACATTGAGAATTTCTTTGTGAACTGATGGGAAAACCATTGGGACCTTCAGACCACCTCTCGAGTACTAACTCATTCAGACCTTTCAATGTAGTGTAGGCTTGCCATTTCTCTAATTTTTCCTTGCTGGATTAATTCTTGCATTAGGACTCCCTCGCCAACCAGCTTCTGGATTTCTCGGTGCCATGCTCCAATGCCCCCACATAAAACTCATATGCACTATTTAGGTCAAAATTGTGGGCAAATGTGCCGGATGTAATATTCATCGGCCTAGGGGTGAGCTACTAACCTTCGATCAAATGAGAAAATATGTTTGAAATGAGTACCCCAAATATTTTTAAACTTGCTCGATGAATTTCCCTCGGTGATTCGGAGGGATTATCAGACCTCATTCTCTTACCGTTATGAGAATCATGAAAGTGGTACCCATCTATCTCTTTTTTTTCTTCTACTCCTAGGTAGGTCTGGTCTTTAAACTTAGGTCCCGGAGTGCATGTTCGATTCTCTCTTCGACTGTCATGAAGTCTTCAAAGCTGGCCTTCATTTTCCCAAGCATCTTATCAAAGAAGAAATATGAAAGGTGGCATGAAACATGGAAGTCACTTTCCTCTTCGTCTATGGGAGGCTGCACCTGGGTCGCTAAACACAGCCACCTCAAAGCACATTCCTTGAAGCCTTCATCAGGTTTCATCTTCGTACCCTAGAGATACTGAGGACTTGGTACATGCCCAAAGCATATTTATATTGGCCCAAAAAGGCATCGGCTAAGTCTTACCATGACTGAACTTGGTCTCTACTCAAACAGTTATACCATATCACGGTGGGTCCTGCTAGACTGTCGTGGAAGTAGTGGAACAGTAATTTTCATTCTCAATGTAGCCCTCCATCTTTTTGCAGAACAAAGTCAGGTGAATCTTGGGGCATCTTGTTCCGTCATCATGAGCAAATCTGGGAATCTTTGAAATCCGGAGGAATGACCAAATCAGGGTCAAACAAAGTTTTCTTGCATCGAAGACATCAGACTTCTCTTTTTTTTCTCGATCCTATCTTCTAACTGCTTGAATCTTGATTTTTGAGTGTGTTCAGTTCTTTTATTCACGATAAAACTCTAATTGGTCTTTAGATTACTCCCCAAAAATTTTATGCAAGGTAATGATAATGTTATATAAAATATGCCATGACTGTACAATATGATGCAATGCATGAATGCAAATGCGGTGTTGATTCTCGAACAGTCCTTAAAAGACTTTCTTTCAATAGAAAAATGTCTGGTTGCAAGAAACTAATAATGAATTATAGGTAACAGTTAGCTTTCTTCTAGAGATCTTGACTTCGAGAAGCAAAGCTCGTGCCCACGTCTCGACGTCATCTTCAGGATGATGGGTGATCTCGTCTTCTCCTCTTATGCTACTCCATAGACTTGTGACGGCATGATCTTCATACTTTGGCTTCTAAAAAATATTGACAAGTGTAGGCATAATGCAGACAATAGTTTCTTCTTCGGTTGATCTGGGTGCAAACAAATCGATCTTCGAATAATGCGTCTAAATAGGGTTGGATCTTAGTGGTCCAAAGGGGGTTTACTTAAAGTCTTTAAAACTTTTGGGTTTACATTAAAATTCTCAAAGATCATTTGGTTTAAAGATTTCCCCTTTTTTATTATCAAAAAGTTTTAACTTACTTAAAAAATGAACCTTTTAGGGTTTTTTTTGAAAGTTTTAGGAGGGAAAAGAATTCAAAACACAATAATAATATTTTCAATTTTTTTTTGAATGAGTTAAATTAAAATCTTTGAGATTTTTACAAAGGGTTAAATGTGAAGATTTTAAAATTAGTGTTCTGTAGTCCCCACTGGATCCTCTACGCCGCACGTGTCTTACTATCGGACCGTCTTCTTTCTCGATTGGTCTTTGCTCGGCCTAACTTGATACTGCAATATTATCATTTTTGGCAAAACATACTTTTTTCTATTTTGAAAGCCTTTTAAATGAACCGTTCTTGAATCAACACCATGTCATGATATGCAAAATGAATGCAAATAAAGGCGTTGATTCTGCTGGTAATCACCATTTTGAACGACTTTCATAGGAATTAAAGGGTCTAGATTCTGGAGCCAGAAGAGAATACTTCTACAGATATGCCCATCTACATGTTTTTGGGTTGCACTCAAGGAAATGAAAGTCTCGGTTAAAATCACTGGTACCAGGTTTGCCTTCCGCTTCATGCGTTCAAACAGATCCAAGATGGCTACGTTGATGTTTCCAAGAACCCTCAAGAAAATGATCAAACCATATATCCCTAAAGAGAACATGTTCATCTTTATCGCCTCATCCGGGTGTGCGGGTATGATGTCTCAGATACACTCCCATGCACAGGCTAGGCTGTCTCCTCGACTCTGAATCAGGCCGTTGACCCAATCGTCACTTATCCTGGCAAAGGTTTTGAACTTCAATGGATAATTCTAGTTCCTTGGCGGCTTCGTGTAGATCTACTCTTTTTGAACATTCTTCTTGTTGAGCAAGGTTGGGTACTCTTTTATCGTGGGTATCATGTTATGTCCTTTGAAAGTGAAGCAGCAAAAAACAAGGTTCCAGAACTGAAAAATGGCTCGACGCAAAGGCTGATTAACCCAAACATACATTAAATGTGCTATGTCGCCATAAGTATCAGAATATAGTCGTCGATCCCATCCTTCCCAAATCCTTGTAAGATCCCACAGGTTATTCTGTTTGAGGCTCACATAAGTATACCCTGACACTATGCGCTCGCTCGGCAAGTTGTTACCTTGGGTCCTCTGATTGACTTCTGACCAATGTCTGACGACTGAGTTGAGTTCGTCCTTCTTAATATACCTTTTTTCCATGATGAAAGATTTTTTGATCGGGCAAACCACTTGATCCAGTACCTTTATATAATGCAAATGCAATGATATATGCAAAAAAGCAAAACAAAAAAGAAAACGAGTCAGTACCGGACAAAATAAATAAATACATAAATAAAAGGGCAAGTTAAATGAGATAAACACACAAAACAACCCTATTTACATCCCATCTAAAACACCTAGGTTATCCACATGGCTCTAAAAGGGAGGGTCTTTATGTTTTCTACATGCAGTGTTGGTGCTAGGAGGCACCCGAACTGTCCTTGATGTCCCCTACTAAGAGTATTAAGGCCCCCGATCATCACGCATTATAGGCTCCTTTCAGCTGGGTTCAATTCAGGGGGACCCATTTGCTTATACCCCTACGAAGGAACGATATCCTCATGAAAGCATAAGTTACTCGAGCACCGAAGGTACTTTGCTAGGCCCATACGAAGGAACGATATCCTCACGAAAGCACTAGCGTTTTCCCCCCACTTAAAAAGGACAGGTTTATATGCCAAATTTTAAATGCGTTAAAATAAACGCGCACTTACAATCGAATGTTAATTTAACAGTCACTTTAATCCGGAACTTCTGATATTAGTAAAGCGGTAATCTAAAAAGCTTGATTCTCACTTGTTTTTTTGAAAAACAAATAGTTTGTCCGCAGCGGAGTCGTCATCTGTAGCGATCTCTTTTACGAGTGTTTTCGCTAAAAACTGGTTTTAAATGGTGTTTAGGGTTTTTCGAGTATTTAAAATATGTTTTCCGTGGGGTTTTAGAAAAACCAAATTTTATAAAAAAAAATGGAGTCGCCACCTACCACTAAGGTAAGCCGGACACCGTAAAACCAGAGATTTTAAAATTGTTGGGTTCGGGAGTCGGTTACGGATGAGGAAGGATTAGCACCCCCACACCGCCCAAAATTGGTACTTTAATAATTACTGCTTTATTAATATTAGACTTTCCGGATTAAATTAAAATTCGGTTATAAGTACGAGTAGATTTTAAGGGCTCCGTTATTCGAGAGTAAACCGATAGACCACCATCATTGCGCTTGATATTGGCCAGGTTTACGCTCGAATAAAAAGACGCTGCATTGACAATTAATATATCCGTTATGCAATCTTAGAAAACATAAAATACATACATTCATATTGACTCGACATATAAGAGCGTAAAAACATGAATATTTCAACATTAAACAAAAATAACAAAATGCATGAATCATAAATAACATAACATATTATTATAATAATAATAATAATAATAATAATAATAATAATAATAAACAAAGCATAAACAAGAGAGAGAAAAAAAACATACTTCAAAATTAAAAGAAAACATGCCTCAAAAATTAATAAATCATATATATACATGTTAAAAAATATATAAAAACCATAATGCAACATATGCATGATATGAATAAAATATGATGCTAAACTAACAAATCAAAGCTACATGCTAGCATAAAAAGACTAACTTAACATATGACACAATTTATAGGCATACATTGAAAACATATCATGATGCTAATATATAACAAATTTACCATCTGACCTTAACATGCAATCTAAGATGCGAAATATATGTAAAAACATGTTACAAAACATACATACACCATGGACAAACTTAAATTATGACATATTAGCACTATAATGCATATAAACGGAAACATACATGAATAAACGTGGTAAAGACAACACATATGAGAAAGCGTAAAGAACAAAATGAACATGTTAATCATAGGTAGACATGGCATACAAACTGAACTAAAAACCATAAAAAAACATACATACAATACGAAGAGACAAATGAAATATCATAAAAGCATGGTATGACATAACTAAAAACTTAAATAAACATGACACATAAAAACATATATGCATATAATGAGCGATAAAAAACATAATAAAAAACCAAATGTCATAAATATTTAAAATTCACCAAGGGACTGAAATAATCTAAAACAGAACAAGAAGACATAAATTAAAAGAATAAAACACACATTTGAGGATCAAATTAAAAACTGGAATGAGACTACGAGGACTGGAAGGGCAAAAATCCCAAGGGGCAAGCTTGATTTGAAAAATATCAAAACACGGAAGGATCAAGTGGGTATTTTACCCTTTAAAAACTGATTTTGGTTTAATTTGGTGACTTAATCGAAAAGGTTTAAAAAACAAAACGGACCCAAGTTGTAATTTGATCAAGGGGTAGACCCAAGGTGAAAAATCCAGAAACGCGGGAGTCCTTATGAGGGGATTAAACCGTTTTAAAAAATTTAGAGTCTATAAAATACCATTATTCGGCCAAAAATCAAACTTTTCCTTTTTTTACTCAAAAACACTCCCATCTTTTCCTCCCAAATCCGAACCCCAAACCTCTCAAAAATCTCCCTCGGCCACCGCACTCAGCTAGTCTCAGGCAAGGTTCGGCCGTGAGGCCACCTCAAGCCATCCTAGACCGCGGCGGTTCAATGGTAAAAAACTTACAACCCTTTTGTTTTGAAGCCAAAACCTATATCTCTACAGTTTAGAAGCAAAAAAAATCCCTTAAACGGCTTATCCCTGAAGGCTTGTCGCCTGCCAGACACAAAAACTACGAAGGTAGAAAGCCCCCCTTTTTCATTTGTTCACTTTGAATGTATGAGTTGAAAAAAGAAAAAAGGAGATTACCCTAGATCTGTTCTTTTTTGTTGTGTTCAAATCTATTTTTTTATTTCTTGGATCTGATATCTGAGTACAAAAAATATTTGAGTGCATGATATATATGCCTCTTCTAGTTCTGAGTTTGTTTGGTAGATAGAAAGAAAAAGTACAGATTTGGTAGATTTGTTGCCGACAATCCATTTTCTTTTTTCATTGCACGTCCGGTGGTTGGTACGGCGGCATGGTGGAGTTGATCATCCAGCCAGAAAGAATCTTGGTCGTTGGATCAGATCTGATCTAACGGCTAGGATGCCTTGAAGATCGAACGGCTCAGATGTAGGCTCGAACGGGCGGGATTGCACAGGATGGTGCCACGTGGCACTCAGCAGCCGATGAGTCTTGTGCGTGTGATGCACGCGCGCGTGAGGAGCTGAGTGGCCTGCTCGTGTACCACACGCGGTAGCTGGATGGTCCTCTCCTTTCAATCGTGGCCGTTAGATCAAGATCTGATCCAACGGCCCAAGAATGGCTGCGCATAAGAGAGAGGGGTTAGTGTTAGACATCTGATATGAATTAGGGTTTTTTAGTTGGATTGGGTTTGGGCCGATCAGGCCTTGTAATTTTAATCTTGGGTCTTGTAATATATAATGGACTTGGACTGTTAAATTTTTTTTTGGGTTTTAATTTATGGATTTTCATTCTATCTTAGCCTGATACCACTAAAAATAATATTAATAATAATAAAAATAATAATGATACTAATAACAATAATACCATATACGTATACATACATATACGGGACACACACACACACACACACACACATATATATATATATATATATAACATACACATACATTCGAAAACTTATGTGTAGCACATACATAATTAATACAAATACACACATTAATTAATATATCCATGTAAACAATGTAAAGCACGTGACCACACATATGAAACACCATAATAATTACTAATAAGTACATAATTCATAACATACATACCATACATGCATTTACACACACCACGCACATATATTACGTATATATTACTAACATATACACATATATATATATGTAAACATGCACTAGTGATATCAATTACTTATTACACTAATGTATTAATATGATATTCATGGACCAGATAAAAATGAATGATTACAAAGTTGAGTCACCGAATGAAAAGAAGACGGCTCTTCTCTCTCAGCAGAACCCTGCACCAAGAGCTGAAGATCTGTGCTTCCAGAGCCCCGAGATATCCTCTGAATTGCATTTCTTGAGTGTAATGTCCAGTCCAAATGCATACAATGGTAAGCATCTGGACACCTTGTTTGCTATCTAAATTGAAAACATTTTGATGCCAGCAGAAGGATCCTAGGATGTCTCGTTCTCCGGTATTCCTTTACACCTATCGTTTTGATTGTATACAAATTTTCATTTTCTACTTGCAAAGATGGTTTTTGATCAGTACTCGGTACCATTTTCGGAAAATCTAAATGATGCTGTAGTCATTATATACCTTCTCCAGGGGAAAATATATGTCAATCTTTTGTTTGTTAATAGTCGGTTCTGCTAGTGCTAGATTGTAAGCTGTGGTCTCGTATTACATCCCTATGCAATGATGCAGGGGATGAACATCTGTCTGGAAAAATGAGAACGTCGGGGAGCTACAACATTTACGACCAGGCAGACGACTACGGCATGTCAGGGTGAGACATGAGAGTCAGATTGTGCAAACATGGCATCTGAGACTCTGATTGTGGACTAGGGTCGACCGTGAACACGAAAGAATTCAGTTTAACCATGGAACAATAGCATGCTTAACATAGTAAAGCTAATACTTCTAGTTTGAACATGAAATGAGCCAAGTTGGAAATAGACTTCCTAGTATGATTCCTGAATTTTAGGGTGCCATTGTGCTTTGACTTTGTTTTTTTGTTTTGTTTTGTTAATAGAAGGAACCCCACGAATGTTTTGGCGAGTTCTTCATTGAAATTATGACCATGCTTGATTGTGCTGGAGTTGATGATTCTTTGGTCTGAGTTTGATAGTTAACTGTGTACATTTTAACACATGTTGGTTGGATAAATCTTGTGTAAGTAAACATGGTCGCAAAATAAATAAATCCTATGTGGATGGTATATATTATTGCCAAGATATAATAGAAAAACATGAACAAACACGGTAAGAAGTAAAACATATGCATTTATCGACAACCGGTTAATTTAGTGGGACGAGACAATATATTTTTTAAGCAATATCAGTATATCAAATTTTAATATTATGAATGAACAAATTAAATTAAAAATGTCCCTTGATAATGAGTTTTTATAGTATCCGATTCAGATTAATGTGACAGTTTTTATCACTCAACTCCAAACAAGTTGAACTCAACAAGTGATTCTAATGAAAAAACGGGTAATGTTTATTCTAAAAAACTCGGGTTCAATCACTCTGTTTATAAAGTGTGTGCATTGTCTATAAGATGTGTGTGCATTGTTAATGAATTTTCATAATTGTAGAATTAAATTGATCATTAAATCAGATCAGATATTACAAAAATACATATGATGATTTTTTAATCAAATTTTCTATTTAATTTAAAATCTTAACATAAAATCTCACATCCAATTTCGTAAACCAACTAATAATTAATAAATTTTTAAAAACTAATTGAAAAATAGAAATGTAAATCCAAAAATCTTCTCCTCAAATTAAATCAATCTTATATGTTTCTCTATTACCTTCGCTTTCTCATCCCTCTCCCTCCTTTGGCTCTGGAACCATTTCTGTCCAGAACCTTGAAATACCATTTCTCCCTTTTGGTATTTCAAATTCCCCCACACAAATACAAACCCTAATTTCCATCTCCTCAGCTCTATCTTTCTCTACAAACCCACTTTCTTTCTTTCTCCGGGTATATTCACATAATCAGGTATTCAATCAAAATTCAATCATTTTTCATTCCCTGTTTGTCTCCATTTACATCTAATCGTTTTCATTAGTTTTGTATCATAATTTTCACTCTCTACGATTCCCGGATTTACGTTGTTTGCCTTTGTGGCTTTGTTTTAATCTCCCAGCCTCCTGTTTCGATTGGCTATTCATTTTAATTGCAAGATCGTCGAATTGTCCGTTGGTTTTACTGGTAATTCTACAACAGAATCTGCAGATAGGGTTTCCAGGCTTTTAGTCTTTATGCCATTTATGACGAATGAAACATCTTTCAATTATCACCTGCTTGCATTGATGCTATTTCCGATCTGTGTTTCTTTTTATCTGAAAATCTTTTTATTTGTTATTGAGACTTCCTTTTTGGGTTTTGTATACCATTTAACACTGATCTATGATTTTTGATGCTATAGAATCAAGGTGAATTAGAGCTGCTGGATTATCCTTGTAAAGAATTTACTCATTTGCCGGTGCTTTAGATTATAATAAGCAGGATTTAATGGAGGCTAACATTTGTGACATTAATCACTTGGATGCCAATGTCCTTTTGCCTCCCCGGAAGCGCCTGTTAGCAGGGTTTAAGAAACAGGTTTCGAATGCAAATGGTGCTTTGGATCAGCCAATAGCTGCTTCTTCCACTTCATCTCCTTTACCGCCTTCGCCGGCATCTGCTACTTCATCGAGCGATGTTGATGCTCATCTTAATAACATATTGAGATCCCGTTTCAATAACCCTAACCTTTCTCCAGAGGAGATTTTCGAGGCCTCGAGAGAAGCAGCTATTGCCGCTGCTAAGGCTGCTGAAGCTGCCAGAGCTGCAGCAGAGGAGAAGGCTGCAATTGCAGCTAAAGCTATCGCTGCAGCTAAGAGTGCATTAGACATGGTAGCTACATTTTCTGAAGATGCAGGCAGTAAGGATAGATACCTTAAAAAGAATAAGCTCAAGAAGCATGTCCCAGTTCAAGCCTTATACAAAAAACACCAACCAAGTGAGACTTCTAGGGTAGATGAAGATTTAGTCCAAAGGTTGCACCGAGCAATCGATAGTTCTTCGAGAATCTCAAAAGGTTCGCCAATATCTGAATGGAAAGGTCATCAACAGAAAAGGCTCAAGAGCTTGCCAACTCTTGAGAGCACAAAGGTTCCTGATGGGGGTACTATGTTGAGAGGACTCCCCTCTTCCACATGCAATGGAGGTACTATGGCCGCCGAAATCGACTCTGATGGCTTGGTTAAGGAGCATGTAAAGGTAGCTAATCATGGAAAATCGGGGCAGTCGGCGTTGGATAATGGTGAAGCAGAATCATGTTATTCAAAGGAAAAAGCTTGCGAAGATGCGTATTCTTCCTGTAAAAAGAGGGGAAGAGTAAAGCTCAAGAAGTTGCCCTTGAGCATTTGTTCTTACAGGGATCGAGTGAATCTCAAGGAAGAGATGATTACTAAGAGCTCCCCGTTGATGGAAAAGAACATGGGTAACCCGACTGTTGTTGTTAAGCCTGTTTTTCCCTCGGGAACCCGCTGCTGAAGGTTTTATTTCTATTCAAGGTACACCACTGTGGAAATGCCAGGATTTCAACGCCCCTGCATGTATCGAACAAAGCAAAGTCATGCAATCGTAACGATCGGTCCCGTTCCGATACCATTTGGATTCAATGTTAGAGAGACTATAGCTGAGGTAGGATTCAACAGATCTCTTTTTATAGAAATGAGTTTTACTCCACTTTTATCTTTTCTCCCTCATCTCTGGTTTTATAAGGAAGTTGAATTTGACAGAATGTACATTGAATGTTTCGATTGCCTGCCTCGAAATAGAATAACACCCAATAATTAAAGTTGAGATGAAGAGGAAGGCAATGCAATAAGTATTAGATGGTTCTTTCCTGGTTAATGTTTGCATATCCTTCCATCCTGCTTTCTGGGATGATCCATAGATGTACTAAAACTTTAATGGCTTTGGTATTGCTTTTTCAGCAATTGAATTATGTTATTCTGTTATCTTTTATATCTATTTTCTTCTCATTTGATTTAAGGAATGTAATCCCATTCCTATGTTGTGATAATGTTTTTGTGATGGGATTCAAAGGTTTAATAACCCATAATTCAATAGCATTATGTCACGCCTGGAAAGAGGCGGGGACAATAATCCTATGTCAAAAAGAAAAAGGAAGGTCTTGGGATATATAAATGATAGTGCACATCGGTAATAGCCCGTGACAATTAACTAAACCCTTCCATAGTTTTTACCCATTTGTTTATGTTACTTGAATCAAACCTAATTTATCTAGCTTATGTCTGACACAAATTACGGTTAAGGGATTAATACAACCCGATGATTTGGTAAGCAAATTAAAACTAAAAAGTTGATTAAAACAAATGAATAATAAGTAATGACTAGATTTTAGGGTCGATTGATTTTTAGTTTATTTAACATCATCGTCATTGCAATATTTGTTTCAATGTGCTCAAACATATAATAAATTTAAAAAAGTAGATTAACTTGGAAACAAAAACTTGAAATGGAAGGAAAAGTTGCGATTAATTAATTGGCTGGCAAATAACTATCCATAACCAAGATTACTCGGGCAGGAGTAATACCAACGGCGTCGCTTGCAACTTAATCCAACACTCACTCGGATAGGGGTGAGCAAAACTCGACTAAACTAAAAAAAAATTAAAATTTTTGTTTCGACTCGAGGTGAAAAACCTCGACTCGTCTTGACTCGACTCAAAATTTCATAAACTCCACTCGAAAAAAACTTTAAATAAAGTTTGAGTTGTAAAATAGAAATTTGAATAACTCAAAATTTTTAGTAATTAGTGAATTTATTTTAAGTTTGAGTCGAGTACCTCAAATTTTCCATATATATATATATATATATATATATATATATATATATATATATTAAAAAACATGAAGAAATATATGCCACACATGAAAAATATAAAGAAATATATATGCATATCTTATATGATTAGAGAAAGTCGTTTAAATTAGAATCAAATTGCATTATAACATGAAAAATAATTACAATTAAATTTGTATAGGAACTTTGTTGGGCTTGAACTATCAATCGAATTCGCCCCTTTGAGTGGTTGTGGTGGATGCAGTCAGAATTTAAAATTTACGCAATGATTTATAGTGGTTCGACTTTTAAACCAAGTCTACCTCCACCACCTTATCTATCCACACAAAGAATTTTCCACAAATTCACTAATTTGTCTTTTCTTTTTTTAGTCTCAAAGAGATAACCTTTACAACCCAAGACTTATACCCTAAAGTCTTGTCTATCTCTCTCAAAGAGAAAATACAAACTGGCAAGTAAAGGAAAACTTTACAAGGCAAATATATTTGTACTTTTAAGCTCTTAAAATCCTAAAACATTTGAGCAAATGTGATAATTTGGCTCACTAGTGTTTTCTACAAGAATTATGACAATTTAAGTATAAATTTTGATTTCTTAATACATGGATGTTGGCAAGTTGTTTCTTGTTGTTCAGTGGCTATTCGAAGAGGTCTTTTAAACCCTCAAAGGAATTTGTCTGTTACTAGTCGTTAGGATTGATTTAGAGCTGTTGGAGACTTTATTTCCAGTAATAAATGCAGTTTGGGCATGTCGGTATCGGTACACGGGCTTTGGGTATCAGTACCTGCCTCAAAATAGAAAAAGTCGTTGGACATTTTTACACTAGGTATCTGTAATATCCCAATTTTTTGCTAGTGACCAAAATTTAAATTTTGAAAGTTTTGTGGCTAAAGTATATACTTTGTAAAAGTTTAGGGACCAAAGTGTAATTTTAAAAAGTTATGTATTTTAACCCCGTAAATGAATAGTTCACCTCCAAGAATGATGTTTTCGTGTTACTCAGATTTTTCGTACGGCATTTGTATTAATGGCTTTAAGCGATAAAGTTCAGGAAAATATTCGGATAGCCGGATCGAATCGAATGTCTAGGATATTTTGAAGGATGATAAGACAAGGTTAATTATGTTATTTTACATGTCTACGATATTTTCTTTGTGTTGGAAGAATATGAACCCTTGAATTTAAGTTGATTTTCCATGTTAAATATGAGCCATTGGATGAAAATGGCAAGATCGTAATTTTGGAAGAAAAATCACCAGGACAAAGTTGGTAAACTATTAACTCAAGATTAAATCTAGACCATTGGATGAAGGATGATGACATGTGGTACATTATGGATTCATTCGATTTGAGGGCAAAATGGTTATTTCACTATTTGGAGGAATTTTGATAATTATCAGAGTAATAGACTGAGTTAGGAAAATTCAGTCTAAGTCCTTAAGAAAAGAAGTTTTTATGAGATAATAGTATTTATTTTCCGAATGTGGAAATATAGAATTTTTGGAATAAATACTATAGCTCGGTTAAGGTAAAATTGTAGTAGAAGTATTTAGTGAATATTGGGAAATCAAATTGAATTGAAATTTTAGAGACTGTTCCATAAGCCATGGAAAATCATAAAATGATATTTATGGAATAGTGTCCGGTTGAGAATGAACTAATTTAGTTAGATTATAAGGAACTAATTTTGAAACAAACTAGTAAATAAAGACTAGTTGGAGGGCAAATTGGTCAGTTGGCATTTTTGGAAGATGAAATATGCATGGATTTAATCTTGGCCCTTGATTTTGGATGAGATTAAATTAGCCATTGGATTTAAAGGCTAAATTGGTAATTTTACTATTTAAATGCATTTAAAATTCAATTAATAGTTACAAGTGTAAAATAATAGAAGAAGATGAACAAATATTCATCTTTTTCCAGCCATGTACCATGGGAGCTAGAGGAAAGAAAAAAATTTTCCAAGCTCGATTTAAGCCCCGAATCTCGATTTTTAGGTAATCTTTCGAACTACAAAGTTGTTCTACTCTTCGAGCTCTATCTTTTGATGTAAATAATTTATAGAATACTTGTTTGGTTGATGAGATTTGATCTGTGGAAGAAATTAGGGTTTATGAACAAATTGGGGCTTTTATGATTTTATAAATCCATGGTTGATTTTAAGTTAGAATCATGCTTGTATGATGTTAGAATCATGTTATTAAGTTGGGATTTAAACCCTACATATTTTGGTTTGTATATAGAAGATTAGGGTTTATGGATTCAAGTGTAACTTAGGGTTTGTGATGTTGGATTAATGATCTAGTAAGCATGATTTGTTGTTTGGAATCAAAACGCCAAGTGAAATACATAGGGACCATTTCAGCAAGCTTCAAAATTAAGGGACCAGATTTGATTTTTATGAATTTGATGTGTATTTATATTATTAATGGTTTTAGAGACATGAAAATGAAGTTAGAATGCTAAATCGATGATTAATCACATTAGTGACCATTTTGACAAATTGTCAAACTTGAATGGTCTATTCGGCAAAGAGGATATGTAGAAGGAGTAAATATGATTTTTAGTTAAAATTATGGAATTAAGGTACTAATGTTGATTGGATGACTAAATTGCAAAGTTAAGAAGCTTGAATCCTTATATTTGAAAATTTGGTGACCATCTCGACAAATCAAGAGAAATTAGAGAAGTAAAGGTTTAAGCTTATTTTGATGAAGGATGTAAAGAGAACATATGAATACAAGCTTTATTCTAGTCATTTGAAGTAAAGTGATGGGACTAAATTGATAAGTAGAGAAATAAGGAGAAGTTGGTGTAAATTAGAAGTTATTATGGAAAGTTATGTTAGAATTTGAATTATGGCAGTAAGTTTAAAAATTCGCCATAAATTCTACAAAAATGGTTAGAATTTGAATTATGGCAGTAAGTCTCATGACATTAGCATGTAGTAAATCATTACTAATATAATGTGAAAGTTGATTTTTGGCATATATATCATGTTATATAAACATAGCCATGAAGTCGAATAAAGTTTAAATTATTGTTATGAACTTCCTTTATTGTCTCACTAAGTTCGTACTTAGCGTGTGTTTGATTGTGCACACGTAGGTGAATCAAGATGATAGTGAGAAGAGCATTGCATCAATATTGGAAAGCTCAACAGGTAATCACAGTAATGACATCCTAATTGAGGTTTGATTATTATAGTGGCATGTATACTTGCTAAACCTATTTGAGTTGTGATTGGCCTTCAAAGTTCATTATGGTTTCATGATAATTGGCGTTTCTGGAAAGATTCAAAGTTAAGAGTAACCTCAAGTGATGAGTTGCATGCTAAGATAATTGAGAGCATGTATGTTTTATGATAGTCAATTGTTCCTTATAAGCATACATAACATTTGAAGACATTTGGGAATTGAATTAGGATGAATTAGAAATATAAAAATGCAAGAATGTGCATTTTGGGCCAGAGCGTATCAGTACTTAAGATTTGGGTTTAAAATTATCAAAACTTGAATTTTATTTCAAATATCATTAATATTTAAGGTTAGTAAAGTTGTGACATTCCTGATTCGTATTCATCCTATGGACACGAAATGGAGTGTTACATTTATTGGTATCAGAGCTACAGGTTTAGCCGGTTCTAGAGTTAAACGAAATATGGTAAAGTTTAAAAGTGTATACATGCCACTAGGATGTCAGAATTACTGATGATTTTACTTGTTAGAATGGATGCAATTGTTTACTTCATTATGATAATAATGTTAAATTCCAATGTGTGAGGGTAAAAAAATCGTGTCAGATGTTTAGGCGAGTGGGTCAATAAGAGATTCACGAGCATGATAAAGTTAATGATAATATTCTACCCTCAACTTAGCATGGTGCAGAGGCACCAGAGTAACATGATATGCATGTTTTGGATTAAGAGTTTTTCTTCCAGACATTAGATGTGATCATGAATCAGCCTGCTTAGGCACCGATTGCAAAAGGATTGAGAGTTCTGGCACACTAGATTTTCAGAGAGATACTAATGGAGATCCTATGATTGTTAATATATGGTTTAATGATATAAAAGTTACGTTGAATGAACTTTGTATGGATGATCAGATGAGACTCAAAGAAAAAGTTTTATCTCATCTGAAAGGATTAGACCCATATTTGATGAAGTAATGTTACGGTACATAATCAAAAGTATATTAACTAAAAGTTCTTTCTTTGAGTGTTCCGTAACATAGTTTATCCTAGAGATGCAATGGAGTTCTTGCATCTTAATTAGGGGAATTGGATTATTTACGGATATGAGTGCAAGTTTAATAGACTGAGCTGATTTTCTTCTAAATTGCTTTCTACCGACAGAAAGATAGCCTGTTATGACAGCTCATAGAGGGCTGGAGGTCAAGTATAAAGAAGTACTGATTGCCCTATTGTAAATGATGCCAAATGTAATGCAAAGGGTATAGAATGAGAAAATATCTAAACAGAGGTCACATCTCGTAAAGAGGAATAGTGAATCATTATTTATTTCACCACTTCTAAAAAGTGGTGAGGTTTCTCGGCAAAGATATCAAACTGAATTTATTACATAGTTCCGCTAAGAGACCAGGACAAGGAAATTTAAAAACTCTCTGACATTTATAATTAATGTTGGAGATTTAAGAAAACCACAAAACCAATCATGTGAGTGTTGTGATAATTGGCATACATGAGCATACAGAGTTTTTATTGGAAATTATTACCAATGTGAAAATTATTTAACTTATGCTATGGATACTGAGCATCAAGGGTAAGCTGGGAGAGTATTTCTATTGTTTGTGAGATTTAAATGGGTTGCCCAAGAGGAGCTGTCAGGCTTGATGCTTAATCGAGAGGCTAAGTTTAGGATTGGATTTAATCCAATATTAGATCTATATTTATTACACTCTACAAAATAGCTCTTACTAGATTGAGAAAGCTAAAGATCTAGTTGCAAGAGTCATTAGATTGAGGTTTTATACGACCCAGTATATCACCTTAGGAAGCTCCAGTAATGTTAGTTAAAGAAGTAGTAATATTCCTCTAAGATTAAATTACGATTGTATTTTTACCAGTAGAATAAGATTTGATAGTAGCACTAGTATTAGTGCCTAGTAAGGATTTTACCTTATTTAATAATACGTCCCATAATAGGTTGGGATGTGTATTGATGCAATAAGGCTAAAATAGTAGTTGATGTATTTAGCCAAAATTCATTCTTTGGCTTGTAAGCATTAAATGCCCAATTATCTTTGGAGGAAAATAGTGTATTGATTACATAACTTCAACTCAAGTCTACTTTGATAAATCGGATCAAAGATTTACAGATTGAGGATAAGATATGCCTGGAAAGAATTCAGTAAGGTGAAAAGGGAAAAATTAAAGATTTTGATGTTAAGTCTAAAGGATGTTCATATTATCAATGGGTAATTTATATCCCTGATGATAATGAGTTAAAAAGAGAACTAAAAGGTGGTTGACGCTGATTTATTTCAGGATGCGGAGAATAAAGTAAGAATGGTTTGAAGCAATCTAGAATTGCTTTGGAATGATGGATATTATTTGTTGATCGTGAAAGAAAAGATATTTAATATGAAGTTAAGGATAAAATATTCCTTAAAAGTATCACCTTGGAAGGAAGTGTTATGGTTTGGACAAAAAGGGAAGTTGAGTATGAGATTTATTGGACCACATAAGATTGTGAAAAGAGTTGGTCTGGTGGCTTATTAGTTAGCATTACCTCCAGAAATGGACAAGATTCACAAAATATTTCATGTATCGATGCTCAAGAAGTATCGATCAGATCCTTTACATATCATTACCCCGGAGGGAATAGAGATTCGCTGGATTTGATTTACGAGGAAGAATCGGTAAAGATACTGGAACATGGAGTTAAAGAACTAAGAAATAAGATGATCTCACTTGTTAAAGTTCTTTGGCGAAATTGTGAAGTCGAAAATGCGACTTGGGAAAGAGAAAAAAGTTATGAGAAAACAGTTTCCTCACCTTTTTGAATCAGGTATGTATAAAAACTTCAAGGATGAATTTTATTAAGGGGGAGAATTGTAATATCCCAATTTTTGGCTAGTGACCAAAATGTAAATTTTGAAAGTTTGTGGCTAAAGTATAAACTTTGGAAAAGTTTAGGGAACAAAGTGTAATTTTCAAAAGTTGTGTATTTCAACCCCATAAATGAATAGTTTACCTCCAAGAATGATGTTTTCATGTTACTCCGATTTTTCGTACGGAGTTTGTATTAATGGCTATAAAGCGATAAAGTTTAGAAAAATATTCGGATAATCGGATCGAATCAAATATCCAGGATATTTTGAAGGATGATAAGACAAGGTTAATTATGTTATTTTAAATTTCTAATATATTTTATTTGTGTTGGAAGAATATGAACCCTTGGATTTAAGTTGATTTTCCATGTTAAATATGAGTCGTTGGATGAAAAATGACAAGATCGTAATTTTGGAAGAAAAATCACCAGGGCAAAGTTGGTAAACTATTAAATCAAGATTAAATCTATACCATTGGATGAAGGATTATGACATGTGATACATTATGGATTCATTGGATTTGAGGGCAAAATGGTTATTTCACTATTTGGAGGAATTTTGATAATTATCAGAGTAATAGACTGAGTTAGGAAAATTTAGTCTAAGTCCTTAAGAAAGGAAGTTTTTATGAGATAATAGTATTTATTTTCCGAATGTATAAATATATAATTTTCGGAATAAATACGATAGCTCGGTTAAGGTAAAATTGTAATAGAAGTATTTAGTGAATATTAGGAAATCAGATTGAATTGAAATTTCAGAGACTGTTCCATAAGCTGTGGAGAATCATAAAATGATATTTATGGAATAGTGTCTGGTTGATAAGGAACTAATTTAGTTAGATTATAATGGAATGGCAATTTTGAAACAAACTAGTAAATAAAGACTAGTTGGAGGGCAAATTGGTCATTTGGCAAGGATGGCGATTTTGAAATATTTTTGAAATTTTGAGGACGTTTTTGGAAGATGAAATATGCATGGATTTAATCTTGGCCCTTGATTTTGGATGAGATTAAATTAGCCATTGGATTTAAAGGCTAAATTGGTAATTTCACTATTTAAATGAATTTAAAATTCATTTAATAGTTACAAGTGTAAAATAATAGAAGAAGATGAAAAAATATTCATCTTTTTCCAGCCATGTACCATGGGAGCTAGAGGAAAGAAGAAAAAAATTTCCAAGCTCGATTTAAGCCCCGAATCTCGGTTTTTAGGTAATCTTTCGAACTACAAAGTTGTTATACTCTTCGAGTTCTATCTTTTGAAGTAAATAATTTATAGAATACTTGCTTTGTTGATGAGATTTTATATGTGGAAGAAATTAGGGTTTATGAACAAATTGGGGCTTTTATGATTTTATGAATCCATGGTTGAGTTTAGAATCATGCTTGTATGATGTTAGAATCATGTTATTAAGTTGGGATTTAAACCCTACATATTTCGGTTTGTATAGAAAAGATTAGGGTTTATAGATTCAAATCTAACTTAGGGTTTATGATGTTGGATTAATGATCTAGTAAGCTTGATTCGTTGTTTGGAAGCAAAACCCTAAGTTAAATACATAGGGACTATTTTGGCAAGCTTCAAAATTAAGGGACCAGATCTGATTTTTATGAATTTGATGTGTATTTATATTATTAATGGTGTTAGAGACATGAAAATGAAGTTAGAATGCTAAATCGATGATTAATCACATTAGTGACCATTTTGACAAATTGTCAAACTTGAATGGTCTATTCGGCAAAGAGGATATGTAGAAGGAGTAAATCTGATTTGTAGTTAAAATGATGGAATTAAGGTAGTAATGTTGATTGGATGACTAATTTGCAAAGTTAAGAAGCTTGAATCCTTATATTTGAAATTTTGGTGACCTTCTCGACAAATCAAGAGAAATTAGAGAAGCAAAGGTTTAAGAATATTTTGTTGAAGGATGTAAAGAGAACATATGAATACAAGCTTTATTCTAGTCATTTGAAGTAAAGTGGTGGGACTAAATTGATAAGTAGAGAAATAAGGAGAAGTTGGTGTAAATTAGAAGTTATTATGGAAAGTTATGTTAGAATTTGAATTATGGCAGTAAGTTTAAAATTTCACCATAAATTCTACAAAAATGGTTAGATGATGAATTTTATACTGTTGTAAAGATTTGTTAGTCTAGTTTTGTTTCTAGTAAACGGAGATTGATTTCGAGTTCTGAGTTAAAAGATATGAATTTTTAATCGAATGAAGGCCAAAACAATTACATAGCAGTTTCTGCCTGGACAACTCTGTGACGTGAATGTAAAGAATTTTCATAATTTTTGTAGATTTTATTAATTTATGTGGATTATACCGTTAGAATCATTATCAATTCTAGATTCTCCAGTATAAAGGAAATTAAGATCCGGTATATATTCTGCCATGTATAAGTAAATCTTTGAAGGTAGCGCAAGTTGTCAGAAAATGGAATTTGAAACATTTTGTTTTTAAATGTTAGTTAGCAAGCTCGAAAGAATTATTGGAAGTTCAAATTGGTCACTAGGGACCATAATGAGTTTTGAACAGTACAAGGAAGAAAGGAAAAATATTTGAAAATTTTATATTCGAATGATTATATTTGACAACATGTTTAAGGTATTGTTAGATTTGAATCTAACAAATATTTTATTTTATTCAAGTGATTAATGAAGTCAAGTCCGAATCAAAGAAGGTTCGAGGTACTATGAAAGAAAAGATCGAACTAAGATTTAATGAGGCATTTTATTAAGTGGCCTAGGTGAGTATAATTGTATACATATCATTACACATTGATGTTTTGTACATTATTGGGATGGCTTGCGATGAATGTTATTTCAGGTATGAACTGCACAATGTTAAATTATGTTGATATACATTGCCATTGATGAAATAAATATGAAAAATAGGCCCAAGTAAGACATTGAGGGACAAGGTATAGTTGGCATGCCATAGAGTCCAGCAGCACGCTGCATACTCGGTTTAGCACTATAGTGTATATAAAGGACACTTAGTGTATATTGTTAGCACGACCTTACGTGCGGATAGTTAGCACGGCCTTATGTGCGGTTTTGACTCGTGTACCCAAGGTCCTCATAGGCTTATATTTGGGCTATGGTTTATGGTTAATAAATGATAAACAGGTGAATAAGTTTATGAGCTTTTGGAATAAATTGCAAGTATATTGGTAAGAAATTTATATCCGGTATATATTATGTTAATATATTATTAACATGATGAATTTACATGTCTAGTGATCATGATGCATTTATGCATATATGGCATATTATGACAAATGAAAAAGCATGAAAGTCTTATGATATTAGCATGTAGTTAATCATTTCTAATGTAATGTGAAAGTTGATGCTTTGGCATATATATATCATGTCATATAAACATACCCATGAAGTCGAATAAAGTTTAAATTATTGTTATTAACTTCCTTTATTGCCTCACTAAGTTCGTACTTAGCGTGTGTTTGATTCTGCACATGTAATACCCCAATATTTGAGTAGTGGCTAAATTGTAAGGTTTTAAAAGTTGGTGGTCTTAGTTCAGTGACTAAAATGTAAAAATTCAAAGTTTGGTGACAAAAGTGAAAAGTTGGGAAAAGTATAGGGACCAACATGGTAATTTTCCCAATAAATAGTTTTATGGTAAAAATGAATAGTTTATCCCGGTACAAGAATTTTGGTGGGAATCGAATTTTTGGTACGGGAATTGTGTAAAAAGCTATAAAGTGGATAAGTTTCGGCAAATTTAAGGATTAAATGTAAATTTTTAAAGTTTGGGTCCTCAAGTGTAAAGAATGAAGAATGTGAGGTTTAGAGTTGGAAATAATGGTTGGAAGCTTAAAAAGAGTCTTTAGGACTGAAATGAATATTTTGGGAATTTTGAAGAATTATTAGAAATATCCATCCTAATGTGTATTAATGTTACTAAGATACTAACATGTATTTTGAATGGTATGTGTTGTTGTAATGTTGTGTAGATCGTAATCGTGATCAGACTCGTGATTTGAATAAAGCAGTTGATAAGGAAAAAGTTCAAGAATAATGTCGAAGGTGATTGTACAGCTTGCTAAGTTACTAGTGAGGCAAAGGTGAGTGCATTCTACTTACTCTATTTATGAAATGAGAAAGACTGGTGATAAGTCATTCTCGATTATTGAAAGAAATTTATTTAAATTTTATTAAATGATTTTGAAATGCTTTATGAATGATTTTCGGGTATGAACTGCCTAATGCATATTTTTACATATTGAACTGATTATCTTGATCCATTGATATTATCGAAAATGAATGAAATGTTCATAGTAGTAAATTATTTGAAAGCCCATTGTATAATTATTGAGAGTCTTGATATATTGGCATGCCAAAGAGGTGGAGTATATTAATATGATATTACTATCAAGTACAATAATGAGACAGTGAGCTGTGTTCTACGGCTATGACCTATTAGTTAATAATGTTGTTAAGTTACAGCAGTGATATAGTGAGTTGTGTTCTACAAAAATGACATATTATTATTATTGATGCCGTTAAGTTACGGCAGTGTTTACAGTGTTACACTGACATTGATACATTGATATCAATACATCGATACATTGTTTTATTAATGGCACAACTAAATAGTTGTTGTCGGGCATATGTGCATACTCATCATTGACTCGCATACCATGTATTCTCATTCATATTACATTGGGCTATATTGATATGGAAAGTGAAGTATAATGGATCAAATTGATATAACATGTATTGTATTATATATGAATATTGAGATTGTTACAGGTTACGAAAAAGGGAATGGTTTTGACAAGTTAGTTTTATGATTTTCAAATCCTTTTTGATATTTATAATTTTGCACTCTAAATTGTTCTTCTTATTATTTTACTATGGAATGTTTTAAATATTTTTACATTGCCTCACTAGTATATACTTAGCATGTGATTGTTTCACGCGTAGGTAAGAAGGAAAGTAAGGAGTAAGGAACAGCTGCAGACTTCATCACTTTTTGAGGATTGAGCATCAGTGATCAGTATGACATCTTTAATGTTGTCTTTTGATATTTCTAGTTGGCATGTATAATATAAATGTTTTTGGCTGCTCTGATATATATATATATATATATAAACGAGTTAGATTAATCGTATTTTATTTACTATCTAAATGATTTTTAAATTAGGCAGTTTTTAATCAGTTTTATTATTTAAATAGCTACTAAGTAAAATGCCTAGTTACCGCTTGAATTTAGGTTTGAATTGAACTTAGAAAAATTAAGTTTAATTTTAAGCTATTTGCTAAATGACTAGTTTTAAAAGGTTATATTTATGTGATAAAAGAAACAAGTTTATATTGATTTCATGTATATGGTCAATTGTAGATACTTAGTGACATCTCTGACCTATATTCAGCAATGGATACAGGAAGGGGGTGTTACATTTATTGGTATCAGAGCTATAAGTTTAGTCAGTTCTCAGCCGGAATGAAAGTTGTTTTTGTTGAAAAATATGTACATGCCACTAGGATATCAAAATTATTGATCTGATGTTTATATTATTGATGAATGTCGCTCCTTACTAATGTAGTAGTTATGTGATTATAGATGTCTGAATCAAGAGGTTCTAGACGAGCGGTGGATCAGGAGGTTCCGGAAGAAGCCGGTAATGGCAATAACGAGGTTAATAATAACCCTCTGGCTCAACCGGAATAGGGAAGAGCACCAGTACAGAAGGGAATGCCTGTGCAAGATCAAGGGACTTTTCTTCAGGCTTTGGAAACGGTTCTGACACGTTTTCAGCCACAAGCTCCCCCTGCTCCTCGAATGAAAATTGCTAAAGAATTAAAAAGTTTGGGAGTGCCTGAATTTAAAGGAGAAGTAGATGAAGGTCCCGTGGATGCCAACATGTGGCTAAATGATCTAAAGATCATGTTAGAGGGATTTCATTGCTCGGAGACGGATAAGTTGGACAGAGCTATCTCGTTACTTCGAGGTTAAGCCAGATTCTGGTGGACTAATGCTATTATGCATGTCTCTCCCGAGCGGGTTACCTGGCAATTTTTCTTGGAAGAATTCAAGAACAAACATATTGGAGATCAGTTTATCCGGGAGATAAAACAACGATTCCTTGGCCTGAAGCAAGGAAACCAGACCATCTACGAGTACAAGTGTGAGTTTAACAAGTTGAGCCGGTTTGCAGCAGAACTGATCCCTGCTGAAAATGATCGATGTGATTATTTTATTGAAGGCCTGAATAGGAGACCAAAGGAAATGTTGGTGGCATTGAACCTGCCTACTTTTCAAGAGGTGGTGAATCGAGCTAAAGCAATGGAACGTGTCTATTCGGAGGACACGACAGAGCAGACTTCGCAATCTAATAAAAGATCAAGAACATCTTCAGCTCATTTCTCATCGAAGAGGAATAAAGATGGTTCTTGGTATAAGAATAAATCTCGATCTCCTCGGAAAGGAGGCAATACTGGAGGAAACAAGTAGTCTCAGACAGTTAATTCTGGTGCTGGTTCATCATTCTAATTCAGACCTCAACCATGTGATGTTTGTGGTAAACGTCATTCAGGTACATGCTGGATGGTGACGGGAGCATGCTTACATTGTGGAAAGATGGGTCATTTTATCAGAGACTATCCTCAGAAATTTGAGAGTAATCTGTACAGACAAAGAGATTTGCTATAGTTCCACAGAGAGGTAGAGGCAGAAGCGGAACGAGAAGGACATCCGAGTCTGTTTTACAGTAGGAGATCCGTGCACCAGCCCGAGTCTTTAACATCAGAACAGATAGGGATCGTGAAGATCCGGAAGTTGTTACAGGTACATTCTATCTTTATGATGAGCCTGTATTTGTTCTGATTGATCATGGTTCTACGCATTCGTATATTAGTACTAAGTTGATTGAAGATAGGAGCATACCACTAGAGTCTATCTCCAATGATATAATAGCAACTAATCTATTGGGTCAGAGTGTAAAAGTGAATCGCATATGCAGAAACTGTCCGATAAAGGTGCAGGGAATAGAATTTCCAGCAAATTTAATGGAGCTACCTTTCGAAAAATTTGAGATAATTATGGGGATGGACTGGTTATCTTTTTATCATGCAATGGTAGATTGTCGTTTGAAACGATTAATATTAAGAGATTTGAAAGGTAATGAAGTAATGGTAGTGAGAGAAATAATAAATCCACTATCTAATGTAATCTCAGTTGTTTTTGCAAAGAAGCTGCTATTAGAAGGTTGTCAAGCTTTCCTAGCTAATGTGGTGGATACTCGAACTTCTATAACTAAGTTGGAAGATATTTCTACAATTCGAGAATATCCAGATGTATTTTCGGATAAGTTACCGGGATTACCTCCAGATCGAGAGGTAGAGTTTAAAATAGAGGTATTACCGGGTACTGCACCTATATCGATGACTCCATATAGGATGGCTCCGACAGAGCTTCAGGAGTTAAAAGCGCAGTTGCAAGAATTGTTGGATCGAGGGTTCATAAGGCCAAGTGTGTCACCTTGGGGCACACCAATGTTATTTGTGAAAAAGAAAGACGGATCGATGCGATTATGCATAGATTATCGTCAATTGAATAAGGTGACCGTGAAAAATAAGTATCATCTTCCGAGGATTGATGATCTTTTTGATCAGCTAAAAGGTGCAACTGTATTTTCCAAAATTGATCTTCAATCGTGATATCATCAGTTAAAGATTCAGAAAGAAGATATTCCAAAGATGGCTTTTCGAACTCAGTATGGACACTATGAGTTTGTAGTGATGCCATCCGGATTGACCAATGCACCAGCAACATTTATGGATCTGGTGAACCGGATATTTCAGCCATATTTAGATCAATTTGTGGTAGTATTTATTGATGATATTTTGGTGTATTCAAAGACAAAGGAGGAACATGATGCTCATCTTCGAGTTGTTCTTAAGATCAACCGAGAAAAGAAATTTTATGCCAAGTTACCAAAATGCGAATTTTGGTTATCAGAAGTTACTTTTCTCGGTCATGTAGTTTCAGCAGAGGGGATAAGAGTGAATCCCAAGAAAGTACAAGATATAGTTGAATAGAAAGCTCTGAAGAATATTTCAGAGGTTCAAAGTTTCCTGGGATTGGCTGGTTATTATCGAAGATTTGTAAAGAATTTCTCAATGATAGCCTATCTGCTAACCAAGTTATTAAGGAAGGATGTGCCATTTGTGTGGACGGATAAATGCCAAGAAAGTTTTGAAACATTGAAGAGGATTTTAACTGAAGCTCCGATATTAGTGCAGATTGAATCGGGTAAGGATTTCGTAGTGTACAGTGATGCTTCTAATAATGGATTGGGTTGCGTACTTGTAGCGATGTCCTCCTATCGCTAAAAAACGAGTGTTTTCGAAGTGTTTATGATTTTTTCAGGTATTAAAATATTTATTCTGTGGGGTTTTAAAAATACCGTATTTTAGAAATCGGAGTCGCCACCGGCCACTTAGGTAGGCCAGACTCCATAAAACCAGAGATTTGAAAACTATTGGGTTCGGGAGTCGGTTACGGATGGGGAAGGATTAGCACCCCCACACCGCCCAAAATTGGTACTTTAATAATTACCGCTTTATTAATGTTAGATTTTCCAGATTAAAGTGACGATTAGTTTAAAATTCGGTTATAATTGCGAATAATTTTTAAAGGCCCCGTTATCCGAGAGTAAACGCCCAACCACTATCACTATGCCTAATAATGGCCCCGTTTACGCTCAGATAAAAGGGCACCGCATTGACAATTTATATATCTGTTATGCAACCTAAAACATGGCGAATATAAATACAATGCGATAAAATATAAATAAATACTAACATAATAAAATACTAATCTAAAACATACATACATAAATATTAATCTAACTCATAAATAAAAACAAATCTAACATAAGTAAAATATTAATCTAAAACATAAATTTAAAACATAAACAAATACTAATCTAAAACATACATACATAAATATTAATCTAACTTATAAAAAAACAAATCTAACATAAATAAAATACTAACATTCATAAATATTAATCTAACACATAAAAAACAAATTTAACATAACTAAAATATTAATATAAAACATAAATTTAAAACATAATAAATACTAATCTAAAGCATAAATAAACATACAAAGTAAAAAAAGAACACAATTTTAAATTAACTAATACTTCATTAAATTATAAAAATTACAACACAAATAAAAAGGGAAGAAAATATACCTAACTAGGAGCTCGAATGACGAACCCCGACTGAACCCCACCGAGATCTACCGCGACCTCTCCAAAAATATTAACTAGATCAGATCCAAAATAGGACCCCGATCGAATGTTGGATCGAACCAACTGGGGCCGAGGGCACTGCCCCCAACCCCTTTGCTTGTTCTTGTGAAACGAGGACAAAGCAAAGATCAAAAGCGCTCATTTTTGACCTACTTCCTCATCTTTGGCTTTATAATCACGTGTTCTTCTCGAACTCTCCGTTTTTCCTCGGCCGAATCTTTAGGCTAGTAAGTTCTCCCTATATAAAACTTCTTCACCTTTGGTTTTTTTTTTTTTGAGATTCTAGAGTTAGGGCTCTTCCTATATGGAACCTTTCATTGGGGCTTGAAAACGTAGGTTTCTCCTTTATATAACCTTTGTCTTCGCTTGTTCTTTCCTCTTTTTCTTCTTTTTTCCTCGTTTCTTTTTCCTTCTTTCTCTATTCTTTTTCCTTTTTCTTTTTTTCTTTTTTTATTCTTTTTCTTCTTCTTTTTCTACTTTTTCTTTTTTCTTTTTCCTTTTTCTTTTTTCTGTTCTTTTTCCTTTTTCTCTTTTTCTTCTTTTTCTGCTTTTTCTTTTTCTTTTTTTTCTCTTCTTTCTCTTTTCTATTTTTTCATGAGGCTGTTGATATCTTGGGACTTACGCTACTAAAGCTGCCGCATCATGCCCGAAGGACTTACTGATGGCCCGAAGGACTTATCACCATGCTCGAAAGACTTAATGGTGGCCCGAAGGACTTATCATCGTGCCCGAAAGACTTACCGATGACCCGAAGGATTTAATATCTGGGCCTCACACCGCTATGGCTGCCGATCTTTCTGGACTCACGCTACTAATGCTGCCGCATCATGCCCGAAGGACTTACTGATGGCCTGAAGGACTTATCACCATGCTCGAAAGACTTACTGGTGGCCCGAAAGGCTTAACATCGTGCCCGAAAGACTTACCGATGACCCGAAGGATTTAACATCTGGGCCTCACGCCGCTATGGCTGCCGATCTCTCTGAACTCACGCTACTAATGCTGCCGCATCATGCCCGAAGGACTTACTGATGGCCTGAAGGACTTATCACCATGCTCGAAAGACTTACTGGTGGCCCGAAAGGCTTAACATCGTGCCCGAAAGACTTACCGATGACCCGAAGGATTTAACATCTGGGCCTCACGCCGCTATGGCTGCCGATCTCTCTGAACTCACGCTTCTAATGCTGCCGCATCATGCTCGAAGGACTTACTGATGGCCCGAAGGACTTATCACTGTGCTCAAAAGACTTACTGGTGGCCCGAAGGACTTAACATCGTGCCCGAAGGACTTACCGATGACCCGAAAGATTTAACATCTGGGCCTCACGCCGCTATGGCTGCCGATCTTTCTTTTCTTTGGTAAATTCTTTGACAATTCTTCAAATACCTGTCTAGGAACAAGCAAAATTTGACATTCCTCTATCTATATGATGCATGCAATGTCGTGCTTTCTTCTTTTTGTTTCTTTTTCTTCTTTTTTTTCTTTTTCTTCTTTTTTCTTCTTTTTATCATCATTTTCTCTCAATCTCTTTTCTTTTTTCTTTTTATTTTTATTTTTAGACTTATTTTAAAATCTTATGCCCTGAAAAGTCATTCTTCGAATTTCTCTGTTTCCTTTCTTTTTGCAGTATGCTCAGTTTTGATCTTCATTTCTTGTCAAATTTTGTTAAATGAGTACCCGCTCTTGTTCTTTTACACGAGCACTTGCCTTTCTTCTTCGGGGTCTCTGCCCACTTCACCAACAACCCTATATCATGCATGTGCAGAGATTCTTACCATTCTTTCTGTTCTGCATTGCCCCACTCGATCGTGCTCAGCTACCTTCCAACTCTTTTGACCCAACATTCTGAGTATTTGTTAGTTTCGTCATCAGGTTGAGCAAAATGCTTCTTAACCTCAATCTTCTTGTTGTCTCTTGACGGGAACCATTCATCGATCTTTGTGGTTTAATTCTTTGGAGACTCGATGTTTACCTCTTATTGTCCTCGTATTTTATAATCTCATTCTCGTCCTGGTTCGTCCTTCACTTTCTTGAACTAACCAAGGCATCGTAGCTGAAACCCGCTTCTTGTTCTTGAGCTGTCTGACACATACGCTCTTGTCATCACCTTCATCTTATACATTGTGGGGTCGTTTCTAGTTAGGTGCTCCAATAATATCCTCAACCTTGTGTTTTGGATCTTATCTCTGAAGTAATACATGCGAATCTTTGTTACTTTAACTTGTCAATTTGTTGATTGGTATTCCACTGAAGGGTATCATTTAGATTAACATACAGGATCTTGAAAACACAGCATAGGAGCTCTGGATATCAAGTGCAAGAGCGGCTTAGATTCAACCACTCAGTAATTCAAGGATGTGAAGTCTTCCCTGGTGACTCGGTTCATCCTCATGATTACCGCGTTGCTGCAGAATACCACTCTTTCTCAATTCTCATTATCTACTCCGCCCCCAAAAAGGGTGGGCTTGTATGACCACTCGAGCGCAGAAATATTACTCTAGGAATAGAGTTCTGGGTGGTGTGAGTCTTAATTTTTCCTATGATATCGTCTATTTTCTCTCTTTTCTTTTCTCTTCCTTTCTCCTGCTTTTTCTTTTTTTCTTTCTTTTTTCTCTCTCTTTTTCTTCTTTTCTTCTTTTTTCTCATATTTCTCTTCCTTTTTTGTTTTTATTTTTATTTTGTTTTTTTTCGCTTTTATCATTATTTGAGGAAATAAATTCGTCACAGTCCTTTGTCTTGAGGACAACGATGGAGCAAACAACACTGCCCCAAGTTACTCGGCATAGTCACGATTTGAAAATATTACCATCACTCATGAAGCTAAGGTTTCTTGAATTGGATGATGTGTCTCCACCTTATCGCCTTAGCAGAGTGCCCCAAAATTCCCACACTCTTATCCGAGCAAGCCTATTACCAGGTTTCGAACATAGGAGTGCTTTTTATTATTCTTTTCTCTTTCTTTCTTTTTTCTTCAATTCTTTCTCTTTTAATTCTTATTTTTACTTATTTACTACCTAGAAGTTATGCCTAGAGTTTCAATTTCAAGCGACTCTACATGGCTGACATTTGGAGCTTTTTCGTCCTTGAACATCATCGAGAGAGTAGTAGTCTCGCTTTGCTGACCAGAGTCTGGTAGGGAAGATTACACCCCACCATTGTCAAAACATCTATCTAATGTCACATCTTGCAATTGATATCCAGTGTCCTACAACGGCGAGAAAATATATATCTATGTACTTTCAAGAACATTATATGTTAAGAGAAATGTGTTCTTCATTGGAATAAAAATCAACAAACATGCCCCATCACAAAAGATCTTTGCTATATGTGGGCCACATGTAGTAAGTTGATTCCTTGTATTACTTCAGGAAGGTCTTTTAATGTAGCGACATCTCTAGCTTCTTCAGCACTATGCAGACTTGTCCCTCATCTTTGGTCCTCCGCTGCTGGATCAACTATCGTGTCAGAGTTCCATCATTGATCAGCTTCTTGATTTTCCCCAATAAAGGTCTACATTTCCTGGAGGGATGCACCGGTGCCCCCATATGAAATTCGCATGTGCTACTCGAGTCAAAATTATGGGCAAACAGATCAGGTGCAATCTTCATTGGCCTAGGAGCAAGATAGTGACCCCCTACCAGATGAGGCCAAATGTTTGAGATAGATGTTCCAAACACTTCCAAATTTGCGCTCGTCCGAGGAATTTTCCTTGATGACTTTGAGGTGTCAGTCTGACTTCTTCTTTTACAGCCACGCGAACCCTGGAGATGACACTCATTTACCTCTCCATCTTTATCTATCTTATCTTCGATTCGGTCCTTAGACTTAGACCCCAATTTTCCTTCTTTGATTGCATATTCTATCCTCTCTCCAATCGTCATGAAATCTTCAAATCTATTTCTCGATTTCTCCAACATCACATCGAAGAAAGGAGAGGGAAGCGTTGCATGGAACAAGGGAGTTAACTCTTCTTCCGCTATAGGAGGCTGGACTTGGGTCGCCAAACATCGCCACCTTAGTGCATATTCCTTGAACCTTTCACTTGGTCTCATTTTCTCATTCTGAAGAAACTGACGACAGGGTGGTAAATCTAAAGCATATTTATATTGACCCAAGGAGGCATTAGCGAGGTCACTCCATGACCTAACTTGGTTTCTGTTCAAACGGTTATACCACGCTGCTGCAGGTCCCGTCAGGCTATCATGGAAGTGGTGGATTAACAACTCTTCATTCTTCATGTATCCTTCCATTTTTCTACAGAACATGGTTAAGTGAATCATCGGGAAGCTGGTTCCGTCATACTGCGCAAATCTGGGAACCTTGAAATCTGGAGGAATGACCAAATCAGGGACTAGGCAGAGTTCCCTTGTATTGAAAACATTTATCTTTTCTTTCTTCTTAAGCTCTTTCTCGATTTTTTCTTCTAGCTGGTCAAGCCTCGACTCTTCAGTTCGTTCTATTTTCCAACTAATTCTGCCATCGAACCTCAAGTATTAAATGATGAAGTGCCATGCGATGATAAAATTATTAAACAATGCAAAGGACGTGATGCAATGCATGAATGCAATAACGCATCGATTCCGCAAGTGATTTGTCCCTATAGGACATCTTTCATTCAGACCAAAAGGTTTCATTACACCCGGCATTAGGGTTTTACATATAGCGGTGAGCCATGGCACCAAATGTCTTGACCTCATTCAACAGTTCTGTCAGCTTTTCTTCGCGGTCCAACGCTGGATCCATATTCTGGCTTATTGGTGCTGCTGTATCGGCTAAATCTGCTACCTGTTGAGCTACTTGTCGGGCTTGAGTCGTAACCATCTTCATGTCCCAGTCTTTCTCCCATATTGTTTGCTCGGCCTTTTGTACTTGAACGGTCATTGCCCCAGCACGGATCTCACTGGTACGTAAAGAAGTCTCGAGCCTTGCTACCTGTTCTTTGAGTGCTACGTTTTCCATTTGAAAGGCTTGTGATTCATTCCTTTCCTGCTGCAGACTTGATTTCAGGATATCTTCCATGGCCAGACTGCTTTCCAACTCACTTTGGAGAAGGTCGCATTGGCCCTCAGCTTCTTCCAACTTCTGTGATAATGATCTGACTTTATTCTTACTATTCTTGCATTTCTGCTTCCAGCGTTCTGAACTGTTCCTTAGTTGAATCATACCATTGACCCACTCTTCCACGGTGTCACCCAGACCGATATTCTTGAATTCAAAGTGCAGCTTCTGGTACTCGCCTTGTACACTCTTCAATTTCATGTTCAGATCGTGCCTCTCATGCTCGAGATAGCCATACTTGCGTGCAAGTTCATCTTCTGAGACGCTTTTATTCTTGACTCCTAACTTTTTCCCGCTTGAGTGACCCACTTCTGTGTTACCCGAACCTTGGGCTGGGTATTGACCTTCCTTCGACTTTGCCCCTCGGGCAACGGCTGGCTCGCTGTAGAATCGGGGTTGTCCGTCTTCGAAACCCAAAACTCCCATTCTGATAAGATCTCGAACTCTGTTCTTCAGGGCCCTAGAATTTTCAGTGTGATGACTCGAATCGCCTATGTGGTAGCTGCACCAGACACGACTGTTGTAATCCTTCGAGAGGTTTTCTTGGTACAGACTTCACTGGTATGATAAGGCTCCTTTCGACAAGCAATGAAAGTAACTCGGTGTATCTCATGGGTATAGGATAATGCCTTCTGATGTCATTAGATTCTCGAGCTTCCCCTGGTTTTGCCTCTGTTCTCTTGGTATCTACCCCAGATATGCTACTTGTCTGCTTCTTGAGATTGATCACAAAGGGATTCGATTTGTCATATTTAACGGTGTTGTCTGTTTCGACATTCTGACCATTCTGTTCCACATTCTGATCCTCGATCAAATCTTTTCTGAGTTCGACATGCTACTTGCCTTTCATCATAACATTCATCTGGTCTATCATCTCGGACATCTGCTTCTTTAGTTCTTGTATTTCATCTTGTTTGTCACCAGAATTGTCACTGCTTACCGAATCTGTTCTGGAGTCCTTGAATGATTCTTCTTCAACTGTCCCTGGCCTAGTCTCGGGATGGAACTCTGGAATTGGACCCCTTCCTTCAGGCCAAAGAAACTTTGGTCCATCATGAACAATATTCTATTATGGGAGAAATCACTCGGGAATCAATTCCCTGTGTAATGCGAATGCGATGATATGCAAAAACAAAGCAAAAAGAAAACAAGTCAGTACAAGACAAAAATGATAAGTACGTAATAAAAGGGCAAATTAAATGCGATAAGCAAACAAGGCAATCTTATTTACATTCCATCTAAGACACATAGGTTATCCGCATGGCTCTAATAGGGTGGGTTTCTATGTGTTCTCTACATGCAGTTTGGTTCTATGAGGTACCCGAATTGCCCTCGCTGTCCTCTACTAAGAGTAGCAAGGCCCCCGATCATCACCCATTATAGGCTCTTTTCAACCGGGTTCAATTCAGGGGGACCCATTCGCTTATGCCCGTACGAAGGAACGATATCCTTACGAAAGCATAAGGTACTCGAGCCCCGAAGGTACTTGCTAGGCCCATACGGGAGAACGATATCTCCACGAAAGCATTAGCGTTTTCCCCCCACTAAAAAAACGGGTTTATATGCCATATTTTAAATGCGTTAAAATAAACGCGCAATTATAACCGAATGTTAATTTAATAGTCACTTTAACCCGGAATTTTTAATATTAGTAAAGCGGTAATTATTTAAAAAGCTTGACTCTCATTTGTTTTTGAAAAATACAAAAATATCCCCAGCGGAGTCGCCATCTGTAGCGATGTCCCCTTATTGCTAAAAAAACGAGTGTTTTCGAAGTGTTTGTGATTTTTCAGGTATTAAAATATTTATTCCGTGGGGTTTTAAAAATACCGTATTTTAGAAATTGGAGTCGCCACCGGCCACTTAGGTAGGCCAGACACCATAAAACCAGAGATTTGAAAACTATTGGGTTCGGGAGTCGGTTACGGATGGGGAAGGATTAGTACCCCCACACCGCCCAAAATTGGTACTTTAATAATTACCGCTTTATTAATGTTAGATTTTCCGGATTAAAGTGACGATTAGTTTAAAATTCAGTTATAATTGCAAATAAATTTTAAAGGCCCAGTTATCTGAGAGTAAACGCCCAACCACTATCACTACGCCTGATAATGGCCCCGCTTACGCTCGGATAAAAGGGCACCGCATTGACAATTTATATATCTGTTATGCAACCTAAAACATGGTGAATATAAATACAATGTGATAAAATATAAATAAATACTAACATAATAAAATACTAATCTAACATAAATAAAATACTAATCTAAAACATACATACATAAATATTAATCTAACTAATAAATAAAAACAAATCTAACATAAGTAAAATATTAATCTAAAGCATAAATTTAAAACATAAACAAATACTAATCTAAAACATACATACATAAATATTAATCTAACTTATAAAAAAAACAAATCTAACATAAATAAAATACTAACATTCATAAATATTAATCTAACACATAAAAAACAAATTTAACATAACTAAAATATTAATATAAAACATAAATTTAAAACATAATAAATACTAATCTAAAGCATAAATAAACATACAAAGTAAAAAAGAACACAATTTTAAATTAACTAATACTTCATTAAATTATAAAAATTACAACACAAATAAAAAGGGAAGAAAATATACCTAACTAGGAGCTCGAATGACGAACCTCGACTGAACCCCACCGAGATCTACCGCGACCTCTCCAAAAATATTAACTAGATCGAATCCAAAATAGGACCCCGATCGAATGTTGGATCGGACCAACTGGGGCCGAGGGCACTTCCCCCAACCCCGGCCAGCCTTGCGGCCGGCCATGACTCCTACGAATTGGGTGCCAATTCACTTGCCAATTTATTGGCAATTTTTGGCGTGAAATTCTCCCCAAATTGGCTGCCCCCAATGCCTTGTATTTATAGGCAAAGGGGTGGGTAAATAGGGTGACGTGGAGCAACATACTCCACGTATTTTCTTCCTTTTTTAAATAATATATTATTTATTATTATTATTTTTAGATTTTTCATTAATTTTATATTAATAATATTATTATTAAAATAATACTAATAACACTAAAACCCGGTCAAAAATGAGTGATTACAGTACTCATGCAGAATGGAAAGGTAGTGTCTTATGCTTTTCGAAAGCTTAAAACGCACGATAAGAATTATCCTACCCATGATTTAGAGTTGGAAGCAGTTGTGTTGCTTTAAAGATTTGGCGTCATTATCTATATGGTGAACAATGCTACATCTATACCGATCATAAAAGTTTAAAGTATCTGTTGACTCAAAAGGAGTTAAACTTGAGGCAGCGAAGATGGATTGAGCTTTTAAAGGATTATGATGTGGTTATTAACTATCATCTAGGGAAAGAGAATGTGGTAGCTGATGCCCTCAGTAGAAAGACTTTTGCTGCTTTAAGAGCCATGAATGTAAGGCTGGCTTTACAAGAAAATAGTACTTTGATTGCTAAATTGAATATAAGACCTACTTTGGTAGATCGGATAAAAGAGCTTCAGAAATGAGATATGGAATGTTTGTCTAAAATCAAGCAGGTTGAAAAGAGTGAAACCAAAGATTATAAAATTAAGTCTGATGGATGTTTGTACTATCGAGGAAGAATTGTTATTCCCAATAATGAAGAATTGAAGAAAGAACTTCTCTCTGAAGCACATTATAGTCCTTTGACCATACATCCATGTGGAAATAAGATGTATCAAGATCTAAAGAGTCGATATTGGTGGTTAGGGATGAAAAGGACTATAACTAAGTTTGTCTCGAAAGGTTTAACATGTTAGCAAGTCAAAGCAGAACATCAGGTAACTTCTGGGTTGTTGCAATCGATTTCTATTCCTCAATGGAAGTGGGAACGGATAACCATAGATTTTGTAACGGGCTTACCTTTGACTCCAAGCAAAAAAGATTCTATTTGGGTAATTGTTGACAGATTGACCAAGTCAGCACACTTCATCCCGGTGCGAACAGATTACTTTATGGACAAATATGCTGAGTTATATATCAGAGAAATAGTTCGGCTCCATGGAGTGCCAGTCTTAGATAGAGATCCAAAGTTTACTTCCAGATTTTGGAAATCACTTCATGAAGCTTTGGATACTCGACTTAATTTTAGCACAGCTTTTCATCCTCAAACCGACGGACAATCAGAGAGAATTATTCAGATTTTGGAGGATATGTTAAGAGCATGTGTGATTTAATTCAAAGGATTTTGGGAAAAATATTTGCCATTAGCTGAATTTGCTTATAATAATAGCTATTAGGCAAGTATCAGAATGGCACCATATGAAGCCTTATATGGAAGAAAGTGCAGGACTCCTTTGAATTGGTACGAGTTAAAGGATCGAGACATAGTTGGTCCTAATATTGTCAGAGAAGCTGAAGACAAAGTGAAGATTATACAAGATAATTTAAAAAAAAGTTGTTGATCGACAAAAATCCTATGCAGATCTAAAGAAGAAAGAAATTGAGTTTCAAGTGGGAGATAAAGTGTTTCTTAAAGTATCACCTTGGAAGAAAGTGTTGCGTTTTGGAAGGAAAGGAAAATTGAGTCCAAGGTTTATCAGACCATATGAGATATTGCAAAGAGTTGGTCATGTGGCTTATCGACTTGTTTTACCTCCAGAAATGGATAAGATTCATAACGTATTTCACGTATCGATGCTCAAAAAGTATCAATCAGATCCTTCCCATGTCATTGTTCCAGAAGAAATAGATATTCAACTGGATTTGACATACGAGGAAGAACCGGTCAGAATCTTAGCTCGTGATGTCAAGAAGCTAAGGAACAAGACGATCCCACTTGTAAAGGTTCTTTGGAGGAATCACAAAGTGGAGAAAGCAACGTGGGAAAGAGAAGAAGATATGGAAAAGCAGTTTCCTTGTCTATTTAAATCAGGCATGTTTTGAAAATTCGAGGACAAATTTTCTTAAGGGGAAGAATTGTAATACCCCAATATTTGAGTAGTGGTTAAATTGCAAAGTTTTAAAAGTTGGTGGTCTTAGTTTAGTGACTGTGTTTAAAGTATCTGTTGAATCAAAAGGAGTTAAACTTGAGGCAACAAAGATGGATTGTGCTTTACATCTATACCGATCATAAAAGTTTAAAGTATCTGCTGACTCAAAATGAGTTAAACTTGAGGCAGCGAAGATGGATTGAGCTTTTAAAGGATAATGATGTGGTTATTAACTATCATCCAGGGAAAGCGAATGTGGTAGCTGATGCCCTCAGTAGAAAGACTTTTGCTGCTTTAAGAGCTATGAATGTAAGGCTAGCTTTACAAGAAAGTGCGGGACTCCTTTGAATTGGTACGAGTTAAAGGATCGAGACATAGTTGGTCATGATATTGTCAGAGAAGCTGAAGACAAAGTGAAGATTATACAAGATAATCTAAAGATAGCTGCTGATCGACAAAAATCCTATGCAGATCTAAAGAAGAAAGAAATTGAGTTTCAAGTGGGAGATAAAGTGTTTCTTAAAGTATCACCTTGGAAGAAAGTGTTGCGTTTTGGAAGGAAAGGAAAATTGAGTCCAAGGTTTATCAGACCATATGAGATATTGCAAAGAGTTGGTCATGTGGCTTATCGACTTGTTTTACCTCCAGAAATTGACAAGATTCATAACGTATTTCACGTGTCGATGCTCAAAAAGTATCAATCAGATCCTTCACATGTCATTGTTCTAGAAGAAATAGAGATTCAACTGGATTTGACATACGAGGAAGAACCGGTCAGAATCTTAGCTCGTGATGTCAAGAAGCTAAGGAACAAGACGATCCCACTTGTAAAGGTTCTTTGGAGGAATCACAAAGTGGAGGAAGCAACGTGGGAAAGAGAAGAAGATATGGAAAAGCTGTTTCCTTGTCTATTTAAATCAGGCATGTTTTGAAAATTCGAGGACAAATTTTCTTAAGGGGGAGAATTGTAATACCCCAATATTTGAGTAGTGGCTAAATTGCAAATTTTTAAAAGTGGGTGGTCTTAGTTTAGTGATTAAAATGTAAAAATTCATAGTTTGGTGATAAAAGTGAAAAGTTGGGAAAAGTATAGAGACCAACATGGTAATTTTCCCAATAAATATCTTCATGGTAAAAATAAATACTTTATCCCGGTACGAGATTTTTGGTGGGAATCGGATTTTTGGTACGAGAATTATGTAAAAAGCTATAAAGGGGATAAGTTTTGGCAAATTTAAGGATTAAATGTACATTTTTAAAGTTTGGGTCCTCAGGTGTAAAGAATGAAGAATGTGAGGTTTAGAGTTGGAAATAATGGTTGGAAGCTTAAAAAGAGTCTTTAGGACTGAAATGAATATTTTGGGAATTTTGAAGAATTATTAGAAATATTCTTCCTAATGTGTATTAATGTTAGTAAGATACTAGCATGCATTATGAAAGGTATGTCTTGTTGTAATGTTGTGTAGATCGTAATCGTGATCAGACTCGTGATTTGAATAAAGCAGTTGCTGAGGAAAAAGTTCAAGAATAAGGTAGAAGGTGATTGTACAACTTGCTAAGTTACTAGTGAAGCAAAGGTGAGTGCATTCTACTTTATTTATGAAATGAGAAAGACTGGTGATAAGTCATTCTCGATTATTGAAAGAAAATGATTTAAATTTTATTAAATGTTTTTGAAATGCTTTATGAATAATTTTTGGGTATGAACTGCCCAATGCATATTTTTACATATTGAAGTGATTATCTTGATCCATTGATATTATCGAAAATGAATGAAATGTTCATAGTAGTAAATTATTTGAAAGCCCATTGTATAATTATTGAGAGTCTTGGTATATTGGCATGCCAAAGATGTGGAGTATATTAATATGATATTACTGTCAAGTACAGTAATGAGACAATGAGCTGTGTTCTACGGCTATGACCTATTGGTTAATACTACTGTTAAGTTACGGCAGTGATATAGTGAGTTGTGTTCTACAACAATGACCTATTATTACTATTGATACCGTTAAGTTACGATAGTGTTTACAGTGTTACACTAACATTGATACATTGGTATTGATACATTGATATCAATACATCGATACATTGATACATTGTTTTATTAATAGCACAACTAAATAGTTGTTGTCGGGCACAAATTCATACTCATCATTGACTCGCATACCATGTATTCTCATTCATATTACATTGGGCTATATTGATATAGAAAGTGAAGTATAATGGATCAAATTGATATAACCTGTATTGTATTATATATGAATATTGAGATTGTTGCAGGTTACGAAAAAGGGAATGGTTTTGACAAGTTAGTTTTATGATTTTCAAATCCTTTTTAATATTTTTAATTTTGCACTCTAAATTGTTCTTATTATTATTTTACTATGGAATGTTTTAAATATTTTTACATTGCCTCACTAAGTATATACTTAGCATGTGATTGTTTCATGCGTAGGTAAGAAGGAAAGTAAGGAGTAAGGAGCAGCTGCAGACTTCATCACTTTTTGAGGATTCAGCATCAGTGATCAGTATGACATCTTTAATGTTGTCTTTTGATATTTTTAGTTGGCATGTATAATATAAATGTTTTTGGCTGCTCTGATATATATATAGAAACGAGTTAGATTAATCATATTTTATTTACTATCTAAATGATTTTTAAATTAGGCAGTTTTTAAGCAGTTTTATCATTTAAATAGCTACTAAGTAAGCTGTGTAGTTGCTGCTTGAATTTAGGTTCGAATTGAACTTAGAAAAATGAAGTTTTTAAATTTTACGCGATTAGCTAAATGACTAGTTTTAAAAGGTTATATTTATGTGATAAAAGAAACAAGTTTATATTGATTTCATGTATATGGTCAATTGTAGATACTTAGTGACATCTCTGACATGTATTCAGCAATGGATACAGGAATGGGGTGTTACAACACACGTAGGTGAATCAAGATGAGAGTGAGAAGAGTATTGCATCAATATTGGAAAGCTCAACAGGTAATCACAGTAATTACTTCCTAATTGAGGTTTGATTATTATAGTGGCATGTATACTTGCTAAACCTATTTGAGTTATGATTGGCCTTCAAAGTTCATTATGGTTTCACGATAATTGTCGTTTCTGGAAGGATTCAAAGTTAAGAGTAACCTCAAGTGATGAGTTGCATGCTAAGATAATTGAGAGCATGTATGTTTTATGATAGTCAATTGTTCCTTATAAGCATACATAGCATTTGAAGACATTTGAGAATTGAATTAGGATGAATTAGAAATATAAAAAATGCAAGAATGTGCATTTTGGGACAAGGTGTACTAGTACTTGAGATTTGGGTTCAAAATTATCAAAACTTAAATTTTATTTCAAATATTATTAATATTTAAGGTTAGTAAAGTTGTGACATTCCTGATTCGTATTCGTCCTATGGATACAAAAAAGGGTGTTACAGTATCGGTACGCGATACATCTGTATCAGTACATGTCCTTGAGTATCGGTACGGTTGAAGCCATACCGGTACTTAATTTGGCTACTAGAAAAAAGTCAAATCTTGGGGAATAAAGGTCGTATCGGTACCGGAAAAACGAGTACTGGTATGGCTGATTGAGTATCGTACCGAGGAAAAGGTATTGGTATTCAAAGCTTGTTTTTTGTCACTTGAGCTATTTTGAAAGCATCTAAACATGTAATAAACCTTTTGAAAACCTTTCAAACATATTTTTCAAGTTAATGGACTTTTGAAATATTTTGCAAATTAGTTTAAGTCCAAAAATGTTTTCATTTTAAATTATATCAAAATCAATATCTCAACAAACTCGAAAACTCTACTCGAATAAAAAAAATTAAATAAAGTTTGAGTTATAAAATATACTCGTCAACTCGAATAACTAAATTTTTTTTAACTCAATTCGACTCGATCGAACACTCACTTCTACACTCGGACAGTCAGTAATATAAATGGTAATTAAATTTTAAAAATAAAGTGATATTTTTTATTAAGTGGAGATATTATATTCCAAAAGTAAGTACCGGGATTCGAACTCATACGTACAAGATGGAGCAACATGAACATCTTTGGTCACTCAACCAATTATTAATGAATCTCAAATGATAATTTATTTTGATTGGATACTTTTGTATTTAAATAACTATTTTTGGTTGCCCTCTCAGTTCCTTAGGACTTTGTCATGACTAATTCAGACTGACATGCGTCGCACACCTGGCTTTGATGGGTAAGTCTCTAGAGGAGAATTTCTACATACATAAGATCTTAAACTTTAGACTTGCTAAAACGATACCAAACTGCTTACCACTTTAACCAAAATTGTTGTTTATTTAAATAATAATTTTAAATGAAATATATAAGTTTTATTTAGTTGGTTAAGTATTTATTAGTATTTTAATAAAAAAATTATTAAAATTCAAAACTCTTTATAAGTCTTTTAAAAATATTTTATATAGTAAATTAAAATTAGCTTTAAATAATATTTATTAATTTATAAAAATATATTTTTTATATTTTTCAACTCAATTAATATCTAATTAATCAATAACAAATCAAATGACAGAAAATTCAATTGATAAAAAGATAAAAAAAATCTAATTAATATCTTGTTAGGAGACTCACCAACCAAAACTGGCGAAATTAACATGATATTATAGTTGAAAAAAATTGATTCTATTGTACATCCTAGATTATTTTACAATCTATTGCACTTGGAACAATATTTTTTGAAGTCGAGATACATAGATTATGTCTTGCTACAGTGTTGTGATTTAATATTAAAAAATAATGAAAATAGATTGCCTCTATTTTGTCTTCAAAAAAATGAGATCGGATCGAAAGGGTTCTGTCTTCAACATGGTCAAAGGTGGCAAGGTAGCAGGTTTTGATGGCAAGTCGGTGTGGGGTGCAGGCAACATGTATGGCATGCAGGTCTGAAAAAAATGCATGCTTCAAAAATTGGGGTAAAGGTTGATATTTATTGATTGGATGGTTGGTGGGTTAAGTGGTTGAGGTTTAAATTTTTAGTTGTTATATAGATGTTGAAGGTAAGAAATTGTAGAAGAAAGTTTGTGAAGATTGAGTAAAGAAGAAGAAGATTTGGAGAAAAATATAATAAGTTTTTAAATTTATATAATTTATTTTTAAATTTAGTTCTAATAGTTTTATTTTTTATTTTCACAATTGTATATATTATAGTAAGAAAATAATTTGATTTTTAATTTTTTTTTAACTTAGTATTGTTGATTAATATAATTTTAATGTTTTTGTGTTAAATAGGAAGATTTGTGTTGAACGTAAAAAAATTATAGAATTTTTTATATTTTATTTTTAAATTTAGTGATATTATTTCATTTGTTTTTTTTTTTAAGTTTTAAATTTATTAGTAAGTTGTTGTTGTTGTTAGTATGTGTTTTTAATTTATTTCATGTTAAAATAGTTGTTCATGTGGTTTTGAAAATTAATGACGATTGATTAATAAATTGTAGAGCAAAAAAGGAGGAGGAAGATTTTGGAGCAAACTTGGTAGAATTGTTGTTTGTAGCATCAAAATTTAAACTAGTAAGTTAGTTTATTTAGTAATATAATTTTTAAATATAATTATTTATATTTTAATTTAGTATGTTGTTGTTTACAATTAATTATTTTGATTTAGTTATTTTTAGGATAAATTAGTCAAATATTGTAATTGAATTTTGTATGTTGGAGTTGGTTTATTAATACATTTTATTTAGAATTGATGATTGATATAATTTTAATGTTATGCATGTAAATTGTAAAATTTTGAAGTAAAAAAAAAAAGAAGTAGAAGGAAGGAAGGAAGGAAGGAAGATTTCAAACAAATTTAGTAAAATTTTCTTAACATCAAATTGTAAACTGGTAAGTTGTCTTCTTTTTTGTGTAATTATGAATACTTTTTTATACATTAATATTGATTGTAAAGTAGTAGTATTACAATAGATTTAGTGATATTTGTTATTATTAATATTTTCTTACTTGTCATATATGTACATTTGTTAGAAAGATGGCCGATCAAAATCCTCTGTTGAGATTACAGAATCAACACATCACTAGTGTTGTGGTTGATGATATGATACAATTTTTTTAAGAATTTAATTATTAGAAAATGAATCAATTATGTCCATTATATAAATATTTGATATATTTATTAACAATTTTTTTTTAAATTAATGCAGACTACAAAGGAAACCTTTAAACATCATCGAAGTATGGGGAATAATCACCTACACAGTGACAATGTTCAAGATTTTATCATGCCACATTTATTAATGGCTACAGGCTGATTTTCGGTTTGATTATCGCGCTAATTGAGCGCTGGAGACTGAACATACATTTCACATGCCGTGTGGAGAATGTACCATTATACTCGAAGACGTAGTCATGCTAATCGGGATCCCGGTAAACGGAGTGCCATTGGTTAAACATATTGAGGCTTCACCTGCAAGTCTTTGCCTTGAATATCTCAAAAATGTTCCATCTGGAACTGATGTGAAAGGGTCTCGTATCAAATTGAGTTAGTTGCAAAGAAAATTCAAGCTCACTGCAGTGATACATCAGAAGAGATTAGTAGTGCAAGTTGAGCATATATTTTACAGCTTATTGGGGGATATTAATGCTGGATAAATCTGGTAATCTTGTTTACACACGGTATCTACCATTTCTGTCATCATCTTTAGAAGCTGCTAATTATAGTCGGGGATCAATAATATTGGTGTTCTTGTACCATGATTTGTGCAATGCCACTCTATTAGATAATCGTGAGAAGGCAAATGGTGTTGGTGAATATTTGTTGTTATTGCAAGCTTGGGAATGACTTTCATTTTTTACACAGGTTACTTGAAGTTTAAAGAATTTTCTTCTTGTTAGTAGTTAATATTTTGACTTTGATTTAAAAGTTTAAATTTACTCAAATTTAAAATATTTTTTATTTTATCTGAAAAATAATCAAAGAAATGTTATTTGGATGTGTATGTGGATGGAATGCAAAAAACGCTCACACGAGATTGGCACACAACAATTTGAGAGTGTTTAGATCTCAGATTGATTTGTCTTGCCAAAATGAGGCATCAGAATTAAGTTAGTTTTACATGTTATTTTGAAGTAATTAATTACTCTGATGTATTATAATTATATATGATTTTTGAAGTTTATTTGGATGTCATACACCGATGTACAATTAAATGTACTAGATGAATTGATGAAAGAATCCAATATTGGTGTATAGTTACACGGATGATCCACTTTGTTTTTGTGGAGTTCTAGTACGGAGATAGCGTGCTGAGGTAGTTTGGCTTTCACTAGCCCGTTCTGGTAAATCATCCGAATCATGACTTGTTACACCGTCTTGACTTTCGTGACAAGGGTATTCAGTATTGGATAATCATACATGTCTAGTACATTGTTTGTGGAATAACAAACATGTATTGTTGACTTTTGCAACAAGAGTATTCAGCATTGGAAAATCATACATGTCCAGTATGTTGATATGTAGAACAAAAAGTATGTACTGTTGCCATATCGCACTCTAATTCAAACTGATAATTTTGACATGGATAATTCAGAGTACATGATCTACTATCGTAATAATAGAAAATCGTACTAGGCTACTCTAAAAGAACGTGAAGAATGTCGAAGATATAAAAAAATATGGTAGTCGTGGTAAATCATTTAAAAGTGCAGTGGGCTTACCTTGGAGTCTTGTGAATGAATATAAGAGTGAATCTAATACACCGGATATGTATATTGATACTTCTCTAACCACATATGTACATCCAGCAGTGGGCAGGAGCTTGGTAGCTAATCCAGTGGGCGAGAGCTCGGTAGCGGATGCTTTTGAAGCATATTGTAACACCTTTGACCCTGATATCACATTTGGGCCTCAAGCCCAAACCAAAAACCATAAAATTTCCAAATTGGGTTTAGCCCGATAAGATATTTCTAAAAAACATTTAAAACCAACAGTTGAAAATATAGTTAAATAATCAAAACGATACAAATGATCTCTAATTTAAATTTAAAACATTTAAACATTCGATTTGATTAATACAATTTCAAAGTAAGGATTACAAGATCCACCACGTAAGGTCTTACGAATACATAACCCACTAAACACAAGTATCGTTCTTTGGAGATCACCATATGTTAGAATCGTGTACTGATAGTGCTCTTCGATCCCACGAACTAACAATCCAACGATCAACCTACGCATAGAAACAACGATTTCAAGCGATGAGCTTACAAAACTCAGTGGTACACATATACTCTACTATACTTCATGCTAATCATAAGCATGCAAACTAGTACAAGCAATAATGAGAGATAAATAAACACGCGGCGCTACCACTAGTCGCCTAAACACATGCTCTCAACATAGTAAAACATCATACATGGCCCACAAGGCCCAACCATACTCGAGATCACACTTGATCATTTGAGCTAAAGCACACAAAGTCATACCAAAAAACTAGAATAAGGTACGGTGCCACACAACTTCGGGAATGTACACTCATAATCAGAATCTCTCATCGAGCATCTTCGAATGAGACCTGGTGCCACACAGTTTCAAGAACGTAAATTCAGCATCTCTAACCATGTTGTTACAACACTTTCTCATTGAGTATCCGGATCCTAACAAACAAGGTAACTCAACCAACCAAACGTCCAAATAGCACACAACATGGACACGATTACCACACAGCACACAACATTTACATGATTACAAAAATCTAAGGTTTCTATCAATTATCAAGCCACGTATTTTGGTTTACCAACTTGTTAATATATAATGTAAATGTATATTAATCATCCTCATTTATTATCTTTTATTATCATCTCATTATCATCTTACACAAATTACTATCTTTTATTAGCATTATAAATTATTTTTTCAGTGGGTACCAATACTCGAACACGAATACCGATACGATACCCTCAGGTACTGGTATTCATACGTATACCAATAGTAATATTTCTTATTGGAAATCTTAGATTTTTACAAGTATCGGTCTGGGTCGACCTGTACTAATACTGTCCTAAATTGCGTACCGATAAGGCCAAATCTCGTACCGATACCCTATTTATAAGTTTGTACCATTATCTCGAATTACGATATTACCCCACGTTAATCGATTCTTAAAGCTTATAAAACTCATTAGGGTTTGTTTGCTAGCACACTTAATCAATTAATATTAATTATCAGCTTCATAATCATTTAATCAAGCATTTACCCCTTAAGCATAATTCCCATCAAATCATGTTAATCTATTCGAACAAACATACAAAGTTCCACAATTATCAACCAATCGATCCATCATTAAGCAATCATACGAGCATATCAAATGACCCTAAACGATCTCTAAAGCCTTTATGAGTCCCATAATATCCATAACATCATCATGCATCTCAATAATATTGAGTCACATACTATCGATCTCCACACATGCATTTTCATCATCTACTTATTTTGCAGATACTAACACGCAAGGCAATCACATTTATGATGCTCATGAAGTGATATGAGTTTGGGGTGTACTAACCTTAAGCGATTATCGATAAATCCTCATATAAGCTTCCCAATTACTCAACTTGGTCTGACATCTGGACCTAAATATTTCTCGAATAAATATTATTACAATATATATTAATTTTCCATATTCATTAAGCAATTCACAAGGTTAAATACGTAAAAATAGCTTACCGAGTTTAAATTTAGCAAAATAGATTGTGCCAACGGACTCAGAACATCGAGAAACCCTCAAGTAGGGTCTTTTAGAAAAAGTCACCGGCAGATCAATGCCGATCAACTCTGGCTAACACTGTAGGCGATCTTGTGCGGCCCAGGTGCATGGAAGTTATTGTGTACCCACGGTAGGTAATCCAATACGGTCGGGAGCAGATGCAATTGAGTACTCTAATCTAGTGTGGCGTAATGCACTGCAGCATGGTGCATCCACCTAGGCAGAGGCACGCCCATCTTCAACGGTGGCATGTGAAGGATCTTTAGGTGGTCGAATGACAACGGCGAGCTTCAGCCCTGCTATCCTAATGCCGAGAAGCATGTCGGTGGCTTCAAAATCTGATTTTAACCATTGAAACCACCTCTACTCAACAACCCGTCAACAACTCGCAAATTGTTTCCCCTCACCCCAGCGAACGACGATGGCAACAAGGTAACCACTGTTGACTTATCTCGACGAGCTCTTTTCAATGGTGCTGGCAGTGTTACGAATAGAGGCTTAGATGACGATAGATCGGGATTCAAAGCTCTTTCCCTTTTTTCTCTTCCATCTTTCTATTTTTCTCTCTCCCCAGTATATCATCTTCCATTTTCCCACCTACCGCCCACTTTATCTCTCTTTCTCCCATCTTTTAAATTTTAAACTTTCATCAACTAAAAGATTATAACCATTTTAATAAAATCCCAACACCACAATCTGTAAATATTTATCATCTTGTGCAAGTTAAAGCATTCATCCGCAAAGGTGTACGGGCCAACCCTTATAGATATATATATATTGTGGTTGCATGTCTACATAGATATCGCCATTCCTGGAACTTACCATAGTCACATCATCTTTGCCTAAAATTAACTTAAAATGTTTGACGGTGGCTTCCTTCGTTGTTGCATACGGAATCAACAACATCAAAATTCTGTTGATTTAGGTCAAAGTTGTGAACAACCATCGATCTTGCTGGTTACATCAAAAATTTGTTGATTTAGGTTAAACTCATGAACTACCATCGATCTTGCCGGCTTTATTTTTTCACAAGATCGAGAGCTCAACTTGTCCCATATTTATCATAGATTGGATTTCTAACCTTTTATCAGACCAAACCTTAGCCAACATGTAATACGTCTCTCACACCAAGCATGTTATTGGGAGATGGTGTGTTCCTTTTAATACACCATTTATGCACTCCACAAGGTTGGTTGTCATTTGCCCGTATCATCAACCTTTATTATACAATTGAGCCATATTTCCATCTCGATATTGTTTGCCCGAGCCCAGACATCTTCGTCGTACTCCATCAAATTTGCCAATTTCAAAATTTGGTCGTAATAGTTCATATCTTGTTTCATAATATATGTTGTTAGCATCGACAACAATCATAACATATAAATAATCGAGATTCACAAAATGAAAATTACTTACCCATGCCTAAAATGGCACTGCGAATGTGGGGTTTTTTTTTATTTTTCAATAGCGTTCTCTTGCCAATATAGTGTATACAGTAAGCGAGTTATGCATGCGAATGTGTCCATCAGCTCGTTGGTCGACCAATTACTTCTAAGATACCTGTAGCTCTATTGGAAATCAAGCAAACCCTATCTTCTCAAACGACATGCCCACGTAAGTTACTTAAAAAGAATTTTCAAGAGTCTCCCGACTCCGTATCAACAATTACAAAGGTAATCAAAAAGATATTTCAATCAACATCTTATGTAACGGCAATCAACATTACATGTTTGTATCTTTCGTACTACCATGTGCCATCGACTTGGACCATACGTTTGCAATATGGAAAGTGTTTGATGCATTGCTTGAACGCCCAAAATAGTTGGTGGAATATTTGTTTCCCTTAAAAAAGTTGACATTCTCGGTTGCATGCATCCAATGTTTTATACCCCACAATGGTCCCCAAAATGAATAGTACAATTGCATTAAATAAAGTCGGTAGCTCATTGTACAACTTCTCGTAATTACTGTACACATTTTTTAGTTTCTTATCTCTTGCATACCAACCCTTGCAATATTCTATATGATATTCAATCTGTTGCTTAATAGATGCCATAATCCTTGAAACAATAACCCTTGGATTTGCTTCAACCAACATTTTCACATGGTGGCATATTGCTTTCGAGTCCAATTGGCGGTGATCTTGGTGGATGGAATTTCATAAACAAGTGTGACGACCATTTTATTTTGTAATCACCCAAGCATTTTTCCTCTAAATTTTAGACATTCGAAACTTCCAATTATAATTTTCTCTATATTTAATACATTTTGCAAACAAAGTTCTCAGACTGGATTCTTTAACAATAAAGTCCGCATGCTTTCTGATAGAATACTCTTTAATTGTCAATGTAATTGTTTTATTTTCTTCAAATTGAATCCCAACCGATAATTCATCAGAGGGACCTAAACTTAATTGTGGTGTGATCGAAAATTCAAGTACCCTCATTGCATCGTAATTAATTAAGTTCATGTGACCATGAGGTTTTTACCATGTAATGTCATCCCCGACCGAAACAAATTCACCACCTCAAAAAACAGGCTAATTACCAAAGTCATCACCAATCAAATTGGGATCCGCGATTTCTTCATCTTCACTAGAATCAGCAAGCGTTTCTCCCCATCGACCTTGGAGATTTTCAACACCAATGCTAATACTCGGATCAATAGCCGAGCCAGCAGTTGGGAACGTCGAAGTTTTGACATATGGATAAAATTCACTCGATGTTCCATTTTCCAACATCGTAATAAAACTGTCTCCAAACCTATATGGTTGGTCTTCAACCCCATTGCCGAAACCCATTTGAGAAGAACTTCCAAATACATTTCTGGATGAGCCTGGAACGTCATATCTCCCACGCACCTCAACATGTAACTCAACACTTCAAATACATGTTGAATCATGCTCTACAATCATGATTCCAACATCATTATCATCTTTAAGAGCTATTGCAAATTATCTAACTAGATCATGACATGTCTTCCACCAGTACTGCAAACCAACAATTTCAGCTCCTATTTTCATTTCTATGTCATGTTTAGCTCTCGAAGGGAAATGTTCTTTGAAAACCTCATCTTTGTAGTGCTTTCAGATTCAAATATGACACCGATATCAGTTTTCACAATTTGTCCGTCGTAATGGAAAACGACCATAAACGTTGCTCATTGTCTCTATATGTTCAAAACCATATATATTTTTGAATCAAAATACATAAATCAAAATTATCATAATGTTATGTTATATTACTACAATTTCCCCCTAAACAATAACATTCTAAAATTATTAAAATTAAAATTATAAATGGATATCTACACATAACAACAACATTCTAAAATAAAAATAAACAAACAATCTAAATATTAAAAATAAAATTAAAAAAACAACTTACTACAAATTTCTTCAAAATTTTCTCCTCCTTCTTCTTCTTTTTTTTATTTCTTTACTCAAATTATTTATCAGATTTCTTCCACATTTTACCTTTACCTTTACTTATTTAACACAAAAAACCCAACATACAAAACAATATATATTTTTCCAGTTATTTACCCTACCATCTCTTCAATAACCATTTAAAATTCAAATTCAATACCCACACAATTTAAAATATTTTTAAATATTTTTAATACCCTAACCACCCTTTTCTCAAGCTTAATTCACAAAAAGATTTCCTCGTTCCGAACCCAAGGCATATAAATCACCCTACATGCTGCAGAATTCCTTCGGTAATTAAGGGAATCCCTGTCGTGCAGGCTTTATTTTTTTCAGCCTGCCAACTATCCATGCCATCCTTGCTACTATTGGCCTTTGCATATTGAAGACGAAATAGAGATTATCCGACCTTATAATTTTTTTTTTGAAGACGAAATAGAGACAATCTGTTTTTATTATTTTTAATATTAAATCGAAGCACTGTAGAAAGACAAAATTCATGTATTTCAACTTTAAAAAATATTGTTCAAAGTGCAATAAATTACAAAAATAATCTAGGATGTACAATAGATTCAAAAAAAATTCAACTACAATATCATGCAAATTTTGCCAATTGAATCTAGGTGTGCGATGCGGGTCGGTTCGGATTAGTCAGGGTAAAGTTCTGAAGAACTAGAAGGCAACAAAAAATAATAGAAAATTCAATTGATAAAAAAGACAAAAAAAATCCATTAATTATTTAAAATAATACAATGTTAATAAGGGCCTTGTTTGACAAACAACGGTTTGAGCCAAAATTAGAGGTTTGACCGGTTAAATATGCTAATTTAGATGTTTGGTGAATAATGAATTGGATTAGTGGATTAGGTAAAACCTCTAATTTTGAAAAACCTGCTAGTAGGAGCTTTTTGAAATTAGAGGTTTTGACATTAGAGTTATAAAGACTCTTTTACCCTTAACAATTATAAAAAATCTCCAAATAACCTAACTTCAATATTTTCTATTTTAATTTTTCACTCTCACGTATTTACATTGTGACATTTGTATACTAATATATTTTTTTTATTCTCACACATTTATATTTATATCTAAATTTAATAATTAATTAAATTGTATTAAAATAATTATATAAATAATAAATTAATATATAGATTCTTTAAATATGCTGAGTAGTGTTGTATTAAAAATATTTTTCATAATCTAATTAATATTAATAGATACAAAATATTGATAACTAATAAACTATTCAAACAAGTATCGAATATAATCATGTCCTTATATGTTATTTTACTTGTTTAAATAATCAAACAACTATTAGCTATCAGTTAATTTTACCAATCGTTTTTATAAAATCAACTAATACAATTCGCTAATCAAATCAACTAATACAATCAACTATCAACTATCAGCTAATGTAATCCGCTATCAGCTAATGTAATCCGCTATCAGTTATCCACTAATTACCAAACATGGTCAATATCACCTAAGCTTTTCATAAAATATAATTTTAATAAAAAATATTCATTCTCCTATAACCGACCCACATTTCTTAATTACCTTGCACATTAGTTTTTTTTTTATAAGAAACTTTTTAATATATAATTTGATACCATATCTAAATTACACAAACATTTTCTCACCTATGAATACATGCCAGGAGAACTAAACTCAATTGACATTTTCTATTAAAGCTTAGGGTAAAATATATAAATAGTCACTAAACTATTTCTAAAAATTTAAATGGTCGCCAAACTTTCAAAAATTACATAATGGTCATTAAATTTTAGTTTTTATTACAAAATAGTCACTGGGTCGTTAACTATCGTTAATTGAGAGACGTGACAGTTACAAAAATTTTGTATAATAACATATTTAATCCTCAATATTAACACATTCAATCAATTTAGATATCAATAATGACGGTTAAATTAGGAATAAATTGATTAAATGTGTCAATATGGAGGATTAAATGTTATATTATTCAAATTTTGTAATTGTCACGTCACTCAATTAACGACAGTTAACGGCTTAGTGGCCATTTTGTAACAAAAACTAAAGTTAAATGCCCATTATATAACATTTGAAAGTTTGATGACCATTTTTTATTTTGAGATAGTTTAATGACCATTTGTGAACTTTACCCTAAAGCTTAAATTGTCTAATATTATTATTGTTTAATCGATATTAGGGTGAAAAGATTAAATTATATTTTAAAATTTTAATTAATATTATTATATGAGTAGAATTTATGTACAAATATTTTAGCACTTCACCTATAACTATAATTATTTGTTAAAATAAATTTTATAAATAACATATTCATAAATTATTTTGTTCTAATTATTTTTATAATGTAAATAATGGTAAGTTATTTCATACATTTTAATCGTCGCGTTATTTATGATTTTCATTATTTCAGATTATTCGACTCATTTTATCATATTATTCGTACAATTAAAATATAATTTTTTAAATAAAGAAAATTTTACAACGGGCGTCGCACACCGTTGTATTGCGTTTATTAAATTTAATTTTTATTTTTTTGAAATAATTTTAATTATAAGTCTAGTATTTAAGATTTTTAATCTTTATTAAAAAAATTAATGATGGTCAGCGGTGTATTGCGTTAGTGATAAAAAATTAATAGTAAATTTAGGAGAAATTATACTCAAACATTTTTATTAGAACATATCAGCATTAAGCAACTGTACCGTTTAAGATGCTAATGGTGATGAATCAATTTAGAATTTTTATTAGAATATATGCTAAAAGTTATTGGCTTAACTACAAATTATTTGCTTCATAATGCTTTGCCATTGGCGGTAACAACAACGACGACAAGGCAGCGACAATATAAAAAAATAAAAGGGTTAAATTTAGAATTTTTTATATAAAGAAGATGTTGAGATATTTAAATTTAATATATCAATTAAAAATACTATAAAAACATTAAATTTTATTAAATCTAAATTTTAATTTTATTTTGAAATAATTTTTATTATAAGTTTAATCCTTAAAATTTTTAATCTTTATTAAAAAAATTATTAAAAAATTTAATGATATTCAACTGTGTATTGTGTAATAGTGTTCAGCGGTATGCGACACCCGTGGTAAATTTATTCTTTAAATAATCAATAATCCATAAAAAATAATTAAATAACTGAATGCTCATTTATATAAAGTGATGTCATGAAGTGAAAAAAGAATGAAATAATTATTTTTTTGGTTGCCCTTTCGATTTTCAGAGTTTTTTTTTTGACTAATTTGGATCTATTTGCGCCATATATCTAGTCTGCTTAAGCGATATCAAGTTACTTATTAATTGGACTAATTTCTGTTAGTAATGAAATAAATTATTTTAATTGGTAGGTGTGGAATAAAGAGTTCATAGAACAATTTTGGCTAAACTATAAAATAAGTGCCCAAACTATGTCTATTTTTTGCAATAGGTGCCTAAAGTATTTTTTTGCTGAAATTGATGCTTAAAATTTTATTTTTGGCTGAAATATGTGCCTAAAGCTTTATTTTTTGTTTATTTTAAACTCAACTGAGGCATATACTTGGGCACCTATTTCAACAAAAATGAAACTTTAGACACCTATTTCAATCAAAAATAAAAATTTAGATACTTATTTTAGCAAAAAAAAATACTTTAAACACCAATTACGAAAAAAATATAATTTAAGCACTTATTTTGAAATTAAGGTAATAATTTTTAGCATATATATATATATCAATTTATGAATTTTTGATAAACAAGTTCTATTTATTTTAAAGGTGTATACTTTTTTAACTACTGGTGGCACAAATTCAAGTTTTAATAATAATAATAATAATAATAATAATAATAATTCCTTTGGTGCACTGCTCAAACAACAAACAACGAAAGCCGAAAGGAAAAGAAGATAGACATAAAAAAGAAGAAAAGAAAAGAAAAAGCAGGCCTCTCTCTCTCTCTCTCTCTCTCTCTCGTTGTATTCGGCATCGGCCTTCTAAGTTTCATGTTCCATGTTTAAGTGTGGAACTGGATGGTCTATGGTTATTGATCCGTTTCCCATCTTTTTTTTCGATTTTGTTTCATTTAATCGTGGATTTGAATACAAATTGAAATTCAAATTCCACCATAAAATATTCGGATTGACTGGAAATTGAAGAATGGCGGCGCAAAACCAGACCGATCTGTTCGATGCTTATTTTAGGAAGGCGGATTTGGACGGCGACGGCCAGATCAGTGGAGCGGAGGCCGTTGCCTTTTTTCAAGGCTCCAATTTGCCTAAACAAGTTCTCGCTCAGGTCATTTCCCTCTTCTTTTTCACATTTCCCCCCCTACGTATTGACAACTTACCTTTATTCTTTGGTGGCTCCTGAGGCATAGATCAGATTTGTTTTTTGTTTTTTTTATCTTTCCTCCAATTTACAATGTTTCTATTTGATTAGGGTTAGGTGCCATTGATTTTGAAAATGTTGGAGTGCATCAGATTTGGCTCTAATCGATCGTTAACTGCTCAGTGGAATTTTTTTCTTTCAATTTGTTGCTTTTAGATGTTCGCATCTATATGGCGATTGAGAGAAAAGCATAACGAAAAACACATAATCGACATGGGGTTTACACTAATCTGAATAGCTCAATCTGTGATTTGAATTCGTAATTGTTAGTGATTTTTTGTCTTTCTTTTTAACTGTCAAATCTTTTAAAATCTGAAACAAGAAGCAGGGTTTCGGTAGTCTCCCGCCCCGAGAATTCTTGTATCTGCTTTGTTTAGGGAGCTCTTATAATGTGAAACAATGGCTTTTGTCGCGGTCAGTTGAGTTTTTGTTTATGTTTACCCGCAGGTGTGGATGTATGCTGATCAGAAGAAACTGGGTTATCTTGGTAGACAAGAATTTTATAATGCCCTTAAACTTGTAACTGTTGCACAAAGTAAGCGAGATCTGACACCAGATATGGTCAAAGCTGCACTCTATAGCCCAGCTTCAGCTAGGATTCCTGCTCCCCAAATAAACATTGCCGCCACACCTACACCACACCCAAGGGTATCAACAGTTACTTCACAGTCCAGTGGCAACTCATTTGTGCCATCCCAAAGTTCTGGCCTCAATGGGGCACCTGGTCTTGGCAATGTGGGTGGAAACCAGCAGTATGTCCAACCATTGCAAAATCAAGTTGTGAGGCCACCTCAAGCCATGCCTCCCAGCACTTCATCACAAATACGACCAGCACTTGCTGCAGAAGGCGTGTTGAGGGTATTCACAATGGGTGTAAGTAACCAAGCTCAAAACCGAAGTGTTAGTCCGTCTACAGGCCTAGGATTTGGACTTACAGCTTCGGGGTTGACACCTTCTATGCAACCAAGACCACAAGCAACCCCTTTGCAGATATCCTCTTCTGTTTCAAAACCGAAAGATTCATCCATACCATCCAACGAGTTAGCAGCAGGGGATTCCAAGGCATTGGTGGTTTCAGGAAATGGATTTTCCTCTTATTCTCTTTTTGGTGATGTCTTCTCTACAACATCATCGCAATCAAAGCAAACTTCTTTGGCAACCACATCGTCTGCAACTGGCTCCATTGTCTCAACCTCTGTTCCAGCTTCTGGGCCCCATCCTTCTGCAAAGTTAAGTCCAGCTGAGTCTTTGCAGGGCACACTTTCTCAACAACCTGTGGGTGGTCAGTATCACCCAGGTCATCCCACTGGGAGACAATACCAGCAGGCTGCAGGTCAAAACAATGCTGCATCTAGTTCAACTGGGTTTCCTGCTGGACCTGTGAACTTATCTTCTGGTCAATCAACTAAGTCTCAGCCCCAATGGCCAAAGATGACTCAATCTGATATACAGAAGTATACAAAAGTATTTGTACAAGTTGATACTGATAGAGATGGAAAAATTACTGGTGATCAGGCTCGCAATCTGTTCTTAAGCTGGAGGCTTCCAAGAGGTAGGCTTTGAGTGATTGTCAACATTTAGTTTATCATCTCAATTGTTCTGGTTAAAATACCCTTTTCTTATTTTTGAAATCTTATGGTGATAGTGAAATGATCACGTGGATGCTGCATGGACATAACTGGCAGATCATTTAGATTGTATTATGTTTTTTAGTTAATTTTTTGAACAGCTAGTCACAATCTTTTTAACTACCTATAAGTATAAAGATGAGATTCTTTTATTATTTAACCAATCAATTGACATAAGTTTTTTCAAGGCACTATCTATACAAGTACTTCTATTCTGGGGACTATTCTATGAGTTTGTTTATAGTGAATGCCTCATTAAAACCTGAAACATAATTTTTAGCCTCTTTAAAATTTTATGGCAGGTATTAATGGTAGAAATGAACTAAAAACCTTGATGAAACAAAAACATGGTAGAAAGAAAATCATGATAGTGAGATCAATGGAAAACAAGAGTTCATGTTTAAGTAATAGGGCCCAAACCAATAGTAGGTGATAGAGAAGTACAGTTTGTGCATAATCTTTTTCTTTGAATCTTTTGAAATTTTCAAAATGAAGAATAAAGAAATATTAAACATTGCCTTGCAGTTATTCTTAAACTCATGGTAGGCAGATGCAGGTTGTTGTAAATAATGAATTCTATTATTGATCGATGAAATGTTAAATCTGTCTTGTTATTTATAGCTATTAATTTTAGATGGCTAGACCATTGTTTCAATCAGTATAGTGTTACACCACTGTATTTTAATAATGAATTCTATTATTGATCAATGGAATGTTAATTTGTCTAGTTATTTATAGCTATTAATTTTAAATGGCCAGACCACTGTACTCAATAAGTATAGTGTTACACCAGGTTATATGTAGTTTTAAGGGCTTTGTTCTCTCTTTCATTACCAATATAGTTAATGGATTTATTTTTCTTTTCTTTCTGTGTGTGTATGTCTTCTTTCTGTTTCAGAGGTCTTAAAGCAGGTGTGGGACCTATCTGATCGAGATAATGACAGCATGCTTTCTTTGAGAGAGTTCTGTACTGCTCTTTATTTGATGGAACGCTATAGAGAAGGCCGCCCTCTTCCTTCAGTGCTCCCAAGTACTCTCATATCTGATGATTCTCCATCCACCTTAGGTCACCCTCCAGTTCCACACAGAAATGTAGCTTGGAGGCCTGCACATGGTATTGTTTTCCTATTGTGTCATATTTATGCCGTATTTTTCTTTTTCCATGTTTTCTTCATGGATCATCTCCTTTTACAAAAATCATCTTTATAGGTTTCCTGCAACCACAAGCCACTACTGCTCCCCGGCCACCTTTACCTTCTTCAAGGGGAAGACCACCAAGGCCAGTGCCAGTTTCTTTGACTGATGCACAGACGCCACCCGCTCCTCAAAAGTCAAAGGTTCCAGTTCTGGAAAAGAACCTTGTAGATCAACTTAGCCAAGAGGAGCAAGATTCTCTCAACTCAAAGTTCAAAGAGGCAACAGAGGCAAATAAAAAGGCATTTCTCTTTTCTCTGTGACTTGCTATGTGCTAGTAGCTTATGTGGAATTTATTGTAATCCCCACCCCTTTCCCACTTTTGATTCCTTTGTATTTAATGTCTATGAAATTTCTTTTTTTTTATTCTTCTTTTCCCCAACCAATGCTATAGATGACATCTCAGGTGTGGGGCTGCCATGTACAAAATCAGTTAGTTCATCTTGATTTTTAGCTATTCCTGAGAGATGGTTAAAGTAATTGAGTTTAGGCAATTGCTTGTGAAATGTGATATAATATACACTGTTACAATTTTATTTTCTTTTTAGTCTCTATTGTCTCAGAAATGCCTAGTATTATCTATTCTAGAAATTTGAGTCAGCCTCATTTTCTTTTTGAAGGTTGAGGAACTTGAAAAGGAGATACAAGATGCACGAGCAAAGACTGAATTCTTTCGTGCTAAGATGCAGGAACTTGTAAGTATGCTCCTTTTGTCTTTATGATTACTGCACCTTCATCATTCAACTACAGTTGACCTCTTTGGGATTTAAGAAACCTTATTTTCTAGAATGCTAGTTTACTAAAGACATAAAAATGCCTCGGGCAGGAACCATCTTTGTACTAAATTCTTGTTAAATGTATATGTTTTGCTGTCTTTGATGTTGCATCTTCAGACCATTGATTTGTTTCCCTTTTCATTTCCACTTGTTGCCACTCGGCAATAGATTTTATATAAAAGCAGATGTGACAATCGACTTAATGAGATTACTGAAAGAACCTCTGCTGACAAAAGAGAGGTACTTTGCCTTTTATTTCAATGTTCCACAGTTCAATTCTACTTTCCCTATTTTTTTGTTGTTGAGAAGTTGAACTATTCTTTATTTCAGGTTGAAGCATTGGCGAAGAAGTACGAAGAGAAATACAGGCTGTCTGGAGATGTAGCCTCTAGGTTAACCATTGAGGAGTCAACATTTCGTGATATTCAGGTATTTAGGAGTTTCCTTTGTTTTGAGTGATAGATAATGGTTGATTAGCTTGATGGCCATGCTTGAATTTCTTTTTGCTGAAAATTTCTTGTGCTTTGCTTTCATTAGAAATTTCTGTCAAATTGACTTGAATCACTTGCAGGAGAAAAAAATGGAGTTGTATCAGGCAATTGTCAAAATAGAACAAGGAGACAATAAGGATGGTGCCCTGCAGGTATTATCTATTTGTAAATAATTAGATTTGGTCATGGATACTGAAACTTGTATATAAGAGCGTAGTTTCTGTTGGCTTGTGCAGGAGCGCACTAATCAAATACAATCAAGTCTGGAGGAATTAGTGAAATCTCTTAATGAACGTTGCAAACAATATGGATTACGTGCCAAACCTACTTCACTGGTTGAGCTTCCGTTTGGTATTATTTCCACTCTATCTATGCTTTTTATAATTATTTTATGATGTATGGACTTTTCCCTGTGCTTTGGAGACAAAACACTAGAAGCTTGGGGGTTTAGATTGAGCAAATCAAATAGGGTGTATGTTTAGTAAAAGAAGGACGGACTTAGAAATGTGGATTTTCCGTCTCCAAGTTGGGACAATTCCTATAGACAATAAGGTATGTCAACTTAGGACACAAATTGAGGGATGCTTATGTTAGAAGGATAGAGCAAATTGTTGCTGGAGACAAAATAGAAAAGAGTTAGAAAGTTTGGATGCAGATCAAGGGACGCAAATAAATGTTAAGATATGACCACAAAGTTTGGAGGTGATGAATAGTGATTTGAATAGACCTTGAAGAGATGGTGGTGGTTGATAAGAATGATTGGGGGATGACTTGTGTACTTGAGGCAAATATTTCTGTCTTGGTTCTTTTAGCTGATTCCAAATATGTTGGGATTAACACTTTTGGTTTAGTTTTGCTTTGTTCTGTTTATGCTATTCTTAATTCTTAATCTCCTCCAGAAGTTATTATGTGATACAAATATAATCATGTCATACTTTTTATTTGCTTTTAATCTGCATTGAGCTGAATGTGATTGTAAGGTTTCCCTTCATCTTTTTTTTTTTTCAAGATTGTAAATTTAAGATGTTTAGGAAGCTTTAATTGTATTTGTTTTCTTAATCAGGCTACTTTTTTTTTGTGAACATTTTATTGTCCAGCTAATCTTATTTATTTTTATATAAGCATATACTGAAATGATTTTTCACTTTATTGTCAACTTTTCTAAGGCTGGCAACCTGGAATCCAAGAAGGTTCAGCTGATTGGGATGAAGATTGGGACAAGTTTGAAGATGAAGGTATGTGCTTGTAGGGCATATATTTTGATGTCCAACCTATTATTTGGTGAACCTTATTTAATAATATTTGGCATGCCCTTAACATAATGTATAGAATTTGATATGGTGCTTTCTTCTGAATAGTGTTATTTGTATTCTAGTCTGATTGAATCATGACTTGATTCTCCTTGTAGGATTCACATTTGTAAAGGAGCTCACACTTGATGTGCAAAATGTTGTAACCCCTCCAAAACCAAAATCTTCATTGGTTAAAAAAGAACCAGCTTCTGCAACTGATGCTGATGCTAACTCAGATAAGGTGCCAGATACAAGTGGAAGGATCCCTAACAAAGACATAGCAGTTGAGCAAAGTGAGGATGGCCTTGCAAGAAGTCCATCTGGAAAACCAGCTGTTACAACAGATAAGCAATCTCAAGAATTCCAGGATTCCCATGGGACAAGTAGTGGTGTTGATGGTTCTCCCCACGCCAAGAAAACTGATGATACTGATAAATCAGCTCTTGGTAAAGAATCTAGAAGGTTTGTTGTTTCGTTTGTAGTATTATATAGTTCTCCAGCTACTATTCCTCTTGCATTTATTTTCTGCAAGCAGTGAATCTGCACATGGTTGTACAGTAGGGGTTTGTTTTTCCCTTTTCCTTTTACTTTTAAGTCTTTGATGTTTTAGGCTTTAGGTTTCTTGACCAATTGGTCATTGGTGATATACCTTTACAGTGATCAGGGTGGTGCTGAATCTTTATTTTCTGAGGACAAAAGAACCTTTTGAAAATTTGAACAGATTCAGTTTGGGGGACAAAAACGGCAAGGTAAGTGGATTTTTAGTCTTACAGAACTCATTCAGATTAAATTGCAGGTTGTTTTCTTTCTTAAGCCAAATCAAGAGAATGAAACCAATTTTCTTTGTTCAGTTTGGTTTTTCATAGCAACTTATTTGTTTCAGTTCTATTGTCAATGAAAAGAAAATGTTTCCATTATGATGAAATATTTTTCTTGGTCTTTTGGCCAAGGCTGAGTAGTTCCTACAATTTTCTAGTTTAATATCTCAGTACCTTTTAGTGTCAAATTAGTTCATCAAAGGCAACCACATATTGTTTTATCGCTTTCCTTGAATGTCAAGTTTCTCTTGTTTGTCTTGATTTCAATATATTTCTCAATGGATGTTTGTTTCTTAAAAAGATTGGTCAGAATTTTATCGACAAGCACAAATTGGTCTAAAGAAAACTTTTCTTGCAGGAGATGGATCTTGAGAGGCATGATGATAACTCTTTGTTTGGTCTTGGTGGCTTCAATATAAAGCCCATAAAAACACAGTCCTCGGACACAGAAAACTTGTTCCCAGGGAAAGGTCCAATTGTTTTTGATTCTGTTCCGAGCACCCCTGCAAACACATGTACCATGGCAAGAGCTTATCTATTTTTGGAGACTCTGTTTCAAGCCCCCCTGCTTATGAAGATAACATGTTCAAGGGGAAGAGTTCATCCTTGTTTGCAGATTCTGTTCCAAGCACTCCTGCCAATGCGGATAACATGTTCAAGGGTCATAGTTCATCCTTGTTTGCAGATTCTGTTCCAAGCACTCCTGCCTATGCGGATAACATGTTCAAGGGTCAGAGTTCATCCTTGTTTGCAGATTCCGTTCCAAGCACTCCTGCCTATGCCGATAACATGTTCAAGGGCCAGAGTTCGTCCATATTTGCAGATTCTGTTCCAAGCACTCCTGCCTATGCAGATAACATGTTCAAGGGTCAAAGTTCATCCTTGTTTGCAGATTCCGTTCCGAGCACCCCTGCTTACCATTATTCCCAACAGAGTTTTGGTGAAGGATCAGAAGCTTACTCATTTGACAGCTTCTCTAGATCTGATTCATTCAACATGCAAGACGGTGGATTGTTTCAATCCCGCACCTTTGACAGGTTTGATTCCATGCGCAGCTCAGCAGACTTTGATCAGGGTTATGGGTTTCACCCATCGAGTTTTGATTCATATAACAAACGTGATCAACCTGACAAATCGCTATCGAGGTTTGATTCTATGGGAAGCACTACAGGGTTTGATCATAGTCGCCAGTTTGCATCATTTGATGACAATGATCCATTTGGGTCAACAGGGACATTTAAATCTTCACTGGAGAGTCAGACTCCGAGGAGAGATTCCGATAAATGGAGTGCTTTTTAGGTATAAATACATATAATATAATATAATATAATATAAATGCAATTAAATGGGCGGCTCGGGGGTCGTGTTATAATGCCTTTTAGGTCGAGATTTTGGTCTCTTGTGCGGCAGCTTCGATTCTTTTATTAGTATTTGATTCTTTTATTTTGTGCCAGTCTTTTTTTTTTTATTTTATTTTCTGCATCTTTATACAGTTCATTTTCTTTCGTTTGGTGGTTTTTAGTTTTAGTGATTTTTCTCCTGGTTTATGGACGGGTCTGGACTCACGTAATGTTGTTGTTTCCAATTAGTCTGTTCGGTGATAATCATTGTATGCGATATGAAACTAAAATTTGTATAAACTCATTTCTCTTTCACTCAGTGTTCTTGTTATGGTTTTTGGTTAATAATCCTTTACCTTTTTTTTTCTTTCAATATATATTTATGTGTGTTTTGAATGTTTGTTTTTCTGCTGGCATGTTGTAGAGGATAATTTTGTTGGCAATTTTTTGATTTCATAACTTACAAATATCTCATGTGGCTTATACTTGGTGACAGAAGTTCTCCAATGCAATGCAGTTGCAGAGGCAGAGATTACAATCAATTTTAGCTCCTCATTTGCTACTGAATTTGAAATTTTGCTCCAATTAGAATAAACTCAGCTCAGCCAAGCCAAGACTATTTTGGCAAAATCCAGGGATTAGGAAATCATAGAGGACAAGAGTTTGAGATACTAATCACTAATGTTGAATTGGAAATCTTCCCAGAAGGGGAGTATCAAATCCAGAAGCCAAATCAAGAACCTCCCTGACATCCGCCGTGAACAAGGCGGACGTGATTATCTTCATCAGGGGGCACGCATGATAAGGTTGGTATTTCGTCGAAAAGGCAAAAAAGCACCAAGCCTGTTGTTGCTCAAAGCATGGTAGGAAGATGTTGAGTGGATGAAATGTGAGGGGGCTGCTTGTCCTGAGTTTACGTATACGGTGAGATGGGAATATACACAACGAGTCTCCCGTGATTAAGGTCCGACAATGCTTTCCGGAAATCTGCAATTACGTCGCATTTATCCCTTGTAAAACACCTCACAGCATGGTTCTAACCAATGGCTAACCAGTAGCAGAGTCCTTTTAGCTATATCCCTTCTTACACCTGTGCCTGCAACTCAAATCAAACAGTCATGTGAAGACCTATTCTTACCATCACGAGTTACTCAATTTAGTTGCTGCTGTGTCATACCTGTGCCTGCAACTCAATTCAGTAAGGTTTGAAGTTGTGTATGTGAACAGTCTTTTCCGGCTCAGGAACAGCGGAAAGGTCAGTCTTATGCACTGATAGATCTACAACTGCAAAACACTTCGAACAATTCTTGCCCTTTTGGATCAAAACATTAGTTCATTTTAATGTCCAATTGTTTACCGTTGCTTTGACAAACAGAAGTTTGCAGCAAATTGATCATCAAAGTATAGCGTAATCACAGTAGTAGGACTAGGAGTATATAATTTACTTCCAAAATTATGATACTAAAAACAACAATTCAGTTGAAATTAAGTTCTGATTCCAAACAACCTTAATCCCCGTAGTATTAGCAGTCCCAATAATGGACTTTACAGATACTCTCCAGGGACATGTATTGGCAGTAGGGATCGGATTTCTTAATCTTGGCAATCTCATAAATATGTCTGACAGACAACGTGGTGGCGGTCACGTGGCCTGGCCGGCTGCTTCCGGACTCGACACCCGCCGCCTTCTTCAGGTACCACGTGACGGAAGGAGACTTGACAGTGAACTCAAAGGTGTTGTCTTTGAAGGCGGTGATGGTGACTGACATGGGGGTGTCGGGCTTGTACTTTTGGGTTCGGGCGTTGAAGTCCTTGCAGAAGGCCATTAGATTGAGCCGGTACTGTCCGAGGGCTGGGCCTACAGGCGGTGCGGGTCGTGCTCCTCCCACCGGCACCGTCAGCCTGATGGTCGCCGCCACTGGACACCGCGTTAAGATCTCTTTCAGCGTCGACATGCCTCTCTGATTTTGCTCACCCTACTATTGATTTCTTCACATTCTCAAATGGGTTAATGGAAAAATATAAATATAGCTGCAAATCGTAAACGGTAAATAAAAGGTTCTATTTTGGTTCAATTGTTGTTTTAGTCCTTTATTATACTAAAATTTAATATTTAATTTCTTTATTTGTTATCTTTTACATTCAATTTTTGATGTAGGTTTAAATTTTGTCAATTTGGTGTCATTTACGTCGTAAATCAGGGTTGATGGCGATTGCACAACGGTGTAAAAGAATATCAATTATGGAGAAGAATGATAAAATATGGACAATTATTCTATACACAAGCATGTATTGTAAAGTTTTTTACACAAGTATGCCTAATTCAAGACTAAAATTCTATATTGAAATCCCTAACTCTAATCCTCTAAATACTAACACTAAATATTAAGCCCTAAATTTTAACTATAAATTTTAAATTCTATACCCGATAATATAAACTCCTAATCTCTAAACCCTAAATCCCTAAACTAACTCGCTTGTAGAAACTAAAGTTTCCGCCGCCAATATATCAGATAATAATCTATAAATATTAGTTTAATTTCATAAATAAAACTGTTCAAAACAAAATGTTTTGGTACTCTACTATTATGCAACTAATGTGAGGTGACCTAAAAAATAAATTCGGGAGTTGGGTGATAAAATCAAAATCAATTAAAGTTGAATGACCAAAATAAAAACATGATAAAAATTAAGTGACTAAATAGGTAGTTGTTTTTTTATTTTCTTTTCGAGAACTCAAGTGATTGGGCTGGGCTATTAGGTTTTAGAAGGAAGAATTGAAGAAGAAAAAGGCGTTCATTTAATTCTTTTTTTTTTTCTATTAAAAAATCTTTTTATTTTATTCAACAATCTAATATCTTTGATTAGTTAGTAATTTGATTCTTTATGGCCCCCGCACTCCAACTCGAAGTGTAAAGGAGAGGAGAGCTAAGCAATTGGAAGCAGAAATCGCCGGTAAAGAAGAGAAATTATGTTGAAGAGCAACACGTTCAGCAGGAAGACCAAGGGCGGAAAAATTAAGAAGGTTGCTCCGCCACTCTCCTCCTTTTCAATCTATTCATATTCATTTCATATGAAACGAAAAAGAATGGAAAAAAATGAAACCCTAAGTGACAAATGCATTTAGTTTAGCTTATAACGATGATTGTAGTGTGTTTGAGTTTTTTGTGGCTTTGGAGTGGTTCAGGAAGTTAGAGAAATAGATCTGAGAGACGACATTTTCTGTGGAGCTGCTGCTTGTAAAACATGCGACACTTCCACTTCACGTTCTCCTTTGGATGCTGCTTCTCCTCTTCTCGTTCTCGATACCAATGTTCTTCTTCAACAGGTTTCTTTCTTTTTCCTTTTGGATTCAATGTAACTATGCTGCTGATTATTTCATTGTGTTCCCAAATTTTAATATGTCATTTTCATTATTACTCTAAGATTGATTTGCTCGAGAACCCTGTAATCGACAATGTTGTACTGCTATCGGTTGTGCTTGATGAGGTTAAGAACAAGAACATGGCCGTTTACAATAGAATTAGAGCTCTCTCCACCAATCCTCTCCGCAAGTTCTATGTTTTCAGTAATCAGTTCCATAAGTTGGTCTTCTCATTCCTCAAATTCTAATATAATGCTTTTATGTTCAAGCTCTTATGTCCACTATTTTCTTTCTTTGTTAACAGAGACACATTTGTAAAGCGCATGGATGGTGAAACTCCAAACGATTTCAATGATAGAGGTTAGCTTTGCACTTTAATCTTCCCCTAAGCATTTGCTTGTGAAATTCAACTTTTTTTCTATGTCCTACCGTGTTTCAGCAATTCGGGTGGCTACTTGATGGTATCAAACTCATCTTGGTACTACAACAACAGTTTTACTTATAACCAATGACAGAGAAAATAAGAGGAGGGCCACCGAAGAGGGCATTTCTGCTGACACAAGTATGCACACTTTACTTACTCAGAAACTTCTATCAAATTGCCATTTTATATCCTGACTTAATATTTTATATATCGACTTACTACAAACAATATATTATCTCCTTTTCAAATTATTGGAATTATTCATGCGTGCAGCTAACTGTTCAATGACCAATTTGTTTCAGTTCAGCCCTATGTAAGATCATTGGGTCAACTAAAGTTGCTTGATCTGTTTGTTCATCCCGCACCCGAATCTGAAGATGTTGTCATGGAAGGAGTTGAAGATTTGAGAACTTCTAAGAGACAAGTTGTTTATCCAGAGGTTTGTTTGCCAATGCTGTTTGCCATTATTAATTGTAAACAACGATTTTGGTTAAGTTTTGTTCCCATGAAACAAATTGTTTCCCTAAAGCATATTCTTTTCTTTTCTTTGTTCAGCATAAACCCATGTCTGAGATTACGTTGGGTTTGCATCGTGGAATATACCATCAAGGAAAGCTTCGGGTTAATCGTTACAATCCATTTGAAGCATATGTTGGAAGTGAGAGTATAGGTGATGAAATAATTATACATGGACGTCAAAACATGAATAGAGCTTTCGATGGTGATATAGTAGCTGTAGAACTTCTGCCCCAAGATCAGTGGCACGAGGAGAAGAACTTATCCATTGCAGATGAAGGTATTAAGGTTTTTGTGTTTTCTAGGTTCATTGGAAAATGTTAATGCTTTTTTATGTTTATAAGTGATTATGAGCATGCTTCCAGCTCACATTAATGTTAAAATGTTGCATATATGTCTGCACTCTAAGCACAATGCTTGCTATCTTTATTGGTTCTTTTGTAAAACAATATTTTTGTCATGGTCTCCTTTGCATAAGGGTACAAAACACTAAACATACCATCTATCACTTTCACATGCATGTGTCTAGTTTCTTATTGTTTACTCCCTTCCCTTGCTGAGGATGAGGAAGAAGATGTTCATTTAGCTCCAAGCAGTGCTGATGATGCCCCTAGAACTACGAATCTGGTATCGGGTTCTGCCACTGACATGAACTCCACTCCATCTCGCCCTTCAGGCCGTGTTGTTGGTATTATAAAGCGGAACTGGCATTCGTAAGTTGTCTTGCTACTTCCATAATATATTTATTTATCTGTTCTTTTGCTGGTGTACTTTATTCAACTGCCTCAACCAGGCAAGGGCCTAGCTATGAATTAAATAAGCATCACTGTGACTTGTTTTCTGTCTCCTAGTTCATCCTGTTCAAGTATTATTTCTGTGTATTTCTATCAGATTGTTCAAGTTTGATCTTTAGCGAAGCTCTTTCAAATAATTGAATGAGATATTCTTCCTTTATCCTATGTGGTCATGTGGTAAAACTGTTATCTTTGTGGACTGTGTGTTTGCTGTTATTAGAATCAAATACGTTCAAAAGCCTTTTTCCTTATTTCCCCCCTGCGTAATGATGTTGATAATTTCTTGCTTTTTTGCTTATAGTCTAAATGATTTTTTTTTTCAGTTATTGTGGGTCGTTGGAGCCTATGCCTCTTCCTGCTGGTACAGGAAGCCTTATATTTGCCCTGCTTGTCTCCGAAGATCGTCGAAATCCTAAGATTCGGATTCAAACCCGACAGCTTGAGAATCTTTTGGATAAGAGGATAATAGTGGCAGTTGATTCTTGGGACCGTCAATCTCGATATCCTTCTGGTCACTATGTACGAGTCATAGGAGAAATAGGTGATAGAGACACTGAGAGTGAGGTATGTGATAATAACCTCTTCCTCTATCTCTTTCCATTTATGTAACGGTAATTACTGAAGTTAGTAATACTTGTGTATTGTCTTGCAGGTGGTCTTAATCGAGAATGATATAAACTAAAGGCCCTTTTCTTCCCAAGTTTTGGCTTGCTTGCCACCATTACCGTGGTATGTGTCTAGTGAAGATGTTAAAAATTCAATCCGGCTGGATTTGCGATCTTTGCATGTCTTTAGTGTAGACCCCCCTGGTATGTATTCTTAATTGTCTGTCATGAATTATGTATTTTGCCAATGTTGTACAGATAGACATGCCTTTTGCTTGTGCAGGCTGCAAGGACATTGATGATGCACTACACTTTACAGCTCTTCCGAACGGAAACTACGAAGTTGGAGTTCGTATCCCATATAATTTGACTATATTCTTTTATGAAATAAGAATTACATTTTATGTGATGGGGTGAATGGAGTAGGCGTAACGTGCATCTTTTACAATTTACCTTCTATAAAGTTTCAGGGTTGGGGGAAGGTTTTTTATTCAATTATTGCAAATAAAAATTTTGTACAAAGATAATCATGTGCTCTTAAATCTCGTAATGAAGCATAATATTTTATTTCATTTTTTTTTTCTTTTAGGAGAACTCTATAGAGCCATTTTCTACCTTTATGATACATTGATACATCTCCATATTATCTGTTAAACACATCGTCCTTTTCCTTATAAAGGGAACCAAAAATATGATCTCCATATTACCTATTAAACACGTCATGCTTTTCCTTTTAAAGGGAACAATAGATATGTTCCTTATAAAAGGGCTTTTATGTATTCTAACTTTCTTGATGTGGTTGGATGTTCTTTAATAATATCTGATCAGACATTGCTGATGTAACTAATTTTGTTCACCCTGGCACCCCACTGGATGATGAAGCTTCCCCGAGGGGCACGTCTGTCTACCTTGTTGAGCGCCGGATTGACATGCTTCCTAAACCTTTGACAGAAGGTCATTTTTGTATTTATTATACCCCTTCCAAATTCGTTATAGAGTTGATTATGGTACTAAAAAGGTTTTATTGGATTCTATACTTGATTTTTAAATTGTTTTTCTGATATTGGAAGTACAAATGATCATTATTTGCAGATATATGTTCACTTAGAGCTGATGTAGAAAGGCTAGCTTTCTCAGTTATTTGGGTATGCACTACTAAATTATTCAAATAATTTTATGTCTATGTTTCTGTATTAATTTCAGTAAATAAAAACTAATATTCACATCAATTCTAGGAAATGTAGCCTGATGCAGAGATTATCTCAACTAGATTCACGAAAAGTGTTATCAAATCATGTGCTTCATTGTCTTATGTTGAAGCGCAGGCTAGGATGGATGATAGGTGCTCTAATGTAGTTTTTTTTACTAGCTTTCAATGATGAGCGTTTATTTTCTTCTTGTTTGTGATAACTTGTGTTTGCCATAATACAGCATGCGTTCCCTCTTAAGATAGATTTCTTTAGCAGTTTCTGGTCCAGTAGATTATTCGCCATGTTGTTTTAACACTTCAACTCGTACATCTGTAGTCATTTGTCGACTGTCCATGTCCTACAAAATAACAACCTAGGCAGGCTTGCTACGTTAGTAAATTGTTAGTGTGTACGGCTCATTCAAAAGTTAGGTGATTCTGTTGTGACTCACTGATGAATAGTAGCTGAAGAGAGTTACATTTTGTTATCATAGTAAAAACCACCCATGCTATATAACTCAAATTTCTTCACTGAATAATTGTTGTGAGTAACAGTCTGAGGAAGGAAACCTAACCAATGGAGTGAAAAAGGACCATTCCCTTTAGGATGCTAAGTTTGGATCTTACAAGCTGTTAGTTTACTTGTTTGCGAGATAGCTCCTATTGTTTTGCTTGAAATAGGGAGCATGTTGATTTCTAGGGTTTTTGCTATGTTAAAGGTTGATAGCTGTCTAAGTTTCTCAACTGTTATTTGCTATTATTCTTTTCTGTGGTTGTTTTGGCGGAAGTATGATCTACTAAACACTTGGTTTAGTTTATCCCTTATACTGTCAGCTACTCCAGGAAAAAGAACTTTTGTCATTTCCTTTCTTGCTCATCGGTCAAAAAAATGTGAATACAATCTGTGAAAAATTCTTTTTAGCACATTCACGTATTCCTTTCTATTTCATACTAATATATGCTTTTCATTCTTAGAACCTAGTAGGATAAAATCTTGAAGTTTATCTGGCGCTTGAGCATTCTGATTTCTTTTGTACTATGGCAGCCGATTGATGGACCCAGTAAATACAGATTTGAGAAATATGAATACTTTGGCTAAGGTTTGTTATGAAAGAGCCTGTTTCTACTCATAATTGTAATACAGTGGGTTTAATTTGCCTTGAATTTTGTTTCCTCCATGTTTATTGTCGCATGTGAAACTGCAGATAATGAGGCAGAGACGCATCGATAAAGGAGCCTTAACTCTTGCTTCTGCTGAAGTCAAATTTCAAATTGATACCGAGACTCGTGATCCTCTTGGCATTGGTCTGTTGCTTAATGCCTTTTTTTAACTCTTAACTTGGAACATGAATCAAAGATATTTTAGCATCAATTAAAAAAAACACTCAGCCAGTCTACAAAATTATAAGTTAGACGTGAATATGAATCCAGTATGGTTCATGTTAACGTATGCATAACCGTGTGTTGTAAGAGTTTTAGATAGAGTAGGAGTTGTATGTTATCTTTACTTTATCTTAACTAGTAGTTTGAATTTAAATTTGATCTTTGTAAAGGATAAGAGTCTTATCCTATAGGTTAACTACTAGTGTTAAACACCTCTTTAAAAGTCTATATAATAGACTCCTCTTTCACTAATGAAATATAACAAATAGAGTACAGTAAAACTCTGTTTCTCACAGTTCATTTGTAGTTCACTAAGATTTTACAGTTTCTCATAATGTGCAGATTATGATGTTTTGTTTTAGGAACCATCTGATAATAGAACATATTTTAGAACTTTATCTGCGTAAATCTTTTGTTTAGATATGTATGAATATACGTGCAAGGAAATAGATTAAATTAAGGATTCTGTGAATATTTCTTGTAGTTACAATCCCTTACTTTAAGGGATTATATCTTTCCCTAGAATTAGTCTCTTTCCTAACTTAGAGTTTCCTAAGATAGAGATATAGCTTGTATATAAATATGTAACAAATCCTTTTGATTGAAATGAGAGAATTACTCTGATTTATTACATGGTATCAAATTAGGTTTCGACCATTCTAAATCCCAATCGATGGTCAATACTTCTACTGAGATTACATCCTCACCAGAATTTGTTTCTGGTTCTGATGATCTCCATAAATCTTCAACTTCTGCCACTACTGTTTCTACTTTCACCAAGGAACAAATTGAAGATCTTCAGAGATGTTTAGTCAATTAGCTGGGCCTCAAGCGGGTAATCTAGCCATGGCTGAACCAGAAGGTAAAATCTTTTCTACAATCCTTCTTTCTCAACAGTTGACTCCCATTTGGGTCCTCGACTCTGAGGCTTCAGATCACATGACTGGAAACATGACATTGTTTAAAACTTTTTCAGCTACACTTGGTAGGGCTATTAAAACTGCAGATGGTTCTCTTTCCTATATTCATGGACATGGTTCTATCTCTTTCAATAAAAATCTGCTTCTTGAAAATGTCCTCTTTGTACCTGATCTTACTTGCAACCTCATATCTGTCAGTAAACTTTCGAAGGATTTACACTGTGCTATCAATTTTAATGAATCTGGTTGTACTTTGCAGGCACTGGACATGAAGAAGATGATTGGCAATGCTAGCTTGCATAATGGCCTCTATAACCTAAATGGTCCTCCATCAACTTTCGAACAGACACCTTCTACTTATTTCACAGCCTTAAATAAAATTGATATTGTTATGTTATTGCATTTTAGGTTAGGGCATCCTAGTTTTCAATATATTGCAAAGTTATATCCTTCTCTTTTTTATTAATAAAAAACCACATTTGTTTAAATGTCATATTTGTTCTCTTGCTAAACATACCAAAGCATCCTATTCACCGTCTAAATATAAGCCTTCACGCCCGTTTTCTTTGATCCATAGTGACATTTGGGGCCCTTCTAGAGTGAAGAATGCTAATGGTTGTAAGTGGTTCATTACATTTATCGATGACCATAGTAGACTAACTTGGACTTATTTGATGAGAGACAAATTTGAACTTCTGTCATATTTGAGAGATTTTATACCATGGTTGACACCCAGTTCCATTCCAAAATTCAACTTTTTCATTCTGATAATGGTAGTGAATTCTTTGCTACATGGTTGGGTGATTTTTTCAAAACAAAAGGAATAGTTCAAATAAGTTCATGTGTTGATACTCCACAACAAAATGACATTGCCGAGAGAAAATATAGACACCTTCTTGATGTTACCCGTTCTCTTCTATTCACCAACAACGTTCCAACCTACTTGTGGGGAGAGGCTGTGTTTAACTGCCACTTATTTGATAAACCGTATGCCTAGTAAGGTTTTGAAATTCCATACTCCTCAATCCATTTTCTTGGGGAGTTACCCCCACTTCCAGCCTATTTCTTCTATTTTACCTCTTAAAGTCTTTGGCTGCATTGTTTTTATTAATAATTTTGCTCCTAATAGGTCCAAGTTCGATCCTAGATCACTAAAATGTGTTCTGATTGGGTATTCTTCACTAAAGAAGGGTTATAAATGTTATCATCCACCTTCTAAGTGATTTTATGTCACTATGGATCTCACATTTTTTGAGCAGGAACCCTATTTTCCTAAAGCTGAAATTCAGGGGAGACATTGAATGATTTTTAGCATTATCATCAACATCAGGTAACCTCTCCTAATTTTTCAATACCTTCAGATTTGTCACCTTCAAATCCACCTTTTTACCTATATCTACTACCTTTCCTCCCATACCTTCAAATTCTTCTACACCCACTCCTAATAATCATCTTGATACTCCCAAAACTACTCCTACTAAACAGTTTCTGGTTTACACAAGAAAAAAGAAAACTATACCTGAGGTTATTCTACAATTTGACACTTGCCGAGAGTTGGATTTAGGTCCAGTTGCCAATGTGGAAGAAGGAACTGAGTACAGTAAGTCCACTTCTCCTACTCTTGATGATTTCCCTATTGCCAATAGAAAGGGAGTAAGGCAATGCACTAAACACCCTATTCAGAGATTTGCTGGTTACAGCTCTTTATTGCCTTCTTTCCAAGCCTTTACAGCTAGCTTGAATGAAGAACAAATCCCCTCAAATATTGATGAAGCATTAAAGGATCCTAAATGGAGAAGGGCTGTTGAAGAGGAAATCAGTGCACTCGAGAAGAATGCTACATGGACTATAACAGACCTTCCACAAGGTAAAAAACCTGTTGGTTGTAAATGGATCTTTGCTGTGAAATATAATTCGAATGACAGTGTACGGAGATACAAAGCAAGACTATTGGCTAAAGGATATACACAAACCATTGGGGTGGATTTTACAGAAACTTTTGCTCTAGTGGCTAAACTCAATACAGTTCGGGTACTACTAAGTCTTGCTGTCAACAATGACTGTAAACTACATCAACTTGATGTTAAAAATGCCTTCCTTAATGGCAAACTCGAGGAGGAGGTCTATATGAAGGTACCACTTGGTTTGGAGTCTATTGAAGGAAATCAAAAGGTGTGCAAGCTTAATAGGTCACTATATGGGCTAAAACAGTCCCCTAGGGCCTGGTTTGAACGGTTCACCAAAGTGATACTAAGAAATGGCTACAGGCAGTCCCTTGCCGATCATACCTCTTCATCAAGAAAAATTCCAGGAAGAAAAGAGCTATCCTAATTGTGTATGTGGATGACATAATCCTAACTGGAGATGATGAGGAGGAAATCAGGAGTTTAAAAACACTCCTAAACAGGGAATTTGAAACTAAAGACCTAGGAAAGTTGAGATACTTCCTAGGTATGGAGGTTGCATGGTCTAAAGAGGGGCTCGTCATCAATCAAAGAAAGTATGTTCTTGATTTACTCAATGAAGCAGGTTTTTTAGGGTGTAAGCCAGCAGATACACCAATGGAAGCCAGCCTAAAATTCAACAAGGAGGCAACAAGCTCCTTAGCAGATAAAGATAGATTTCAAAGGTTAGTGGGAAAGCTAATCTATTTGTCATTAACCAGGTCGGATATAGCTTTTTCAGTAAATGTAATTAGTCAACACATGGCTAATCCTAATGAAGAGCATATGGCAGCAACTATCATGATCCTGAAGTACTTGAAGAAAACTCTTGGACATGGTTTAATGTTCAAAAAGTCACAAGACAGATTTGTGAAAGTCTTTACAGACTCTAGCTGGGCAGGGGACTTAACTGAAAGGAGATCTACTATTGCACATTTGTGTGGGGAAACCTTGTTACTTGGAGAAGTAAGAAACAATCGGTTGTTTCGAGAAGTAGTGTTGAGGCGGAATCTAGAGCCTTGGCATTGGGAATGTGTGAAGGAATCTGGATACTCAAGCTGCTGAAAGAATTATATCCTGAACAACAAGACTGTTTTGAAGTTTTGTGTGATAATCAATCTGCAATTCAGATCGCCAAAAATCCAGTTCAACATGATAGAACAAAACATGTTGAAATTGATAGACACTTCATTTTAGAGAAAATAAACAAATGGATAGTTGCTCTATCTTACATCTCTTCAGAAGGACAGTTAGCAGACATGTTTACAAAGGCCTTATCTAAACATGTTTTTGACAATTTTGTATTCAAGCTGGGATTATACAATGTATATTCTCCAGCTTGAGGGGGAGTGTAGGAATATACGTGCAAAGAAATAGATTAAATTAAGGATTCTGTGAATATTTCTTTTAGTTACAATCCCTTACTTTAAGGGATTAGATCTTTCCCTAGAATTAGTCTCTTTCCTAACTTAGAGTTTCCTAAGATAGAGATATAGCTTGTATATAAATATGTAACAAATCCTTTTGATTGAAATAAGAGAATTACTCTGATTTATTACAAGATATCTTTTACATACTCTGGTTTTCTTCTATTAGTTCAGTGTTTTTTCCCTTTTGATTTTGTCTTATGCATTTGGGCTTTTCTTCATTTGTCCAATGGTGAATGATAGTAATTAATAATTATGATTAAGGCAACGCCAGTTAAATTAAATGATTTTGAGATCCCAAAATCGTGAAAAAATGTGTTTCATATCTTCTCATGCTTTGACTTTTGTCTGATCTTGAGTTACTCATTCAGGCATGTAACAGATTCGAGAAGCAAACCAAATGGTTTTCTTCTATTAGTTCAGTGCTTTTTCCCTTTTGATTTTGTCTTGTACATTTTGGCTTTTCTCTTCATTTGTCCAATGGTGAATGTCTGAATGATAGTAATTACTAATTATGATTAAGGCAACGCCCATTAAATTAAATGGTTTTGACATCCCAAAATACAGAAAAGAATTTGTTTCATATCTGCTCATACTTTGACTTTTGTCTGATATCTTGAGTTATTCATTCAGGAATGTATCAGATTCGAGAAGCAAACCAATTGGTTGAAGAATTTATGCTTGCTGCTAATGTTTCAGTTGCCAAACAAATCCGTGAATGTTTTCCTTCATGCTCACTACTAAGGTAAACTTGTTTTTTACATACCACTTTGCTATGGCAATTTTCTTTTGGGACTTGCATTTCTTTTGTACTTACATTCACTGGCTAATCTTGGCTTGTGGTTATGATTTATCTATAAGGTTTATCCCCTCGGAAAATGATTATGTTTTCTGTAAATGCCAGAGAAATCCAAACAAGTTGATGATCCCTGTGAATGTCGCTGGAATTATTTATTGTGGGATAAGTTAGATTGCATGATAGTATATTTAATACAAATCACTTGGTCCAAGATGTTGTTAAATACATAAAATGCATTAACAGGTGATAATTGTGAATAGTATACATCCAGGGCTGTGGTTCTATTAGTATTAATGAAAATCTGTTGCTCCATGATGTCTTATTTGTCCCCAATCTTGCCTGCAACCTGATATCTGTTAGCAAGCTTTCAACAGATTTAAAATGTTCCACAGTTTTTAATGCTTCTGGTTGTGTTTTGCAGGCAATGGACTCGAAGACAAGGATTGGCGATGCTAGTTTGCACAATGGCCTCTATGTTCTTCGTGGCACTCCACCCTCTTCTATCTCTCAATCTTCTTGTTCATTTACAGCTTTAGGACAAAGTGATGATGTTTTATTGTGGCATTTTAGGTTAGGACATCCTAGTTTTCAATATCTTGCAAAATTGTACCCTTATTCATCAATAAAAAGCCAAGCTTATTTAAATGCCATATCTGCCCTCTTGCTAAACAAACCAAAGCATCCTACTTGCCATCTACTTATAAACCATCTCACCCTTTTTCTTTGATCCATAGTGATATTTGGGGCCCTTTTAGAGTGAAGAATGCTGATGGTTGTAAATGGTTTATTACTTTTATTGATGATCATAGTAGCACTACTTGGACTTATTTGATGAAAGAAAAGTTTGAAACTGAAAGCATTTTTGAGAGATTTTACACCATGGTTCTTACCCAATTCCATACTAAAATCCAATTGTTTAAATCTGACAATGGCAGTGAATTTTTTGCTAGGTCTTTGGGTGATTCTTTTTAAAAAAAAGGGAATAGTTGATTAGTTCTGTGTTGATACTCCACAACAGAATGGAGTGGGGAGAAAAAAAAAACCGACACCTTCTTGAAGTCACTCGATCCCTTTTATTTACCAAGAATGTTCCTAAGTACTTGTGGGAGAGGCTTTGTTAATCGCCACATATTTGATCAATCGCATGCCCAGTAAGGTTTTGAAATTTCAAACCCCTCAATCAATTTTCTTGGAAAAATATCCCCACTTTAAGCCTCTTTCTTGTACATTACCTCCTAAGATCTTTGGTTGTACAGTTTTTATTCATAATTCAGCTATTAATAGGTCCAAGTTAGATCCTAGATCTGTAAAGTGTGTGCTAGTAGGGTATTCTTCACTTAAGAAGGGCTATAAATGTTATCACCCCCCATCTCGAAAATTTTTTGTTACTATGGATCTTACCTTTTTTGAACAGGACCCTTTACTACGGCTGCAATTCAGGGGGAGACTTGGGATGATTTTCAGCCTTCTTACCAACATCAGGTAATTTCTCCTAGTTTTTCTATACCTCCAGACTTTTCATTCACTCACTCCACAAATCCATCCTTGTTGCCTACAACACCTTCAGATTTCTCACCTGTATCTTCTTTACCAATCCCTTCACAAACACCAGCAACTTCTCAAGATCCTTCCAAAACACCTACTCCTCCCAAACAACTTTTGACCTATACAAGGAGAAAGAAAACTATACCCGAGGCCATCTTGCAATCTGTCACTTGCCGAGAATTGGATTTGAGTCCAATTGTCAATATGGAAGATGAAGGAAATTTGATCAGTGAGTCTACTACTCCTAATCTGGACGATTTTCCTATTGCTATTAGAAAAGGAGTTAGACAGTGCACTAAACATCCTATCCAAAAATTTGTTGCTTACAGTTCTTTGATGCCATCTTTTAAAGCTTTTACAGCAAGCTTTTAAAGTATTCACCGACTCTAGCTGGGCTGGAGAACTCACTGAAAGGAGATCAACCAGTGGCTACTGCACTTTTGTTTGGGGAAATCTCGTGACTTGGAGAAGTAAGAAGCAATCAGTTGTCTCCAGAAGCAGTGCAGAAGCAGAATTCCGAGCTTTGGCACTAGGAATGTGCGAAGGAATTTGGTTACTTAAGTTACTGAGGGAGTTAAACACAGACCAAGAAAATAAGTTTGAGGTTTTGTGTGATAACCAATCAGCAATTCAAATTGCTAGGAATCCAGTTCAACATGATAGAACAAAACATGTTGAAATAGACAAGCATTTTATTTCAGAAAAGATTAACAATGGGATAGCTTCTTTGTCATACATCCCTACAGAAGGACAGCTAGCTGATGTACTTACAAAAGCCTTACCCAAATCAGTTTTTGATGAGTTCTTATCCAAGCTGGGACTATACAACGTATACTCTCCAGCTTGAGGGGGAGTGTAGGATAATACGGCTTGTATATTATGTAAAAGACTTGTAAGTTATGTAAAAGACTAAGAGTTATCTGTTAGTAGGATAAAGACTAAGAGTTATATGTTAGTAGATAAGAAGTCTTCTATTATTAGGAGTTCTAGTTAAAGATAAATTCTTAAGGACTCTATAAAAGAGTTCTATGTTGTAACCTATTTGATATTGAATAACAGAACACTCTCTCTTCTGTTTCCACTACTTTCTACAATACACCATCTGATCTCTTCAAGAATCCAGAGTACTTTTACAGTTCATAATTGCGGGCAAATTTGTTTACCATCTAGTACAGGCACCTTTTATGGATAATTCCAGAGTTGTGGCTAGTTCTTGATAATGACATTGCGGTTGTTTGACACCTTTGTCTTGCCTCACTGGATTTTGGTTCAGGCGTCATCCAACTCCTACAAGGGAGATGCTTGAACCTTTGTTGTGCACCGCTGCTGCTGTTGGACTCTACTTGGATGTTTCATCATCAAAGGCATTGGCTGACTCCCTTGATCATGCTGTGGTAAAGTTTCTTTTCTTTATATATATGTCCGACAGCATAGCTGATGTACCACCTCAGATGAGATACGCAGGTTTGTGAATATAATTTTTTTTGGTCGCTTTCCTTTTCTTGCTGATATATACTTGATACTATTAATCGAATGCTCAACATTCTCTCTTTGCAGATGTGATTGTGCACAGGTTGCTTGCAGCATCCCTAGGGATTGATAAGCTTCATCCGGTTTTCCAAGACAGCTCAACTAACTAGTATTGCCGATAGTAAGTGGTGTATTCTTTCATAACATTTTTCAGGCTTCTATGGATTTGGAAACAATCTTTACGTGAGTCATGTACCCACGATATCCATTCACAGCTTCCAGTGCATTTTACCTGTTTCAGATCTGAATTATCGACATAGGAATGCCCAAATGGCAAGCAGGGCCTCAGTGGAGCTCCATACCCTCATTTACTTCAGAAACCTGTACATACCTTGGCCTCTCCTATCAAGTCTAAACAACCTTGCATATACCATCAAGAATAATTGCACATGTTTTGATTATTTTTCTGTGGTGCAGGCCCACTGACACAGAAGCCAGGATATTGAAGATAAGGTCCAACGGGTTCATCGTGTTTGTGCCGAAGTATGAACTTAGATCTTTCTATGCTGGATTATCTCTACATGTTCCTTGTATCTTTCTATTTCAATCTCTTTCTAGGCAAGAGAAAGATAATGTTTTGGCACTTACGATTTGGCACTTCGTTATATAAAACAAGCAGATATGGTATAGGACCGGTGTACTTGACAACAAGAGCAGAGAAGGGAAGCGGGGAGTGGCGTGTTGACGAGCAGCAGCAGAAGATTATAAAGGTGGACAATAATAGCCTTTCCTACAGTGTACTGCAAGCAGTGAGGATCCACATGGAGGTTGTGGAACCCCAACCGAACCGCCCTAAACTGCAGCTTACTCTTGTTACCTAGAAGCAGAAGATAACACGCATACACAGAGGAGGAAGAATTGTTGTATTATATAAGAGATATAAATGGGGATGTTTGATTTCTGGGTCTTGTGGTCATTTATGTTACTGGTCTTTGGTTTTGGTTTGGGTAACATTATTATTGATACTTTATAACCCATTTCCTTTACATAATATCATGAATACGACTGACTCAGTGAGTCTATTATATATATATATATTAATTTTACAACATAAAGAAATTTGCATTGGTTGGGCGACAAACAACTAGAACTAACCATATGGATGGGCATTTTGATTATTATTATTTTTTTGTTGCCTCTTGGTATTTTAAAATTTTGTATTGACTATTCTATTGACTCGTACCGTGTATTTAATTTTGGTGAATGAGTAGAGGGAATTTTTTTGCTTACAGCGATTATTACATCTATCAATCAATCCATAAGCTTGGCTTGATTCTTTTTTCATGGAACATGTGGGACCCCATAAACTGCCAAGAAATGAATGCCCAAAAGTAAACCTTAATTAGCGGTCTTAATATGCATCTTCCCTTTTCTCCTTTGCTTTGATTTCACATGATTCCTCAATGTGGGTCACATCTCACATGGCATTGGCAGAGAAGAAGACCACCCCCCGTTTACCATCATCGTGTACCATGTCATCTTATGCTTACAACAATTTACAAACAAACCCATTTCTCACTTTCAATCTTCAATGGTAAAATTTTATTAAGAAATAAAATTTAATAGTTTTGTGAAAAATTTTACACAAAATTCGAAGCCTGGATATGATATCAGAATTTTATAAATTTCATACAATTTATTGTTACAAAATTAGTAATTTAACTCCGTTTTTCTCAACAAAAAAATTAAGTATAATAATTATCATTAATGGGGATAATGATGGAACAAGCCTGCACACATGAATGCAAGAGGTTGATGGACCATGGTGATGGGAGTGTGAACTGTGAAGTGAAGGCAGCAGGGGTTGCCTGTCCTTTTCGGAATGCGAATGTGCATGTGGTGCTTCTATTGTATCTGTATTTAGGGATGTAAATAAAGCGATTATTGAGCTATTCGAATCTAATTTGATTAATGCTCGATTCGATTGAATTTAATTTGAGCTCGAATTCGACTCTAATTCTTAACGAGTCGAATCAAACTCAATATTATTTAAATTCAACTTGACCCATTTACATCCTATCATAATCAAATTAAGTATTAATCATATAGTCTTATTATTAGCCTTAATTCGAACTCGAACTTGAACTCAAACTAAAAAAATGGAAACTCATTTCTCTTCCAGTGTTTCACCTCGTTTTCCCTCCGATGTCAGAAATCCAACACATATAGTAGCAAATATATTAATAAATTACTATTATTTGTCTTAATTTGAAATAAATAAACAAAAGAAGAAACACAACGAGGAGCAGAGCAAAAGCAAGAGTCAGAAATCTGGAGCACGGATCAAACACCAGTACACCACCGTCCCCGCCTTGCCCACAAGCTTCCCCATTAACCCATTTCCCGTCTACATTACCATCCCCATTAGGAGACCTCAGCCGCGCCGATCTCCTCCTCCCCCATGGCTGCAGCCCTCGAGTGCTGGTCCAGCCGAGCCACCACCACCACGATGACGACATGGTCGAGCAGGTTCTTATGCGCTCCAACGACCGATCCGAGGACACCTCTTCCTCCTCCTCCACCTCTGCTTCTTCGGCAAAGCCCGAAGCGCCATCCGCCAAGAACAAACGGTTCCAGAGGTTGAGCAGGAACGTCTCCGAGGCCATCGCACCTCTCAAGAACTCTCTCAATCTCGACACTTCCTCCCCTCGTGATCAGCCTCCTACTGTTTCTTCCTCCCCTGCTGCTTCCTCCAAGGCCGAGGCTTGCCGGAAAGTGGTGTGGGGTACCGTTGTACGGAACTTGACTCAGCTTTATCCTGGAAGTCAGTTGCCCGAGAAGCTTGTCTCCAATATCCGCAAGCATTATGATTCCTTGCCTCTCAGGTCGCCTTCTCTTCCCTTGCATGTTCTTTGTTCCTACTCAGTTTTAGGTCTCTAAAAATGCAAGAACAATCATCAGAATTCTAAAAGCAATTTCCTTTCAGCTATGGGTTTTGTTTTCCTTGGCTTTTTAACAGGAAAAGTTTGGGTTTTTTCATTATTTTTTATTAGCGTGATGCTGAAATGTTCCTATTTCATCTCCCTTAATTTTGCTTTTTTTTTCTTCTAATTTTATTTTTTTGGTATCATGTTGACAGTTATGCACAAGCGGGATTTGATATGAAAGAAGTATTTCTACATGTAAAATTGATTGAGCAGGCATCAGGGGATGACCACCCTGCAATATTTATTCAGCAAACATCTGATGATGATGTACAAGGTTCGGTGTTTAAGCTCACATTTGCTTGTAATTCTTCCTTTTCATGGTCTGCCATGTCTGGTGCTCTTGATACTGCCTCCATCTGTTGCAAGAAGATACAGATATTTGAGAAGAAAGGGTTCACCCTTGGAATTATTCTATTATTGGTTCAAAACACCCAAGACAAGTCTTTTAAATCGAACATCGAGAATGCCCTCAAATCTGCTCTCAGGAAGCCCAAGACGACGAGCGTGAAGCTACCATTTGGACTTTGTGGATGTCAGGAGGAGAGTACTAAAGGGAGAGAGATTGGGGAATTTGAGGAAGAACCGTTTGAGCAAACTCAAAGAAGTGGGGTCGAAAATCCAAATTCCAGAATTCAGCTTCCAATGCCTCTGCCCCTCCTCGTCATTTGTTGTATTGGTTGACGAATGGCAAACCGTCCAATCAGGGGCAGAAGAGATTGGGAAATGGCTATTGAACTACGACAGTCTTGAGTTTATTGATCAGATTGCTCCCAACACTTTTAAAGGTGTCTACAAGGGTAAACGTGTTGGAACCGAGAAGCTCAAAGGATGTGACAAGGGGAATTCTTATGAGTTTGAACTTCGAAAAGATCTCTTAGAGCTTGTGACTTGTGGGCATAGGAACATTTTGCAATTTTATGGTGTTTGTGTTGATGAAAATAATGGTTTGTGCGTTGTTACCAAGTTGATGGAAGGTGGGTCAGTCCATGATTTGATGCTAAAGAACAAGAAGCTTCAGATAAAGGATATAATGAGAATTGCTGCTGATGTAGCAGAAAGAGTCAAGTTTATGAACGATCATGGCGTCGCTTACAAAGACCTTAACACACAGAAGATTCTGCTAGATAAGCATGGGAATGCATGCTTGGCGGACATGGGTATAGTCACTGCTTGCAAGAGTGTTAGTGAAGCAATGGAGTATGAAACTGATGGTTACCGTTGGCTTACTCCTGAGGTTTGCATCACCTTACTGTTCTTTTAATTAATGTCATTATGCAGTCGTAATCTCATTCCCTCCCTTACCCTGAGTGCACAAAATCTATTTGCTAATGTTGTTCATAACTCAGAACCATCATGTGCAGTCAACTCCATGACCAGCTATGGTAAATCAATTCACCTAAATAAACCTCTTCAACAGTTGATTAATCACTTATGGGCAATTCAGATTGATTTTTGTCATTTTTTTGTGATGTTCTTAAGGTTCAATGTATGTAGGTATGATTGTTACTATTAATCTAATCTTGCTAAAAGAGTCTTTATGTCACCACTTGAAACATCATTGTTTGGGCATGCGTAACATGTTTAAATGATTGTTTTTGCTTTACACCTCAATATTGTGCCTACCTTTATTTGTGCACTAATTTATTCTCTATTAGCAAAGCATAAAAATACTGTTGAAGTGCCACATTTATCGAATTGTCTGTGGAGCCTTTTAATTTTAGCATGATTAGAGTCCTTTTCCATACCTAAGACCACTATGTGATTACTACCTTTCCTAATTGTTATTGATATTGATGTTGTGATTATCTTTAAAGCATAATTAGAGGCAATAAGCTATTATTTATTCTATATATTTCAGTGACCATATAGCGATGCCATATTTTATTGTTTGTATTTATTTTTCTGGCAAGCGTGGCGGCGTACAGTAAGAGTTCTTTTGGTGAAAATTTGACCGACCGGTTCTCTTTCCATCTGCTAGTTGTACCAAAGTTCAATAATATGTTTAGTGTGTATATCTGTTTGTATTTTGGCATAAAATAACATGATAACAAGATTGCGAAGAGTTCCAATGCATCATTTCATGATTTGACTTGCACGAACAATAATATGTTATATCTACTTTATCTATTTTTCTTTTCATATTCCATTTCTGTACAACTTACAGTTGCTGATCATTTCTGGCCCTAACATATTTTGGAGTGCAGATCATTGCTGGGGACCCAGAGAATGTTACCGAGACATGGATGAGTAATTCGTATAGTTTCGGGATGGTGATTTGGGAGATGGTGACAGGTGAGGCAGCCTATTCCGCATGTTCACCGGTGCAAGCAGCGGTAGGAATAGCTGCTTGCGGCCTAAGGCCCGATATCCCCAAGGACTGCCCGCAAATCCTCAAATCTCTGATGACCAAGTGCTGGAATAGTTGTCCAACGAAGCGCCTGCAATTGTCCGAAATTTTATCTCTGTTGTTGTGGACCAATTACAGGTAAAATATACCCCCAAAGAAAAACAATTCATGAAGTGGATTATGCTAAAGTTCTGTTATAGGAGACTTCTTACGGTGTCTTGCTCAAAAAAAAGCATGAATGTAGGTTTTGGAAGTTCCTACAGCAGAAAAAGAAGATAACTCTAAATGTCCTCTCAACCTAAGTATATCTTATTTCATTCACCGTTACAAAGCAATATATTTTCGAATTAATTCATGATGGACTTGTGTGAGTGGTGGGGAGATATTTAAATAAGTTTCGATGCATGTTTTTATATGTTGATTGTTGCGAAAGGCTACGAGTACTTGATCGAAAATGAGGAAAAAGCAGGGGGAAAGGAGATCTCGTGAGCCCTTTTGTGCCTACAGTTTTGGAGTGAAATAAGGAATAGTTGCCCCTTGTGTTTTCTTGTCTCTGTGGTGGCTGGTTGAGGGACCCAAAGGTGCTGTGTTTTGATTTTTTTTGTCTCAGAAAAGGTGAGAATTCATCTGTCACATACCAGTGTTTTCCACCTATAGCAAAACTATCAGTATAGGATCTCCACTTGGGAATTTGGCTATGATTTCCTACATGTGCCAATGATTTCAGATGTTTAATCATAAGAAGAAGAGTAAAATATGGCATTTGCAAGTCGAAGCAATAACTGCTGGTTAGTAATGATAGCATTAACCTTGATGGATGTTGATTGTTGAGGATCCTGTTATTTTACATCTCCTCAAATACGCTGCTAAGTTTGAGTTGATTTATTTGTGAACTCTGTTTCCCCCACTTTTCATTTCCGATATGAATGTTGTCGTGTTGTTCTCCATCCTCCGGCTTGTGTTTATAAAAACCGATGATTCTTTGGCCGAGGGTAACGTTTAACAATAAACACAGCCGTATTTTTAACAGAGTTTGAGCAAGCAAACATCTCCGCAAATTCTATATATGATTCTGGCAATTCGTTCTGCTAAATATATATAATGCGATTTTTATATAAAAAAGACAATACCTTACAAATTGGTGTCGAATATACATACAAAATGGGGAATGAAACAGGCTTCCTGGTCCTAACACTCCTAAGAGATCTGTATCATCCTATCTATTCATTTATTATTACAATTAAGCCGACAGCATGCAGGCTGCAGCAATTATTTATTAATTTGTTGTTGAAGTTGATCAGGTCAAGATCCACATGAAAACTGTTGACCAAGTGGTGAGAGCAAGAGCTGCAATCAGATATGTCCACAGGAAGAGGACCGAACACTCCTCTTGACCCACATCAAACAGCTGCGTTATGGTACTTGCATTGCATGCAATTATATCATTATTATTACCATTACCTGCAAATGCAAATGGAGGCTTAGGTGACTGACCAATATTGGATGCGGGTGGGAGAGCAAACTGAATCATCAAGGTCAGACGATAGGATCCCGAGTTTCCCGGTAGCCTTTACAACCCAAATGCCGATGAACGGGAGTAAAACGTATCGAGCACCCACCACGCCCACGATTATCGACAATCGTAGTCCTGCTATCAAGTTGGCTCCCATTATCAGTGTGATAGTTGCATCTCTGCAGTCCACATTTTCTTTGTTATGTACCTTTTGTTACTTACAATTATTTATATGTATGAGAAAATTAAGAGAGAAGAGGGCGTACCCTAGCAGTTTTGTTGAGTCTTGGATCACCCGTAGGGGAGCCCCTGGACCTATTACAAGGTTTCTCAGCCAAGCAGTCGCTCCGAACATTAATCCCAATATCTGACAATCATTAATAAAATATGAAATTCAATAACTAATATATCTTGACACGATTGAGTTTAAATAATTATTTAAATAAAAAGAAATTAGTTAAAGTTAATTTTGACTAATTCCAAAACTTATAGGGACTTGAAATGTATTTAAACCTACAAATTTGGGGTCAGGGCCCCTCTGTAGACTAGGTAGCTCTGTCCAACTGTCCCTACTGTAAGTCGTGGCTACAAAAGTGTATAAGATTGCAATGCCCACAGCATTTTGTGGATAAAAACTGACAACGCTATATAGAAATGGTTAATTGCCTAAATGGCCCCAAACTATCATTTAGATTTTAAATCAGTCGTACACTGCTGTATCGTATCAATCGAATCTTTTCATTAGCCTACCCGTCAGACTATGCGTTAAATATCATTTTGAATCTCACATTTAATATTTTAAAACATAATAAATCTAATTATAAATATATTTTTTTGACAAATCTTAATCCTAATTTTACTTAGAGGGGGAATGAATGGAAATTTTAGGAGAAGGTGGGTACTCCTAGTAAGTCTAGAACCCATAACCTAAGAAAATATGAAGGAACAAAAAAGAACAGTTTGACCAACCGATCAAATGTGGTTGCTCTAAAATACAAATACGTATGTACTTAACACGGACAACTTAAATCTAGATGTTACAAAAAAAGATGTTTTGTTTTTAAACCAAGGCCCTTAAGAATTGGCATATGGCTACTAAAAAGATACGAGGGAATGCAAGAAAGTCCCCCACTAGTGTCCTGGGTGGAAGTGCAAGCCCAAGCTCAACGCTTCATTCCCCCGGACGCTCGCTTCATCGGTTCAAAACTACCGGTCATTCAACACGTTCTTCATCTACCATTGAAGATCATGACTTGTCCGATCTCGAGGCCGAGCCATTGACACCCGCATCAGCCGAGAATTTTACAATAAGAGTGGACCATGATGAGCGAGCAACCGAAATGAGCGAAATCTACAATGTAGAAGCAAGAAATGAAGATGAATTTTCCTTTGTGAAGCCTGCCCCGGCAAAGGAACCGTGAAAGATTGTTCTGAGTCGATGCTTAAAATGAAATGCATTTCTGCGAAATATTTTTTTACAGCTTGGTTGAAATGATTTTGGCTAGGAAGTGATTTTTAAAATTAAGTGTACATTAAAAGTGCTTGTTAATAAATTGAATCTTTCCACTTTTATGGTAACATGATTACAAGTAATCTTTAATATTATCTTGTGGCGGTAAACCAACCCTGGGCATTGTTTTGGAAAGCATAGATATATTGATGTTATTTGGCAATTGGTTGATAGTAGACTAATTTTTTGTATAACTATCTGTATTTGATTCATTGGTTAATTAATTTGGATCGGATTTTGTAGAAATTCATTATGGAGATGACCCAACTTAGTTTTCTCCATTCACAACACTATGATTCAAATCCTGACATTATTTAACTGATTGTTGGTAATCGATTTGGCTAGTTGATTGCATTAACTGGTTGTATAAAAGTGTTTGGTAAAATTAATAGATAACTTATAATTGTTTAATTATTTAAACAAATAAAATTACATATAAAAATATGATTATACTAAAAAAAACACTGAATATATATGTTTTACTCCAAAAACATATATAAATTATTCAAATTTAAGTTTTTTGAATAGTCTAAAGGTAATTAGACAGTAGTATTTGTTCATAGATATTCTTAACCCTTTAACAATGTACACACACCTTGTAGACAAAATGATTTGAACAGTGTCTCCTAGGATGAACATCATTCAGTTTTCCACTAAGACACTTGTTGAGTTCACAACTCTTATATTTAAATCTCTAAACACAAAAACTGCTCCTAGTAATTTTTTTAATTTTAAAAGATTTAATTTAAATCCGTTGTTATAATCATTTGTCTATCAAACAATTAGATTAACAAATTTGACTGGTTCCTCTAATTTTAACTCAAAATTATGTTCACTAAACATGGTATTGGTTGAGATAGATGTGGTATAATCACCCTCACTTATGTTTGGTTTAGTAACAATATAGCCAACACATTGAGAAAAAAGGTCTATGGAGTGATATGATACTCAAATGGGATAAAAGTTGAAACCCTTTACTAATCTAATCAATGGGGATAGGAATCTCACAACCCAACAACTTTTTTTTTTAGTTGTTTAGGGTTTTGGGAGAGAAGAATGGTCACTAGTAATTGGAAAAAGCCAAAAGGGGAAGTGTGGCAGTGGTTGGATATGGTTGGTTTGGAAATTATATAATAAGGGGATGGGGATATTAATTGAGATTGGAACACAAGTGTTGGCATTGGCAGTTGTACATGCCCCCCTCATATCTACCATTACTTGTTCTTCCACAAACATGGACCGTGGAGTGGACTCCCAGCCAGCAGCCAGCAACCAGCATACCATCTACTCCTATCGAACTGTCATGCACTCCAACACAACAACCGTGGCTCCCATCTCTTTCGAGCCCACTTCATACAAAATGCCCCAAGCCCTATCTCTCATTGCATCAACTGCTCCGCTGGCTACTTGACAGCTTCGTTCAAGAATTAAATCCCTGTTCTCGGATCATTTTTTAAAGCTTTATATTATTTAATATGATATGTAATGCAACATAAAGGAAAATGCTACAAACATTTTCGAATAAATAATTTTCTATTTCGGCTTGTTAAAATGGCTGATTCGAAAGAATATTCTTTTTTTTGGAATTAATTAGAAAAGCACCTCATAAATGATAAAAAAACCCCTTTTGGTCCACGTAAGATAAACTTACAATTAGCCAAAAGCGACTTTTAAACCCGCGCTTAACTAAAAGCAAGTTCTGTATAAAAGATATTTAATAAATTAATTTTTTTTTATCTATCCACTCAACACATAATTAGCTCGCGCTTAGTCAAAAGTACGTTTATCTTACGTGGACCGAAATGATATTTTTTACATAACAATTAATGAGGGTATTTTTCAATTAATTCCCAAAAAGGGAATATTCTTTCAAATCAGTTAAGATGGTACTCAAACTTCAATTTTACAGTAGAAATACAGGTTACAACATTTATTTCCTCACTTGTTTCCGGCTCTGAATAGTACACCTCAATTTAGTGCAAAGGAAAACATAAATAAAGCGGGAGTAAAATCAAGGGGGGGATTATAATCGATTAGGAAAAATAAAGGGAAAGAAATCCACGATTTTGAGAAGAAAAGTCAGAACCATGATCTATGATGATCCACTTGGCGATGCCAATCACTGGTTGCATCGCCCTGATTGATTTCATCTGACTCACTAACAGCTAAAAAACCTGTAAGATACAAAAACAAGAACAGCTATGAGTGCAAATTCTGCTATTAGCTTTCCTTAATGAAGATTTTGCCACTAGGATAAGCTTTAGCTATGAGTATTCCAAATCCGTGTTATGTTTGTGTGGCTTGAACGGTTGGACAACTTAGCAACAAGACGATAACCCGATTGCTTTCCAGACAACTTACCCAAACATACAAGCGCTGTAAATCAGGTTTTGACATAGTCCATTCCGTTGCGCTTCCTTTTGTTAGACTTGGAGAAGAAGCATATTTGAGCCCAACTCTTCTTCTGCTTCATTGGGGGTAATTTAACATCCCTTTTCTCAACAAGATCAGCCATATACCGGACAACAGCCTAAGGAAATCAAGCAATAGCTTTAGCCATGGGATAATATTTCTCTTTTGTTTTGTTTTTCAAAAAGAAAGGCATAGCAAGGGAAACACTACCTGTGCACCCTGTTCAGCAATATGCCTAGGAGGCACTTCCAGGGGATTTTCTTCCACACGTAGAACTTGAAGGCGTGTTAGCATCCTAAAAGAATCCGGGAGGACCCGGATCTGATTATTGGTAATGTCCAGCTCCTCAAGCATCTCAAAGTTCCCAATAGACCTCGGTAGGGAACGGAGATCAGCAAAATTGTTGCCTATGTTCATCTTCACGAGTGTGGTGGCAAAACATAAACTCTCAGGCAAATACTCGAGCTCATTGAAACTGACATCTAGTTCCTTCAGGTTTGCCAAAGATGACATCGTTGTAGGCAATTGTTTGATGTTATTATAGCGCACGGATAAAACCTCCAACGTTTCTATCTTCCCGACTGCTTCAGGAAGGGCTTTGAGCCTGTTATAATCCGCACGTAGCTCTCTAAGTGAAGTGCAGTGACCAATACTATGTGGAATTTCTTCGATGTCATTCGTCTCCACATTCAGTTTCTTTAGGCTAATGAGTGAACCTATTGTGTCCGGGAGTGAAGGAAGGTGATTAGAACTCAAATCAAGCTCCTCCAGGCGTACCAATCTCCCAAATGTAGCAGGCAGAGATGACAACTGATTGGCACTGAGATCTAGAAAGACCAAGCTGAGAAGATCTCCAATGGAATCTGGGAGTTGAGCAATCTTATTCGAATGCAAATCGAGTTTCTTCAATGACGAAAGCCCGCCAATGGTGTTGGGCAAAGCTACGATACGATTATCAGACAAATCGAGCGTAATTAAACTTGACAACCTTCCTATTGAGTCAGGAAGCCAGTCAATTATATCCATCAACTTGGCTTGGAGGTTGAGATCTCGAGTGCCTTTTTTTGCAGAGACTTCAATGATACTTGCTAGCTTAATCAAACTCAACTTCTCACCGTCTTGAACTGCACAAGAAAGTAATATGCATGGAGTATTAGAGAGAGAAACCAGTGGCAGTAGCAGTAGGCTGAAAAAAGTTACTAAAATCTTAAGTCAAAATCTTTTACTTAAAAAACAATGAAATTAAGGTAAGTAGAAGCTAACCGGAAGCAGTGGCGCCCCCAGATTTAAGAGAGGAATCCAATATGTGAGGGGTAGATGAAATAGAAATACCCAACCCGCCGTCAGTGGCGTTAGCATAGAAGGAAGACTTTGCCTTCTTAACGTAACTGTCATCTCTGGAGAAGAGTACTCGTTCTGACGCAGGCTCGCTGGCGGTGAAGGAAGACGACGTGGCGGAGGCAAATGAGTTGTTGGAAGGCGGCAGGGTAGCGGTGGTGCTGGGCAAGGCGTTCGAGAGGGAGGGTTTATCGAGAGATTTCGGGGAGGAAAGGCAATTGGATGCTCTCTGGATAAATTCATCGCACAAAGCATGGACGGCCTCGAGATCCAGCAATTTATAGGCCTCCCGCTTCTGCTCCTTGCTCTGGAAATAAACGCAGTTCTTTTGCATCTCGAGGAGGATAAGGAAGAGTTCCTCGGGGACATTAGGGCTCTTGGTCTGCCGAGCAATGGCATCAAGCCTAGCTTGGTCTTCCTTTTCGACATTCCAAATGAGCTCCTTGGCAACTTGAACCTCGTCGAGAGCAGGGCGCGGCGGCAGAGATCTGTGGATTCTCATGATCTCTTCCACCGCTTCGTCAGTGGACTGAACCGCACAGGATTCAACCATATTGTTTCTACCAAGGAAATCACTGAATTGCGTGGAAATCTCAATCCCCGATTGATTTCGAAATCATCACCGGCGGCGTTGTCGTCCAGTCCTGACCAAACCGGATCCAATAAAAATAACCGAAAAAAACTGAATCTGGAATCCCGAATCTCAAATTTCAATTGCAATTAGATGATTGAGATGAATTTAAGAAGGGGAAAAACAGAAAATGATTTGTAGAGACAAAAGGATGGATCATCAATGCTATTTAATTAAAACCTCAGTAGTAGTAAAAAAAAAGATAAGATTTTTCCAGAAAGGAGAAACAATGGGAAATTAATTGCATGGTCCATTGAAAATTATTTTTGATAAAAGAAATTTGAAAAGTAAATTACATTTTTTTTTTGGGAAACATGCTACGAAAAGCATTTTTTGTATTTAGATGATGTTGTGTAATTAATTTTTCGTTGTTTGGTAAATTTTTCTAGAAATATTTTTTGAAATCTATTTTAATAAAACAAACGCATTACAAATTTTTTAAATTTTTTATCTTCCATTTTTTGAAAAAAAATAAATTATATTATAATATTTTATTTTTTTAAGTACATCAAAAACTTCACCAATGTAATCGCACACAAACGTGTCACTCAAAATTGATTCACTAGCTTGGACTCCCCAACCCTAAAGATCAACATGAAGAAATGTCAATAAACAAAGCTTTAGAATACAACCAAAAATTAAAATTGTTACCATATTCTTTGTTTTGAAGACTTCCAATTTCACTCGTACTCCATTTTGCAAAACACTATTTGGACATGCTCTATTGCAGCTACACATGTTATCGAATTCATAAATAAGGTAGCCCTCTTGCATAGGGTTTAGGGTTTATAGTTTAGGGTTATGGTTTAAGGTTTAGAGTCTAAGGTTTAGGGTTCAATGGTTAGGGTTTATAGTTTAGGGTTTATGGTTTATAGTTTAGGGTTCATGGTTCATGGTTTATTGTTATAGTTGATGGTTTAAGGTTCAAGGTTTAGGGTTTAGGGTTCAATGTTCATGGTTTATAGTTTAGGGGTTATTATTTAAGGTTTATGGTTTATGGTTTATAATTTAATGTTTATGGTTTATAGTTTAGGGTTCAAGGTTTAGGGTTTAAGGTTTATAGTTTAGGGTTCATGGTTATAGTTTAGGGTTTAAGTTTTAAGGTTTATAGTTTATGGTTTATGGTTTAAGATTTTGGATTTAAGGTTCAAGGTTTGGGTTTATGGTTTAAGATTTGAGTTTAGGGCTTTAGGGTTTACATGAAATGCAAAGGAAAATATGTTGACCAGGAAAATGAATTACATTGTCCAACCAATTTTACGTCAACCAAACACAGGAAAATGAAGAAAATGTTTTCCGTAAAATGAATTACATGAAACAAACGGACCCTAATAGTCACAGTCAGAGAGAGACTGGTTGGGCTGGTTTCACTCACTGCTAATTTACATTTTACACGTATAATAGACATGGACAGATAGACATGTTCGTAGTTAGATTTGCTTAGCTCGCCTCTACCTTTGTTGTACATGTGGCCAAATGATATTTGTGTATATTATACTTGAGTGCTTAAGTACGATTGATCTTAGAACAAGCGTTGATGGTCGTTTAGTTAGAGCTGTTTACCTGTTTTCATCTTCTTTCCTTAGATTCCGAGTTTAAGACTCAGCAAGAGCATCCCTTTTCTTAGAGTCTTCCCCTTCCCCGCTCTAGATAGAAATAAAATAGTATTTATCAAAAAAAAGTACGATTGATCTCGTTTTTTTATATATTATACTAGTTAAGGATATCATGTGATCGAGTTAGGTTGAGGTTAGTCAAAAAATTTTGAGTTGGTCAAATTTATGAGTCTTATTTTATAATTCAATTTTTATTTAAAATTTTTTCGAGTCTGGTCGAGTTAATGAAATTCAAGTTGAGTTGTTCGAGTTTCTGTTCAAATTTAATTGAAGTTTTCTATAATGTTATGGTAGTAATTGATTTTAATTTAAACGGCTTTGTATAATTGTATATAATATATATATATATATATATATCATAATTTTCTATATGTGACATATATCAAGCAAAGTTGTAGACATGACTCCAACTTAAAAACCAATCCACTAATTTCTAAATTTTCAAGTTATCTGAGTTCTCATTTTATAATTCAAATTTTATTTAAAAAAAATTTAAGTCGAATTTATAAAGTTATGATTCGAATTAAATTGAATCGAGTAAAAAATCTGATTTTTTAGACGAATTTTGTTGACTTCTAGTATCTGCGACAATATCAATTCAACTAAATTCAATCGACAAGTGAATACAAATAATTTAATTTTATTTTAAACGAAATGATTGGATAACAATATTGAATTGAACCAAGCTGGAGTTTTTAGACTGATAAAATCATTAATATTATTGTTGTTGTTAAGGAACTGCATGCAAATGTAGTGGTTTATGAGGCGAGCCAACTATTATTTCCTAATATTTAAATTCTTCTATGATTTTCTAATGATTTAAAATTAATTTACCCCTATCATTTTTACTATGCACGTAACACTGCAGACAATAATTCATCCATAATTTCTTCTAATCACTTTTAATATATATATATATATATATATAAAGTTTTGAAAATAATTCTTTTATCATTTTCAACTTAATTAATATGCTGTTAATTTATGATATGACTCAATCAAAATGATAACAATGACGAGTAAATTTTAGGGTAAACATCATTATTGGTCACTAAACTATTTTAATTTTTTTATTTTAGTCACTAAACAATTATTTTTTGAAAAATAGGCATTTAACGACTATAATTGGAAAAGAAAGATTAATTTAACGACTAGAATAGGAAAGAAACAATATATTGGTGACCAAAATAAAAAAAACATAACGTTAATGATAATTTTACAGAAAATAATAGTTTTGTAGTCAAAATAGAAAAAACAATAATAGTTTAATGGCCAATGATGATATTTACCCTAAATTTTAATACAACCCGCACCCCTTGACAAAAGCATGTCACTACTTTACAAAACGTCACTCGAGCAATTCGCCTCGGGCAGAGCATGTAATTCCTACTGTTCGAACACACCAATGACCACAAGGCTAATCATCGACAGGGGTAATCAAAAACTACTCGAAAAACATCATAATTTTATACATACGAAAAAATTTAACTTGAATGATAATTTTATAAATTTAACTCGAACATAAAATTTTTAAATAAAATTTGGTCATAAAAAATATTTAAATTATAATATATTATTATCTTAATATTATAAATATATATAATTAAATTTGAATAAAAACTTAAATAATTTAATTGAAAAGATTTAAATAAAATTTGAGTTATAAAATAAGAATCGTAAACTTAATTATTCAAAAATTTTAACCCAACTCGATTGAATATCATCCCTAATCATTGGGGGTTCATGCGACAGATAAATTACAAGATGATCGAAGGGTCAAATGAAATTATTTTGAAAAGTTTTAGACCCAAATGAAAAATGATACATTAAAAATGATGCATCCATGTACTACTATTTTATTTATCCACGTGATGTCATTATTTATTCATTAGGTTTTTGAAGTTGGTGAATGTAATTCTTTAGACATGGTAGTATTATAAGTAGCAACGTTAATTTATTATTTATTCATTTCTAATGTATATAAAAATATGAGTTTAAAAAATGGTAAAAATATATTTATCAGTATCATTATTTTATTATTTATTTTGTAAAGAAAACTATGAAAGAGTTGTATAGCATTAGTGTTAGTACAGAAAGCTTCCATTGTATGTCTTTCTCTAAAGGTAAAAGCTTTTTCTTACTCTATCTCAAACAGCTTTAATTTAAAATTATTTTTTAAAATTAGACGGTTAATAAAATATAAAATTATTTTTTGTAATACAGTTATCGGAATGCTAGTTAGACTTTACAAAATAAATGTTGATGTTGATTTTGGACGACACGGAATAAGGAGTTGAAAACGGTTGTTTAGGGGTAGTCGGAAGGCGATGATTGGTGGTTCACCTGTCGTGGGACGGGTCGAGAGCCACAAAGGACCATGATTGATCATTGAGTAAGGTGGTTCACCCCTGGTTGACTTGTGGCCGAGAGCCGCAAACAGTGTAGAATGAGTGGTCGGAATCATGTGAGGAGAGAGAGAGAGAGAGGGTGGTTGCAGAATGACTGTGATAGCCTCGTGGAAAATTGTAGAATCGTCCCCTTTGTCTTTGGTCTTAGGGTTATTTATATCCCTTAGAGCTGCAGATGAAGTGACGCTTGATGAGACTGTGTCAAGTATAGTGATGGCTAGTGATAGGCCAACAGGTAGTAGCTCGACTGTTAGGCGAGTTCAGTCGAATATGATGAATGTCTTGTCTCGGCGCGGGGTCCAGAGCCGGATTTAGGAATTTAAACTTGGTAGTTCACCCACTGATAATAAATACAATCGTATGTAAGATAATAATAGATTGAATAAGTAATCAAAAATTATTTAAGATGTTCATAACTGACATGACAAAAAACCATTCAATCACACCTAAATATATATATATGTATGTATGTAAGAGGTCCAATATGATTTAGTTACTAACTATCTTTAATAAAAATATGTGTATAGAGGAATTCACATTAGTCTATACAAATTTTCTCCCTAATCAAATCACTCCAAAATGTCATTTTTACAACTAATGCTCTGAGCACAAAACATTTTATGTTACTTGTAAGTAACTCAAACCATCTAAAATGACTTCCCACACTTTTATATGAATGATCACTAATCACTATCATCAAATCTTTATCAACTTTACTTTTTTTATTGAAAATATTCAAACTTACTAAGAATTTAAGAAATTTGCTAAATAACAAAAATTTAGTAACTTAAGAAGTTTAATTATTAATTTATTTTAAAATAAAAGGGAATACAAAAACCTTAACTTTTGTAAAAAATTACGGGTAGCAATAACTAAAACCGAATGTTTTCATAAATAATTTTAAATAGATTTTAATGAATATAATTTTAATGTAGATACTAATTATAGATCTAACATTAAAAATAATTATAAATATATTTACATTTATAAATTTGTGTACTAGATTAATTAATAATTTTAAATAAAGTACTCTAGTGTTAATACATGCAAGTTGGAGAAGAAAATAACTAAACTGATGTCTTTTTTAAGCATTAAGGGTTAAATTTATTGAATAATTTTGAATTATGGTTAAATTGGTAGAATATATAAGTTTTGAGGACTAAAACTATCATTATACCAAATCTTGTTAGATGTTTGTTTGTATTTTAACAGAGGAGTGATCCGAGCGTAACTAAAACTTTAATTGAGTGGTCTTATTATAACTTTTAATAATTGAATGACCCAATTGTAATTTTATTAATAAATAAGTGACCTCTGATGTAGTTTATCTAATTTTTTTATAGTAGGTCAAGTGACCTACTTTGACCTATGGTAGATACGCCCATGGCGGGGTCTCCGGAACTTATGAGTCCGAAAGGATAGAGGTGTCTAAGAGAGGAGCTTCAAGCTTCGTGATGTTTGGAGCGTGGCACGAGGATAGAGGTATTTTCTTCGGATGTAGAATTTTTCGAGAACATTTGGCGGAAGAACAACAGTAAATATTATGTTATTATATTTGATTCATTTAGTTAGAGTGTAAGATTTTGATACTTAGTTAACCGAATGTAATATTATTAAAAGTAAATTTTGTTATATTATTTTTTGTTATAAAATTTACCTTTTCAAAACATGTATAAGTAAATAAGTTGAAACATTTTTTTTGTAAAATAAAGATGAAGTATTATTAAACAACATTAGTATATAAATTAATCATGCGAAAATTTTAAAATATTTTGTGAATGCTACGTTATTTTAATAGTTTTTTATGGTTGCCCTCTCGGTTCTTCAGGGCTTTGCCTTGACTAATTCGGATCGACCCACGTCGCACACCTGTCTTTGGTGGGTGGTGAAGATTTTTTGCGTACACAATATCTCAAACTCGAAACCAGGTTAAGCAATATAAACTGCTTACCACTTATACCAACCTATTGGTTATGTTATTTTAATAATTAAACTGTTAGAATTTTTCATGACAGTTACGTATCATTTTTATGAAAAATATTTAAAATAAATTATATATTTGTTATTATACTATTTACTTTAAATATAATAACTAAAATTTTACCAAATTTTATTAATGTATTAAGTTATATTTATAATATATTAAATAGATCTATACATAATATGTTTATTTAACGTATAAAAATACTATAAAATGAAGAATTATAAAAATGTTTAAAATAAAGATAACATTAGGAAACTTACATCGTCTAAGGTAGGGATGGCAAATGGGCGAGGTGGGTGCAGGTACCTCCTCTCCACATTTGTACCCATTTGAATTTTTTATATTTATCTTCTATCCACCACCCACGGCGGGTATTATTTTTTAAATCCACACCCGCCTTAACGAGTACATTCTCAAATTTAGGGGTGATAACGAGCCGAGCAAAGCCTGGTCAGACTCGGCTCGAGCTCGAGGCTCGGCACAGAAACAATACTATTGGGCTCGGCTCGAGCTCGAAACTAGGCTCGGCTCGGGCTCGTCAGGCTCGGCTCGACTCGAAATTGACAATTTTGCTATAATTTTTTTTATAAAAGATAGGGCCTCGTTAAAAACCCCTTTCATAACCAACACTAAAACGAAATTCAATATCGGGGAAGGGGAAAAGAGTGCCCAATTTATTTTAGTTAATTTATTTTTGGTGGATTTTCCCCTAATTTATTTTATTGCTTTTCTTTTGCTAAAGTGATTACTTTTAGTGTATATGTATCATATATATAATATATATAATTATTCCGAGCCTGTTCACGAGCTTTTCAAGCCGAGCTTGGGTCGGCTCGGCTTGTTAAGGTCTCGAGCCGAGCCCGAGCCCGAGTCGAGTTTTGACCGAGCCGAGCCTGAGTAGCTCGCGAGCCGGTCAGGCTCATTATCACCCCTACTCAAATTCACCTCCACACCACTACCTAACTGGATGCCCACCATCCAACCAGTACCCGCTCGTACCCTCCCGTATCCACTTGGCAAGCAACCAATAATATCAAATTATGTAAAAATAAACTAGAGACTTGTGTAAATAATTGTAAAACTTTGCATATTTTATTGATTGAACAAGTGCATATATATAATACATTTACTTATATATAAATTTAATTACAACTAACTAACTAACTAACTATAGCTAACTTAACTGAAGTATATTTATACCAGTATAAATTTTACTTAGGTACATCTAACGAACTAACGACGATAGACAATTGTAAAGAATATTTATATCCTAAGATTTGGTTAAATTATAAGGCACATTCCTTAAAATCTTAGAGTTTACAAAATAGGTTGTGGACTTATTCCTAAATTCATAATGGTCCAAAATTCATATGGTGGGTAGTTAGTGGGTGGGACGGGCGGATGCGAGGCGAGATAGGTGGATGCGGGTGAATACGGTGCGGGTAAGGTCTCAAATCCATCACCTAACTACTATCCACAATGGGTATAACTTTTTACATTCACACCCGCCCACTATCCACCAAACTCATATCTATCTCCGCCCCAACTGAGGTGGATGCGGTGCGAAATTTATAAAACTGTACTCGTCTGCCATCCTTATTCTAAGGACAATGTAATAGTTATTTAAGAGTGTTGGCACTATTATTCAAAAAAATGTTTTTTTTTTTTACAATAAAACTTCATCATAAAATCAAACAAAGTTACAACAGGGGTCTCAATCCCGCAGGATAGAGAAAGCCCAATCAGGAGGGCAGGTGTCAAACCTTACAGCTTTTGTAACCCAATCGGCAACACGATTGCAACCTCTTTTCACAAAAAAAAAAAGTACATAAAGAGAAAAGAGAAGAAATTTCTAATGTATCCATATCGATAGAAGCCGATTCCCATAAGAATAGGGCTTTAGATCATAATCATAAAACTAAATCAGCATTATCGGATTCTACCATCACATTGCGATATCCTGCTTCAAGGATTGTAAAAGAGCCAAGACGAACAATGGCGGATTTTGCGATATCAGTCGAAGAAGCTTTGAATTTTTTCATTGTTCCACCAATGATAGTTCCCTCATCGTTAAGTAAAACGGCAGCAGTCGAAGCAGCACCCGTAACAACATCAAAAGAGACGTCGCAATTCACCTTAATAAATTCTATCGGGAGAGGATACCATTGATGATTGTGAACCTGTTCATTCTGCATCTCTCCATCAGCCAAGGCTTCCTCCTGGCATACGGTTGAGAATTCAAAGAAAGTTTTCTTTGTAGAATGTCATACCTCTAAAGGAGAATCACAACACCTAAAAAAAATAAAGATATTCCTCGATTTCCATAAAAACCAACAAAGAAAGGCAATAAGGATAAGCCCATATCCAAAATTGCCCTTAGAATTTAACATGGAAAGCTTGTACCACATTTACAAAACCCTGGAAATCCAACTTGTCGCGGACAATAGGAAAATTCGAGGCTCTCCAAACCACTTGTGCAAAAAGACAGAAAAAGAATATGTTCGAGACTTATTTGTCCATTGTACATCTCGAACAATTCTTCGTACCATTCTTGAATCGAACCTTAAGTTGTTTTTTGAAGCAATGGCATTGTGACAAGCACGCCATAAAAAATGATTAATTTCGGAGGGAGATTAAGCTTCCAAATCAAACGCCAAAGATTCTTGTCTTTCTTTGGATCAAAACTGGTGAATGGTGTTGGTTCATTCATGGAAAAACTATTTAAGAAATGGTAGTCAGATTTGACAGTATACTAGCCATTCTTATTATTTGGCCAAATAAGCTCATCACTGACATTAGGGTCACCAATTAGACTGATCATGATTTTGTCACGGTCTTCAGTTGAGAAAAGGGCAGATATCAATCTGTCTGCCATTTCTTATCAGTCCTATTTATCAAGTGGACAACCCAATATTTCAAGTAAAAAGCAAGTTTTGGTGAGGTTACCTTAAAATTGGAGGATGGTGGGATCCAATAATCCCCCAAAATCTCAATGCTTTCACCATTGTCAACTCTCAAAAGGACACATTTTTTAATCGTATCAACTCTATCTCTAATGCTTGTCCACACCCAAGATGAATTTTAACATTTAGGAGCTGAGAAAATATTCTCATTTGAAAAGTACCTCCCTTTCAATATACGGGCAACCAAGGAATATGAATTCTTAATTAATCTTCATGCTTGCTTAGCAACTAGGGCTTTATTAAAAGTTTTCATGTATCACCCCAATTTTTCCACTAAATTAAAAACCCTAATGGGAGTAAAATTCCTAATTCGTAACCCTAATTTTTGGGAATTTAAATCTGAATTCCTAATTGAATTTAAGTGAACTAATTGAGAAATTCAGAACTTCAATGACCTTGGTGTAATGCGGGTGAAGTTGGGGGCCTTTGGTTGTACTTTACCCATTTGGCAAGGGTATTTATACCCTATTATAAATCCCAAAACCCTTTTCAGCCTCATTTTGGAAATCCCTAGCCGCTCTCCTCACCCAAATCCTCTGGAATTTATAAACCTTCTTCCTTGCGTCTCCGCTGAAGCTCCGGTGAGCACCCAAACCCGTTCGTGTCTTGCACGACCACCACCTTTGGCCTTCTCGTTCTCTCGCCTAAAAAAATCATACAACCGTCCACCTTCGATAATCGTCACTTGCTTGAAAATCGTGGTTAACCGTTCGAGTTTCCCTTGTTCTCCACCGTCGTTTTGCTTTCGTGTTTGGGTAAGCGTTCGAGTGGTTTTTTTTATTTTGTATGTGTGATGTGGATGGTTGTCCAGAAACCTTGGTTTCGTGTGTGGTCGGAATATGACCATTGGGGTCACTTGGGTGGTCGCCGATGAGCCGCGCCGTCAAGGGTATCAAATCCTAAATTTTTAGGTTTCCATCGTAGGGATCGGGCTATGGGGTGTGTGTGTTAAGTGGGGGTTTGGGCTTAACCCAAGCTGATGTGAAGAGCCCAAGTGAAAGAAAGGTCGAATCAGGCCCGGTTCTGGGTGAAGCAATCGAACCAAAGTAATGACCTGAACCGGGTCAATCTTAAACCGTTAACCTGTGACCTGACCCGTTAACTTTTGCTAACGTCAGTGTTGACTTTTTACTAACATCAGCGTTGACTTTTTGCTAACTCATGGTTGACCTTTACTAACGTCAGCGTTGACTTATTGATGACGTCGGCGTTGACTTTTTCGGTCAAAGTCAACTTTACATTTTTCGACGTTCTAATTCTAAATCCGCTGTCTGTTTTCCCAATTTCAAACTCGAAAGTTTTTACTATCTACAATTAATTGTATTTAGTATTTTGAGAATTATGAATATCGGAATCTGATTCAAATATTATTGTGTTCAGGTGACGTTGACTCAGAGACTGAAAACCTTCATCCTCATCCACATGTTCGACCTCCTTCTGTGCAGCCTGCGAGTTCTGCGCGTGAGTATGGTCGTTTAGTGGTTATGTTAGTGTGGCATATTAGTGGTAGCAAATATTTATTTTTATTTTCCTCGTAGGTGTTGATTCTTACCGATCTAATTCTAGAGCCGAGCGTGTGAGACGTCACTCTCGACGTTGAGTTGCTAGCTACCTAAGGTGTGTCTCTTCTAGTGCTACATCATTTTTATGATTTATGTTTGCGTGTATGTAGTATATGGAATTGATTGAATGAACTGTGAGTTATGATATGAATTGAATGATGACTTGCCATGCACCATATATCAGAATCGGATTGAATTAAATATCGCACAAATATATTGTATGCAAATTGAATAATTGATCAGACATACCTTCAATTTTTGAAAAACAAATCAGGGCATGCCATATTATTTGGGTTGGGAAATTGTACGGGGAAGTTCAGCAGTTTCACCCTTCGAGTTGAAGTCCACTTCGAATTAGTGGTTCGATCGAGTTCCACTTTGGATGGTGACGATGTAGTTAGAGTGGTTCTGGGGAACCTTACACTTCAGATGGTATATGGAGATGGGTGCATGACATTACATTCTATGTCTTTTATTATATGCATATGTATATCGGAATGTCTACTGAACTGTGCTTGTTGTTCGGATTTCTGCTATGTGTTTCTCTTCTGCACTTTAGAGACACACTGAGCCTCATAACTTACTCCCCTAGTTCATATTTTAGATACTCAGGCTTAGGCGTACGTTACTTGGAGGATCTCATATCTTTAGACTTGACCTTATTTTACAATATGGTTATTCTAACATTTGAATTTATATATTACTATTATTATTATTATTATTTTGGATAATTTTGTATTTGGGACATTATTATTATTTTGAGACTTATTGGTTTGACATGCATTATTTGAATTTATTTCGGATTTTATAATAAATTTTGGAATTCTGCTAAACGACTATGTTTTTTTATAAATTGATATAATTTTGTAGTTCATATCTCTTCTGATTAAATTGTAATTTGATTATTAAACCTAATAACTTTTCTTGAGGGATGCATTTTTATTTAACTTGACTTGTAAGATTCGACTTAAGAAATTAGGTTGAATTTAAGAGGTTACATTTAGTGGTATCAGAGCCTGGTTCAACCATCGGACTGTGAGGTTCGCATAAAATTTTAAACCGTAAGTGATTTTGCATGCATAGTAAATATTTTTGGGAAAAATGAGATTTTTTAATAAATATAATATTTGTAAAGATTATGCTTATTTTGAATAGAAACTCAAAGTACCGACTTTAATTTAGGATTACTTTCTTTAGTGATAGACTAATATACCACCTCGTAGGAGCTCTAGATTAGCAACCAGACGAGGTCGTGGCCAAGACCATGGCCGAGGTCGTTCTACTACTGTAGAGAGTGATGCTTCGCCTTTTGCAGACCCGCCGTGGAATCAGGATGGGATACACAATACTGATGTAGAGGAACAACCTGTGAATCAAGCTAAAGTTCATAATACAGCACCTGTCCAGCAGACGCAGAGTGTTGGTCCACATGATTCTGGAGATAGTGAGACAGTGGGCATAGATTCTGTTACAGTGTAGAGAGAGTTACTTCGTTACCTCTACCAGTCTGAAGGTGTGAGAAAACCTATATCTACCGAGTGTTTAACTGCCGAGATGACTATGTTTGATGGCAAAACGGGTACAAACCCAGCTGATGCTGAGTATTGGCTGAAAAAGCTGCAACGGTTGTTTGTTGAGATAGATTATCATGCTGATCAAAAATTAAGGGCCGTTGTATCATTATTTTATGGTGATGCCCAAAACTGGTGGGAGGCAGAGGAAAGAGTTGTTTCAGCCAGTCAGATTTTATGGGAATTTTTTAGACAATCATTCCAGGACCGATATGTTGGGTCTAGTATCTAGTAAAATGCCGAGATGACTTTATGAATATGGAGCAGAAGGATGAGTGTTAATAACTATGGGATAGAATTTTTGAGACTTATTCAGTATGTTCCGGGGTTGGTTACTACAGAAAAAGAGAAGTGTGACTGATTTCTGAGAGGGCTACGACTTTCTATTAAGACTGAGGTTGCTTTACATCATGATACGCAATATAAAGAGATAACCAAATGGGCTAGAACTACTGAACAGATTGAATCTATGCAGAAACAATAGAAATCCCAGGGTACTGATCAGGCTAAGAGACAGTCGACCGTATCAGTTCAGTATAGTCAAGAGAATTAGTCTAGGAAGAGGACTAGAGATGAGTACGACCATCAGAGCTATTCCAAAGCTAGACCAGTGACATCTAATGTTCATACCTCCAGTGTTGGAGGTTGGACTAATTCTCGTGGGGTGTCATAGTGTTCTTTTTGCAATAAATGGAATCCAGGCGAGTGTAGGAGGTAGATTGGGGCTTGTTTCCATTGTGGTTCTTTTGAGCATCTCTTCAGTGAATGTATGTTACCACCTCCATCTGCTCATGTTCTAAGCCAATCTTAGGCATCAATACAGACTCCTGCTGTGGGAAGAGGTCATGGTAGATCTTCTACTTCAAGTATTGCTGAGAGAGGTAGGCTGGCTCAGAGTAGAGGGTCAGCTAGATTATGGGTGAGACAACCTGGATTGGTTTATGCTACTAGGAGGCAGGAGGATCGAGATGAGCCGGATGTTATTACTGGTACTTTTCTATTCATGCAATCTCATATTTTTTATTGCTTGATAATGGTTCAACTCATTTGTATGTTGCAAGTTCTGTATCTAGGAGTCTTGAAATTCATGTTAAAGATGTTGCTAATACGGTTACCGTACATAGTCTGGTGGATAGTCCTGTTGTGGTTTCTAGAGTGTATAAAAATTGTCCTCTTGAGATTTAAGGGGAAATTTTTCAGGCTAATCTAATAGAGTTACCCTTTGGTGAGTTTGACCTTATTCTTGGCATGGACTGGTTATTTGCTCACTGAGTCAATTTGGATTGTGAGAGGAAAATAGAAACTTTAAAAACTTTAGATGATCGAGAGGTAATTCTTTTTGGAGAATGTTGAGGCTTTCTATCTAACGTAATATCGGCTCTCAAAGCCAAAAAAGATGATATGAAAAGGTTCTATTACTTACCTTGCTTACATTCTGTATTCGAGACGGCCTGATTCTGGGATGGATAAGATCTGGGTTGTGAGAGACTTTCCTAATGTATTCCTAGAAGAATTACCTGGTGTTCCGCCAAAGCATGATAAAATTGAGTTTAGTATTGAAGTTTATCCAGGCACAACTCCTGTGTCTATGGCACGTTACCGGATGGCACTAAAAGAACTTAAAAAAATTGAAGGTACAGCTGCAAAAACTATTGGACATGGGATTTATTCGACCCAATGTTTCTTCATGGGGAGCCCATATTCTTTTTGTTAAGAAGAAGAATGGGACACTTCGGATGTGTATCGATTATCGGAAACTAAACAAGCTAACGATCAAGAACAAGTATCCTCTTTCTCGTATTGTGATCTCTTCGATCAATTTCAGAGACCTACGATGTTTTCTAAGATAGACATGAGATCTGGTTATTATCAACTCAAGGTTAATGATTCTGATGTATTTAAAACAGCTTTACGGACACGTTTCGGTCATTATGAGTTTCGTGTGATACCTTTTAGGTTGATTAACGCTCATGTTGTCTTCATAGATATGATGAACAGGGTGTTTCAACCTTATCTCAAACAGTTTGTCATGGTCTTTATAGACGATATTCTGGTTTATTCTAAATTTGAGGTTGAACATGAGGAACATCTCTGTATTGTTTTACAAACTTTGAGGGATAAACGACTTTATGCAAAATTTAGTAAGTGTGAATTCTGGCTTTCAAAGGTTATGTTTTTGGGGCATATCATTTCAGTTAGGGGTATTCAGGTCGATCCAAAGAAAATTGAGGCTATTATGAGTTGGAAACAACCCAAGAGTGTTTCTAAGATCCAAAGCTTCTTGGGTTTAGCTAGTTATTATCGAAGGTTTGTTGAGGGATTCTCTATTATTGCAGTGCCGTTAACTAAACTTCTGAGAAAGAATGTTCTTTTTTTTAGGTCTGAGGCTCAACAGACTAGTTTTAAGAAGTTTAAGTCTATTTTGGATGAAGCACCAGTTTTAATCCAACCTGAGCCTGGGAAAGCTTACACCGTGTACAATGATGCTTCTCACACTAGATTGGGGTGTGTTTTAATGCAGGATGGTAAGGTGGTGGCTTATGCTTCCAAATAGCTAAAATCGCATGGATGCAACTATCCTACCCACGACCTAGAGATCGTTGTTATAATCTTTGCTCTCAAGATTTGGAGACACTATCTCTATAGAGAGAAGTGTTATATCTTCACAAACCATAAGTGTCTGAAATATATTCTCACTCAGAATGAGCTGAACCTGAGACAACATCATTAGTTAGAGCTTCTTAAAGACTATGACAGTAAAATTGAGTATCATCCAAGCAAGGACAATGTTATTGCCGATGCCTTGAGTCGTAATGCCACTTCAAATTTGAGAGCCTTGTTTGCCCGGATGAGTTTGTATGAGGATGACAACCTTTTGGCAGAACTTTGAGTTATTCCCACTTTGATTTCAGATATTTGAGCTGAACAGCCTAGTGATCCATTCTTGGCTCACCGCATAAGAGAGGTTGAAGAGGGAACATATCAGGATTTTTCTATCGATGGGGATGGTGTTTTGTGTTTTTGAGGTCGGTATTACATTCTGAGAAATTCTGGTTTAAAGTAGGTTATTCTTCGTGAAGCCCATGACAGTCTTTATTCTATGCATCTTGGTGGAGATAAGATGTATAAGAATCTTCAAGAGAGATACTGGTGGAAGGACCTTAAGAGGGATGTCGTTGAATTTGTGTCGAAATGATTAACTTGTCAGAAAGTAAAAGCAGAACATCAGCTTTTGTCCGGGTTACTTCAGCACATTGAGATTCCTCAGTGAAAATGAGAGCGGGTAACTATAGATTTTGTCAGTGGTCTTCCTTTGACCCTATCAAAGAAAGACTCTATCTGGGTTATTTTTGATCGATTGACTAAGTCTTCACACTTCATTCATGTTCGAGTTAACTATTCTTTGAGTAAGTTAGCTCAGCTTTACATCTCAGATATTGTTAGACTTCATGGGGTACATTTGTCTATCATTTCTGATCAAGACCCAAGGTTTACAGCGAAGTTTTGGAGGTCTCTGCACACTGCTCTAGGTACTAGGTTGAATTTTAGTACTTCATATCATCTGCAGACTGATGGTCAGTCTGAGCGGGTGATCCAGATTCTTGAGGATATGTTGAAGGGTTGTGTGGTGGATTTTAGAGGCAGTTGGGAGGATTTCTTACCACTTGCGGAGTTCACTTACAACAATAGCTACCAGCCTAGTATCAAGATAGCACCGTATAAGGTTCTGTATGGGCGTACGTTTCGTACACCTATTGGTTGGACTGAGATTAATAAGCACAGATTATTGGGACCGGATATTGTTCATGTGGCTGAACAGACTGTCAGATTGATTCGGGATCGGCTTAAGGCTGTTTTTGACAGACAGAAGTCTTATGCCAATTTGAGACTTCGAGACATTGAGTATGAGGTAGGAGATGAGTTCTTCTTGAAATTATGTCTATAGAGGAATGTACTTCGTTTTGGTCAGAAAGACAAGCTGAGTCCCCGTTTCATTGACCCTTATCGCATTATTCGTCGAGTTGGACCAGTTTTCTATCAGCTTGAGTTACCACCAGAGCTTAAACATATTCATGGTGTCTTTCACGTCTCAGTGTTGTGACACTATCACTCCGATCCATCTCATATAATTTTTGTAGAGGAGATTGAGATTCGTCTCGACCTGCGTTTTGAGGATGATCTAGTTGAGATTCTTGCTCAGGACAAGAAGGTTCTTAGAAAAAAGATCATTAAGATGGCCAAGGTCTTGTGGCATAATCATGGTCATGATGAGGCTACATGGGAACCCAATGCCGTTGTCAAAGCAGTATCCGCATCTTTTTAATCCAGGTAAATTTCGAGGTAGAAATTTCCTTTAAGGGGGGAGAGTTGTAACACCCTAATTTTCCCCTAAATTAAAAACCCTAATTTTCCCTTAAATTTCGAGGTCGATATCTCTTTCTTCAAAAGCTTACAGACTGTTGATCTGGTAATATTGGCATAGGAGGTTGCTTCTACCCACTTGGTAAAGTAATCAATCGCCACGAGGATAAAATGATGTCTATTAGAAGCTTTGGGGTAAATTGACCAATGACATCAATGCCCCAAACTACAAAAGGCCATGGTGAATTTATTGTGTGGAGAGGTAATGGAGGAGAATTGATTTTGTCAGTATATATCTGGCACTTGTGACATTTCTTAGCATATTCAATGCAGTCTCCCTCCATAGTCGACCAATAATACCCATATCTCATGATTTTTCGGGCTATCGCAAAACCATTATCGTGTATCCCACATATTTCGTCATGTACCTCTGCTAGGATACTTCTGGCTTTCCGAGCATCGACGCACCTTAGCAATATCTGATCTTTGCTTCTTTTGTATTGGATTTCACCGTCAAGCACATATCCTGCAGCCATTCTTTTGATTATTCTTTTATCAACATCACTCACCCCACTAGGATAAGTCTGGAATTTGATATACTGCAGAATATCATAATACCATGGGTTTCCCTCTGCCTCTATGCTATAACAATGAGCATAGGTCTCGTAGCTTTGCATCTGAATTGGTACCATATCTCATGGTTTATTTGCTAGAAATACCAAAGCCAATGTAGCTAAGGCATCCGCCATTTGATTATATTCTATGGGAAGATATGTGAAAGTAATTTCTTTAAACTTTTTCATCAACTCAAGAATTAGTTTTCGATATTCGATCAACTTTGTATCCTTTGTTTCATACTCTCCACGAAGTTGATAGATCACCAGTGCAGAGTCTTCATATACTTTCAGAATCTCTATCTTTCTTTCTATAGCAGCCCGTAGACCCATAGTAAAAGCTTCATATTCTTCCATGTTGTTAGTACACAGAAATTCCAGTCTACTTGTGAAAGGATAATGTATATTATCTAAGGAAATCAACATTGCTCCAATTCCACGTCCCAGGGCATTAACTGCTCCATCGAAATATAATTTCCAAGCATCCCTCTCTGTACTTTCACTTTCTTCCATAGAAATGTTCATCACATCCTCATATGGAAAGTCAAAGTTCAGGGACTCATAATATTCAGAAGCGTGACTAACCAAGAAAGTTGCTACTGCACTTCCCTTTATTGTTTTCTGATTTACATACGCAATATCAAATTCTGATAACAACATTTGCCATCGAGCTGGCTTTCCAGTCAAGGCTGAAGCTTCCATCAGGAACTTCAATGGATCAAGATGGGATATCAACCAATTAGTGTGATATAACATGTATTGTCTAAGTCTACGAGTTACCCAAACCAAAGCACAACATAACTTTTGAATTTGCGGGTATCGTACTTCACACTCTGTGAACTTCTTGCCCAAGTAATATATGGCGCTTTCTTTTCTTCATGTATCATTATGTTACCCCAGCACACACCCCACTGAGTTCTCATGAACGGTCAAGTAGAGAATAAGTCACCCGTCTAGAGCCGATGCTACCAGAATTGGAGCATTTAGCAAATATTTCTTTATCCTATCAAATGTTTCCTGGCATTCATCATCCCATTCACAAGGATTGTTCTTTCGAAGAAGCATGAAAATTGGATCACATTTATCGGTCAATTCAGAAATGAACCGAGAAATATAATTCAATCTTTCTAGGAATCCCCGAACTTCTTTTTGTGAACTTAGTGGCAGAAAATTTTGAATCGCCTTCACCTTGTCTGGATCAATTTTGATTCCTCTTCTACTAACCACAAATCCTAGGAGTTTGCCAAATGTAACTCCAAAAGTGCACTTATTTGGATTGAGCTTTAACTGGTACTTTCTCAATCTTTGGAACAATTTTCTCAGATTCTGAATATGTTCCTTTTCAGTCTGGGATTTGGCAATCATATCATCCACATACACTTCAATTTCCTTGTTCATCATGTCATGGAAAAGAGTCACCATAGCTCGTTGGTATGTTTCCCCAACATTCTTTAATCCAAATGGCATCACCTTGTAACAATATGTGCCCCACAAGGTTATAAATATCATCTTGTCCATGTCTTCTGGTCCATCTTTATTTGATTATATCCCGAAAAACCATCAATGAAAGAAAACCATGAATGACCTGACGTATTGTCCACCAGAATATCTATATGAGACAGAGGGACATTATCTTTTGGGCTCGCTCTGTTCAAATCTCTGTAATCAATGCACATGCGCACTTTTCCATCTTTCTTTGGCACCAGGACTATATTTGCCACCCATTCTGAATATTGTGCCACTTTCAGAAAATCAGCATTAATTTGTTTCTGTACCTCCTCTTTGATTTTTAGTACCATTTCCGGTCTCAATCTTCTAAGCTCCTGCTGAACCGTTTTACATTTTGGTCTTATTGGCAATTTATGCACCACTATATTTGTATCTAGTCCTGGCATATCCTGATATGACTAGGCAAAAACATCTTTGAATTCTTGCAACAAATCAACCAATTTTTGTTTTACCTCCGATGAAAAAGCAACGCCGATCTTCACCTTCTTTTTAACTTCTCTTGTAACCAGATTTAGAATTTCTATCTCTTCTTTATGAGGTAAGATCTGTTTATCCTCTTTTTCCACCAACCTCAATAATTCATCAGGGATTTCATATTTTGCCTCATCTTCGACCTCATTAACTTCCGTTGAACACTCTGGCCATTCAAAATCTAGTTTGGGATCGGGCCCAGAATTATTCATACAATTAATAGTTGAAGACCTACAAGAAAAATAATAATATATGTTTGGAAAGGATGCAGAAAACAAGAAACATGTTTGCCATTTGAAAATCACATTGAAAGCATCTTTATTGAAAGTAAACTTGTATAATAGCCCTTTACAGATAATCCCTCATACTCGCGGGCAAAAGTATGAGGTGGTTCTTTACATTTGCTCTGTTTTATTCTTAAAGACTAGGGGAAGATCTTCGGAGGTCCAGTTGTTCAAGGTTTCGCTAGGAAAGCATGTGTGTATCCCTTTCAGAAACTTGTCAGGCTGGGATCCCTCAAATACGCCTTAGTGTCTCTTGATTGTCTTTCTCCAGTTGTTTTTCCACATTAACGAACCCACGTGACTTGAAGGTACTTGCCAAGTCAGAAAGAACATGGGCTCCCATGTAGTCCCAGTTCCCAAGAAACGAGCCATCCTTCGATCTTCATTCCTTTTCAGCTTTTGCTTCCTCTGTTGAATATTTGGCTTAAATCCAAGCCCAAAATGATCTTTCTTCTACTCAACAGATTTGAAATACAGACAACCCTGTAAATCCTTCCCAAGTCTTTTTCCATCCTTTACTCCCCTACCAAGTATCTCACGAACAGTCATCTTGGTGCAGTTTGACAACTTTGGGCAAGGTATTGGCTTCCCTTCAGCAACAAAAGTTGCATTTATGAATTCCAAAGCTCAAAATGAACATTCCAAAGCACTTTCATCCGTTTCAATGTATGGTGCTTCGGTAGACACGAAGCAATAATGTCTTCTTCAGCTCCAATACTCACTAACTTCCCTTATATCACAAATTTTAACTTCTAGTGTAAGGACGACAGTACTGTGCCGACAGAATGTATTTAGGGCCTTTCCAGCAAACAGTTATAAGTTGGCTTTATGTCTATCACAACAAAATCAACATTGTAAATCACAAGTCCAATTAATAGCGGTACTTCAATCTTTCCCAAAACATCTCGGGTCATTCCGTCAAAAGTGCTCACTATATTCTTGTATGTCTTCATATGGGAATCATCAATTGGTAGCCTTTGCAAAGTCGCCATAGGTAAAACATTCAGAGCTGACCTATTATCGATCAATACTCCAGGAAACACATGCCTCTTGTAGTGAGTTGTGATGTTTAAGGCTTTGACATACCCCATCCCTCCTTTCGGGATCTCATCATTAGTAAAGGTGATATAGTTATCAGCAGTTATATGGTTCACAGTCCTATCCAACTTATGAACTGATCTATCATTTGGAACAAAAATCTGATTTAGCACCTTAATCAAAGCATTGTGATACCCTTCCGAACTAAACAATAGTTCAAAGATAGAAATCCTAGCTTGCTGTCTTTTTAACTGCTCAACAATACTATACTTGCTATGTTTCAGAAACTTCAAAAATCCCTGGGCTTGTTTCTCAGTAACAGGCTCATTTATTTTCAGGGTTGGTTCCTCCCTAAATATTCTCTCTGGTACCACCAGAGCCTTTGCTTTATCTTTTTCTAATTCTTTAGAAACTTCTAGAGAATAACATCTCTCGCTTCTGGTGAAATGCCTAAATTCATTCACCATCTCTCCATCAGACTTTTCCACTTTTCTGTTTCTTCCAGCATCTTTACCTCCTCCTGAAACTTTGACTTTTTAGGTACTGTCACATTGGCCACATAATTTCACGGGACCCTTCGGGTTTCTTTGAATGCTAATGATGCTGGAGGAGAGATCACAACCTTAGGGTTATTGTTGGTCTCACAGTACTAGGAGAGCTTCCAACTTTGGGTCTAGCTGAAAGGATCAACGATCTGTTCACCCTATATCTGCCTCTAGAAATTTTAGAAGTACACACCTCTACTTCTTTTCTTTCACCCGTCTTCTTAAAGAAATCGATCTCCTTTTTATCCATCATCTTCTAGACCAGCCGTCTAAATTCATCACACTGTTGAATTTCATGACCAGCTTCCTGATGATATTCATAGTAAACATCTGATTCTATCTCTTTTCCAGCCTTTATGTTTATCTGTACCATTTCAGCATTATATAATTGCTCAAACACCCATTTCAAATGAGATCTAATTTCAGAAACATTAGTTTTTAGCAGCTTAGCCTCATCTTCTTCCTATATTGCATTCACTCATCGCCCTCTATGATTCGGCAATAGATTTGTCGCTATATTAGGCTCATCAAACTTCAACACACTAGTATTTACCAAATTCTGGACCACATTTTTAAATGCTGTGCAATTTTCAATTGTGTGCCCCGGGATCCCAGCATGATATTCACAATGAGCCTTTAGGTCATACCATGGAGGATATAGAGGCTGAAGTGCTGTAAGATAATACGGTCTTACCAAATCCGCATCAAACAACTATGGATACAGTTCGGTATATGATATCAACAGAGGTGTAAAATTCATCCGGTCATTCCTCAAGCCTCGAGAATCTTTCCTCTTTGAATTATGTGAACTTCCTGACGCACCAGCTGATAAAATTGTGACATTTTTTGTGGCCTCATAAACACTCATGTTATTCACATCATTATCTCTTTTCTTGAAATTCTTGCGAGAGCTTTCTCTACTTTCCAGCCTTCCATTTTTAATTGCAGCTTCGATTAACTCTCTGATCATCACCATATCAGAAAAGTTATGAGTTGCATTTCCAATAAAATATTCAAAGAGTGGTCCTCTCAAAGTGTTTATGAATATATGATTCACTTCATTTTCCTTTAATGCCGGTTGTACTTGCGCTGCCACTTTTCTTTACCTCTCTGCATATTGACGGAAATTCCCAGTCAGTTTTTGCTTTATGGCCTGCAACATGACTCTGCTAGGAACTATTTCAGTTACAAGTTTATACTGCTCCTTAAAAGCACCAGGAAGGTCTTTCCAAGACCTAATGTTAACCCGACTTAATTGTGCATACCAGTGTGCCACTGAACCCGTTAAACTATCCAGAAAGCAATGAATCAACAATTTCTCATCCTTCGAGTAAGTGGCCATTTTGCGACAATACATGGTAAGATGCTCTTTAGGACAGGTCGTCCCGTCATACTTTTCAAAATCAGGTTCCTTGAATTTGGGTGGCAGGATCAAATCAGCAACCAAACTCAGATCTCCAGCACTAGCCCCATGATTGTCCATTTTCTGCATCTCCAACAACATGTCTTCGAACGCTTTACAACGTTCCTCATACTGCCTCTCAATTTCAGCACGAATCCTCTCAACTTCGTTGACCGTATTCAGATCTGAGACTTCATCACTGCTTCTAAAGTTTACTCCAATGTGGACCGGATGATTAGCAGTTTCTCTAGCCAAATTAATTTGGACCTTCTTCACAGTAGGTGGTCTTTCGGGTTGTTCCTTCATATAAGATGTAGCGTCAATCTACTCATTCACGTTGTTTATAGTAACTTCTTGCGCTTTGCCCTTGCTAGATTCTTTTGGTCCCAGCAAGGCAGTCAAGTGACTGATAATGTCCTTTTGTGTCTGAGCAAAGTGATCTCTCATGGATTGGTCAATTCTGTCGAACCTATTATGTACTTCAACACGATTATTCTCGAGACTGGCAACTCTATCCTCAACAGCCATGGCCTTGGAGCGTAGACGTGTTTCGTATGAATGCGGAATGATTGCGGTTAAAAACAAACTGCCATAGAACCTTTCTTTATTAAAACCTTTATTAATAAGAAAATCATGTATTGCATGTATGCATGAATGTGTGTATGTATGAATGCATTAGGGGTATTAAACTCAAAGACATCTTTAAAAAATATCTATTTAACTAGAAAAGTCGAATACAAGAAATGGATAATTACAGAAAGCTACTAGCTCTAACTCCTAGATTAACTATCTCGTTCAGCAGACGGACAACCCTCTCTTCAAGCTCTAGATCAACATTCGATCGTTGCAGCAAATTGGCAGCATCCTTCAACAGTATCTAAACATATTGAGTAATGCCTCTTACTCATCCCTTGAAGATAACCAATTCATTATTTTGTTCCTGAATCGTGCGTTGAGATGCTTCGTACTTCTATTTCCATACTCCACTTTCTTGATACAGTGCACTTTCAAAGTTTGCAAGCTTTTCTTTTAAGTCTTGAACTGTATTTTCTAACTCGGTCACTTTTCCCTTCAGCTCTTTCTTCTCTTTATCCGCATCATCTCTTCCCTCATTGTAATGCCCTATGAGCACTTGTTCTATTTGTGATATCTGAACCCTTACTTCTTTATTCTGCTCTTCCAGCTCCGTATTCTAAGTCAACAACTCTGAATTTTGTCACTCTTTTTCTTCTAGCTTCTTTTTAGCACAATCACACGAATCTTTCAAGTCTTGGACCCTTTTCTTGGAAGATTTTACGTAGTCCTCATACATTTTCTTATAATCATTCCTTTCTTTTGTAGCCCTATCCAACTGTTCAGACAAATCACTAATCATCCTGCTTGTGCTTCCCTTTTGAATCTTCTTACATTCTGAATGAGTTTCCTTTAAATCCTTCAATTCATGGCTGAGTTTTCGATTCTATTCATACAACTCATTTTTCTTACTTTTCTGCACATCTACCTCTAACAATGCCATGGATAATTTATGCTTCAATTCCTCAATTCGCTTCTCGTACCCCTTCAACTCTTTCTTGTGGTCATGTTTTAGTTTTTCTACCACCGAGGGCGCATCTATCATACGTTCGTTAATTAGACCGATATTACCAACTCCTTTCTGTTGAATACCATCATTAACCCTTCGAGCCTTCCATTGCGCATAATTTTGCATGATTTCTAATCCATCCTGAAGCTTTACTCTCCTCGGCATTTCCCATGTCGTTACGATGTCTTTTATTTTCGTCTTGTAACCTTCCGTCTTATGCATGTACTCAAATTCTTTCATGCCAGCAATAGTAGGAATAAACTGTCTTGATCCGAATTGTTGAAACACTAACATCGAGCAATAGGTTGTTCCTCCCTAAACTCTAGATAGCGGAACCCAATCGAATTTCCCACATCGGTACAGATAGCTCACCATATTCAACCAAGGGGATTTCCAAACAATCTATGTGTCTTTCATATTCAAAAGATGCTCATCCACTACTCTTCCGTTATTTTCTCAATCGAACAAGCTGCCAAATGCTCCTCTAGCGGTGAATAATCAGTGCAAAACCTACGAGCCCTATAGGGTGCAACCGATCTGTGACCTCGGAACCACACCTCTAATAATTGAACACATCCCCAAAATCTTCATTCTCCTGTTCTTCTGCAAGCAGTTAAGGTTCTATAGGTTTCTGCCAAAATGGTTGGCACTGGATTTACCTTGTTCTTTAAATGCTCAAACAGCCCAAGAGTTGATGGATCAATATAATCTGGAGTCCTCGGAAACAACACTAGCCCGTAAATACACAAGGCATATAGACTTCTTTTTCTCTTTGGTTTATCGCTCGTTAAAATTAATTCTTGAATTAACTCTCAGTGGATGCGTTCATTATCCTTAGTTATTTAATCATTCCCCTTTTTTGCTTTAATTTTCCGTTAAACCATACCTCATCTTTCATGCTGATCATTTTCAACTTTCTTCTAAAGGTTGAGTTGTTAGGGGGTCTCGAGTAAATATTATCCTTTTCAAATTTCAGGCAATGTAACAAAGCCTCATATTCTTCCAGCGTCGGTGTCATATCCACTTCTCCGAATGTAAAGCAGTTATAGGTCGGGTTCCAATACTGCGTCATAGCCCTAATTAATCCCCGATCAACTAGAACATCCAACAACATTACTATGTCCCCGAACTCTAGCTGAAAAGCTTTCTTCGTAGTTTTGTCCCATTGTTCCCACATCCTCTTGAGTTCCGGTAAACAACTGCTTTGCCCTGAATTCATTCTAACAATTTCCTTAGTTCGTGATACATAATCTCCCCTAATACTGTCTCCCTTGACAAATTGGGTTTCCTCAGACCATGACCAAACTGCGGTATTATCCTCTCCCTGTTTATCGGACCCTTCAGGCGTATGAGACATTTCCTATTCGATTGACTTCGAACTTAATACCCCTATGAGTACAATTATGATGCAACAACATGTAACAAAATAAAAAAAAACAAAACAAAAAAAAAACCGCGTCAGTATGGTGAATTAATATTGTAAGCAAAAATAATTGTTACAGAAAAAACAAATTATATTGCGTAAAATTAACCAAAGAACAATTTATTTTACACACAAAAATAAACAGAGAAATAAATTTAAATCAGCAATACCCCGTCCTAGGTCCTTGTCTGGCTCTAGTGGGGTAGGTTTCTATTACAGCATGTGAGTTTCGATCTAGACTCTGGGTACTCGAACTGTCATTACTAGACTAGTAAAACATTGATTCGGGAGTATACGGTCCCTTATAGCGGAAGCGTAACCTCACGGTGTATAAGGTTGATATACCGAAAGGAAGACAAAATTCTGATCACGGAGCTTAATAACTCACGTAGGATCATGCCTCACGCCCACTCAAGGGTGAAAAGCCCGGGTAGAAGGCTTATGCATGAATAACAATTTATATCACATACGAAAAAGCTATCTACATTCTTTCTGAAAATTCATCCAATAATTATGGAAAAAATTAAATTCAAATTACTGTCCTAAAATGCCAAAATGCCACGTAAAATTAATTAGGCCCGACTCTCGTTTTTTTTAAATCCCCAGCAGAGTCGCCAAGCTGTCGCAACCATTTTTGAAATCGGGTGTGAAAAATAGCCTGACGAATGATTTTTATAAAATTAGGGTTTCCTGGCCATTTTTAATTTAATCTTGAAAATTCAGGGTTCTTCGTATTAAATTTGATTTTTCTTTATTTATCCATTAAAAACATTTTAGAGTCGCTACGGATCACTTCGTGGTAGACCGGACACCAGAAAAACAAACCAAAGATTATGTCTTAAAAATTTGGTTCGGGAGTCGGTTATGTGTAGGGAAGGATTAGCACCCCTACGAACGCCCGTTATCGGTACCTTTAGTTTTACGTGCCATTTTGGCATTTCGAATATTTATTTGAATTTAATTTATTCCGTAATTATTAGTTGAATTTAAATTTTTGAAAGCATATATCCTTTTATAAGAAAATTCATTTTTATTTGAATACGAGATTATAGGCACTCTGTTAGGTGGCATCCCTATTCGTATTTAAAAAATGAATTTCCAACATAAAAGGTTTAAATGAATGACATTTTATTGTCTTGTCAATTTTAAGTACTATTCCTAAAAGGCTCTAATTAATTTGTTATTTAAAACTATGAATATTAAGTAATTTAATGGCTTTTATGTGAAAATGTCAATTTCTTGAACACCTTCCGTATATGTAAAGCCCTTAAATTAATCATATTCCTAATTAATTAATTCTTCTAATTAATTAAAGTTCTAATCCTAATCAATGCTCTAACAATTTATTATTCATTTTTATGTGGAAATATATATCGAATATGCACCTTTATGACCAATGTTGAGATAACACTCCATTGTAAACAATGAAACACCATCCAAATTTGAACCTCAAAGATTCTATTCGATATACATTTAATTAACTACAATGTGTTCTAATTAATTTTAGTGTCAGTTAAAGAACTAAATTAATATTCAATTATATGTGATTTATATATATTAAATATATTCATTAGAATCCATGTTGAGATAATACCCCATTGTAAACAATGGGACACCATCCAAATTAGGATTTCAAATCTTATATTTAATATACATTTAATTACTACAATTATCTTTCCTATTTCAATTATTGAATCGTAATTAGAGAAACTTAGGCTAAAAGCTCTAATAATTAATTAAACTAAGTGTATTTAATTATCTAACAAGATACACTATATGTTATTTTAAAACATACAATCACACACATAAGTTAATGATATTTAATTAAATAAACAAATAAATAAAAGAAAACTAAATTAAAACACATTAAAAAACTCAATTTATTATCATTGGACTGAAATAAAATTGTTACCAAAACTTAAACCCAAATTACAAAGCCCTAGCGACCTAATTGAGAGGAATTACAAATTTAGAGAAACAAATAAGAAAAAAGGAAACTAAATTGAATTAATTTCAAAATTTATGGGACAAATTAAAAGGGGAAAGGACGAAATCGAGAGAAATGAAAAGTTTGGGCAAAAACCAAAGGGTATCCGTTTAACAATGCGCGGACCCTGGGTCAACCCAAATTCAATGCGCGGATCCCATTTGACCCTGTGCCAAAACGGCACCGTTTGACTCAGCCTATAAGAGGCTCGAAATGAGTTGACCCGGCCATTTGAGCCACAACCCACTCTCTCTCATCTTTCACTATCTCTAAAAAATTCTCTCAATTAAAACACATCTCAACCTAGAAACTACACCCCAAACGGATCAAAACCATTGTTCTTCCCAAACTCAACTAAAAACCTCAATTTGATTCCCCACAAACACTAAAATCCCTAACTTTCATGTTTCTCCTCGATCAAACCTCCATATTCATTCAAACTCCATTTCTTGTTCTTCACGACCCATTCAATCCTTGGAAACACAAAAACACCTCCTAAAACCTGTTTTTCAAGATCAAAAGCCCAAATTCCACCCAAGTTCTTATCCGTTCTTCCCTAAATTTTACAAACCCTAGAACTCAGTTCTAGCTCTGCCTTATCCGCCACCCTTAGATCTAGGACCACCATCTGTATCCCTTCCGGCATGTTTGTCGGCCACCGGAGGCGATGCCTGCCACCTCCGGTCATCATCTTCGGTCAACCCTATAACTCTGGTTACCTCAACCTAGCTCTGACCACCGTCTAGTTTTTCTTCAGCGACCGATCAAAGCCGCGAGGTGATTTCTAGCCGTCGTCTGCCGCCTCCTAAAAACCCTAAAGCTTCAAAAAAAACTCCATTTTCCCTCCTAAACATAGATTTAAGCCCGGATTCGACTGAATCTGCCTGTCTCCACCCGATCCTACGCCTAAACTACCCGAACCAAACCTATTTATCCTCTTCAACTCCGCCTTTTCCCTTAAACCAACCGGCGACCAAAATCTTCTCCGATCAACTCAAGATAAGCCTTAAAACCTTATTGATTTATGTTTACCTTTTTTAGATCTAGGTTTTAATCTCAGTTACTGTTTTGATACTTTTTAGGTTTAGATCTAACCTATTTCGTGTATTTTTGTAGGTAAACGTAAAGTAGAGAGGGAAATATACCTCCCGGTGTATTTTTGACTACGACTTCATTATTTCGGTGTCCGATTTCGGCGACCTTCGGCGTTCCAAAGACTCTTCAACTTCTCAGGTAACTTCTCCACTTCCCTCTTTCCTCAATTATTAGTGTAATAATTGCCAATAATTATTACTATCATTATTAACCATTTTTCTCTCTCCACAGGGTGTTTATAGCAAAGGTCAGTGCTGACGTCAGGGACCTGTGATCTGTTGACAGTTGGCCTGGGCTAGGGCTTAATCCACGTGAAGCAATAACTGGCCACTCTAGAAATGACACGTGGCAAAATTGGTGGGCCAAACTGTAGCGATGTCTCTTTTTTTTATCGCTAAAAAAACGAGGGTTTTCGAAGGGTTTTTGAAAGGTGTTTGTGACTTTTTTGGATATAAAATATTTATTCCGTGAGGTTTTAAAAGACACCGCATTAAAAAAAATGGAGTCGCCACCGGCCACTTAGGTAGGCCGGACACCATAAAACCAGAGATTCGAAAAGACAGGGTTTGGGAGTCGGTTACGGATGGGGAAGGATTAGCACCCCCACACCGCCCAAAATTGGTACTTTAATAATTACCGCTTTATTAATATTGGATTTTCCAGATTAGAGTGACGATTATTTAAAATTCGGTCATAATTGCGAATATATTTTAAAGGTCTCGTTACCCGAGAATAAACGCCCAACCACTATCACTACGCTTGATACTGGCCCCGTTTACGCTCGGATAAAAGGACTCCACATTAACAAGTTATATCTCGATATGCAATCTTAGTGGCAAAAACGTAAAACATGGCAAAATATTTAAATATAATAAATATTGACATACCAGAATACTAATTTAACATAAATGATATTCTAGACTAAAACATGTATATATACATATTATTCTGAATAATAGATAAAAACAACTATAATATGTTAAAATAACAAGGCAGGAATAAGTACATATAGACGAACAAATATTTCAAAAAGACATGCATACTGGTAATAAAACATATTTCAACATATACGGGTCAACATATCATACAAAAAGGGTAAATATATTAACATGTAGCCCTAAAAAAACAAGAAAACACACACATATAGAATACAAAATACGCCATGTACGAATCAACTAAAACATAACATGCTTAATATGAATAACCGGATAAAAGACTCATGACCATTATAATCTTAATACACATATATATGTAAACATAAAATACGAGTCATATACGAGGGACATAAAATAAAATAAAATAATAGAATACATCAACATATACGATTATAATACGAACATTAGTATTTACAAAGAATACATGACTGAAATGAAAGAAAAACAAAAGTCAGTGGCAGAAATTAAAGAGCAATAATATGTAATTTAGGGACGAAATTGCGAAACAAACAAAACCTAAAAGGACCATAATTGTAATTAGACCAAGGGGCAGACCCAAAGTGAAAAATTCAAAAACGCGGGATGGTTAAGGGCGTAATTTTACCATTCAGAAACTGATTCGGTGTAATTTAGGGACTAGAGTGTAATCTTTTGAAATATCAGGGGGACTGGGATTGTGATTATACTATGCGGCAAGACAAAAATGAAAATATTGAAAACGCGGTGGGATTAAGTGTGAAATTTACCCATTTAGCAAAATAAAAACACCTATATAAACCCTCTTTTTAGGCCGAAACCAAATTTTTGGCCATTCGTTCATTTTTCTGATTTTTGGTAAGAACCACGTTCTTCATTTTCTCTCCCTTGTTCTTCTGAAACCCAGAATCCGGCGGCCAACCGCCGTATTCTCCGCCGCCGGCCGCCGCTAACCGGCGCCGGCGAGCCTCCAAAAGACACCAAAATAACCACTATTTCATCCTCAACATGAATCCGTGGTTGGATTCAGAGGGTACCCCCTTATTTACCCTAGATCTAGGAAATACGAACCAAAAAAAAAGTTTTAAAACCTAAAATATAACTACCAGGGGGTCTTCCCCTTTCTTCAGTTCACCAGATCTGACTTGTAGGAGCCGAAAGGCTTATCACTGAGGAAGGGAAGACCCACAAGCAACGCCGGTAAGACTACTATCCTTTCTTGTTTCTATTTTTTTTTCTTCTTTCGTATATATATGTAAGGAAATCAAGTAAGAAAAAGAGACTAGTATTTACCACTGGACTGTCTTTTGATTCACTTGACTGGTTACAATTTTTGGTGTTTTACAAGATCTCCGTTCTCTCTTTTTTTGTTACTACTCTCTCCTTTTTTTTTCGCCCCCCGTTACAAAAGTTCTCGTTTCATATATATTATTGTCCCTGTTTGTTGCAAGTTGCATCTTCTTTTTCAGATCTGAGCTGACACTTTTGCTTGTTGTCTTGGGCATATTCTGAACACGGGGACTGAATATCGGCGCGGTGGCGGTATGGACATTCTGCCGGTGGCGGTATGGACATTCTGCCAGTGGCCAGACGCGTTCTCGGCCGTTAGATCAGATCTGATCTAACGGTCGAGATGGCTTGAAGAACGATCGGCCTGGATGAAGCCTCGATTTGATGAGACGGCTTCAGATTTCGCCACGTGGAGCTCCGCAGTCAAGGAGTCAGAACGCGTGGATCTTACGCGCACGTGGGATGTTAAAGCGACCGCGCGTGGACCACACGCGCGCGTGACACTCGAACGGTCCATACGTGTGGAACACGCTCTTGGCAGATATTTTTGACCTCCTGGTTGCATCGTGGTCGTTGGATCAGATCTTGATCCAACGGCCCACAGTTACCTGCACATTGTAATTGGATAAGATTTAGACTTGGGCCAACCGGGCCTTGTAATTGAATTTGTAATTGGACTGTAATTTTATTTGGGTTTAATATATTTAATTCTTTTCATTTTGTCAGCCCAATAATAATAATAATATAATTATAACAGTAATACATATACATACGAATATGTATACTTATATTATACAATCATTAATTAATATAATATTCTAGTATACTACGTATAATCATACATATAATTAACATAACATCCATATATTAATCAAATACGCTCATACTCTAGATACATACGCGACATACATACACCCCCAATACGTATACATAGCTTATACATGCACACACCACCTTATATTAGTAATAAATATACATGCAATATTAATATATTTACAAGTGAAAATGAGTGATTACAGTTGCCCCTCTTTGCTTGTTCTCATGGAATGGGAAACAAAGCAAAGATTCATAAGCACTCATTTTTATCGACTTCCTGTTTGTAGCCTTGGAAAACGAATTCTTTTGGACATCTCCGCTCTTCCTTGGCTGAATCTTCAGGCTCGTAAGTTCTTCCTATATAGAGCTTCGTCACCTTCCGATCTTGGAGCTACTGTGCTCTTCCTATATAGAACCCTTCGCTCCGACATCCCGAATTATGAGTCATTCCTTTCACTTTGAGACAATAAAGCTTGGAGTCCTTCCTATATAGAACTTTGCTTTCAACGCTGGTTTCTTCTATATAAAACCTTTTGCGCCATCGATGGATTCTTTCGACCGGGAGTTCCTCCTATATAGAATCGCTAGTCTTCAAATCTGGAGCCGTCAGTCCTTCCTATATAGAACTTTTGGCGTCTGAAATCTCAGAGCTAAGGTGTTCTTCCTATATAGAACCTTTCACTCTAAGACAATGAAGCTCAAGTCTTTCCTATATAAGACTCTTCGCTTTCGACACAACAGTTTCCTATATAACCCGTGTCATAGGTAAATTGCTTTGACCGGGAGTTCTTCCTATATAGAATCATGAGTCTTCACCTTGGAGCCATCAGTCCTTCCTATATAGAACTTTTTGGCGTCTGGAATCTCAGAGCTACTGTGTTCTTCCTATATAGAACCTTTTACTCTAAGACAATAAAGCTCGGAGCCCTTCCTATATAGAACTCTTCGCTTTCGACACAGCAGGATTTCCTATATAATCTTGCGTGTCATGGGTGAATTGCTTTGACTGGGAGTCCTTCCTATATAGAACTGCGAGTCTTCACCCTGGAGCTGTCAGTCCTTCCTATATAGAACTTTCAGCTTCTGAAACCTCAGAGAGAAGGATTCTTCCTATATAGAACCTCTCTCTGGAGCTTGAAAACATGTGTCTTTTGTATGTAAAAACATTGTCTTCTCATTTGGGATTCACACTGTGATGGCCTTCGATGTCTCTTTGGATCTGCAGATGCCTGTCTGAGATGAAAACAAAATGCTATGACAAATGAATGAATTGACATGCTCCTAATCCTAGTGATGCCTGACTATTCATGATGTATGAGAGTCAATATCTTGGTGGGCTTGTTTTGGTCCTTATTTGATCTTGATGTTTGCTTTCTCCTTTTTTACAGGCGTCGATACTCCGCCTCACTGTCAGGTTCAACCATCTCAACCTTTCTTTTTCTCCAATTATGATTTGGAATTTTAAAGCGCCCTTTCGGGTTTTCACTTTAAAGAGAGTTTTTTTTAGGGGGTGCCCTTCTGGTTTTCAGCCAAGAGATCTCTTTTGTTATCTCGAGTGCCTTCCTTGAATAGATAGGTCATGTGCCATTGGTCATCCTACCTGGTTGTTTAAAGCTTCTCACTTTCCCTAGTCATTATGTAGGGAACTGGAGGATGGAGTTAACATCATTTTCTTTGATCACCTGCATTTTCAAGGTCAAATCATAGTAATGCTCCGAAATCTCTTGTTTCATTATAAGCCTATGTTATCTTATTTGACTGAAATTGACAAGAAGGCCAGGAATGGATGCTCAAAAACACGGTTTTATTACGATTAAGGGCTTCGAGATATCTTAAAAAGAAAGGTATGACACACATGAGTTTAGTATGAAAATATAAGATCCCTCATTGTCTTCAATATGAATGATACATGACCCTGTCAACAGGTGTAGAATTTTTGCCTGAAGCCTTCTCTTCACAATGTTCATGAAGATACCCTTCTCTTCGGATATTCAACTTTTCAACTTACCCGAGCCGCCCTTTGCGGGTTTTCAACTCGAGTCCTTCCTTTGCTTCAAGATGCCCGGTTTCGGGTTTTCGTCCTGAGCTCTCCATTTTTTTTAGAGATAGTATTTCTTGACGGCATCAGAATTTACGGGATTTTTGAGCTCGTCCCCGTCCATTTCTGTTAGGATCAGGGCTCCTCTTGAGAAGGCCTTTTTTACGACGTACGGTCCTTCCCAGTTGGGCATCCATTTTCCTCGAGAATCTTTCTGGATAGGGAGAATTCTCTTGAGTACCAGATCCCCTTCTTTGAATTCTCTTGGGCGCACCTTTTTCTTGTAAGCCTGCACCATCCACTTTTGGTACATCTGACCATGACAAATGGCCTTTAGTCTTTTTTCGTCAATGAGATTTAGCTGGTCGAGTCTGGCCTGCACCCATTCAGCTTCTTCCAGTTTTACTTCGTTTAAGACCCGGAGGGACGGAATCTCTACCTCAATTGGGAGTACTGCTTCGGTACCATACACCAAGGAGTAGGGTGTTTCCCCTGTTGTTATGCGAATGGACGTCCTATAGGCGAAAAAGGCAAAAGGCAACTTCTCATGCCAATCCTTGTAGGCATCCGTAGTCTTTGCTATGATCTTCTTTATATTCTTGTTTGCTGCCTCCACTGCTCCATTCATTTTAGAACGATAGACTGTGGAATTATGGTGTGTTATCTTGAATTGAGTGCACACGTCCTTCATCATTTTGTTGTTCAGATTGGAAGCGTTGTCGGTGATGATCCTCTCTGGCAATCCGTATCGACAAATAATTTCCTTCTTTAAGAACTTACAAACTGTAGTCCTGGTGATGTTGGCGTAAGACGCTGCCTCTACCCATTTAGTGAAGTAGTCTATGGCGACCAAAATGAAACGGTGCCCATTGGAGGCTTTCGGATGGATCTGCCCGATGACGTCTATGCCCCATGCCGCGAAAGGCCACGGAGAATTCATGGTGTGTAAAGGCGATGGGGGTGCATGAATCTTGTCAGCGTAAATTTGGCATTTGTGGCATTTCCTCGCGTAATCGATGCAATCTCCCTCTATGGTCAACCAGAAATAACCGTATCTCATAATTTTCCGGGCTATAGACAGCCCGTTGGCGTGCGTTCCACAGATTCCGTCATGTACTTCAGCTAAGATTTCCTTCGCCTCTCGGGCATCCACACATCTCAGCAATGTTTGATCATGACTTCTCCTATATAGGATTTCCCTATCTAGGACATATTTTGTTGCCATTTTTACAGCGCTTTTCTGTCATTGTCGTTTGCCCTTCGGATACTTTTGAAGCTTGACATATTGCGGGATGTCATAGTACCATGGATTTCCGTCAATCTCTTCCTGTATATTACAACAATGAGCAGGTTTTTCAAACGTCTCGCATCTCAATGGGCTTCATTTACGCCCGGTGTTTGTTTTAAACATGGATGCCAAGGTTGCCAATGCATCCGCCATCGATTTTCTTCTCGGGGCAGGTAATTGAAGATGACCTTTTCGAACTCTTTGACGAGTTCTTGGATCAATTCGTGATATTTGACCAACCGGGTCTCGGTTTCCCACTCCCGCGCAATTGGTAAATGACTAAGGACGAATCTCGAACACTCGAAGTTCTTTAACCTTTCTCTCAATGGCTGAGTTCGGTCCCATAATGCAAGCTTCAGTATTCAGCTATATTGTTTGTGCGAGAAGAATTCCAATCTGCTGGTGAAAGGATAATAGACGTCCTCGGTGAAATTAGCACCGCCCCTATCCCATGTCCGAGGCGTTGGAGGCTCCATCAAGTAAAGTTTCCATGACTTATCATCATCCAAATCTCTTCTTCGGTGGTAATGCACATCAAATCTTCGTTTAGGAAACTAAAGTTCAATGCCTCATAGTCATCCGAAGCACGACTAGCTAGAAAATCTGCTACGGCACTCCCCTTTACAGCTTTCTGATTAACATATACGATGTCGAATTCGGATAAGAGCATCTGCCATCGGGCCATCCTTCCCGTTAGCGCTGGCGCTTCCATTAAGAACTTTAATGGGTCTAGCTTGGATATCAACCAGGTAGTATGGTATAACATGTACTGTCTGAGCCGCTTGGTAGCCCAAACTAGAGCACAACACAGCTTCTGCACTAGCGGGTATTGTGTTTCGCAATCATTGAATTTCCTGCTTAGGTAATAGATGGCTTGCTCCTTTTTTCTTGTCTCATCGTGTTGCCCCAGTACACATCCCATTGAATTCTCGAAGACTGTTAAGTAGAGAATTAGTGGTCGACCAGGTACTGGTGCGACTAAAATTGGAGCATTTGTCAGGTACTTTTTGATCTTTTCTAGGGCTTTTTGACATTCTTCATCCCATACGCCAGGATTATTTTTTCTAAGAAGTCTGAAGACCGGGTCGCATTGGTTGGTTAATTGGGAAATGAAACGAGAGATATAATTCAACCTCCCCAGGAAACCGCAGACTTCTTTCTGTGTGCGGGGTGGTGAAAGGTCCTGGATGGCTTTCACTTTATCCAGATCAATCTCAATCCCTCTTCTGCTTACTACGAACCCTAAGAGTTTTCCAGAAGTAACGGCGAAGGTACACTTGGCAGGATTGAGCCTCAGTTGGTACTTCCGTAGTCTTCGGAATAGTTTTCTGAAGTTCTGTAGGTGCTCTTCCTCTGTTCGGGATTTGGCAATCATATCATCCACGTATACTTCTATATCTTTGTGCATCATGTCATGGAAGAGAGTCACCATTGCTCTTTGGTATGTTGCCCCTACGTTCTTTAGTCCGAACGGCATCACTTGATAACAAAAAGTACCCCACATGGTTATGAATGTGGTTTTCTCCATGTCGTTAGGATCCATCTTTATCTGGTTGTACCCTGAGAAGCCGTCCATGAAGGAAAACCATGAATGTCCTGCGGTGTTGTCAACCAGTGTGTCAATATGTGGCAAAGGGAAGTTGTCTTTAGGGCTAGCTCGATTCAGATCCCTATAATCTACACACATACGAACTTTCCCGTCTTTCTTTGGTACTGGTACAATGTTTGCAACCCATTCGGGGTATTTGGCTACCTCCAAGAATCCAGCATCAAGTTGCTTTTTCACTTCTTCTCGGATCTTCAACAACATATCTGGCCTCATTCTCCAAAGTTTTTGTTGTACTGGTTTGCACTCCGATTTTGTTGGCAATTTGTGCACCACTATGTCGGTATTCAATCCTGGCATATCTTGATAAGTCCAGGCGAAGACATCCTTGAATTCCTGAAGTAGGGCTATCAGTTCATGCTTAGTTTTTGAGGAAATCGTCGTTCCTATTTTTATTTCTTTTCTCTCTTCTTCAGTCCCTAAGTTGACAATTTCTGTTTCTTCTTGGTGGGGCATAATCTGCCTTTCTTCATCGTCCACCATTCTCTTTAACTCTTCTGGGACCTCAATTTCTATTCGATCATATCCTTCTTCAATTTCCTCTGAGACCTCAGGGCATTCGAAATTTACTCTAGGATTGGATCTGGTATCATTCATATCGTCAATCATGAGCGACCTGCAATAAATGAGAATGAATTGTATTGGGAAAGAGACGGCTTTACATGAAGGGAATGAATATGAAGAATGCATGAATGAAATAAATGAGACTTTGGTCATTTTTAAGAAAGTGGGGATATTTTCATTTCAATCAAAAAGTTAACATAGGTGCCCCATACAAGAGATCCCCATTGTTTATGGGCAAAAACAAAAGGTTGATTCGGAGCATTACTCTGATCTATTCCTAAAAACTACAGGTAGATCAATGCAGCTCCAGTTATCGAGTGTTTCCCCGGGATGGCAAGGGCGGATGTTGGTCAACATTTTGCTGCCTCGGTCCTTTTCAGCTATCATGTTGATGTACATCCCCTCAAATGATTTACTGAGTATTTCCTCCTGGTTAAGTTCATCATTTTTCTCCATTGCCTCTTCAATATCTTGACCTGGCTGGTAGAACCCTCCGGAGACGAAAGTGGCATTCAAACTAGGAAAGGACATCGACCTCCACAGAATGTCTTCTCCTTTAGATCTGGCTTTTCTTTGCTCCTCCTTCCTCTTATATTCCTCTTTCTTCTGTTGGACACTTGGTTGGTAACCCAGCCTGAAACGATCCTTCTTCGTTATCATATTCTTGGGTCTTAGGTTTCCTTGTAATTTCTTCCCCAGCCCTTTTCCTATTTTGGCTCCTCGGCCCAGAGTTTCTGCGACGGTCATCTTGGTACAATTAGATAACCTGGGGTAGGGGATTCGGCTTCCCTCTTAAACGAATGTGGCATTCACTAGTTCCAATGCTCGGAACGAGCATTCCGCAGTATCTTCATCATTTTGATTGTAGGGGGTGTCTGATGTCACGGAAGCAACAAATTCATGCTCTGCCTCTACTGTGACCAATTTGCCTTCCACTACAAATTTTAATTTCTGATGCAATGACGAGGGGACAACACCTGCGGAGTGGATCCATGGTCTTCCCAACAAGCAGCTGTAAGATGGTTTTATGTCCATCACCACAAAATCGATCACATATTCAGTTGGTCCGATCAATAGGGGTACCTCAATTTTCCCCATTGTTCCTTTTTGCGTACCATCAAAGGCTCTTACCGAGTTGTGGCAAGGCTTTAGGTACGAACCATCTATTGGTAATTTTTGTAGGGTTACCATAGGCAAGACATTCAATGCTGACCCATTGTCGATCAGTACGCCTGGTAATACATACACTTTGCAGTGGGTAGTGATGTTAAGGGCCTTGGTTGATCTCATTCCTCCCTTCGGGATCTCATCATCACCGAACGTGATATGATTATAAGCGATAATATGCCCCACTATCATGTCCAGGTTTGATCTGAGAAATGTCTTGGGGCACAAAAGTTTGATTCAAGACTTTTAATAGCGTCTCCCGATGCTTCTCTCGAACTTAAGAGTAGTTCCAACACGGTGATCTGGCGGTTGTTTTTGTAGTTGTTCCACTACGCTGTACTCGCTATGTCTCAAGAACTTTAGAAATTCTTTGGCTTGGGCCTCAGTTACCGGCTCATTTATCTTTTGGGGAGGTTCTTCTCCGAATATCTGCGTAGGGCTAACTGTTGTACTCTTCCCCCTATCTTTTTCAGCTGCTTTCAAAGCCTCGGAGGAATAACATCGGCCACTCCTTGTGAAATGGCCTGCCTCACCAGCGTTCACATCGTTCTGGCTTTGTTGGTCTTCCAGCGTAGGCTCTTTTACATGTTCGTGTTCTGATTTTTTGGGCGTGGTCACATTTACAGCATAATTCCAGGGAATTTGTCGCATATCTTTGAATGGGAATGGAGATGGTGCTGAAATGATGATCTTGGGACTTATTTTGCTGGTTTCTCCACGGGAGACACCTGCATTCCCTGTCATGGGAGAGATGATAAAAGGTCTATCTTTCCCGTATTTAGTTTTGGGGCTATCTGTCATGTGTACGTCTGACCCCTTTTTCCCCATGGGCTCCTCAAAGAATTCAATTTGTTTTTCATTCATTAACTTCTGCACCAATTTCTTGAACTCGTCACATTCTTGGATATCATGCCCTTCAGTCTGATGGAATTCGTAATACTTTCCACATTCCTTCTGCCTTATTATCATGCCTTTGTTGATCACACGAGCCATGCATAATTGTTGAAATACCCACCGTAAAGGAGACTTGATTTCTGACACGTCATCCTTTATCCTCCTGGTAAAGCATTCTTCTATGACATTAACCCCTCTGCTCCCATGATTGGGCAGTGGGTTGTTGGCTACACTCGGCTCTTCAAACTTCAATATCCCAGAATAGATTAAGTTCTGTACAAGCTTTTTGAAGGCAAGATAGTTCTCAGTGGGATGTCCCGGGGTACCGCCGTGATAGTCGCAATGTGCGCTTGGATTATACCAAGGCGGGAAGGGTGGATTGATAGGAGTAACGATGTATGGCCGGACCAGGTCTGCTTCATATAACTGGGAATAAAGTTCTGAGTACGAAACAGGTAGGGGAGTGAAAGTTCTCCTCTCTTTCTCTTTTCTGGTGACTCTCTCATCTCTTTGATTTGAATTTTGTGTTTTTCCCACAGGTGCTTGTGGCTGTGAGACTGTGAAGTTCTTCGGGGCGGTATAGGTGCTGGTAGTGTTTACTTCATTTCTCTTGTTGTACTTTCGAGACCCTTCCCCACCATCAATTCTGCCGCTCTTAATTGCCAGTTCGAGAGACTCTCCGGTCCTGATCAAGTCGGCAAAACATTGCGTTGTGTTATTAATGAGGCGATCAAATAGTGCCCCTTTCAGAGTATTGACAAATAATGGCGTGATTTCATGCTCCGGGATAGGTGGCTGGATTTGGGCGGCCACTTCTCTCCACCTTTGGGCATATTGTCGCAGGCTTTCATTGGACTTTGCCCCATATTTTCTAACATAATTCTGCTAGGGATCATGTATGTTACATGTTTGTATTGCTCGGAAAATCTTTAGACAAATCTTTCCATGTCTTGACATTTTCCTTGCTCAGCTGAGTGTACCAACGTAACGCCGCTCCAGTTAGACTATCCTGGAAACAATGGATCAGCAGCTTTTCATCTTTATGGTAAGCCGCCATTTTTCTACAATACATCGTTATGTGTGCAGAAGGACATATGGTTCCATCATATTTATCGAACTCTGGCGTTTTGAATTTTGGCGGCAAGACAAGATCAGACACCAGACTTAGGTCACTAGCGTCATTTCCTGATTCTTCATTTGATTGTAACGCTTTAAATTTTTCTTCCATGAGGCGAAATCTTTCTTCCCACTTTTTTTCTACCTCACTCATGATCCTTTCGACCATGTTTAGGTCCGCACTTCTTCTTCATAAAGTGCTTGAAGATCGAGGGGTTGAGTCTCGGGTGCCCCTATTTGAAAGTGGAAGACATTCTGCAGGTCAATATACACCTTCCTAGCTTGGTTTGGTGCAGTTGGTTGAACCTTTGTAGTGAGGGTACCTTACAGTTCTGGAACATTTTCTCCTTCTACTCGTTTTCCAAGACTTTTTGCCAAGAATGCGATTATGTCGGATACTATAGATGTTTTGTATGTGTGCGATCCGATCACTAAGGCTTCTCTGGGCCTCTTCAAGCCTTGTCTCAAGCTCTCTTTGCCCTTTTTCTAGACTAATTATCCTTTCTTCCATGAGCTTTCTTTGTAGCCGGGTAAAATATAGGTGATGAATGATTGCGGGTTAACTACATACAATGCCACAATATTCATATTGTTAATATGGTTGCAAAAAATAAATGCATGTACAATGATGCGAATGTTATGATGCAAATGCAAGAATGCATGCGAGACAAGGTATTGATTCACTGGTAATCACCCTTTTGAATTACTTCCACGGGAATTAAAGGGTCTTGATTACAACAAAATTCGTGTTACAATGTAAAGATCCCTAGTACAAAAGATCTAATTATAACACAGAGTCCTATAGATAGACTGTAGCTCTATCTCCTAACTTTCCAATCGCCTTGAGCAGCTTGAGGAACCTCGGAGCTTCTTTCATTCCCGGGGCTATAAAAGGTCGGAGTGTCTCAGCCTCGACAGCTAAATCATTTACATGTCGGGCGACTATTTGTATGTCCACCATTAGGTTTTGCGTAATCTTGGTATCCGTCATGTACCATTCGAGCAGCGTCGCGTAATCTCTTACGCCAATAGGTGTCCCCTCCGGCTGCAGCTTCCTCGAACACATTAATTCTTTCCTTGTAATCCTCCACAATTGCTTGAGGACCCATTCGTGCTTGTAACATACCTACCTCTCGTTCTCTTTCCTGCAGCTCGTGTTAGTTATTCTGTGGCAAGACATTCGAAGTGAGTGTTCGACTTCCGCCACTTTTCCTTTTAATTCATCATTTTGACTTTGGCTTTGCTCCAACCTTTGAATAGTGTCATCGCACAGGTTTTCTGCATCTCTAATGAGTCTATTTCGACTACTCATGGACTTTCTTTTCCATACAGCGACACTTTCTCTCTCATGATGGACAGCTTGTTTTCCTTTGCTGATTTCTTGTCTGAATCTTTCTTTCTCTTGATCAATGGCCTTCCTGGTGGACCGTTTTTCTTCCTCCATAGCCAAACGACAGCTTTCAATCTCTTTCTCGATCGCTCTTTTGTTAATTTCTCGTTCTTCCTCCACCAAACGGATGCCGTTCATTTTTTCTTTTTCCACAGCTATGAACTGACTCCGGCCGGCCTTCTGTATTTTTGCTTGTAATAGAAGGGCATCTTTTTGATAAAGAGTATTTTTGTCGCTCAAATCTGCATCTAATTTCTTCAATTGCCTAATGATCCCGTCTTGCTCATCAACTTCTAAGCTTGCCTTATAGAGCTCGTTCGCATGTTGGGTCTGTTGGATGTCCATTTTCTTTTTAACTTCCTCGAGCTCACTCCTTAAGATGTCGGCTTCGGACGGTACCACCCTGTAAGCTCTTCGAGTGACACTGCTGGTCCTTGATCAGATTTAGGAATCACATTATTAACCCTCAAACGTCTCCAAAGATCGTAATCTGGGGTAGTCATGTGCTCGGTATCTCCTTCCACCCTGATCCGATAGCAATGATCCCAGGCCCTCATGATGGTCTGAATTTTTCCTTTGAACTCTCCTTTGAAAAGAAATTCAGTTTGGCTTAATCCGGCGGTATTGGGAATGAACTATCGTGATCCGAACTGCCGAGACACTAAAAGCGGAGCACAAGCGATCCCTCCATGCAATCCTAACATAATCAGCCAGTTGAAGTCACCACAACTGTATAGAAAATAATTAACTTTACCGAGCCACGGGACCCTCCATGCTATGTCTTCATCTTGAATGTTCCTGAAGAAATTGGTCCACATTTTTGTTTTCAAATCCTCTCGCCATTCCTTTGCTAAGTATTCTCGTAAAGGCGAAAAACCTTGGAAGGATATCCCCGGCAGGACTCTTGTCAGCTTCTTCCACATGTGATTCTGAATCCATACTTGTAATAGCTGTGCGCAGCCTCGAAAACGTCCTTCTTCATGTTTCCGGCTAGCATTTAAGGAAATGAAAGTCTCAACCAAGATTGCTGGTACTGGGTTTGCTTTTCGTTTCACCCGCTCAAACAAATCCAGAATGCCTATGTCAATGTTCCCGAGTACTTTGGGAAAGATCACCAAGCCATATATTCCTAAAGCGAATAGGTCCATTTTCTTTGCCTCGTCTGGATGTGTCGATATGATGTCCCGAATACTTTCCCATAAAAAGACTGTATTATCTCCTCGGATTTGAAGGATGCCACTAACCCAATCGTCACTCATTCCCGCAAAGGTTTTGAGTTTCGCAGTGTAATTCTGATTCCTTGGAGGCTTCGCGTAGATCCAGTCTTCCTGAATATTTTTCTGGTTAAGTAAAGCAGTGTATTCTTCTACCGTAGGCATCATGTCCTGCCCATTAAAGGTGAAGCAGCAAAAAGCCGATTCGAATCGGGCTATAGCTCGGAGTAGGGGCTGATTAATCCGAATATATAGCAGCTGTGCGATGTCGCCATAACTATCGCGAGAATAAGTCTTGTAATCTTCGGTCCCATCTTTCCCAAATGCTTTGAAGATCCCACAAGTCGTTCGTTGAAGACTCACATAGGTGTATCCGGCTATTACGCGCGTTCGTTAGCGCGATCGTCCCCTTGATTTTTTCTGGTTGACCTCGACCAATGTCCGATGTCGGTGACAAATTAAGCTCTTCTTTCCTAAGACACCTTTTTCCATAGTGAAAGACTTTACGATCAGGCAAACCACTTGATCCAAAGTACCTTTATGCGATGCAAATGCAATGATGTATGAGAAAAAGAACAAAAAGCTTAAAAAAGAAAACAAGTCGATTGCCGGATAAAATTGAAATATATATATAAATAAAATGACAAAATTAAACAGAATAAACACACAAAACAACCCTATTTATCCCGTCTAAAACCTAAGGTTATCCGCATGGCTCTAAATGGGTAGGTTTCTATGTATTCTCTACATGCAGTCTTGGTTCTAGGAGGTACCCGAATTGTCCTTGATGTCCTCTACTAAGAGTAGCAAGGCCCCGATCATCACCCATTATAGGCTCCTTTCAACCGGGTTCAATTCGGGGACCCATTCGCTTATGCCCCATTGAAGGGCGATATCCTTACGAAAGCATAAGGTACTCGAGCTTCAAGGTACTTGCTAGGCCCATACGGGAGAACGATATCTCCACGAAAGCATTAGCGTTTTCCCCACTAAAAAAGCGGGTTTATATGCCATATTTTAAATGCGTTAAAATAAACGCGCAATTATGACCGAATGTTAATTTAATAGTCACTTCAATCCGGAACTTCCAATATTAGTAAAGCGGTAATTATTTTAAAACTTGACTCTCATTTGTTTTTTTTTCGAAAAAAAACAAAAAAAATGTCCCCAGCGGAGTCGCCATCTGTAGCGATGTCTCTTTTTTTATCGCTAAAAAAACGAGGGTTTTCGAAGGGTTTTTGAAAGGTGTTTGTGACTTTTTTGGATATAAAATATTTATTCCGTGGGGTTTTAAAAGACACCGCATTAAAAAAATATAAGTCGCCACCGCCACTTAGGTAGGTAGGACACCATAAAACCAGAGATTCGAAAAGACAGGGTTCGGGAGTCGGTTACGGATGGGGAAGGATTAGCACCCCCACACCGCCCAAAATTGGTACTTTAATAATTACCGCTTTATTAATATTGGATTTTCCGGATTAGAGTGACGATTATTTAAAATTCGGTCATAATTGCGAATATATTTTAAGGGTCCGTTATGCCGAGAATAAACGTCCAACCACTATCACTACGCTTTGATACTCGGCCCCGTTTACGCTCGGATAAAAGGACTCGCATTAACAAGTTATATCTCGATATGCAATCTTAGTGGCAAAAACGTAAAACATGGCAAAATATTTAAATATAATAAATATTGACATACCAGAATACTAATTTAACATAAATGATATTCTAGACTAAAACATGTATATATACATATTATTCTGAATAATAGATAAAAACAACTATAATATGTTAAAATAACAAGGCAGAATAAGTACATATAGGCGAACAAATATTTCAAAAAGACATGCATCTTTTGGTAATAAAACATATTTCAACATATACGGGTCAACATATCGTACAAAAAGGGTAAATATATTAACATGTAGCCCTAAAAAAACAGAAAAACACACATATAGAATACAAAATACGCCATGTACGAATCAACTAAAACATAACATGCTTAATATGAATAACCAGGGTAAAAGACTCATGACCATTATAATCTTAATACACATATATATGTAAACATAAAATACGAGTCATATACGAGGACATAAAATAAAATAAAATAATAGAATACATCAACATATACGATTATAATACGAACATTAGTATTTACAAAGAATACAGGATGAAATGAAAGAAAAACAAAAAGTCGGTGCGAGAAATTAAAGAGCAATAATATGTAATTTAGGGACGAAATTGCGAAACAAACAAAACCTAAAAGGACCATAATTGTAATTAGACCAAGGGGCAGACCCAAAGTGAAAAATTCAAAAACGCGGTATGGTTAAGGGCGTAATTTTACCATTCAGAAACTGATTCGGTGTAATTTAGGGACTAGATTGTAACCTTTTGAAATATCAGGGGGACTGGGATTGTGATTATACTATGCGGCAAGACAAAAATGAAAATATTGAAAACGCGGTGGGATTAAGTGTGTAATTTACCCATTTAGCAAAATAAAAACACCTATATAAACCCTCTTTTTAGGCCGAAACCAAATTTTTTGCCATTCGTTCATTTTTCTGATTTTTGGTAAGAACCACGTTCTTCATTTTGTCTCCCTTATTCTTCTGAAACCCAGAATCCTGCGGCCGGCCGCCGCTAACCGGCGCCGACGAGCCTCCAAAAGACACCAAAATAACCACTATTTCATCCTCAACATGAATCTGTGGTTGGATTCAGAGGATACCCCCTTATTTACCCTAGATCTAGGAAATACGAACCAAAAAAAAAGTTTTAAAACCTAAAATATAACTACAGGTGGGTCTTCCCTTTCTTGATTCACAGATCGACTTGTAGGAGCCGAAAGGCTTATCACTGAGGAAGGGAAGACCCACAAGCAACGCTGGTAAGACTACTCTCCTTTCTTGTTTCTGTTTTTTTTTTCTTTCGTATATGTATGTAAGGAAAACAAGTAAGAAAAAGTGACTAGTATTTACCTTGGGGTGTCTTTTGATTCACATGTAGTTACATTTTTTGGTGTTTTACAAGATCTCCGTTCTCTCTTTTTTTTGTTACTCTCTCTTTTTTTTTTTTTCGCCCCCGTTAAAAAGTTCCCGTTTCATATATATTATTGTCCCTGTTTGTTGCAAGTTGCATCTTCTTTTTCAGATCTGAACTGACACTTTTGCTTGTTGTCTTGGGCATATTCTGAACACGAGGACTGAATATCGCGCGATGGCGGTATGGACATTCGCGCGTGATGGCCAGACAGCGTTCTCGGCCGTTAGATCGGATCCGATCTAACGGTCGAGATGGCTTGAAGAACGATCGGCCTGGATGAAGCCTCGATTTGATGAGACGCTTCAGATTTCGCCACGTGGAGCTCCGCAATGAGGAGTCGAACGCGCGGATCTTACGCGCGGCGTGGGATGTTAAAGCGACCGCGCGTGGACCACACGCGCGCGTGACACTCGAACGGTCCATACGTGTGGAATACGCGCCTGGCAGATATTTTTGACCTCCTGGTTGCATCGTGGTCGTTGGATCAGATCTTGATCCAACGGCCCACAGTTACCTGCACATTGTAATTGGATAAGATTTAGACTTGGGCCAACCGGGCCTTGTAATTGAATTTGTAATTGGACTGTAAATTTATTTGGGTTTAATATATTTAATTCTTTTCATTTTGTCAGCCCAATAATAATAATAATATAATTATAACAGTAATACATATACATACGAAAATGTATACTTATATTATACAATCATTAATTAATATAATATTCTAGTATACGTACATATAATCATACATATAATTAACATAACATCCATATATTAATCAAATACGCTCATACTCTAGATACATACGCGACATACATACACCCCTAATACGTATACATAGCTTATACATGCACACACCACCTTATATTAGTAATAAATATACATGCAATATTAATATATTTACAAGTGAAAATGAGTGATTACACAAACAAACACATATTTAACTGATGAAACTCGTGTTTGGGTGGGAATCTTAAAATTTAGGGCTTTGTAATTGGTTTTTAGTTTTTTGTTTGGTTGTAGCATTTGGGCCTATAGGCTTTGTACTAGATATGTAAATGGACTATAAACTTTATTTATATTTGGATTTTTATAATATTGAATTTATATTATTTATATTTATTTATTGTTTAATAAGCTCGGTCAAAATTCGGGTATTACAGTAAAGAGTAATTGCCCAAAATTCTAATATCAGACTTTATCCCTTAATTGACTATTTTTAAAGTGTTTTGGAAAATATAAATAGGTTGGGGGAATTAATTTGTAATTAAAAGCTTTAAAACAAAAATCACATAACTAACTTTCTCAAATATTTTCTCTCCAAAATCTCTCCAGCCAAACATCAATTTCTTCTTCTAAATCTTCAGGTAAATCTTTTTTTTCTTAAATCTTTTGTTTGCAAATGATTTCTTCTTGTTAGTTTTCCAAAACCTTATTGTTTTAACTTTGTTTTCTCATGTAAATCATCCAATTAATGGGAGAAAGCATCCATTAGAGGTAAGGTTCGTTCTCCTCCTCTAATGAAAGGTTCTTTACTGAAATTACCAAGTTGTTGACTCTTTACAATTGTTTTCTAATGTGTTTTGATAGTTTAATTATGGAAAATTGGTTTAATTGTGTTTTGATTGATGAAATTTGTGGATCTTCGTACTTGTTCTATTTTGCTGGGATTTTGATCAGATAAGATCATGATTTTGATGTTTAATTGAGTTAATAACTTGGTTTTAATATTGTAATCCCGAAACAAGTTGAATCTCTAATATTTAAGGTTGTTAATTAAGGGTTTTGTGGTGATAGTTGAGTTTTGGAAGTGTTTGATGATGTTTTCGATAAGTTTCAGATGGTTTTTAAGTAGGCAACTTGAGACTTGCGGGTAATTGCTTGTAGGCAATGGTTTGAATGCATAGTGATGTATTTATCCTCTGATTTTATGTGATTAAAACAGGGGATAATCAAGGTGACGATGCTTGACGTTGATTGTCGCTTGTAGGGAGCTCGATTTGCGTTGGCGAGTAAAGCGAGGTGTATCAGTGAGTGAAAACTGGTTTAAACACCTTTAAAAGGTTTAATAAAGGTTGTTGTGAGCTTAGGTTAAGCTTGAAACACTTACCTAAGATCGGAAGTAAGTTTTTCCTCTTTAATATCGATTCGGATATGAACATGTGTAATTCATGTTTTGGTCGTAAACATGGTTTGATTTACTTGCTGGAAATGCATGGTTTTAAGTACATATACAGGGGTTTAAAAGTATAAGAAATGTTAATGAGCATTGGTTTTTATTCCGGTCAGGAATGGTGTTATTGCTTGGGCAATGTGATTTGCATATGTGGGGTTTTGTATAATGCATTATAAAACAATGAGTAAATGGTTTTGTAAATGATATATTGGTTATGTGACATGATGAGGAAACATTCAGATCTAGTTGGTATGCCATAGGATGAAGTGCACTATAATATGTTAAAAAATCGACTGTGGTTAAGAGTCCTTGAGGTAAGCGGTTGGCTACTCATATTATAATGTTATCACTTGGATTGAGCGGTCGGTTCCCCTTGTTGATGTTTATCTTGCGGTCGACAAGGGTGTTATATCATGCGGTCGGCATGGTATGGGTCATGGTAGTGGTCGACTATCATGGGAGATTCGTGTATCCGAAATGTAAAGTTAGCGACCGGTTAACTAAAGATTAACGATCAGCTAATCAAAGATAATGGTCAACTATCCAATGATAGAGGCCATCTATCTGGGGTCACTATAAATGCCAATATATGAATGTTCATGAGTTAAACTTATTGTATAATGCTTTGGAACTTAAGTATGGTTTTGCAATTTAATGCTTTGGGATTTAAGCATGGTTTTGTATTTAATGCTTTGACAGTGAGCATGTGGTTTGTAAATGTATTGCATATGGTCGATATGCATGTTTGGATTTGGAATCAATGAAAATGCTTTGGTCGTAAGAATGGGATTTATATATGATGTTGCATAAGGATCGTTATGCATGTTTCGATCGAAAATAATGAAAATGTTTTGGTCGTTAAGAATGTTTTGAAAACAAGGGGTTTTGGCTTTCTAAGGGTTTTAATGCATCATTGTTTTAAGAGCATCCTCACTAAGCAAGTGTGCTTGCGCTCTCTTTTTCCTAATGATGCAGAGGACTAAAGGTTGGGGCTGCAAAGGCAAGGTTAAAGTGATCCAAGGATAAGAACTAGTTTGAGTATGAACTCGGTTTATGTTTCTGGTTAATAAGGCAATGTGTTCGCCATGTTTTGGGGGATTTGTAAATATGTTTTTCCATGGTTTTAAAGCATGTGAAGTGCTGGATTTTATGGTTGGTTGATTTTGTTAAGCTTGTGTAGATTTATGCTTATGTTGAGGCTAGATGAGTGCTTAGGTATACATTTAGTTGGATTCGAATAATTGCCACGTTTTGATGTTTCAAGCAAGTTTGTTATGATGCTTTAGGCGTGTAAGCATGTTCTGTATGCCTTAAATGTACCAAATGTGAGTTTTGGTTGTTTGGTAGAATGATATTAGGAAGCATGCCTATAGAATATCTTAGGGTGTATGAATGCTATGTAAAGTTGTTGATTCTGTGATGTTTTGGTTTGTATTGAACCTTGGTAATGTTATATATGTGCTTGAGGCATGTTTGGGTGTTTTGGTTATCATCAAAGTATGTTTAGACATCAATTTGGGACATTACAGGTCCAGACGTACCGGTACGGGTGTTCCTATTTCGGTACGAGTAAGCTATTCCAGGCTTAGCGTACCGGTACGTGGGCAAGCGTTTCGGTACGAATCCAGGCAATCTTGTCCAACATTTCGATACTCGAAAAGGTGTTTTGATATGGCAAATGGTTTTTACAAGAGACGTTTCAATACGCGTAAGCGTATCGGAATGGGTTTTAACCACTGTAATCTGAATTTGTGGAAATTGTTGAGGCGTACCAAAACACCTCTATGCGTACCGGTACGACTGCAGTTATTTCTGTTATTTTGGAATTTTTGGAAGTTCTATTTCTTTCGTTTTGGTCCTTGAGTTTTGTGAATGCAATTGTATTAGCTTGGATGATCGTATTGACCTGAAATTTGACATGTAAGCATATAATTGGTCTAATTAAAGATTGGTAACCTTAATTTTAGTTTTGGTCTTCTAATTTTTCAGATTTGCATTTTAGTCCCTAAAATGTATGTTATGCAATTGGATGTCTTTCTCTTGTTTACTTCGACAAACCTAATGTAATTCTCTCGGTTCGGTCGAGCGTTTAGGCCGGGTCGAGGGGTTACAACTCAGATCTTGGTTCATCTCTTTCTAAATCATAACAATAATACAAACAGCAACAACAAGGAAATTAATCTAGTTATCTCTTGTGAACAACTTCTTAAAATGATTATCCATAAAAGACACAATTTTATATTCCTCCTCGATCCAACTTTCATCATTCGTTTTCAGTTTATAGATGGCATTTCGGTGTCTATTCCGAATGGTAGTAGCGTGAAAGAATTCGGTATTCTTGTCCTCATACTTTAGCCAATCAACTCTCGTTCTTTGGCGCCAGAACCTCTCCCCACCATCAAGGAGTTTATTTAGTTGTAGCTTGAGTTCTTTTAACTCATGAGAAGACTGTTCTGTAAGTGGCTTATCTTGGATATTCTGAATTCTCTTGTGAAGGTCTTTAATATTAGCCTTAATATTGACGAATTTTCTCTTACTCCAGTCTTGAAGTTTGAATCTGGTTTTCTTCAACTTCCTTAATAATGGAGAGGGAAAACATTCATGGGAGCTTCTAGACCATGCTTCCTCGACATTATCCTCGCACTCCTCTATAAGCCACCTAGATGAGAATTTGAAGTCTTTTTTTTCATTTTTTTAATACTATTTAAAAGAAGAATAATGGGCGAATGGTAGGACCCAATGGCAGCTTTCAACAGTCTGGTAGCTTTTGGAAAAGAGCCGCTCAATTCAGATAAAAATATTATCCTATCAAATTTCTCAAGGATATTATTTTCTTCACTCCTCTAATTCGACCAAGAAAATGTACCACTTTTAAGAGGTAATTCCATCATGCCACATCCGTCCAGAAATTCGACAAACTGTTTTGCTTGAGACATGTCATAAGGTAATCCCCTAATTTTTCACTCTGGTCAGTCACGATATTAGAATCTCCTAGAATACACCATTTGCAGTTTGCTTCGCTTCTCAACCCTGCAAGATGCTCTCAGAATTTCCTTTTATCTTCTTTGTAGGGAGGACCGGAAATAAGGGAGCAGTACCATTCTTCTTCATTGTTGATGGGCACTTTAGTATCAACTAGATTCTTGTTAGAGTTTAGGATTGAGATATCCATATCATCCATCCACCATAAGGCTAATCCTCCTGCTATACCATTAGGGTCAACATAGAAACTTGAATTGAACTTTAGACGAACTTTAATTTTTTTCTAGAAAAGGTTTCTTCTGTTTAGTTTCACTTAGGAACACAATATTAGGTCGAAATTTTGAAACTAAATACTTCAATGATCTATTGGTGTCTTTCTTCCTCAGTCCACGAACATTCCAGAAAATAAAAGCCATGAGAAAATCAACAGAGCATACCAACAAACAACCGAGACAACAACGAACCAAGAAGCTCGGAGCCACCCAAACTTTTGGTGTCTTTCTTCCTCAGTCCACGAACATTCCAGAAAATAAAAGCCATGAGAAAATCAACAGAGCATACCAACAAACAACCGAGACAACAACGAACCAAGAAGCTCGGAGCCACCCAAACTGCGACCTCCAAAGACCCAAAGGAACCAAGAAAACAGTGAAAAAAAACCTAAACCCCAGAACAGAAATAGAAACCCAAGTAGCTCAACCACAAAGACGGAGAAGCTCTCACAGCGCAAACAAAGCAAGCTCAGCCGAAACAAACCAACAACAGCCGGGTAAAATCTTGTAGACATCACCCAAGCCCTCAATAAAACAGCAAGACCCAAACGAACCGACCACCACTTTGGGGATATTCAACAAACCACAGAGAAAACATAAAGAAGGCAAGGAACTCTTAGAGAAAGAACAAACCTGGGAAGCACAGCAGCCAAGGGAAACAAACAAGAATTGGTAACAAAAGATCAAGCAAGATTGCAGCTCCGCCACGGTTCGAAAACAAAAGCCATCCTCCACGTCGAGAAACCCAGACCCAACAATCGTCTAGAAGAGCAGGGGAGGCGCGGGTCTGTCCTAAAGGAAGAAAAACACCACAGAAACAAAGACACGAACGACAACCTCTAAAATTAGAAGCGAAAAGGAAGAGATCGAAACCCTAGGATTTGGGAAGAAATTTTATCAAAACCAATGTATCTTTGACTCGTCAAAAAAAATGTCGGCACTATTGGAAATGTACAAATTAAGATTACTCCTAAAAATCTTACATGACTTGAACCAAACACATCTTACTTTATCCCCTCTATGTTAATAAAATTATCATTTTGATCATTTTACTATTTTTCAATCAGTTTGGTCCTTAACTTTCAATTCATTATCCAATAAAAATATAACACGTGGATCTCTGGTATTTTTTTTATTTTTTAAAAATAAAAAATATTTAATTTTATAAAAAATCTAAAATCTTTAATTTTTTTAAAAACCCCAACCCCAAACCCTAAATCCTTAAATTTCTCCCCTCCTACCACCGATTCAACTACCACTGGCCACCATACCTTCGTCGGCCCCTGCGACTGAAAATCCTATCATCTAGTAGTCAAAAACTGGCGAATGAACCGTCGATTACTCCGTCGACGAACATCCAACAATCAAGAAAAAGAGACCGATTGGGCTTCTAATCGATGGCTAGAGGGTGGGGGATGCTGAATGGTGAGATACACGATGTTTGGGTGGTGAACGGTGAACCGCCGACATGTGGGGTATGTCGGACTGTAAGAGAGATGTGATTTGAGGGTTTGATTGAAAGAAATTAAAACTTTGGGTTTTTTAAGAAGTTTATATTTTTAGAGAAATTTAGAAATTAAATAAATAAATAAAACATGCCGCTTGTCGTGTTTTTATTGAATAACGGAAAATTTTTAACGATTGTTGACGAAGAAACCTGATTTGAGTTACAAAATGAAACGTTAGGCATCAAAGTAGCCCAAAAAACGTTAAGCACCAAATTAAAAAAAAAATTATAAGTTAGGCATCTTTTTAACTATTAAGCCCTCACAAATTCTCTCAGCTTGGGTTTTTTTTTCTATCAATATCATTGGTCAATGTTGTAATAGCTGGATCAATAATCAAATATTAGTATAATCGCCGTCACTTGTATGCAAGTTCATGTCTCACTTTTGTAAGGATCGAGAGATAAATTTGAGGAGTAAAATTAAACACAATAACTTTAAATACATAATATTAATTATTATTAAAGAATTTAATCGATTGTCAAAGAGACAATACTTAGTAAATTTGTCTCCAACGAATAGGATAGTCCCTCAAATATCTATAATAAATGAACGCGAGATATTCATTTTAAAAAATTTGAGTTTATATGTGTGCGTTAACAAATAATTAATAAATATATAAATAAATTATATAATATATATAATATTAAAAGGAAAATAAAGGGTTTTCCTTTTTTTTTCCCTCTAAAAAACCTGAAAGGATATTTGATAACGTGATACTGTAACTAAAATAAAGAGCCGTGAACTGGATTATGACTTATTGCTTATCTATGAAATAAAAGCAATATATATATATATATTTCTGTTCACATTACTATAATAACCCTTTCATTTCCCCATCCCCAATTCATTTTCGGAAGCCTTTCATTGCAATTTGCCATAACTATTTCCATCAACTCCATTACTATAATATTAACTTCAAAAATTATATATTAACTGCAAAATTACCAAAATCAAATTGGCAGTTTGGTTGTTCTATTTTCATTATCATTTCCATTTAATATAAGTTATCATTTCCTTTTCTATATCTTAATTTATTATAATTGTTAATAATCTCTAGAGCAGGTGGTTAAAGCTCTCGGTTGACATCATTCAATTTTCTTAGGTTGTGAATTCAAAATTCATTAGAAGCAAAATTCTCTTTCCCTATGTAGAAATGCTCAAAAAAGAAATAATAATATTATAATTCAGCCCAAATCATTAACTAATGTCATTAAAAGATTAGCTTAAGGGTGCTTGAAGCACTTGAATTTTAGAAAAAAATCAATTAAATTTTTGGTTTTTTCACTTAAGTATTCCCCGAGTCAATAAATTGAATCAATTAAATCTTTTGATCAATTTTAACCATCTATTTTGAAGGTTCTTTTTAGATATTATTTTCCATGTAACCCACTATTGTTTTGTCGTATGTAATTTACAGATTCTTTAGAAAATATTTTTTTATAAATTTTATATTTTTTATAAAATATATATTTAAAATCTATTATATTATATATTTTAAATAATTAAAATTTATAAAATATATATTTAAAATCTATTTGACTAGAGGTTTTTAAAATATATATTTTTATATTTTTATTAATAATAAATTTTAAATAATCACGAGTCAAAATTAGAAAAAAATAGCCTAAAAATAATAAAGAACAATTTTTGTAAGACAGAGAGAGTTTATTTTAATATAAAAATTTAAAATAATTTTTTATTTGTACTTTTTATTAAAGAAGGGAGATTTAAAATTGAACCAAAAGTTAATGTCGGTTTAAAATTAAAATTACGATTATAGTGGGTACAACAAATTTAATTGGTCAATAAAAGTTTTTGTTATTATACTATAAATTTGGCTGAGTTTAGAGGCGGGACCAGTGAAGGTTATGGTTCTCATAAATTATTAAGCTCAGATAATAATAAAATTACTTTTTAATCTTACAAATTATATAATCTATTGGTGATCCTTTCTGAAATTTAAATTTGTTAAATAATCATCTTAGTAAACATTATTGAATTTCACACCAATTGAGTTGTAGATTTTATTAGTCCATCTGTTTATATTTTCTAATAATAGATTTTGTTCCTCTCAATTTCACAAGTTGATGTAACATTTGTGATAAACTTGTTATAAGTCGTGGCGAACGATTATAGACAGCTTGATATCGTTTAAGTAGGCTTTAAGTTTGAGATTTTGTGTATGTAAAAAAGTCTTGCTGAGAGATTTATCAACTAAAATCATGTGTACAACGCATATATGTCCGAATTACTCGTAACAAAGCCTTGAGGAACAGAAAAGACAAAAAAAATAGATTACACGAAAAATAAATGCAGCTAATAATGTCATTGTTCGTAAGAAGGAAATGGTACATCTACCCACTGGTCATCTACCCAATGTATCTTTTTATCAATTAATGTAACTTTTATCAATAAACAATTTTCAAGATTATAAATACAATGCAATTAATACATCTTTACACAATGGTCATGTTTGACAATTAGCGGATAACTGATAGCGGATTACACTAGCTGATAGATGATAGTTGATTGTATTAACTGATTTGATTAGCGGATTGTATAAAAGTGTTTGGTAAAATTAACTGATAGTTGATAGCTGTTTGATTATTTAAACAAGCAAAATGACATATAAGAACATATTATATTCGATACTTATTTAATTAACTTGATTATAAAAATAATTTTTTAATATAATATTACTAAGCATATTTTAAGGATCTATATATTAATTTATTATTTATAGAATTATTTTTGATACAATTTAATTAATTGTTAAATTTAAATACAAATATAAATGCATAATAATAAAAAGAAAAAAAGAAAAATTATTAGTTTACAAATGTCACAATGTAAATACGTGAGGGCGATGAATTAAAATATAAAAGGTTAAATTTTGGGTTATTTGGAGATTTTTGATAATTATTAAGGGTAAAATGGTCTTTATAACTCTTATCTCAAAACTTCTAATTTCAAAAAGCTCATATTAGCAGTTTTTTCAAAATTAAAGGTTTCACCCAATTTGTTATTCCAATCCGCTATTCACCAAATATCCAAATTAGTGGATTTGACTAGTCAAACACCTAATTTTTGCTCAAACCGTTATTTATCAAATATGGCCAATAAATAATTTTCAAAACAATAAATGTGTTATAATTAATATTTTATTTTTTAATACAATAAGAAGAGAAACTAAGGTAACTCAAATACATTTTAGTCTGTCATACTATCATGATGAAATTCCTCTAAAATCTCATCATGTTATTATTTTTAGGGATGCCAAAAAACCTCGAATCTAGTGGGTTCCGACCCGATCCGATTTGGTAGGGTCAAATGTTCTTTTTAATTTTCAATTTTTGGGTCAGGTCGGGTTCGAGTTAAGGTTGGAAATTCCCTGACCCGCCCCAGTTTTATTTATGAATATATATTTATATTTATTGTATTTTATATATTATAATTAATATTTTTATTCATTTTCTTCGGGGCGAGTCGGTTTAATCAGGTTTTTTTATTAAACTTTTAGGGTCGTGTAATACTTTTAATATATCGGGTCGGGGATAAAAATATGTTAAACTCAGGTTGGATCAAAACTTTAAAATTTTCAAATCGGGTTCATGCGGCCAAAAACCCACCTCATTGCCATCCCTTTTTTTCAATCAAATTAAAAACAAAATATCGTATATGAACCATGAAAACTTATGAGTTTAAGCTTTGTTTCACCTCAATTTCTATGAAAACACAACTCCTTAAACTTATTGATTTTGTTCATCTACTATCGGCTACTAATGAAAGGATAGACTTTAATTATTTTCTTTTTTTTTATCTCTATTACCCTTTCATGTTTCTCAAATTCTCATGATACTATAAGAGAACAATTTCTCGAATTAAGTATTTAAATCTATAAATTGAGAGGAGAAAATAACCTAATTAATCTAAACTAAAAATGACATAAAATGTCATTATACTAAAATGTTTTGGAGGGACAACAACCGCTCCCACCTCATGTGTGGCTACATCCCTGGTAACAATTAGGGGTGATAATGAGCCTGACCGGCTCGCGAGCTACTCTGGCTCGGCTCGAGCTAGGCTCGAGACCTTAACAAGCTGAGCCGACCCAAGCTCGTTTAGCAAAAGTAATCTTTTTAGCAAAAGAAAAGCAATAAAATAAATTTGGGGGAAATCCACTAAAAATAAATTAACTAAAATAAATTGGTCACCGATATTGAATTTCATTTCAGTGTTGGTTATGAAAGGGGTTTTTAACGAGGCCCTATCTTTTATAAAAAAATTATAGCAAAATTGTTAATTTCGAGCCGAGCCGAGCCTGACGAGCCCGAGCCGAGCCTGACGAGCTTCGAGCCCAATAGTATTGTTTTCGAGTCGAGCTCGAGCCTAAAATTTCGAGCTCGCCGAGCCCAATAACACTATTTTCGAGCTGAGCCTGGCTCGTTATCACCCCTAGCAACAATAGTACCAAGACTCAATAGACAATGACTGCCATTTTTATTTAGTGAAAGACATTTGAGAATCAAAATGAAATTTCAATATCAATATAATCAATGTCGTGTCAATATCAATAAAAAATTGGAGAATCCAAAAGAATTCCTAATTTAGTATAACACTACTTTTTGTACGGTGTATATATTAATAATTTAACTGTTGTATTTAAAAATAATATTTTATTTTATTATATTAAAAATATTATTTTATCTTTTATACACATGATGTTTGAATCAAGTTAATTATCGATTCAGAATATTATTTCTATTAACATATAGTGAATTTTTTTACACCTAATAAATAGTTAATTATTTTTAATGTATACAAATTTTTACGTGCATAATACATGAATAATACATGAATAAAACATACATTATAAAATTTTGAAGTGTTGAAATTGAAAAATTATCATTTAAGGTCAAAATGATGAATTTAAAAAATTATCATTTAAAAATTTAAATGGATGAGACAATTGCAATTGTCACTTAAAATTTAGTGTAAAAAATTTAATGTTGAAAAATATAAATAAACGTTATAATCAACTTTAGGCTATTTAATAAAAAATAAAAATATAATATTTATTTAATAATGTTTTAAGATTTTTGTGATAGATGTTAAAAAAGTTCTGTTATTCAATAAAAACAAGGCACCTGGTTTATTTATATTATTTTCTTTAATTTTTATTTTTTTTAAAAATAAAAACCTTTAGTTTATTAAAAAATTAAAATCATTAAGTTCTTAAAAAGCCCTCAATCTCTAATTTTAAATCACTAAACTTATAACTTTATCTATTTTGGTCGTCGATTCAACCACCATAAATCACTCTTTCTTTCGTCGACTCTCTATAGTCGACAACCTTAACCTTATGTCGTCAGGAATTACAAATGAGATGCCAAACAAACTATGAACGTCAAACGATAAATATTTAGTCAAATGTTGAACCATATATAGATGAATGACGAATCGAGCCTCGCAACTCGTGCAACGAGAGAAGACGTTACCGCTGCGACGACGTAAAAGGAAAATTTTAGTGACCTGGGTATTTTTTTCAAAAAAATATTAAAATTTTGACTTTTGAGATTCTTTTAAAAAGGTTAATGGTCTTCTGATTTTTTAAATAAATAGTACGAAATATTCATTTGTCCAGTTTTAATTGAATGTTGAATTTTTTTATGATCGATGACAATTTTTTTTCAAAAGGGTTATAGAACAAAACATTAGACACTTATTTGAATTAAAAATACTTTAAATACCTATCAGGTACAATTTAAATATTTATTTGAGTTTTAAGCCAGAGAAAAATGGGGTTTCTCTTCTCCTTCATACCAATCCCCAACTATAATACGGAGAGTTCTAATGTCAAAACTTACTATAAGGCTATTTTTTGGTAATATGTATGTCCGTTTTACGGTCTATGATTAGGGTGCGAGGTTGTTTCTCCCTGTTATATTTTGACTCAAATTCTAATTAGTAATTAAGTTGGGTTTTATTGTAATTCTAGTGGTTGAAAATTACTTGGTAATTAGGATTTACTTTAATGAGTAAATATCGTAGATATCTTATTTAATAAGGTTTCTTGGTGACAAAGTATTTGGGTCTATAAATATAGACTAAGTTTAACCTTTTGAATTGTGAGAGAACAAGAGAATGAGAGAGAGGGAATCACTCTGGAGAGATGTAACCACTTTTAGGTTCTCTACAACTATTGTGCCTACGTTGTAGAGATGAGTATTGTAGGGATGTTGGGAAGAGTGTTTTGGTTCCGCCGAGTCATGGGATTTGTACAATGAGTTTTGGGATTACATGAGTTATCATGTATTTGTACTCTTCGGGTTCTCTACATTGATAGTAGATTGATTTCTCTCGTCCGTGGAGGTAGGCTATGCTGAACCACGTTAAATATTGTCTCTTGTGCATGTCTTGGTCTATGCCGTTATCGCTTTGGTTATTTTGCCGCATACCAAATTCCTAACAAATTGCATCATGAGCTATGATTCGAGCTACGCGATTTTGGAGGATTTTTTGCTGCGGACTTTACGGTGCGGTGTTGGAGACATGCCAGAGGAGTATTGTTGCAACGAGTTTTCAGTTGCAGGGGGAGTAATTCTCAAAATTCAATGGTGCTTCAACGGATACTACGTAAGAATTGGAGTTGTTGAAGACTTAGCGGCGGTGCTTCAACGGATATTTGACTTACGTAAAAATTGAAGTTGTTGAAGACTTGAAGACCAATGTTCGAATAGAATTTGTGTCAAGGGGGAGATTTGTTATATTTTGACTCAAATTTTAATTGGTAATTAAGTTGGGTTTTATTGTAATTCCAATTGTTGAAAATTAGTATTTGGGTCTATAAATATATACTAGGTTTAACCTTTTGAATTATGAGAGAACAAGAGAATGAGAGAGATGGAATTACTCTGGAGAGATGTAACCAATTTTAGGTTGTCTACAACTATTGTGCCTACGTTGTAGAGATGGGTATTATAGGGATGTTGGGAAGAGTGTTTTGGTTCCACCGGATCATGGGATTTGTACAACGGGTTTTGCGATTACATAGGTTATCATGTATTTGTACTCTTCGAGTTCTCTACGTTGATAATGGATTGATTTCTCTCGTCCGTGGTAGGCTATGTTGAACCACGTTAAATCTTTTCTCTTGTGCATGTCTTTGTCTATGTCGTTATCGTTTTGGTTATTTTGCCGCATACCAAATTCCTAACACTCCCAATAATATCATCTTTAAGGTTTGAACTTGCGTCTTCTCCTTGGGAATACAATGTGCCTTACCAATGCACACCAACCCTTGTTGGTTTATTATGAGGTTATTGATAATAAAAAAACTATGAGGTTATTATGAGGTTTATTACGAAAAATTACATTAATATCAATATTTATAATAATTATAAAAGTGGGCTATTAAAACTATTGACGATGACACGAAATATTGAATTTTTTTCATAATTTATTATAGGTACGAAATAATTGTTCAAACTTGTCAAAGATGAAATATTTTAAATTTGTTCAAGTTTTTTCGGAATTTATGTGTTGGTTTTGTGTAAAATTGCAGGTTATAAATATTTCTCTTGCAAAATCACATTTCAGTTATATATATATATATATGGACCAATGCAGGATTTTATGTTAGCGGGAGAGAACTTATAAATTTTTAGGGGGCGAAAATAAATTTTTAATAAAAAATATATTTTTTTAAATCATATATATAAATTTTAAAGTGCGTCTGTCTCCTTTGATTCTATCCCTATATACGGTGAATTTTGGTAAATAAGGTGGTTGAATTTTTTTTTTGGAGAATAGGGTTATGGCAACTTTATTTTAGTTTCTACGGCAAAATAAATAGTGTTGGTAGATGAACTTCTCCTGCAGAAGTCGTCTGCAATATTTTAATATATATATTTGCTTTGACATGGCTGCAGAGAAATAAAAATTTTATATTATTTTCTCCTCACAAACGCCTTATGCAGGAGGTGTTTTATACATTCGCCATGCATTCACGTGACGAGGGGGCAGCAGCTGCATGATTCAGGGTCTGCGAGAATCTTTGCCGCGAACGACTCCTACATGAGCCGTTTATTGAGTGAACAGTAACCATGCAAGCATCGTTCAGGTGGGAAAGCTGTGGCATGTAGCTTTGGCAGTTGACCAGACCCGTGAACGTCTCCTACATGAGTCGTTCATCGAGTTTATAGTAACCATGCATGCATCGTTCAGGCTGGAAAAGCTGTGGCATGCAGCTTTGGCAGGCGACTTTGCAGGGTGCAGCTCCCGTGAACGTCTCGTATAGGAGTCGTTCATGGCTCGAAACAGTGTCCCTCATCCTTCTATTTAAAAGGACGGGTTGAGGAGTAGAGTTGTATTTAAAAAAACTAGAGAATTGCCATAAAGAGAGGTTCAAAAAATTAAAACAGGTTGGTATATTTTCTGATGTATATTTATTTATTTAATGGGGAATTTTATTATTATGCCTTTATATAGTTTTTTATTGATTATTACATTAATTTGGTATTTATATAAATTTTTATTTTTGTGTCTAGGTGGTAATACAATTTTTTTGTTGAAGATATATCAAGTAAGTTTTTTTATGTAGTAAAATTGTAAGTATTTTAGTCATCTTACTATATTATTAGAAATTAATTTTTAGGGATGTTAATTTCGTAATTAATTTTCTAATTCATAATATTTGGATTAAAATGTTCTTTCTTTATTTCCTTTTATTATTGTTTATGTCATATTTTTTATATTTACGAATATTTTTTTAGAGGATTTAGTTGGTTGGAAAAATATTCCATAAAAATATTTATAATATTTAAAATAAATTAATTAATAAATAAATCAAATACTAATAATTATTAAAATATACGTAAATAATACATAAGAAACACTTAATAAATCTAATTTCTATGTTGGGTTTAAACTTTTAAAACATGTAGTAATATAGCAGGGTGACATGGGGTATTATTTAAATAATTAGTGTGTATATATATGAGACATGGGCGACGTGACTTGGGTATTATTCAAATATCGTATATAGTATCAAATGTTTTTATAAATTTAGATTTATTGTAATTAATATTGTTATATAATATTAGGAAAAAAAATTTTAATAGTTGTTTTGCAGATTAGTTAGAAATATGGCATCTGAACAAGTTTTGTTACAACTTAATCATGTTCACATCTCTTCTCAGCTTGTAAGTAAACTTATAAGTTGTTTAATTATTTGCGAATTTGTAATTACCTTTTGTTCATTCTATGTAATTATTAAAATAAACTTATTACAGGACAATCATCGCTTCCGGCCTCGACGAATGATACTATCTGATCGCATAGTTATTTACTTGCAGATTGCCGGATTTTATAATGTAACATTTCTTTAGGGGTATAAGTTGGTCCCTGGGTTGATAACTGCGCTGATTGAACGGTGGAGACCAGAAACTCACACATTTCATTTTTCAGTCAGGGAATGTACGATAACCCTACAAGACGTAGCTATACAACTTGGTGTCCAATAAATGGGAATGCAGTGGTGGGATTTGATATCTACAATGTATTTCAATTGTGTAATACGTTACTCGGGAAGTACCTTCTGCGTCTGATGTGAGAGGGGCACGTGTAAAATTGTCATGGTTGGAGAACAAATTCAAGGTAACCGAGAACTCTACTGAAGAAGAAGCCATTTTTGCCACGCGGGCATATATGCTTCACATTATTGGAGGTACATTAATGGCAGATAAATCTGGTAGTTATGCGCACACACAATATCTACCATTGTTGGCAAATATTCAGCAAATACGTCAATATAGTTGGGGATATGCTATATTGGCATTTTTGTATCATGAAATGTGTAAGGCGGCAGTTCTTCATAACAATAATAAGAACGTGGATATCGGTGGATGTCTTACTTTGCTCCAATCTTGGGCATGGTATAGACTTCCTTATTTAACATCGGTTTGCATATCACCCATCGAATATCCATTTGCAGGAAGGTAATACAATGAATCAAATATTATTGTGAATATGTTAATGATTATTAGCTTTATTTGAAATTACTTAGAATAAAATATTTAATTTCTATGCAGATTGAGGCATGATATGAGAAAAGCGGGGGTGGTGCACAATAATGTTGTAGATATACGACTCCAAATCGAATCTGAAGGAAGAAATCAGGTATCATATTATTTTTAAATACACTCACAGCTTATTATCTTTTATTTAATTATATAAATAAATATATACCGTAATTTTATTTACAGTTTATTTGGAGGTCATACGAAAGTGAAGAAGCGATTTCTTGCATACCACAAGATGTGTGGGAATTTTTTACATTTTGGGGTGCAGTTATATCGTTGATCTATTTTTCTATTGTGGAGTATCAGTGTGTTGATCGAGTGTTGTGGCAATTCAACTTTTTTTAGCCCATTCCTAAACCTCCGATTGATATTGAGTATATACATACTCGAGGTTTGAGTGACGAGCTAGAAGATTATGTCATTACTCTATAGAATGATAGAACAAGCTGGCTGGCAGAAGACTGTACTTCAATTGAAGATGATGCTTTTGATTGTTGTCCAGAGTACTCAGAGTGGTTTAATAATAATGGAAAACCATTCTTGGTAGGCCAAGAAATGAGTCAAAATGGCAAATGGAGCATAGATGTTCATATCAGCATGTTGGCAGAGAACCCGAACCTGATCAGAGCTTGCCACAACCACCAAACAAAACAACAATAAGTGCGCCTACGGATTGGTCTCCATGAGGGTCAATACATGCGCCCACAATAACTATAGAGGGATCATCTGACCCTAGTAATCCTTGGGAACATGCAATTCGTAGATATCCAACAATTGGTGAGACCTCATATCAGTACACTGAAGTGAACTCATCTGGACTAAGTAATGTATTCGAACAACCATCTGTCCATACTACATTTGTTGGTAGCTCATCATCTTATCCAGGCCAGGATGATGATGTATACATACTATTATTTGAGCATCATCAATCACATGGATATGGTCATAGCATGATTGTTGATAGTATGGCATCTTTGTTGTCGACTACGACCATTTCCACTCCACTATTTACGCTAAATGTGTATTCTACACCGCCTGCCATGCAAATAATAGATGACCAGGTCAATCAGGATGAGCAGACTCCCAATGACCCACAATTTCCACGAAGAATGGTACGAGCCCCTCGACGGTATGATCAAACGACATCAAGAACTACCAAGGAGGAGGAGATAATTTTATGGTTATTTGAGAAACATTAAAACTTGTATTCTTTTTTAATCATGACATTAATAACATTAAGTCTAATATTTATTTAGACTTTTTAAGTTTGTTTGGACTTTGATTTATTTTTGAAGTTTTTTTTACTTCGATTTTGCTTGTACAATAGATTGCCAAATAATTTTGCTTGTACAATAAATTGCCAAATAATTTTGCTTGCACGATAGATTGCCAAATATTTCAAAACCAAAAAACATTTTAAAATAAGTTCACATTAATAGAAAATTAAGTTGATGGTCCAGCATGATAGTTGGAAAGATTGGATTTGTTCGGACACTTATTCCTTGTGTGACCTGATCTCTTGTAAAATGTACAATGCTTAACTTAAACTCCCCATTCTCTGTCATCCGGGTCATCCATATTCGTATGAATGCGAGTGGAAGTCGGTCGACCCTTCAACTTTCTACGAAGCTCTGGATTTGGTAACCATTCTTCGTATATTGGCTCTACCGGCCAATAATCTTGGTTCGGGATGATGTTGAACCGAAATCTGTATATATTTGCCATAGTCTGCAAGCTATAACACTCATCCGTAAACCTGTAAGGGTCCATATGAATATGCATACATGCGGCGTGTACGTGAGAGCAGGGGTATCTAAATGTTTGAAATTCACCACAATCACACCATCTCTGATTAGGGTTTATGGTGAGTATTCTTTGCTCACCTCGGACCTTGACTTTGATAGAAAATTCAAAATTACTTGGGTCGAATGTTTTGACTCTCATAGAGGTGGCATCCACTTGAAGAGTGATAATTCTATCCTGCAGGGTTTGAGACCAATTTTGTCCGCTGTTTATCCTAGCATTAACTTCCTGCCCTTTATCGGACCAAACTTTACCCAATCTGAAGTAAGTCTCCCACACAATACTTGTAATTGAGAGATGGCATGTTCTTTTAAGGACCAAGTTTATATGCTCAGCAAGGTTAGTTATCATATGGCCATAACGTCGACCTTCATCCTAGGCTTGTGACCATCTTTCCCTGGGGATGTCATTTGCAAAATTAAATACACGTTGACCGTGTCGCCTCAACTTTCTTATCCTCGCGTCGAATTTTGCTTGAATTAGTTCATACCCTATTTAAAAAATTGTTAGTTAAATCAAATAAGAAAATCAACTCAAAAATAAATTAATATAATTTTTATAAACAATGAATAACAATTTACCCACATCTAATATCTCTTTCCAGATTTGATTGTTTTCGAAATGCATCTTCGCATTTGCCGCAATATGTTGTACACAATATACTGGATGTGCATACGGTGGCTTCCATAAACTCCTATCTATGTCAATTACTGATAAGAGTGCAGTCCCTCTATCAGAAATCATACAAATCCCTTCGCTTTTTACTACATAGTTGCGTAAATGTTTCAAAAAAATTCATATCCATCAGCATCTTCCTTTTCTACTATGACAAAAGCAATTGGGAATATATTATTGTCTTCATCTTATGCAACGACCACGAGTAATATATGACCGTACTTCTTATACAGCCATGTACCATCCACTTGAATCATGCGTTTGCAAAATGGGAACCCTTCAATGCATGCATTGAAGGCCCATAATAACTTACTGAACATCATTTTACCAGGAAGTAGTGCGTCTTGTAAGTTGTACGCCAGTTTTGTTTCGAATTCTACCATGGTTACTGGGATGAAAATTTGCATTGCTCGTAAAAGAGCTGGTATATAATTATACGATTTATCCCAATCACCATACACACGAGCCATCGCCTTTTGCTTTGCCATCCATGTCTTGTAGTAAGATGGAATATATCCAAGCTGATTCCTGATGGATGCTACTAACACTGCAATTGAAATCCTTGGATCCTTTTCAACCAATAGCCTAGTGTAGGCACATATTAGATCAGAGTCTAAATTAATGTGGTCTTGTGATAATAATATATTTGAACAAGTGTGTTGCTCATCGAACCGTGTTACCTCCCACATCTGACTCCTCTGTCGGTATGAAATTCTTATCCTCCAAGGACATTTGCTCTTCTAATTAATACACCTGGCGTAATATGTATGCCTATCAGACTCAGCAACATACGATCTCATATGTCGTTTGATGCAGTACTCTTTAACTGCCAGCTGGGCATCTTCTTTCGTTTCAAATTGAGCCTTCAGTACCAATTCCCCATGGTTCGAAGATGATGAAGAACCAAATGCGCGCCCTTCATATTCTGTATCTCGCATTGCAGCATAGTCTACCTCATACATACGAGCTGGAGGTTCATAAGCTGGATAAATGGATTTCGGTTGCTCGGCTTCCGATTCAACATAACCCCAAACAGGCTGATCATTTCCTAACCCAAGCTTAGCGACAACCGCAAACCAAACATCATCTTCAACATCCAGACCATTACCCTTACTCGCATCTGTCATAACAGCCTCAACATCATCAGCATCGAGTAAATGAACATCATCATCTTCCGTAATATGTACAATATTTTCTTCATCCTCACTGAAATCATTAAGCGATTCGCCCCAACGACCAACTACAATTTCAGTGTCACAATATGTTTATGAGTTCATTCTAACTACATATTGAAAAAGAAAACATTCAAAAGCATATATTAAAATATTGTTATTAAAATTTTTTAATAAAAAAACTTCATATATGTAACAAAAAAATTAACTATTAAAGAATTATTAACTAATTAAAATTTAATAAATGACAAAACTTACCGGATTTGACGAGAAACCAAAATATTTCCTCTCAATCCTTCAACAAAAATTAATTTATTGATTAATAACATTATTATTTAAAAATTAATTTATTTTTTTCTACCTTAATAATTTCTTGATTACTAAATAGTTAAATAATCGTATAACAATATCATCTAAGGCAAAATGTGTGTTTTATATAACTTACTAATTAGTTAAAATATATATATTTTGGCAAAAACTAAAGAATACTTAAAATTTAGATTTCGGTTAAAAATAAAACCTGAATTGATTGCTACTACCCCTATCTTGTTTACCATCTGTATCTCATTTTTTATCTTTTACCTTAAAAAAATTCGGTTAAAATTTAAATTTTAACTATTATCTAAGTAGTGACTAAACTAAATAGGGGAATAATAATTTATAAAAAATTATCTGAGGTTATATTACCAACTAAAAATTACTAACTAACTAAATAACTAAAAAATACTTAAAATTTAAATTTCGGTTAAAAATAAAATAAACTTACTTGATAATTTACTGATCAAAATATACGACTAAATCTAAATTTTTCTCCAAAGTCTGATAAATCTTTTCTTCACCAAAGTTAAATTCCTACACAGATAAAAATTTATATTAACAACAAAAAGAAATATATACACAAAGTTTATAAAAAATTATAAACATAAATAATTAATAAATAAATAAACCATAAACAATAACCCTAAAAAAACCTGAATTGATTGCTACCCCTCTCTGGTTTATCATGTGTATCTCATTTTTTTCTTTTAACCCAGCGTCCAACCATGCATTATATAGAGGAATATATTACTTAGTAATTAGTTAAAAAATATATTTCTTTGGTAAAACTATTATCTAAGTAGTAACTAAATAGGGGAATAATTTATAAAACTTTATCTGAGGTTATATTACCAACTAAAAATTACTACCTAATAACTAGATAACTAAAAAATAATTTAAATTTAAATTTATGTTAAAAATAAAATAAACTTAAAATTTAAATTTTGGTTAAAAATAAAATAAACTTGCTTGATAAATCACTGAGCAAAATATACGATCAAATCTAAATTTTTCTCCAAAGTCTGATAAATCTTTTCTTCACCAAAATTGAATTCCTACACAGATAAAAATTTATATTAACAACAAAAAGAAATATATTCACAAAGTTTATAACAAAAATTATAAACATAAATAATAAATAAATAAACCAGAAAAATTAAACCTAAAAATAGCTGAATTGATTGCTACCCCTCTCTTGTTTATCATATGTATCTCATTTTTTTTCTTTTAACCCAGCGTCCAACCATACATTATATACAAGAATATATTACTTACTAATTAGTTAAAAAATATTTTTTGCTAAAACTATTTTCTAAGGACTAACTAAATAGGAGAATAATTTATAAAAATTTATTCGAGGTTGTATTACCAACTAAAAATTACTAACCAATAACTAAAAAACAAAAAAATAATTAAAATTTAAATTTCGGTTAAAAATAAAATAAACTTACTTGATAATTCACTGAGCAAACTATACGACCAAATATAAATTTTTCTCCGAAGTCTTATAAATCTTTTCTTCAATAAATTTAAATTCTGACACAGATAAAAAAATTTATATTAACAACAACAAATATATTCACAAAGTTTATAAAAAAATTATAAACATAAATAATAAATAAATAAACCAGAAAAATAAACATGATAAAACTTGAATACCCGTATCTTTTTTGTGATCTTTTTCTCCTTTTTTTGTTATCCCAGCGCCCATCCCCAGCCAAACATTATATAGAGAAAAGGTAGGCAAGTTGCCCACTAAATGAACCTCTTGCAGGAGACGTTCCTACAAACCCCAATCATTCCTATAATAAACAAGAAAAAGCTGTCTCCTGCCTGCCTGAATAATGGACGTGCTGCATATTGGGAACGCCTCCTGCAGGAGACGTTCCTGCAAACCCCAATCATTCTGCATGTTGAGAACGCCTCCTACAGGAGGCGTTTGTGAGGAGAAAATAATACAAAAGTTTTATTTCGCTGCAGTCATGTCAAATAAAAAAATATATATTAAAATATCGCGGCCGACTTTTGTAGGAGAAATTCGTCTACTAACATTATTCATTTTGCCGTAGAAACCAAAATAAAGTTACCACAACCCTATTCTCCAATTTTTTTCCAACCACCTTATTTACCAAAATTCACCCCTATATACACGTGTGTACCGCGTCTATGTTTCTAGTTCAATTATGAGATGAATATCAGTTTAACAATATTTTTTGAAGTGTAATAAGAAATAATTTGAAGAATATAAAATATTAAAGATATAAATTATAACTAAAAAATAGATAGTTAATTTTAAGGTTTTGCTATACTCAACCTTGGTGACTGTAGATAAGAACAACAAAATTTCTATTATTAATGCTTATTTTCTCAAAAAATTGTGCTTTAATAATTTAGGGTATTTAATATAACTAATACTCACCAAAAATGGTTTATGGTTTATAATTTAGGTGGTTATAGATATTAGGTTTTAGTATTTAGGGTTTAGATTTTTGGGGTTTAGGAGTTTATGTTTTTAGGGTTTAGTATTTAGATTTTAGCGTTTAGAATTTATGTGTTTGTAGTGTGTGGTTTAGGTTTTAGGTTTATGATGTGTGGTTTAGGGTCTATGAGGTGGGGTTTGGATTTATGTCTATAAGATGGATTTTAGGGTTTATGGTTCATGTTATATTGTTTAGGGTTTAGGTTATATAGTTTAGGGTATATAATTTAAGGTTTGTGGTGTAGATAGTATTCAAATATCATATATTTTATGTTTATTTTTAGGATAATTAATAGAATAATATTTTTTTGCTGAATATTAATTATATCTACAATTAATTTTATCTTAGTAGTTTTTATTAAAAAAATAAATATTAATTATAAAAACCGAATGGATTTTAAACATAACCCTCATTGATGTGTATAACAAAACCCCATAATTTTATTCAAAAATATTTTTCAAATCAATTAAAAACAAATTAAAAAAACTATTCATTTTACGTTAACTTTTGGCCTTAAAAATAATTTGAAAACGATACAAAACAACACAAGCCTTGTGTTGAAATGCTCTTTCTACTGTACCTTCCAACGAGGCCTTCCAAATTTCTGAAAACATGTCTCATCTGAGAAAATAAAACAATTTCCAAGGAAAAAGGAAAGAAAAAAAACTATGTCTACTGATAATTACAATAATAATATCATTCCCAGTCCAATTTCCAGAGATTCAGATGCCTCCACCGACAACCCCTCGCCGTCCTCTCTCCCAGCGGTGGTTCTGGTCCCTCTGACTTGGCCCCCCGATGGCCAGCTCACCCTTGATTGGATCCAGCACCTAATATCGGCGTTCGACTGGGGTTCAAAAAATCTGCCCCCCTCCTCCTTCCCCTCGGTGTTTCCAGTTCCCGTTTTCGATGCCCTCGTTCTTACAGCTTCTAAGATCCTCCACAAGGAACCCAATTGCCTCCGAATCGAGCCCCCCGACGCCGATTCAACGGTTGTGGTGGTCGGCGATCTTCATGGGCAATTGCATGATCTTCTCTTCCTCTTCCAAGATGCTGGCTTTCCTTCCGAAAATCGGATCTTTGTCTTCAATGGGGATTATGTTGACAGAGGAGCTTGGGGTCTTGAGACTTTCTTGCTCCTGCTAGCCTGGAAGGTAATTCCATTTTTCAAATATTCTTTACAAAGAATTCACTTTTACAACACTTGTTTTAGTATTTATAAGTACCATCTTTCATACGCTGTTTGTAAATGATTTTGACCCTTCAACTAGAATATTAACATAGCTTCTTAACACTCGTGATTATGTAATAATTTATACATTAGCAGCTGTGATTAGCATATTGTTTTCTTTTTCCTTAATGCTTGTCAGAAACTAAGTTGATTTCTTTTTCCTTAAATTGCATTGGATTTTGATGTTTGCTGTGATTTTTTTATTAGTGAAACTGAATTCTATCTCCCTTTTTGATAATTAAGTAACGTATGACAAGATATCACATTCTTCTAGGTTTTCATGCCACATAGAGTGTATCTCCTTCGTGGAAATCATGAATCCAAGTACTGTACCTCTACTTATGGGTTTGAGAAGGAAGTTTTGTCAAAGTATAGGGATAAAGGTAAGCATGTGTATCACAAATGTTTGGGATGCTTTGAAGGACTTCCTTTGGCCTCTATAATTGCTGAGCGTGTATATACTGCTCACGGGGGGCTTTTCCGCAGCATTACCGTCACCCCTTCCAAAAGGACAAAAGCGAAGAAGAACCGAAGGATAAATCTTGTCCCTGAAGCCAAAGCTTTATGTCTTGGTTCTTTGGAGGAGTTATCTAAAGCTCGAAGATCAGTCCTTGATCCTCCTTGGGAAGGACAGAATTTGATTCCTGGTGATGTGCTATGGTCAGATCCATCAATGAAACCTGGTCTTTCCCCTAATAAGGAGAGAGGTATTGGCTTGTTATGGGGTCCTGACTGCACGGAGGAGTTTTTAAAGAAGTTCAAACTAAAGGTATTATCATTATTATGCTTACAATTTTTTTTTATTTAAAGCTTTTGTGGTCAAATTTAACAGTTGATTTGGTAATTGTATAATAAATTATTTTGTCTCCACTCCCCATCAGCATTAGAAGAGACATATAAGCAGTCTGATATTTGGTTAGTATTTTTTAGAAGGTGACTCTGTTATTTCTCGCCGTAGACATGCTATTTATGTCCCTAGTTCTAGATTTACTAAGAGAAGGGGATGTTATCTTTCCAGTTGAAGATGTTCTTAGGCGCTTCCTCCCATCCTTTACATCATGCATTCAATCTGCAATTTAATGTTAGAAAAAACTGCTTGAATTGATAAACTGTGGTTGCTGGTTTTCTAGTTGAAGGCTGTGAAATTGAGAAAAATGCAGTTCAGGTTGGACAAGCGACTTATCATGTTCAAACCTGCTTAATTCATGGAGTTTTATGTATAAATTAGGTATTGACCCTGATATATTAGTATGTAGGAGTGGAGTTGGAAGTGGTTCTGGTATGAGCTGGACAATTTTGAAAGACCATCTTATACTTGCAAAATTTTGGCCTAGATTTGAGTCTAAATCTAGGAGGAAATATATTGGCTAAATGGCAAATTAGATTTTCTGGTTGAGCATTTCATGACTATGTTATGCGCAGGAAGATAATGCTGATAAGGGAATAACTTGATGCTGTTATACTGTTAGTTAGGACTTACCTGTCAAAACTTGCACTTCCGTTGCTAGTATGGAGAGTGCTAGTAAGAGAATAACTTGATGCTGTAATCTAATTTTTACACACTAATGTCCAGTCAAACTTTGTTGTCTTTTTGTGCAATAAACTTGCCTGTAATTGATATTTATTTCTAATTGTTTGAGTTAAATTCAGTCATACGTTATAGCTATTCTTTTATTTTATAATTGCATATTATTCATTATAACTGTTAATTTTATGAGCTAGCTCTTCCTTAGAGTTGCAAAATATTTAGAGTGTGGTTGTTTTTGGGTGCAATTGCCTCAGCTAATTATCAGATCACATGAAGGACCTGATGCAAGAGAAAAGCGGCCTGGTCTTGCAGGAATGGGTGAAGGATACACCGTAGATCATGATGTGGAATCAGGGAAACTGATAACCGTGTTTAGTGCCCCAGACTACCCACAATTTCAGGTATCTTTGTGATCTCCAATGGTTTACTTGTCATCCCTTAAGATTTAATTGTCTGGTTTCTGGTTTTGATTCTTGACAACAAATGACAATTAATGTCCATGTTTTGGCTTACGTTTCATCCCCACATCCTTTTAAATATTTTCTATGGATCTGTAGACTTTATAAACTGTTATTTTTTGTGGTTAACATGCGGGTGTGTAAGATGTGATATCTATGATATCGTTGAAGTGTTTTAGAAGATTTGAATGCCCATAAATGTATCATCGGGATTCAATATTAGAAGTAAAAAGGCCGATTGGTTTCTTGGATATGGCTAGATTGAAGTTGTTTTTTGGTATTTTCTATGCGTATAAGGCATCTGCTAGTACAAAGTAAAAATAAGACTTGTCTAGTACGGAGTAATCAACATTAAACAGAACCTATATTCTACCCTTACGTGCTATTTAGGAGATGTGTAGATCATTAGGAACAAGGTCCTTTAACAACAACTCACCTTTAGCATATGCTTATGTTTTGTTGTTTCCCCCATTCTTCAAAGGCACTTGGTTATTTGTTCCCGGCTTTTCTTATCTCAACTACGCTCATCTTTTTGTTGATGGTGGTCCTAGTTGTCTAACATTGAGTTCCAGCATTTATTGTTTAGGGTCATTGTCATCATTATGGAATTTTACTTAATTGTGTTACTATGAAGTAGTGGATTTACAAAAAATTAATCATGTCCTATCCATATAGCTTATCCATTATATCTATCTTGTCTGCCAATAAGGGTGTGGAATTTAAGTACTTGCACAGCTCATACAAACATCACTCACACGGAGGAAGGTAACAGAAATAAATATGACACATTACTGATAACTGTTAAAGATCTAGGGTTAGCATATAAGTCCGTCTATCTATTTTTATATTGGTGTTAAATATAGAGGAAACTTAAGATAAATATTTGCTGTGGGAGTGCCATATTCTCGGTATATCTCGTATCTGCTTATATCTGAGTCATATGTTCTTTCTATGATGCAGGCAACAGAAGAGAGATACAATAACAAAGGAGCATATGTTGTACTGAAGCCCCCGGATTTTGATAGCCCCGAATTCCATAGTTTTGAAGCAATTACCCCAAGACCCAAGGTATCGAACTTGCTTCAATAAAATGTAAATTGCCACCAATAATATTGCGGTTAAAGCATATCCTAATCCAAAAGACCTTAAAGACCAAAATTTGCTTGTATTAACGGATATAGATTTGGTAGTCGATTGCAAGGGTAACCTTATTGGATGAAACATATATGTTAATTTAAACATAAAGATTAATGCAAGAGACAGAACCTAACCTCCACATGTGCAGGTGAATGCATACTATGACTTTGAGGAGGTGATTGATTCCGATGAAGACTTGGACTTGGCGTCAATGGTACCCGACTTGTAATGTCCCTGATCTATATGCTTTTCATTAGTATATGGTGTTGATTAATGATGATGATTATTATTTGGTATCACTATCAACAAGCATGTTGTTTTCTTTACTTTGAAGCTGTTTGTATTGCTATAGGTTTTAAAAGAAACCTAATCTTTTGTGAATTCTTGTTCTTTCTGAAATTATAGTGGTGAAATATGATTATTTTTAGTTAAATAACAGAGTAAATATGATTGTTCTTGTTTTTTGTTTCTTGTTTTTGTTTCTTGGTATTTAATTTGATATTTTGTCAATTGTGGTTTTTGTATATTTTTAGTCTAATATAATATACTTGAATTTGACAAATACTACAGATTTTAGTATTTGAATATGAATATGGTTTTATACATTTAGCTAATTCCATGAGATTTTTGTTGTGTCATCATTTCATTTCATTGGTTGTTGAAAATGCAAATAATCAATTAAATTTATAATGTCACGTGTCAAATATAAGTATCATGTACCAAATATCAGTTGATTTCGTAATAATTCAAGACATTAAATACGTTAATTTTGATACCGTGAATAAAGCAAATTTGGTTGGAAGGTTTTTTTATGTGAAAAGATTATCACTATGAGCCTCGTTAAAAATTTCTTAAAACTTAAATAGAGAAAAAGAGTACTCATAGAGATAATTACAAAAGATTGTCTCACTCACAATCCACATGCAACAACCCAAAACAAATGAAACTGAAATATGCAACAACCCAAAACAAATGAAACTGAAATAAACTAAACGTAGCATTGATCAGCAACAAGCAACGGAATGATCTCTTGCTGTTGCTGCATATAAATAATAGGAGTTTGTCGCTAGGTATTTGACCAAATAGGATCGTCCGGTTCCTATAGAACCTATCACTAAAATACCCCTAGAGGAAGATAGGGCTAAGCGGAGCGAAAAGGGTTTTTCATGAGACGGGAAATGAAAACTATTAGCCCCACACGAAGTTTGTGAATAAGTGATTGTCTGATAATGAGCAAGGAATATCCGCCTTTCTGCTAAACAGGATGTATTGAACTCATAATCTCGCCAACCTCCCGACCTCGAGCTATCGAGCCAACCCATCAGCAACGGCATTCCTCGCACGACATGTATGAGAGATTTACAGAACCCACCATCTATCAAGGAGCTCTTTTAATCGCACCACAAGAGCATTACCAACTAATGCCATTGGTTCACCGCGCAAAATTTGCACAACGATTTTGTTATCGAGATCAACTCGATCCTTCTAAAATTGAGCCGCCATAGATGCATAAGTGCATCATGAGCCGCCCAAAACTCCGCAACAAGCACCAAGCAAGAGCCTAGACTCTTAGCAAACCCAAAGAGCCACGCACCTATGTCATCTCTGAAAACTCCTATTGACGCCCTACTACCATGACCACAAACGGCTCCGTCCGCATTAACTTTAACCCATCCCCTATCGGCCTGCGCCAAGCCGTCCTCAGCTACCCGAGACTACCCACAAGGACTAGTGAAGGTTGAGCTCCAACCAACTCATCCCACATCCTGCGGTAGTAACCCATAATGTCCCCAAACACCTCACGTCCCCCATTAAACACAAAAAAACATCTACGTTTCCAAAGAGCCCAACAGGTCACGACAAAAAAGATTTTTCAATTCCTCCCTAGCATTTGAGCGTGACCAACTTTTCTTAAGTTCTTTTAAAACCAAGCCACAGATGATCCCGAGTAGAAATTTTGCATGAGGTCCTGTTTAACAAGATGAGACCACACAAATTTAGCTCGAACACAGCCATGCAACACATGATCTAAGTCTTCCTCACCTTGCGCGCAAACTGGGAAGAGTCCATCCATTGTAAGGTGGCGACGATGGCGTTCAACATTCGTTAATGGTAGCTCATGCATGGAGAGCCAAGGAAAGGTCCTCACCCTTTGTGGTACATTCAAGCGTCATTTAATACTCTAAATTCCAGAGACACCGCCCAACACTGGGTAACTAAGGGTTTTATAAGCTGATGCTGTTGAAAATACATGGCTCTCTTCCCATCTCCACACCGGTAGGTCTTGCCCAAGAGACGCATAGGGCGACACAACACATGCGATCTTAAGTAGCACTGGCTGCAGTAAAACTTGCAGTAGCCGTGGTCAATCCCAAGTGCCAGAAGGAGCCAACATGGCTGCAACTGGTAAGGGAGGGGGCAAAGGCAGTAAACACTGAAGTGTTAACGGTTCTGCTCCATCGAGCCACAGGTCCCACCAGAAATCAGTCTTTCGTCCATCCTGAATCTGCCAACTAACACTCTTACGAACGTCTTCCCAAATGTTGCTAAGTCCCTTCTACAAACGTGATGAGTTTGGACGATTGATGTTCAAAAGAACCACCCCATTCCATTTATATTTCTCTTTGAGAACTCGAACCCATAATTTATCCTCATCACTCACAAGCTGAAACCAACCTTCATCAAGAAAGCACTGTTAAGCCGATGTAAATCCCCGAAACCCAAACCATCCACATCAAGGGGCAATTTAACCGAGTCTTATTTCACAAGAGCAAGTTTAGTCGAGCCATTGGACGAGCCCCACACAAACCAACATATCATTTTCTCCATCTCATTACAAATCCCTTTAGGTAACCAGGTGGTTTGCATAACATACGTAGGGATAGCTTGCAATCCATCCAGATAATCTTCGTTCAATATTTTCCAACAAAAAGTGATAAGTATCCTTAGTAACCTGCTTATGTAATAAGGGGACCTGTAAGTAATTTTTGAGGTCATTTAAAATCACAAAACCAAATCTTTGCCGCCCATCCAGATAATCTTCGTTCAATATTTTCCAACAAAAAATGATAAGTATCCTTAGTAACCCGCTTATGTAATAAGGGGACCCCTAAGTACTTTCCGAGGTCATTTACAATCACAATCTATCTGCTATCAGATGCTTTCTTTCAACTGCACAATTCTTCGAGAAATAAATTTGCGTTTTGGCAACACTCACGCCATGCCCTGAGCAAGCACAAAAGTGATAAAATACGTCTTTAACAGTCTTCAACTGATTCGAGAAAGCCTCGAATAATACAAGATCATCAGCAATAACATATAAGAAAGACCAGTACCATGACGGGAGAGTCGAATTTGCTTTCACAAACCATCCTCTACTTACCGACCAATAGCATGGGAAAACCGCTTCATACCAAAACAGATAAGTACGGTGAAAGAGGATCCCCCTATTGCATGCCACGAGATGGAACAAAGCTTTCTGTAACTCTCCCATTCTAGATAGTCTGTATCGATACTAAGCAAACACACTGTATAATCCACAAGATAAATCGAGCAGGTAACCCTAACTCTAGTAAAGTTTCATGGATAAAACTCTACTGAAGCCAGTTATAGGCCTTTTCAAGGTCCACTTTAATCGACATCCACGGTTTTACATCCTATTTCTTCCTCATTGTATGAATCACCTCTTGAGCTAGGATAATGTTATTATTGATATGACGGCCAGGAACAAAGCTGGTCTGAGTTTGTGCCACCCATCTTGGGAGATGAGGTTTCAGTTTATTCACAAGAATCTTAGTAATTACTTTGTACAACACGGTACACAAGCTAATTGATCAAAAAAAAAAACAAAGGCTTTCAAGACTCGCCACTTTATGAATCAGAACAAGAAGAGTGCGATTAGCCGATGCTTCAAGTTTCTCGGTTTCAAAGAAATCCACCACGAACTAAAAAACTGAATCACCAACTGTTGCTCAATTCTTCTGAAAAAAGCCAGCTTGGAACCCATCTACCCCTGGTGCTTTTGAAGGTTCTATGCTAAAAACAACACTACGAACTTTCTTAAAAGACACCAGTTGTACGAGGCGTTGCCTATGCACATCCGAGATCAGCTGGAACCTACCCGTAAATTCCTCTCTCGTCACCTGCCTTGGTTCGAACATAAACAGGTTGGTGAAAAAGTCAACCACATAATTCTGAAGAGTTATCTCATCAGAGCTCCAACTCTATTCTCAACTCGAAGCATCCTAATGGTATTACAGCGATCACGATGCAAAGTGGTCGAATAAAAGAACTTCGTATTGCGATCACCTTGCACAATCCATTTACTTCAGGATTTTTGAAACCACAAGCTCTCCTCTTGTTCCAGAGCTAGATTAAGCTCCTTTTTTAGTGCAACCTCCAAATCAATCAAATAGGGAGTGCGCAGACGATCCAACGCCATCTCAACTCCTCGGATAGCGCTAATAATCTAGCCTTACGGCATCAAAAGTGGCTAAAAACTTCTAAATTCCAAAGCCTACTCGCCCCTTGAAATTCAAAAAGGTTCTCAAAGATAGGTTTTGCACCCTTCTAATTCTCATTTAAAAGACGTTTAAAATTCGAGTGATCATCCCATACTGCAACATCACGATATGGACGAGTACCCTGCGGACCCCTCATGGTCTGTAGTGAGCATAATAGGCATGTGGTCAGACCCCAATTTCGATAAATACGAGATTTCAGCCATGACAAAAACCTCATACAATTTAGCATTACAAAGGCAACGATCCAATCTCTGACTAAGATCCCCCCACTCTCGAGTGAAACGCAGTCCATTAAAACCCATGTCCAGGAGAGCTGATGCTTGTCGAATAGTGATGCACTTTAGAGTAAGTATACTTGTCGAATCAAGTAATAAAGTAATAGAGTATAGTGTTGAACCCATGAGGATTAGATCAATAACTACGAAGTTATCGAACTTAAAAATGATTGTGCAAGTAATGGTTGTTGTTGATTTATCAAAATTAAAAAAAAACAATTATAGTAAGGATTTATGTCCAAAACACTGGCAGTGGAAACTAAATTTTTTTATAAGTGCCTTAGTTTTAGGGTTTAAGGATTTAGTTTAGTGTGTAGGGTTTAGGGGTTTATGTGTAGGGGTTTAGAATTTAGGAGTAATGGTTAAAATTTAAGGGTTAGGGTTAGGATTTAAGGTTTAGATGTTAGGCTTTAGGCTTTAGGGTAATATGTTGAATATTTATGTTTTAACCTATAAACTCTAAATTCTAACCATAAACCCTAAATTTTAACCCTAAACCCTAAATTCTAAACCTCTAAACCCTACACCCTAAATTGTATAACTGAAACCTTAAACTAAGCGCATGTGGAAACTTTTAGTTTCCACCGCCAGTGTATCAAGTAATTATCCTTAAAGTAAATGTAGCTATGATTAAGACAAACCGATACTGCGGCAAATAACATATAATTATGGATACCGAGTTTATTGCTAAGGATATATGCTTGATTACTTGTTTCAATGCTATAGCGACTAACAATACATGTTTGCGTAAACCATTAAGATCTTTATCTACTCAACAAGATTTTCTAAAGAACTTATGACTTTCTCGACGCCTAGAAGTTAATAACATTGAAGCTAAGTGATATTGTCTGCGTGAACCCTAACAACTCTATTATTTGTTTAAGAACACCATTTTAGTCGTTGAAACCCTAAATTTATGTCTAAGCCAGATTAATACCAAGTTAACAGCTTAGCCCCACTATTCACGTTTGTTTAACCTAACTCTCTCGATATTAAGCCACAAATCTATAGTTAGAAGGCGTCTCTCGATAGCTCTTACAATAACTGCACATGAAGAACAATGAACAGAATAGATAAAGGGAAACAGACTATAGCATTAAAATAAAGAAATCAGAACATAAAATCCTAGGAAGCAATAAACCCGGCTAAAGTATTTAGCTCATGTCTGAGCCTAAAACATCTATAATAAAACAATAAAAGTACGACAATTTATCAAGCAAAGGAAGCATCATCGATGATCTTCCTTCGTGCTATCCAACTGTTGCTGCAAGTCTCTAACTCCTTCAGCCTCTCTCGATGGCGTTAGTCGTGTGAAGATTCCTCTAACTTTGACTTTGGTGGTTCTCCAAAATCTAAAGACTGAGACTGTTGTATAAAATTACTCCTCTTGCATTGTTGTCCAAGTTTCTCTTATATAAGAGGTGAAACTAAGGTTTCATAACCCTAAAGCACGCGTAGCCTCATTAAAAAGGGTTATTGATTTCCCGTTATCTTTTAATATTCCGTATCTAAGAGAAAGTGTAACGACCCAGATTTCGAAAATTCGAGGATCGGGTTTGATTGGGGTATGGGCCTCATGTTTGAAACGTGTTTTTGAGCTTTTAGGAGCCTTTTGGGCTAGCTTGGGTGTTGGGCTCAAGTGGTGGTTGGATTGGGTTGAAGAGAGATAGAAGGGTATCATAGTAAATACCTAAATAGAAGAGTGAGAGGGGGAGTAAGGTTATTTTCTGCACTTGTGCAGAAAATGAGATCATCATGCCTTAAAGTCTTTATCTTCTTCTTTCCATTTGCTCTCTCTCCCACAACACACCATCTAAAGGTAGGATTTTGAGAGTTTGAAGTAAGAATCCCGTTTGGCTTGTTGAGGGAAGTTTTACCAGCTTGAAAGGATCTACATTTCAAGGTAAGCTTTGTATGGTTTGGAGAAAAAAGAGAGTTGTTGAAGGATTGAGTGGTTTGGACGGGATTGGAGTTTGAGAGCTCTAATCTTTAGTTTAGAATATGTTTTTGGCTCTTTTTTATCCCCCAGCAACGTGGTAATGTGTTTTGTAATCTCCCCATGTAGTGAAAGAGGTTGGGAGCTCATCTAAGGCTCAAGAAGGGATGAAAGCTTGAAGCTTGGAGGAAGACCTTGTGTTATCAGCTAAGCTAAGGTTAGTACACTACTAACTCTCATAGTTTCATGGAAATCATAAAATTAAGTGTTGAAACATGATTTGGTGTTTTTGGCCTAAGAGTAGCTTGAGTGGTTGTTAATGGCAAATCTTAGGATTGTTGTTGTAATAGCTTGAAATCGGTTGTAATCCACCCAAAACTATCACCATAACTTGTGGGAATGATTTGGGGTTTAACCATGGGGGTTAAATAGGGTTTCTAGGGTGTAGAGCAAAGAGTTTGAAGCTTCGTGTTGTAGATGGTTCCAAGCTGATTGTGCAAGGTGAGAGAAATTCGTGTCTATCTAGTGTGGTATCGGCTTTGTCAGCTCAGAGGATGTTGCAACAAGGTTGTGAAGCCTTTTTGGCCCATGTGGTGGATGCAAGGGTTGAGGGTCCCATGCTTGAAAATCTTCAGGCAGTTAATGAGTTCATCGATGTGTTTCCGGAGGAGTTACCTGGGCTACCACCTGACCGTGAATTAGAGTTTCAAATTGATCTAATTTCAGGTGCTGCACCAGTGTCTATCGCACCGTATCGGATGGCACCCGTAGAAATGAAGGAGTTAAAGAAGCAAATTCAAGAGTTGCTAGAGAGAGGCTTTATCCAATCGAGTATCTCACATTGGGGAGCACCGGTCCTGTTTGTCAAAAAGAAAGATGGGTCTATGGGGATGTGTATTGATTATCGGTAGCTTAATAAGGTAACGATAAAGAATCATTACCCCCTTCCGAGGATTAATGATCTGTTCGACCAGTTGAGAGGTCATCGTGTGTTTTCTAAGATAGACCTAAGGTCAGGGTACTACCAGTTGAAAATAGTGGATGAAGATGTCCAGAAAATTGCTTTTAAGGCGCAGTATGGACATTATGAGTTCTTGGTAATGCCGTTTGGGCTTACCAACGCACCAGTAGCATTCATAGACCTGATGAAGCGGATTTTCCAATCGTACCTAGATCAGTTTTTTGTGGTTTTTATTGATGCTATCTTGGTGTATTCTCATTCTGAAGAAGAGCACGACTACCATCTGCGTGTAGTTTGGCAGACCCTCCGAGATAGACGTCTTTTCGCTAAGTTCAGCAAGTACAAATTTTAGCTTTCGAAAGTGAAATTTCTTGGTCACATTGTTACTGCGGACGGGATTTGCATGGACCCTCAGAAGATCCAGGATATAGTGGAGTGGAGACCTTCACGAAATGTTTCAGAAGTTTGTAGTTTCCTGGGACTTGCCGGGTATTATAGGCGGTTTGTTAAAGGTTTCTCTGTCATCGCCGCACCGTTAACCAAGCTGTTGCAAAAGGGGTCCATTTTGAATGGAATAAGGCAAGACAACGAAGTTTTGAGCAACTAAAAGCTTATCTCATTGAGGCTCCAGTTTTAACCCAACCTGAGCCCAGAAAGGAGTATGTTGTGTTTCGTGACGCGTCTTTGAATGAGCTTGGTTGTGTCTTTATGCTAGAAGGTAAGGTGGTTGCTTATGCTTCGAGACAACTTAAACCGCACGAACAGAATTACCCTACCCATGATTTGGAGCTCGCGACAGTCATCTTCGCATTAAAGATTTGGAGGCACTATCTCTATATGGAGAAGTGTTATATTTACACGGATCATAAGAGTTTGAAGTACCTGCTTACACAAAATGAGTTGAACTTGAGGCAACGAAGGTGGATTGAATTGTTGAAGGACTATGATTGCATCATATAATATCACCCTGGCAAGGAGAATGTTGTGGCTGACGCCTTAAGTAGGAAATCTATGTCAGACTTGAGAGCTATGTTTGCCCGTTTGAGGATGACCGAGGATGGAGGTCTTCTAGCCGAACTTTGGATAGAACCAACGTTGGTACAAGAGATAAAGATGACTCAAGCTTTGGATGAAGAATTAGTAGCATAGATTGAAGTGGTCCAGAAGGGTGAAGCTTCAGACTTTGAGGTACGAGATAGTGGGTACTTGAGCTTGAAGGGGCGGCTGTGTGTTCTAGCCTTAGAAGGTTTGAGAGACCGCATCTTAAGAGAGGCACACCGTAGTCCTCTCACGGTACATCCGGGAAGCAACAAAATGTATCAAGATATTTATCTTTTTTATTGGTGGCCAAGTATGAAAAGAGATATCTCTGAATTCGTGACAAGGTGCTTAGCTTGTCATCAAGTGAAGGAGGAACATCAGGTTCCATCAGGTTTGCTTCAGCCTATTCAGATTCCACAATGGAAGTGGGACCGGATTACCATGGATTTTGTCCCCGGGTGACCAATGACCCAAAGGAAGTATGATGCCATTTGGATTATTGTGTATCGTTTGACCAAGTCTGCTCATTTCTTGCCAGTGCGGATTGATTTTACCTTGGAGAGGTTGGCTCAATTGTACATAAAGGAGATAGTAAGGTTGCATGGTGTGCCATCATCGATCATCTCAGATAGAGACCCGCGTTTCACAGCTAGGCTATGGAAGAAGATCCATAGCGCCTTGGACACTAAGCTACATTTCAGTACAGCTTTTCACCCTCAGACCGATGGTCAGTCTGAGCGTGTCATTCAGATCCTTGAGGATATGCTCAGGTGTTGCATTGTGGATTTTGCAAAGAGTTGGGAGGACCAGTTACCGCTTGTAGAGTTTGCATACAACAATAGTTACCAGTCGAGCATAAAGATGGCCCCTTTTGAGGCTTTATATGGGCGTAAGTGTAGGACACCCTTGTGTTGGACTGAGCTCAATGAGAAGAGAATTGTGGGATCCGATTTGATTAGCCAAACCGAGGAGAAAGTTTAGATCATCAAAGAAAGGCTGCAAGTGGCTTTTGACCGTCAAAAGGCCTACGCGGATCGAAAACGCAAACATATTGAGTATGATGTCGGTGATAAAGTGTTTCTCAAGGTATCTCCGTAGAAAAGAATCATTCGTTTTGGACGCAAGGGGAAGTTAAGCCCAAGGTACATCGGGCCTTATGAAATTCTTGAGAGGGTGGGACCAGTGGCTTATCGGTTAGCCTTACCCCCAGAGTTGGCTCGTATCCTCGATGTTTTTTATATGTCTATGTTGAGGCGTTATCGTTCCGATCCTTCACATATTGTTCCGCTTGAAGAAATTGAGGTAAATGCTAACTTGACATACGAGGAAGTTCCGGTTGGAGTCCTTAACACATGAGTTAAAGAGCTTCGCAACAAATGTATACCTTTGCTGAAAATGTTATGGAGGAACCACGGGGTCGAGGAAGCAACATGGGAAGTCGAGGACGACATGAGAATTCTTTACCCGCATTTGTTCCCATCAAGTAAACTTCGAGGACAAAATTTTCTTTTAGGAGGGGAGAGTTGTAACGGCCTGGATTCTGGAAATTTGAGGGTCGGGTTTGATTGGGGCATGGACCTCGTGTTTGAAACGTGTTCTTGGGCTTTTAGGAGCCTTTTGTGCTAGCTTGGGTGTTGGGCTCAAGTGGTGGTTGGATTGGGTTCAAGAGAGATGGAAGGGTATCATGGTAAATACCTAAGTGGAAGAGTGAGAGAGGGGAGTAAGGTTATTTTCTGCACTTGTGCAGAAAATGAGATCATCATGTCTTAAAGTCTTCATCTTCTTCTTTTCATTTGCTCTCCCTCTCTCTCTCCCACAACACACCATCTAAAGGTAGGATTTTGAGAGTTTGAAGTAAGAATCTCGTTTGGCTTGTTGAGGGAAGTTTTACCAGCTTGAAAGGATCTACATTTCAAGGTAAGATTTGTATGGTTTGGAGAAAGAAGGGAGTTGTTGAAGGATTGAGTGGTTTGGACGGGATTGGAGTTTGAGAGCTCTAATCTTTAGTTTAGAATATGTTTTTGGCCCCTTTTATCCCCCAACAACGTGGTAATGTGTTTTGTAATCTCCTCATGTAGTGAAAGAGGTTGGGAGCTCATCCAAGGCTCAAGAAGGGAGGAAAGCTTGAAGCTTGGAGGAAGGCCTTGTGTTATCAGCTAAGCTAAGGTTAGTACACTACTAACTCTCATAGTTTCCTGGAAATCATAAAATTAAGTGTTGAAACATGATTTGGTGTTTTTAGCCTAAGAGTAGCTTGAGTGGTTGTTGATGGAAAATCTTAGGATTGTTGTTGTAATGGCTTGAAATCAGTTGTAATCCACCTAAAACTATCACCATAACTTGTGGGAATGAATTAGGGTTTAACCATGGGGGTTAAACAAGGTTTCTAGGTGAAACCCGAACCCAGAGCTTGAAAGTAGGGCTCGCATACCGGTACGAGGTTTAGCGTATCGGTACGCCTTCGTAAAATAAGGGAAAGATTGTGAGGGGAGTATCGGTACGCCTCTCCGTGTATCGGTACCCCTTGCAAGTCAAAAATTCAGTAACGCTACCGCGTGCCGGTACACAAGGGGTGTATTGGTACGCACTGTTACATTGCCTATGAGAGGCTTCGAGTATCGGTACGTGTGGGTAGATGTACTAGTACGGATGCAGATCGGTATAGGGCGATCCTAGTTTCGATAAGGGGGTATTGGTACGCAGTAGGGCGTATCAATACGGCTTGATGGTTCAAATCCTTCGAACCTAAAATGAATATCGGTACCCATGGTCGAGTATCGGTACCTAGAGGGGAGTACCAATACCCACATAGGAGTATCGGTACTCGCTGGGCATTTTGCCCAAGAAATTCGAGTTTACATTCGGGGGTTCTATAATTCGAGCCACATGGCCTTGAGGGTCTTTTAAGGTGTAAAATGAATACTAAAACTGAGAAATTGAGATTTTAACCCCGTAAGTGAAATAATCGGCTAATGACTGGGTAAATATTCGGTAAACCGTGTGAGGTAGAAACCCATAGGGATCCTAGGTGGATCAATCGAGACTATGTGGTAAATTAGGGTCCTTGATGTGTGCTGAGGGACGCCTAGGTAATCGAGTCATCCCTTGTTGCTGGGATTGGATACCCTAAGTATGTTGCAACACCTTAAAGATTCCCGAATATTAGATCTTGATGCTATATGGACGCGAGCCTCATTCGAAGATGCTTGATTAGAGATCTCAAGCATGGATGTAGGATCCCGATGCTATGTGGATGCGGGCCTTATCCCCTTGAGTATAGGATCCCGATGCTATGTGGACGCGGGCCTTACTCGTAGTGTAGGATCCCGATGCTATGTGGACGCGAGCCTCACTCAAGTGTAGGATTCCGATGCTTTGTGGACGCGGACCTCACTTAGTTGTTGATGGTTATCTGTGTGATGCTATGTAAGTGCGTAAGGTTCCTGTATGAACTGTGTGTGATCATATATTCATAACGCCATGTGTTTAGGCGGTTATGGTAGCACCATTGCTATATTGCCATGATATCATTCTTGTTGCATTGCTTTATTTATGATTTGCATGAAGCATGGTTGAGTGGCGGTGTATCCACTGAGCTTGTTAGCTCAGCGCTCGAAATCGTTGTTTCCGTTCGCAGGTTAGCAGGTTCTCGAGAAGCGTAAAGGAGCACCATCAAGGTTGGATTTCAGCATCGACTCTAGTGGTTGAGTACAAATACTAGATGTGGGTTATGTATTTCGTAGGACCCTATATGTATTTTGTAACTCTTATTTTGTATTATTCGGTCAAAAGTTGAATGCTTTAATGTTTGTAAATGGAGCTCCGTAAATGCTATTTTAACTATCTGGGTTTAACTATATTTTAATGTATGGACTTACGTCTTTATTGGACTTATTTATGACGGGCTTGAAAAAGGAAATTTTTTATCAATATGGATTTTGGGCTGGCCCAAATGTGGCATCCGGGTCAAGGGTATTACAGAAAGTCCACGTGAGTTAAAGTAGATTCGTCTCTAATTCTTCTTGCCTTGTCAGCTCTAGCCAAAAGATCAACCACTCATATACTCCAACATTCCTCCAGCATTCTGCACATACACCACAAAACTCCACCTTTCTAATAAAAGCACCAAAATATATAACATTTAAGCGTAGGTAGTGTAACTCCCTAACTACATGTAAACTATATGCAATCTACTCCTAAATGCAGCTAAATGAGCTTGAAAACACGCAAAAGGCAAGTAAAAAAGGTATGCAATATAGGTCATTTACATACTAGTCAAGAGCAGACAAAAAAATAAAGTCACAAAATTTTGGGCATCCTCTCGAACGGTGTTGGAATCCACCATGTCTCTCATCCACACTACAGATAGAGTTAAAATCACCTCACAAGATCCATGGCCACTCACTACCAGGGTCAAGCGTACGAAGCTGATCCCACACAAGACTATGACGAAAATACTCAGAGCTCGCATAGACGAATGTTATAAGAATGTATTATTCAAACTAACTTCCACACACACTCCATGTAGAAATTGATTCAACACAAGCACCATATTGATACGGACAAAGTCTTTCCACAACACCTAGATACCCCAAAAAAACCAGTTGCTTCAACCCTATAAGAGAAATCAAACCATGAACGCTTAATGAATCTGTCAACATCTGCCCCACTCGCTCTCAGTTTTATAATTGCAAAAATATCCGGATCCTGTGAACTCAATAGTAATCTAAAATAACGATTAAAATCAAAGCTCAGAGTGCCTTAAGAATTCTAAAAAATAACTTTAACCATTAAATAAATAAATAAAGAGCAAAACAACCAACTCACTGAGCGTTGGCATTCATGTCCCCTACAAAGGTCTTATTGTCAATCCACTAAACACTCGATCGTGTTCCCAATGCAGTAACCTTAGAATGCATACCGCTATGGTCAAAGAAGGATCTAGATTTTAGTAGGTTTTTCGTTATATTCGAAACCCTACCAAAGACCACAATCAACTTTTGACTAGCCTCCTCACTCTTCTTTTGTTTACCATTTTCTGAAATAATCTGGCTGCAATGGTTGTATTTCTATTTGTTCCTTTAGTGTTCGCCTTACGGATAGGTCCATACGTCGGCCTACCATTAGTATCCCTTAAGACTCGCTTCGACCCTTTCTCGACAACACGAATCGTAGTGTGCTTATCAAACTACAGCGAAGTGGGTATAACAATCACCTTATCTCGTGTAACCACACCGATCAATCCCTTATCTTTATTATCAGTCCTATTTGTCATGGCCGAACGATGCCTTCTTCTCTCCACCTGCAGCCAAGGCCCATAAATATCATCTTCAGACTGTTATGGTTGAGGTCTCGGCCTAGGCTCCACAATCGTGGTTCTCGGAGGGCTACATATTTTCTTCGAATGACCATACATCTGACAGCCAAAACAGATTGTCGGCAACCCTTCACTCCATCAGTTTGTCAAGATCATCAGCAATCGCCAGAAGAGCAAAACGACCTCGTTTCCCCTCTGTAGTATTAAAACCAATACGAACAACCATCCCTAAAAGACTTGCAATGGCTCAAAAAAGATTCTTGGAGTAGCATCGGTAGGGTAAACCAAGGAGGCGAACCCATGTAAGAATCTTTTAGGATACTCCGCCGATATGGAAAAAGCATGCAACCATGGTTGCACAATTAAATAACTCCCGTACACCACCCATGGGCTGCCAGTCAAAACTCTGTCATAGTCATCATCCAAAGCAAAACGAATTAGATAGTAATCATTATCTAAATCAATGATACTTACCTCACCCATAGGATTCCACAGTGCATGAATCCGATTTTTCAACGCCCTATAACCAATTGATTTTCCTAGTAAGCGCACAATCAAAGATTTCGATAATTTGTCATCGATCGCCTTATGGACTCGATCAGAAAACCTAATATCTAGGAACGAACCCTTGTGTTCAATGATCACGTCCTCTTCCACAAGGTCTACATCAAGATCGCTAATAAAGTTATCATGTTGCCTCGATTCAATTTGACCCGAGACCATATCTCTAAATGAAGGCTTCAAAGTTTCTTCGGTCGGATGTATCCCATCGCCAGACCCCATAGTAGTTTCGACCTGAATCTTCCATGCGTTACCATGTGACTCTCCCAGCGCATGACTCGTGGAATTGGACATATCCAAATACATCTGCTCGTTAGACGATAATGCCTCCCTTCCCATTGCTCGATCATCAGCCTGTGTTATTGGAAGGGTTATTTTTATAATAAACTTCTATATTAAATGATCCAAATTAATTTACAATAAATTAAATTTTGATATATTAAAAAACCTTTTATTTTCAATTAATTAAAGACGCTTTTGAAGAGAAACACTTCACTTAATATATAAATAAATTAAAACTATCCATTAACTATAATTATCCTTTCTTTGTAATTCTTTTTCATGTTTGTGGTATGAAGATGCTGGCTTTATGTAAAAAAAAATCTATTACCAAATAAATATATAAATTATAATTATCCATTAATTAAAGCAGCTGTAGAATAAGAATAGTCAGTCTGTGTAGATAAAAATCTTTATGGGGCAGAGAAAATGTTAAAAAATAAAGAAGTTGGTTTAGCCGGCACCCAAATCTTCTGTCTTTAGTCCCGCCGTACATATTATTTCTCGGTAGTTTCTGTATTTGCCTCCATATTTGCTGACCCACTTTCTGTATGAAAATATTTTTTTCTCCATAGATGTGATTGTGATTGGTGACACCATTTTTTAAAAAACAAATTAGGCAGATTTATCTTCTGACATCTAAATTCAGTTTCAATATAAAATTTGATATCTAAACTTTCTTTAATATGGTTAGATTTTTGGATTTTATTTTTATTTTTAGATTTAAATTGGGTTTAAATTCGATTTTATAGTTCAAAAAGTTATTTACTGACAGTATTTATTTGGACAAAAAATAAAATTTAGTTATCAATTTGAATTAAAAAGTCAAGTTTATATAAGTAATTTGACCAAAAATTTTAAGTATCAAATTGAATTTTAAAGTTAAAATCAAGTATCTAATTGGACCAAAAAATTTACGTACCAAATTATCTCTTGAAATCAAATTTAGATATATATATATATATACACACTTAATTTCAGTTAAATGAACTTTGATACGACATGATTATATGCATGATTTATATTTAATAAACAAATTCAATTAATTTTATGATAAATATGATTTTTATAGGTTTAAGGGTTCAATAAGTCTTTGAAATTTTTTTAAAAAAATTTAATTCGGCTCTTGAATTTTTTACACTCAATTCAGCCATTAAATTCAAGAAAAAAATTAATTTGTCTCTTTAACCAATATTGACTATTAAATTTAACATTTTTTGTTGAATTTTTTTGCCACTTGGCATTTCTAGAAATTTTAGTTTTAATTTTAGAAAATATTTAAAAATTATAAAAATCTAAACTTATTTTAAAAATATAAAATTATTTTTGAGTTTCAAAATTTATTTATAAATAATAAATAATGTGTTACAAAGATTAAAATATTTTAAATATTTAAAAAATATTTTAAATATATAATTTTTTTAAAAAATTATAAAATGTTAAAAGATTTTAAAAATTGTTATAAAATTATAAAATCGGTAAAACAATACAAATTTATTTTTAAACGGTTAAAATATTTTTAAATCATTATAATATTATTAAAAGAGTTTTATTATTTTTAAATAAATTTCAATTTTTTAAAAATCATTTAATATTTTTATAACATTAAAATATATTATAAAATTTTAAGAATTTTTTTTACAAATTTTAAAAATTTGAAATATTTTTTAAAATAACATGTTTTACAATTGTAATAATGACCCTGTTTGGCAATTAGCGGATAGCATATTACGTTAGCTGATAGCTGATTGCATTAGTTGATTTCGATAGCGGATTGTATTAGCTGATTGTATAAAAGAGTTTGGTAAAATTAACTGATAGCTGATAGATGTTTGATTATTTAAACAAGCAAAATGACATATATGGACATGATTATATTCGATACTTGTTTAATTATTTTGATTATAAAAATAATTTTTTAATCTAACATTACTAAGCATATTTGAAGGATCTATATATTAATTTATTATTTATATAATTATTTTTAATATAATTTAATTAATTATTAAATTTAAATACAAATATAAATGTGTGAAAATAAAAGAAAAAACACGAAAACTATTAGTTTACAAATGTCACAATGTAAGTACGTGCTGGTGAAGAATTAAAATAAAAAAGGTTAAAATTTGAGTTATTTGAAGATTTTTGATAATTATTAAGGGTAAAATGGACTTTATAACTCTCATGTCAAAACCTTTAGTTTCAAAAACTCATATTAGCAGCTTCTTCAAAATTAAAGGTTTCATCTCAATCCGCTATTCACCAAACATCTAAATTAACGGATTTGACTGTTCAAACTTCTAATATTAACTCAAACCTCAAATTTTGGCTCAAACCGCTATTTACCAAACATGGCCAATATTTAATTCTTTTATTATTTTAAAATAAATCCAAAAATTCCAAAAATATTTTTAATTTTAAAATAATTTTAAATTCTTAAATGTTTTAAAAATAAAATTAAAAAATTCTGAAAATGTGCCACGCGACACAATATGATGTTTCGGAAATAACGTAAAACTCTTAAAACTTAATAGTCAAAATTAGTCAAAGAACTTAATTGATATATTTATTTGTTTGATGACTAAATTGATTTAATTTTTTTAATAAAAAGAGCTTAGTTGATTGAAAAAATTAAAAATTTAACTGATTTTTTTTTCTAAAAACTCAAAATCTTATTGAACCTCAAGCCTCTTTTTATAATTACGCATGTAACGAATATTATCATCGTCACAAATATCTTTAATTAAATGACGAGTGTCATGTTATATGCACATAAGATATCTATAAAAATTAATAAGAGTAGAGTAAGTACATTTGGCCGGTTGACCAAGCTGCTCATCTTTGTTTCTTTATATTTTCTTAGGTTATGGGTTCTAGACTCACTATGAGCGCTTACATTCCTTCCCCTAAAGTCTTCTTTCTCCTTTCCCCAGGTAGGATTAGGATTAGATTTAGAATTTGTCAAAAAAAGAGAGTAATGCATCTTCTACTATAATTAAATTTATTATAATATTTTTCAAATTCTAAATGGGAGATATTTATGGTTTAGATGTGTTTAAACATGGCTTGTAATAAAATGTTATAATGATAATAATCTCAATCAAACTAAGACTCACACGAGAAGTATTTATTTTGTGTTGTAACTCAAATAACTACTTCTAGTGTTTATTTATTTTTGTTGCTCTTTCGGTTCTTCTGGACTTTTCCCTGACTAACCTAGACCGATCCACGTCACACACTTAATTTTGGTGGGTGAGTCTTTCAGCGAGAATTTTTTGTATACACTAGGTCTCAAACTCGAGACATGCTTAAGCGATACCAAGCTGCTTACCCCTAGGATCAACCATGTTGGTTTGGTTGTAATGTTTATTTTTAACATTACCTAATTAACTAGAGAAACATTTTGCATTGTTAGAACTAAAGAAAACTTTTAAGCGATAAATTAATTGTTAGTACCTGAACTTATATTTTTTTCCCTCAATTTAGTCCTAAACCTTGTTTTGATCTATATTTGTCCATGAATTTGACGATTTTTAATCCATTTAATGATGTGACACTTTGAGATTTTACCACGTCATGTGTAACATCATTAAAATAATTAAACATCGGCCAAAGATTCAAATTTATGAATCAATGTAACAAGAGCAAGCACATTTGGCTGGTTGACCAAGCTGCCCATCCTTGTTCTCACATATTCTCTTAGGTCATGGGTTCAAGACTCACTAGGAGCGCTTCCCTTCTTTTCCCTGGAGTCCCCCATTCCCCACCCCTCTAGGTAGGATTAGGATTAGATTTAAGATTTGTCAAAAAAATCAACGTAACAAAAAAGTTCAAGAACAATATTAAAAAAATATTTATGGACCAAAAAATTGATTTATCCCAATTTTTAAAAAAGAAAACCATTTATATCATTAAAACTTAAATGATGTGTTTGGGAAAACTATGGGACGGGCTCTTGCCCCAGACACCAAACTTTTTTTTTTGGAAAACTACATATTTAGTACATACATATTGTCACGGGGCTAGATTTTGACTCTAGCTGATCCGTGCGGCCTTAGACGCCTTCGACGCAAATCAGTCGATTCCTACGCCTAAGTCAGCCTTCAACCAGCCTTGTGAGTACTCCTGCTCGACAACGACTTCGACCAGCACTCCAGGTTTCGATGGATCTTGTCACAGACACCACTTGTGTCGCGGGCTAGACCTTTGCCAGACGAATTGTGCCGGACCTTAGTCGTTTTCTCGGTTGAAACGTCGACTAAGTCACCCTGAAGTACCTTTTCACGGTCTTAGGTGAAGTTCTTTCGACAAACACCTAACTCAACCAGGATTCTCGCTCCGGAAGATCAAACACTCCTCGAAGCCCTCGAACGAAAGATCCTTCTAAGCGAAAGCTAATCAAAGAACAACAGAAAGAGATTGGCAGCTAGAACAACGAAGAACACTCAAGAACAACAAAGAACAATAGAAAGAACACTCAAAGAGTTTTAGAGTAAATGCTTCTTGTATTACTCAAAGTGAAGTATGAAGTGAAGTAGTGATTTACAAGTGAGGAGGGAGCCTCTATTTATAGTTGAACTCCCCTACATCCAACGGCTCAGTTTAAATTACATCGACGGTCGAGATTGATCTTATCTTATCTTATCTGATCAAATCTCAAATTCAAATCTCTAATTATCACAAACATTATCTACACATTATATTCAAATAAATGGATAATGCTTTGACCAATTTACCCTCCTGAATCCTCCATGGATTTGGCTAAGTCTTGTGGGCTTGCGGGCTCTTTAGCATTCTCCAAGTGCCGGGCCAAGTGTGATGGTCTTGGCAAGCCCGTTCCACCGCGCAAACTCTCTTTGGCTGATTCTTGCGCCAATGCCTCGGTCCCAAAGGTTCGGTCCACGCCTTCCTCCAAGTGCTGGGCCAAATCTAATGATCTTGGCAAGCTCGTTACGCCGCGCAAACCTTCTTTGGCTGGTTCTTGCGCTAACGCTTCGGTCCCAAAGGTATGGTCATCGCCATTCACCGAGTGCTGGGCCACATTTGACACGCCCGTTGCATTGCGCACAACCTCCCTATTTGTTGCTCGCGCTAATGTCTCGATCCAAAAACTTTGGTCCGTGACAATCTCCCCCACTTGACTTAGCGACGCCCTCGTCGCTGCACTCGAATGATCCTGGGCAGGGTCAACTTGATTACTCGTCGATGCCTCGGCTTCATGCAATTCCCCCATATGAACTGCTCGCCTCGCCTCAAACTGTTGTTGAACATCGCGTGCTAACACGCCTCTCGATACATCTCCCTTGTAGGAGCACTCTCCCACAAACTCTGATTTACCTCGACTCAGACCCACTTGGTCCTGCGGCAAAGACTTGGAAGTCGTCACAACATTGAACACAGACTGAACTCTCAGATTCGTCGACAACTCTGGCTTGCCCCTTTGAACTCTGAAAGGTCTCTTCCAATCTTCTTTTCCCTCGCAATGAAGACTAGGTCGTACTTGACCTACGCTCATCAACAACGGCAAATCAAAACCAAAAACACTAGGAATGTGTTTGAGATGTACATTTTCCCCGGTCACATTTACTCTAAAATGGGTCAGCCCTTCTTTATCCTTGAAGTCTGGCCCCCTCTGCATTGAACCTTCTTCATCGAAGTTCTTTGCATGCATTGGCACTTTCGCCACAAAGTCCGTTGCGTTACTCTGCATCGGCACTTCTTCCCTGAAGTCCGTGCTTCTGGTTGCACCCGCCCTTCTGACTTGAAGTTTGGTGCTCTCTTGCATCGATCCTTCTTCCTTGAAGTTTGGTGCTTTCTCTTGCGTCGACACTTCCTACCTGAAGGTCGTCGCTCGTTTCCCACCTTGCCATTTGGTGGTGTCTCCACGGTTACTATGTCCCCTAATGGCTTGGCCCCCTTCGACTCTACAATGGTCTCAAAAGCGATGCTCTTTCCCCGAACATCCTCGGCAAGCTCCTCAGTAGCCTTCTCGGACATGGTCACCCCTTTCTGCTTCCGGTCCCCCTTGGCCTTGGCAGAACTCGACGTTATCGGATCAAGCGATACAGCCTCGCTCTCTTCTGGCTCACCCAACTCTTTGGATGACTTGACTCGATCCAGGCAATCTCGCAATTTGTGAGGCCCCTTACACTGGTAACACTCTAGTTGCTTAATCTTGCGTCGGCACTTCTTCCTCGAAGTCCTTCGCTTCTTTCCCACCTTGCCCATAGGTGGCATCTTAACGGTTGTTATGTCCCTCGACGGCTCAACCCCCTTCGACACTGTACTGGTCTCAAAAGTAATGTTCTTCACTCGAACATTCTCGGCAAGCTCTTTCCCAGCCTTCCCAGACATCTTCAACCCATTCTGCTCATGGTCTCCGCTTACCTTGGCAGAACTAGATAACTCGGAACCAAGTTTCACAGGCTTTTTACTCTTGGCCTTGTCCTGTCCCTCGGACCACTTGGCTCGAAACGGGCATCTCCGCAACTTATGAGGTCCCTTACACCGGTAGCACCTCAATTGCCTCGTCTTTACCCTTGGCTTGACAGCTTCCTCACTTGCTATCGCACCAAGCCTCATCACTGGCTGGACTACTTTGGCACTCGTAGTCGAACCACGGCTTTCCCTTTGCTTGGCGGCATTGACACTCACAATCGCCCCAAGTCTCATTGCTGGCTGGACTACTTTGGCACTCGTAGTCGAACCACGGCTCTCACTTCGCTTGGCGGCATTGACACTCGCAATCGCCCCAAGTCTCGCTACTTCTCCCTTTGACTCGTCTGCTGTCTTCACCATGGCAGCTAGGCGGTTCTTCTCGGGACATCCCCTTATCAAATGAGGGCCATTACAGAAGTAGCACTTCAACTTCTTGCTCCCATTCTTTTCTGGCACGGACTTAGCCTCACCATTCCCCTTGTCTCTCGAACTGGGCCTGGTTGACTCAACACTCGCCTGCTTGCATTCTGCGGGCTCGGTCAGAGGTTCGGCAACAACGATAGCCTCTGAAAGTCTCTGGGCATCTCCCTGCTCTACTGCGAGCTTCACCCCCGGTCTAAATCCCTCTAAGAAGGTCTTGAGCGCATCACATTCGCTCATTGCCGTCTTGTAACTGAGCAGCTCCCTCTTGAGCTCATCCACTTCTTTTCGCAAAGCTTCTATCTCAGTTTCACTCGCATTACTCCCTCGAACAGTCACCAACTTGTTGAGAACTTCTCGTGTCTCGTCCTTGAACTGGTCATCTATGGACTCTACCTCGTCAAGACGGGACTCGAAAACACCTTGGGTCTGCTTGGCCTCCTCTTCGGATTTCTCAAGTCTACAAACCCTCTTTCCCAACGACTCCAATTCCACCTTCATTGCCTCCACTGCATCTTGAAGGGAATTATCTTGTTGGTTCAACTTCTCGTACACTGAGTTGAAAACTTCTTGGATCTCCTTCGCGGTTTCCTCCTTGGAAGAACTCTCCGCTTTTTGCAAATCCACCATCTTGGCTTCACAAGCACAACTCTCTCGAACTTCCTCCAACTCGTTGAGGATGCGTTGCGTCTCGTCATTGAACTTGCCCTCCATGGACTCTAACTTTTCAAGACGTGACTCCACAACACTCCGGGTCTTTTTGGCCTCTTCTCTTAGAGTTTCCACTGCAGCCTCTAAGGAATCGCCATGCTTAGACACCTTCACATCCAATTCATTAAGAGCCAATTGAACATCCTCCCGGATCCCTTCTAGAGACTCTAACATCTCGATATCCAACGAACCCAGCTTCTCAAGGTTTACTGGCTCTAGCTCTTCAAACACCACCTCGGCCTCCTTCTTGAAGTCCAAGAGTTTATCGACCCAAGCCTCCACAGCTGTTATGAATTCAAGATTCGAGTGTACCTTATTTTCAAGACGGTCGCTCCTCTCGTCAAATTCCTTTAGAGTCTTTCTTACATCGTCCATTGTCAGTGTCTTCTTCTTTGGTGCCATCTCAATCACCACTTTCCCACGAACTAGTCTGATCCCTAATCACTTCGACTAACTCGAACGCAAACCACCACCACGCTTAACTGCAACTACAAGCTGGAACCCACCACACTTGACTACACCTGCAAGTTAGCTTGAACACAAGTCACTACCACGCTTGACTGCAACTGCGTGCTGGCTCGAATGCAAGTCCCTTCCTCGACTCGCTCGGATAGCACTTATCACGGCACTTATCTGATTCCACCTCTCGTGGCTCTCTCTGTTACCAACTCTCACGGCTCTTTCTGATATCAACTATCAGCAAGACTTCGCTCCGATGCCAACTATCACGGAACCCGCTACCGTCTTTGATAACAACTTATCACTGCTCAACTCTGATACCAACTATCAGCAGAACTTCGCTCCGATGCCTACTGTCACGGAACCTGGCTACCGGCTACCACCGCTCGGCTCTGATACCAACTGTCACGGGGCTAGATTTTGACTCTAGCTGATCCGTACGGCCTTAGACGCCTTCGACGCAAATCAGTCGATTCCTACGCCTAAGTCAGCCTTCAACCAGCCTTGTGAGTACTCCTGCTCGACAACGGCTTCGACCAGCACTCCAGGTTTCGATGGATCTTGTCACAGACACCACTTGTGTCGCGGGCTAGACCTTTGCCAGACGAATCGTGCCGGACCTTAGTCATTTTCTCGGTTGAAACGTCGACTAAGTCACCCTGAAGTACCTTGTCACGGTCTTAGGTGAAGTTCTTTCGACAAACACCTAACTCAACCAGGATTCTCACTCCGAAAGATCAAACACTCCTCGAAGCCCTCGAACGAAAGATCGTTCTAAGCGAAAGCTAATCAAAGAACAACATAAAGAGATTGGCAGCTAGAACAACGAAGAACACTCAAGAACAACAAAGAACAATAGAAAGAACACTCAAAGAGTTTTAGAGTAAATGCTTCTTGTATTACTCAAAAAGTGAAGTAGTGATTTACAAGAGGAGAGAGCCTCTATTTATAGTTGAACTCCCCTACATCCAACGGCTCAGTTTAAATTACATCGACGGTCGAGATTGATCTTATCTTATCTTATCTGATCAAATCTCAAATTCAAATCTCTAATTATCACAAACATTATCTACACATTATATTCAAATAAATGGATAATGCTTTGACCAATTTACCCTCCTGAATCCTCCATGGATTTGGCTAAGTCTTGTGGGCTTGCGGGCTCTTTAGCATTCTCCAAGTGCCGGGCCAAGTGTGATGGTCTTGGCAAGCCCGTTCCACCGCGCAAACTCTCTTTGGCTGATTCTTGCGCCAATGCCTCGGTCCCAAAGGTTCGGTCCACGCCTTCCTCCAAGTGCTGGGCCAAATCTAATGATCTTGGCAAGCTCGTTACACCGCGCAAACCTTCTTTGGCTGGTTCTTGCGCTAACGCCTCGGTCCCAAAGGTATGGTCCCCGCCATTCACCGAGTGCTGGGCCACATTTGACACGCCCGTTGCATTGCGCACAACCTCCCTATTTGTTGCTTGCGCTAATGTCTCGATCCAAAAACTTTGGTCCGTGACAATATGTATGTGTTTCTATTTTGGTACCTCTAGTAATTTTTTTGGCAAAACGATACCTAACGTTACTTATCGTTTCTATTTTGGTATCCTGGCCGTTAAAAATAAATGGAAACGGTGATGTGGTTTGGTCAAATAATAATTTCAATCCCAAAAAAGTTATACAATCTATCAATTTAATGTAAAATTCTACCAATTTAAACATCATTTAAATTTTTGGGTTAAAAGTGTAAATTTTTTATTTTTCTTCTTCTTTCTATCAGTCGTGTGAAAAATTGGATTTCTAACATCTTCATTGTCACGACAATTCCCCTGCAAATTTTCGTTGATTACTTTTTTTAATTCTTCCAAAAACAATATCGACTTTAATAACCAAAGAAAATCAAAATATGAAAAAGTGAAAATCAACTCAAATCTATAAGAGCATGAAGCACATAAATTGATCTTAATCCTGATGCCATAGTTGATTCCCCCAATAGTGCTGGGTTTCTTCGAAAGAAAAATAAAATTAAATAAATTGAATAAAAAATTAAATTAAAATAATGGCAATTTTATATAAAAACCCTTTTTAATAGTTTTTTACTTAAATGAACCTCTGACAATGTTATCTAGAAAAATAACCCCCAAATCGTCCACGTAAGGCGTCCTCGCGTTCTGGATAACGCGACTTATGACCTCGCGTTCTACAAATAGCGAGTTCCGTCCGACATGGTTAGACTTTTCAGATATTGTAATTTAAAATTAGTGGATAATAAGTCGCGTTTTGGAAAACGCGAGGTCCCCGAGAAATTGAAGGGGCACATTAATATATCGTGGTAATTACTGTAGGGTATTTGAAATCAAAAAGTCCTAATTTAAATAGATTTCATATTTATTAGGATTAAGATATAATCTAAAAAAGTTACTATTTAAAAGAAAAAAATGGTACTTAAATTTTATTAGTATTTAATAAATTTAAAAGAAAATATGGTATTTAAATTTTATTAGTATTTAATAAATTTAAAAGAAAATATGGTATTTAAAAGATATTATTCGAATCACCAAATAAGTATTAAAAATTAAAAACCCTTAGAACTCGCTATCTGCAGATAGCGAGGTCCATAAACACCGCTTCGTATAGGGCTCGAGGAATCATATAAATAGGGCCCAGTATTTCAACTTTTATCATATCATATTCTCTTCTCTTGTTCTTCAATTACTATTCTCTATTATTTTTATTTTTAAAGTCTTTGAATTTTTGGTAATGTGACGAGATTATTGAGGCTAGACAATAGACACGTGTTTGATTCTGGCGCTCAAACCCCGCAGTAATTTTTTTAATTACTTAATTATTTTTTAAAATTATTAATATTTTATTTATTTAGTCATTACTTAATTATTATTTTAATTACTTAATTATTATTTTAATTTTAATTTGAAGGGGTATGAACGTGAGTTGGTTTGTTACATCAACCGTACGGGACCACCACATCCGGATATTGTCCGGTATTTACATCAGTTCGATTTTGGCCATGTTTCCCACCTATTTGACAGTCCAAAGTTGAACCGACTGATAATAAATGCGCTGCTAGAGAGATGGAGTCCCGAGACACACACATTTCATCTTCCTTGCGGTAAGGCAACTATTACATTACAAGATGTTGCATTTTATCTCGGTCTGCCCGTTGACGGCGAGATTATCACCGGCATTGCAGAGGCAGACTGGTCGAACGTGTGTCAAAATTTGCTTAGACTGAGGCCAACGACGAAGGATTTAGATGGTGGGAAACTCAAAATAACCTTCTTGGATAACAATTTCACGAACCTACCCCGGGCGCTGATAAAGTAACGAAGATCGTATAATTTTTTATTGTTTATTATTATTTATTTATTGTAAAATTTTATTTTATTCAAAATAATTAATAATAATAATTATTATTTTTGCAGTGATTTTCTCGTGCCCATATTTTACGAGTTATTGGGGGTGTTGATGCCAGACAAATCCTGAAACAACGTCCATTTGATGTGGTTGCCTCATCTAGAGACTACCGTGGAGTCCAAAAACAAATGTTGGGGAGGGGCAGTCTTGGCATATCTTTTTTCAGGAGTTATGCAAAATAGTCGACCTGGACAGACGTATCATTGGGGGTGTCTTTGGTTATTGCAGTATTGGGCATGGCTTCAAATGTAATTTTTAAGCCCGACGCCTAGAAACCCGACCCCATTCCAATTCCCACTTGTTCAGAGGTACTAATAAATATTTATTTTGTTTTTTAATATTAGAATACTTAGAAATATTTTTTTGAATTATAGGTGGTTGGGTCAATTAACACACGTGGGACTACCGACCACCCAGCGGGATTATCGACTGTTGATCGATAAGATAGATGTGGTAAAAAATTTTAATCGATTTCAATTTTTGAATATAAAAATAAAATTTTGTAAATCAAGTTTATGTAACTAATTTTACATATTTTTGTAGTTCTTGTGGACACCGTATTAGGATCTTGATGTTAAGCGATGCATTCTGCCTAAAATAATACAGAGTGAGCATGTTTGAATTCTGATGGTTCCGCCCATACACTACGAGATAGTCGAGTGGCATCCTACGGATCGCGGGCTACAACAATTCAACTATGTCCAAGGGATTCCGGATGAGCCACCCAATTTGGACGCATTACATAGGTTAACGCGACAAGGCAAGACAGAAGTCCATTGGGGCCATCATCACATGATGTGGATGCAGCAGTGGTTGACCCATTTCGATAGGCGACCCCGTATTTTGGAACAGATTCGGGACCATAGCATTACCTTTGAGTATATGCTGTGGTACCATCAAAATGGAAAATAATATCTACTAACGTCGGAGGAGCGGGAATGAGAAATAAAAATGCCTCCCTCAAATCGTCCGCCGACGCAACATCCTAGGGTATCATTACCGAGAATAGCGCAGGCACCTCCCTAGTTAGCCTACCAGCCAGCGACATCGATGTCAGAACCTACATTCCAGCACTCGACTTTCTCGTCAGTCTATCGTTCCATCAAATGGGAAGTCCGTCGAAAGGTTTTTTCCCAGACGCGTTTCATCCTCTTATGATGGTTCCCCCAGTCTACTATCCGACAGTGCCTTTTGTATCTGTTCCTCCAGTTTATCAGTTTCCATCATTGGCCTCACCATTCGGAGCCAATATTGTTGATCTGACACCGCAACATAGCCTATTCTACACCGGTCCTAGTGCGACTGGTGGGACTTTAAATGTATTTGGGGATGACGATGACGACGACGATGATGATGGTGGACTTGTTCGAAAGAATCTAACTCGGGTTCATCGTCCACCGCGGTGCAGTACGGGTGGACATAGGCGTTATTAGGATGATTATGCAATTTCTTTTGATTTATGTAAAATGACCTCATTATCATTTAATTGAAAAAAACTATGTTATATATATATATAAGTTTATAATTACAATTTCTTATTTTTCATTATAAATACTTAACAACAACTTAGCAACCAAAGTAACTTGATAACATTATAGGTTTAGTTTATAATTACAATTTCTTTACTTTAGTACTTATAAAGGTCGTCTGTATTTTATGTATTAGTTTGAAGTGTATTAAACATACATTGTTATTCCTACACAAAACCAAGAATTATCATGGTAGATCATGTAAAATAAGATTTTAGATCTATTTAACAACAATGGATTACATATTTTGATTACAAATACTTAACTACTAAACAACCTAAATAACTTAACAACCTAAGTTACGTTTAGTTGTTCCTCCATTTTTTGATGAATAACTATCTTCATCAAATTTTACATTCAACTTGATGTTCTAACCCCCAACATGAGTGTAGCTTCTAAACATCTTTCGAAGGTCCCTATCATTTGATAAGGGGAGCATGTAATGCGCCTCAGGGTTGGGCTCATCAGCGGGTACTTTCGTCAATAAACAAGACATTTGCCGTGTGGTTTCCTCGTGAAGGTGCGTTTAAATAAAATTATATAACTCGTCTTTGTTGATATTGCTGTTGAAGGAGATGTAAAAATAGGTTCCGAAATGGAATACGGTTGCAAAAAATCTTGCCATCTTTTTGACATGTTCGATTATAGAAGAATGAGTAGAGCTCAAACAATGTCATTATAGCTACAATAAATTGACGCTTTTATAGACGGGAATCTAAGGACCTACCCTAGTCTGACCTGCCATGTCAGGAATCTCAGAACCTCGCATTTTACAAAGAGCGACTCGCGAGCTCGCGTTTTACAAAGAGCGGGAAATCTCAGGACCTCTAGTTTTACAAAGAGCGAGGAATTTCAAGAATCTCAAGACCTCGCGTTCTGCATGACGCGAGTTTCTCTGATGAAACTTTTGAGACCCTTATATCAGACACCAGTATTTACTCGTGGTGATCCGGCATTTACTTCGGGTGATTCAGCGTTTATTCTCAAAATATGTCACGACTAGGAAGTATTATGTATTGGTATACTATGATGGTGAAATGGTCATCGACACATCTCTCGACGTCATCTTTCAATCCTTAGATAATGTAACCATGTAGTTATCGAGGAAACTAACATATAATAAGTTGATGGAGGAAGTGAGGAACAATGTTCCACATGCTCGTAGAAAGAAGCTGGATTCGTTAAAATATAGACTACCAACGTCGTACGAACCATTAATGTACGCAATATATCATGTCGCGGACAACAGTGATGTGGAGTTGATGTTGGATGCTCACTTGCAGTATTCAGTTGGAGGTTCCCTAGAGTTTTTTGCAACATTTTTTTTATGATGATGATGATATTGTACTCTCAAATTGGCGGTAGGTGAATTTTGATTTTGATCATAATACCAACGTTTAGAGCCCGACAGCCTAGTTGCGTAAAGATTTCAACTTATTAACTGCACAAAGTCTACGCAACGAATTCTTTGAATCATCGTCTGTTCCACGCAACGACTTTGTTAAATTATCGTCTGCTACGCCAAGGTATTCTTGCGTGAAAAAGAAAATGTGTTATATGTTATTTTTTACAGGGGCACGACGCTCCTATAGGCGATCGAGCGTATGGGCCCGTCTTGGCAACCTCCACATATTCATCACCGGTATTGTTTACGCCACACTACTACAAACTACTTACAAAGATACAAGAATGAAGATGAACGCCAAATTGTGCTTTGAATGGGTACTCCTCCTCCACTCCTTTTTGTTTAAGATACATTCATATTTATTATTCATCGTTAACAACTTTATCATTTTTATAGGCAACTCGCATTACGTGCAAGAGGTTGACGAGTCGTTTGAAGAACTTCTACTCAGGAACAAATATGGCTATGAACACCTTGCTTCAATCTCGAGAAAAATGCCTTTGATCCTATGGTGGTGGTAAATGATATGAGCACATGACAATAAACTTTGCTGAGGCAGTGAATTCGTCACTGAAAGGAGTGCGGCATTTGCCTATCACCTCCGCTGTCAATATAACATATTATCAGTTGGCTACCCTATTTGCAACCTTAGAAAAGCAAGCAGCAGACTATATGGAAGGCGACCATAGAGTCCACCCACACCTTCGCGATAAATTTCAAAATTATGCGTAGTATAAAAATGTGATGACTGCTACTTGCTTCTCGCGTCGAGAGCATTTGTTTCGTATATCAGAATATTAGAGGCCTTTGGGAGGCATGCATCACAACTCATACGTGGTTAATCCGGAACAAAAAACCTACAATTGTGGTGTATTCTGATAAGTGTTCAAAAGTACTATTTTTATTACCCTTTTTACTCATATTATTGTTAGACTTAAGCTCATATTAGTTGCATAATTAGTTATTCATGCATTAATTCATGTTTCTTTCCACTGTTGAGCTTGATTACATAACTTGGTGATTTTTGTGGAAAAAGATGCTGCTTTGGTGTGTTTTTGTGTGTGTATGTGCAGGATCACTTGCCAAAGCAATGCCGAGCTAGTTGCCAGGGCAATGCATGAAGGATATGCCGAGCTAGTTGCCAGGGCAATGCATGAAGGAGACGCCGAGCCAGTTGCCATGGCAATTGTCGACAAAGAGAAAATGCAATAAGGATGTCGAAATTGATGACTAGACAAGCCCAAGATGACGTGGAGCAAAGCCCAAACCCAAAGGAATTTGATTTCCATGCAGAGATTAAAGAAGAATTAAATTCCAAGAAGATAGGAGAAGTTCTAGTAGGAATACAATTATAATAAAGAATTATATTCTTTAAAGATAATTTAATTCCAACTTAAACTCCTCCTCAAAGAAGGACTTTGGCCTAGCCCTATAAATAAGAAGGAGATTTCGACAATTCCATGGGAGAGCAAGAGGAGAGGATTTTCGACAACTCCAAAGGGCAAGAAGGAAGAGATTTTGACAAGATAGCAAGGAGGGAGAGAGTTCGATTTCTTCTTCTTCTTTGCTTCAATTAGATTCATGGTTTGGGGATTATTCTTTGTATATCTTTTGAACCCAACCATGAACTAACTTGATCGATTGGGGTTATTGTGTTTTGTTGTTGTGAGAAACAATTGGATTTTGTTTAGGTAATAAGAGTTTGCACTTTCAATTCAAGGTTTACTCATTCTTGGTTCTTATTCTTGTTTGCGAGTGAATTGGGAGAGGATCTTGTAACTTCATCTATTTATCTAATATCGGGAGAGTTAGATTCAAGAAACGAATGAGTATGGTCTTTATTCAATCTATTGATGGTGAAGATTAATCCGGCTTAGGAATAAGTTAAGGATTTCAACGGCTAAGAGGAGCGCAAGATTGGTTGTTGTTCACCCTTGATTCACGCAGGGATGTATTATCAAGGCATGCACAAGTAGCTAGAGTTTCGACTTAGGGATAAGAAGAAACCATTGAAGAACGCTCTGCCGAACCTTGAAGTTGCTACCCAGACGCCCAAGTAGTTGCCCAGCTAGTCGCCCAGGCAACCATCGATTAGTTGCCAAGGCAACCCCGCTGTGCAAGTTGCCACGGCAACTGAGTTGCCCTTGCACTCTTTTACCAAGATGATCCAATCGGCTATCACACCTCAACTCATGATAACCTGACCTATTCTCTCTTTTGATTTAATCTATTCTTTTACTTTATTGCTCTTAGTTTACTCGTTAATTAGAACTCCTATTATCAATTGTGTTTTTACTTTTCACAGTGCAGTAACTTAAGCAAAGTGGCCCAAACCAATCCCTGTGGAGATGATACTCGATACTCATATCACTTTATTACTTGCGACGTGTATACTTGCACAATTGCGTAGCACTTATCACACGCAACAAGTTTTTGGCGCCGTTGTCGGGGATTGTCAATTGGTGTTAGATGTTTTTGTTATTGCATTTTTTCTCTTAATTTTACTAACTTTTCTTTTTGTTTGTTTATCAAAAAAATTAGGTGCGTTACAAGTTAAGGGACATCAACATGTCGGGAAATAAAAGCCAATCTATTCGAGAGATGATGTTGGAAGATATGAATCAATCCAATCAAGAGTTCCTTGCACCCTTTGATGATTACCTATACCAGCCGAGAAAAGCCCAAAGAACTTATACCATGGAAAAATCTTGTGCTATGTGTGGAGAACATCATGTGTTCGAAAATTGCCCTCACATTTTCGGTGCATATAACTACGTTGAGGACCATAGAGGGAACCAGCAGCAAAATTCTTCATGGTATGGTCAAAAAGCTCAAAATTGTTTTTACCATAACAATTTTGCCGCAGCAACAGATATGCCATGGCAATGTAGTCCTTTTCAAGAGCATTCCAATTCCTTGGAGGAAACGTTACTAGCTTTATTGGCTAGACTTGACGGATCAATTGAAGAGATTCGAGAGCTATCAAAATCTATGGATACGAGGATAGCTCAGTGGGATGCAACCTTAGGGGATTTAGAAGATCAATTGGGGAGATCCACATATGTCATGGATAACATGCACCAACAATTCATTCCTAGGGATACTGACGTCCCAAGGCAAGAGGATAATGACCAATACAAAGAAATCTCTCTGATGTGTGAGGAACAACTAGAACCTCAAAGTCAAGAGGATGCCAATGAGAGAGACTGCCCAACACATGATGAGCTTGAACAACAAATTGCCTCGGCAATGATTGAGGAGCCTAAACAGAGCAATGCCGCGACAACAGTCAGTGAAGCTGAGAACAACAATACTACAGCAAATTCTGATTAGGATTAAGATGCCCATAAGGTTACAACATTGATGTTGAAGCAGAAATCTGTAGATTGCTCTCATCTACAATTGCCACGGCAATTACACGACCACATGCAAGATCAACAAGATGATAATACTTTGCCAATGGAATATGAACAGGTAATAGTTGAACCTTTTAAATTCTTTAAAAACTCACATTGTCCATTGCAGGTATGTCTTGAGGAACCGAGGTTGGTAGATTTGAAGCCATCAAAATCTCTACTAATGGAGATGTTTGAGAGGCCAAAAGAAAAAGGTGTTTGGATTCATAAAGCTCTTCAGAAAATTGATTCTTCCCTTGACTTGAAGCAAAATTTGACAACTGATTGCCACGTCAATTGGCTTGAGCAGCAATTGCCACGACAACAAAGGCTACATCCAACCATGATAGAAGTCGACAAGAATGAGGTAATTGAATGGTTAAGAATGGATATAATTTTTCCTATTAATATATTTGTGCCTTCAGGAATAGTAGCAAGGTGGAGAGTATACATGGACTACAAGCGAACAAAGAAGAAAGACACCTCCACCATGGTAATGCAAAAGGGAGTAGCTGGGAGCACATTGGCCCAACTCTTTTTGGGCAATATTGTCACCCGATGGAGGGTACGGATGGACTATAAGAAGTATCGGAAACGACTCTCCTCAAGTTTTCTCAGATATGCAGTAACATTAGAAGTGGTCACTTTAGGAGATACCTGAGCATGCTCTCCTTTCAATATTTTCTTTTTCTTTTTATTTTCATTTTTATTTTTAGGACATATTTTATTTTTCTTCATTATCTTTAGTTTCCAGGTTTTCTTTATTTTCTTTTCCACAACAAGACTCACAACCACCATGATAAGGAAATTTACTGCCGACTACTCGCCACAACAACCACAACAGAAACTGGCGATGCCCAAGCAACAACAATGGCTTCGGCAAATACTGATGCACATGCAAGTAAACCTGCATCGGCAAACATGGACCAAATCAAGGCAATGATATTCACGCGGTACCAGCCACAAGCATTCAACCACTGACCGGAAATTGAATCAAGCAAACGGCACGAAGGAAACTCATCACTCGAGGTGATGACCTCTCTGACTAACTCATTTCATTTAGTTTCTTTTAAATTTTGTTTCACTTTTACGTGCATTGAGGACAATGCTTCTCTCGAGTTTGGGGGGTGTTGGTTTCTAGTTAGTTTCATGTTTAGTTGCATTCATCTTTAGCAATCACATATATATTGCATATGTTACTTGCCATGCCTTTAATTTGATTTAATTTCTTAAGACTTGTTGAATATCCAATGATGAATTTTTGCCACTGCACTTAATTGAAAGAACCTTTAATTTTAGGATTACATGAAAAGAACTTAGAATTTTACTATGATGCTGAATTTTTTACAGGGTTGTGGCTTGTTGATTGAAAGAAACCTAGTGAACTTAGGTTGCTTAAAATTAGGGTAAATTTAAATTTGAAAATTAAAAGTTAATTTCTTACTAGAGGTGCCCAAAACTGGCTCTAGTAGTAAATGCACTTTCTTGCTAAAGGTGCCCGAAACTGGCTCTAGTAGTTAATGCACATTAAAGAATCGCTAGAGGTGCCCGAAATTGGCTCTAGTCGACTAAAATAAAATGAGAAATTGCTTACTTTACCAGAGGTGCCCTAAATTGGCTCTAGTGAAAATTAAAATAAATGCCCCAGTAATTAAATTGATAAAAGCCTACTATTCACATAGAATCTTGAAAATCAACTTGTACACAACTACGCACACACATTGTCACGAGCACTATAGTTTGGTTCCGGGTAATTTTTGTGTTATCCGAAAAATTAAAAGGTGATCATACTTTGTGCCACGGTTCCGAGGTTTGAATTCAAGTTTGAAGCATGTCTTTGATGATTAAAGTCTTGGCAGGTAATTGTTAGTTTGCATTGCTTGAGGACAAGCAATAGTTCGAGTTTGGGGGCGTGATAAGTGTTCAAAAGTACTATTTTTATTACCCTTTTTACTCATATTATTGTTAGACTTAAGCTCATATTAGTTGCATAATTAGTTATTCATGCATTAATTCATGTTTCTTTCCATTGTTGAGCTTGGTTACATAACTTGGTGATTTTTGTGGAAAAAGATGCTGCTTTGGTGTGTTTTTGTGTTTGTATGTGCAGGATCACTTGCCAAAGCAATGCCGAGCTAGTTGCCAGGGCAATGCATGAAGGATATGCCGAGCTAGTTGCCAGGGCAATGCATGAAGGAGATGCCGAGCCAGTTGCCATGGCAATTGTCGACAAAGAGAAAATGCAATAAGGATGTCGAAATTGATGACTAGACAAGCCCAAGATGAGGTGGAGCAAAGCCCAAACCCAAAGGAATTTGATTTCCATGCAGAGATTATAGAAGAATTAAATTCCAAGAAGATATGAGAAGTTCTAGTAGGAATACAATTATAATAAAGAATTATATTCTTTAAAGATAATTTAATTCCAACTTAAACTCCTCCTCAAAGAAGGACTTTGGCCTAGCCCTATAAATAAGAAGGAGATTTCGATAATTCCAGGGGAGAGCAAGAGGAGAGGATTTTCAACAACTCCAAAGGGCAAGAAGGAAGAGATTTCGACAAGATAGCAAGGAGGGAGAGAGTTCGATTTCTTCTTCTTCTTTGCTTCCATTAGATTCATGGTTTGGGGATTATTCTTTGTATATCTTTTGAACCCAACCACGAACTAACTTGATTGGTTGGGGTTATTGTGTTTTTGTTGTTGTGAGAAACAATTGGATTTTGTTTAGGTAATAAGAGTTTGCACTTTCAATTCAAGGTTTACTCATTCTTGGTTCTTATTCTTGTTTGCGAGTGAATTGGGAGAGGATCTCGAACTTCATCTATTTATCTAATATCGGGAGAGTTAGATTCAAGAAACGAATGAGTATGGTCTTTATTCAATCTATTGATGGTGAAGATTAATCCGGCTTAGGATTAAGTTAAGGATTTCAACGGCTAAGAGGAGCGCAAGATTGGTTGTTGTTCACCCTTGATTCACGCAGGGATGTATTATCAAGGCATGCACAAGTAGCTAGAGTTTCGACTTAGGGATAAGAAGAAACCATTAAAGAACGCTCTGCCGAGCCTTGAAGTTGCTGCCCAGACGCCCAAGTAGTTGCCCAGCTAGTCGCCCAGGCAACCATCGATTAGTTGCCAAGGCAACCCCGCTGTGCAAGTTGCCACGGTAACTGAGTTGCCCTTGCACTCTTTTACCAAGACGATCCAATCGGCTATCACACCTCAACTCATGATAACCTGACCTATTCTCTCTTTTGATTTAATCTATTCTTTTAGTTTATTGCTCTTAGTTTACTCGTTAATTAGAACTCTTATTATCAATTGTGTTTTTACTTTTCACAGTGCAGTAACTTAAGCAAAGTGGCCCAAACCAATCCCTGTGGAGACGATACTCGATACTCATATCACTTTATTACTTGCGATGTGTATACTTGCACAATTGCGTAGCACTTATCACACGCAACATATTCCAAACATTCAAGTACCCATGTCCCTACGTCATTGCTGCTTGTTTGTCTGTACGGGTTCACTACATGACAATGGTTGACCCAATATACTTACTTGAAACTGTATCCAAGGTTTATGCATACGAGTTTCCTCCAATAAGAAATAAAATTGATCTGATCGTAATTGATGGTGAACCTATCATATGGCTAGATTTTGGACTATGACATAAAAAAGAGGGTCGTCCACAATCAACAAGGATTTATTGCGATGCAGATTTGGTCGAACATCGAGAAAAAAACTAGACAACCAAAATTATACAGTAGATGTGTGAATCCTTGACACCAAAAGAACAAATGTCCTAATCGCTCAGGCCACCGTATTAATTAATAGTACTTTCGTATTGTACTAATGTTTTCCTAAGTAATAAGATCTCTTCGTTAAGGTTACAGTTTCTAGTGTTTTCGAAACATTTTAAACGTGATTTTTTACACGGTTACGAAGTTTAATTCCTATGTTCCAATACCAATTAACTTTGAAATAAAATAAAATGAATACATAAGTAACTCATTTACACCGATTAACTTTTGGAATAAACCCATCAAACATGACTCTCAAGGCATTTTACCTTATTATTCATGCACAAAAACAAGCTTTCGAACCATTTCCAGGGCTAATTTTTTTACCGTTTAAAATGTCTCCTCTGTGACAGTATCCGTCTCAAATGAAAGATAAGTTCCAATACTAGGCATGTAACCTTAAATATTACAAAACCATTTTTCAAGCGTTTGTTACTCCTGTTAATTGTTATTCTTACCCTAAAAAGCTTCGAAACCATTTTTCAAGTGCTTGTTACACCTGCTAATTAGAATTGCAAATTAGTTATAATTGCAATTACTTAACATCTAAAGATTACATCTACAATTACAATTCTCAGTTTTAAATAACAATTACTTACAATTACAATTACAAGTGTAAAAAATGTTACACTAATCAGTACGAATTCACTCAAACCATTTGCTGCTTCTTTCATACAATTTATTTATAGATGGTGGAATTTAAGATTTCAAACATAATTAAAAAAATTGGACCTCTTGCTCTGTATATAGCGAGGTCCATTGACATGACATTATGTACTTCTCCTGCCACGTCAGAAATCTCCGAACGCAAGGTCCATTTAAAATGTGACCAAATCCTTCGCGTTTTGGAGGGCACAAATGTTTGCCTATATAAGGCATTTTCTATTGCTTGAGAAAAATCTATATCAGATTCGAAGAGAATATACAACAGTTTCTACTAATGGCAACACATCACGTATCAGGAAAATTGTTTTACAAATTTATTTCCCTGATATTGTGATCTGTTTGTATAAGTAATTGCATTTATACAGTGACTACATTATTTTTGGTCGGTTAATAATATTCACGATATGTGTCTTTCGTTTTTTGGTTTCAAGATCTACGGTAAATCGCAATATCAAAGAATGAGTGGTCTTTTTTAAATGCTGGGATCAGCCTTAACCTTTTGTTCGAGGCGGCTGGTAACTTTTTTGTACGTCTTCATCGTGAAGGCTACAGGAAGACCATCACATGTAACGTAGTTGGATCCTCTAGCATCGTGGATGATGATAATTATCGGCTACTCACGAAATCCATGAAGCTAATCCTCGACTGTCTACATCGCGGAAGAAAGTTTAGGGATCCAACAACTAGGACGATCTATGGTGCCATTTGTCTACATCAACGACACATCTCTCGGTGGCCGTACAACCCGGACAAACTATGACACCTCTCGTATAAATCAACTCCTATGTAATTTATTTTGTCAGCATGTTTAGGGATACAATTGACCGCGTGTTTATGGTGGATTTTGGCCGTCTAGTGGCCAAACCCAATAATTTATTTTCTTCATTTTATGCATTTGTTTCAAATTAATAATTTTATCGTGTAACTCATCAACAAAAATAAGCTTTTGAACAATTTCGACGCAAAAAAAAATTAGCTTCGGCGCCATGATTTATAATTACAATTACTAAACGACTAAAATTTTTAGCTTTTTATTTTTTAATTACCATTCTTTTTAATTACAATTATACGCCTCCGATACTACGCCTCTAAGCTTAAGGATTACGCGAATGGGACGATTAACTTCCCGGATAAACCCATCAAACATTATTCTCAAGGCATTTTACCTTTTTATTCATTCCCCAAAACAAGCTTTGGAAGCATTTTCAAGGCCATTTTTATACCATTTACAGTGTCTGTTCTGTGCAATATCAATCTCAAATGAAAGATAAGTTCCAATACTAGGCCTCTAACCTAAAATATTGTGAACATTATTCTAATAATAACCCAGGAAAACACATCCAACATGCCTACCAAGCCATTTCAACTTCTTATTCTTGGACAAAACTAGCATTTGAACCATTTTCAATGCGCTTTTTATACATTGTGCAATGTCTCGTACGTGCCAATATCAGTCTCAAATGGAAGATAAGTTCCAATAATACGTCTCTAAGCTTAAAAATTACCAAAATTATCGGGCTAATAGCATGATAAAATGCCTCGAACATGCCTATACACCCTTGTATTTCAGCCTGAATTACGAGGACCTCGCTTTCTGCAGAACGCGAGGTCCCTTTAATTTCTGTCACGATATATTCAATATCTCGAGGACCTCGCATTTTAGAAAATGGGAGGTCTTATCCAGTAATTTTAAATTACACAATATAAAAAGTTAGCCCACGTCGGACGGACCTCGCTATGTGTAGAACGCGAGGTCATCACTCCCATTTTTTAGAAAGCAAGGTCGCCTTACGTGGCCGATTTGGGGGTCTTTTTTCTAAATAAAATTGGCTGGGGGTCATTTATGGAAATAACTATTTCAAAAGGATTTTTATATAATAATGCCTAAAATAATTAGTCAATGGTTAATCTTACATGTAAAGGGAGATCTAGGGTTTTAAAATTGTATGAAGGGTTGGGGAGGTAGGTATGATGGAAAATTTATAGATTTTTGGTTCTCGGGTGGTAAACGGGTTAGATATGGGTGGGCCAAAGATGCACCTTGGTGGTGACGTGATTAAGACTGATGGCTCAGAAAAAGGTGAGGCTTGAGGCTTGGGGTTCCGCAGCTGGAACGAGTGGGGTAGCAGATTGACGCTTCGTGCAGTGAGGGGGATGGAGTTAAGCGGGCACACATGTAGGATTTAGATCAATCGAGTAAAGCTGGAGCGAGACAACTTACCGAGTGTAGTGGGCGTCGGGGACCAAAGGTTGGGTTGTTGTGGGTGTTGATGAACATATGGAGGCGACGGTGATGAGTTGGGTTTCAGGATTACATGAAGAAAAATGAAAAAATTATGCTTTTAACCCAAAAGTTAAAATAATATTTAAATTGATAAATTTTGGACTAAATTGATAGATTGTATTAAATGGATTTTGGACTAATTTGCAATTTTATCCCAAAATTAAGATGATGTTTTAAATGGATAGATTTTGTACTAAAACTGTAATTATACCAAGCTACGTCATCATCTCTGTTAATTTTTAATGAGCGGGTTCTAAAACAAAATAAAAAGCGTAATGTTAGGTACCCATTTGTCAAAAATAATAGTTGGAGCATCAAAATAGTAATGCGGGAATATGTGATGTACTGTTTATGTAGTTTTCCTATTTTTGCCTTTATTCTTTATGTATATTTTTTAAAAATAAATTAATTATGAATTTACTCCCGCCTTTTTAAAATTTACATTTTGCTTTCTAACCTCAAATTATGGTTCCAGATGACATGTACTTTCACTTGCAGGTTTGTTAGGAATATGTACTTGATATACTTTTGAAACATATGCAATTTACATGAAATAAATAAGATTTTTTTAATGAGTATTAATAATTACAACAAATACACGATTCAAATTATTACAAAAGTTTTAATAAACATAAATAAGTTTAGAATAATTTTAGGAAAATACAACACGATACAAGATTTAAGAAAGTCCATTTAAATTTGTATCTAACCTTTTTTTTTCAAGTTAACAAAACATTTGATAAAAATAAATAATGGATCTAATACAAACAAAATTATTAAAAAATGGTATAGTAGTAATTCAAATATTATAGAATATCGTAAGAAAAATAAATAATAATGAATTAAAACCAGAATCTAAAATTGGACAAAATTGAAAATCAAAGAGATTTTATTGAGGCTTGTATAAACAGTTTCTTTAAAGACATATTCGTCCTCTCTTCAGTGCTTGGGTAACGCTGGATGTCTATCTCTTAGGATACAACAAGTGTCCACAAAAATAGCACAACTGTAGTGAACAATCAAACACAATCTTGCCTTCCTCTATCACCGGAAACCAAAAACAAATTTTCATGCATGTATTTTTGGATATTGTGAATAATATTTCTGATGTGTAAAATGTTTTAGAAATCTCTCCTTTATATAAACTTTTTGATGAAAGGATTTGTTGAAAACATAATAGATATAAGTGAATACTCTGAATAGACACAAAATTGAAAAAAAAAGCAATAAATCTGTTCACCAAGAGACAAATATTTTTAATAAATCTATTCACCAAGGGATAGATCTTTTCAATAAATATGTTTACCAAGGATAGATTATGTTCACCAAGGGACATAACTTTTGTTCAATTTCAGTATCAATTTCTCATTGATCCTTATCCATTATTTTCAAAAAATCCATTTATCCCTTTTTTGTGTCCGTTTATATCCCTCGCCAATTATTTGATGGCTTGTGTATTAATGTTTTTTTTTATTAATAATACATGTGTAAAAATCATTGGTAGAACATACACTACAAGAAAATGCATATTTAGTGACATTGAAAATGGTCACTAAAAATATTAAATTTAATCACTGAAATTCATAGTGACCATTTTTCTGAGTCGTCACCAGTCGTCACTGATAACTCTGTCACTATTATATTAGTGACAACTTTTATGCATTCTGTCACAATTAGTTACATTTTTATGACTACATTTTTTACACAAAACAGTGACCGAAATTTAGACACTAATGTTATTCTTATTAGTGGCAATTATTTTTAGCATAAATACATATTAAAATAGTGTCACTTTCAATAATAAAAAATTAATTATATAATAATTATTTTTTTAGTTTTAAACATCTTATTTATGTCTCTTGAAATTTAATGGATCTTTTGCATTGTAGTCAACAAATACTTTTAACCTTTCATTAGGTCACTGAAGTTTTAATTATAGATGATGTTGCACCTTCATATGTCAATTTTTAATAAATAAATACAATGCATGACTTCATGGAAGATCGAACCTGGAACATTTAGGATGAGAGTGCAATGTCTGTCAACTAGGCTAGGCAAGAAATTTAATATTATTTTTAAAGGAAAATAGTACTTAGGTTAAATTGTAATTGGAATTAATTTTATTTATTTATAAAATATGTATTAATTATAACACTAATTATTATAATAATAATTTAAGAAATTTTTGTGTGGTTTCTTATACGAACGTTTGTTGAAGAAAATATATAAAAAAATAATTGAGTTGGTTTTAAAATATAAACATCTAAATATTATGATTTACACCTAAAATATTAAATATTAATTATTATATTTTCATTAATTACATAAATTAATTTAATTTAATTCAAATTATTGATAGAATTATCTTTATGATTTCACAAAAAATATCCATTATGTGAAAATTATTTGGTATAGTGACAATGCAAATTTTAACTCTACAAGCAAAGTTAAAACAAATATAAGTGTAAAATTTTTCACAAGGTAACATTTTGTTATCACATATTATGGCAAGATTACATATTAGTCTTTTTACTTTAATTTGCTCACTTTAAGTTTATGTACTTTTTAAATTTTAAAATTTCGATCTTAACATGAATGGTAGTCTTTAAATGTGTTAAGTAAATTTTTTTAGCACATTTGTTATACATAAGTTGCATATTTGATTTTTGTTCTTTTCATTGTAATTTAGTCACATTGTTGTTGTCTCGTTTGGATTATGATTGAAATTTTAAATTTTAAAAAAATATAGGGACTAAAACTGATCAAAATAGAATAACTAAAATAACAATTTACACATAGTATAAGAGACTAATAGAATTATTTTACCTTTTGACAAACTAGCTTATGGTAACTTTAACTTTTTATATTTGTTATTATTACTATTATTATAAAAATAAATTTATTATTATAACAATATCTAATTTGTCATTAATTTTATTTTTTCCATTGGTGATAAAATTTATCACAACAAAAAGTAAAATTTTAAGTGACAAACAATTTCATTGTCACAAAAGATATCAAATAATAGTGACCACTTTATAAATAGTCACTATCATATGTCAAAGTTTTAGTGACAATGAAATTTGTGTCGCAGTTAAAGACTTATAGTGAAAATTTAATTGAGGAAAATATAATCGTCACAATTACTACTATAATAGTGACCAAATAAAAATACATCACAATTACTTATACTAATAGTGTCGCACAAAAAAATTGTCACAAAAATTTAATATTTGTGACAAAATTATTCCTAGTCACTGTCAATTTGTCACAAAAAGTCTATATTGTTGTAGTGATATAAAGAGTATAGAAAAGGGAGTATAACTTATATTCATGGGTAAAGTACACAAATGATCATTAAACTATCTCAAAAAATACAAATGTAACACCCTCTTCCCGGTATGGTAGAGAACCAGGCCGGAGATGTCGCCGATGATCAATGTCGGTAACTGTACAGTGAAAACTGATACTATGTGTACTATAATTCGATAAATGAATGACAGTATTACAATGTTACAATAAATATGACTCTAAAGTAGTCAATTAATTAATCAATTTATCATTATGGATTCAAATGCGGTGTAATCAGTGTTTATGGATAAAATTGTAACACTTAGAAAATTGAGGTCCATATCAGTAATTAACAATGTCAATAATAAATTAAGTTCATATTATACAAGCACACCAATTTTCACTGAGTTTTGAGGTCGATATCATGTTCAACTAACTCAATCAATTTTAAGGACTAGATTATTAAGTTTTTAAACTGGATCAGACAAATAACAGAATTACCTACCTCGGCATTGGTACTCGAGAGGTCGTACCGATATGTCGGGTCATTACTTTTGTTGGGATTAATGTGGGCATCGATACGGAACTGTACGTATCGGTACACAATGCAACCCTTAAATTCTAGTAGCAAAATTCACTATCGATATAGACTAAGCGGTACTGATACCAGGCTAAGATTGAAAATAGGGATCGGTACGAGGCCAACCCGTACCAGTATCCCACTATTTACCAAATTCCATTAACGAAATTCCATACTGGTACATCAGGTATTGTACCGGTACCCTTTTATTTACTTGGTCCAAATATGCACACCTATATCGATACGCACCTACCCATATTGGTTCGCCTTGGTCTATAATTCTATAGTTTGTTGGTTTTTGCATCATTTACCTAACCAAAATATGTCCCATGATTCCTTAATCAATACCAATGGTCTCCAATAAGTTCTATGACCTATGTTTCATGCGTATACCTCATTTTAACATCCCTAGCAACATTTAAGCCGTTTGAGTGTAATATAGCTTTTTATGCAATCTTAATAGCCATTTTAAGAACCAAACATATCATATATGCATAATTTAAATTTACATATTCAAAACATGTCCATAATGCCATTTAAACATACTAGAACCATATGCCACCATTCTAGGAGTTCAAAGAGTAAATATACATTACAAAAAGGGTCTTGGAGGTGACTTGCAACCGGTTATCCACGATCCACTTCACGAAGCTATAGAACCTGAAAATGTATGCAGTGAACTATGTTAGGCTTACTTAGCCTAGTGAGGTAGTTATCAACAATGACAAACTATACGGTAATGCATGTCAATGGTTCCAATACCATAAGTATCAATGTAAAACCATGCTAAAATGTATTAGACATATAATAAACATAACTTAACAATGTATGTGCATACAATAGAGTTTGTATTCATATTATTCATATTCTTTAGATCGTAGTAACTGATGGATGCTCGAATTCCCATCCAATATCGCCAAGCTAAGGATTCAATAAATGGTTTATCCCTCTACATCGCCAATGAGCAAAGCACACACATACCGCCAACATCGCTAATAAGGGTTTTAACCCAATGACCGTAGTCCACCCGTACATGAGCATGCCAATTGTATCCAATTTCTACCCTATCCAAGGATTCAATATATAAGCCAATAATATTCATGTAAATCAATGTTTACTTTGTTCAATGTTGTCAACATCAATAAAAGCTAGAGCATTTAACTTACCAATGCTTACCACAATAATGAACAAAGCAAAAGGGATGGCACCTATCCAATCCCATGACACAACTACACTCACTGACAACTCTGAAGCTATTGAGGCTCTCGAATTACAATTCCTTTGCTAGGAGGCTTGTTAGGTGTTGGTGAATCCTCTCCAACAATGGACTGAGCTATATAACAAGGCATGAAAATCCATCAAAATCCATTTCTCTAAATCAATGATTATTAACAATATCTCCAATTATTTCTAACTACAAAACACGACATAGAAGCTTAGGAATATATGGAAATTTGCTAGGGTTTCAATAGGCTTGATTTCATTATTTCTCCATGAATTCATTATGGAAGTCAATGGAAAATCAATGGGCTTACCTTGATTGATTTCTAGGAACTAACTAAGATCAATAAATTAAAGTAAATCAAAGCTTGGTGAAGCTTCAATGAAGGTGTGTGCTTAGGTAGGAGAAGATGAGGTGCTTGCTTGGTTAGTCACCCAATGGCTCGGTTGATTGTCATCATTCTTTTTTTCTTTCTTTTATTTAATTACTATAGATAGTTTAACAAACCTTCATGTGAAGGAATGTCACCCTCAATATCCATGTAGAGGATGATTAATCCTTTGAGGGGTTAATCGCTTAATTAGTCTTCAAACTTTATACTTTTTGCACTTTGGCCACATAAAATCCCAATCCTTGCATTTTAATCACTATACAATATTTCTTAAGTTTTCAATGCTTCCAATGTAGCCCAATATCAATGAGAATGTCTAATTATTTTTCAATACATATGAATTAACCACATAGTCAGTGGTCAATGATCATTTTTAACTTATCAGAGTTTGAGTTTCCGGTCACCAGAATCTAGTTTTTAACTAAGCCAGTTTTTAGGGTGTTACAACTCTTCCCCCTTAAGAAAAATTTATCCTCGAATTTTTACCTAAAGGAAATAATCGAGGATAATGCTCTTTCATCATTTCTTCTGGTTCCAGGTATTTTCTTTAACTTTGTAACTCCTCTAAAGCTCTTTAACCAAAAGAATCGTCTTGTTTCAGAGTCTTTTCACTTCTCGATCCAGAATCTGTATAGGTTCTTCATCATATGTCAGATTTAACTAGATCTCAACTAACTCTGATTCAATAATATATGATGGATCTAATCGGTACTTTTTAAGCATCGATACATAGAAGACATCATGGATTTTACTGAGTTCCAGTGGCAATGATGAGCTACATGACCTATCTTTTCAGTGACTTTAAAAGGGCCAATAAAACGGGGATAAGCTTTCTTTTTTTGCCAAATCGAAGAATCGTCTTCCATAGGAAGACTTTAAGAAATGTTTTCTCTTCTACAAAATATTGGATGTCTCTCATTTTAAGGTCAGCATAAGCCTTTTGTCTGTCAAAAGCTGCCTTGAGTCTATTGTGAATAATAGCAATACTTTTTTCAGTTTTTTAAAGTAAATTAGGACCCAATGCCTAGCCTTCACTGAGTTCAGACCAACACAATGGTGTTCTGTACTTTCTGTCATACAGTGCCTCAAAAGGAGCCATTTTGATTGATTCTTGATAACTATTGTTATAAGAAAATTTGATATGGGGAAATGATTTCTCCCAAAATCCTTCAAAATTAATAACATATGCCCGAAGCATATATTCCAAGATCTAAATCACCCTTCTGATTTTCTATTAGTTTAGGGATAAAACGCAGTGCTAAGCTTCACTTTGGTTCATATGGCTTCTTGTAAGTCTCTCCAAAATAGTGTAGCAAATTGTGGATCACGATCGGAGATAATGGATTTAGGTACTCCATGCAATCGGATAATCTTTTTAACATACAACTTATCGAGTTTAGGGAGGCTAAAATCTATCCTTACTGGTAAGAAATGGACTGATTTAGTAAACCAGTCAACTGTGACCCATATGGCCTCATTTTTCTTAAGGGTCAAAGGTAGACCACTTACAAAATCTATAGTAATATATTCCCACTTCCACCGAGGCAATTCGATAGGTTGTAGAAGTCCTGCGGGGACACGATGTTTAGCTTTGACTCGATAACAAGCCAAACACTTGGAAACATAGTCGATAATGACTTGTTTAATACCAAGCCACCAATAAAGTTTTTAGAGGTCTTTGTACATCTTCACTGACCCTGGGTGAATAGAGAAAGGACTACTATAAGCTTCCCTAAGAATATCTGACTTGAGGAATTCATTATCTGGTATACAAATTCAATTTTGAAAATACAAAAGATATTCAGAATTAAATGAAAAGTAAGGACCGGAGTCATTCTGTAGTTTAGAGAGAATTGCTTGAATCTTTTGATCCTGTTCCTAAAGTTCTTTGATCCTCAAGACAATGGTAGATTGAACTTATGGTTTCATTTGAGTTTGAAATGAGAATTAATAGCACAAGTAGCTATAATGAAAAAATTTATTCGTAAGTTCAATAATCAGCTCAACTAAGATTCAAAGACTATGTTTAAAAGTTTACCTGGCAATGGTTTGCGACTGAGTGCATCAGCTACAATATTGGCCTTGCCCAGATGGTAGCCAATAACTACATCGTAATCTTTCAAGAGCTCCATCCATCTTCTTTGAAGGAGGTTTAATTCTTTATGTTTTAAGAGATATTACAAGATTTTATGATCGGTGAATAGGTAGCATTTATCTCCGTAGAGATAATGTCTCCACATTTTCAATGAGAAGACAACTGCAGCTAATTCCAAATCGTGAGTGGGATAATTCTGTTTGTGTGGCTTAAGTTGTCTGGAGGCATAAGTAATGACTTTGCCTTTCTGCATGAGAATGCATCCCAGTCCCAAATGCGATGCATCACTGTATATAGTAAAGTCTTTACCAGACTCAGGTTGGGTTAGGAAGAGAGCATGAGTCAATACTGTTAGCAATAGTGCCCTAAGGCCTATTGTGTGGACATGATATTTTGATCATTGAATTTATTATTATGATAAATTTGCATGTTTTTGTATCCTTGAATATTATTATTCTAAATATCCATAATCAGTTATTATTGTGGGAACAATAATAAGATAAGATTAGTATGAAGTTTGATAGATATTCATAAGATGAATATATTAATGTGATTCAAATCAAATTCATATATATATATATTTGTTGAGAAAAAATATTAGGATCGACTCGTCTTAAGATTAATACATAGATTAAAGTTATATATTAATTTTCAAATAGTTGTGACATTAAATCCTTAGACCTGAAATTGCTACGGTTCTCAACATGATAACTATTATGTTTTGACATAGTCAAACATTATTTTTAATCGGGCGATTATAAAGGTTATGCTTGAACATAATAAGGAATCATGCAGCGAGATGTGAGTGATTAAGATGGAATTTATCCCTCTTAACATAAGAGAGATATCTTTGGGCCCCTCGATGATTGAGACTGAGCAATGCATAACTGTGCTCAAATAAGTTGATAGAGATCAATGTCATTTGTTTAATCAGTTCAATTGGGCATCGAGAAACTAAAGATAAAGTGATATAAGGTTAACATTTTCCATGCCTTATATTCTATCAAGATATCGAAAGATAAAATGATTATGACATAAATTGAATTAAGGTTGTCTCGGATTATGAGCTTTTATTTAACTTGGGTAGTCATAATGTCTTGCTAGAGGCCACTTATGACTTGTAGAATAAAATGTGATATTTTATCTATTACCAACGTTAAATGAACTTGTAGGGTCGCACACTAAGAATGGATAGGAATGGTTGTGGTTATTACTCTCAATAATAAATTTAAGATAATGCGGTTATTTTAAATTATATTATTAGAGATTATTTATTCAAATTTAAAAGGTTAAATTCGTAATAGAATATCTTATTTATTTTATTATTTTTTGAAAATAAATTACTTTATCTAGAGTTGGTTGAATTCTTTATAAGATAAAAGAATTCATTGTTATAATTTATTTAAAAATAGTTTTAATTAAATTATAATAGTGAACTCAACCTAACCTTATTCAAGTCATATATATATGTATGTATGCCAAGGGTTTTGAAGTGATCTAGGGATTTCGAAATAGCCACCAAAACTACAAAAATTAAATTTTCAAATCTTGATTGGAACTAGCATTCTGATAGCCATTCGTCGTCCATTTGCGTATGGATACTTGTAGAGGGCGGTTGTCTTTCAGAAAGGCAACGCCTCAACACAACCAGATTCTTGAATCGGAAATCAAGGTAATTTTTTATTTCCTCTTGTGTATATTAATATGATTGCATGAGATCTTGGAAATTCTTCATAGGATTTTTTCGCTGCATTTATTTGCTTGATTAGATCAGTTTATTTCCTATGAAACCCAACAATTACTTGTTTCAATTGATCAAAACTTCGTTGTTGCTTTTTAGTCCATTCGAAGGGAATCTTTTTTCGAAGTAATTGAGTCAATGGTGCTACTATCATAGAAAATCCTTTGACGAATCTTCTATAATAACCTGTCAGACCAAGGAAGCTTATTTTCTCTCAAACATTCTTTGGGGGTCTCCAGTCAATGATAGCTTGAATTTTCTTCGGGTTAACTTGAATGCCTGTCGATGATACAATATGTCCCAAAAAGGAGACTTTCGATAGTTAAAATTTACACTTGTTGAACTTGGCATATAATTGTTTCTCTCGAAGAGTTTGGAGCACAATTTGGAGGTGTTTTCGATGTTCAACTTTATCTTTATAAAAGATCAATATATCATTAATGAATACTACTACAAACTTGTCTAGGTAAGGTCTCAAAATCCAGTTCATAAGATTCATGAATACAGCAAGGTCATTGGTTAACCCAAAGGGCATCACTAGAAATTTATAGTGACCATACCTTGTTCTAAAGGCAGTCTTGGGTAATCATAGTCTTTAACTTTCATTTGATAATACCTCAAGCGGATATTGATCTTGGAAAACATAGTTGCACATTTCGACTGACCAAATAAATCGTCTATCCACGGAAGATGATACTTATTCTTGATGGTAAGTTTATTCAGCTATCGGTAGTCAATGCATAAACATATAGAGCCATCATTCTTCTTGAAAAAAAGTACTGGCGCTCCCTAGGGTAAGGAACTCGGTCGAATAAAACCATTGTCTTACAATTCTTGTATTTGAGTCTCCAATTCTTTAAGTTCAACCGGATTCATTCTATATGGTGCAATGGAGATTGTGGTAACTCAAGGTTGTACTTCTATCCTAAATTCCACTTCACGGGTCTATGGTAAACTCGAAAGTTCATCAGGGAAGACATCCATAAATTTATTTACTGTATTGATATCTTTTTACTTCAGCTAATTCTTAGTCTCACTCACAATGTCATATATCAATGATTTCCTCCTTCTACGTTTATCATCCATTAAATTGATACTCTCCTTACCAAGCCCATGCAAGTAGAGTTTCTTCTTTGAGCAATCTACCCAGGCTTGATGCTTGTTAAGCCAATCAAGTCTCAATATCAAATCAAACTCATGGAAAGGTAAGGCCATCAAATCGGCTGGGAATGTATCAATAAATGACAGTTCTTACAAACTAGGTTGATAGTCATACTATCGCCTAAGGAATTCGTAGCTATGATTTTTGATGTAGTCGGTTAGGGGTTTAATTTAAAATTTTTAATCAATATAGTACTAAAAAGAGTATGTTGATCTCGAATCAATCAATGTATAAACTGAATATGAAAACAGTTCAATGTTACCTGCAATGAAGTCAGGATCATCATCATCCCTATTGCTCCTCACATGATATACCTGGGTAGAGGCATTCGATTCTTGCCTGTCCGATGCACTTGTAGAGCCACGGGTCTTACCAGAGGCTCCTAATAAAGTTTGTCTCGGTCTTTTGCCCCTGGGTGATTGGGTAAGTGACACAGCAGTAACCGGTGTAGTATGTGCCTTTGAAGAATTTAGTGGACAATCTCTAATGAAATTGCCTTGTTTTCTACAGTAATAATCACCAGCTTGCTTACAATACTTACCAATCAGATGTTTCTTCTAACAATAAGTGCATGTAGGATACGATGATTTTTTGCCCAAACCACCAGTGCTTTCAACAGAAGTAGCCTTAGAAGCATAATGGACCATACTTTGAGGTTTTGCAATGTAACCAGATCCAAAAGGTTGTTGCAATGTAGGTTACCTAGGCCTTTGATATCTCACATTTTTTGAGGGTAAAGGGGGACGAGATTCATCCTTGTACCTCTTATCAGATCTTGTTGACCCTCTAAATCTTCTAGCCTTTTGAGTGGCTTCGATAGCAATAACCTGGTTGACTAGATTTTGGAAATCGGTAATTCCCAATACAGTGAACAAATGAGAGTTTATCACAACCCATCAATAAACATACGACACTTCACCTCCTTATCTTTTATATATTCAGCCCCGTATTTGTAATACTTGTAGAAGTCATGTATGTACTATTCAACAGGTCTTTCGTCATGCTTTAGATGCAGGAATATTCTTTTCCATTCAAATAGATAGTACTCACTAATATACTTCTTACAAATTTTTTTAAAAAGAACTCTCAAGTAACTGCATCTTTAGAAACAGTGAGTGTGGTAGTCTCCCATCAGTGTTGGGCTTCATCAACAATTAGGGCCAATACACATTCAAGCTTATATTTATCAGAGCATTGGAGTTGCTTATTCAAGATTCTTAGAGTGTTCTCTAGCCAATACTCACCTATTTTAGGATCGTCATTATCCCTACTCGTGAAAGTGTAGGCTTGATACTAAGCCAACTTATAGGGGCTCCGGGAGTCGATGAGGTAGCCACAGAAGGCTGAACTACTTGTTCAGGCCTCATAAAGACCATGAACTGTTTAAACATCTCTTCCATGCTCGTAAAGCATTCTTGTTGGGCAGGATGTATCGATGGTGGGTTTGGCAGATCGTTTTGTACTTCTTGTTGATAGAAGGTTCGTCTCCCCTAATTTCCCCTCTATGAGTAGAGGAGCTGATAGAGTGGTCGATATTATTATGTCTTTGATATTGACCAGACATCTTGTATACTATAAGAAAGAAAGAAAGAAGATCTTTTCAGCTGCAAGTCACATATACTATACAAAAATAACTCATAGATGGCATATACCATGCAAACAATGCAATAAATTCCAATTTAGTCATAGAATCAACTAAGCTCTAGCTCTGATACTATAAATCCCGATCTAGTAGAGAACTGGGCTGAAGATACCACTAGTGATCAATGTCAGTAATTGTATAGTGAAAACCGATAATATGTGTACTATAATTCAATCAATGAATGCCAATATTACAATGTTACAATAAATTTGATCTAAAGTAGTCAATTAATTAATCAATTTATCATTATGGATTCAAATACAGTATAATCAGTGGTTAGGGACCAAATTGTAACGCTTAGAAAATTGAGGTACTTACTAGTAATTAATAGTTTCAATACTAAATTAAAGTCATATTATACAAGCACACCAAATTTCACCAAGTTTTAAGGTTAATAACATGTTCATTTAACCTAATCAATTTTAAGGACTAGATTATTAAGTTTCTAAACTGGTTCAGACAAATAACAGAATTACCTACCTCGGTATCGGTACTTGAGAGGTCATACTGGTATGTCTGGTCATTATTTCTTTTATGATTAATGTAAGCATCTATATGAAACCGTTCGTATTGGTACTCAATGCAACCTTTAAATTCTAGTAGCAAAATTCAGTATCGGTACGGACTAAGCGGTATCGGTAGTAGGCTGAGATTGAAAATAGGTATTGGTACGAGGTTGAGATTGAAAATAGGGATCAGTACGAGGCTGAGATTGAAAATAGGGATCGGTACGAGGCCAACCCGTACCGGCACCCCAGCTATTTACTAAATTCTAGTAACAATTTTTTTACCGGTACACCAGGTATGTACCGATACCCCTTTATTTACTTGGTCGAAATATGTACACATGTATCAATACGCACCTACCCGTATCGGTATGCCCTGGTCTATAATTCCATAGTTTACTGTTTTTTGCACCATTTACCTAACCAAAACATGTCCCATGATTCATTAATCAATACCAATGGTCTCCAATAAGTTCTATGACCTATGTTTCATGCTTATACCTCATTTTAACATCCCTAGCAACATTTAAGATGTTTAAGTGTAATATAGCTTTTTATGCAATCTTAATATCCATTTTAAGAACCAAACATACCATATATGCATACTTTAAATTTACATATTCAAAACATGTCCATAATGCCATTTAAACATACTAGAACCATATGCCACCATTCTAGGAGTTCAAAGGGTAAATGTACACTACAAAAAGGGACTCAGAGGTGACTTGCAACTGGATATCCACGTTCCACTTCACGAAGCTATGAAACCTAAAAATGTATACAATGAACTATGTTATGCTTACTTAGCCTAGTAAGGTAGTTATCAACAATGACAAGCTATAGGGTAATGCATGTCAATGGTTCCAATACCATAAGTATCAATGTAAAACCATGCTAAAACGTATTAGAAATATAATAAACATAACTTAACAATGTATGTGCATACTGTAGAGTTTGTATTCATATTATTCATATTCTTTGGATCACAGTAATCGATGGATACGCAAATTCCCATCTAACATCGCCAAGCTAAGAATTCAATAAACAATTTATCCCTCTACATCGCCAATGACCAAAGCACATATATACTGCCAACATCGCCAATAAGGGTCTCAACCCAAGGACCGTAATCCACTCGTACATGAGCTCAATGAATTTTATGGAATGTCAATTATATCCAATGTCTACCCGTATCCAATGATTCAATATATAAGCCAATAATATTCATGTAAATCAATGTTTACCTTGTTCAATGTTATCAATGTCAATAAAGCTAAAGCATTTAACTAACCAATGCTTACCACGATAATGAACAGAGCAAAAGGGAAGGCACCTATCCAATTCTATGACACAACTACAATCACCGACAACTCAGAAGCTATTGAGGCTCTCGAATTACAATTCCTTTGCTAGGAGGCTTGTTAGGTGTTGGTGAATCCTCTCCACCAATAGATTGAACTATATAACAATGCATGAAAATCCATCAAAATCCATTTCTCTGAATTCAATGATTATTAACAATATATCTAATTATTTCTAACTACAAAACACGACATACAAGCTTAGGAATCCATGAAAATTAGGTAGGGATTCAATAGGCTTGATTTCATCATTTCTCCATGAATTCATCATGGAAGTAAATGGAAAATCAATGGGCTTAGCTTGATTAATTTCTAGGAACTAGCTAAGATCAATAAATCAAAGGAAATTAAAGCTTGGATGAATCTTCAATGGAGGTGTGCTTAGGTAGGAGAAGGGGAGATGCTTGCTTGGTTAGTCACCCGATGGCTCGGTTGATTGCCATCCTTCTTTCTTTTCTTTCTTTTTATTTAATTACTATAGATAGTTTAACAAACCTTCATGTGAAGAAATCTCGCCCTCAATGTCCATGTAGAGGATGATTAATCCCTTGAAGGGTTAATCGCTTAATTAGTCCTCAAACTTTCTACTTTTTGCACTTTGGCTACATAAAAACTCAATCCTTGCATTTTAATCACTATACAATGTTCATTAAGTTTTCAATGCTTGCAATGTAGCCCAATATCAATGACATGCCTAATTATTTATCAATACATGTGAAATTAACCACATGGTCAGCGTTCAATGATCATTTTGACTTAACGGAGTTTGAGTTTCAGGTCACCGGAATCTAGTTTTCAACTAAGCCGATTTTCGGGGTGTTACAACAAAATGGTCACTAAATTTTCAAATGTTATATAATGGACATTAAACTTTAGTTTTTGTTACAAAATAGTCATTGAGCCGTTAACTGTCGTTAAGTGAATAACGTGACAGTTACGAAAATTTGAATAATAACACATTTAATACTCCATATTTACGCATTCAATCAATTTAGTCCTACTTTAACCTTCATTATTGATGTATGAAATGAATGGATGTGTAATATTGACGATTAAATGTGATGTTATATAAATTTTGGTAACTACCATCACCTAGTTAACAATAGTTAATGAATCATTGACCATTATGTAACAAAAACTAAAGTTTAATGTCTATTAGTAACTTTTGAAAATTTGGTGACCATTTTATATTTTTAGATAGTTTAGTGTCCATTTGTGTACTTTACCCTTTATTCATCTAATACTATTTGTTTTATGATGAGAGTGGATTACTTTTAAGATAGGAATGAAACACCGTACAATGGTGTCCCATGCTTTGGTCTGACACAGTCTTTCCCCGAATGCCATAATTTCCCAGCTAAAACCACTAAAACACCCACTTTCTTCCTTTCCCTACTTTCTCTCTTTCACTTTCAATAATCAAAGCCAAAATGCCAACATTTCCGACAAAACAGAAAGCTCGAAAACAGTTTTTTTTTTTCTGTTTGATTTATTACTACTATTCTTCGCTTGTCTTTGTCTTTCATCCTTCCAAGGTTTTACACTGTTCCAACCCACTGTCCCTTCTCGTGCCGCTTATTGTTTATCTTTGTCATTATTAGGCCTTACTTTCCATCATTTTCATTAAAACTTTTTACTTAGTATATTGTTTCGTTTTGATTGTAGGGGTCAGAACGTTAAAACTGCAGATGAGAAAAGCAGTCTTCAAATTCAAGTAACTATTATACCAGGTACAAAGCTACGCCCTTGCCTTTTTCTTTTCTTTTACCAGGTTTTGCAACCATTCATTATTGTTTTAGCAGAGATTTATAAAGTTTTCAAAGAAACAGCAAATTGAGTTTTGTTTCAGGAGCTGCAATGGCAGACATGTTTGTTTTTTCTTTTGTTGCTTTCTGGTCCAATCGATTCAAGGGTTATCCAAACTTCAAAGGTTTCTTAATGTTTTCTTTTTTCCTCCAAAAAGGGTTATTAATGTTGTTAATCAACATGATACTAAGTATAGCATTTTAAAATTTTAATTTAATAATGACAACACAATTAAAAATTATTACTTTTTAACTTTATAACATGTAATTATGACGTTAGATTGTGAAGAAGGATTCAATCGCTATAAAATATATCTAAAATAATGCAATGATACATAGATAACATTTCATATTTATTATTGCACTATTATTAATAAATAATAATAAATTTCTTAAATAGTCTAAACATGATTACAAAGTAGTATTTGTTCATATATTTTTAACCCTTTGATAATATGTAGACAACAAAGCGATTTAAATATGTGTCTCTTAAAATGAACATCATCCGCTTTTTCAATGAGGCACTTGTTGAGTTTAATAAATAATATTAATATGTATATATATATTAATATCGTATCATGATTAGAGTTGTACTATTATTAATAAAGAAATAATGTGTGATTGGTTTTTTTATTAATATGTGATTAAGTTAAAAATATATACAATAAATAATTAATATATGTTTATACGTTACATCATAATGAAAGACAATGATCAAATTCAAATAAGTAGATTTATTTATTAAGAATTTTATATCAAAAATGCTTTTTTAATACAATATCTAAAATATCAAAATCTTATTTTATTTATAAATTAACGGACAATATACATTTAAACATGTTTGAATCCACGCGTAAATGTTTTAACTCAACTTCATTTTTCTTGTCATTTTAATTAACTCATTTTGGTTTCTATTTAAGCTCTTTATGGTTTGGTTTGGAATCTTCAAGCTTTTAGGAGGGGCCCAGTCCTACAAGGCAGTTTTTAAGTTTGGCCTAAAATAGGCTAAACTAGTATTTTTTGTTATCCTCCTGTTTTTAAGTTTTGCCCTAACTAATATGCACCGGCTCATATTGCACATTTAATTTTAGTGGGTGAGTCTCCCAGCGAGGATTTATTTTCTACACAAACAAGGACTCGAACTCGAAACTTGTTTAAGTGATAGTAAACTGCTTACCACTTAGATCAACCTGTTAGTACCTAAGTTAGTATTTTAATTATATATTAAAACATTTTATATAAATTTTGACTATAGATTTTTGTCATGTCTTGTTTTTGTGATATTTTAATGGATTATTAATTATTTGTTGGTGTATTATTAATGTCATGTTTTAATATATATTTTTCATATTGCATAACTTTGCAGTACTGAGTTGTTTTTTCAACATAACTAAGTTGGTGTATAATTGTCAATAAAATTTATGGTGTACCGATAAAAGAAGAAAAATTATTTTGGTTTTGATTGATGTTAGATATTGGGTTCGATTTTAGACAACCGCTCCTCTCTTATAGAAAACTTGTACCAATACTTAAGTTTTTGTTGACACCAGATTTGCATGACCTTTGAAGACGGATAGTTTGAGATTTGTGGTTGTTCCTTACAATAAAATCGTCTCCAGAATATGTATTCTCTCCGCAAGAGTAATGTTTTTTACCATTTCACCTACGCATGTTGACATTTTAGTATTTTTCTCAATATAGGAACATCTATGTATAGGGCTGTTCATGGTTAACCAATATACTACAACAGTTAATCAGTATATTTTTTAGTGTAATTAGATGATAATATCTAAAAATAATGTGTCCATCTCATTATGGTTAACCAAAATACTACGACGGTTAACCATGAACACCCTTATCTATGTAGGGGTTAACCATGGCGTTTTAGTATTTGTGTTGGCTGATTTAGAGTCTCATTTTCAGATTCGGGTTGGTTATTTTGATTTGATAAATTAAGTAGATATGTATTTGTTTAGTTAAGCAGAGTCAGTATTTTGGCAGTCACTTTTGTTAGAGAGAATGTGGGATGTTTGTCTAGTTTTTCTTGATCCGGTTTCTCGTGGACTTTGTAAATCACTTAATGTAAAAAAAACACCCCTATCTTTGTAGGCATTTCTATGTATGCATGCACCGGAATGAATTGAAGATTGTCATCAAAGGGAGAGTATATAGTTTTCCATGCATGCATGCAGTGACACACCGGGGATTCTTGTACATCATGCATGCATGATTTAAGGGTTTTTTTTTAATTAACATCCTGTGTCCCCTGTGGTTTTATTTGTTAAAACTGGAACTTATAACATGATTTAGGTCATTTTTTAAAAAAACCTCTGCAAAATAGAAACTGAAACACTAAAAGACAACAGTGTTAACACCAGACACAACAATAACCTATAACCCCCCCCCCCTCCCCAAACACAAAAGACGCACAAAGAAAAAAAAAGGGAAGCTTCCAAAAGTGTGAACCCCAGCCTAAACAATGATTGCTAGGCTTTGTTTTCCTCCTTCCATTCGAATAGATTTCGATCAGTCTTTCAGTTTCAGTTGCTTTGATAGGGAATAAACCTTCCTAACTGCAAATAACTAGCAATCAAGAACAAATTATAAACAAAAAGCATGCACCACTAACATAACGAATTCAAGATCTTGACCTGCATATACAAGATTCCTAAATGGAGAACTGGGGATAGGATCAAAGGGGTTGCTAAAGTGATGTCAAGACCTGTGCATGTATTGGAATTAATGCTGTACCTTTTTGCTCATCAATCCTCAAAATCAAATGGAAATTCTTCTCCTATTTAAGTGGAACCACATTCGAATCCAACGAGTGACTCTAATAGAAAAGATGATGTTCATTCTATAAGACCCTAGTTCGAGCACATGTGTGCGTAAGGTGTGTGTGCCTTGTAAAAAGGTTAACAAAAAGTATGAACAAATATTATCTTAAAATTACAATAATATATTAAAAAAAAAGAGCCTCATTCTTAGCCAAAGAAAAAAAGATAATAACATCAACACTGTAAAGTTTTTCCTACGATACCTCTCCTCTCGGTCCTCTTGCCACTAAGACAACTTCTGTAAAATTTCATGCACAGCACAGCACAGCACAGCACAAAGCCTTTATCATTCACTATATTTATTATTTTAAATATAATCTCAGGATATATGATTGGTTTTTCTTTTCTTTCTTAATTATTCAGTTTGTGGAATTAAAAGACTCCGATGAACTTATATAAACTAGATATCGATTTTTCAGGTAAGATTTTCTTTTGAACTCTAATTTGATAATTCTCATATTATTTAGTTGTCAAATTTCTGTAATTAACAGTTAAAATAGGGTATGCATTTTAATATGCGTACACAATTTAGACAATGTTTGTATTTCACATGCATCATCAAAACAACAATCTAATTATCTAAATGAACATTTCATATATAATGTTCACAAAATTAAGTTTATTTAATTTTGAGATTTCTCTAAGGATGTATACAATACTGAATTAAAAGATTTTTAGGGTTTCTTACCAACATGCACAATTGTGGCAACTTGTAGGATCTACTATGGTGTAGCATGCATATTATATATATATATATATATATATATATATATATATTATCTTCTTCTAGCTAATTCTTTACATATAAAGGTAGAATTATTTAAGAAATACCCTTTGTTAGGGAGTGAAGGGTGCTTGGATCAGTTCACATAACATAATTTGCCAAAGACATGAACCCTGAATTTGTAATTTTCTTTACTTAATTTTGATGTAAAAAATTGTACATGCATAATGGCATTTGTTTTCCATGGATTTCACACTCTAGATCAACAAGCTAGCTACCTGAAGATTCCTAACTCAGCTAAATTAAAACCACTTGTCTCATATTTTCCACCTTTAACCCTAGATCAATTTTCAACCTGAAAAATTGCTTAAGGTTTCACTTCTCTTCAAATACACTTCTAACTGGTTAAACAGTAATCAGTGAAAATGAATTAAGATTGCTGACTCTCCTTGCAAGTCAGTTTCTTCCTAATTACAACTTACATGCATGCATTCATGTTTCTTTTGTCGACTGAACCACGTTCGAGTGGCGAACGTTAACATCAATTCCTGGTTCAATCCTTAAAAGATCTCTTCCCCTTATCAAAAAATTATCCTTCTTAATCTCAAATATCTGTTAATTAACCATATTCCAGCTGGTTCAGTTTCCATGATTTAATACATATGTCTTCTTTGTCATCATCTGGTTTCTTAATTAGGTTAGGGGACAGAGCCAATATTAGATAATGAGAGGTGTAAAGTTGCTAACTTCAAAACTAACAAAGATCTAATAAGTATTTAATCCAAAATTTGAGAGAAACGATATTTTATTTGACAAGTACTCAACTAGCATGAACTGAAATTACCATTAGACAAAAGAATTTGAGACACAGACCCCTCCATCCCTGATCAGGTCCATATTATAATTAAATCTTTCTCATCATTTGGTTTAAGAAGAAAGCTCAAGTGTCAGCTGTTTCAGCTGCCAAAATTAATATAATCTAATTATCACATAAAAAAAATCATTAGCCAAACTTAAGAGTATGGTACAAGACGTACCATCTAATGAATTCTGTGCTGTAATTTAACGTATTGATTCTTGAGTAATCGAGACAAATTTAAGGCCGACTTTAATTACATGCGGTCTGCTCATCATCAAACAGAAACATATAGAGATGGAAACCTAGAGACAAACTTCTTAATTAATTTATTGTAATTTACCACCATTTCTTTTTGCTAAGCCAAAACAAGAGATCAGCAATTGAATTGAGAGGTTCAGAAGAAAAAAAGTGAGCATTCAAAGAGTTTTCATTTCCTCCATCAAACCATAAACAAACAACAAATTAAAACTGTAGCTTACATCTTCCATGCTCATGCACTGCATATAAGCAAAAGCAGACCTTTCAGGGTTTTCCATATAGTTGAACTCCTGGAAATCAAGACAGAAATCAATTAATTATATGTGAAGTAAGATAATCAGATGTATGAAGGGTTTCATATATATGCTCTTGAATGATTTACCTGTTGAGAGATTGACATTAGTTATAGCACAAAGGGTAGAGTGAGCCATTGCACCATTAATGTCCGAATTCTGAGACAAATTGGGAAAGCCGTGACTGTCACTGCTGTTACAGCTTCCATCCTTTGAAGTTACAAAGCTTTGCTGATAACCCAAAATTGCAGAAGGCTTCAGCATTCTTCTGATCACTATAGATGCTTCACTAGGTTGTACTTGTTCAATTTGATGAGCAACAAGTTTAAAGGAAGACGATGCCATGTTGCTGTGGCCATAAGCTAAATGACTTGAATCTGGACATATTTTCCACTGATCGTGAGCTCTAGCACTGCTACTCCCAGACCCACTGTTCATCTTTTCTCTTGTTCTTTCCCTTGCTCTTGCCCTTGCCCTTGCCCTTGCCTTTGCACTTGACTCTTTAAGAGGGATTGCTGCAAATTTCTGAAACTTTTTAGTCTTTTTCTCTTTTGAAAGTACTCGATTCTTAACCGCTATTCCGTACTGATCATCGTCACCGGAGTCAAGAGACAGACTCTTCTGACCACCGGCACGACCAACATTCCCGTATTGCTTCATCTTGGCCAGCTCTTTAATGGCGTTCCTCGACTTCCTAAGCAGCCACTCCACCGTTTTGCTTGCTTTATCAAACCCTAGCATTTCTTGAAGGTCAAAGAAGTCGCGGGCGATTTCTATGGACAGCCTCACCCTCCTCTCCCTCACCCCCTGCGCAGTGCAAATCTTGCTGTGCCGATCTTTCTTCAGAGCCTTCTTGACGGGAAAACCAAGCCCCGGCGGAGGACCACCGCCAAAACCAAGTACTCCACGGTTCCCGTCCTTGTTCAAAAACGCCATGTTGAGTAAAGTCTCGTTCTGAGGGTTTGCAGCAGCGGGCAACAATGAAGAAGGCGACACCAGATCATGGAAATGGTGATTAAGGGCAACATTGTCGTTAGTTTCTTGGCTTAAAAGAGGTTGGGGAAGATGGTAAGAATATGATGAAGAAGAAGGGAGGAGAGAAAAAGGGTTGGTATTATAGTGGTTAGCTGAGCTTGGGAAGAACATCTTTGCATAGCTTACTTTTAAGGCAAAACTAAACTAGTTTTGTTTAAGGTGGAATTGCCTTAACAAAATTAGAAAAGAAATGTAGGGATTCGATCAGTGGAGGAAGAATTTAAGCATGGAGAGAGCAATTGAAGCGAAGACAGGGGATCGAGTTGTTTGCCTCGTCGCTCGTGTTTCAGAACCACATCCAAACTTAGCTAAGCTAGCTGCTATAAAGACACTGAGGGAGACTATTTTACTTTTGGAAAAAATAATGGCTTAAACCAAAAAATAGCCATCAAACTATACTTTTTTCTGTTTTTAGCTCTTAAACTATGATTTATGTAAAATAGGCCCTTAAATTATCATTTTTGGCCACTTTAAATCCCTAAACTATGATTTGGGCAAAATAAGCCTTAAACTATCATTTTTGGTCATTTTAAGTCCATGGTTACAAAAATATCATTTTTTGGTCAAAATAAGTACCTAATCTGTCATTTTTCTTCTTTCAATCCCCAAAACTATCAATTGGTCAAAAAACCTTTGTGATGTGTCAACATCTTATTAGTTGAAATAATTTTCTTTTGACTTAAATAACTATCGGACTTAAAATGACCAGAAATGATAGTTTAAGGGCTTGTTTTGATATATGATATTTTAAAATTTTAAAAGAACATAAATATTTATATATGTTAGAAAAGCCTATAAAATGATATTTTTGTAACCATGGACTTAAAGTGACAAAAATGATAGTTTAACGGCTTATTTTGCCCAAATCATAGTTTGGGGACTTAAAGTGACCAATAATGATAGTTTAAGAGGGCCTATTTTGCCCAAATCATAGTTTAAGGGAAAAAAACAAAAAAAAAGCATAGTTGAGGGCTGTTATTTTCCAATTATTTCTTCAATTAAGAAAAAAAGGAGTAGGATATTAAATAATAGGAATTCTCTTATCCCATTCGGAAGGATTGTATCTCATAATTATCTATGACTGTTTATGTCTTTAGCACGACCACTTGATGAAATGCGGAGAGAAGCGGGATAAATGGCCGATACTACTGGAAGAATTCCTCTTTGGATAATAGGTACGGTAATCGGTATTCCTGTGATCGGTTTAATAGGTATTTTCTTTTATGGTTCTTGGAGATATTTTTTTATTGGGTTATTAATATGTTTTTTTATATAAGAAAAAATAAAGAAAGAAAAAAATAATAAGGCATACTAAACAGTACTTCTTTGAACTCACCCAATCAAAAAGCCTTCAATTCTTACAAGAGAATAGAAGAAATCAATAAATTCCTGAAAATGAAAGGCCATGGAAAGGATATATTATTTTATAATTCACTACTCCTTAATTAAGTTACTGTTTTAAGTTTTAAGGTTATAGTTTAATTTCTAGAATTTAGAGTTAAAATTTACGATCTTTGATCATTATTCTTTTTAATTGTCTAAAAAAGTGTCATTGACATTTGGTCAAACGATTGCCACTCATATCTTTATAATAGTGAATAGAAATCATTTTCCTTTTTCGGTACCCCTATTTATGTCCTTACTAAATGTTTAGGTTTAAGATTAGAGTTTAGGAAATTTAGGGTTTATGGTATAAGGTTTAGGATTTCGAATTTAGCATGTATGACTTAAATTTTATTTTTTTTATTGTTGGGTATAGAAAGGAGCATCGAAAAGGGATATAGGATTTTTATCCAACAATAATCATTAATAAATTTTTCTTCATCTTTTCTTTTCCATGACTTAATTTTTGTTTTTACATATTTAAATTTGTGTTATTTTGTTTAATAAGTCTTTTTATCTCTTTTAATAAAAATGGTGGAAGTTTTTTATGTTCTTGTAGCATTTTTTTTCAAAGTTGAATTGACGTGACTCTACAATTGATGTTTATTTTTACCATTGATTTGGACCTTCGAGATGTTTCTCTCATATTGATAGGTGTTCATAATCACTTCAAATAGGTTACGCTTGAGCTGTGATAAAGCCAGTTATCAACATGTCACCACTGTTGTATTCAATTTTATGTTAGTGTTGATAATGTTTATCATTCATATCAACAATGGTGTTTATTAACTCTTTCCATGCATGGTCTCATTTTCATTATTTAGTGACTAATTTATGCTCTTTGGTGATTGATATAATTAGTCTACTTTATTTTTTTTTTGTAGATTTTTCTTGGTTGAGATTGTGATTTTATTGTTTTTTCTTTTTATTTGTTTAATAAAAATAATTGCTCTTATTAGTTAAAAATATTAGTACTTAATAAAATGAAGTAGATAAATGAATATTTATGTTTGATGTATTTTCATTACACACACATATATTGCTCAGCAACATATAATTTTTATATAATGCTTAAACTATATATATATATCAATAATTAATTTTATAATTTTTATATAATACTTAAACTATTCATATATATCTAGGCCTTACAGCAGATGAATCAGATAATACTATATGTTTAAGTGTGTTTAAACTTATGTGCTCCTAATTTTTACAGTAACAATATACCAATTGAGCTAAAACTCAATGGATAATTTAACTTTGTAATGTTAATTGTTTACATTTATTTTTAAAAAATATCTACTTATAGTAATATAAAATTAAGTGGGTTTTACATAATTTTTTTACGATTAATATTTTGAGAGTACGTAAAATAAAATATCTTCAACGCATTAAAAATTAAGTTTCTTCTATATAAATTTATATAAAGACAAGACAATATATTTAAATACAAAATGTAGAATAGATCAAGCACTAAAGGTCGGCAGTGTGGGGGACTATAGCAGTCATTTCACACTTTTAAACCCGTTAATTCAAATCTCAACCAATCTCTTCCGCTTTTTCATGTCTTTTCAATGTCATGGCCATTTACCCCAAGCATAATTTTTACTCAAATATAGTTTTAATTTTTTTTCTTAAAATATAATACTTTTATTTTAATTTTTAAAATATTACATTTGTTATAGTATTTTAAAAGTTAATTTCAACATAACCGATTATAAACAATATTTTTCTCAAAAAAATTTAAAAATTACCTGAAGTCGAATCCACTTAAATTAATCTTTAGAATTTTTTTAGAATTTACTGTTCAAAGTCAAATTTTGTTGAATCCGACTTTTAAAGTACTGTAGCAAATGTAATATTTTAATAATTAAAATGAAAATTACCATATTTTGGGAAACCCCCCAAAGCTATATTTATGAAATTCCTCCACCCCAACATTTAATAAATATGAGTTAATTTACACGCAATAGATCTGTTTAACTTGATGATACGTTAAATTATTAAAGGTCAGTCTCATATTAGATCTCTATAAAATTTAATTTAAATTATTTAATTAATAAATTAAATATTATTAATTAAAAAATAAATATAAGTTAATTTTAGCTTTTTAGTGCAGTGTGGAGTGAATTATTGCTCCATTATTCTTTCTTCTTTTTCATGGGCAATTAGGCATTGGCATGCTCAATTATGAGAGCATAATTATTTGTCTGTCAACTTGTTTTTTCTTTGGGTTATTTCATAATTAGGGTTCTTAATTTTATAATTTTATTGTAACATAAGTTACACATGATTGTTGTGACGATTTACACCGTTGATAAATATTGAAATTTGTTATAGCAGATAGTTAAAGATTTTTGTTGACATTTAAACCCTTTTCGTAGGTCTTGAGTTTTAGTCCGGTAGAAGTAATCTTCTCCTCTCTGTCCTAGATAAAAATTATTCAAAAAAAATAAATCATTTTAGTTCCTTTTATTAATTTTAAATATCCATGAGATTTTACCTTTTCTACGCGAGGATTGTGTTACAATGTCTTTTTATTATGTTTATAAGTTTTTAAGAGATCTCTTTATTATAAAAAAAATATATACAAACAAGACAGTATTACGCGATCATTTCCTTTACTTACCTTTTCTCTTTTAATTTAGGTTTACTCTGATGTTTATCTTAAGAGATTCTAATTCGAACATTTTTATTTATAAGATGTGAAGAAAAAATATGAACAAATATTACTTTGCAATCCAAGTATAATGATACTGAATATTTTTAGTTGCCCTTCCGGTTCCTTAAGGCTTTGTCCTGACTAATTGGACTGACCCGCGTCGCACGCCTAACTTTGGTGGGTAAGTCTTCCAGCAGAGATTTTTCTGCATACATAAAATCTTAAACTCGAGACTTGTTTAAGCGATATCAAGTTGCTTACTACTTGGAACAACTCTGTTTGTATAATAATACTGATTTTTAATTATTCAAATAAGATATATATTAAGTTGAACATTTTAATAAAAAACCTACATTCTAGATGTGGAAGTTTTCAACACTCATGCACATTGCTCTCACTCAGCTCCATTGTCATCTTGTTTAGATTCAAACGAAGCATAGATTGGTTTACCCTATAATTAAGTTTGTTTTGCATATTAACCCTTTTTATTATGATTCTAAATTAAATTAAAACAGTCATTGTTTTTATTATTAATGAATATATTAGTATGGAATAAATTTGTAAACATATATTTTATTATATAATTAAAACTAGTTTTAATGACACATGGTACCCCAAAAATATGATATTTATAAATTATTTTATCATTTTTATATAATTAGAAAAAAAATCATTAGGTTATATTAATATAAGATTTTAAGTTAAAATTAAAAAGATAAACAGATATAACAAAAATTTAAAATAAAATATCAATAAAAAATAAATACACAATACTCTCCATTTTAACCTTTCTATTTTATTTGCACGTGAATAATTTAAAATTTGAATATTATATAACAATTTTTTTAATTAGCTTGATATATTTTTATATATTTTATGGTATTGTGTCATTCTTTTTTTTTTTATTTGACTAGATGACATATGATGTCAGGAGTCAGGTCTTCCAATCCATCACTTAGCAATAGCCATATGCTATCATAATTTTAAATTTAAAAAAAGATAAATTATATTTTTTTAATATTTTTAATGTAATCTCATAATATATTTTATATAAAAAAAATTTCAAACTCAAAATTTTTGAGAATAATAATCTATTTTTCACAAAAAAAAAATATTTTTAAGTTTTTTTGAATAGTCTAAAAGAGATTACAAAACAATACATGTTCATAGATATTCGTAACTTTAACAATGCGTATACACCATGTAGACATTGCGATTTGAACCCGGGTCTCATAGGATAAAAATCATTCATTTTTTCACTAGAACAATTGTTGGATTCAAAAAACCATTTTTAAGTTAAGATAATAGTTTTAACCATTTATCTTTTGAGAAATTATATTATTTTCTATTATCGTTGGTCCATTGTTATACGTAAATATAACTTTTGAAAAGTATATTATTAATTTTATTAGCTTATTTTGATATAGATATAGTTTATATGTATATGAAAAATACTTTAATATACAAATTTGTGTAAAACATTGGTTTATATAATTTTTTAAATTTTTAGAGTTTAAGGGTTTAAGTTGAGTTTAGGATTAAATGATTTAAGTTAAATTTAGAGTTTAGGGTTTAGGATGAAAGATTTAGAATTTAAGTTTATATAAACTTTTTTAATTTTAGGGTTTAAGGGTTTAGATTGAATTTAAAATCTAAGGTCTTAGAATTTATGATTTGGAGTTTAAAATTTAAAATGTTAAGATTAAAATTTTACATTTTAAATTTTATAATTTAAATATAAAAAATTATATATATTTTTTCACACAACATATATATCAAAATATTACCTAATAAATATATCCAACGGATAAATACAATGGAAGCATGTGCTGCCACTTTTCTCATTCTTCTCTTTTGCTATAAATAAATACCGTCCCACGTTTTCTGTTTTCCTTTTCTCCCCCGAATGCTCTTCTTATTTTCTCTCTCCTTGAGTTTTGCTTAACTTTACATTTTATTTATATCTATTAATCATAAGTCATGTCTGACAATTATAACCTATAGATGATTATATTAGTTGATTTTATTAATAAATTATATTAGTTAATTATATAAAAATATTTGATAAATTTAAATGATAGTTGATAACTGTTTGATTATTTAAACAAGCAAAATGACATATAAAGATATGATTATAATCAATATTTGTTTGAATAGTTTATTAGTTATCAATATTTTGATACACAAGTTGTGTAAAAAAAAATTACACAATCCTCCATATTTAAGCTATAAAATATAAAACATAAATCTCTAGCCCTAACACCCTAAAATCTAAACCTTAGACCATAGATTCTAAACTATGACCATAAACTTTAAGGGTAAAACTTTGATACACATGCCGTGTAAAATTAATTTTACACAAACATGTGTATTTACACTATAAAAACTCAAATCCTAAATTCCTAACTCTAACCCTAAAAAACTAAACAACACACTCTAAACCCTAAACTCTAAACACTAACCTTAAATTCTAAACCCTATAACCTAAACCCCTAAACCTTAAACCCTACACACTAAACGCATAAACTTTAGTTTATACGGCCTGTGTATCAAAGTTTTTTCCAAACTTTAAATTCTACTCCCTATACACTAAACGCTTAAACTCTAAATCTCAACATAATACTCTAAACCCTAAAATTGAAAGGCTTGTAAAATTAAAATTTACACAAGCTTGTGTATCAAAGTATTTTCCATACTAATATTATATAAATTAATAAACGACTAAATATATTTGTTAACTATTTTGTTTATTTATTGAAAAATAAAATGTTCAAACTAGATTTAGTTTATTCTAATTTAAATTTCGTATGGATAAATGGTTGTGTTTGTTTAATTTAATCGTTTAACATTCAATAAACAAATTATTCCTGTAGGCATAAATTTATCTAAATTTATAAATAAAATGATTGATATATTTTGAAAAGAAATGGATTATGCTTAATAACTGGTCCATCTTCTTCAAATTACAAGATAATATCTGTTTAATTTTTTTAGCCCTTTAATAACACATACCGTACACACATAGTGTTCAAACCCGAATCACCTAAATGAAATATATCATCATTTACCACTAGAATCACTCCACGAGTTCTTGAAAGTTTATGTTAGTTACGATCAAATAGGCCGAATCAAATCGAGTTTAATAGTATCGTCAAAAGTTTGATTTTATTTTTAGAGACCATTTACTGTAATTTTGTAAGGGTAAACTATACTATTAGTAATTGAAGTTTAGGCATTCCGTTTTAGTTATTCAATTATAATAAGTTTTAATTTTGTCATTAAAATTTTCAATTTTTTTTTACTATTGAACCATTAAATCATTAACAACATGATGACTTGACCGTTATCTTCCTTTTTTTGTTAGAAAATCATAAACTCCTTCGATCGTTATTGTCGATCAATCGTCACATGTTGCCAAACGTTGTTAGCAGCAAATTGTAAACTCCTCAAATCGCCGCTATCGATCAATCGTCACATGTTGTCAGTCGTTGTTAGCCGCAAGATCAGTACAAAAAACGTTCACAATTCTCTTATATTTCTTCTCCTCACATTGTTTTTCCATAAAACCCACTCAAAATCAATAAAAATTCATCTAAATATGTAACCTTCTAATGTTTCGGTCTCCTCCGGTGATCGTCTGACGAGACTACTTTCGAGTTATGTTGTTCATCTTTTCAGAAGAATACTTCTAACAGCTTGAATTTTCGGACGAACATCTCAAATCCCTTAAATCCAAGAATTTTCTCAAAAGAATGAATTTATTGTGTTTAATTTTGTAAGCTTTAAAAAGGTGATGAGAACATTTAAACTGCTAGGATGATATAGGACGATGAGACGAGTTCGTTGGTGTCTACAAAACAAGCCGATGAATGACGCTTTCGATAGAGACTGAAAATGAAAAAAATAACCCTAAGTTTTGTTGAAATGAAAAAAATAAAAAATGTTACATTAGCACAAAAATAAATAAACCTTTTTTGTTTTCATGTTAGTACACATTAGCACAAAAATGTCATCATTCGAGTGTTAATGATTTAACAATCTAGTAAAAAAATCAATCCGAAACAAAATTGAAACTATTTGTAGTTAAATGACCAAAATAAGACAAAACCTAAAGTTCAATGACTAATAGTGTACTTTATCATTTTAATAATATATGATATTTTATTTGGTAAACTTTTTTAATGTAATTTTAATTTTTATCAAAATTTTCAAAATTGTAAAATTGCGATTATTCTTATTTATTTAGAATTACATATGGGTAAAACTTTGATACACAGACCGTGTAAAATTAATTTTACACAAGCCTGTGTATTTATACTATAAAAACCTAAATTCTAAATTCTTAATCCTAACCCTAAAAACCTTAAACCCTATACACTAAATTCTAAACCCTACAACATAAACTTCTAAACCTTAAACTAAAACCTTAACCCCTAAAACTAAAAGACACGTGTAAACTAAAGTTTACACAGCCCTGTATATCAAAGTTTTTTCATTACATATATGTTCATCTTCTATCTATTCAATGTTCATGAACATTAAACAAATAAACACACCGTAAAGCACTTTCAAAATAAATAAATAAAGCACACCGTAAACAAAGCATATTTCTTGTTTTGTAGATATAAAACAATTAAGCATAAATAAATATTGATTAATTATAATATTAGATAAAATAAACATAAAAAATTGATAGAAATTTTAATTATATAATATTTGAATAAAAAACAATCTTTAAATGATTTATTAAACGAGTTTAAATAGACATAAACAAGCTTTAAATATCTTATTAAACGAGTTTAAATGAACATAAATAAATTTATTCATGAACGTAAATAATTTAAACATATTTTTTCGAATCATACTCAACTTGTTTTAATAACTAAATCCGAAATTCTTATTTATATTTATTTAACTTCACAAACAAATATAAATAAAAAGGATTGAAATCATTCAGCTCTATTTCTTTCAAACCCTAAACACAACTCGGCTCCATACAAAGCTCATAGCCTTGTAGCTCCTGCTCTAAGCTTATCTTATTATTTATTTTCCTTCCATTTGTTTATATTTATTATTTAATTAATTTATATATCTGATTTCTGATCACTTCACTGCTTTCTTTACATCCTGTTGTCGTTTACAAAATTAAAATGATGATCCCTCGTTTTAATTCTAATCGTCAAAAGGGAAAGTTAGAAAAAAAAACCGTCTTTTTAGACGGTTAAAATACGACTAACATAAATTCTTACAAAAAATATAAGAATATATGTAAGATCGAGTAAGAGTTTTGGTTGAACCGAAATTTTTACTAAATGGGTAAAAAATTGTGTAGATTTTACCTATGTAAGAATTTGGGTGAGAATTTATGGAGATTGTACTACCTGAATAAGAATTTGGGTAAGATCGCCTCATTTTAGCCGCACCGTAAGGATGCCTCACCCTATAACTACCCGTAAAAAATCATGTGATTTGATTAAAGATTTGATAATAAATATATTATTTTTATGAAATAAAAATATTAGTCAATAAAATTTTGTAACGAATATATCACTCTATCGTTAAAATTAAAATAAGTTACTTAATATAATAATAATTTTAATTCTAAAATTTATACATTCTATTAATTTAGTTAGAAATAATTTAATAAATTTAACTCATCATATTTTAAAATTTCATTGGTGAAGTGGGCGATGTTAAGATCACAATGAATTTTTTCATTACTCTATCAATTGTTCAATAGTGAAACTTCCTCTATTCTCTCGCCATATTCTAAAATATCGAAACTAATTATTAATCCTAGATCAGAATATTCGAAGGATTCTTCTTACCAAAATAGAAGTGTGTTAGGAGAGTATAATGTTAAAATTTTTAAATATAAAAAATTAGATTTATTATTTTTTTAGAACCAAAATTGATAGAATGTATGAATATTAGAACTAAAGTTATTATACCAGACATTTTTAATTTTAGCGACAAAATATTCTATTTGTCATAAAATTTTAATTAAATGAAAAAAAGTGACAAGTTTAATATTATACCTATAATTAATTAACTTGCGATGTATTTACAGTATTTTACCCAAACAACTAATATTATTTTTTTTCATGGTGTAACACGCGGAGGAAAAATTATTAGATGAATTCGACTCACAACGTCATCTTTGGCCCAGCCAATAAGGTCCATCCATCTCATTTTTTCTAAGGAAAATCTTAACATTTTCCTGCATGTCAATAAGAAGTGAGTAATTATTTGAATGTTAAAAATAAAATTATAGACTTTATTGACTAAGACCTAAGATGACGTGGTGAGTCGAATTCATCAAATAATTTTCACACGACGAGTATGTCGCAAGCAAAACAAATACTTTCGAGCATTAAATACGAAGTTTAAAACAGGAATAAAATAACATTCAATAACTTGATTCTAGCATTACAACATGGAACCAGACAAAACCAAATTCTTGTCCAATAATAATGATAACAATAATCCCTTGGAATGGAACAGTTCCACTCCAAGTGCTGATGAATGTATACTAAAGGAACCTTCTTCTACAACAGCCCACATTACATCTATGTAAAAGTAAAACCTCCAACATAAATTATAGAATACAGAGTACATATCATATGAACTTCACTCATTACTGCTGTCCCTCGCCCGACTCGGGTTTGGAAGCTTCCTTGATCTCGTCTCGAGCTTCGTCCTAAATCAAAGAAACACATCAATAAGAACATAGCATTCAAGCAAATGCAAATCAACTTGCAATGTGCAACTTATATCGGAAGTAACGGCACGGAAGTAATCCAACATCCCAAGTTAGCCCACAAGACTTGGGAATAAAAGTAATATGTTGTGGCTTGTTGACTTTATACACGGTCACATGGCATTTCTAATGCAGTAAATAAAGCAGAAAGATTTTAAAGGCCATGGTAGAAAACTCGAGAAAGAGAGAGAGAGACCGGGATGTCAGATGTCCAAAGGGTCAGATTGTCCCGAAGAAGTTGCATGATCAATGTACTATCCTTGTAGGACTCCTCACCCAATGTATCCAACTCAGAAATAGCCTCATCAAAAGCCTGTCAATTGAAGAACATCTCATTTTATGATGGAAGAAAAACAACCTTTAGACGTTCAATTCATCTCCTTGAAAGCATTTCCGGATCTTCACATAAGAACAATCTAAAATCTACGCAGTGTACATGAATAGGGTAAAATTAATAAACATAATTAAAATGGATAAAATTTTATGAAATACATAAAGCAATCAATACATGTTATATTTTATCAAAAAAAATCAATACATGTTATTATGTAGACTCGCTCCATGCTATAAAGCAACACATTTTATGATCAGAAAGTGCGGAGATATAGTCACTCCTTCAAACTTCTTTAAGCTCAGTGTCCATACCATCACAGGTATAAATCGGATCCGCAAAATATATTCAGGAGTTAAAAGGTTCTCAGGCCAGCAACTCTCATAGATATAATCAGAGTTGCATCGAAAGCAGATCAAGTAGGGGCATGATTACAGTATAGCAATTTACCATAGCATTCTAAACAGATGAGACTATGGCAACGGAAGTTTAATAAATTAAAAGAGAATAAACACCTGTTTCGCGAGATTGCAAGCACGATCAGGTGAGTTTAGGATTTCATAGTAGAAAACAGAGAAGTTAAGAGCAAGTCCCAGCCTCATTGGGTGAGTAGGTGCTAGTTCACCAAGAGCAATATCCTGCCATCATGAACAGAATAAAATTACGCTATGAACTTCTATCTGAGGATGCTAAAGAAATTATAGAGAATTAACTCATTGACAAGACGACATTATCAATTTCACCCACCTGAGCAGACTTGTAAGCCAACAAAGTGCTCTCAGCGGATTCCTTCCTCTCAGCACCGGTCTTAAACTCAGCAAGATACCTGTGATAATCACCCTTCATTTTAAGGTAAAACACCTTGGACTCAGCGGATGAAGCTGAAGGAATGAGGTGAGACTCGAGAAGGCTCAAAATCCCATCACATATCTTGCTGAGCTCAGCTTCAATCTTGGCCCTATACTCCTTGATGGCTGCAACATGATCCTCATTTCCTCTGCTCTCTTCCTTCTGCTCAATAGAAGAGATGATCCTCCATGAAGCCCTCCTAGCCCCAATAACATTTTTGTAAGCAACAGAGAGAAGGTTCCTTTCCTCGACAGTCAGCTCCAAGTCAACAGTTTTTGCAACTTTTTCCATGAACTCAACCATTTCCTCGTAGCGTTCGGCCTGTTCAGCCAGCTTGGCCATGTAAACATTTTCCTCTCGAGATGAATCAGTTGACGACATATTTACTATATCAATCTTAAAGCTTGATCCTGCAATACCAAAAGATTTACTTTTATCAAACAAACATTTCTAACAAATTTTCATTGGTCCAAACGAGTGCATCAAAATCGGGAAACCATTGGAAACAATCTTATTCCTTTGTCCTATAACATCAAGTCTTGAACTTTAAGTTCTTCCTTTCTTCAAAATTTTCAAACTTTTAGATCAATTTAAATCAGGTACAACCTACTACTAATAAAAAAGATACAAATTGTTCGGAAAAAGATAAAGCATTAGCACCAGCTTCTGCCTTTTCCTTTTCAACAGTTTCTCAGTAACCAAACAGATCGAATTCATACCTTCTTTGATTACTGAAATTTTTGTCCTTTCCTTTTCAACAGTTTCTGAGTAACCAAACAGATCGAATTCATACCTTCTTTGGTTAGTAATTTTTTTCTACTTTAAGTATGTGCAGTAAAACACTCAGTCAGAACAAAATACTTTCTCAGTAACCAAACTTTCCCAGATTTCTAGGAACCAAACAGATCAAAACAAAAATAGAACACTAATCAGTTAAATCAAGAAATAAAAAGCTCAAACCTCAAACAGATCGAAAGGAAACCACTAAAAACTAAATCAAAGAAAAACTAAAAACCATACAATTCATCGATCAAAATAAATAAACTACATATATATTCCAGAGAAACGAAAGAAAAAATTTGGTGCAAAATAACGTACCTTTTTACTTCGGTAGCTTTGATGGATATGAGAAAATACTAAGGAGACAAAGATATATTATGGAGGCGAATGAAGAGGGCAAGAAAGGGCGAGGGCTTTTTTTTTTTTTACTACTATTACATGTTTTTTTAATTAAATAAAAAATGTTCAAAGTATACTATTTTTAAATTTTAAGTGCATAAAATATATATTTTTTTTTGTAAAAATAAGTGGTTAAAGTTTTAAAAGATATAATTTTAGGTACTGACTATTAACTACCGTTAAAAAAACCCGTTAACCAATACAAAATTGACACTTATTATTTTTAATTTATTTAAATTATTTTTTTAATAATTTAAAATTTTACAAAAAAATCTTAAAATTTTAAAAGTTTCTAAAATACTCCCCAAATTCTTAAATCTTAAATCCCCAAATCTTCACCGCTACCGCCGACGACCACCGTCTCTAACCACACTCGTTCGGTCGCCGGACCCAACCGGCCATTTCCCCCAACTCGCCGTCATCGAAAACCGACGAACAGTGTGCAACTGAACATTGAACGTCAAATGTGAAATAACCGTTCGATTGGCACACTGTTCGCCAATTTTCAAAGACGGCAAGTTAAGGGAAATGGTCGGCTGGGTCCGACGATCGAAAGGGTGTGGTCGAAGACGATGGCCGACGATGGCAGCGGTAAGGATTTGAGATTTTTAGGGATTTAGGGACTGATTTGAATATTTTTGTAAATTTGGGATTTTAAAAAAATTAAATTTTAAATTTTTTCAAAAATAATTATAAAAAAATATCCATGCAATGTGTCGCTTTTTAAATGGATAACGGTTTTTTAACAGTCGGACACCTAAAATTATAATTTTTGAAACTTTAGGCACATATTTTTACAAAAAATACTTTAGGCACCTAAAGTTCAAAAATGGTATACTTTGGACACTTATTTTTCATTTAAGCCTATTATAAAGGCAATTATAAGACAATATTTGTTCATACATATTATTAACTCTTTGATAATACACATGTATCTTATAAACAAAATGATTAAACTCGAATCTCCTAGATGAATATCATCCACTTTTCTATTAATATCATTTTTATGGTTCTATTATTATAAAACTTTTGTAAGGACGAAAGAAAATTAGGTGGCCCAATGAGAAGGTGACAAATGGTCGTTGATAGGCAAAACCTATTTTTTATATGATAATTAATTACTTAATTCGTTACTGTAAATAATTTACAAAATTAAAAAAATAAAATATGTTTTGTAATAATTAATTTCGGTTATAGTCATTCATATTTATATGTGTGTAAAAATCTTTATTATTATCATGTTCAATAACTACATCAACATAATTCGAACCATAGTCTATATAATATCAATAACAAAGCACCTTAATTTAAAATCTCATTATATTATATTCATAAAAAAATCTCATTATATTATTAATTCAATCTTTATACCAAACAAAACTACCTACTTGATTATTTCTCTTTTTTACGTATTTTTTACGTATTTAATTTTAAGGTTTTTCTCTTAAAAATAATTTAGACTCACTTTTAAGGTTTATGCCGTTTTTCATAGATTAGTGTATTTTTATTATTTTTAACTTTATTTAGTCAGCGGCGGCATCGATTTTAATGTTGATCGACCGTTGATTTTATTTTTTTGTTTCTTTTGTAGCTTTAATAAAAATAATTTTGTTTTTGTGGTACATTTTTCTGCTTTTATAGCATGTTTATCTCTGCCTTTTGACACATTTTTGTCTTTTTTGTCGTTCGACCGTTATTTTTATTTTTTATATTTTTCAGGTTAGATTTGATGACTTCATGACTGATCAAGATGTCGTTTATTTATAATCCTGCTGATTTTTCCTGCTCTGGACCCTCAGATTGAATTTGAATACGTAGTTTGTGCTCGTGGATAGTTTCTCAAGACGCTTGTCTCTGATTTGCGGTTCTCGGTGGTCTTTCAATAGCTTAATCCTTTTTTGTGGTTCGTTTACTGATGTAGTTAGATTAGTTCGTATCTATTTTTTGAGTCTTTTGGTTGGGTTTTTAACCTTTTCTATGTAGGGTCCTTGTATGATCTGAAATGACTAGTTCTTTGTGTCAATGTTATAGAAAAATATCTAAATTATATATTTAATTTAAGATAATAGTTGTAAACTCTTATTATAATTTTGAATATTTTTTATTTTTAATAAGACTAATGACTTCTATTAAAAAAATATTGTATACTCTTAATTTCTTAGAAAAAGTACATAGGATACAGACTATGTTGTGCAAATTTAAATCACTTAAGAGAAACGATTTCATTCTTTTTATCACCGAAACATTTGTTAGGTTGTTCATGAAATGATTTTTTCTCATCTCTCGTGCAGGACAGGATGACATCCGGATGAATAATTAGAAGAATGTTGTTTTAGGATTTGGTCCATTTCTAGTTCTCTAGATCTTGGTCGAGACAAGGTTGGAACTTGGGCTCGTTAGTCTTTGGTTGAAGCATGATGATTAGGCTTGGGCTGGCAAGCTCCTTCTCTAAGCAATCGTCGCCGTTTGATCTTGCAAATTACAACTGACCGGACAAAGTCATGACCTGGAGCTTAATACGACAATGAAGGGCAGGGTTTCATTTCTAAAATATAAGAAGATGATGCCAGGATCTTCGAGAGAGGAACTGAAGATTTATAACTAAGCAAAATTAGTTGCAGTCCTTTGAGCACAACAGACCACAGAGGAAAGCTCAATAAAAAGATGGTGCGTGCGTTTCCATTTCCAAAAATATATATAGAAAACGACGCCATACGTGAGCTCTGAATCTTAGTTTGAAACGAGAATCGTTTCTCTCTCCGCTTTGAAATGTTGTTAAGATGCATTTTCCCGGCAAGCTGGAAGCATAATATCTACAAATTATACTCAACTCAGCCACCTCAAGTAATTTCTACAAATATTTACATAAATAAGTTGGTGAAGAGCGGGCAGTTAGACATCGCGCGGAATGTGTTCGATTAAATGCCTAGAAGAACCGTAGTGTCATGGAACACCATGATTTCTGGTTACTCGAAGTGGTGGAAATTCAATGAAGCCCTTGCTTTACTTTCATCCATGCATCGGAGTGATGTAAAGTTTAATGAGTCCACTTTTTCCACTGCACTAAGCTTATGTGGTCGCCTGCAGTCTTTAAGTCCTGGTAAACAGATTCATTGTGTCGTTATTAAATCTGGGTGCGAGAGTTTTGAGCTTGTTGGAAGTTCATTGTTGTATTTTTATGCGAATTGTTTCGAGATTGAAGGAGCGAAGCGTGTTTTCCATGATTTGCATGATAAAAATGAGTTGTTGTGGAATTTGATGCTCGTGGGTTATGTTGAGAGTGGCTTGATGAGGGAGGCTCTCGATATGTTCATGAAGATGCCGAAAAGGGATGTTGTGTCTTGGACAACATTGATTTCGGGATATGTGAAGAGCAAAGAGGGATGCGAGAAGGCTTTGGAGTTGTTTTGGTGGATGAGAGGGAGTAGTGAGGTGGTGCCTAATGAGTTCACTTTGGATTCTGTAATAAGGGCTTGTAGCAGGTTAGGTGATTTATGTGAAGGCAGGGTTGTTCCCGGGATTTTGATCAAATATGGATTTGAATTTGATCAATTAATTGGTGGTGCATTGATTGAATTTTATTCCGATTGTGACGCCATTGCTGATGCTAAGAGGGTCTATGATGGAGTAGCAAATCCGTGTTTGAATGCTTCAAACTCACTTATTAGAGGGCTTATGTCAACGGGTAAGATTGAAGATGCTGAACTGATTTTCGATAGACTAATTGAGGCAAATTCGGTTTCTTATAATCTGATGATTAAAGGGTATGCTGCTTGCGGTCGAGCAGAAGATTCAAAAAGATTATTTGAAGAGATGTCTGAAAGAACAATAGTTTCTACAAACACCATGATTTCTGTATATTCTAGGAGTGGGGAAATTGATAAAGCTTTAAAGCTGTTTGAAGTAACACGAGGGGAAAGAAACTCTGTGACGTGGAACTCAATGATGTCTGGTTATATTCAAAATGAGCAATACAAAGAGGCTCTAATGCTGTACCTGAATATGTGCAGATTACAAATAGCGCGTACAAGGTCGACATTCTCGGTTCTCTTTCATGCATGTTCATGCCTGAGATCTCTTCAACAAGGACAATTACTTCATGCACACTTGATCAAAACACCATTCCAATCTAATGTTTATGTTGGAACATCCCTCGTAGATATGTACTCAAAATGTGGCAGCATCGCTGATGCTCACAGATCATTTTCCAGCATCTACTCCCCTAATGTGACAGCGTGGACGGCTATTATTAATGGGTATGCACACCATGGGCTTGGCTCTCAAGCTATCTCACTTTTTGAGCATATGTTGGAGAAAGGAATGGTCCCTAATGGTGCTACTTTTGTTGGAACTCTATCTGCCTGTGCTCATGCTGGTCTAGTAAATGAAGGAATGACATTGTTCAGTTCAATGGAAAAATGCTACGGTGTGATCCCAACTATAGAACATTATGCATGTGTGGTTGATCTTCTTGGTCGGGCAGGTCTTCTGCAAGAAGCTGAGGAATTCATTAAAAAGATGCCAGTTGAAGCTGATTAGGTTGTTTGGGGAGCTTTACTCCATTCTTGTTGGTACTGGATGGACATGGAAGTTGGTGAGAGGGTAGCAGAAAAGCTGTTCAGTAGGAACCCAAAGAGTGTATATGTTTATGTGATTCTATCTAACATATATGCAATACTTGGGAAATGGGGTGAAAAATTGGAGGTGAGGCAGAGATTGAGGGACTTGGAAGTGAAAAAGGATCCAGGCTGTAGTTGGATTGAGCTAGACAACAGACTCTTTGTGTTTTCTATAGAGGATAGGAGCAATCCATGTTGTAACATGATTTATGCCACCTTACAACACCTGACAACGAATTTAAACTCTTTACATTTCGCTTCGTTTTGATTATGAGAGATTTTGCTATTTACTGTACTAAAAATGGATCCTGGCTGCCCCCATGCAACAGATAACAATTCATCTATCAAGGTCTTTTAGTTTGAAGATTCATCATTGGAGTTTCCTAAATTATGATCCAAAATGAGCAATAAGGTATAGCTTTATCTTTCTTCTCAGAGATATCTTCAATTACTTCTTACTGCTATTGCTATTGCTGCATTTTCTATTATGCTAGAGGCACATTGTAGATTAAATGTTTTTCTTCATGTTCTGTGAACAAAGTATCTTTGTTTCCTTGCCATGGATATCATGCGGTGACCTAAACCACTGAAAATACACTATCCAAAATATTAATTCGAACTTTAAGAGATCATATTTTATGAGTGGCCAGACTTTAGACATATACAGTCGGTTGGTCTGTCAAGTCAGCAAGTTTGGATTGTTCTGTCAACATTGTTAGGAGTATTTCTTATTTAAAAAATCCCGAGTCTGTGCGAGTTATAGATAGTGGCTTGATATGATACTTCTATTTTGTGATAATTCTTCTTGATTCCTATAGTATTTGCTATTCTTGTAGCACCATAGTAAGCACTATCCTAATTAGTCCCTAACTATGTCTATAACTGTTGCCATCTCGGTCCCTTAGCTTTGCGTTTCTCTTAATTATTAGTTCAATTTCAACTTCATCTGCTCCACCTTTCTTTTCATTCAAGTCAAAATACTTTTTACCTTAATCTGCACCTCCTTTACAGATGAATGGAGGAATATCTCCATGTGTTTGAGAAATTTCTCCAATACTAATCCATTCCGCAGCATCTAACATTATTAAGAATTCAATTGCATTGAACACTCCTTGATCTTCTAGTTATAAATGTATCCGTATTTTGTGCTAAAAATTTTCCGTGTACTTTGACTTCTCAGTTTTAATCTACACGTAGATGGTTTCTTTCCTCCATCCAAGCTTGATTTGATCTTGTTGTTTCATAGTTCATCTGCTAAAGATCAATTTTGATGCAGCTTTTGAAAGGACTCGTGGAGCAGGAGGCCTTGGTGTTGTCACAAGAGACATCGAGGGGTTTGTGGTGGGAGCAGCTGCCGTAACAGCCCAATATATTGGATTCAAATCTAGTCGACTCGCTTGCTGCACGGAAAGGTATCGAACCGGCTAAAAGGATGGGAAATGCATGCAGTTATCCAGGAATGGGACTCGTTGACGATGATTAAGAATTTACAAGGTGATAAACACTACCTTTCAAGCATGGAACTTGTAGTGGGTGGAAATGGAACTGATGAGCTTTTTTAATCACTTACTCTAGAAATTGTTGAACTATCATCGTAAGAATTAAAAAGGAAATTTCGTACTCAATTAATGTTAACGGAAGTGGAAAAAGAATTTGGCTGTTCATTTGGACATTAATTTGGGGCCAATGGGAAGCCACTAATTTGTAGCACCAGAATTCGTAACATATCTTGCATGTTGGCATCCATTTCTTGACACAATCTTATTCCATCAATTTCTTGGTGAGGGGTGACATTACATACAGTAATATATGCTAATTGACATGTCGTTTTCCATGCATGATAAATATTGTTTTGGTTGCATTTTCAGTTTCCCAAGACTTTGTCCTGATTAATATATATTGACCCGTATTACACATCTGGCTCTGGTAGATAAGTCTCCTAAAGGAATTTTCTACATACACAAAACTTCAAACTTGAGACATACTTAAACGATACCAAACTATTTACCACTTGGACCAACCTCGTTGATATAAATATAAAACACAATATTCTAATCAAATTTAAACATGATGTATTATATATATATATATATATATATTAAATATCATGTCAATTCGGATTTTTTATAATTGATTTTTTTTTAATTCTAGGTGTGCAGTAAGTATACAAATTTTTACAGGCTTTGATGGTTGCTTGTTTAAGAAATGAATGTTTATAATAAGCAAGTTTAATTATAGATACGGATCTTCTAATTCGAAAAATTCTAACTCAGTACATTGAACCGTACGTTGGAGGCAAAATACTAAATCTTCGAAGAAACCAAGACAAAGATACGATAATCCAATCTTAGGGCACAAAAACATGGATTAACCCAAAACTTAATCAAATTACTGTAAACAAGGAGACATAAAAAGTCAAAAGAAGGCTCTCCAAAGTAATAATAACAAAAAAATCTTGGCTGTCTTCCATGAGCAAGGCAAAGGCAATGTCTGTCACGGGAATTTCACGTGCGGACCGTTCCTCTTTGTACATGACATGTTTGTAATATTTTATTACTAGGATAGTAGCAGCCAGCAACAACTGGAGGACCAAAACATTGCCCCCATTGTTTGGTATTGGTCTCATCTGAGATAATTTTAATTTTTTTATTACATTGTTTCCATTTTTTGTATAATAATTGATAATGTATTTATTGGTTAATTTGAATCGAATACGGTAGAGCAGGTATAAGGCACAAGTAGAGCGTGGGGGGCTTTGATCCCTTGTGAATTTGAAAAATTCATAGCAAGTCATCTACTTTTTCTAAATATTTTAATTTGGCCCCTCAATTTTTTGTAATTCATATTAAAAATTAATTTTTTAAAAATATTTTTAATTAATCCTCTAAAATTTTAATATGGCCCCTTCAATTTTTTCGTTTAATGATAATTTAAGTTCCTATAAATTTAAATACTAGATACATTGGGCATTGTCTCAATTTTGAATTCAAATACTTAATAAATCTTTATATTTTTAAATGTTAGTAATTTAGCCCTTCTCAACATTCGATTCTAACTCCGTCCTGCTGCAGAGCTTCATTATGAAGATAAATCTCCCCGTCTAATTTACTTTATTTACAATATTAAAATTCAAATTTTTTTTATTTAAAAAATATAATATTTTATCACACTAAACTAACTAAACCTATATTTTAGAAATCATTATCAATGTGTCCGTGTGGAGATCCAGGAGCGGACCTTGTTCACGCATACAACTGTACAAGAAAAAAAGCACTGCACGGTAATAGAAATAAAGTCTCGACACGTGACATTTGCCCTTTGGATATGGTAATGATTTTTGTCTCTCTATATATGTCAACGTGTGTTTTTTTAAGTATTTTCCTATTAATTATTTAATTTATCTGTATTTTTCATGGTCCGAATATTATAGAGAGTTAAATATCATGTACAGAACAATCTGAACTTTTCCTGTGACCGTTATTTTCTTTTCATGTATTTTCCTTTTTAACAATCATCAATGATTTAATTTTTTTGTTGTTGAAAATGTCATTTTTTTCTAAACAAAGTCTACTATCTCATTTTTAAATTACTCGTATTGGTAATATAATAGAAACAAGGCACTCTTTTCCTCTATTAGATTTAGAGGAAATTTTTAATAAGGCCCTCTGTAAAACTAATATTTGATTTTGATATAACAAATTATTTAAGGACTAAATTGTAAAGGAAAATAAATTTTTAAGTATTCAAAAGTCTCATAAAAGGACAAGGAAAAGTTTTCCAAAGTTATAAACTTAAACCCAAAAATTTTCTAAGTGTTTCAAGCCAAAAATACACAAATACGCCCAGGTGTATCGATACACCCGTTGGTGTTTCTATACGATTTTTAGCTACTGGAATTTCTTTTTTACATAGCGTACCGATATGGCTTAGCCCGTTTCGATATGACCTTCATATTACCTTGAAAATTAGGCATTGCGTTTTAATACGTATAGCCCGTTTCGATACGGACTTCAATCTGGGCAAACGTTTTTAGCTTAGCGTTTCGATACGGTTTGAAATATGGATTTAAGAAATTTACACTCGTATCGATACGGTACACTATGTTTTGATACGGTTTGAAATCTGGATTTAAGGAATTTCAAAACGTACCGATATGGTTTGTCAAGATCTTCAAAAATCTTTGCATTAAATTTTTTGATCGTTGCTTGTCAGTTATTGGAATCCTCAAGCTTTAAAATTCGGTTAACCCGTACCGATAGGCCCCTATGCGTATCGATACACTTTTTCATCCAAGATTCCGTGAGCAAAATCTGTACCGATACAGCCTTACTGTTTCGATACGCCCCCATTTTAACACTAAGACCGTTTCGATATGACTTCACGCATATCGATACGCTTTCCACAACGACTATATTTTTGCTGTAACAGGTATCGATACTGGCCTTCGTGTAACGATACGGTTGTTCACCAGACTGCATTTATTGCGGGAAAAATGGTCCCCAACGGCTTTATTGATGACTTCAACCACTCAAACGACTATAATTCAATAAGGGGGTATAAATACAAGTCTCAAATGCTGCATCAACAACTAATGAACCTAGATTGAACAACATTCAAGTAATCAAGCAAAAAGTCCAACCCTTGTGTTCTTAGAGTCAAATATTTGTACCCAACTTATGTATTGCATTGTAATCTTTTATTTCAAGTTTAGGGTTGAGTGTTCTTGTAAATTGGAAAAATATATACCTGAGGTTTTTTTTATTTTTCCATTTACTTTTCTTGTACAAGAGTGAATCTTGATCAAGCTTTGGGTAGAAAGCTTTGATCCTTTGTAACGGTTGCCCCATTAGCCTAAAAAAGGGGAAGATTTCATAGTGAAATTGGTTGAAATCCTTAGTAGGAAGCTAAGGTAGTGTACGCAGACCTTGTTAGAAGGTTGAACCACTATAAATCTTTGTGTCCCATTATCTATCATTTTCCATTTGCTTCCAAAAATTTTAAATCGCCAATTTACCCCCTCTTGGACACTTTCGGTGTTGATTGATTATCCTAACAATTAGTATCAGAGCCACACTCAACCGTTGAGGCAATCCTAGAAGGTGATTCAATCAACCAAGGCTTCTACTTCATGCAACCACATGTACGAGTCTCAATCTATCTCCAAACCACCATTCTTCAATGGAGACAACTATCCATATTGAAAGAATCGAATGAGGCTATTCATCAAATCCAACGATTATGTTCTTTAGGATGTAATCGAAGATGAACCATCTATCCCAATGAAGGAAGAAGGAGGAAGGCAAATTCCCAAGGTCAAGCAAGAAATGACCGATGAAGAAAAAAAGAAATTGCAAAAAAATGACAAGGCCTTGTACATGCTCTTTGTGCACTTGGACCCGACGAATATTCGAAAATGTCCTCATGTACAAGTGCAAAAGAGGTGTATGACAAGCTAGAGACCACCTATGAAGGCACCAACGATGTAAAAGAGACCAAGAATAGACTCGTCAATCTAAGATACAAAAATTTCAAGATGGAGCCCGATGAGAGTGTCACCAAGATGTTCGATCGCTTCTCCATCATTGTAAATGGTCTCAAGGGGTTCGGAGAAGTCATTCCCAAAGACAAGCTTGTTCGGAAGCTCTTATATTCTCTTCCCGAGTCATGGGATGGGAAGAGGATGACCATCATCGAGGTAAAGGACTTGAAGACCTTGAAGCTCGATGCTCTTGTGGATTCTCTCCTAACTTATGAGATCATGAAGCAAGGAAGAGAAGAAGAAAAGATAAGAAAATAATGTTGAGAAGAAATAAGTAGAAAAGAAGAAACTTGGAATTGCTCTCAAAGCTTCACAAGAAGAGAGTGATTCAAGCGATGGGGAAGATGAGGAGTTGGCTATGCTAGCCAAACGATTCACTCGGCTCATGAGATCCAACCGGATAAGGAAGTTCAATAGAAGAAATGATTTCAAGAGTAAGAGCAAGGAAGAAGAAAATGATCCTATTGTGTGCTACGAATGTAAAAAGCCGGGATACGTCAAGATTGATTGTCCTCAACTCAAGAAGAAAATGCTTTAAGAAGAAAAAGAAGCACAAGGCCCATATAGCCACTTGGAGCGATAAAGAGTCTTCAAGTGATAAGGAGTAAGAAGTTGCTAACCTTTGTCTCATGGCTTATGAAGAGGATCCTAAGGTAACCTCCAACTCATCTAATGATCTTGATTATGATGAACTATTTGGAGATTATAATGATTTGCAAAAGGCTTACGATGAATTAGTTTTGAAATATAAAGAATCACTTTTGAAAAACAAGAAAATAATTTCCGATTTGAAAAATCAAAATGATTCTTTGATCAAGACTAATTCGGAACTTGAAGAGAAGGTTAATGATTTACTAGATAATCGGAAATATTTTGAAAAAGAAAATGTTGATCTAAATAACCTTTTTTTCGAGTTAAAAGATCATTACCTCAAGGAGGTAAATGATCTCAAAGCTTCCTTAAACAAGGTTGAGAAACCAAATTTTGAAAAAGGAAAATCTTCAAAACCCAACTATGTTAAAAGGAACTTTGGCAACCACAAACAAAGAGGCTTCCAAAGGACCTCCATAGGTAAGCGAATTAGAAGTGTTTGGGTTCCTAAGGAACTTGTTACTTCTAACAATCTTAAGGCTATTGCATCTTGGATTCCCAAGGGAACCAAGTATTTGAGAGCTAATGCTCATGGACCCAAAATGATTTGGGTACCAAAAATAAAAAATTAATCTTTGTTTGTAGGGGGAGCATTGCTACAAGGCCAAAGCTTCAAGTGCAAACTCGTGGTTCTTTGATAGTGGATGCTCAAGATATATGACCGGCGACAAGAGTAGATTCGTGGAACTTGAGCTAAAACGAGGAGGATTGGTGACATTTGGTGACAACTCCAAAAGTCAATTTGAAGAAATTGGTTCCATCGGTAATCACTATTCTACTCTAATTGAAAATGTCTTATATGTCAACGGTCTTAAACATAATCTACTAAGCATAAGTCAATTATGTGATAAAGGTTTCAATGTTCTTTTTGACTCAAATGGTTGTAAAATTTTAAACATTGAAACTAACAAAATTGTGCTTATTGGCCATCGCATAGGAAACAAATACATGGTGCATCTAGATGACATACACATTTCTCATGCATGTTTTGTGTCAAATGATAATCATGATTCTTGGTTATGGCATAGAAAATTAGGGAATGCAAGCATGAGTGTTTTAGAAAATTTGGTTTCAAAAGATCTAGTTAGAGGTTTGCCTAAAATAAAGTTTTCAAAAGATAAAATTTGTGATGCTTGTGCAAAAGGTAAACACATGATAGTTTCTTTCAAATTCATTAATGGTGTTTCATCTAGTAGAGTTTTAAAATTGATCCACATGGATCTCTTTGGTCCTATAAGAACAACTAGGTTGGATGGAAAATCATATGCATATGTTTTAGTTAATGATTACTCTAGATACACTTGGGTTTTATTCTTAAGTACCAAAGATGAGGCTTTAGAAAAATTCATCACATTTTCAAAAATTACTCAAAACGACCTCTGTCAAACTATTTCTCACATTCGAAGTGACAATGGAACCAAATTTCAAAATTTAGGTTTTGAGGATCTTTGTAACTCAAATGGTATTAGCCAAAATTTTTCAGCCCCTAGAACACCTCAACAAAATGAGGTTGTTGACAGGAAAAATTGAACCTTAGAGGAAATGGCTAGAACCATGCTTTGTAAAAATAATTTGCCAAAATATTTTTGGGTTATTTTTGGGCGGAAGCCACTAATATGGCTTGCTATATCATAAATAGAGTAATGATTAGGCCTATTTTAAAGAAAATTCCTTATGAAATTTTAAAATCCAAAAAGCCTAACATTAGCTATTTTCATCCATTTGGTTGTAAATGTTTTGTTTTAAACAATGAAAAAGATAATCTTGGCAAATTTTATGCTAAAAGTGATGAAGCTATTTTTCTAGGATATTCTTTAAACTCTAAAGCTTATCGTGTATTTAATAAAAGAACCTTAGTTGTTGAAGAGTCTATTCATGTGTTTTTCAATGATAACCTCCTTCCGAGGAAGGATTCTTGTGATGATGATGATGCAGGGATTTTTGAAGCCAATGATGGTGGACAAACATCAAAGGTGGATGAAGTTCCAACTAAAGAGGAAGAAGCACAAGATCCACCTCTAGAAGCCTTGAGAGACATGAATCTAGAGGAAAAGGAAGTGAGCTACCCAAGAGAGTACAACTATGTCAAAGGTGGTGAGATTTTGGGTAATACATCCAAATGGGTAACCACTAGATCTTCTCTTAGAAATGTTTGTAATTATGTTGCATTTATCTCATGCATTGAGCCCAAAAATATCAAAGAAGCATTAAATGATGATTTTTGGATATTAGCCATGCAAGAAGAGTTAAATCAATTTGAGAGAAGTAAAGTATGAACACTAGTTGATAGGCCTAAAAATAAATCTACTATATGAACTAAATGGGTTTATAGAAACAAACTAGATGAGAGTGGTAACATAGTGAGGAACAAGGCTAGACTTGTTTCTCAAGGTTACACACAAGAAGAGGGAATCAATTTTGATGAAACCTATGCACCCGTAGCTAGAATGGAAGCAATTAGGATATTTTTAGCATTTGCATGTTATCATGAATTTAAGCTTTTTCAAATGGATATAAAAAGTGCGTTTTAAATGGTTTTATTAAGAAGAAGTGTATGTAGAACAACCACCCAGTTTTGAAGATCCAAACTACCCAAACCATGTTTTTAAACTTTCAAAAGCTTTATATGGTTTGAAACAAGCTCCCAGAGATTGGTATGAAATGTTTTCAAGTTTTCTAGTTGAAAAAGGAAAGGTGGATACTATACTCTTCATAAAGAGAAATGTAATGCCCCGATTTTAGGGCTTAGCGGTTTGGTGGTTTATTAGACGGTCCGGTGGACTGGAGTAGAGATTCGAGTCGGTTTCGGGATCGTATATTTTTGGTGTTGGAAAAATCCTGGGAAAATGCATAAAAATCATTATTAATTATGTATTTAATAATGGTGGAATCAATTTTGAAAAATGGGTTTTGGAAGATGGACATTTTGGTTAGTAACCAAAATGAAAGTTTTGAAAATTGTGATTTTCTAGTGACTAAAATGAAAACGGTCAAATACTTAGAATCTTTAAAGAGCTATTTTACCAATTGGGTTCTTATGATTTCTCCCTTGATTTGACTTATTTTAACATGTGGTTTAATTAATAATTAAAGAAGATTTTGTTAAAAAGTTGGTTATCTTTTCCAAAACAAAAATCACGTCATTTTCTCTCAATTTTTTCTCTCCATTCTCTCCTCATCCAAACACTCAGTTTTTCATCAATTTTCCAGATGTGAGGTGGTTTCTAACTTGATTTTATTGTTTCAAATTGTTTTATAAAGATTGTTTATACAAAATCTTACAATAATCTTGTGTTTTCTTAGCTTTTCACAAACCAATCGAAGGAGAAACTTCACAATATGGGTAAGGTCTGAGATATCCTCTATTGTATGGTTCTTTATTGAAATTCCCAAGAATTTGATCATTGTTTTTGTGTTTCTAATCTGATTTTGATGATTTTCCAATGTTTAATTGAGTTATTTGAGGGATTCGCGAATTGGATCTGATTTCCAGTAAGTAAGGTTGCTTTGATTCATATTTTGAATGTTTAATATTGTTGATAAGTGATTTTTGTTAATGGAATCCCGAAACTTAAAAATCTTTATTTGTTTAGGTTGTTAGTTTTGAGGTTTTGTGGTGTTTATATGGTTGTAGGGTTGCTGAAGGTGGTAGGTTGTTTTGAATCTGTTTTTAGATGTGTTTTGGTGTTAAAAGTGATGTTAGTTTGATAAATGTTGGTTGGGTTATGAATCGAAGTGTTTTTGTTATGTTTTCGGTTGTTGTTGAGGGTTAATTGTGAATGTGTTGCGAAAATCCGAGAAGGATTGTAGTTACTGTGTTTAGAATGCATTATGATGCATTAATCCTATGTTGTTTTATGGTAAAAACAGGGGAGGTTGACACGAAAGTGATTGGAGAAGCGTTGGAGGCTTCGAATACTTGATTTTGCGTCGACGAATCGAGGTTTCGCGTATCGGTGAGTGAAAATGTGGTTTAAAGTGTTTTGATGTTTTGGGAATAGAGTTTTGGTAGTTATGGTAGAGCTTGAAATGCTTACCTAGACTCGGAAGTAAGTATAAAGTGGTTTTCTCTCTCGGCTGTGCTAGTTTGAAATGGTTTTATGCACTTGTTTTAATTTACATGTTACCTACTATTTAAGCATGTTTTAAAGTATTTGATATACTATTTTTAAGCATGAAATGCTAAAGGATGCACATGGTAAGTGATCCTTGTAAGTATGTGGTTTATACTTCTGTTTTAAAGCATGGATGTTGTTTTGGAAATGACATGGTTTAATGCTTGTTAAAAACAGTGAGGTAAATGTTATTTGGTTAATTATATTGGCAAGTGATGTGGTTTTAAAATTGTTATCGGATATAGTTGGCCGACCATAGGATTGAGTGCACTGTAAATAAGTCGCCTTGGATGTTGAGGGGTTTATACGGTGTACCGAATACTCCATCCAAGTACCCTAACGGTAGAGGGGTTAAACAGTACCGAATACTCCCGTTAGTGGATTAAGCATCTAATCAATTATTGGGGTAGATGTCCCTGTGGGTTGTTATGGTACCCGGTTGTTATTGTACCCGGTTGTTAATGTACCACAATTGTGAATGTATCGCTATTCCGGTTGAGATGGCTTGAAGTGTTGGGTTAACACTTGTTGAATCCGTGTATCCGATGAACTTTTTTGTTAATGGACTTGTTAATGATCACTTGAAAGCCAATATAATTGTTAATGTATCATTGGAAATTTTATGTTGTATAATGTGATTTATACATGTTTCTCCTTAAGTTTTGCATTTGGTAGTAATTCATGGGAAGGCTTAAGTCGAGGGTTAACAATGTGACTTGTTGTTGTTTAATGATACATGTAGCATATGGTTTACTATACTGGTTTTAAATGATGTAAAGTGCATGTTTAAAAGGGGCATTGATGATGTTTTTAAGGATGGTGTTATGTAAATGTTTTTAAATGCATTGATGGTGCTTGTTTTTTAGCACTCCTCACTAAGCCTTTTGTGCTTACGCTCTCGTTGTCCATCAATGTAGATAATTGAGGTCTTGGAAGGCAGCAAGAAGCAAGGGGATCTTGGCAAGACTTGTTACAAACATATGTTAAAGACTAGACTATAATGAATAAGGGCAATGGGGTACTTATTGTGTTTCAGGAGATGTTTTGTGAAACTCCCTATTTGAGCATGTTTCTTTAGTTGCTCTTGGGTTGTAAATGGCCTTTAAGGTTTGTTTTTGATGTTGTTTTACCTTTTGATATATTGGTTGGATGCATATTAGGAAGCATGCCTATAGCTTTCCTCTTTGATGCATAAGTCCTTGTTGTGTTGTTAGATATGTGATGCTAGTTGGCATGAGATACATTTGACATGTTGGTATTGTGTTTAAAGCATGTTGGAGTGGTTTGAGTATGCTTTTGGGATGAAAATCAACCAAATGTGACATTACAGGCCCATGCGTACTGATACGCGGGGGACCGTATCGGTACGGCTAGGCAATTTCAGGCTTGAAGGATCGGTACGAGTCTTGTGCGTTTCGATACGCCTAGGAAAATTTGGCCTGGCGTACCGATACGGGGATGGGCATTTCGATACTAGTTTTTGCCTCTGGAATTCACTTTTGTAACTCGAACCCGCGTATCGAAACACCTAAGGAACCGTATCGGTACAATTTAAAATATTTCAAAAGTTTGGTATTTCAGTTAGACGTATCAAAATGGCTTGGTGGTGTATCAAAACGATGTGTTTCAAACTGTATCGGTACGGGCTTACCCGTTTCGTTACGGATAGCCGTTTTCCAGTTAATGTCATTTTGGGCAGTTTTGCTTTCTTTGCTTTTTGATCCCTAATTTGCAAATATGATCAATTGGGTGTCAAATTGATGCCCGATTGAGTTGAGGTTGCACCTAATGTCTGCATGAACATGTAAGGTTAATAATTGTCTTCTAGATAAGATAAAAAGAAAAAAATAGTCTGGGTTTAGTTGTATCTCTTCGGTTTGCTACGGCAAACCTAATGTAGCCTTCTTGGTTCGGTTGGGCGTCTAGGCCGGGTCAAGGGGGTTACATTTAGTGGTATCAGAGCCAGGTTTGGTTCGTTTAAGAGATTGTTGTCTTGTTGCCATATTTGATTTGCACGGTGATTGTTATATGTACGCTGGTTGATATGTACAGTGAATGATATATGAATACTGGTTGTTGTAAGCTATGTTGGGGATGTTTTAGGTACCCATTGCCTTATTATTATAGTCTGGAAAGTTTTGATTTTTGAAATGAAAGTCTTGGATCCTTGCTTGAGGCTGGTCTGACTGTTTTTGTTTTGAAATGATTATCATGCCTTAGATATATTTTAGCACGATAAGACCGAGGAGAGAGTTGCGATCTAGTGCGGTTGTTGCTGTCGTTGGGAAGGATGATGAATGAGAAGTTGTACCTCCTAGAGGGTTGCCACCGCCCCCACCTAATCCACCTGAGGGAGTAGAGAAAGTACCACCTGTGCCGACTGGGCCAAGGATGGGTGATATGGCACTGCTAATATAGGCCATGACCGGTGCATTTTAGGCAGCAGTTGCGGGTGTTCGTGTGCCAGCACCACCGGTTCAGAGGCAAGGTTTGCTGCTTGAGCATCTTCGTAGTTTGGGCAGGGTTGAGTTTCAAGGGTTGTCGCTTGAGGCTTTTGAGGGTTGGTTGGCCAATACTGAGAGGATACTGGGCCAGATGGGGTGCATCGATGCTCGCAAGCTGGGCTATGTTGTTTTCCTGCTATAGGGTGATGCTTATGCATAGTGGAGTACTACGATATCCGGTATGGCGACGGATGATGTGACCTGGGAGTTCTTCTGTGAAGCTTTTCGGAAGAAGTTTTTAGGAGTCCAATATTAGGACGAGAAGAAGCGTATGTTTATGGCTTTGGTGCAGGGCAGTATGTCTGTTGTCGAGTATGAGGTGCAATTCGTGAGGTTGAGTCGGTATGCACCTGAGTTGGTTCCTGAGAGCGTACTCAATGTGATCGTTTCCGATATAGGCTAGTGCAGAATGTTAAGACATACATGCTTGCTACTGATTACACCGACTTTGATGTGTTGGTTTCGCGAGCTAAGGATGTAGAGCATAATTTGGGTTTGGCTTATGGATTGCGAGGTTCTAGCTCGGGTAAGAGAGCTGTTGATTCGGGTTATAGCGGTGGTCAGGCCAAGAGACACCGTGACAGAAGGTTTTACCCAGAGCCGAGGCATGGCGGAGGTGTTGTAGGACGTGGAGATAAGGAGCAGGGTACCCAGGTTAGAGCCCCGTTTAGCATTTGTTGGGTTTGTGGATACCAAGATCATTTGAGGCGAGATTGCCAGTGTCTGGCCAAGAAGGGTCATGCACCTGCGTCTGTGGTGGCTAATGCTTGTTGGAGTTGTGGGTCAGGCGACCATTAGAGGCGTGATTGTCCGTTGTTGGCTCGAGGTGGGCAGGGTGTTGCACCTGTTGTTGCTCCGTAGCATGGTCGTGGATGCGGACCGTTTTAGCGTCGAGATGGTGGACAGATGACTGTAGCTCATAATGTTGCTATCCAGCCTGGGGGAGGTGGACCAGCTAAGGTGTATGCGTACCGTAAGGGTCGCAATGACACTGATGTGATTGTAGGTACTTTTACTCTACAGTCTTTGTCGTTGTATTCGTTGGTTAATTCTGGTTCTACTCATTCATACATTTTGAGTGAGCATGCTGAGCTGCTTGATATATCAGTTAAAATTCTTAATGTGGGTGTTAGAGTGACTAGTTCTCTTGGGGAGACAGTCGTGATTAGGAGGTTGTATCGTAGGTGTTCGCTGATGGTTTAGGGACATGTGTTTGCTGTGGACTTGATGGAGTTGCCATTCTATGGTTTTGATGTGATTTTGGGTATGGATTGGTTGACCGGACATCGTGCTGTGATGGATTTTGAGACCAAACAGATATCTCTGAGGTTGTCGGATGATTATGAGGTGGTGGTAGTTAGCGAGAATGCCAAGTTTTTGTCTAGTAGTGTTTCAGCTTTGGAGGCAAGACGAATGTTGGATTCGGGATGTTAGGCTTATTTGGCCTATGTTATGAATCCTGGATCAAAGGACTTGAGGATGCAGAATGTTCGCACCGTATGTGAGTTCCCAGGTATTTTTTCAGAGAAATTACTAGGGTTGCCACCTAACCGTAGGGTAGAGTTTGGCATCAAGATCTTTGCGGGTACGGTACCGATATCCATTGCTCTGTACCGCATGGCTCTAAAGGAATTGAAAGAGCTAAAAACGCAGTTGCAAGAGTTGCTTGATCGTGGGTTCATTAGACCTAGTATTTCACCGTGGGGAGCGCTAGTGTTGTTTGTTAAGAAGAAAGATGGAACGTTGCAGACGTGTATAGATTACCGGCAGCTGAATAAGTTGACAATAAAGAATAAGTATCCCTTACCGCGGATAGATGACATGTTTGATCAGTTCATGGAGCTTCGTTATTTTCCAAGATACATTTGAGGTCAGGGTACTATCAGTTAAAGGTGAAAGAGGTGAATGTGCCCAAAACAACCTTTCCAAGATAGATACGAGTTTCTTGTGATGCCGCTTGGTTGGACCAATGCTCCAGCTACTTTTATGGACATGATGAACCGGTGTTTTATGAGTTTTTGGATCAGTTTGTGGTTGTGTTCATCGATGATATCCTTGTGTACTCTCGTACCAAGGAGGATCATGATATACATTTGAGAATTGTGCTTCAGACGCTGTTGGCTAATCAGCTTTATGCTAAGTTAAGCAAATGTGAGTTATGGCTCAAGGAAGTTGTGTTTCTCGGACATGTAGGGTCGGCCGAAGAAATTCGTGCTGATCCGCATAAGATTAAGGCTATAATGATTTAGAAGGAACCTAAGTCCATGACGAAGGTTAGGAGTTTCCTTGGTTTGGCGGGTTACTACCAGAGGTTTGTGGAAGGGTTCTCTAGTTTGGCGGCTCCGTTAACAAAGTTGTTGTAGAAGAATGTTCGGTTTGAGTGGACGAAAGATCGACAACGAGCTTTTGAAAGGTTAAAGGAAGCTTTGATGCGAGCTTCGGTTTTGGTTCAACCAGAATTGGGAAAGGAGTTTGTTGTATATAGTGATGTGTCGTATGTTGGGCTTGGTTGTCTGTTGATACAAGAGGGCAAGGTAGCGGCGTACACATATAGGCAATTGAAGGTGCATGAACGTAACTACTCTATTCACGATCTTGAGCTGGCCGCGGTTGTGTTTGCCTTAAAGATCTGAAGGCATTATCTTTCTGGTGAGAGATGTGTGGTTTATACGGATCATAAGAGTTTGAAATATCTGATGTCGTAGAAGGAGCTGAATCTTAGGCAACGTAGATGGTTGGAGTTGCTTAAGGATTATGATCTGACCATTGAGTATCATCCGGGGAAAGCTAATGTTGTAGCGGATGCTTTGAGTAGGAAAGCGAATGTGGAGTTGAGAGCTATGTTTGCTCAGTTGAGTGTGACGAATGACGAAGGTTTGTTGGCTGAGTTGCAAGTGAAGCCGTCCTTGTCGCAGATGATTAAGGAGAAACAACCGTATAATGGGAGTTTGGTATCTCATGTGGAAGATATCAGGGATGGAAATCCTACAGATTTTTATTTCAACAATGATGGGGTGTTGTGTTTCAAAGGTCAAATAATGGTGATTGAGGACGAAGAGTTAAGGCGTACTATTTTGACTGAGGCACACGCTAGTCCTTTTGCTATGCATCCCGGTAGTACTAAGATGTATCGAGGGTTGAAAGAGGAGTACTATTGGGTTGGACTGAAAATGGATGTGGCTGATTTCGTTGCACGGTGTATAGTTTGTCAGCGGGTAAAGGCTAAGCATCAATTCCCATCTGGGTTGTTGCAACCGTTGAGGATACCGTAATGGAAGTGGGAAAGAATCACCATGGATTTTGTGTCTGGGCTACCTTTGACGCCGACCAAAAAGGATTCCATTTGGGTGATTGTGGATCGGCTTATGAAGTGTGCGCATTTTGTGCCTGTGCATACTACGTATACCTTGGACATGTTGGCTGAGTTGTACATATCTGAGATAGTGCGTTTGCACGGGGTGCCTAAATCTATAGTTTCAGATAGGGATCCGTGGTTCACTGCAAGGTTTTGGGTGAGTTTACATCGTGCTTTAGGAGCCCGATTGAGATTCAGTACCTCGTACCATCCTCAGCTGGATGGCCAGTTGGAGCGCGTGATTCAGGTTCTTGAGGATATGCTAAGGTGTTGTGTTATTGAGTACCAGGGAACATGGGAGAAGCAGTTGCCGTTGGTGGAGTTTGCTTACAATAATAGTTATCATGCTAGCATACAGATGGCCCCTTATGAGGAGTTGTATGGCAGAAAGTGTCGTACGCCCATGTGTTGGGCAGAAGCGAGGGAAAAGTTTGTCTATGCCTAATGTTTTGAAAGGCACGACCGAAAAGGTAAAGTTGATATGTGAGCGCTTAAAAGCGGCTGTAGATCGCCAAAAATCCTATGCAGATCTGAAGCGTATGGATATAGAGTACGTTGTGGGTGATAAAGTGTTTTTGAAAGTGTCGCCCTAGAAAAATGTGTTGCGTTTTGGGCAGAAATGGAAGCTTGGCCCAAGGTTCATCAGACCATACGAGGTTTCTGAGCGTGTGGGTCCTGTTGCTTACCGTTTGAGGTTACCTCCAAAGTTGGGAAAGATTCATGATGTGTTCCACGTTTCGGTGGTACGGAGGTATATGTCGGATCCATCGTATGTCATGCCAGTGAAAGAGATCGAGTTGAAACCAGACCTATCTTATGATGAAGAACCAGTAGATATTCTTGATACCAGCAGTAAGGTGCTACGTGACAAAACAGTCAACCTGGTTAAGGTGTTGAGGAAGCCACGTGGGAACGTAAGTCGGATATGGTGAAACAGTTTTCGCACCTGTTTCCTCAAGGTAAATTTCGAGGGCGAAATTTCTTAAGTGGGGGAGAGTTGTAACGCCTTGGTTTTAGGGCTTAGCGGTTTGGTGGTTTATTAGACGGTTCGGTGGACCGGAGTAGAGATTCGAGTCGATTTCGGGATCGTATATTTTTGGTGTTGGAAAAATTATGGAAAAATGCTTAAAAATCATTATTAATTATGTATTTAATAATGGTGGAATCAATTTTGAAAAATGGGTTTTGGAAGATGGACATTTTGGTTAGTGACCAAAATGAAAGTTTGAAAACTGTGATTTTCTAGTGACTAAAATAAAAACGGTCAAATACTTAGAATCTTTAAGGAACTATTTTATCAATTGGGTTCTGATGATTTCTCCCTTGATTTGACTTATTTTAACATGTGGTTTAATTAATAATTAAAGAGGATTTTGTTAAAAAGTTGGTTATCTTTTCCAAAACAAAAATTCTCTCAACTTTTTCTCTTCATTCTCTCTTCAGCCAAACACTCAGTTTTTCATCAAATTTCCATAGGTGAGATGGTTTCTAAGTTGATTTTATTGTTTCAAATTGTTTTATAAAGATTGTTTATACAAAATCTTACAATAATCTTGTGTTTTCTTAGCTTTTCACAAACCAATTGAGGGAGAAACTTCACAATAGGGGTAAGGTCAGAGATATCCTCTATTGTATGGTTCTTTATTGAAATTCCCAAGCATTTGATCCTTGTTTTTGTGTTTCTAATATGATTTTGATGATTTTCCAATGTTTAATTAAGTTATTTGGGGGGAAATGAGTTGATTCGCCAATTGGATCTGATTTCCAGTAAGTAAGGTTGCTTTGATTCATATTTTGGATGTTTAATATTGTTGATAAGTGATTTTTGTTAATGGAATCCTGAAACTTAAGAATCTCTATTTTTTTAGGTTGTTAGTTTTGATGTTTTGTGGTGTTTATATGGTTGTAGGGTTGCTGGAGGTGGTAGGTTGTTTTGAATCTGTTTTGGTGTTAAAGGTGATGTTAGTTTGATAGATGTTGGCTGGGTTGTGAATCGAAGTGTTTTGGTTATGTTTTCGGTTGTTGTGGAGGGTTAATTGTGAAGGTGTTGCGTAAATCCGAGAAGGATTGTAGTTGTTGTGTTTAGAATGCATTGTGATGCATTAATCCTCTGTTGTTTTGTGGTAAAAATAGGGGAGGTTGACCCGGAAGTGATTGGAGAAGCATTGGAGGCTTTAGATATTTAATTTTGTGTCGGCGAATCGAGGTTTCACGTATCGGTGTGTGAAAATGTGGTTTAAAGCATTTTGATGTTTTGGGAATAGAGTTTTGGGAGTTATGGTAAAGCTTGAAATGCTTACCTAGACTAGGAAGTAAGTATAAAGTGGTTTTCTCTCTCGGTCGTGCTAGTTTGAAATGGTTTTATGCACTTGTTTTAATTTACATGTTGCCTACTGTTTAAGCATGTTTTAAAGTATTTGATATACTATTTTTAAGCATGAAATGCTGAAGGATGAACATGGTAAGTGATCATTGTAAGTATGTGGTTTATACTTGTGTTTTAAAGCATGGATGTTGCTTTAGAAATTTCATGGTTTAATGCTTGTTAAAAACAGTGAGGTAAATGTTATTTGGTTAATTATATTGGCAAGTGATGTGGTTTTAAAATTGTTATCGAATATAGTTGGCCGGCCATAGGTTGAGTGCACTGTAAATAAGTCACCTTGGATGTTGAGGAGTTTATACGGTGTACCGAATACTCTATCCAAGTACCCTAACGGTAGAGGGGTTAAACAGTACCGAATACTCCCGTTAGTGGATTAAACGTTTAACCGATGATTGGGGTGGATGTCCTCGTGGGTTGTTATGGTACCCGGTTGTTAATGTACCACGATTGTGAATGTATCGCTATTCCGGTTGAGATGGCTTGAAGTGTTGGGTTAACACTTGTTGAATTCGTGTATCCGGTGGACTCTTTTGTTAATGGACTTGTTAATGATCACTTAAAAGCCAATATAATTGTTAATGTATCATTCGAAATTTTATGTTGTATAATGTGATTTATACATGTTTCTCCTTAAGCTTTGCATTTAGTAGTAATGCATGGGAAGGCTTAAGTAAAGGGTTAGCAATGTGACTTGCTGTTGTTTAATGATACATGTAGCATATGGTTTACTATGCTGGATTTTAAATAATGTAAAGTGCATGTTTAAAACGGGCATTGATGATGTTTTTAAGGATGGTGTTATGTAAATGGTTTTAAATGCATTGATGGTGCTTGTTTTTTAGCACTCCTCACTAAGCCTTGTGTGCTTACGCTCTCGTTGTCCATCAATGTAGATAATTGAGGTCTTGGAAGGCAGCAAGAAGCAAGGGGATATTTGCAAGAGTTGTTACAAACATATGTTAAAGACTATACTATAGTGAATAAGGGCAATGAGGTACTTGTTGTGTTTTGGGAGATGTTTTGTGAAACTCTCTGTTTGAGCATGTTTGTTTAGTTTCTATTGGGTTGAAAATGGCTTTTAAGGTTTGTTTTTGATGCTGGTTTACCTTTTAATATGTTGGTTGGTTGCATATTAGGAAGCATGCCTATAGCTTTCCTCTTTGATGCATAAGTCCTTGTTGTGTTGTTAGATATGTGATGCTAGTTGGCATGAGATACGTTTGACATGTTGGTATTGTGTTTAAAGCATGTTGGAGTGGTTTGAGTATGCTTTTGGGATGAAAAATCAGCCAAATTTGACATTACAGGCCCAGGCGTACCGATATGCGGGGGACCGTATCGGTACAACTAGGCAATTTCAAGCTTGAGGGATCGGTACGGGTCTTGTGCGTTTCGATACGCCTATGCAAATTTGTCCTGGCATACCGGTACGGGGATGGGCGTTTTGATACGAGTTTTAGCCTATGGAATTCACTTTTGTAACTCAAACCCGCATATCGAAACACCTAAGGAACTGTATCGATACGGCTTAAAATATTTCAAAAGTTCGGTATTTTAGTTCGGCGTATTGAATCGGTTTGGCAGTGCATCGAAACGGTGTGTTTCAAACCGTATCGGTACGAGATTACCCGTTTCAATACAGATGACCTTTTTTCCTGTTAATGTCATTTTGGCCAGTTTTGCTTTCTTTGCTTTTTAGTCCCTAATTTGCAAATATGATCAATTGGATGTCAAATTGATGCCCAATTGAGTTGAGATTGCACCTGATGTCTGTATGAACATGCATGGTTAATAATTGGCTTCTAGATAAGATAAAAAGGAAAAATGGTCTGGGTTTTGTTGTATCTCTTCGGTTTGCTACGACAAACCTAATGTAGCCTTCTTGGTTCGGTTGGGCGTCTAGACCGGGTCAAGGGGGTTACAAGAAATGAAAAAGATATATTAGTAGTTCAAATTTATGTTGATGATATTATTTTCGGATCTACTAATGAGTTTCTTTGTCAAGAGTTTGTTAAGTTGATGCAAGGTGAGTTTGAGATGTGCATGATATGGGAGCTTTCATTCTTTTTGGGTCTCCAAATTAAACAAAGGAAGGACGTCATCTTCATCAATCAAGCTAATTACATCAAGGACATGCTCAAGAAGTTTGGCTTGGAGAGTGTGAAACCTCAAGCCACACCAATGAGTTCTTCCACAAAGCTTGACAAAGATGAAGGAGGTAAGTGTGTAGATTTAAAGCTTTATCGCTCTATGATTGGATCTTTGCTTTATCTTACTGTAAGTAGACCTGAAATTATGTTTAGTGTTTGCTTGTGTGCTAGATGTCAAGCTAGTCCTAGAGAATCACACCTTATAGCCGTTAAGAGAATCTTTAGGTACCTTAGAGATACACCTTGTTTAGGTCTTTGGTACCCTAAAGAGTCTTCCTTTAACCTACATGCCTTCTCGGATGCAGATTATGGGGGTTGTAGGATAGATAGAAAAAGCACATTCGGCACACGTTAATTCCTAGGTAGTATGCTCATATCTTGGTTTTCTAAGAAGTAAAATAGTGTAGCATTATCTACCACCGAAGCCGAATACATATCCGTAGGGAGTTGTTGTGCTCAAGTCCTTTGGATGAAGCAACAACTATTAGATTATGGAATTGACATAAGAACCATCCCCATTAGGTGTGACAACACTAGTGCGATTTGTCTCACTAAGAATCTCATCCAATATTCTAGAACCAAACACATAGAAATAATGCATCATTTCATTAGAGATTATGTCTTGAAAAATAATGTAGTTCTAGAATATGTAGACACCTCGAACCAATTAGCGGATATTTTTACCAAACCATTAGACAAAGAGAGTTTTTGGTCTCTTAGGAGAGAGTTAGGTTTAACCAACCTCCATTGACCCTTAGACCCTCTTTTGGTCTTAAAAATATGCTTAAATTTGTTTGATTGATTGCTTTTGTGATTTTGCTCCTATATACATATATGCTTGTTGCTAGAGGGAGTATGTATCTATTTATGCTCATACATTATGCTCTCATATCATTCACATGCATTTCAATTCGATTAAAATCGAATTTTTGAGCAACCTACAGCCAAAATTGACATTTCGATACGGTGATCCGCGTATCGATACGAGTCGTTTACACTCATTTCAATACATGTTTACCTGTACCGGTACGTATAGCATATCAAAACGGCCTTAGAAGCATTTTGGTACTAGGTTTGATACGCCACGTTGGCGTATCGGTATGCGTTCATGGCTGGGCAGTTTTTAAAGGCTTTAAATGAGGTTTTTCACTTTAATTCAAATACCATCTTTATTTAAAAACCCTAGATACGAAATTCTCTATAAAAACCTCCCAATCCCTCATATTTTCCCACACAACTCTTAAAAATTCTTGAGGGCTTTTAGTTTTTACATCAAACCCAAGCTACAACCATCAAGTTTGTGCATCTAAATCACATCATTCATCTTTAATCTCAACTTCAAGGTATAAACCCTAACCTTTTCTTTTTAATTTTCGTACATATATATACACTGTTTTTGTACTATAATCATAGATTTAGAACCTATATAGTATTGTTTTCAATATTTTGTAAAAACTTTTTCAAATCTGAATTTTTTTTATTTCGAATATAAAATTATATCATATAATTTGTAACATTGTTTTTCAAGTTTTTCTTTACCAAAAATTCTTTTTAAATTTGTATATATTTTTAAACTATATTGTATAAATTTTTGACAATACCTTGATTATTGGATAACTTTTTAGATCGAATGTATTGATTTATGCATACATCGTTTATGGTTTGATTTTGTTTTCAGATTATGGCACTTAAGAAACGAGCACGAAAGGACATTGCCTCTAGTTCAAATTCTCCGCATCCTCTTCCTGATTATGTTGGTAATAGACCTAATCTTACCCACATTTATCAAAATTGTTTTAATGAACCTCAATTTCCAAACGCCAAGGAAAATTTTAAAGAATACCAAAGTTACAAAATTCGTCCTAAGTGTGTTATGTCAATCCCATTTTTATCATTCGAAACATTTAAATTCGAATATCTTTCTTTAATGCATGAATGGAAATTTATGGCTTTTTAAGTATACCCGGGATTTTATACCGAAATCTTGTTTTAATCTTCTATTCTAATGCCCGATGTATTTTCAATGAAAAGAAATCTTTGGTTGTTGCAAATGAATCTTACTTAATGGGTAAGAAATTTCGAATTGATTCAAGTGTTTTAGCAAACTTTCTTGAGGATACGATAATAGATGATGAGGGTGCGTTAGGACATGTCCTTAGTGGTTCAGTGACCGTTCTTAATGCCCATGACCGTATCTTACATCTCATGATCACTTGGTGGCTCCGTCCATCCGGTGGGAAATAGTCTTCCATCCGCCAAGTTGATGATTTTTGGCTTCGATGCTTTCGTGAGAAGAGGTAACCCAACCTTGCTCAGATTATGTTCGCCATGATCGTCTTTCTTGTCCAACATCGCCACACCTCCTTGGTTACATCATTCAATTATGGCACGGCTTTGAGCTTTGTCTTTCACAAGAAGGGGATCGATTGTTCCTCTGACTTTGCGAAACCCCTCACAGAACCCATTGATGAGCGTTCTCTCCGTCGCACCAAGTTCACTTATTACAATAGAGAACGGGTCCATAACACCGATCTTCCGAGAGGTGTTCAGCCCGAACCAGTAGAGGCTATTCAAGAAGCTCAAGTTCCACAAGCTCCGGTGGCCCAACCGAATCAGGATGCTCTCATGGCTTTCCTCAATGAGAAGTTCAGCTATTTGCACACCACCATGGACTCCGAATTTGCCACGATCGACACTCGCTTCATCCTTGGAGGAAAGAGTAGTGGCTATTAAAAATTGACAAAAATCTATGGACATCACTGATAAGTGTTCAAAAGTACTATTTTTATTACCCTTTTTACTCATATTATTGTTAGACTTAGGCTCATATTAGTTGCATAATTAGTCATTCATGCATTAATTCATGTTTCTTTCCACCGTTGAGCTTGATTACATAACTTGGTGATTTTTGTGGAAAAAGATGTTGCTTTGGTTTGCTTTTGTGTATATGTAGAATCACTTGAGAAAGCAAGGCTGGAACCAATTGCCAGGGCAATGCATGAAGGAGATGCCGAGCTAATTGCCAAGGCAATGCATGAAGGAGATGCCAAGCTAGTTGCCAAGGCAATTTTCGACAAGGAATAAGATGATATGGTAGTCGAAATTGATGACTAGATAAGCCCAAGATAACGTGGAGCAAAGTTAAATCTCAAAGGAGTTTGATTTCCATGAAGAGGTTAAAGAGAAATTAAATCTCAAGAAGATAGAAGAAGTTCTAGAAGGAATTTAAATATAATAAAGAATTATATTCTTTAAAGATAATTTAATTCCAACTTAACTTCCTCCTCAAAAAAGACTTTGACCTAGCCCTATAAATTAAGGATCAAGCCGTCAACTCCAAAGGGGGAGAGAGGAGAGAATTTTTGACAATATCAAGGGCAAGGGAGATTTCGACAAAGCTCCATCCATTCTTCATCTTTTTCTTCTTTGTTCAATTAGGTTTATGCTTGGAATTCTTTGTCTTGTGTTTCTTTGGAACCTAGCTATGAACTAAATCTATTTGGCTAAGGTTATTGTGTTTTGTGGTTGTGAGAAACAATTGGATTTTGTTTAGGTAATAAGAGTTTGCACTTTCAATTCAAGGTTTACTCATTCTTGGTTCTTATTCTTGTTTGCGAGTGAATTGGGAGAGGATCTCGTAACTTCATCTATTTATCTAATATCAGGAGAGTTAGATTCAAGAAACGAATAAGTTAAGGATTTCAACGACTAAGAGGAGAGCAAGATTGGTTGTTGTTCACCATTGATTCACGCAGGGATGTATTATCAAGGCATGCACAAATAACTAGAGTTTCGACTTAGGGATAAGAAGAAACCATTGAAGAACGCTCTGCCGAACCTTGAAGTTGCTACCCAGACGCCCAAGTATTTGCCCAGCTACTCGCCCAGGCAACCATCGATTAGTTGCCAAGGCAACCCCGCTGTGCAAGTTGCCACGACAACTGAGTTGCCCTTGCACTCTTTGACCAAGACGATCCAATCGGCTATCACTCATCAACTCACGATAACCTGGCCTATTCTCTCTCATTTAATTACATCATCTTTTACTTATTGCTTTCTAGTTTAGTTGTTAGTTAAACTCCTACAATCACCTACTTGTGTTCTTTTACTTTTTACAGTGCAAGAGATTAGATTCTTGAAGTGGCACCAATCCCTGTGGAGACGATATCTTTTATACTATAACTTGCGACGTGTACACTTGCACAATTGCGGAGCACTTATTACGCGTAACAATTTTTTGGCGTCGTTGTCGGAGATTGGCAGTAGCCACTTTGTTTTTATTTTCTTGCACTTTTTATTTTTCTTGTTTAAGATTCAAAGGGCTAACAAACTTTGGTTTTGCATTGGTATATGACCAGGGCGAGACCGATTACACCAGAATATCCCTTTGATCCAGAAATCGAATGAACTTTACAAAGACTTAGACGAAGGTTAAGAGTAGCAATGTCTAATCAAGACGGCAATATGAATCAAGATGTCCCAGCAGGAGTAGGAGTGATTCTTGCACGAAACAGAAATATTCGAGACTATCTTGAAGAAGATCTTGAAGGACTTAATCAAGGAGTTGTCACACCTGAAATTGAAGCCGACCACTTTGAGTTGAAACCAGTGATGTTTAATATGATCAACACAATTGGTCAATTTGGCGGCTCAGCAACTGAAGATGCACGACAACATCTTAAATCTTTCCTCGAGATTTGCAACTCATTCAAAATACAAGGAGTCACCACCGATGTTTTACAACTAAGATTATTCCCCTATTCATTGAGGGATAGGGCGAAAGCATGGTTGAATAGTATTCCTGCAGGATCAATAGGATCTTGGACCAATATTTGTCATGATTTCCTTGCTCGATTTAATCCTACAAATTTGACTGATAAGCTTCGTAACGAAATTACTTCTTTTCGGTAGGCATATGATGAATCCACGTACAAAGCTTGGGAGCGATATAGAGAACTTCTACACAAATGCCCTCTACACGGATTCCTAGTGTGGACACAAGTAACAATGTTTTACAACGCTGTGAATACACCAACAAAGATGATGCTAGATGCCTCGGCAAACGACATACTACTAGATAAGTCGCCAGAGGAAGCAATGCAAATTCTAAACAGGCTTGCCAAGAATGATTATCAATTCCCCTCTGCTAGAAGAAGAGGAGTTAGACGCCAAGCCACAATACATGAACTGGATCATCAGACGCAATTTTGGCACAATTGGCCACTTTAACCAAGATGGTCCAGAACATGCAGAAACTAAAGAACACACAGGAGGTCAAGGTAATGGATTCCTTTTGTGAGTTATGTGGTGGTAATCATGATTCTTCTGAATGTATGCAGAATTCGGAATCCAGCTACTATGCGGAAATTACAATCGGAACAATAATGTGATGTCCAATACATATAATCCAGCTTGGAAGAAGCACCCGAATTTTTCATGGAGTAATCCCAACAATGCTCTAAACCATAACAATCAGAATGCACAAGCATCGAGATTCCAGCAAAATATGCCACGACAATAGTTGTCGCAGCAATAACCGACAACATCTAGTTCTTTAGAAAATTCTCTCAATGCTTTTATGTTGAAAACTGAATCTTATATGGCTGAGAATGGTAACTTCATAAAAAGAACTTATGCTTTTATTAAAGGACCGAGATGATATTGCAAAACCAAGAGGCGAAAATCAAATCATTGGAAAATCAAGTCGGACAATTTTCTCAAAACCTGAATACTAGACCGCAAGGAGGTTTACCTAGCGATACTGAAGTCCCAAGAGGAACTGGCCATGAGCAATGTAAGGCGATCAGCACTAGAAGTGGCCAAAAACTTAAAGAGGCTCAAGCTCGCTCACCAAACAAAACTCCACAAAAAGATCAAGACGAACCCAGCGGCAAAGCCTCAGATGCTGAACCAGGAATTGCCGCGGCAACCGACGATAAAGATGCCTCGGCAACCGGCGATAATGATGCCTCGCCAACCAATTATAGGCATGCCACGGCAACCCCAGTTGACAATGCCTCGGCAACTCCAGTTGCCTCGGCAATGCCGTCAATCAGATTCTAGACCAATGAAATGATCGAAGATATCCGACTTCCACCACCATTCCCATAAAGGTTGAAGAGACAAAAGCAAGAATATCAATTCAAGAAGTTTCTTGATATCCTTAAGCAAGTCCACATCAACTTGCCATTGGTTGAAGCAATTGAACAAATGCCGAACTATGCCAAGTTCCTGAAATACATTGTGTCCAAGAGAACAAGGCTTGGAGAGTTTGAAACAGTTGCCGCAACAGAGGGATACATGGCCATGTTGCACAATCGCATGCCACCCAAGTTGAAGGATCCTGAAAGTTTCACAATACCTTGTTCCATCGAAAACCACTATGTCGGCAATGCATTATGTGACCTTGGAGCAAGCATAAACTTGATGCGTAAATCGGTTTTCCAGAAACTAGGAATCGGGAAGGCAAGACCTACAACAGTTATGCTACAGCTAGCCAACATATCCTATGTGCATCCAGAGGGAAAAATTGAAGATATACTGGTAAAAGTTGATAAATTTATTTTTCCCGCTGACTTTATTGTTTTGGATTGTAAAGCAGATGAACATGCACCTATCATTCTCGAGAGACCATTCCTAGCAACAAGGAGAACCTTGATCGATGTTGAAAAAGGAGAACTCACAATGAGGGTGAATGACCAGCAAGTTAAACTAAATTTGTTCCAAACCCTAAGGTATGCTGATGATCCGGAAGAATGCCAACTTCTTCATGCCACGACAGAGTTTAACTTCGACAAGGAATTTAGTTGCCTCGGTAACTACATTGCCGATCAAGAGGAACCTGAGGAGTATGAAGAACCGATTGATGAGGAACAACAAGAAGAGGCAAATTGGTTAGTTAATTGACCAGGTACATACTTTGAACCACCGGATTACTTAGGTAAGGAAGGTAAAATCGAAAAGCCCTCCATTGAACAACCACCGATTCTTGAGTTGAAACAGTTGCCAGGGCAACTAAAATATGCTTACTTGGGAACCGATAATACATTGCCTGTAATTATTTCCTCTAAGTTACAACCTAAGCAGGAAAAGAAGCTGATAAAAATGTTGATGCTACACAAGAAGGCAATAGGGTGGACAATTGCCGACTTGAAGGGAATTAGCCCGGCAGTGTGCATGCACAAGATTTTGTTGGAAGATGATCAAAAACCTTCGATTGAGGCCCAGATGAGACTGAATCATGCCATGAAAGGGGTTGTAATGAATGAAATCATCAAATGGCTTGACGTCGGCATTATATACCCTATCTTTGATAGTACATGGGTAAGTCCGGTACAATGTGTACCGAAAAGGGGAGTATAACGGTGGTAAGTAATGAAAATAATGAACTCATTCCAACCAGGACTGTGACCGGTTAGAGGGTTTGTATGGATTATCGAAAGCTAAAAAAAGCCACCAGGAAAGATCACTTCCCATTACCCTTTATTGATCAAATGCTTGACCGTCTTGCAGGTAAACTCTTTTATTATTTTCTTGATGGTTATTCAGGTTACAATTAAATTTCCATAGCACCAGAAGATCAAGAAAAGACAACCTTCACATGCCCATACGGTACTTATACTTTTTGAAGGATGCCATTCAGATTGTGTAACGCCCCGGCAACCTTCCAAAGATGCATGATGGCATACTTTTCAGATATGGTCGAAGAATTCCTCGAGATCTTCATGGATGATTTTTTCGTTTTTGGTAATGACTTCAACAGCTGCCTCGACAATTTAGAGGAGGTGTTGGCAAGATGTGAAGAAACTGATTTAGTCCTTAATTGGGAGAATTGCCATTTTATAGTAGATGAAGGAATAGTGCTCGACCACAAGATTTCATCCAAGGAAATTGAAGTAGACAAAGCCAATGTGGACGTGATCGAGAGATTACCCCCACCAAGTTCACTTAAAGGAATCCGAAGCTTTCTTGGACATGTAAGTTTTTACAGGAGGTTCATTCATAATTTTTCTAAAATTACTAAACCCTTGTACAATTTGCTTGAACAGGATAAAGTCTTCAATTTTGATGATTCTTGTGCCCCAAGCATTCGAAACCCTAAAGGAAAAGCTTGCCTCGGCACCCATTGTCGCTCCACCAGATTGGACGTTACCTTTTGAGCTCATGTGTGATGCAAGTGATTTCGTGGTAGGAGCAGTCCTAGGCCAACGCACAGGTATGACTTTTCATGTGATATACTATGCTAGCAAAACTCTTAATAGTGCTCAAGTGAATTACACAACAACGGAGAAAGAGTTACTAGCCGTAGTTTTCGTATTTGACAAGTTCCAATCCTATTTGATTGGTACAAAGGCAATTGTTCATACGAACCATTCGACAATTAAGTATCTATTTGCTAAAAGGATGCCAAACCTCGTTTGATTCGTTGGATATTGCTTTTACAAGAGTTTGACATTGAAATTAAGAACAGGAAAGGAACAGAAAATCAAGTGGCCGATCACTTATCACGTTTAGAACGCAATAGGGAGGATGACACAGATTTAGAGATATGTGATGCATTCTCGGATGCGCAACTGTTAGTTACCTTGGCAACCATGGATGCGTATGCCTCGGCAACCCTCGACGCTTCAATAACTCCGACGCGCACGCTGCGGCAACCATGGACGCGTATGCCTCGGCAACCCTCGACACCTCGCCAACCACTGATACACACGCCTTGGCAACCATGGACGTGTATGCCTCAGTAACCTCTGACGCCTCGACAACCATGGATGCGCATGCCTTGGTAACCCTCGACGCGTATACCTTGGCAACTCCAGATATGCACGCCGCGACAACCATTGATACACACGCCTCAGCAACCATAGACGCGTATGCCTCGGCAACCCTCGACGTGTACGCCTCGACAATCTTAGAAGCAGTCGCCACGGCAGCACATGCCTCGGCAATACCCTGGTACGCGGATTTAGTTAATTTTCTTGTTTGTGGTATTTTACCTTATGGCCTTACTCACCAAGGGAAGAAGCGGTTCCGCCATGATGCTAAGCATTACTTTTGGGACGAGCCTCTTTTGTTTAAACAATGTGCAGATCAGGTTATTCGCCGATGTGTCCCCGAAGAGGAGCATCAGAATATAGTCCGACAATGCCATTCTTCACCCTATGGATGACATTTTGGAGGAACTCGTACCGCGGCTAAAGTTTTGCAATCCGGTTTGTATTGGCCAACACTGTACAATGATGCCCAAGAGTTTTACAAGCAATGTGATAGTTGCCAGAGGACGGGCAATATTTCTAGACGACACGAGATGCCGCTCCAAAACATCATTGAGGTGGAATTGTTCGATGTGTGGGGGATCGATTTTATGGGACCTTTCCCATCTTCATTTGACAACCTCTACATTCGACTTGCCGTTGACTACATGTCTAAATGGATTGAGGCAGCTACAGTTCCCAACAACGATTACAAGACCGTGCAACGATTATTGCAGAAAAATATATTTACACGGTTTGGGATGCCGAGAGCAATTATCAGTGATGAAGACAAGCATTTTGACAACAGACTTATTGCCAAGATGTTGCAATGCTTCGGTGTATCTCACAAGATTGCCACGGCATATCACCCACAAACCAATGGGCAAACAAAAATTTCCAACCGGGAATTGAAGGGTATACTCGAGAAAGTTGTAAATCCCTCTAGGAAGGATTGGTCAGTAAGACTGGATGACGCACTTTGGGCATATCGCACTACATTCAAAACACCCTTAGGTATGTCCTCCTTCTGACTTGTCTATGGCAAAACATGCCATCTACTGGTGGAAATCGAACACAAGGCATATTGGGCAATCAAGACCGTAAATATGGATTGGGAAAGTGCCAGACAAAAGTGTTTGTTGTACCTCAACGAGATAGAAGAATTTCGTGCACTCGCCTATAACAATGCACGAATCTACAAGGAGAAAACAAAGCAATGGCATGACAAGAAACTATTGCCGCGGCAATTCATGCCAGGGCAACTAGTTCTCTTATTCAATTATCGGCTAAAACTTTTCCCGGGAAAACTGAAATCAAGATGGTCGGGACCATTCGAAGTTGTTAAACCATTCTCTCATGGTGCCGCGATAATCAAGTCCATCACCGACGAATATGAATTCAAAGTCAATGGACAAAGATTGAAGCACTACAACGGTGCCCATGTGGAATGTAACAAAGAAGTGGTCACCTTAGGAGATGCATGAGCATGCTCTCCTTTCAATATTTTATTTTTCATTTTCTTTTTATTTTCATTTTTATTTTTAGGAGATATTTTATTTTATTTTTCTTCATTATCTTTAGTTTCCAGGTTTTCTTCATTTTCTTTTCTTTTCCACAACAAGACTCACAACCACCATGCTAAGGAAATTCACTACCGACTACTTGCCACGACAACCACAACAGAGGATGCCCCTGCAACTACCTCAGCAGTTGCCACGGCAACAGAAACTAGCGATGCCCAGGCAACAACAATGGCTTCGGCAACTACTGAAGCCTAGGCAAGTGAACCTGCCTCGGCAAACATGGATCAAATCAAAGCAATGCTATTCACGCGGTACCGGCCACAAGCATTCAACCACCGATCGGAAAATGAATCAAGCAAACGACACGAAGGAAACTTATCACTCGAGGTGACGACCTCTCTGACTAACTCATTTCATATAGTTTCTTTTAAATTTTTTTTTCACTTTTACGTGCATTGAGGACAATGCTTCTCTCGAGTTTGGGGAGTGTTGGTTTCTAGTTAGTTTCATGTTCAGTTGCATTCATCTTTAGCAATCACATATAGGTTGCATATGTTACTTGCCATGCCTTTAATTGGATTTAATTGCTTAAGACTTGTGGAAAATCCAATGATGAATTTTTTCCACTGCACTTAATTGAAAGAACCTTTAATTTTAGGATTGCATGAAAAGAACTTAGAATTTTACTATGACGTTGATTTTTTTACACGGTTGTGGCTTGTTGATTGAAAGGAAACTTAGTGAACTTAGGTTGCTTAAAATTTGGGTAAATTTAAAATTGAAAATTAAAAGTTAATTTCTTGCTAGAGGTGCCCAAAACTGGCTCTAGTAGTAAATGTACTTTCTTGCTAGAGGTGCCCGAAACTGGCTCTAATAGTTAATGCACATTAAAGAATCGCTAGAGGTGCCCGAAATTGGCTCTAGTCGACTAAAATAAAATGAGAAATTGCTTACTTCGCTAGAGGTGACCAAATTGGCTCTAGTGAAAATAAAAATAAATGCCCTGGTAATTAAATTGATAAAAGCCTATTGTTCACATAGAATCTTGAAAATTAACTTGTACACAACTACGCACACACATTGTCACAAGCATTATAGTTCGATTCCGGGTAATTTTTGTGCTATTCAAAAAATTAAAAGGTGATCACACTTTGTGCCACGGTTCTGAGGTTTGAATTCAAGTTTGAAGCATGTCTTTGATGATTAAAGTCTTGGTAGGTAATTGTTAGTTTGCATTGCTTGAGGACAAGCAATAGTTCGAGTTTGGGGGTGTGATAAGTGTTCAAAAGTACTATTTTTATTACCCTTTTTACTCATATTATTGTTAGCCTTAGGCTCATATTAGTTGCATAATTAGCCATTCATGCATTAATTCATTTTTCTTTCCACCGTTGAGCTTGATTACATAACTTGGTGATTTTTGTGGAAAAAGATGTTGCTTTGGTGTGCTTTTGTGTGTGTGCAAAATCACTTGCCAAAGCAAGGCTGGAACCAGTTGCCAGGGCAATGCATGAAGGAGATGCCGAGCTAGTTGCCAAGGTAATTTTCAACAAGGAATAAGATGATATGGTAGTCAAAATTGATGACTAGATAAGCCCAAGATGACGTGGAGCAAAGTTAAATCCCAAAGGAGTTTGATTTCCATGAAGAGGTTAAAGAGAAATTAAATCCCAAGAAGATAGGAGAAGTTCTAGAAGGAATTTAAATATAATAAAGAATTATATTCTTTAAAGATAATTTAATTCCAACTTAACTTCCTCCTCAAAAAAGACTTTGACCTAGCCCTATAAATTAAGGATCAAGCCGTCAACTCCAAATGAGGAGAGATGAGAGAAGTTTTGACAAGATCAAGGGCAAGGGAGATTTCGACAAAGCTCCATCCATTCTTCATCTTTTTCTTCTTTGTTCAATTAGGTTTATGCTAGGAATTCTTTGTCTTGTGTTTCTTTGGAACCTATCCATGAACTAAATCTATTTGGCTAAGGTTATTGTGTCTTGTGGTTGTGAGAAACAATTAGATTTTGTTTAGGTAATAAGAGTTTGCACTTTCAATTCAAGGTTTACTCATTCTTGGTTTTTATTCTTGTTTGCGAGTGAATTGGGAGATAATATCGTAACTTCATCTATTTATCTAATATCGGGAGAGTTAGATTCAAGAAACGAATAAGTTAAGGATTTCAACGGCTAAGAGGAGCGCAAGATTGGTTGTTGTTCACCTTTGATTCACGCAGGGATGTATTATCAAGGCATGCATAAATAGCTAGAGTTTTGACTTAGGGATAAGAAGAAACCATTGAAGAATGCTCTACCGAACCTTGAATTTGCTGCCCAAACGCCCAAGTAGTTGCCCAGCTAGTCGCCCAGGCAACCATCGATTAGTTGCCAAGGCAACCCCGCTGTTCAAGTTGCTACGACAACTGAGTCGCCCTTGCACTCTTTTACCAAGACGATCCAATCGACTATCACTCCTCAACTCACGATAACCTGGCCTATTCTCTCTCATTTAATTACATTATCTTTTACTTATTGCTTTCTAGTTTAGTTGTTAGTTAAACTCCTACAATCGCCTACTTGTGTTCTTTTACTTTTTACAGTGCAAGAGATTAGATTCTTGAAGTGGCACCAATCCCTGTGGAGATGATATCGTTTATACTATAACTTGAGATGTGTACACTTGCACAATTGCGGAGCACTTATTACGCTCAACAATCACTCTTAACGCATTTCATGGTGAATGGCGTCAATCCCATGGACCTCCGGCCACAAATGTTGATGAGGATGAGGATAAAGAAGATGAAGACGATAGAGACAATGGCATGGATTCTTAGGCATCTTGCATCTCATAATATATCATATTAGGATTTAAGTTATGCACCTTTATTTTATGTCTTTATGAACTCCTATGCTTTGTTTTTATTTGGTTTATGTTTTTAGGATTTGAGTTGGATTGAACTTTGTTGCTTCAGCTATTATTTGAAGTTAAGTGCTTATGTTGCTTATTTAATTGCTTGGAGTTGTTCTTGTTTTCTTGTCTTATCCTTATTACATTGGTTTTGATCTAACAAAAAGGGGGAGAAGTTTTAAAGAGCCAAATTTTTATTTATAGCCTTAAATTAAGGGGGAGTTTTCTAAGTACTTAAAAATTTTCACTTTGGTTTTGTTATATCAAAAAGGGGGATATTGTAAAACCTATGTTTGATTTTGAATAACAAATTATTTAAGGACTAAATTGTAAAGGAAAATAAATTTGTAAGTATTCAAAAGTCTCACAAAAGGACAAGGAAAAGTTTTCCAAAGTTATAAACTTAAACCCCAAAATTTTCTAAGTGTTTCAAGCAAAAAATACACAAATACGCCCAGGCATATTGATACACCCATTGGTGTTTCGATATGAGTTTTAGCTACTGGAATTTGTTTTTTACATAGCGTACCGATACGGCTTAGCCCGTTTCGATACGACCTTCATATTACCTTGAAAATTAGGCCTTGTGTTTCGATACGTACAACCCGTTTCGATACGGCCTTCAATCTGGGCAAATGTTTTTAGCTTAGCGTTTCGATACGGCTAACACCCGTTTCGATACGGTTTGAAATCTGGGTTTAAGAAATTTACACTCGTACCGATACGGTTAACACGTACTGATACAGTTTGTCAAGATCTTCAAAGATCTTTGCATTAAATTTTTCGACCATTGCTTGTCAGTTATTGGAATCCTCAAACTTTAAATTTTGGTTAACTCGTACCGATACGCTCCTATGCGTATCGATACACTTTTTCATCCAAGATTCTAGTGAGCAAAATCTGTACCGATACGGCCTTGCCGTTTCGATATTCCCCCATTTTAACACTAAGACCATTTCGATACGACTTCATGCGTATCGATACGCTTTTCACAGCGGCTATATTTTTGCTGTAACAAGTATCTATACGGGCCTTCATGTACCAATACGGTTGTTCACCAGACTGCATTTATTGCGGGAAAAATGGTCCCCAACGGCTCTGTTGATGACTTCAACCACTCAAACGGCTAGAATTCAATAAGGGGTATAAATACAAGTCTCCAATGCTATAGCAACAACTAATGAACCTAGATTGAACAACATGCAAGTACTCAAGGCAAAATCCAACCCTTATGTTCTTAGAGTCAAATCTTTGTACCCAACTTGTGCATTGCATTGTAATTGTTTATTTCAAGTTTGAGGTTGAGTGTTCTTGTAAATTGGGCAAATATATACCTTGTGAGGATCTTATTATTTTGCCATTTACTTTTCTTGTACAAGAGTGAATCTTGATCAAGCTTTGGATAGAAAGCTTTAATCCTTTGAACTGTTGCCTCCTTAGCCTAGAAAAAGGGGAAGATTTCATAGTGAAATTGGTTGAAATCCTTAGTAGGAAGCTAAGGTAGTGGACGTAGACCTTGTTAGAAGGTTGAACCACTATAAATCGTTGTGTCCCATTTTCTATCATTTTCCATTTGCTTCCAAAAATTTTAAATTGCCAATTCACCAATTCTTGGCCACTTTCGGTGTTGATTGATTATCCTAACACCCTCCTTTTATCATTTAAAAAAAAAGATAGAAAAAAGCTGTTTGATATTAAATTCATGACCTAATGACAACTAAAATTAAAACATTATTTTATTTAGATCACACAAATTATTTATCACTCTGCTGATAATTCAGCCACCGATAATTGCCCCATACGCTCTCAAATTGGAATGAATGTCATAATTTTAATTAAACTAATATTTTTAAAAATCATTAGTATTTATTTTTAGTTCTAATCATTTTAATTTTTTGGTTGTTTTGAAGTGGGTATTTTAAGTTCGAATATTAATTCAAATTTAATTCATAAATGGTTCGATTGAACGGATTTAAGTTGTTTTTTTTTATCAAATAGAATTAAGTTGAGTTAATATTTGACTCGATTCAATTATTTTTCGAGTTCAAATAAGGATCGATAAACATAATATATAACCATAAAATGTCTTCTTAATAGTTGACAACTTGTTTTGAGAATTATAACCAAGAGATTTGCTATAAGCCTCGGCAAGATTAATGCGTTGGGAAGAGCTGAATTGTTTGAACCACCCTTGGAGGTTTTACCGCCACTGCACCTGGATATGTCCAATATTGCACGTTTGAACCAGGTTAATAATGCAAGTCCGGGAAGTTTACAGGATTGAGTAGTGTTGGTTTGTTTGTGCTTTCTTTTGTCTAGCCCTTTCATTGTCGAGTTCATATCGATCTTTTCTCTGTAAATATTTTCGCTCCTCCGACTATGTTTAGGGAGACATTTAACGAGGCATATGTTAGTATATCTTCTTTTATAAAAAGAAAAGTAATATATAACTAGCTGTAAGCAACATTTCGAAGGGACCAACAAGAGTTCCTGGAATTTAGGCAGATGTTTGGTCAATTCCGAGCATTTTCAGAAACTGAGTTGAAGCTTAAACGTTGAAGGATAATAGATTAATCCCCTTTAGTATGGAATGAGCCAAACCATTTAAGCAGCTCTGGTGATATGGGTGTGGAACACGAGACGAAACATGTGGGATTAGCATGCTGTGTTTTTACTTCATTTACATTCATATATTTATATATATGTTCTAGTTTCAAGCTTGAACTTGTCACTCTGATTCCTTTGCAATGTCTGAGTTTTGAGCTTTAATTTATTTTATTACACAACATAGAAATTTTTGCCAAATTCTCTCCATTTCTCAAATATTTCCGATTCTTTAAATTCTACTCCGAAAATAAACCAAGAATATATGTAAATGTTTTGGTATATAACAAAAAAATTTCATCAATCCTTCAAACGTTCAAGTTCTTCATCAATGGCCGACCAATTGTCTTGGGTTAGTACTCCCACACTAATTTTTTTTCTCTACATGCGATAACGTGTCATATTCATGGACAGACAAAGAAATGGATTCTTCTTTCAAAAAAAAAAAAAGAAATGGATTCTTTTTATTTTATTTTATTTATAATTTATATATTTTTGTTTTTCTTGGGAAGCTGAGGTGCAAGAATCTGGACCACAGCCTTCCTCTATAAAAAGCCTGCCATTATCTCTCATTTCAAACAATTCTACAACATTTTCAGCCCTTTTTCTGTTTCAAAGGAGAAAGACATGAAGATAAGCTTAAGCAGTGGCACTACTCGCAGTTCAGCAGCAGCAGCCATGGAAGAGTCGAAGAAGAAGGTTTCATGCAGAAAGCTTGGAGGGTATCTCGGAGAACAAAAAGGAAGGCTCCACATTATTAGACGATGTGTTGTTATGCTACTTTGCTGGCATGACTAGACAAGTATTTCCTAATATAGGCTTTCTTCTTTCTTTCTTCTTCTCCAATTGTAAATAGTAAGTGAGGTAATCATGAATGGACCGAAGGATGCCGGAGGGATAGTCGCACCCCTATAAATTTAAAACTTTTATATAGTTTATATTTTTTTTATATTTTCTATCGATTATCTAAGTTCGCATCGCCTAAATTTCTAATATAATTTTTTAACAGTTTGCACCCTTGATATAAAATCTTGCGTCCGTTATTAGAGGCAATCATATAGGTTAGGGCTTTAGAGAACTTTCTCCTACCCTTTTAGCTGCTTTTCAGACTGAAAAAAAAAACCTCATGTTAAATCCGATAAACCCTATAATATTAGCCTTATTTACATTATATATGTAGTTTCCATATAGTTGTCTTGATTTGCATAAGTTTGATCATTGAAAATGAAGCTTAATGATTTTATGTGTCGTTTTGTTGTCGTCTTTGTTAGGGTTTAAGCAACTCTTTATGAACAAAAACTTAATAATTTTGTCATCAAAACCACGTAATGTTTTTTTTTATCTCTTAATCTAATATTACTACTACTATATGTATACGAATGATATTGAGGCACGTGCTTCTCTTTTTCGGACAATGATTCCATATGTCATGAAATATCCAAATGCCTGAGACGAAATTGAGAAGGATTTTTGGACGTAGAACTTGGTTAAACAGTGAGGAGACATGAGTCCTGTGAATGAGTCTGAATGCCCCCTTTGGTTATCTAGGTGACTTGGACTAAGGCAATCCATATACCACGGGCTAGATATTTTGACACATTGAGGACGACCAACACTAAATAAATAAAATTCCCCTCTTCATTTCAATAATGTTTCTCACCACACAGATATTTTCACTTTTTTTTAATTAAAATGAAGAGGGCCTAAGCCACGAGACTAAATGGTGAGAATTAGGAATTACATCGGAAGTGAGTCCAAAATTTCCATGACATTCGTTATCCCAATATAAAATCATGTGATATTGTGACTCCATGGAATAAATATAGACATATAACTCGATTTTTATAGATTATCCATTGATTTTTTTTAAAGGAAGATGGAATAAAATTATAATAGTCGATTTTGGCTTTCGACTTGTAATAAAAACTCTTAAAAAGTTTTTTTTAGCGGAATTCCTATTGATGTGATAAACTTTTTAAAGATTTTTTAAAATAAAAAACTATTCAAAATTTTATTACATTAATAAGATTTCTGCTAAAAATTTGATCAAATTAATAAGATTTTTTTTCTTTATTTATAAAAGAAAGTAAAGCTCTAAAAGTGTCGATAGCGCTACGTGGAATTGTTAGATTTTTTAAATAATCTTAATGTGCTTACAAGTTAGTATTTATTCATATTTTTTTTAACTTTTTGATAAGGCACATATAGACCTCGCAAATTTGACCCGAGACCCGAACCAATTTACCTTACCCGAGACCCGATATTTAGGGGTGAGTGTTTGATCGAGTCAAGTAAATAATTTTGAGTTATTCAAGTTGATGCGTCATATTTTATAACTCAAACTTTATTTGAATTTTTTTTTCGAGTTGAGTCGATTTTTCGAGTTCCAATACAAATTTAATTGTAATTATTTACCATGTCATAGTATGGTTTGATTCCAATTTAAACGACTTTCTCTAATTATATAATATATGCATATATATATATATATATATATTTCTTCATATTTTTCATATGTGACATATATTTCTTCATATTTTTTATATCGGTATATATATATCAAAAAAATTGAGGGACTTAACTTAAACTAAAAAATAAATCCACTAATTACTAAAAATTTTGAGTTATTAGAATTTCCGCTCTACAACTCAAACTTTATTTAATTTTTTTAGTCGAGTCGAGTTTTATCGCCTCGAGTCAAAAAATTCTATTTTTTTTAGTCGAGTTTTGCTCACCCCTACTGATATCGACTCGAACATGATAATCCAAATTTGATCTGAAACCTGAAATAAACCGCCCTGAATTTTAGTTGAACCAAAATGGACCCGAATCGAATAGACCCGAACCGAAGGCAACCCGAAATAAAGAAAAGATATTAAAAGAAATAAAGAAAAATAAGATTTAAACTACCGCATAACTCACCAAAAAGTCAAATATATTGGCTTTATGAAGCCATATATAGTGTGTAAAAAACTGACTCGACCTAAAACTCGATTAAAATCGACCGATCTCCCATTTACCTAACCCGAAAAACAACTGACCCAATATGACCCGAATCACCATAGACCCGAACTAAAACTGAATATGAATAGAATGAGATCAGACCCAAAATGACCCGAACCGAATGGACTCGTTTACCACGCACCTTGCAGACAAAGTTGATCGAAACCGAATCTCATAGGATGAAGCTCAGTCTCTTTTTCACTGGGATCACTCGTTGGGTCCGGAATTGTTAGAATTTTTATTTTTTATTAATCCAAAAAACTAAAGGAAGGTCAAATTTTGGTTTCCCTCCAATGTAATTTTTAGGGTAAACTACCTGGTTGACTACCCAACTATTGAGTCTGACCTATTTTGATTACCGAACTATAAAAATTCAAAATTCGACCATCCAACTATTTAATTGGACCTATTTTGACCACCAGCCGTTAAAATTTAACAAAAGGGTGACATGGCTGTTAATGAAAATTTGTATAACTACACATTTGGTCCCTATTAGTTACCTATTTTATCAATTTAATCCTAATTTTAATTTAATTAAATAAATTAATCATTCAATTAGGTGCCGACACGTGTTATCACCTTATTGGAGGAATTTACTTATTTATTTTTATTTAATAATTTTATTTTTCTCCTCCAATCAGGTGACGACAGGTAAAAAACTCAATCTATTACCATTGCACCAACCTATTCATATTGATACAAATTGGACCATATATATATATATGCGCTTCTCTTCCTTGCACCAATCCTTCCTCACACCAAATCACCTAATTGATAGAAGATGTTGTTTCGTTTTTGACAATAGTGGTGGGAGATGGAACTTTAGAAGGTAATAAGAACGCGTCAGGCTCTTCATCAATTACTCAAGCATTTTCCAATCAACGGTGTGCTCATACACTACACCAAACTTGGTATATAGCAGTACTTTTAGCGGCATTTGTTAGACAAACACCGTTAAAGTCTCATATATAATGACATTTTGGTAAAAACGCCATAATATTCCTACTTTAGTAGCATTTTTTATGCAAAACTACGCTATCGTTGACTCTTTGACAACGTTTGTAATTTCAAACACAATAAGTCTCGTTTATAGTGGCGTTTCTTATTAAAAGCCACAAATACTCGTACGTTACACTTGTTTAATTCTATAGTAACGTTTGTAATTGCAAACACCACAAAATCTCTTATTTAACTATTTGTTTTATTCTTTAACCTTAATTTCCCAAATATTTCCTGATCCCTGTGCCCCCTTCCTCTCAATCTTTGATGCTGCATCGCCATGCATTTCTATTGGAGCAGCTTCCTTGTCACCACTCATCACCGCTCGTTGTTGCTCGTAGTCTCTCACCGCCGAATCTTTTTTTTTTTGCTTTATTTAAGGTTCGTCTTCATGAAACAATCTATTTTATCCCCAATTCCCATATCGAAGCTCTCTTTATTTCCTCAGATTCCCATTGTTGCTTAAGTTTCAAGCTGGAATCGAAAATTTAAAACATGATTTTTCTCCTCTTATCGGACGAATTCGTTTCTCGAGATTTATTTTCTTCCGAGCTTCCTTGACCGAATTTTTCTCGGTTCTCGAAGAGGTTTGGGAGAAAGCGTCGTTCCAAGCTGATTGGAAGTTGAAATTTAAAGGATTTTTGGTGAGTTAATTTTACTGCAATCCTCAGAATATGAGAGCTTTGGACGAGCAAGGTGGGCTCGTATCTTAGTATTATATTTTTTAGTTAAGAACTTACTTTTGGGAATTAGGGTTTTATTTCAATGAACTTTCTGGAATTCATTATTTTTTTAGTAGTGGCAAGAATATTACATTTTCTTATTAAAAAGAGTTACTATTTTAAAAATGTACTGCTTTTGTATTCAAATGTGCTTATAGAAGCGAAATGCAAGTAGCAAAATGGCCTTTAACTAAGGCAAATTCATTTAGCTAAAAACCTAAATCACATTTGTAAAACACCACAAAACTATCACATTTTTTTGATTTTATTGGCCTAGTTTGATGTATAATTTCCATGCTTAATTTTATAAAAGCATATGTTATGGTTTGTGGGTTCAGCTAGGGTTTATTTTGATAATTTATTGTTGTTGAATATTGTACCACCGAATACTAGAATAATGAGTTTATAGTTTAGCTAAATTGAGGCTTATGACTTAATTATAACGTACTGTTGATTAGTAGTATTTATTTAAATTTCATTTCCCGAAAAGAACTTTGTGAAACGAGTAGATCCAATTGAATTAACGTACTGTTAATTACTTTGACCTGCAATTAACTTTTTGACTATTTTTGTATTCTCATCGTCTTAGATTTCCAAATGGTTGCAATGTGATGGGAGAGTAGATTGTTGATTATGCTTGAATTTTCCCTATTACATTTGAATTTTGATGTAATTAGTGATAATAATTTAGTCAAGCTCCATTGTGAATCTACGTGTTCAACATTTTCGATTTAGTGGAACAACTTTGTTGGAAATTACTTTTGATATTTGTAAAATGAATTTATTTATTTTGTATGTTTTCTTATTTGTTATGCAAGATATGGATATTTCAAGCCCTGCAGCTTTTGTTAATGGAGGATTGCTATGGATGCATGTGGGACGTAAGGTGCGAACTGTGCTTCAGGTTACCCGGTCTGATATCGCATCTGTGATGGGACTCTACCAATGTTCACCGGCTTGTTGTAAAAGGCTCTCCACTCTTACAGCTTATGTTGAGATTGTTGGTATTGCTGAAAATGAAAATACCATCCGAGCTGAATTATGGACCAACTTTGGTGACACATTTGGTATGTTTTTCTTCTCCATATGAAAATCTTGATCTTTTTTAACACCGCAAATATGACCATTTTTACATAGAGCCCTACATTTTAGGTTTTAAACTTACTGATTTGGTATTACATCTACATGGATTTTCAGTTTGATTTTAGGACAAGCACTTCACATGTTTTTATAGATAATTTATTGGGGTAGCTGAATCAAAACAATAATAGAAAAAGGTCTTTGGTTTGGTTTCTGAAAACATTTGCCTGTTTTCATAATTTTAATGGGATTTATTAACTATTTAGGCAATAAGAAGATCAAAGTGGTAAACTTGCACTAAAGGAGTTGTATTACTAAAATCATAAGTGTATTTTGTTTGTCACCTATTTGTCACATTGCCATGCACAACTAATCTATCATTACTTAACTTGAATGATAGTTGCATCTTGTGCATCATACTTGGCTACAATGAGAGGTTACATATATGGCCTTATATTTTCCTTGCATGTTCTATTAACTTTTACTGTAATGTCGGATGGATGAGGGTGTTTTGTTTTAGTTTATTTTTCTTGAAAAATATCACTTTGGGTCTATAAGTATTTATTAGCTAAGAGTTACTGACGCAGAAATGCATGTTCTATTGGAATTTATTTCAGGGGGAAATTTGACAGCTTACTCTTCTAAACAAGTAGAACTGAGTTTACTAGGAGCAATACTAGCAATATTCGATTCTTTGTCATGAATTTACCTTATCATTTATTCCCTGTCAACAGTTTCTTAACCAATGTTGTTTTTTGTCTTCTTTGCAGTACTGCGGAAGAGTTATATATGATGTAAAGTGGGAAGGTGTCAAATTATCCTTCTTTGTAGTATGTTCTCTGGATTTCGATGAGCTTCAAGAAAATGTCCTTTTAGTTAATTTAGTATGAACTTGTGATTGTTGGATTAAGAACACTTTGTCGCCCTCAATGATGTTTTCAATTCAATAATTTTATTTATTGTTAAGTTTATTAATTGTCTTCGCAATGCGATGATTTGGTTGATAATTAGTTATCTGTGCTCGCCTTGATGATCACATTTGAAATTGGATGTTAGTTTATTCATTTGAAAGTATAATTGATCAATTTAATTTTGGGTTTTAACTTTTTTATTTAATTAATCAAAACAATTAAACTAATTCTGAAAATACCATCGTTGTGCTCTTTCATGGCGTTTTGGGATAAAAACGCCACTAAAGGCGTCACATTCGCGACGTTTGTGGCAAAAAAAGGCCACTAAAAATATGACATATTGCGCGTTTGTACATCAAAATGCTGCTAAAGAAAAGTTATTAGCGGCGTTTGTGGCAAAAAATACCACTAAAAACCATGACATATTGCGGTGTTTGTACATTAAAACGCCGCTAAAGAAAGGTTATTAGCGGCGTTTGGTTTATCAAACGCCGCTATAGACCACGATCTTTTGTGGCATTTCTCGTACACAAACGTCGCGAATGTTTGCGGCGCTAGTTTCAGCGGAACTTTTTGTGGTGCTTTTTTAAGCGCCACAGGGGTTTTTAGCGACGCTAAAATGTGCCACAAAGCTAAAAAATGCCGCTAAAACCCTATTATGCTGTAGTGATAGGAAATTCACAGTGTTGTTTGTTGTTCTTGCGCTTGTTGATTTTTTAAATGCAATGGATATGGACACTAATGATGTTGCAGATGTTTTACAAGTAGTTGCACTATTGTCTTAGAACAAAAAATGGTGCGAGTTTAACTTATTCACCATGGTCTGTGCTTACTGATGATCCATCAAGTTTAAAGCCTCTTGTACGATGCCTTGTTGAGGGGCCTCATCCATTGTAAGATCAGTCCATAGGAATTTTATCTAGACACTATGGGGAACAACCAGTTTTTCTTAATGATCTATTGATTGCAAGATCAAGATCTATTTGTTCGTTAGCCGATAGAATAATGAACTCTTCCAGTTTGGAAGTCAGAGTTTGAAAGATTGGAAAGAACAGAGATGGTGATTTGGTGTGAGGAAGGATTGGTGCGAGGAAGAGAAGTGCATATATATAAAAGGGTGCAATTTGTATCAATATGAATAGTTTGGTGTGGTGGTAATGATTTGGGTGTTTTACCCGGGAGATCCTAGGTTCAACCCAAGCCAAGCACACTCTCTTTGTTTTAATTTCTTCATTCAATAAGATGATGGCACGTGTCAGCACCTAATTGAATGATTAATTTATTTAATTAAATTAAAATTAAGATCAAATTGATAGAATATGTAACTAGCAGGGACCAAATATGTAGTTCTACAAATTTTTATTAACAGCCACGTCACCCCTCCGTTAGATTTTTAACAGCTGGTGGTCAAAATAGGTCCAATTAAATAGTTGGGTGGTCAAATTTTGATTTTTTTTAGTTTGGTGGTTAAAATAGGTCAGACTCAATAGTTGGGTGGTCACCCAGGTAATTTACTCTAATTTTTATTTGAAAACACTATAAATATAGAGGAAGCTAAAATGTCATGATTTGAGGAATAAGAATAAGAAGTGAAAGAAAACAATATTGAAATAAAAAGTCTAAGAAAAAGATTAAATTTATGTATTATGTGAATCATATCTTATTAGTTTTGAAGTTTTTACTTGTGAAGAAGATAATATTTTAAAGGGAAAATATATATTTGGTAATTAAACTTGACTTTAAGGTTCAATTTGATACCTACTTTTTTTCATCCAATTAAGCACTTAATTGGAACAAAAAAATATTTAGGTGCCAAATTGAATTTTTGAAACCAAGTTTAAGTACCTAATTGGACAAAAAAATTAGATATCAAATTGAACCTTAAAGCCATATCAAGTGCCAATATATATATATATTAAGTCTATTTAAAAAAATTAAATTCACATTTTTTGATAGATAAGATACTATTATCATATGCTTCGTTAAAAAACCTCCATAATCTTAAATGAAGGAAAAAGAGTGCATATGATGATAGCTTACAGAAACAAGAACGAGATAAACTCGACAAGAAACACAAGCAAAAAATGAAACCGTGACAACCTTAAGTTACATTTAGTCCCAAGTCATAGTGGAATGCATCCAACACCTCTACAGGCGGAGTGCTGAAAATCCTTTCACCCATTGGAGCTCCCTAGAGTAGTGCGGCCAGCCGATCCGCGGTTCTATTGGCTGTACGGCTAATGTGACATATTTGAATCTCGCAATCACGATCTATCATACTACGCATACTAGTAACCAAAGCACTATCGATTTATCCAGTAAAATATCCACAACCATTTTATTATTCGATTCGATAATAGCCTTTTGCAACCCCATATGCCAAGTGTTGTGGCCATCCCCTCACATGGTGTCACAACTGAGTCTCGGGGCCACAACCGAGACACTTTCACCATGCCCCATTTTCAAGCACATCAATGTTTTAGGAAGAAGAGTCTTTGTTTTCAATTATTTCTTTGGTTAGGAAAAAGTGTCCTCATTTCAAACAATAGAATGTTTACTCGGGTCATTTCTACAATGTTTTTTTCGCATATATGTAGGGGGTGGACAGTCGGCAGAGTTTGGACTGATCCACTGGTAAAGGTATGTATCCTACACACTATCGAGGCGGTCCCTACCGCCCAAGTTGATGGTGTGGGTGAGTTTTTCTAATGTAACCCGATGCTTTCTCTTTTAATAAAATAAAAACTATTTTTCTTTCCTACGGGGAAGATGGGGGTCGACTGTGTGCATCCGCTATGCCCCACGATTTCGACCATGGTTTGAGGAATGGTTTTGTGGCACGAGACTAATGTGTTGCTTGCTTATTTTGAGCAGATCAAACGAGAGTAAAAGCTGACTTGATCGGGAAGAGTCCTTTTCAAGTACCGCACGGCTTAGCGACCGAATGAACTAAAGGCTAAGGCCGTGACACGTGGTACCAGAGCCGGTTGTTGCACTCAATCTCAGGCGGTGTATTGCCTGTTCATTGTGGTGAAAAGCACATAGGTGTGTAATCAATAGCACAGAGGTGCTTTTTAATAATTGTGGCACAGTGGTGCTCAATTTTTGTTTAAGCACAGCAGTGCTTCCTTGTTGCTAGTGCACAGCGGTGCCTAGTTTTTTTTTTGGGGAAAGCACAGTGGTGCTTATTCCCTCTTGATGCACAGTGGTGCTTTCTTGCTTCTTGTGCACAGTGGTGCCTAGTTTTTCATTGGGAAGCACATCGGTGCTTATTCCCTCTTGAAGCATAGTGGTGCTGAGTTACTAATAGGCATTGCGGTGCTTATTTTTTTTCCCGGTGCAGAAACTAGTGCGGTTGGAGTCGACCCGGGGATGGTAACTACGCATAAGCATCAGGGGCCGAAAGTCGTCCCGAGAACTGAGGTGTCAGCGGGTGCAGGTACTTCGGTGCAACACGGCGCGAGAGTGCCCGCACAAGGGGGTAAGACCATAGACCCCGATAGGTATAAGGAGCTAGAAGCCGCAGTGGCGGCCTTGAGGGCTCATGTAGTGACCAGTGAACGAGTTCGAGCGATTGAAGTTTTTCATCAGGAGTTGGCCCACATGGTGAAACACCTCACTGATGAGACAAAGGAGGCAATGAGTACTCTGAAGTATGAGATAGAGGAGCTTAAGGCTCAAATTAATTTGATTGAAGTGGTTGTGGGAAATTTGGTGACCGTAGATAGGGGCCAAAGGAATAGGGTCCTTAAGCCTCAGGGTATGAGGGGAACAGGATGCTAAAGAGCTTGAAAATTTCCTTTTTGATATTAAGCAATACTTTCGGGCTACTCGCACCACTATAGAGGAAGACAAGGTCTCAATGGCTTCTATGTACTTGATAGGGGATGCCAAGTTGTGGTGGAGGTCCAAGTTCACAAATGGCGTGTGTTCCATTAAAAGTTGGGACGAGCTGAAATGAGAATTAATAGCTACCTTCTTTCTGGAGAATGTGGAGTATAATGCTCGAAAGAAGTTGAGAGATTTGACCCATATTGGGACTATTCGTGATTATGTGAGAGACTTTGCGGCATTTATGCTAGATATCAAGGACATGTCTGAGAAGGACAAGATGTTTGCTTTCCTTGAGGGCTTAAAGTCATGGGCTAGAACTGAGATTCAAAGGCAGCGGGTGCAGGATGTAGTCGCTGCCATGGCGGCTGCCGAGCGGCTTAACAATTACAGTGATGGCTCAAACAAACGCAATGCTCTAACTAGTTGGAGTAATAACCATGCAGGTAATGGGAGTAAGACGGCTAAAGAAGAGAGGCCGATAACTTGGGGAGCCGAGAGAGGATTTCCAAACAAGGAACCGGTGTAGAATAGGGGGAATGGTGGCTTTATGCCGAGGAATGGACAAAATAGGCTACCCCTAGCATGCTTCCTGTGTAAGGGGCCTTATCGCGTAGCTGAGTGCCCACATAGGGGTGCATTGAGTGCGTTGGAACCAGGAAAGGGCTTGATGTACTTGGACTTGGTGATAAATGGGAAGGCGACTAGGGCTCTAGTTGACACGGGAGCAACATATACCTTTATCTCACCTGAGGAAGTCAAGAGATGTGGTTTAATAATTACTAGAGATGTGGGACAGATGAAAGCAATTAATTTTGCTGTCGCCGTAATTTGTGGAAGTGTTAAGAGGGTGAAGGCTAAGCTTGGGTCCTGGGAGGGAAGCGTGGATCTCACTGTTTCCCCTATGGACGATTTTGATGTTGTGTTGGGGCTAGATTTCATGACAAAAGCCTAGGCCATCCCCGTCCCTGCTGCAAGCTGTTTATTGTTCCTAGGGGATTGCTCGGGGGTGGTGCCCGCTACCATTCTACCAAGAAGTGGAATGATGTTGTCAGCAATGCAATTTAAGAAAAGGGTGAAGAAGGGGGAACCTTCTTTTGTCGTGTTACCTATTCTACATGGGGAGTCAACCCTTGAAGGTGTACCAAGGGGGATTCTGAGAGTGTTGGAGGACTATAAAGATGTCATGCCAGATCAGTTGCCAGAAGGGCTCACTCCTCGAAGGGCGGTGGATCATGAGATTGAATTGGTCCCTGGTGCCAAACCTCCTGCGAGATATCCGTACCGTATGTCCCCTCTTGAATTAGTTGAATTAAGGAAACAACTAGATGAACTGCTAAAAGCTGGGTTTATTCGACCGTCTAAAGCGCCATTTGTGGCGCCCGTGTTGTTCCAGAAGAAGCATGATAGAAGCTTAAGATTGTGTGTGGACTATAGAGCCCTGAATAAGGTGACTGTCCGGAACAAGTATCCTATCCCCTTAATTGCGAACTTGTTCGACCAGCTAAGTGGCGCGAAATATTTTACAAAGCTGGATCTTCGATCGGGGTATCATCAGGTAAGAGTGGCCGAGGGAGATGAACCGAAGACAACTTGTGTTACTCGGTATGGGGCATTTGAGTTTCTTGTGATGCCATTTGGGCTAACCAATGCGCCTGCAACCTTTTGCACCTTGATGAACCAGATCTTCCATGATTTTCTAGACAAGTTTGTGGTGATGTACTTGGACGATATAATGGTATATAGTTCCTCTTTGACAGATCATGAAGACCATTTGCGGTTAGTGTTGCAGAGGCTCAGAGATAATCAGCTATTTATTAAAAGGGAGAAATGTGATTTCGTCCAAACTCAAATCAAGTTTCTGGGACACCTCATTGGGCAATGACATGTTCGAATGGATGAGGAAAAAGTGAAGACGATCCAAGAATGGCCAACTCCAAAGAGTGTCAGTGAGCTCAGATCATTCTTGGGATTAGCTAACTATTATAAATGGTCTGTCAAAGGCTACTCTCGGAGGACAACAATACTTACCAATTTGTTAAAGAAATGTGAGAAGTGGGTCTGGTCTAAAGAGTGCCAAGATGCTTTTGAGGGACTAAAAACTGTTGTGATGAACGATCCAGTCCTAGTATTACCTGACATTGAGAAACCCATGGAAGTTGAAACTGATGCATCTGACTTTGCCATAGGAGGAGTACTCATGCAGGGTGGTCACCTTGTGGCCTTTGAGAGTCGAAAGTTGAGTGGTGCCGAGACGAGATATGCGACTCAGAAAAAGGAACTTCTAGCTGTGATCCATTGTCTCAGGGATTGGAGGCATTATTTGTTGGGTTTAAAGTTTGTTGTGAAACAGACAACACAGCTGCTAGTCATATCCTGACGCAACCAAAATTGTTGACAAGACAAGCAAGATGGCAAGAGCGCCTAGCGGAGTTTGATTTTAGTTTTGAGCATAAAGCTGGGAAGAAGAATCATGTAGCTGATGCGTTGAGTCGAAGGGCCGATCTGGCGACCCTTAGATTGATTGCTCCTATGTCAGCTAGTAGGGTGACGAATGACATCCAGGAACTCATAATAGGGAATATGAGAAAGGATTCGCAGATGATGGCAATATTGAGGATGGTGGAAAGTGGCCAATCGAAGACCTTTTGGGTAGAAAATGGGATCCTAATGACGAAAGGTCCACGTATGTATGTCCCGAAAGCGGGAGAACTTAGACAGAAACTACTGCGTGAATGCCATGACACTCCTTGGGCAGGTTACCAAGGTTGGCGGCGTACTCTGGCCTTGTTGGAACAAGGATATTATTGGCCGCACATGCGATAGGATATTATGGACTATACCAAGACTTACCTTGTTTTCCAGCAAGATAAGGTGGATCGACAAAAGACTGCGGGATTGTTGGAGCCATTGTCAGTGTCAGCACGGCCTTGGGAGAGCATTTCACTCGACTTCATAGTGAGCTTGCCTCGGGTGGGGGATCTTGGAGCTGTCATTGTGGTGGTGGATCGGTTCTCAAAATATGCTACATTTATCCCTACCCCCAAATATTGTTCGGCGGAGGAGACAGCTCGGTTAGTCTTTAAACATGTGGTGAAGTATTGGGGTGTCCCACATGATATTGTTAGTGACAGAGATGGTCGATTCACTGGAAATTTCTGGAGAGAGTTATTCAAGATGTTGGGAACTAAACTGAATTTGTCATCAAGTTATCATCCCCAAACAGATGGGCAGACTGAGTGCTTTAATGGGTTGTTAGAATAGTACTTAAGGCATTTTATCTAGGCCAACTAGAAAAATTGGCCTTCATTGTTGGATGTGGCACAACTTTGTTTTAATTCACAAAAGAGTTCTGCTACTAATAAAAGCCCCTTTGAAATTGTGGCAGGTCAGCAGCCTCGACTTCCACACACCACTCTAGAGTCATACAAAGGAAAGTGTCCCCAAGCTTTTAATTTCTCGAAGGAGTGGCGCCAAAATACAGAGATTGCTCGGGCTTATCTAGTGAAAGCTGCAAAATATATGAAGAAGTGGGCGGATCGTGGCCGAAGGGACCAGCAGTTCAAAGTTGGCGATCTAGTGCTTGTGGAGCTAATGGCAGAACAGTTGCGGTTATTACGAAATAGAGATCGGCGGTTGGTGCGGAAGTATGAAGGACCAGTACCGATTGTGGCCAAAGTGGGGAATAACTCATACAAGATCAAGCTGCCCTCACGGATGAAAGTTCACCCTGTGTTCCATGTGAGCAACTTGAAGCCTTTCCATGCAGACCCTTCAGATGCTAGCCGAGGACAGAGTGATCGGGGCCCCATCTGTACCAAACCCTCATCAGAACGTCGAGTTGAGGAGATCCTTGCTGATAGGTTTGTTACGGTGTCAAAGAAGAAGCATGTTCGTGAGTACCTGGTCAAGTGAGAAGGTCTCGGAGCCGAGGAGACAAGTTGGGAGAGAGATCATGGCCTAAAGGCGTTCAAGTAGAAAATCGAGGAGTTCCTTGCAACTCAGTCGACGAGGGCGTCGACAAGTTAGGTGGGGGAGGATGTTGTGGCCATCCCCTCACATGGTGTCACAATCGAGTCTCAGGGCCACAACCGAGACACTTTCACCATGCCCCATTTTCAAGCACATCAATGTTTTAGGAAGAAGAGTCTTTGTTTTCAATTATTTCTTTGGTTAGGAAAAAGTGTCCTCATTTCAAACAATAGAATGTTTACTCGGGTTATTTTTACAATGTTTTTTCGCATATATGTAGGGGGTGGACAGTCGGCAGAGTTTGGGTTGATCCACTAGTAAAGGTATGTATCCTACACACCATCGAGGCGGCCTCTACCGCCCAAGTCGATGGTGTGGGTGAGTTTTTCTAATGTAACCCGATGCTTTCTCTTTTAATAAAATAAAAACCGTTTTTCTTTCCTACGGGGAAGCTGGGGGTCGACTGTGTGCATCCGCTATGCCCCACGGTTTCGACCATGGTTTGAGGAATGGTTTTGTGGCGCGATACTAATGTGTTGCTTGCTTATTTTGAGCAAATCAAACGAGAGTAAAGGCTGACTTGATCGGGAAGAGTCCTTTTTAAGTGTCGCACGGCTTAGCGACCGAGTGAACTAAAGGCTAAGGCCGTGACACCAAGCATGAGTAATCGCATCTGAGACAGCTAACACTTAACAAATTTTGATACTGTACGTAAGACCAAGAAGCCAATCTCCATTATGGTTCCGAAAAACACCACCAATAGAAGCCATATTTCTACTACCCCCAACTACGCCATCCACATTAATCTTCACCCAATACATGGTCGGAGTATGCCATCTAGCTGGATCTTGAGTTGTCCCGACATCACCGAGAGGGACATCAACAATAGTAACAATCTCATCCCAAAGCCATAAACAACTAAACAAAAGATCACCTCTCTCTACATTCGTAGCATCAAAAATCTTCTTGCATCTATGCTTCCAAAGCACCCAACAAACAACTGCGAACATGATGGGCTAATCTTTCTCCACGATCGGGAAACCACCTGGGCCTTGTAAGTTACTTAGAAGCCACTGATCAAAAAGTAAGTGGAAAAATACAGTACGTCGTATTGGTTTAATAACATTCAACCATAAACGTCGCGTGTTTCCATAACCCTATAAAACATGCTCCAGTGATTCCTCATTAGAGTTGCAAATGGAACACATTTTAGACATGGTAAGATGGCATCGAAATCTCTCCTCATTAGTCAATAAGCGATTATGCATCACAAGCCAAAAAAAAATGCATATACGTTGAGGTACCTTTAACCGTCATATCAACTTCCATTTAGTGTTATACGATTGTTGTGGCGCAGGAGATAAAGCTTGGTAAGCAGATTTGGTTGAAAAAGATTTGTCCATCATTCCATTTCTAACCCGGAGAATTTCTACCAAGTGTCGTACGGGGAGGGTGAATTGCTGTAATTTTTTAAACAATCTGTTTAGGGACAGCTGTCAAAATAGGTATGGCAAAATTATCCGTCCCCGACCTGACCCGGTGTGCCCGATCCGATCGGGTTTTTTCTTATGATTTTCGGGGATCGGGACGGGGCGGGTATTTAAAAATGTAAAGTCGGGGCGGGGCGGATTCGGGTATGATATGAAAATCCCCGCCCCGCCCCGGTATTTTTTATTATTATTTTTATTAATTTTTATTATATTTATAAAAATACTACTATATATAAATACTTTTAGGAGTTTCAAACTATTTTTTTAGTTTGTGTTTATCGTAAATTTTTGTTAGATATTGTTCGAATTTTAACATATCTGATTTTAAAAGTCAATGGTCTAGTTTATTTTTTTAAATATATATTTTTTCTTCATATGAGTAATTTAATTGGTAAAGTATGTAAAATTTATATTTTGTAAATATAATGATCGTTCGGTCAAATCTAACATTTATCGTCGACGAAATTTAATATATTTTTACATTTTCGAGTCGGATCGAGGTCGGATTTAGAATTTATAAATCGAGACAGGACGAATAAATTATTATTTTATTTTCGGGACGGGGCAGGGTCGGGTTTTAGGATTAATATATCGGGGCGGGTTCAGGCGGCAAAAACACGCCCCGCCCCATTGCCATCCCTACTGTCGAAAGCTTTTATCGATCTAGTGTTCCTGCGGTGCAAGCGGTGCTGCAACATGCAAGTGATTAGGTTGCTTGACCAGATTACATTCTTCAAGCAGGGAGTTTCCATTATCTAACCACATGTCTGACCAAAAATTTATCCCCCAACTATCGCGAATATTCCAACAAATGCTCTTACGTATATCTTTCCAAACATGATTTAGGCCTTACCACAATCGGGAGGCCGAGGATTGCCTAATACTATGGGATCTCAGTATCCCAGCCATACTTGGCTTTGAGAACCTTCACCCATAATCTATCTTCATTGGTCACCAAAACGAAACCAACTTTCATAAGCAAGGTTTTGTTCTGGCGTGCCAAATCTCGAAAGCCCATACCCTTATTTTTCATCGGAGTTTTCATTATTTTCCATCACACAAGAGCGATGGCATTAGAACTATTAGAACCCTAAACGAAATGCCGAATCATCTTTTTCAACTCAACACAAATCTCTTTGAGAAGCCAAGTCGATTGCATCACATACGTTAGAATCGCTTGGAGAACTGCTCACCGCAGATTGCATAGGCATTGGTCTAACTGTTATCGCAGTGAGCTCCATTCCCAGGTAAATTACGAGCCATTGAACCCCATATCAATAAGGCCTGAGTTAAAAATAAAGTCCCCAAACCTGGGGCAAATTCCTGATCGTCTGACAGAACCCCCTTGTCTTTCCTCCGAGCTACATATAGCATGAAATCCCCGCCGAGTACCCAAAGCCAAGTACTAGACGGATTAAAAGCTTGCAATTGCTCCCATGTCATGCTTTGCTTTCTCTTATCAAGACTGGTATACACACATGTCAGGAAAAAACTTTGCTTATTATCCCTATCAACACAATAGCCATAGACGAACTGGTTGGACACTACAAGAATATTAAGAACCACTGACTCCCTCTATAAAATCTATAAGCCCAAAAAAATCAGTCGCTTCAACTCGATAAGAATAATCAAACCCAGAGTGCCTAATAAAATCATCTGCCGAGTTACCACTCACTCGTGGTTCCAAAATAGCTATGATGTTCGATTTTTGTGACTTCATCAACATCTTAAAGTAGCGATTAAAACAAGGCCCATAACGCCTTAAAAATTCCAAAAAAATTACTTTAACCATAGATAAAGATTCAATAAAGAGAGGTTCAGCTTAGACCTGAGAATAGTTCTCTGTCACACCTTTAAAGATTGTATTCGCCCTCAATTGCACCGCCGAACCACTATCTTGGTTGGTATCATTTTCCATGGCCGACTCTTTCTTATGACTTGGCATAGCCTTTGACAGTTCACTATCCATGTTTTCCATTCAATCAGCTAGGATCGATTTGGATTGTGCATGTTTATCTTTTCTTTGTCGTTAGCTCCGTCTCAACTGCCAAATTACGATTTACGGAATTCGAAGTAGAATTACGAATAGGTTCATACAATGGCCTCATATTATTTTTCTTTAAAACATTAGTTCATGAATTCTCAGTAATCCTCCCAGCCACATGATTCTTCTTCTGAAGCGATAATGGGGCGGGAATCACTTGATCCTTGGCCGCCACCCTCAGTGGCGCAACAAGTTCTTGAGAATCTTTTATTGCCAAACTTCCTTGCACATTTTCATCCTGAATACCACCACGAGCTACTGGTCGGCCTCTAAGAGTTGGTACGGGGATTTGCTTTCTTTTTCTTGCTTGCTTTGGTTTGCCGCAGTACTCGACTCGGCCTGGTGTTTAACAGTAGTAGGTTCTTTTGCAACAAAACTCGGATGACTTTGTGGTACCACAGTATTCTCAACTCGCTCGTGACTAGGTTCCATGGCCCGAACATTACCTTGGGTTTTTTTAGCCTCCATATTAGACTCAAAAACTTCAAATCGAAACCCCACTCACTTGCCAACTTATCTGCTGTAACAGGATGTTGAACTGGTGCTTTCGTACTAGTATCTCTTTTCTTACGCCTATTAATCACCTGCATCCATGGTCTGTAAAGGTCCTCATGTGATGGCATACTTGTAGCGTTTTCAACTTGTTGCTCCTCCCTTTTATCACACAGTTCCCTCGAGTGCCCATATTTCCCGCACTCATAACAAATAGCTGGGAGCCCCTCATACTCAATTGTTTGTTTATGCCCATCTATCACTATACCAGGGACAAGAGGTTCATTTAGCTTTACCATGATCGCCAACTGCGCGAATCTCCCTCTTCTTGCCTCTGTAGTATTATAATCTATTCGCAGAACATGGTTGATCCTCTCCGCAATAGAATGGAACAAACTTTTAGTATAGTATCTATAGGGTAGCCCCGACAATCTAATCCACACAAGAATTTTCTTCGGATAATCTGCTTCCGTAGAGAAGTCGATCGACCACGGTTAAACTGTAAGATAGCTACCGTAAACCACCCATAGACCACCACTAAGCACCTTAACATAGTCATCTTCCAACGCGAACCGAACCAAAAAGTAATCATTATCAAGGTCGACAAGGTTAAGCTCTCCTTTCGGACTCCAGAGAGCTTGAATTCTGTTTAGAAGCGCACGATAACCAATTGATTTGCCAAAGAGATGGACTATAACTGAATTCGATAGTTTATCATCGATCGCTCTATGGACAAACTTAGAGGATCTGATCGCAGGTAGGGGGCCAACCCGACCACATTGAACATCTTCAGCCAGAAGGTCAACATCCAAATCACTTGTCAAATGCGCCTGATCTGAGCGAGATTTTAACCAGTAAGCATGTCCTTGAAAGAAGGTTTTATCGGTTCCACAGTCTGAATTGTTTTATCCGACGTAGCCTCTCCAATCTAATAGGGTGTGGATGATACTGCCCGATCAATAGGGATAGCCAGTGTGCGAATTGATTCATCAGCCCCCTTACTCTCAATATGCCCATTCTCTGAAACACCACTCCCCTCTTCCATCTCATTATCCATCGTGGGTGATCCCCCATTACTACCTCCATCCTTATCCATTACGTGGTCACCTTTTGGAGCCAAGGACTGCAGATTCTCCAAAAAAACCAAACCATCATCAACAATTACATCTGGCGGTCTGCCAGGCGGCGTCCTCAACTCTTGGAAAATAGGGTTTTCAATAGTTCCACTCATTTTTAAGTTACCATCATCAAAATTCACATATTTGTGACTTGTGTTCATGACAATTTTTAAATTGCATATATAAAATTTGTATTTTAAAATTAGCAATCTATGTAATTTATAAATACTTATTTTTTAAACTAATTTATAAATACTTATAAATATATGTATTGATGTAAAATGTAAACAATTTTAGCGAACAATGAAAACTTTCTAAACTTTGAGAGGATCAAATGAAAACCTTTTTTTTTTAAATAAGGGCCTAATGATAATTTTTTTTTAAACCTTGGGGAGGGGATACAACCCCTCTAACCCTCACGAAGTTCTGTTTCTAGGTGTGGACAATGCTTTTTTGTAGGTCCAAATAGATTTAAAATAACTTAGGTAATGATCCTTCAAAAAAACTTAGGAAATGATCATGGAATCAACTTTCATCCGGGAACATTTTATGAAAATAAGTGGAAATGATATCAACGGGTTGGTCTAAGTGGTTCCATTATCATTTCCTAAGTTTTTTTGAAGGAACATTTTATGAAAATAAGTAGAAAAACACTTAGGAAATGATCATGGAATCAACTTTCATCCAGGAACTCTTATAAAGCCATATGAAGGATATCTTCAAAGCCAAGCACTACTCTTATAAAGTATCAAGCCCAGAGGTTCAAAGTCTAGGGATGCTTATCGAACGAGTTGATCGCGAGTTGAATGGTGCTCGATTCAGGCTCATTAAAAAATTTTATTGTTTGACTCGTTGCTCGTTAAGCTCGCAAAATTGTTTAAATTTTTTTAAAATATAAATAAAATCTAATGATACTATTAGAGCTTAATCTAAACATACAAGTTAAGGGAAAATTGTGAGGACTGAGGATATAAATAAACGAACATGACATGACCGAGTTAGAGATGAAGTCAATATTTAATTATGAGACTCTTTTTAATTTCTCAACAATCTTCGATGAACAACAAAAGAGAGAAAACCTTGGTGATTTCGAAGTTTTAACTATCAATCGTAATTTTTTATATGGGAACTGAAGACTTTTCTCTTTTACTTTTATACATAAAATAATAATAATAAAAAAGAAAAGACTTTAATAAAAAGAAAAGAGTAATTATTATAATGGGTTTAAATTTGATACAAAGGCTCTGTAAAATAAATTTTATACAAGCTTGCTTATTTATACTATAAATCAAAATTAAACCTAAACCCTAAAAAACTAAACCTCAAACTCTAAACCCTAAACCCTAAATTTTAAATACTAGCCTTAAATTCTAAACCCTAAACTCTAACCCTAAAGTAAACCCCTAACCCCTAAATCTAAAAGGCTTGTGTAAATCTTTTGAATTCTCGGGAAATACAAAAAGTGTTTGGAAATTCAAAATCAAATATTTTATGGGTAAATTAACTAGCAAGTCACTGAAATTTTCTAGAGTTTTCAATTAGCATTTAAGCTTCTTGAACATAATTTTTTCAAGGGAACCACCAAAAATCATAATAATTTTTTTTTAAAATGATAAGTTGCTCACGAACTTATCGAGTCGAGTTCAAATTTAATTCGAATCAATTCAAGTTGAGCGTTGATCAAATTTTGATCAAATTAAGCTCAAACTGTTTGCAAAGTGCTCATCTCAATTAGCACCCTATTCAAACTTCTAAACTGAATAAGAATGTGACATATGAAAATATGAAGGACAGAAAACATCTCTCAAGGATGCTCCGAATAGCTGTTAGAACTATTTCACGAATCACCACAAAATTAACATTTGGGACGTCTAATTTTGTAAAACTACCGGACACCTTGTTCGCCTCACTTTCTATTAATTTGAAATTGTTTAAATGAAAATTCAACCCTTAAATTATATTCTTAATTTTTTTGTCAAACAAGTACTTAAATTATTATTTTTGATCGTTTTAAGTCTCTAAACTATTTTTTTGTCAAAATAAGTACCTAAACTATGTCAATATTTTACTTTTAGTCCTTAAACTATCTATAGATAAAAAAAATCTTTGTGATTAGAATAATTTTTTTGACTTAAATAATTACCGGACTTGAAGTGACCAAAATTAATAGTTTAAGTATTTATTTTGACAAAAAATAATTTAAGGGCTAAAAGCAAACCAAGAATATCATTTAAGTATTGGTTTTTCATTTAAGCCATTTGAAACCTACAACACAATTTCATTTTAATAGAGAATTGATGACACAAACTATAGAATCATAAGATTTAAACCAGACAAATCGCTAAACATCAGTTGGACGATGTCACTGTCATCAAGTTACACTTAGACACTTCTGACCGAAAAAGAAGTTACACTTCGATACGTTGGAACTTGGAAGTGTAACAAGAGTTGATGTAAAACCTTAAGACACCACCCATTGGGGTCTCACGTGATGCTTTGGGGTGCTCTTGATGTTTGGGCTATAGTTTGTCTACATGATGGATCAAATTTGGACTATTGAATTCCATGGATTCAATCAACTTTTTTAAAAGTAAAAAAACCAAGTAATTTATCTTGATATTTATGATTTCCTTATAGTTATTGGTTTTAGTTTTTTCCCATTTTGAATTCTTGGCGGTTGCCATAAAATAAAAGGAAAAAAAGCTTACTTAAGGTAAAATCTACTAAAATTTTTATTCAAATAGTAAGAATTTAAGTTATAACATAAAAATTTGTGTAGTTATACAAAATTTTACTTAAGGCAAAATTTATACAAATTCTTATTCAATTAATAAGAATTTTTATAGTTAAATAAGAATTTTAATTTTATCAAAATTTTTATCTAATTATATATATATTTACTAAAATAATGAAAATTAAATTAATCATATTTTAACCGCACCCTATCCTTATCAGAAGCCGCAAAATTATACTTCGCTTTGCCAACCTAACTCAGCCATCGTTATGATAAAGTACACACTCCAGACACATTGTGGGGGCCATCTCCAGCGCTCAATTCCATGTGCCCCATCATGCTTAATCTCCCCCATTTGACCTATCTACCCCTTAGCCACCACTCACTTTCAAACAAACCCCACCATTTATTCTCCCCATTTTTTGAATTTCAAATTAAATATACACTATTATTCCAATAAATCTCAATTTGATTTTATATTCCCTAACGAATTTAAGAAAAAAAGGGTCTTTTCATAATATATTAACATGTAAAGTTAAAATATAAATGTTGTCATTTTTATCAAAAATTCCTCTTTATTATAATTTTTATTGTTATTATTATTATTTTTTATTGTCCTTTTGATTTTCAAGACTTGATTAATCTATATTTACCCTCGTCGTATATTTAGTTTTGATGGGTAAATCTTTTAATATTTTTTTTATATACATAAAAATTTAAATTCGAAACTTACTTAAACGATACTAAATTATTTACCACTTACACCAACTATTTGGTGTTATTATTATTATTAATACGGAGTCTATAACGATGGCTACCTTGGGGACAAAGGAGATACTTATCTTCAAGCCTACAGCTACGAAACTTAACAGCTCGTATACACCGTGGCATTTCCATTCCAAAGTATTTTTATAATAATATTCCATTCTTTCCCAAAAAGAAACTTTAATGTCCCTAAACACCCTTCTGACCACTCTTATTTTACACCATACCCACCTGTAAACCGTCACTTACCTACCATAGGCAATTCCGTCATCTCAAAAGGACACGTCAGATACGCACGTTGAGAGCGTCTGCTATTTCCCAAAATGCCCTAACAAGAAGCATAATTTAAGGGTAAAATTGGGATTTAGGCAACGTACAAAGGCGGAGCTGGCCCATTAATTAAAATGAAATGAAAGAACGTGAGTGATCCGCATAAAGAAGATAAAAGAGAAAGTACTCAGTTCACAGACGTTTCTCGGATTTCAAACTCCACTATTTGCTGGAATTTGGGACTCCGTTTCAAGTCCGGTCCGACTTCTTACGGATTCTCGAGCGTAGAGAAACAAACAACAAACACAGATAAAGATTAGGGTTTTCACTAAATTAGGGAATCGCGGATATTAGGGGTTTCGGTTTTTTTTTCCTGTTCTTTTGCTTGAATTTTAAGATTATCGAGGGACGAATTTGGGAATTCGCTAAATGTTAACGCCGCAGAGGAAGGCTTGGTCGGGTTGGTCGTTGACGCCAGGGAAGAAAGTGGACGGGACAGTTTCGGATCCGGATTCCAACGGGATTGCTGTGGGGAAAGGGAAAGCAACGGCTTTTACTGAGCCCGTGACTCCTGATGAGGAAGGGGTTGTCGAGAAAGTTCAAAGACTCGAAAATGAGGTTATTTTTTTTGTTGTGATATGCACTTTATAATTTGATTTTTTTAGGTACTCTACTATTGTGTATGTTACAATTTCTTTTCTGGACATGCTTAGTTGAGAAATTGAAATGATTAAAAAATTGCCACTAAATAACTTGTTTAAAGTTGAGTTGCTTTAGTTAGGTTATTTGGCTTAGGTAAACACTTCACTCTGGATTTCTTATTTAATCTTCATTTTGATGTTTTTTTTAGGATGACAACAAATTTTGTTGCTATGTCAAATTTAACGCAACAGTTGCTAATGTGGGTGCACCATTCTCGTAATTGGTTTTTGGTTTAGAGAACTACCATATGTAATCATGATTTAGTTATTTGTGATTGTATTGGATATGCAGTTCAATAATCATGATTAATTATAGAAGTTGGTAATCCGGGAATTGATTGCTTGGTCCCTCAGGTTAAGCTAGATGCGTAATACCCAGCATTAGTACATGCAAGCAGACCACAAAACTAAAACCACTGAAATATGTAGTACTGATTTAATGTAAGCGTTAAAGAGTAGAGTGTTGACTTATGAAGTTTGTCCTTTTCATATTAGAATTTGCTTTCACCTTTTTGGTATGGATTCAGGGGATTGATGATCATCTAAGCTAGGCTCTGTGGTACCATCTATATAAGCAAGTGCCACAAGGCCCACAACTGAGCTGTTAGTGCTGTTACTAAAGTTGCTACTCTTATGACCGATTGAAAGAGAAATATCCTTATTGTAACTAAAGTACTTGATAATCTCATTTCACATTTATAAGTGCCAATAGCATCCTGCTATTTCCTTGTCTTTTATGTCTAAGTCAAAATTGGGTCCATAACATTTGTCACCATTTTTTCAAGATTGTCATTTTTGACAAGTTTGTACTGCCAAGGACTGCAATGGGAAAATTGAATGGCTTTAGATTGCTTATTTTTCTGTGCACACAACAATCAAATACACACAGAATGGATTGCTACATTCCCCTTCAATTGTATTGACTGGAAAAGTTTGAACCTTTTTGTTGTTTTAGGTTTTTGGTGTGTTTATGTTTTCTAAAGTTATTTGCTCAATTTGATTGGTATATCCTATTTCATGGTTTTATGCTTTGTTCTATGTTGCAAAATCTCATTTGAATGATCCAAATCTTGTTCCAGCTCTTTAAATACCAATACAATATGGGTCTGCTCTTGATTGAGAAAAAGGAGTGGATGTCTAAGTATGAAGAACTCAATCAAGCATTGGTGGAAGTAAAGGATGCTCTAAAACGGGAACAAACAGCTCATTTAATTGCAATAAATGATGTTGAGAAGCGTGAAGAGAATTTGAGGAAGGCCCTTGGTGTGGAGAAACAGTGTGTGCTCGATGTGAGGATCCTCTATCCTGTTTAATCTTTCCACTGATTGATTTTGATTTCAGTGTTCTGGTTTTATCTTCTGTTTCATATTTTTCTCTTATATCACAAACTGGAGGCAAAATACTTTTTGGCGAATTTAATGGGATACTTTTATGTTACTCTTTGATTCACAGTAATTTTGATAAGTGTTTGTAATTTGTTAATTCTTCATGTTGTTTTATATGGGATAATATTCGTTAACGGTTTGATTATGTTTTTTTTTGATACAGCTTGATAAAGCCTTACGAAATATGCGTTCAGAAAATGCAGAAATAAAATTTACTGCTGATTCAAAGCTTTCTGAAGCAAACGCTTTGATTGCTAGTGTTGAAGAGAAATCCTTGGATGTGGAGACAAAATTACGTGCAGCTGATGCAAAGCTTGCTGAGGTGAGCAGAAAGAGTTCAGGCATTGAGAGGAAGTCTCTGGATTTAAAGTCCGCGTGAAAATGTGCTTCGGAGGGAGCGCCTCTCCTTTGTTTCAGAGTACGTTTCTTCTTTGTCTTCTCCTGGTTACCTTGAAGTTTTCACTTAACTTTTCATTTAAAGTTTATCATTATTATTGTTATTATTATCAGACGGGAAGAACATGAGGCTACTTTCTCCAAACAGCGGGAGGACTTGTGGGAATGGGAGAAGAAATTGCAAGATGCAGAAGAGAGGTTGGCCAAAGCCCAAAGATATGTCAATCAAAGAGAAGAGAGAGCAAATGAGAATGATAGGCTCTTTAAGCAAAAGGAGAAGGACCTTGAAGAGACTCAAAAGAAAATTGATGCTGCCAACCAAACATTGAAAGAAAAAGAAGATGATTTAAACAGCAGGCTAACAAATCTAACTTTGAAAGAAAAGGTAACCTATATTTTATGTTGAACAGTTGTTTATGTATTAATATTATGTTATTTATCATTATCATCTGGATGCAGGAATGGGATGTTGTGAAGGAGAAGTTAGAGATGAAGGAGAAGGAGTTACTTGTCATTGAAAAAAGTTAAATGCCAGAGAAAAGGTAAGATTTTGCAGGGTTTTGCTTTTGTTTCTTTGAATAAAATTTTTGTCACAGGCTTATTGCTCTAGGGTGAGCATTTTGTTGGTTTGGTTTCAAAACTCTGAAAACCGATTAAACAGAATTAACTTATAAAACCAACAAAACTAGCCAAATTAAGTTGATTAACTGAAAAAAACTGAAACTGACTTAAGTCTGTTTGTTCTATTTTATCAGGTTTAACTATTTATAAAGTAAATTATTTATATTATAATATAAAATTATGGTGTATTATATTTATATATAATAATTATTTTATAAATATATTTCATTTATATTATATAGAATGTATTAAAAATAAAACTATAAAGGTTAGTACGAGTACATTCAGTCTATTTGGCTATAAATTTTAAAAACTGTTAACTGACTAAACTAATTGAATAAACCAATTTTCAAACTGATTATTTTCTGAATTGAATGAACCAAATTTGATTGGTTCGGTCGGTTAAATTTGTTGAAACTGAAAATGCTCACCTCTAGTAATTTATGTTCATAATTTGTTTTTCCATTTTTTTCCTTGTATTTTTTTTTTATTTTTATTGGGATATATAGTTTTCTTGGAGGGTCAGGTATCATTCAGGATATTGTGTTTGACACTTTTTTCATTTTGTATTTATTGACAGGCTGAGATTCAGAAGCTCATGGATGAACATAATGCCATTCTGGATGAGAAGAAGCGTGAATTTGATCTGGAAATTGATGAAAAGAGGAAGTCCGTGGATGCAGATCTCAAAAGCAAGGTGATTGAAGTTGAGAAGAAGGAAGCTGAGGTCAAACACATGCAAGAGAAGGTATCTAAACGAGAGCGTGCATTAGATAATAAATTGGAGAAATTAAAAGAGAAAGAAAAGGAACTTGAACTAAAAGTGAAAAACCACAAGGAAAGGGAGAAGGCATTTGTATCTCAGGAAAAGGATTTAGAGATTGAGAAGAAGCAGCTGGTTTCTGAAAAGGAAGAACTTTTGAGCCTTAAGGCTGAAGTTGAGAAGATAAGGTTGGCAAATGAAGAACAACTACTAAAGATACATGAGGAGAAGGATAGGCTTAGGGTAACTGAAGAAGAGCGTTCTGAGTATCTTCGCTTGCAATCGGAATTGAAGGAAGAAATAGAGAAATGCAGGCATCGAGAAGAACTACTTTTAAAGGAAGCTGAGGATTTGAAACAGCAGAAGGAGAATTTTGAAAGAGAGTGGGATGAGCTAGATGAGAAAAGAACACAAATTGAGAAAGAGCTGAAGAGCATCAGCCAACAGACAGAGAAATTTGAAAAAGAAAACCTAGCTGAATTGGAAAGGTTAAAGAACGAGAAGCAAGTAACTGATGACTATATAAAAAGGGAGCTGGAAGCTCTTGAAGTTGCCAAAGAAACTTTTGCTGCCACCATGGAACACGAGCGGGCAGCAATAGCTGAGAAAGCTGAAAGTGAGAGAAGCCAAATGCTTCATGACCTTGAGCTTCTGAAAAGAAAACTTGAGAGTGATATGCAGAATAAACTTGAGGAGATGGAAAAGGAATTAGGAGAGAGAAAAAATCATTTGAGGAAGAAAAAGAGAGAGAACAAGACAATATTAACTATGTAAGAGAGGTATCTAGGAGAGAAATGGAAGAGTTGAAACAGGAAAGACTCAAGTTAGAAAAAGAAAGGCAAGAAGTTTATACTAGTAAGATGCATCTGGAAGGACAGCAAATTGAAATACGGAAAGACATTGATGACCTTGTGGATCTCAGCAAGAAATTGAAGGACCAAAGAGAACAACTTATCAAGGAGAGAAACCGCTTTATTTCATTTGTTGAGAAATTTAAGAGTTGCAAGAATTGTGGTGAAATTACCTCTGAGTTTATGCGCTCTGATCTGCAATCTCTACAGGAAATAGAGAATGAGGAAGTCTTTCCTCTTCCTACTTTGGCAGATGATTATATCAGTGGAAATGTTGGAAATTTGGCTGCATCTGAGAGGCAGAAGGATGAGATGTCTGCACCTGTAGGTTTAGGTTCTCCAATTTCTGGTGGAACAATGTCATGGCTTCGTAAATGCACCTCGAAAATATTCAAATTCTCCCCAGTAAAGATACAGAGCCTCATGCTATAACAAAACTGAATACAGAGACCTCTCTCTCTGGTCAAATGGATAATTTGGAAGGCACGTCGAAAACTGAACATGAGCCAGATCTCTCTTTTGCTGCTGCAGCCACATCTTTGGAGATTCATGGGGTCCAATCAGACTCCAGCAGAAGAGATGTGGATGTTGGTCATGACCTTTCAGTTGATAATCAGAGCAACATGGAAAGTAAGGAAGTGGAAGTGCTTGGAGATTCTCAAACTTCTGATTTAAATCATGGAAAGCAGGTACGCAAGAGAGGAAGGGCTGCAGCTAAAAGAACACGCTCCGTGAAGGCAGTTGTGAAAGATGCTGAAGCTATTCTTGGAAAAACTTTAAAACCAAATGAGAATAATTCTGGTCATCCCAATACTGAAAGCAGGAGTGAATCTGGTCTCGCCGATGGGGGAGCATCTAGAAATACACGGAAGCGAACTCGTGCTCAAACATCTCAAATAGCAGACACTGAGCAAGGTGGTGGTGACGGTGAAGGGCAGTCTGATAGTGTTGTGGGAGGCCAGCGAAGAAAGAGGCAACAGAAAGTTGTTCTGCGATGCCTATACCTGGTGAGAAAAGATATAATTTCCGACGGTCCACAATGTAAGTTACCATTAAGATTCTAGATTTTATCATCTGTGCATGATGTGCATGCACATTCTTTATGTTAATGTAGTTTGATGGTTGCCCTTTAATGGCGCTGAAGAAGCAAGCACCTTTTGTTCAAATTTTTGGTCAAGTTACAATGTGTTTTGCTTATTTGCTGTTTATTAATGTAGCTTATCATAATTCAGTTAATCATTTATGCCCTTGCACATCTACTTAATAAGAGAAATGTAAATGGCTTAGTGAAATAACTATTTGAAAATTCTGCTTAATGCAGTGGGGTCACAGTTGCTAAAGATGCAGCAGATCAGGTTAACCGCTCCAAAGCTCCCATGCCTGCGAGTGAAAATGGAGATGCAAGCGAGAATGGTGGAGCAGACTTTATGCAGCAGGTAAGGGTCTTTGAAGTTTGTTTTCTTGTATTATGTACGGTGTAGCATGTGAGTGTTTGGTGATCCCTGCTCAAACCTACATTGTAAGAAATAGAGTGAGCAAATTTTGATATTTAAATGGTCAGTTGTTGTGACTTGATAGAATGTTTTGACACATGGTAGTTCTATACATAGTTGAGTATATTATGTATGCAATTTATAGCAGTGCTTTAGTTTAGGGTCAAGCAAAAACATAAAAAAGAACCAGAAAATTAATTTGAACAGTAATGTTCAGTTTAGTTTTCTGTTCAGAAATTAAAAGATTACTTTTATTTGAACTGAAACAAATCCCCACATGACAAGCTGCTCCCACTTCACTTGATGTGCATCAGAGAAGACAAGGGAGGAATTTCATCAATTGTCTTACTGAGAGAAAAATGGAGAAAAGAAGAGATGCAATAGGGCTAAGAGAGTTGGAAGGCTATCAGTGAGGGAGGAGGGTGGGGAAAATGGAAAAAAATCAGTATTTTACTAGGATGAGGGGAACCACGGAAATTTTGCAATTTGAATTCCTATTATCAACTGCATACAGTTCACCACCATGGCTTGACTATAAATCAGTTCATAACGTTAATTAATATTGGTTTAATGTACTTTTATGTGGCAGTCTGAAACAGATCTGGATGCTAAGGGTGATCATGTGGAAGCAACCAAAAACTTGGATGTGAACACAGCATTAAGTGAAGAGGTGAATGGCACACCTGAACGGGTTGGTGCGTATGCTGATGGAAATGACTACAAGAGTGAGTCACATAGTGAAGGGCGTAAAGATGAGGGTGCAGATGATGATGATGAAAACGAAGATGATAATCTCGAGCATCCCGGTGAAGTCTCTATAGGAAAGAAGCTTTGGAATTTTTTCACCACGTAATGAAGTGAATCTTATTCCCTTGGTTGGCAAACATCAGGGAGACCCTTGATTGTATCAGCTATTTTAGGTTTGCTGGTAGGAACACCTTGATCTAGTAGTGTGTTTCAACAATTTATGTGTCATAATCAGGAAAACGATTTATTCAGGAGGGAGATTGGGTTTTCTTCACTTTTTTTCCTTTTTAGGGTTATCTTGGGCTTTTTTTTGCATGTTCTTTTGTAGTAGGGCTAGATGATTCGATGTAGCAACGATTGGTTTCTTTAACCATATTGTTTGTACCAACTACATGTATTTTTCATATTGTCCGAATTCTGTCATCTCAATTAGTATCTTTAGCTGTCAAGATATTTAGACATTCATGCCTAGATTGTGGGAAGCTTAGAAATATGAAACTGCATATATAAGTTAATGTGTGGATTAAATTTGGCTACTGCCTTACATTCTATGACCACCAAATACAGAAAATAGGGTAATGAAGGTGAATCAACAAATCACAGAGTTCAAATTTGTTTCAACCACTAAATAGTAATTTTCCATTTGCTGCCTCATGACCTATAATGGATGACTAGGAATTAAAGGAGACCTCATATCTTGGTGTACGTGTACCTGTTATCATAATTAAACATAGTATTCATAGGGTTATTGCTATGCATGTGCTGGATGTAAGTGTTCATATGCGCGGATGGATTGTTGTGATAGTACCCTTGCAAGCTGGTTTCTATCATTGATGGCAGATTTGGATGTTTGTAGTCATAGGTTGTCATCAAGCTTGATGGAACCTCATGAAACATACTGAATTCATGAGGTCGTAAGCCGACGAAACCAGCAGCTCCAGATTCATGCGGTTGTAAGCTGACGAAACCAGCAGCACCGAATTCGTGTGGTTGTAAGCCGACAAAACCAGCACCATTATTCCCTCCAAAGCCTGCAGGATCCAACATGGATATCCCATATCCATTCTTGGCAAATGTGCTTCCTTCCCCCTGCATCCTCCGCAAATTTGCTTCGTCTACAAAACTACGATCAGCCTTGCCTGCCATGGAGTTACGGCTGATATTATAGCCCACATATTTTCCAGAATCAGCTTCCACATCATAGCCAACAGTGGTGCTTCCTTCCTCAGTTTGGGGAATGTCAATCCCATTAATCCTTAGATACTGCATTTGATCCGTGTTGTTGCTGTCACCTATGAATTCGAGGTGTTTATATGGGGACCAAAACTCTGCATGCTTTCCAAATTTGATCAACCTCTTAATTAACTTGGTTGGATCAACTTTTCCAGTTACTTTAACCACTTGGTGTTCTTCATCTATGTAAACTGAAAAAACCCCTTGAACCAAAAACCAAACTAAATCTCAGCAAACCATACATACATACATACAATGAAACAGTAGAAATTTGTGTAAAAGAACCTTCAATTTTCCGGAGAAGTTTCTTCACTCTCCGCTTGCAGCCTTGACAGTAGATGTTAACTTTGAGCAAATGAGTCTGTTGGAAAGAGATAAAAGAGGTGAAAGCTTTAGTGAACAACCAGGATCATGAATGCAATAATAAAGAAAGAAATATATATTATAGGAACCTGAATATCTCCGAGTTCCAAACCAGTTGTTAACATTCTCAAACAGTCATTGCTGTTGCTCATTTTCTTCTAACTTTTTAGCAGTTCGGTTGTGAAGGTTCGTTTGCTTATATAAACCAATGAAATTGAAACGGAAGCAAATAGTGTGTGTGTGTGTGTGTGTGTCAGGGATAAAGGACCATATCAGAATCGGTGCAGAATTGTTTGACTTCGGCTCACACAAAAATTTCACCTTTGACTGCCACGTGTTCTGTTTCAATCCTGTTTTCATCCTTTAGGATTGTGTTTCTTTGTGGTGGAGATTTCGAATTGTAACAAAATCTTGAAGGATTTAGACATTTGAAAGGGAAAAAAAAAACATTTACTCAACTTTCACATCAATAATTTTATGGCTAATGGCTTCATTGAAACTAAATTGAAAATTTAATGACTTAATTGACGAACAAAAATTCTCAGCTTTTTTGTGTCTTTTTATATTCTAATACTAGAAAAATTAAATCTTTAATTTTAATTTTTAACTCTTAAACCCTATACCCTACACTCTAAACCCTAATCTTAAACTCTAAACCTAACTTTTTAGTGTAGAAATATAAATAAAGACACTAAAAAGGCTAGATAATTTCTATTCTTAATTGACAAATAAAATTAAATGGTCAAAATAGAATCAACCTAATAATTTAGTGACGTGGAAGATAGTTTAGCCTTAAATTTAATTCATTTAAAGTTTGTATCGTTATTTAAAAATTATTTCATCATTAATATTTAAAATTAAAATATATTATTTAAATAGCTCTTATTTTAAGGGGTAAATAACATATTCTAATTTTTTTTTATACTTTTTCTATATTTTAGTAATCTTTTAATTTTAAATAATGTAAATTTTTTGGCTTAAATAAAAAATAATTTCCAAAGTATGCCTTTTAGAATTTTAGGTGCTTAAAATATTTTTTTGTAAAAATAGGTGCCTAAAGTTTTAAAAGTTATAATTTTAGGTTCTTGATCGTTAATGGGTGTTAAATTTTTTTAACCAATCAATGCTTGACACGTGACATTTTTTTTAATTTTTAAAGAAAAATACCCAAAATTTTTATGTTTTAAAAATGCCCAGGCCATTCAACTAGAGGCCCCAAACGGATAAAATTACCCAAATTCAAACCCCAAATCATTGGGTCAAGTTCGAGTCAAGTTTAGTTTTTGACTATATTTGGTCATTCCCCAACATGACGTCGTTGAAAGCGGCAAAGGGCGTCTGATCGAACATTTTAACGCAAAATCTATAGTGATTATAGGTTTGATCGACGTCGCATAGGAAAAAGTGACCACCTTGGTATGACAACAAAATCGGTGTATTCGGTTCAAAGCGCGGTCGGTCAAGATCGATTCAATAGGAGATCGATATGTTTAATTTGGGGGTTTGAGTTTGGGTAATTTTAGAGATTTGGGGACTATTTCGTAAAAATTATAAAATTTCGAGATTTTTAGAAAATTGAAGTTTTTTTATTTTAAATTTTGAAAAAAAAAATTAAATATGCCACATGTCAAGCATTTATTGGTTAAATTTTTTTTAACACCAATTAACGGTTAAGCACCTAAAATTATAACTTTTGAAACTTTGGACACCTATTTTTACAAAAAAAAAATACTTTAGGCTTAAAAAAATGTGTAATTTGGGCACCTATTTTTCATTTAAGCCATTTTTTGAAATAAAATAGCGTTAATTTTTAAATAAGGACATCATTTAAGCAATGGAAGTGATTGTTACGACAACAGAATCTACAGAAAAATGCTCAGGCCATTCTACCTCGAAATCAAACCCAGGAATTGACAACAGCCTGAAGAAGGGAGCTGGGAGTTCATGGGGATCGTCTAAAGCCTTGATCACAGTTCGACACCAGATAGCAGTCTCTGGATCAAATCTAACCTCCCATGTAGGCCAGTAGTGCAAATCCTGCTTCAGTGATAAATCCTAGTCTTTCCGTCCACATCGACCGTCTCCACATGGACAAACCTCCCGTGCTCCAATCGCTGCCCATACAGAAAGAAAGTGCACACAGATGTTATGGTCAATATAATCAGATAAAGTTCGGCTTGATTAAAGATCAAGTAATAACAACATCTAAGCCAAGAGAAAGATGCATGTCAGATAAGCAACTAGGCTCACCTTTATGGCAATAACAAAATCATCTAAATCCCAAGTATCCCTCCCATCAACCTTAACAACCCACCGTAAAGGAAACAACCCGTATCTTTCAGCAGGACAACCTCTGAGAAAAAGAACAAATGGACCATTACAAGGATTCTCAAAAACTCCTGCAAAACTCAACATGGGGAAATCGACTGCCATTTCAACTGCAAACGCATATGAAAACTCGAGGAAACGGAACATTACCGTGTCACATAAACACCTGCACCAGCCGGATGAAATCCAATAGAAAGGACAGCTGGATAAGAATGCTGAACAACACACCCACACCAATTGATCACTCGTGTTGCCATTCCCATCCCTCAAATCTGTCCCCACACGAAGATTAATTTCACGTCCCTGGCAAACAACAATGCAATTAAATTAACATAAACGAAGTGGAAAACCTTCGGCCTGGATCCCAAATGCTTACCCTCCGGAAAACAGTCATGCTGAGGTTCCCATCATTGTCGCCATTGTCCATCTCTTGACAAACATTTTCTATTTCTTGAAAGCAAGTAACAGGCTCTTAATTTACTGCTAAAACCAGATCACCTACTAATAAATTTTGGGCTTTTGATCCCTCCAAACTTCTCCGAACAAATAAAATTTGACGACTAACCGGATCTTTCTTGAATAGAGCCTAAAAGAAATAACAAACAGGATAATGTGACTTGACCATATGAAAGCTTACAAAAGGGTAGATATGGGGAACAAGCATTTGTTTTTAGTATCACCAAGATTTTGTTTCAAAACATTTTCCAAACAAGACAATATAAAAAAAAATAAACATACCTGGATCCATTCTTCGCTCAATCCACAGGTTCTGGCCCTCAAAAGCGTAATATGATGAAGTTCAACCTCTAAAATCCTAACAAGTGGCATCGAACTTGTGGTACCATTTATGAGAAGCGACGGTCCAAAGCACCAGATTTGATCTTGTCTAGAACTTGGCTTATTGCATAAACTGGGATACCTCCCGCAAACTTAGGATCCTTTGATGTACCAGTAAACCTCAGAGTGCTTGAAAACCTTCCCCAGAGTGCTTGAACCCTTCCATGTTAATCTGTTAGCACACCTGAATACGTACAACCGAAATCTGCAGAAAAACAAAAATCATTGCGTACATTGAAACCAGAATGCAAGTACATTTAAATTCCACCTAAAAAAGTCGACAAACATACCAGTATCAAGCTTTATTATTTCCAGATCTGTTCTACTTGTGTTGGTCACAACTGATTTCTTAGAGCTCACTTGTAAGCTTTCATTTAAACCCACAACATAGACTGAATCCCCACGACGTAATAAAGGCTCTGGCTCAAAAAAAATAAAATAAAATGTTAAAATAAAACAGAAACTAAGGAATCAACATTAACTTTCCAACCACCATCCTCTTTCACTGCAGAAGAGAGAACAGACTTCCTTCTACCAAATTAATTTCCAAACCAAATTTTCAGGATGTGGCAAAGGATAATCTCACTATCTAAAGACAAAAATGTGGAGTAATTTCAAAAAGTAGAACCTGCTAGGAAGTAATTGGGCAGCACGAACCATAGAAGCAGCAACAGTCCCTAGAGCTGAGGGTTTATATGCAACTAGAGCATAATTGTGAGCAGGGTGAAGGAAAACAACCTGCAGTTGGGAAAAAAATCAACCATATGTAGTTGTGTTTTAGCGCTGTTTCATAAAATATTATACCTCTCCAGGAATTTCAACTGGATAAGCAGCAAAGTACAGCATCACATCCGATGCAGAAATTGCAACCGTGTTCCTGTCAGCAGCAACCAAACCCATACTACTAGAATGATATATAATGACACCAGTCCCAGAAAAATTCTGTGAATGGACACCATCAAGCATGCATGATGGTGGCACAAAACCTGCAAGCCAATGATAACAAACTCAATGGCAATCATGAAAGCAGTAAGGACTTCTATTTTACAACAACCATAAAAGAATGGCTTTCAACTTAAAGGTAATGGAAAACTCATAATTTACTATTGAACTATGTAATCAAAAGAAATTTGCTACCTGAAGCCTTACAAGAGTAGGATTTATTACTCGTTCTGCATTTGAAGCATAGCCCCTTAACACAGCATTTTCCGTGTCAGTTTTGTTCGCCACCTTAGCTTCTCCAGTCTCATTTATGGAACCATCGGTTACAACTCCAACAGAAGACATATCATCTTCTACCCGTTTTTGTTTTGATCCAATACCTTTTCCATCCTGAGAATGCAATTTCCGAAGAGCATTCTCACTACTGGTTCCTATACTACTGAAATCTTCAGTCAACTCTGGTTGAAAGACTGCCTTTGCTGTCCATAAACCCGAACTGTCATCACGATTATATATCTGTGCAGGTGCATACCATTCATGGCGATCAACAGTGACCAAGACAAACTGTACCCATAAACAGAACTACAGATTAACAAGTAGCAAGGATAATCTCAATTGACACAATTTAGTGCATGTCCACTGAACAAACAAGTAGGATACAGTAAGAACACTGGAACCCTAAGGACTAAGAGGACGAGCAAGAAAAGGGAGGAAAGAAGGCTTGCAAAGAAGAAATGATAGCATAGAAGCTAATCAGAAGAATATGGCGAATCATAAGTTCCATCATACACTAGTCAGTCTTCAGAACTTAACCTAAGAGAAGTTTGAAGTCTTTTTATACTATTTTGAATCAATACAATTAAAAATGAAATTGAGGTTTGAGCAGATTCAGACCCAGATCAAGACCCTAACACCATCATTTTAACAGAAATTGGACATCGGAGCATAAAAATATTGATAATGCCAATTTAGAACTACTAGTGGTTGAAGGATACTTAAAAGATATAATTTGATGGACAAGTTTAGCATGTTATACAGTGACTGGAACCATATTATCAAAGAATACATTAAATTTATTAGGTATAAGAATATTAAAAGACCTGTTGCAAATGGCGAGCTGTGTAGATTGTATACACTAAAGGCACCTAAGCACCTCAAGGCAACTTAGATAAAATGGAGATTAGATCCTCAAGTTTTGACACCACCTCACCAGCAAGCATCTCAACGATGGCATGTGGAGGAACTCCAGCTTTATGTAGCATATATCTGCAATAGGTTGAAGTCCACGGCAATAAAGAAGCAATATCATTATTCATGCATATGAGCAATAAGGATAAGCTATCAATAATTGTAACACCCTCGACCCGGATGTCATAATTGGGCTTCAAGCCCAAACCCAAAACCATAAAATTTTTCAAACTGAATCAACCCAACGAGTAATTCGCAAAAACATTTAAAACCAACAATTCAAATAAATATATATGAATAAATAAAATATTACAAAGCAGCTCCAATTTAAATTTAAAACATTTGAATATACAATTTCAATAATTCAGTTTCAAATAATAAATACAGACTCCAACATGTAAGGTCCTATGAACACATAGCCCACTAAATTCAAATATCGTACTCTGAAGATCACCATGTGCTAGAATCTCGGTCTGATAATGCTCCTCAATCCCACGATCCAGCACGCAACCTACGCACGGAAACAACGATTCTGAGCGCTGAGTTTACAAAGCTCAGTGGTACACATCTGCTCTACTATACTTCATGCTAATTATAAACGTAAGCATGTAAGCTAGTACAAGCAATAAGAAGAGATAAATAAACATGTGGCGCTACCATAATCGCCTAAACACATATCAAACATATACGCAGCATCACAAATATCACAAGCACATCAATATAACAAACCAAAAGTGAGGCCCAATGTCACCCGATACTGGGAAACCCACCAATGCTCGGAATCTCACATCGAGCTGCTCGAAATTTCACATCGAGTCTTCACTCAGAATCTCGTATCGAGCAGGGCTCAAAATCTCGCATCGAGCAAATATCATCACCCAGAATCTCACATCGGATGACCTTCATTTCATCACTCGAAATCTCACATCGAGTGGCCTTCATGTGTTACAACACTAACTCACTCACTCGTAACCAACCAAGTGCCCACACATGGCACAACCACATATGATCCATCAAGGATCCCTAAGATTACTATTACAAGCAATCATCCAAGCTTTACCGAATTGTTAATACATTATGGAGAAGACTGTAATTCATCTCATTCATTGTCTCAAGCAATCCATATTATTCCATTTATCAGAGTATAATTCAATTATTAACATTCACACGATTCCTCGAATCATGATGTTTACTATTCTTTAATCAATCCCTAAAACTTATAAAAATCGTTTAAGTGTGTGGCTAACGCATTTAAGTTATTAATATTAATTACCACCTTTTTGCCTATTAATTCAATTATTTATCGGTATTATCTCTTAACTGTCATTTTAGTCGAGTCTGCCACTCATTCAAGCTAACATACAAGATATCATCATTTATCAATCAATCAACCAATCATCAGATAATCGCATTAATATTCAAACAATCCTACACATTCTCTAAAGCTCATAATATGCTCGAACATTCTCAAAATACGATCTCTAAGCCCATAACAAACTCGAACATTCTCAAACTCATCAAGTATCTCAATAACTACTAAGCCTCGTAACACCAGTACCGACACATGTTTATTACTCATCTCCTATTTTGCAATCACTAACATGCAATGCAATTACACTTATAATGCTCATGAAGTATTTCGGAGTTCAATGTGTACTAACCTTAAGTCAATATCGCTAAAATTCTCATCAAAACTTCTCGAACAATCCACTTGGTCCACTATCCAAACTCAAATAATCCTCACATATCAACAAATACGAAAATACTTAAATTCTATGCATCTCTTATACCAAACGAAAGGTCAAACACGTAAAAATAACTCACTAGGTTCGAATTTGGCGAAACGGACTGCGCCATTGGATTCGGAACTTCGAGAAACTCCAGGATAGGGCTCCCGAAAAAAGTCAACGTCGGTCAACAGCGACGGCTGGCGGCAGTTGGCAGCAGCGGTCAACAGCGACAGCTTAGCGGCGGCTCAGCTCAGGCTGAGTCAGCTTGGCCTAACTCGGCCGAGTTGGGCCGAGTCCACTCGAGTGACTCGGTCCCCTGAAGCAGGACAACGCTCACGCGTAGAGGAGGCGCGTGGGGTCGCGTAACGACGTTCCCGACTGCTTCTGGTGGCCAAACTTCACCCGCCGACTGTTCTCAAGCCGGTGAACTCGATGGAAGCCTCGGTTTCTCGATTTGATCCCTCTAACCCCTTCAACTCAGCGACCCAAAACTTTCTCTCTCTCACCTCTTCCGACGGCAATTTTGATGGTGGTGCCATTAGTATTAGCAAACTCGTCTCGACAGGATAAACACAATGACAATGAAATTATCGCGATCGGATGGATGAATCTTCGTGTAACACCCCAATTTTTCCCTAAAATTTAAAATCCTAATTTGAGTAAATCCCTAATTGAATTCAGTGACCAAATTGGAAAATTGGAAATCTTAGTGGCCACTATGTAATGCGAATAAAAGTTGGGTCTTTAGTTTGTATTTTACCCTTTAGGGCAAGGGGGTGCATACCCTAGTTAACACCTAAAAATCTTTTTGGTTCTCATTTGAGAAAATTTATCAGCCGCACCAAACCCTTTCTCCTTCAATCTCTCTCTCGTAACAACTTCCCTCACCCCCTTTGCTCCGATCGCGCTCTGGCTAAAGCTTTGTTGCCGTCCGTTTGGCGTTTTGAGACCACCATTGTGTTCCCATCAAGTTTTCACTCGAAACCCAACTGTCAACATTCCATCACCGATTGCCTTTTGCTCAGAAGCGGTGGAAACGATTCGGCTTTTTGTTTGTTCATCTTCTTCGTGTGTCCCTTGTTTCGATCTGAGTTGGGTAAGCACCAGCTTTGTTTTTGTTGTTGTTAGTGTTTGGTTCCCAAATCATGGGTTTTCGGATGTTATGATTGGCTGTGGGCAGGAGTGGTCGCCTATCGACCTTGTTGTGTTGTCGCTGTCGTCACCGTCTCTTCATCGGCCATCAACGTTTGGTTGTCGTCGCAGTCGCCGGCGTCATTTATCATCTCAGTTGCCAACAAGAAAAAGCTTGTAAACCCTAGAACCTGTTGCAGCCTTGTGTTCATGTGGGTTGAACCAACAATCCAGCCCAAATTAGTGACCAAGCCACGAGGCCCAAATGGTGGGTGTATGTGTTTTGTGGGCCAACAGTAAGCATTGGAATGGGTGGTCTGTGAGCCCAATGAGAGAGAGAGAGCCCGAACCGGTCCAATAACCCGAACCGGGTCAGACCTTGACGGAAGCAGCGAATCGGACCGTTGACCCATTCTGTGAACCGTGACCCGACCCGAAATGGTGACCTGACCCGTTGACCTGGCTCAATGACCCAACCCGAGCTGACATCAGCGTTGACTTTTTGGCTGACGATAGCGTTAAACTTTTTGGCTGACGTCAGTGTTGACCCTTGATGACGTCAGCGTTGACTTTCTGCTGACGTCGGCGTTGACTTTTTGTGACCCAAGTCAACTTTATGTTTTTCGACATCCTGATTCCAAATCCGCTGCCTGTTTTCCCAAATTCAAACCCGAAAGATCGTTCAGCCATCTTTAATTAATTATAGTCTGTATTTTGAGAGTTTTGGATATCAGAATTTGATTTGAATATGTTTGTATTCAGGTAGCGTTGACTAGGAGCCTAAGAACCTACCTCTTCCTCCACCTGTTCGACCTCCTTCTGCACAGCCTACGAGAGTTCTGCACGTGAGTATGATTCCGTTTAGTGATTATATTAGTGTGGCATAATATTAGTGATTAATTATGTTTTGTGGGCCTCGTAGGTGTTGACACTCAATCTAATACTAGAGCTGAGCGTGGGAGACGTCGCTCTCGACATTGAGTTATTAGCTGCCTAAGGTGTGTCTCTTCTTGTGATATATCATTTCTGTGTTCTATGTTTTGCGTGCATGTTGTATATTTGACTGACTGAATGATCTGTGATTTATGGTATTTTCTGTATGATGGCATGACATGCATCGGATATCAGAATCAGACTAAAATAATATCAGACATATATTATATACACTCGGATTAAATTAATATATAGGATATACTATCAAATTCAGAAAATATAATCGGAACATGCCATATCATTTGGGTTGGGAAATTGTTCGGGGAAGTTTAGTGGGTTCACCCTTCGAGCTGAATTCTGCTTCGGATCAGTGGTTCCACTTTTGAGTCGTTCCACTTCGGATGGTGACGATGTAGTTAGAGTGGTTCTGGGGAACCTTACTCTTCGGACGGTGTATGGAGATGGGTGCATGACATTACATTTTATGTCTCAGGTTGTATGCATATGTATTTTGTGATGACTGTTGAACTATGATTGATGTTCGGATTTCTGTTTTGTGTTTTAATTGCACTTTAGAGACACACTGAGCTTTATAGCTTACTCCCCCTTAGTTCCTCTTTCAGATACTCAGGCTTAGGCGTACGGTACTTGGAGGATTTTGTTTCATCGGACTATATCTTTTATTTCAGTATGATTATTTAGACATTGGGCTTTATACGTTATTATTATTTTGGATGAATTTGTATTTGGGACATGGGACAATATTATTATTATTTTGAGACTTAATGGTTTGTCATGCATTATTTATATTTATTTCAAATTTTATAATAGCTTTTGGTATTTTTTTAAACGACTACGTTTTACTCAAATGATATAATTTTGTGGTTTCGATTATTACAATTAAATTGACATTTGTTTTATTAAACCTAGTAATCTTTTTTTAGGGACAAGTTTTTCAAACTTAACTTCCAAGATTCAACTTAAGAAATTAGGTCAAGTTTACAAGGTTACATTTAGTGGTATCAGAGCCTAGGTTCAACCGTTGGACTGTGTGGCTCGAATAAAATTTTTAAACCGAATATTAGTTTGCATGCATACTAAATATTTTTGGGTAAACGAGAATTTTTAATAAATATAATATTTTAAGGAATACGTTTATTTTGAATGAAAACTTCAAGTACCAACTCCAACTTAGGATTATCTTCTTTTGTGATAGACTATTATACCACCTCGCAGGAGTTCTAGATTAGCGACCGGACAAGGTCGTGGCCGAGGTCATTCTACTGGTGTAGAAAGTGATGTTTCGCCTCCTGTGGACCTACCGCAGATTAAAATGAGATATCGGATAACGAGAAGGATCCGTTGAGAGGACATCGGACTAGAAGTGATGACTCACTTGATATTGAGGACACTGATACAGTTCAGTCGGAAAGTGCCATAGTGTTCTTTTTGTAAGAAATGGCATCCAGGCAAGTGTAGGAGGCAGAGTGGGCGTGTTTCCAATGCGGTTCTTTTGAGCATCTTTTTAGAGATTGTCTGATAGCACTTCATCTGCCTATGTACCGAGTCAGTCTCAGGCATCTGTTTAAACTCCTATTAGAATGAGAGGTCATGGTAAATCTGCTGTTTCGGGTACTGCTGGTAGGGGTAGGCCTACACAGAGTAGAGGATCAGCTAGTTCAGGGGCGAGACAGCCAGGGTTGGTTTATGCTACTAGGAGGCAAGAGGATCGAGATGAGCCAAACGTTATTGCTGGTACCTTTTCTATCCGTTCTATCTCTTACTTTGTATTATTGGATAATGGTTCTACTCATTCGTATGTTGAGAGTTCTGTATCTGGGGGTCTTGAAATTTCAGTAGAGGATGTTGCTTTGTACTGTGCATAGTCCGGTAGGAAATCATGTTGTGGTCTCTAGGGTTTATGGAAATTGTCCTCTTGAGATTCAAGGGAATATCTTTCTGGCTAATCTGATGGAGTTACCATTTGGCGAGTTTAATTTAATTCTTGGCATAGACTGGTTGTCTGCTCACTAAGTCAATCTAGATTGTGAGAAGAAAAGAGCAACTCTGAAAACTTTTGATGTCCCGAAGGTATTTCTTTTTGGGGAACGTCGGGGTTTCCTATCTAATGTAATATCGGCTCTCAAAGCCGAGAAGATGATCAAGAAGGGGTCAATTGCCTATCTTGCTTACATTATTGATATGAGACAGCCTGACTCTGGGATGGATAAGATCCGAGTTGTGAGAGACTTTTTTGATGTATATCCGAAAGAATTGTCTAGTGTTCTGTCAAAACGTGATGAGATTGAGTTTGGTATCGAAGTTTATCTGGGTACAGCTCCTGTGTATATGGCACCTTACCGGATAACACCGAAAGAGCTTAAAGAATTGAAAGTACAGTTGCAAGAACTGCTAGACAGGGATTTATCCGACCCAGTGTTTCTCCGTTAGGAGCCTATGTTCTTTTTGTTAAGAAGAAATACGAGACACTTCGGCTGTGTATCGACTACCGAAAGCTGAACAAGCTAACAATCAAGAACAAGTATCCCTTTCCTCGTACTGATGATCTCTTTGATCAGTTCTGGGAAGCTACGGTGTTTTCTAAGATAGACCTGAGATCTGGTTACTACCAACTCAAGGTTAAGGATTCTGACGTGTCCAAAACAACTTTCCGGACACGTTATGGTCATTACGAGTTCCTTGTGATGCCCTTCGAGTTGATAAACGCTCCTACCGCTTTCATGGATATGATGAATAGAGTGTTTCAACCCTATCTCGACCAATTTGTTGTGGTCTTTATGGATGATATTCTAGTTTACACTAAATCTGAGGATGAGCATGAGGAATATCTCCGGATTATTTTACAGACTCTAAGGGAGAAACAGCTTTATGCAAAATTTAGCAAGTGTAAATTCTGGCTTTTAGAGGTGATGTTTTTGGGGCATATTGTTTCTGCTGAGGGTATTCGGGTTGATCCGAAGAAGATTGAGGCTATTATCAGTTGGAAGCAACTCAGGAATATTCCTGAGATCCAAAGTTTCTTTGGTTTAGCCGGCAATTATCAGAGGTTTGTTGAGGGTTTCTCGTTCATCACAGCTCCGTTGACTAAACTTCTGAGAAAAAATGTTCCTTTTGTCTGGTCTAAGGCTCAGCAGACTAGTTTTGAGAAGCTTAAGACCGTGTTGACCGAAGCACCGGTCCTAATTCAGCCTGAGCTGGGGAAGGCTTACACCGTCTACAGTGATGCTTCTCACACTGGTTTGGGGTGTGTTTTAATGCAGGATGGTAAGGTAGTAGCCTACGCGTCCCGACAGTTGAAACTGCATGAGTGTAACTACCCTACTTGTAGGATAATGCGACTTGTATGTTGTCAACTTGTATGTTATGTAAAAGACTTGTATGTTATGTAAAAGATTAAGAGTTATCTGTTAGTAGGATAATGACTAAGAGTTAGTAGATAAGAAGTCTTCTATGATTAGGAGTCCTAGTTAAAGATAAATTCTTAAGGACTCTATAAAAGAGTTCTATGTTGTAACCTATGAGATATCGAATAACATAATACTTTCTTTTGTTACCAGAAGAAGAAGCTGTGTATTTGAGGAACAATTCCTTGTTACCAGCCATATGGTCAAATGCCCCAGAGTCGATGATCCACGTTGGAGTAAGTTGTATAGAGAAAAGGGCTGTAGGGAAGGAGGTACCTTCAGTTTCTTTCATGGCCAGATTTGCCTCACCAGGGCATGCAAATTTGCCAAACAATTTCTGGAGATCTTCAATCTGTTCCTTGGTAAAACTTGTAACACTTGAGGCAGAAGCTAAATGGGACTGTGTATCTCTAGAAGACCTTGGCTTCCAATCGACTGGTTTACCATGAAGCTTCCAGCACTTCTCCTTGGAATGGCCTGGTTTCTTGCAATGATCACACCAGGGCCCTCCTTTTCTAGTAGAAGTTGTCTGAGTGAGAAGAGCAGATCCTTCATGGGAAGAATATTCAGGAAGCATCACAGTGCGCCTGCTCTCCTCCTTCTTAACTGCAGAAAAAACTTCTCTAATCGAAGGAAGAGGAGAGCTGCCAAGAATCCTACTACGAACTGCATCTAATTCTTTATTCAACCCATAAAGAAATTGGAAAATTTTGCGTTGTGCAGTAATTTTTCTGTACAGGGCAGCATCTGTTGGTTTCTCCCATTCATTCTGCTCATAATGATCTATCTGCTGCCAAAGGGCATTGAGTGTGTTGTAGTATAGGGTGACTGACATTCCTTCTTGTTTGAGAACCGAAGCCTGACCTTCAATCCCATACAACTCCGAGATATTATCTGTACTGGAATAGGTTTCTTGGACAGCCCTCCAGATTTCAGCTGCTGTTTGGTAAAGGAGAAATTTCCTGCCTACACTAGGGACCATAGAATTGAGCAACCAAGACATCACACGGCTATTTTCCTGCATCCATTTGGTATAACCAGCAGCAGTGGCCGCAGGCTTTTCAACCTCCCCTGTGAGATAGCCCAATTTGCCTCTTTCTTGTACATTACCTCCTAAGATCTTTGGTTGTACAGTTTTTATTCATAATTCAGCTAGTAATAGGTCCAAGTTAGATCCTAGATCTGTAAAATGTGTGCTAGTAGGGTATTCTTCACTTAAGAAGGGTTATAAATGCTATCATCCACCATCTCGAAATTTTTTTGTTACTATGGATCTTACCTTTTTTGAACAGGACCCTTACTTTACTACGGCTGCAATTCAGGGGGAGACTTAGGATGATTTTCAGCCTTCCTACCAACATCAGGTAATTTCTCCTAGTTTTTCTATACCTTCAGATTTTTCATTCACTCATTCCACAAATCCATCCTTGTTGCCTACAACACCTTCAGATTGCTCACCTGTATCTTCTTTACCAATTCCTTCACAAACACCAACAACTTCTCAAGATCCTTCCAAAACACCTACTCCTCCCAAACAACTTTTGACTTATACAAGGAGAAAGAAAACTATACATGAGGCCATCTTGCAATCTGACACTTGCCGAGAATTGGATTTGAGTCCAATTGCCAATATGGAAGATGAAGGAAATGTGATCGGTGAGTCTACTATTCCTAATCTGGATGATTTTCCTATTGCTATTAGAAAAGGAGTTAGACAGTGCACTAAACATCCTATCCAGAAATTTGTTGCTTACAGTTCATTGATGCCATCTTTTAAAGCTTTTACAGCAAGTTTAGATGAAAAAGAAATTCCTACAACTGTTGATGAGGCACTAAAGCATCGAGATCAGTGCACTTGAGAAAAATGGTACCTGGACAATAATGGATCTTCCCCAAGGTAAGAAACCTGTCGGTTGTAAATGGGTTTTTTCTGTGAAATATAACTCTGATGGCAGTTTGCAGAGATATAAAGCAAGGCTCGTGGCTAAAGGGTATACACAGACCTATGGGATTGATTATACTGAAACTTTTGCTCCAGTGGCAAAACTCAACACTATTCGAGTTTTGTTAAGTCTTGCTGTCAACAATGATTGGAACCTACACCAACTTGATGTCAAGAATGCATTTCTTAATGGGAAGTTAGAGGAGGAAGTTTATATGAAGATCCCACATGGTCTGAAATCAGTTGAAGGAAATCAGAAAATTTGTAAGCTCAAAAAGTCACTTTATGGCCTAAAGCAATCTCCTCGAGCTTGCTTTGACAGGTTTACCAGGGTTATTCTAAAGAATGGATACAGGCAGTCACTAGCTGATCATACACTCTTTATTAAGGTAACTTCAAAAAAATAAAAGGGTTATCTTGATTGTTTATGTGGATGACATAATCTTGACAGGGGATGATGATGAAGAAATTAGCTGCTTGAAGAATCTTTTGAATAGAGAGTTTGAAACAAAAGACTTAGGGAAGCTTAGATACTTTCTGGGCATGGAGGTTGCAAGGTCAAGTAGGGGGTTGGTGATAAATCAGAGGAAGTATATCCTTGATTTACTAAATGAAGCTGGAATGCTGGGGTGTAAACCAGCAGATACACCAATGGAGGCTGGCTTGAAATTTACTAATGAAACAGCCTCTTTAGTTGACAAAGAAAGGTTTCAGAGATTAGCGGGAAAATTGATCTATCTATCACTAACCAGGCCAGACATTGTTTTTCCAGTAAATGTGATAAGTTAGCATATGACCAATCCAAATGAAGAACACATGGCAGCAACAAACAGAATTCTTAGGTACTTGAAGAAGACTCCTGGACATGGTTTATTGTTTAAGAAGACACAAGACAGATCTGTGAAAATATTCACCGACTCTAGCTGGGCTGGAGAACTCACTGAAAGGAGATCAACCAGTGGCTACTGCACTTTTGTTTGGGGAAATCTCGTGACTTGGAGAAGTAAGAAGCAATCAGTTGTCTCCAGAAGCAGTGCAGAAGCAGAATTCCGAGCTTTGGCACTAGGAATGTGTGAAGGAATTTGGTTACTTAAGTTACTGAGGGAGTTGAACACAGACCAAGAAAATAAGTTTGAGGTTTTGTGTGATAACCAATCAGCAATTCAAATTGCTAGGAATCCAGTTCAACATGATAGAACAAAACATGTTGAAATAGACAAGCATTTTATTTCAGAAAAGATTAACAATGGGATAGCTTCTTTGTTATACATTCCTACAGAAGGACAGCTAGCTGATGTACTTACAAAAGCTTTACCCAAATCAGTTTTTGATGAGTTCTTATCCAAGCTGGGACTATACAAAGTATACTCTCCAGCTTGAGGGGGAGTGTAGGATAATGCGACTTGTATGTTATGTAAAAGACTTGTAAGTCATGTAAAAGATTAAGAGTTATCTGTTAGTAGGATAAAGACTAAGAGTTAGTAGATAAGAAGTCTTCTATGATTAGGAGTCCTAGTTAAAGATAAATTCTTAAGGACTCTATAAAAGAGTTCTATGTTGTAACCTATGAGATATCGAATAACATAATACTTTCTCTTCTGTTTTCACTACTTTCTACACTACCCATGACCTTGAGCTTGCTGCTGTGATCTTTGCTCTCAAGATCTGGAGACACTATATCTATGAAGAGAAGTGTCATATCTTCACAAACCATAAGAGTCTGAAATACATTCTCACTCAGAAAGAGCTGAACCTCAGACAACGTCGTTGGTTAGAGCTTCTTAAAGACTATGACTGGGAGATTGAGTATCATCCAGGCAAGGGTAATGTTGTTGCCGACGCCTTGAGTCGTAGTTCCATTTCAGATTTGAGAGCAATGTTTGCTCGGATGAGTTTATATGATGGCAGTCTTTTGGGAGAACTTCGGGTTATTCCTACTCTGATTTCTGATATTCGAGTTGAGCAGCCTAGTGATTCGTTCTTGATGCACCGCATAAGAGAGGTTTAAGAGGGGACATCTCAGGATTAATCGATCGATCAGGATGGTGTTCTGTGTTTCTGCGGTTGGTATTGGATTCAGAGGAATTCTGGGTTGAAGCGGGTTATCCTTCGTGAAGCCCATGATGGTCCCTACTCTACGCATCCCGGTGGGGACAAGATGTACAAGAATCTTCATGAGCGATAATGGTGGAAGGGCCTAAAGAGGGATGTTGTTGGGTTTGTGTCGAAATGTTTGACGTGTCAGAAGGTAAAAGCAGAGCATCAGCGTCTGTTTGGGTTACTTCAGCATATAAAGATTCCTCCGTGGAAATGGGAGCGTGTGACGATGGATTTTTTCAGTGGTCTTCCTTTGACTCCCTCAAATAAAGACTCTATCTGGGTTATTGTTGATCAGTTGACCAAGTCTGCACCCTTTATTCCTGTTCGGGTTAATTATTCTTTGAGTAGGTTAGCTAAGCTCTACATCTCGGAGATTGTTAGACTTCATGGGGTGCCTTTGTCTATCATTTCTGATCGGGACCCAAGGTTCACAGTGAAGTTCTGGAGGTCACTTCATACTGCCTTGGATACTCAGTTGAACTTGAGCATTGCTTATCATCCGCAGACCGATGGCCAGTCTGAGCGGGTAATCCAAATTCTAGAGGATATGTTGAGAGGATATGTTGTGGATTATAGTGGCAGTTGGGAAGATTTCTTACCGCTTGCGGAGTTCGCCTACAATAATAACTACCAGTCTAGTATCAAGATGGCACCGTATGAGGCTCTGTATAGGCGTAAGTGTCGTACATTTATTGGTTGGACCGAGCTTAATGAGCACAGATTGTTGGGACCGGATATCGTACATGAGGCTGGGCAGACTGTTAGATTGATTCGGGATCAGCTTAAGCTGCTTTTGACAGACATAAGTCTTATGCCAATTTGAGACGTCGGGATCTTGAATTTGATGTGGGTGATGAGGTTTTCTTAAAAGTATCTCCATGGAGGAAGGTACTTCGTTTCGGTCGGAAAGGCAAGCTGAGTCCTCGTTTTATTGGCACTTATCAGATTATTCGGCGAGTTGGACCAGTTGCCTATCAGCTTGAGTTACCACCTGAGCTCAATCGTATTCATGATGTTTTCCATGTCTCAATGTTAAGACGCTCTCATGCTGATCCGTCTCATATTATTCCTGTGGAGGAGATTGAGATTCGTCCCGACTTGCGTTTTGACGATGAGCCAGTTGAAATTCTTGCTCAGGACAAGAAGGTTCTCCGAAGGAAGACTATTAAGATGGTCAAGGTCTTGTGGCGTTATCGTGGTCATGATAAGGCTACGTGGGAGCCCAAGGCTGTCGTTAAAGCTCAGTATCCACATCTCTTTGATCCAGGTAAATTTCGAGGCCGAAATTTCTTTTAAGGAAGAGAGAGTTGTAACACCCCAATTTTTTCCTAAAATTTAAAACCCTAATTGAATTCAGTGACCAAATTGGAAAATTGGAAATCTTGGTGGCCACTATGTAATGCGAATAAAAGTTGGGTCTTTAGTTTGTATTTTACCCTTTAGGGCAAGGAAGTGCATACCCTAGTTAACACCCAAAAATCTTTTCGGTTCTCATTTGTGAAAATTTATCAGCCGCACCAAACCCTTTCTCCTTTAATCTCTCTCTCTCTCATAACAACTTCCCTCACCCCTTTTTCTCTGATCGCGCTCCGGCAAAAGCTTTGTTGTCGTCCGTTTGGCATTTCAAGACCACCATTGTGTTCCCATCAAGTTTTCAATCGAAACTCAACTGTCAACCTTCCATCACTGGTTGTTTTTTGCTCAAAAGAGGTGGAAACGATTCGGCTTTTCGTTTTTTCATCTTCTTCAGGTGTCCCTTGTTTCGATTTGGGTTGGGTAAGCACCAGTTTTGTTTTTGTTGTTGTTAGTGTTTGGTTCCCGAGCCATGGGTTTCGGATGTTATGATTGGTTGTGGGCAGGAGTGGTCGCCTATCAACCTTGCTGTGTTGTCATCGTCGTCACCGTCTCTTCATCGGTCATCGGCGTTTGGTTGCCGTTGCAGCCGCCGACGTCATTCATCATCTCGGCTGCCAGCAAGCAAAGGCTTGTAAACCCTAGAACCTGTTGCAGCCTTGTGTTCATGTGGGTTGAACCAGCAATCCGGCCCAAATGAGTGACCAAGCCACGAGGCCCAAATTGTGGGTGTATGTGTTTTGTTGGTCAATAGTAAGCATTGGAGTGGGTGGTTTGCGAGCCCAGTGAGAGAGAGAGAGCTCGAACCGGTCTAATAACCAGAACCGGGTCAGACCTTGACCGAAGCAGCGAACCGAACCGTTGACCCAATCTGTGAACTGTGACCCGACCGAAATGGTGACCTAACCTGTTGACCAGGCTCGTTGACCAACCCGACCCGTTGACCAACTTGAACCGTGACCTGACCCGAAATGGTGACCTGACCTGTTGACCCAAGCTGACGTCAGCGTTGACTTTTTGGCTGACGTCAGCATTGACCTTTGTTGACAGCAGCGTTGACTTTTTACGACCCAAGTTAACTTTACGTTTTTCGACGTCCTGATTCCAAATCCGCTGCTTGTTTTCCCAAATTCAAACCCGAAAGATCGTTCTACCATCTTTAATTAATTATAGTCTGTATTTTTAGAATTTTAGATATCAAAATCTGATTCGAATATGTTTGTGTTTAGGTGACGTTGACTCGGAGCTTGAGAACCTACGTCCTCCTCCACCTGTTCGACCTCCTTCTGCATAGCCTGCGGGTTCTGCACGTGAGTATGGTTCCGTTTAGTGATTATGTTAGTGTGGCATAGTAGTAGTGATTAATTATGTTTTGTGGACCTCATAGGTGTTGACACTCTATCTAATACTAGAGCTGAGCGTGGGAGACGTCGCTCTCGACGTTAAGTTATTAGCTGCCTAAGGTGTGTCTCTTCTTGTGCTATATCATTTCTGTGTTCTATGTTTTGTGTGCATGTTGTATATGTGACTGACTGAATGATTTGTGATTTATAGTATGTTCTGTATGATGGCATGACACGCATCGAATATCAGAATCAGACTAAAATAATATCGGACATATATTGTATGCACTCGGATTAAATTAATATATTTGATATACTCAAATTCGGAAAATATAATCGGAACATGCCATATCATTTGGGTTGGGAAAATGTACAGGGAAGTTTAGTGGGTTCACCCTTCGGGCTGAATTCCGCTTCGGATCAGTGGTTCTACCTTCGGGTCGTTCCACTTCGGATGGTGACGATGTAGTTAGAGTGGTTCTGGGAAACCTTACTCTTCGGATGGTGTATGGAGATGGGTGCATGATATTACATTTTATGTCTCAGGTTGTATGCATATGTATTTTGTGATGACTGTTGAACTATGATTGATGTTCGAATTTCTGTTTTGTGTTTTATTTGCACTTTAGAGACACACTGAGCTTTATAGCTTACTCCCCTTTAGTTCTTCTTTCAGATACTCAGGCTTAGGCGTACGGTACTTGGAGGATTTCGTTTCATCAGACTATATCTTTTATTTCAGTATGATTATTCAGACATTGAACTTTATACGTTATTATTATTTTGGATGAATTTGTATTTAGGACATGGGACAATATTATTATTATTTTGAGACTTAATGATTTGTCATGCATTATTTAGATTTCTTCCAAATTTTATAATAGTTTTTGGTATTTTGTTAAACGACTACGTTTTACTCAAATGATATAATTTTGTAGTTTCGATTATTACAATTAAATTGAGATTTGTTTTATTAAACCTAATAATCTTTCTTGAGGGACAAGTTTTTCAAACTTAACTTTCAAGATTCGACTTAAGAAATTAGGTCAAATTTAGGAGGTTACACTCCGTAAACCGGAATTTAAAATTCTCTCTGAACTTTTCTCTTTTTCTCTCTCTCACCATTCTCATCTTTTTCTTTTCTCTCTCCTCAATTATCTCTTCTTTCCTTATTAGCCACCCACCCACCTATTTAAAATTCAAACTATTTCTTTTCCTTTTTATTTTCTTTTCCTTCTTTTTCTTTTATCCACAATTAATAAAATATCATTTTCTCCTTTTTACCTGTAAACCCAAACGATTATTTTTAATTGGGCTCTCAAACATAAGGCCCAAAATTCGGGTCGTTACAATAATGTTCATTAAGAAACACAATGTCTTGTTGAAATAACAATGAGCAGAGTGTAAGGGTACAAAGAGAACTCTAGGCACTAGAACCCTTATATTGCTTGATCTATGCATACTAACGGATTCAACAACATAAGTTTATGTTGCATACATTAAGGTTTTTTATTCTTCTTCAAGAAGTGTTTCGTATCAGCAGGTAAAAAGATTATCATACACAAAATCAGGTAGACTAACCCAGGTTTTGAGACATATACAAGCCCACATGGGAAATGGAAATTTCTTGCCTATTGCAAGTTACGAAAAATTAGTCAATATCATCTGCCAGAAACAATAATACCATCCTCGAACAGCATAAGGATAAAAGCAATTAAATAATCCTATTTAGGGAACACGAGTGGTAATCAGACAATTCTACCCACCTGCTGGTAAGACAAGAGATGTATTACTGCACCACTTACTTCTAAGAAGTAAGCAGGAGTTATTGAGTGTAAATCTTGAATCTGGTAGAAAAAAAAGAGGGAAACACATTAGCTTTTGCGAACATATTCAACATAAATCAAGTTGAGAAGCTAAAGATTGAATTTCGCAATGATTATTATCAGGGTCAACACTCTTAAGAGAAGGGTACCCTTGAAAATGCAAGGAAGACTCATTTCACCAACTAATGTCTGACATTAAATTTAGGATAACCTTGAAATATGTACTAAAACTAAATTCAGGATGCATAACCCAAACCAATTATGAGAACATATACGATGGCCTTCTGATAGCTAATACCAGCTTCTGAACCATTTTCTATAAAAGACTGAACCAAAAAGTGAAACCTATTAATTTATCCCAAAATTCTCAATCCAATAAGGGCGTAGAATTTAACGAGTCTAAGTACATCTAAAATCAGAGTCAAATATATTTCCTAAAGAAGTAATGACCGTGTAATAACCATAGTGATAATGAAAGCAATTATAAACATGAAAATAACTTGATTATCGAAAGTGGATTGCCAAAGTTGGAAAATAAATCAAGTGAAAAAATGAATATTCAAATTCATAAGAATTGGCACTTCAGGCTCATTAGTGATAATGAACATTGTTCTTTCAGAGAACTTTTTGTATTAGCCAATCGAAGTCAGAATTAATCACCAATGCTGAGCTAAATAGACATAAAAGAGAGAGAATAAGTCCTACCAATAATAGCACACCGAGATCTATACCACTTCTTTCAATTTCTAAATTTACCGTCTGATCTACATTGTCATCAAGCAAAGTTTCCAACTGTAGAAATCGAGTAATTACCTGCAATAGGTTTTCAATAACAATTTTTTAAATGTATGGTCATAGTCAAAATACCTGCTGCTAGGATAAGTGCTAAGAAGGGTTTTCAAGCACAAAAACTCAAGCATTCATTGTAATTATTAAAACAAAAGAAATCTCAAATGAGAGCATACTAGTCACACAAAAAAATAAGGAAGATACCATTCATGAATTTCATACTTAAATCAAAACGTAATATCAATAAGATGTATCAAAATTTAGCAAAAGAAGAGACAAAGCCAATCATCCTGTGAAAGTTGAACAATTAGGAGTAAGAAAAAAAAAGAAATGTATAATTAAAAAAATAATTAAAACTTGTATATCCAATGACAGAGAGCATACTCATCACCTGACAATTCGCCGCAACAAGTACACCACATAGATTCAAGTGATTATGAGCAGGGCCACCTCGCTCCTAAAAACAGGGTCTGCTTCAGAAGCTAATAAACTATTTTTTTCAAAAAAAAGAAGCAAATTTTAAGCAGGATCCAAATAATGAAAACTGACTTTAATCACCACAGAGAGTCAACAATAAGAATTCCAGTTGCTGCTGGTGCAGATGGCTAAACGAACTAAATTAGGTGAAAGAAAATAAAAGTGAAATTTCTCTTTTCTTAAATAAGCCATGAGAAAGCTAGCAAAAACTTTGACAAAAAAGAACCAAGAACCTGCACTTTGTACTTCGGAGACTAAGCCGGCGCATGTCATCAAATCCCTTGTAGACAAACATAGCCTACAACAGACATCCCATGTTAAAATCATATAAAAGCAAGTTCCCAAAAATGGACAGAAATGACCAAAAGCCCGAAGAACACTAAACAAAACTAGGGAAAGAGTGCAGAAGTTGATATAATATGTTGTGTGCAATGGCGCTAACCTTTACTTACTGTTAAAAGAAGATCAGCGTTTTATGATACGATATATGTTTATGTTGAATATAGTCAAATAAAAGATCTTTTGCAAATATTAGTAAATCAAGTTAGTTATTATCTATAGATAATTAGAATTCAAATTCGAATTTAGAATAGTTTATCCTATCTCTAGTTTGAATTCTAGAGTTGTATAGTTGTAGGACTATTGTAAAAAGCCTATGCAAGAGTTGTGTTGTAACATTAAAGAGGATATGAAATAACAGAGAAATATATTCTTCTCTACTGAAAATGCATCATTCTTTGCTGGAATTTCCTATTTATCTACATGGTATCAGTCTAAATATTCGGTCCCTAAACTCTCAAGATGGTTGATACATTCCCTTCTGCATATAGTATCATTCCAGATGTTGTCTCTGATATCTCCACCATCCAGATTCGTCAAAGGAATGATTCCAGTTCCTCGAACAGTGTATATTCTGCTCAAGAAGGTAGTTTCATTTTTGCCTTTTTGGCTGGTAAAAATAATTGTTCCAACTGGATTGTTGACACGGGAGCATCAGACCATATGAGTGGAAATGCCTATCTTCCATACATTTCGTCCTTCATTGGTTACCTCTCAAATAAAGACTGATGATGGCTCTTTCTCCTCAATATCAGGGGTGGTTCTATTCAAATCTCTGAGACTATTACACTGTCTAATGTGTTATACGTTTCAAAATTGACTTGCAACCTTATTTTCGTGAATCTGCTGATTTTCAATGCACAACTAAATTCTCTCCTCATGGTTGTGAATTTCAGGCTCTGGACTCGGGGAAAGTAATTGGCAAAGCTAGTTTGTGTGGTGGCCTCTATATCTTCCAAGGGCACAATTCTCCTAATGGAAAAGCAAATTCGAGTTGTACCCATACTTTTCCTTGTTTTCCTACTATTTCAGATTCTTCACAATCTGTTTTGTTATGGCATTATAGGCTTGGCCATCCCAGTTTTCAGTATCTTGCAAAGATGTTTCCCAAGTTATTTGTCCATAAAAGTTCAAATTCTTTTTCATGCGAAATTTGTCCTCTTGCCAAACATACCAAAAGTTCTTATCCTCCATCTACCTATAAAACCTCTTACCCCTTTTCCTTAATCCACAGTGACATTTGGGACCCTTCTAAAGTTAGGAATATTTATGGTTCTAGGTGGTTTATTACTTTCATATATGATCATAGTAGGCTTACTTGGACATTTCTTATGAAAGAAAAATCAGAAACTAAGGGTGTTTTTAAAAGATTTCAAACTCTAATAGAAACTCAATATCGGAGCCAAATCAAAATTCTCCATTCTGATAATGGTAGTGAGTACTTTACCAAAACCTTAGGATCTTATTTTCAAGAAAAAGGGATTTTTCACATAACATCTTGTGTTGATTCACCTCAACAAAATGGTATTGCCGAAAGAAAGAATAGACATTTGTTAGAGGTGGCTAGATCTTTAATGTTTTCCACAAATGTTCCTAAGTTTTATTGGGGGAAGCCATTCTTACAGCTACTTTTCCTATAAATAGAATGCCTAGTAAACCTCTCAAATTTCAAAGGAATGTGTTTCTTAAGACTTTTTCAAATTTCCAGCCCCTTTCTTCTAATATTCCAACAAAGGTATTTGGGTGCACTGTTTTTGTTCATATTTCTCCTCAATCCAAACTAGATCCTAGAGCTCTAAAGTGCATCTTCCTAGGTTATTCTTCAACTAAGAAGGGCTACAAGTGCTACTCTCCTGTCACTAAAAGAACTTATACCTCCTTTGATGTTACCTTCCTTGAACACAAGCCCTATTACACCAAAACTGAAATTCAGGGGGACAGTTTACATGAATTTCTAGTTCTTGATAATTTCCAGCATGATTTGTTTCCTACTACCGAAATCTCAACTGTTTTACAGCCAAATACTAACCCTACTATTACTTCATCTGAATCTACCATTATTCCAAACAATGAACCAACTGCCTTGGAACCACCAGGGTCACCTCACACCCCACAAAGAACTCCAACAGAACAACAACATGAACAACTCGAAGTTAGAGAGCTTAGTGTCTATAGAAGGAGAAAAAGGCCCAACAAAGAGACTACAATACAACCTGGAAACTTCCAAGAGCTGGATCTTGGTCCTGCAGCCGTGGAAAATTTGAAAGGTATAGAAGATTCTCATAATGTTGCTCCTACTCCTTTTATTGATACTGACGGGTTGCCTATTGCCCAAAGAAAGGGTGTAAGGAGGTGCACATCTCATCCCATTCAGAAGTTTGTAGCATATGGAAATCTAAAGCCTACATTTAAGGCTTTCACCTTTAGTGTTGACAACACTTTCATCCAAAAAACTGTGGAGGAGGCAATGAAAGATCCTAACTGGAAGAAGGCTGTAGAAGAAATGAGGGCACTAGAAGACAACAAAACTTGGACACTAGCAGAACTTCCACCAGGAAAGAGACCAGTTGGCTGTAAGTGGGTTTTTACTGTCAAATTTAAATCTGATGGCAGCATTGAAAGGTACAAGGCAAGGTTGGTAGCCAAAGGATTCACTCAGTCCTATGGTATAGACTACCAAGAAACATTTGCACCAGTAGCTAAGCTGAACACAGTAAGAGTTCTTCTCTCTTTAGCTATGAATAAAGACTGGAAATTAAATCAACTTGACATCAAAAATGCCTTTTTGAATGGCAATCTTGAAGAAGAAGTTTATATGGAAATACCACCAGGACCGAGGAGTCATTTTGACAGACAAAAAGTTCGCAAGCTGGAAAAAACATTGTATGGCCTAAAACAGTCTCCTAGGGCCTAGTTTGATCGATTCACAAAAGCCATCTTAAAGAATGGATACAAGCAGTGTCAAATAGATCACACCTTGTTCATTAAGGAAAGTTCAGAAAAGAAGAAAGCCATTCTTATTGTTTATGTGGATGATATCATCATCACAGGAGATGATATTGAGGAAAATGAAAGGTTAAAAAGAATACTTGTTGGTGAGTTCGAAACTAAGGACCTTGGTTCTCTGAGATATTTCCTAGGAATGGAAGTTGCAACATCTAAAGTTGGCTTGGTTATTAATCAAAGGAAGTATATCTTGGATTTACTCACTGAATCAGGAATGAAGTGATGTAAACCAGTTGAAACTCCTATGGAATTTAATCTCAAATTGAAGAATGATGAATTGGGAAGCCTTGTGAACAAAGGACTTTATCAAAGGTTAGTAGGGAAATTAATCTACCTTTCTCTTACTCAACCTGATATAGCATTTTCTGTTAGTATTGTAAGTCGATATATGAGTGATCCAAGAGAAGAACATCTTGAAGCTGTCTATAGAATCCTAAAGTATATAAAGATGACCCCCGGACATGGCTTAATCTTCAAGAAAAATGAAGACATGTTAGTTAAAGTTTTTACTGATTCCAGCTGGGCAGGAGAATTAACTGATAGGAGATCTACCAGTGGTATTGCACATTTGTGTGGGGCAATTTGGTTACTTGGCAGAGCAAGAAACAGTCAGTGGTGTCTCGGAGCAGTGCTGAAGCTGAATATAGGGCCATTGCACTAGGAATGTGTGAAGGAATCTGGTTTCAAAGATTACTTAACGAATTGGGTTTGAATGACAACAAAAATTTTGAATTGTATAGTGACAGCCAGTCTGCGATTTGTATAGTTAAAAACTCAGTTCATCATGATAGAACCAAGCATGTGGAGATAGATCGACAGTTTATTTCCGAAAAGGTTAATAGTGGAATGGTAAAACTCAGCTTTGTGCCTTCCAAAAATCAACTTGCTGATATACTCACCAAGGCCCTTCCACGAACTACTTTCGATGAGCTTTCGTGCAAGCTAGGACTATATAATATATACTCTCTAGCTTGAGGGGGAGTGTTGAATATAGTCAAATAAAAGATCTTTTGTAAATATTAGTAAATCAAGTTAGTTATTATCTATAGATAATTAGAATTCAAATTCGAATTTAGAATAGTTTATCCTATCTCTAGTTTGAATTCTAGAGTTGTATAGTTGTAGGACTATTGTAAAAAGCCTATATAAGAGTTGTATTGTAACATTAAAGAGGATATGAAATAACAGAGAAATATATTATTCTCTACTGAAAATACATCATTCTTTGCTGGAATTTCCTATTTATCCTACTGGAATTTCCTATTTATCTACAATTTAAGCTACATACGATTAGGTAAGCATTCTTCTCCTCTTAACCAAACTCTCTCTTTTCTCTCCTTAACCTTTTCCCAAACTAAGTCAGAAGGTGTGATCAGGGGGCATTTACTGTTCTGTCTGTAAGTTAATATTCTTCAGGCGTAATCAGGTGTGAACAGTGCAAGCATACCAAGTCGGTTTATTTTTTAGGGTGTTCTAGTTTTGGGTCACAGACGTAAAGCTCTACAAGGATAAAATCAACAACACACTTGAAGTGTACCACGAGGTATAGTAACAGCTTCCCACTTATCTATGTAATAATCTCCCTTATCCTGTAGAAATTGTAATGCCCTTACAACCTGAAATAAAAAATAACTTATGTGTTCAACAGCTGATTTTGTATAGAAAGAAGACATAAAAATAAGAATAGAAGGGTCTATTTGTTCAGAAATCAAATAACTTAATTATTAGAAACTATTCTCGTAATTGTTACCTGTCAGTACAACCCCTACTAATTAGCTCTAATTGTTGTGTAACTTACCACCACAAGTGTGTAACCGTAAGTTATATAAGTTTCACATTTCAAACCACGGAACCATAACAGGACTACGAAACTGGAAAAGGTTTCAAGCACATAGTTTCAGGTCTCTGGTTAGTCACTCCCTTAGTTACAAATTCTAATTAGAGATGATATGTTTAAATCTCTAAATTCAGTGCAGACAATCTTCAGTCCTCACCCGCTCTGGAGGTAGGAAAAAGGCAGGTGCAGCGGATACCAGGCCATCAGCATGCAAAGCCACTGCCCTGCCTTGCCAATCAATCACTGGGGATCCACTTGAACTGTATTTAGTCCCAGATGCAGCCTGCAAATTAAGCATAAGAGTAAAACAGTACATTCAAGCACAAACGAGCATCCATGTAAAGTTAGAAAATATGCTACATACTTGCATGTAGAAAGTGTTGAAGTCACTGTAGCCATCCCTGCAACAAATAAGCATGTCATACAACTGTTTAAAGAGCCAATATAAAGCGAAAAGTTTCTAGAAAGAAAGAGCTAGACAGTATGGATTAAATTATTGACCAAATGCATGACTAAAACCTATGAAACTGAACATCTCATCAACCATTCGCCACGTTTGCAGTAACCGCAAGGGAAAATGTGAAGTTAATTTAATCTGAGTAGACAAATCACAAATGTGCAACCACAGGATGATCACGTACAACGAAAAGCAGTGTGCTTTGATGTGCATGTATCTCCTCAATGTCATAGATCACCATATACAGAAATAGCGCGATATTTGTTAAAACAAATTAAATGCTATACGAGTCGCCTATAACCCTATACCATTCAAGAATTACATGATTGAAAAGAAACACAATATCAAAACTACTGCATACTTGTTATAATCCGGAGCATCTCTATTCAAACTAGCAATAGTGCCAGACAATATGGATACCTACAAATTAGGCAACAACCAGCAAAATCATAAATTAAAAGCCAAGTTCAAAGAACCTTTATCAAGACTAATAACGTAGTTCAATTACCTTCTCTGAATTATCATTACCAATAACCCTGATGTCTAAACCAACACAAGCAGCCTCTGGGGCAAGTGGAATCTCCTCGTATTCTGAAAATTTAATGGATTTGGGATTGTAACGAAAGAAACCGAAATCATTAACCTAGAGAAAGAATAACACAATGTTAGTCAGTTCCTTGTACAAAAGCAAGAATAATAATATATTAAACAAAGCGGATTCCACTCACTGGATCCCCATATATAGGCTGCACAATAGTCTCTTCATGATTTGCAAACATTACTTGAGCAACAACAGGGCCTAAAACCAGACAATACAAGAAGTCAGTCATTCTTCTTGATTTAAAAACATAGTTTATAAATAATAATTACTACTAATATTCATTAAGAAATCAACCTGGTATGACCGCTTGGCGAGCAGTGAGAATAATTCCCCTTTGTTTATCAACAACAAAACCAGTAGCAAGACGAAGATCGGCAGTTTCCGTATCAAAAGAACGGCAAACGCTGGTACGAACGACCACCACGGCTTTAACAACTTCATTGATAGCCCTCTGCCAGTCCTCGGCGGTGGCAACATTCTCTTCTACGGGAGGTTCCATAACCGTAAAAATCTCTTCTTCGGAAGGACCCATACCCGTAAAAGGCTCTTGTTCGGGAGGACCCATACCCGTAAAAGGCTCTTCTTCGGGAGGAACCATATTGGTACAAAGCTCTTCTTCGATACACTAACCTCTCCAATGGATACTCTTCGAAAATTCAGAGAAAAATAACAAGTTTCCGTTCTTGGCTTCTCGAGTCTTCTGATGGTCCATATTGTTGAAAGCTGGTTTATAATCTGATACATGGAATCTAGTTGATGACAGCTAGAGTCTTGGAAATCCGTTGTAATTCTTGTTATCGGCATTTTTTTTATCATTTTGAAATCCGTTGTAACTCTCCATTGCTGTTGCTCAATTCCAATCTTCTCTTTGTCCCTGTGACAGAATCTAGTTAATATAAACAATAATTTAAATCCGAATTTTTTTTATACACATGAACCTGGGATTTAATTTAAGGTTTGAGATATACGGTTTAAAGTTTAGGGTTTAAAACTTGAGATTTAATTTAAGGTTTGAGATATACGGTTTAAAGTTTAGGGTTTAAATTTTTAAAATTTAAGGTTAAAAATTTAAAATTTAAATTTTAAAGTATAAATATATAGACTTGTAAAATAAATTTTACAGAGCCTCGGACCCGTGTAACAAAATTTTATCTTATTTATAAACACTAAACCCCTCAAATCCTAAATTTAAAAAGTTTGTGGGAACTACTATTTATATAAATTTATGTTTTTACGTTTTAGTTATTAGTTCATGCACCTGTGGTGAAATTCCCCCCCCCCCCCCAACATCTCACTCCAAAAACTAAAATTTAAATCCCTAACTTTTAAAAACATAATTACTAAAGGTAGTCTTAAACTTTAAAATCTAAATTATAACTATATACTATATATTATAAACTTTAAAACTTAAACCCCTGAATATTAGAACATTAACACATCCCAATTAAAGGGAGATTTTTAACAATTTTATCAATTAATTTTAATTTTTAAATTAAAAATTATAAAGATTATTAACAATTTTAACCTTCATTTTAGTTTACCAATTATAAACTTATAGTTTTTTTATAAGATATAATTACATGATTACCAAATTATTTGTGAGTTTGAATGAAAAATATTTAAAATATTTATATTTTCATAGAATATATACAATTCATTACAAATTTATTTTTAATAAAAACATTTTTATATTTTTTGTATTATAATTAACTTGTCATATTCATACATTATAATATTAAAGAATTTAAAAATTATTTAATTATATATTTTTTTACTTACAACATCATATATAAAATAATTATTTATCTTCAAAAAACATATATTTTGTGATCCATTAATTTAATCAAGTAATCAAAAAAATTTAATATATTTTATCTTGTATGAGTTCGAATCATAAATTAGAATACAATCTAAATGAGAAACTATAATACTAAAGTTCGTAGATGGATCCGAACACAATCTGAATAAGAAACTATAATACTTCAGCAAATTTTGAACAGGCCTGGCTCGGCCTACCTACTTATAGAAGCATGTATTTAACTTAAGTAGTTTAGTTTAATTTAGTTTTTTTTTTTTTTGAAACATAAGTAGTTTAGTTTAGTAATTAGTATAATTTCCTTTGGGTTGCTCTTGTTCTCCTATTTCACTGTGTTTTTCCACTTCCGAATCCGACCGATCCCCGGTCAAACTCCTCGACGCTACCTTCTCTAAACTCCATTGAATTCTATTCCTCTCCGAAGGGCTAATCGGAAATCGAAGGAAAAAACCTGAAAATGGCGAAAGACAGAAAAAGATCATTCCCTTCCTACCAAACCGCCCCTAACCTCAACCCCAAAGTCAAACTCCTCTGCGAAATCATCTCCACCACGCCCTCCGCCGCCGTCGATAACCTCCTCGAGGACACCGGCCTCCGCATCACCCAGCACGACGTCGAAAACGTTCTCAACCTCTCCTACTCTTTCCCTTCCCAAGCCGTCAAGTTCTTCCGTTGGTCGGGCCACCAGCTCCAACACCAACATTCCCCTTACTCCTGGAACCTCGTCGTCGACTTGTTCGGCAAGAACGGCCTCTTTGGTGCTATGTGGGACGCCGTCAAGTCCATGAAAAACGAAGGGTTAGTTTCTTTGGGTACTTTTGCTTCTGTTTTTAGTAGTAATGTTCGGTTTGATAAAGTTAAGGAAGCTGTCTTGACTTTCGAAGTTATGGATCAGTACGGTTGTGATAGGGATATTGTTGCTTTGAATACTTTGATTAGTGCTATTTGTAGGGAAGGTAAAACCATTGATGGTTTGGAGTTTCTAAGAGTGGCTAAAACTAGGATTAGGCCGGACTCGGATAGTTATGCTATCTTGCTTGAAGGGTGGGAGAAAGAAGGGAATGTTAGTTTAGCAAAAACGACTTTCGATGAGATGGTTGCGGATGTAGGGTGGGATCCCGGGAATGTACCGGCTTATGATTCGTTTTTTGAGTACTTTGGTTAAAGGGAAAGATGGGATTAATGAGGCTTTGCGGCATTTCGATGTACTGCTTGAGAGGAAGTGTCATCCAGGGATGAAGTTTTTTAGTGATGCATTCGAGGATTTTCAGAAAGTTGGTAACATTAAGGGTGCTGAGTTGATTTGGAAGGCAATGGTGAAGAAAGTTGGGATGAGGCCTGATACTGAGATGTATAATTCGATGATCGCTTTGTATTGTTCCAAGAATTATACAGATACGGCGAAGAAAATGTTGGATGAGATGGTTTTCACTGGGGCATTTCCAGATGTGCAATCATATAATGTGTTGTTTCATTTCTTGATCAAGAAGCGGCATTTGAAAGATGCTTCAGTGTTGTTCGACAAAATGGTTAAAAACGAGTTTATCCCAAGTAAAGTAGATTGCACCGTGGCGGTTAAGAATTTTCTTGCCATTGGGGACCCTTATATGGGTATAAAAATTTGGAAATTCATGATAGAGAATTATGATTCTGATTTGGAGGAGACTGGAAATCTGTTGATTAACGGACTCCGTGATGCAAACATGCTTCCTGAGGCAGTTAAGTATGCTGAGGGTATGATTGAGAAAGGAATCAAGGTCACATCTGCCACATTGTCTAGACTGAAACACAGCCTTTGCCAAGAAAAAAAGGATGGGGTATATGAAGAACTTTTAAGAAAATGGAAATCCTGTTAGTCGAATCGGAAGTGCTTGAAAAAGGAGCATTGGACATCCCTGTTTTGTTTCTTGAAGTGCCTACACGACACGGTTTGAACTCCGAATTTCTTTCATTCTTATCTGTAGGTTTGACTCACTGCTCATTACTCAATATTTGATCCCGACAATACTGATGAGGCTATCTTGCTTGCATGCCTATTTTGTTGTTTTTAAGACGTGATATTTTTGCTAATTTTTTCATGTTTTAAAGACGAAACTAAGAGAAATAAAAAACTATGCCTTTCCATATGAGCCAAGCTTGAGAATTACAAAGGCCGCCATTAAAAAACTACCTTACAAAAACTAGTAGAAAAGCAGATACAATTGCAGTTACACGCTTGGAATTGGCTTTTTAATTGGGGACATTGCTTCTCTTTATTTCGTACAGATTGCACGAAACTCAGTTCAAACATCTCCATTCTCTTCATCTTCTTGAGTCAACTCACAATCCTCACTTGGTGGTGGCGAGTTGCCAAGCCGAGGTGGCAATCAGCGGCCTTGTATGCCACCCAAGCATTAAACACCCATCGTTCTCCTCCATTCTGTACCCATCACCACCAGCAAACAGAGCCAACAGCATGCTAGCTTGCTTGTAAGCATTTGAACCCAAGTGAACTGGGCTGAACCTGAACCCGGATGTTTCCATCCGAGTCCTCCACTGAGCCAGTGTCTCGATCATGTCGTTCAACTCGGTCTACACCTTCACAAGCAACCACATTACAAATCTGTCTTCCCAGATACAATTCGGACATAACCAGGTCCTGACTTGGTGGCACCACCTTCTAACGAGTTGAAAAGGCCGGAATAGTAATGCAGAGCTTCAGTAAAGCGGTCTACAAAAACAGGACTCTTGTGATTCGCTTCTTCTTTTACAATTGTGAGTATCTTGGGCTTCATGGTTTTGATAGAAGAAAGAGCCTTTTTCAATCCCACCAGGTCGTGCAAGCAGGCGGTGAAGTTTGAAAACGGAATTCACCGCCAGTGTCTCGACCTCGGGAGGAAAGATATCTAGCATTTTGGGCTCGATCTCAGCCAAACTATTGGCCATGAATCCCCCGAACTCGAATGCCACGCCAATAGTTTCAACCAAATGAGCTAACTTCAACCCCACTTGCTGCAAAGCATCGGTATTATCTGGTCGAGGTGGGCCAATACTTGTCAATCGAAAAGCCGGCGGCCTACCTGGCCTAAATTAATAATAAAGAACAGTTTTAAAGACCAAAATAGATTTAAGCTTCGTTTTTGAGTGAGGCGGCAAACACCCGTTGGGGTGCAAATGCCCGTTGGGATAGTCACCGGCACCTGTTTGGGGGGAAATTATGGCGACAATGGCCGTCTGGGGCGCAAACTTAACTACAAACTGACCCTTAACCTAAATTAAATTTGATTCGATGAGTAGCTTTTGTTTCTTCTCTACCATTCATTTTTTTTTTTGATCCGATGAAATCAGTCATTTCCCAATTCAAGATTTATTTATTTTAACATATTGGAGTAATTGTTTTATATTTTTTTAATTCATTGATAACGCACTCATATCTTGCACACACAATTACTCGAACTCGAGTCTCTTAAGATGAATATCATTTTTTTTTTCAAGAGTCAGTCGTTGGATTCCCAATTCAAGATTCAACTTTGAAGCAAATGTGTTTTTATTTTTTGAAGTTTCAAGTGAATGTGTTTTAATTTGATAAAGCTATGGTTAAGATCCGACGGGAACGTTCTTAATGATTTCTAATTTTTTTGTGGCAAATGTGCCATGTTACTTATTTTAAGTCCAAAGCAGGTAATCTAAAATTCTAAATGTTTAATGATTTCTCTTATATAACTACTAATAAGGTTATATTTTCAATAAAAATATTAATAATTTAGAGGTAACTAACATTATTTGTATTTAATAATAAAAAATCCCCAATGTAGTTTGTTTTTTAATTGCGCTCTTATTGTTGTCATATAACGTCAACAACAATAAATATATTTTTAGAATAATTTATATTATTAAAATTATATGTGTTAAAAAAATGATTTGATACACTGACAGTAGAAACTGAAATTTTTTATAAACAATACATTTTTAGGGTTTATGATTAGCTTTTAAGGTTTAGAATTAAGGTTCAATGTTTAATTTTTAGTGTGTATTATTTAACGCCCCGAAAATAATGTGGCATTATTTGAAATCTGTTTGTGGAAAAAAATTACATTGACGGTGCATCAAACGTTAACCTACAAATAATTGCAAAACAAAGAAAAGAACAAAGTAAAAACAAAAACATTTAGCTGATTTTGAAACTCAAAATCCATCCCTCCATTATTACTAACATAACAAGCATTCTCATTTATTAAACACAAAATAAGCATAACCGCAAGGAAGCAGTCGAAACAACCTTGCTAATTGCCATTGCTACCCTCAAATTCAAAGGAAGGCCAAGTATTCCTCTTACAACCATGAAAATAACAACAAAAACCTAAGCTCTTCCCTTTTGTTTGTACCATGGAAAGAGAACAACAATATCTCAAACATGGGGCTTCCCCTCATGGTTTCCACAGGATGGTGGTTTCTGCAATCATGGAAGTGACCACGTATGGATCCATGTTCGAAGCCGGCCTCCTGTCTTCGAAATACCCTTTCCCGTCTTTCTCGGTGTCTCGGCCAACACGGATCGATGCCCCACGGTTTGCAACACCCTATTTTAGAGTCGGAATGCAAAGCAGAGAAATTAGAATGATTTCATGATATTGCTTTAGAACAATAGTATGATGTTATGGTAAAAAATTTCACCCATAAGAAAGTGTTGATGTCGGCGGTCTCGTTCCGTCCGGTTAGACGGCGTTCGTTGCCTTCTCCATAAGCAGCAATGTGTTCTTTGTGCCTTAGCCCAAGCTTTTCAATTGCTTTCTTGATAATCACGTAACCTCCATCATTTCTCATTGACTTTGTACTGAAACATCATATGAACTTCATATTTTGGGGGGAAAAGATAAAAACAAGTACTTAATTAATCATTTGTTTCATTAACGTCCCAAAAGATTCAAATGGAACCTGTAATTTGTGTGAGCGCCGGCACCATTCCAGTCTCCTTGGATTGGCTTAGGATCAAAGGAGAGCACAACTCCTGCAATCTCAGTAATCCTCTGTAATTCAGAAACATAGATCAAAATAACAATACTCGTATCCAGCAATCACCCGAATTGAGTAATGAACTCGATAATATTAACCGCAGCATGCTAGTTACCTCCAAAATGTAACGCGCAACCCACAGTTCATCTCCGGCAGAGATGCCGACCGATGGACCAACTTGAAACTCCCACTGTAAAGAAACGAAGATAGATTAAGCTTTCAAACATAATAACTGAGAAACAGAAAACGGTCGTTGTACCTGTCCCGGCATCACTTCTCCATTGATGCCACTGATATTGATTCCAGCATATAAACAAGCTTTGTAGTGAGAGTCCACAATGTCACGGCCATAGGCTTTGTCCACGCCAACACCACAATAATAAGGACCCTGTCCGAAAAAACCAACAAATCATCACCCAAGATTCTTGGTTTTTTCTTAAAAGTGTCATGTTAAAAGGGCACGTTATAAAACTGCTAAAAATGGCATAAAAAACAGCAATCACGTGCTAGTAATATCATCCATCCACTTGGTGGCATTCCGGTATAAACTTTTACTATGTCATCCTCCCTGGCCAGGATTCTTACCAAGTTGACACAAGGAAACTGTGTCGAAATTTTAACTGTTACGGTCCATCGAACCGATTAAACTGCTAACTTATAACCGATAGCTTGATATTCTGTCCGGATTGGTTTGAAAGAAAAGGTGTACCTGAGGTCCGGGATAGCCGCCGAGAGGCCAACCAATCGGCCATTTAACATCTTTCTGCAACAAGGTATACTCTTGCTCAATTCCAAACCAGGGCACTTCTGCCTCAACATTGGGATGGCTAAATATCTTCGCAGCGTTGCATCTCTTGTTTGTCGGAATGGGCTCACCAGCCGGTGTGTAAGCATCGCACATCACCTAAATCATTCGTTCGAGCTCAATCAATTCCATGATATGCACAAATCAATACTCAACAGTTTTAATTTCTTAGCTCAGAAATAGAAACACAACTTACAAGGATATTGCTGCCCCTCCTGAATGGGTCTTTGAAGATAGCTTGAGGACTATTCCATTACAAAGAAGATATAATTAAGAACAAAAACCAATCAATAATCTTAGCAGAAAACAAGAGAAAACATACTATAAGATCACTTCACTGTCTTCTCCCGGGGCTTGACCGGTGCTGGAACCGTCGTAATTCCACTTGGGGAGCTTCGAAGGATCGGTAACAGGGCCGGAGAGGGTCTTCAAAATAACCCCAGAATATTCATACTATTAGAAAATATTGAAAAAAAGAAACCCCAAAAGTTTCAGAAAGAGGCAAAATGAATTACCCTTGCTTTGCTTCTGAGGTCCATGCCGGAACCACCAACCCTATTCAATGAATGTAAAGCAAAAAAACAAAAGTTTCCATTACTAGCAAACAAAAGCATGCAAAAAGTTGAAACTATACGAAAAGTGAGCCTGGATATTATTTGATAAGCTATTCAACAACCAAAACAAGATGATAATCAAAAGCAAAAGGCAACCCATCATCATTTTCATGATATGAAGCAGATATCTTAAAGTTTAAACTGTTTTAAAGTTAAAAATAAAATGGCCCTGTAAAAAGTGAAACATTCTTGAAACAGAGAGTGCACAGAACAAACTGAAAACACCAGTTGGTGGTAACACTGAGTTAAGCATAATTATGAAAGGTGAAGAAGAGACCGACCATATGTACTCAGCAATGATTTTGTCGGTGCAGTGGGAGAGGTTAAGGTTAACAAGATCTGTAAGAAGCGACATGTTGGTTCTTCTCCGAGCAAATAAAGATTGAAAGAAAGAGATTACTTTTCTTTCTCAAACTCTCGCAAACAGAGAAGAAAATGCAGTGTGAAGAAGGTTGCTCCCTACATTGCCTTTTATAGTGCAGTTGGCAGCCGCGAACTTTCGAGTACGGTTGCTCTACAACGATATGTATCTAACTAATTCGGATCAAGTACTACAAAAATTTATTATGAGAGTCGACCTTTTAACTCAATTGCTTTATCTATAAGATCAGAATTTAAACACCTAAACTTATTTAAGAAATTTAGTGTCTCGTCGTCGACTGTCGTTTACCCTTTGTTTTTTAGTGCAAGTAATTAATTTCGTATAAAATTTTATATTTTTGCAATAAAGAAAATAAAAAAATATATTTTTTCTTTTTAGTATTAAAAAAGTTGGGTGCAAATAAGATGAAAATCGTCTATCCCTAACTATGTCTTTTTTGTGCTCCATTTTAAAATAGTAAGTTTAGATTTTAGGGTTTAAAGTTAATATTTATGGTTAGTATTTAGGAAATTAGGGGTAAGTATATTTTTAGGGGTAAGATTTAAAGTTTAAGATATAAAATTTAAGATTATAGTTTAGAATTTATCTTATTAGCATAGAAGAAACGTGCTTTAAGGGCGGAGGATTTTTGTCCATGCAAATCATACTTATCGCTCGTGAAGGAATCTTGTAACTAGTTAGAAAACGCCAGCTGGTTAGTGGTTTCCCTTTGATTCATCAAATTTAAAGTGTTAATTGCATCATGTCCCTAAACTATGACATTCATTTTAAATTGATTTAATTTTATTCCTAAATTATTAGTATATGATAATTATATTATTGAAAAAATATGATAAAGTGGACACTTTGAGGCATATTTTCTATGGGTAAAAGTGGAGATTTGAATAATGAAATTACATCTTCATATTATACTCCATGAGACCTTTACAATGGTATATCATACGCTCAAAACGGGCGAGTGGTGAATGAGAAATTGATGCTCAAAATAGGCTTGTGAATTAAGTTAAGGAAAAAACTTATTCCCGCATTGATGGGGTACCAAGCGTGTGATACGTTTATATACAAGACCCTACTTGGTGGATATTCATGTTAATAAAATCGTTATAAAAATTATGAATTTCATGTAAATAGTGAAGTGTATTATGTAATAATATGACGTGACATGAGTGACGATTTGATGATTAAATTGGAACGTTCAAAATTTTAAGGACCAATTTAGAATGAGGGATGTAGTTTGGGGATGAAATCTGAACATTCAAAAGTTTTAGGACTAGTTTAGGATATAAACCATAGTTTAGGGATGAAATTAGAATAGTGATGGTTATAGTTTGAGGGCGTTTAATCCAATTAACTCAAATTTAAATTAATTCATTAAAATAATAATTAAAAATTGTAAAAGTACCAAACAAATATTTTAACTATAATCCAATGGTCAATTAGGTATTATATCAAAGTTTAGGGACCATGTTAACAGTTTTTTATTGAGTCGACAAATATAATTTTTTATAGTTGAATAACCAAAACTAAATCTTACAAATAGTTAGATCCCCATTGATATAATTTATTTAAATATTAAAATAAAAAATAAAATAACATAAACTATAGAAAAATATTCATCTCTTATAAATCATATTTTATTCATATATACATTAAATAAAATCTATAAAAAGTAACTTTTAAAAAATACTATAGATTTACTTTAAAAAAAATTATCCAACTACATTTATTTAGGTAAACAATTAAAGATTACAAGCTTGAATGGATACAAGTTTAAAAGTTAAAAAAATATTAGAATATAAGTAAAAGTATTAACAATTTATTAAAATGAAAAAAATATATTTAAATATATATATTAAATTTATGTATTTATTTTTTTATTATAATCCAATATTTATCTTAATCTTTTATAACATAATTCTTATTTGTATAATCATATTAAGAATATCCAAAAACCCTAGTTTTTAGTTAAAAAAAATCTAGTTTTTTAATTAAAATATTTATGAATATCATTAAAACAAATAAGGAGTATATTATATATTTTTTTAATTTCCCTTGTTAAATAATCGGGAAATTTGGTAAATATTGTGGTTTAGAAAAAAAAATGAGAAAATAGGGTATGTTGAGAAAATTTTAAGAATTTATGACATTTTCTACGTGACAGGGAAATTAAAAAATAATTGACCTAGTAATAGTATATTTACCAAATATTTACCAAAAATCCATCCCTAAATACCCTATTTACCCAACGAAACCTTAAATAATTGACCTAGTAATAGTATATTAGTTTTCACCTATAATTGTCACTTCATAATTTTTTAATTATTGTATAAAATATAATGATAATTTTTAATTATATTCATAGATTTACATTTGTTAACACCAATATATATATATCGTTATCAAATAATTTATTATTTTAAATATGATATTTTCATGTATTAATTTTATTTTTTTTCTACACTAAAAATTATAAATATAAAAATTGATTTTTTTTTCTTTCTTCCAAATTGTTACATGATTTGTTCTTCCACCTAACTTTGTTCTTTTTTCAACCTACTATTCAAGTTCAAGTTCAACCATACAAATGAGTGCACCAAAGTTTGGAATATGAAAGTGAATGATAAATACTAATTGTGTTATTATTCTTACTGTCTTTAAAATAAGTATTTTATTAAACATGTAATTTTAGTATATTTTTTTAATATTTTTTGTTGGTTTGAACTAAGGTATCCACCGCCGATAGCAATGACTAATCTCCTCGCTGCGGGTGATTTCACGAAGAGATAAACGGCTGGCTATGAAATGTACTCCATTCTCATTGAAATATTTTTTTAATATTGAACAAAAGATTAAGTGTTTTTTTTAAAAAAATCAATTGAATTCCTATTAAAAAAGTTGGAGTAATTTATTAAAAAAAGTTGAATCACTTGAACCCTTGTTATTGAAATTATAATCAATTAACTCCATATAATTACAAAAAATGTTAAGGCCCCTAAGGGAAATTAACATGTTTTTTAATATTTCTTAATTACTTTTGTATTTTTAAGTTTTTTTAATTTTAACTTTTTAAATATATATTTTTACATAAAAAAAATAGTAGCGGGCCCTTAGTTTTATAAAGATGATAATACAAGTGACCTAATTAGAACCATTCACCTATAATTACCGTTTGATATTTTTTAATCATCGATATTCAATTTATTAATTGACTAATTCAAATTAGATATTATAAAAGGTCCATTATGAGGGCGACTGTCCAAACCCAATTTGTATTCACAATATACGATATTTTTAGTATATGCATACATTTATATTTTAATAACATTATATAATATAGTTTTATTTTATGTAAATTATTTTTTAAAATAATTTATTAATGATGACAAAATCACGCTTTTGATACTGCAACGAAGAACTCCATATAATTACAAAAAAATGTTAAGGCCCCTAAGGGGAGTTAACATGTTTTTTTTAATATTTCTTAATTACTTTTGTATTTTTAATTAATTTTTTTAATATATATTTTTACATAAAAAAATTAGTAGTGGGCCCTTAGTTTTATAAAGATGATAATACAAGTGACCTAATTGGAACCATTCACCTATGATTACCATTTTATATTTTTTTAATCACTGATATTCAATTCATGAACTGACTGATTCAGATCATGTACTGTAAAAGACTCATTATGAGGACGATCCTCACAACCCAATTTACATTCACAACATTAAATATTTTTCGCATATGCATATATTAATATTTAACTAACATTAAATAATATAGTTTTTATGTAAATTAATTGTTTAAATAATTTATTAATGATGACAAAATCACGCTCTTGATACTAGAAGAACTTGACTCTAACAATAATGGTGGTCATCCTAAAAAAATCTCATTTTTTTCAAAACTATTTAGAAAATTAATATTTCTTTCACCTATATTTTATAAAAAAACAAAGAAGAAAATAATTTTAATTTTCATGAAAAGATATTTCTTTTCTAGAATAAGAGACTGAAGACTGGAATTGCAAAGTTGACCCCATGAATTAGTGGGTCAGTGATTACAATTAAAACCACAGATTCTCAATGTAATTTGTCAACTTTATTTTTATATATATTATAATTGTAGCTTGACTTTGTCTTATTTATCTGTCACCATAACTTGTAGAAAAATAAATCATTCAAGTTGTTTTTTTTTTCAATTAGTATGACGATTTTCTAAAATTAAAAAAAAATATTATGAAAATTCTGTGGTAACCCAACGGCCAGACTGTTATTTGATTATGTGAAAGGGCAAGTCTCAATTTTATTGGCTTAAGTGTTAAATAAGTGTCTAAATTATATATATTTTTTAAATAAAAGTTTAAAGCTTTTTTCGGGCCAAATAGTTGTCTAACATTTTCAAAGTTACCAGTTTAGGTGCCCGTCGTTAACTTACTTTCCCTATATTTACTAAAATTCACACAATAACACTAAAATTCCTAAATCCAACCATTGTTGTAGCGTTCATCACGTTGTCGGCGACGGAATGAAATTTTTTACTCTTGTCGCAAGACTCGAACGTCGTTCTCCGGTCGATCGACCACCATTTGCTGTCGATCGTTTTTATTTCCTTTTGCAAGTTTGACTTTATTTCGACAATAGGCACGCCGTTCGTCGACTATCAACGACGAAAGAATGAGAGAAATTATCGTGGGCATCCGATGACGAAAATGGTGGGCACGCTGTCGGCGATTGACGACGGCAGCGACTGGAATCGAGATTTGTGACATAATAATTTAGGACTTTGTGGTCTATTTTGAGGATTTTGAGAATTTTAGGATAATTTTGAAAATAAAACATGTCACGTGTCATGTTTTTATTGACTAACAGAATTTTTTGACCACTATTAACGACAAAGCACCTAAATAGAAACTTTGAAAATGTTAGGCACATATTTAGTCCAAAAAATATTTTGAACACCTATTTAAAAAATGTATAATTTGGGCACTTATTTGATACCTAAGCGCAATTTTATTTTATTTTTCTTGGCCAAAAAGTTATATTTTATTTTTTAATTTATTGAAAGGTGTTTATGAGGATTAAACAATTTTTTGAACAAAGAGGGTTAAACAATTGATTTGTCTATAATTATTAATTAATTTACAAAAAGTCATTTTATTTACATTAAACTATATATATAAATATTAAAAAAACTATATAAATAATAATATTTTAAAATAAAGAAATAGAATATTCGGATGCTAAGAGCTAAGTGAAGCAAGTACTTTTTGTTTTATGCTATGGAATTTACTTTCAATAATTGAATTTGAATACTCAATTAATTAAAATATCAATTAGGAAAATTTCATGCAAGAACTTAGTTTATTTAGTAAATATGGTTTATGTACACCTCTAACCAAATTCAGTTTAAACATCGAAATTTAAAATATTTTTATTTTACTACCAACAATCAGTTAGTCTAGTAGGATTATACACTACATTCCTTAAGCAACGTCGGGAGTTCGAGTCATGACATTGTGAACGGAACAATTGAGTTGAGAGAGTCGTCCTCATAATAGACATCTGTAGACTGCAGTACCTGATTGTGATTAGTCAGTGTATGAGTTACATACAGATGGTTAAACAAAAGAAATATTATTATTCTTAAATTACAACATTTTCATTATAAAAAAAAGTAATTGTGATTTTTATAATCAATAATTTCTAATAATCCCAAATGATAAATATACTAAATATGTATAATGGTCAATTTATTTGGTTTGTCTAATCTTGGCGTCACAAATCATGTATAGAGATTAATAGCCTTGATTAAATTTAGCAACATGTTTAATTATGCTAAGACGTCACTTACAAACATTAATAAATATTTATTTTATGACAAAGAGCAAGGGAAACAATGTACATCTACTAGAGTGAGGTCCGGCTGAAGGTTTCGTAATTAACTTAAGCGTTTATAAAAAAGGGTAATCATCAACATTGGTCACTAACCTATTCCCGATTTCTTGTTTTGGTCACTAAACTATTATTTTTGGCAAACTAGTTACTAATGTTATGTTTTTTTCTCCTATTTTAGTCACCTACCATTAAAAAACTCACGGAAAAACATGAAATTTTAGTGACAAAAATAGGAAAGAAGCAATAGATTGGTGACCCAAAACAGGAAAAAAGGTAACATAGTGACCAAAATAGGAAATATGTAACGTTAGTGATGATTTTGTATAAAATAATAATTTAGTGACTAAAACAGAAAAAAGAATAGTTTAGTGACCAATGATGATGTTTACCCAAAAATTGAAGGGAAAAGGGCAAAAAAAGTGAAATGGAATTAACGGAGAGTGATGAAGCAGGCCAGAGACGGAGCATAATGGGGCTAAATGTGGCCTTGGTCCCAACAAGTTGAAATATTCATAATAAGCCCTGTATTTTAAAAAAAATTAGTTTGGTCCTTCAAATTTTTAGAAATTCATATTAAACATTAATTTTTTAATATTTTTAATTAAGTCCTCTAAAATTTTAATTTGGCCCCTTCAATTTTTCGATCTAACGAAATTTAGGTCCCCAAAAATCTAAATATTAGAAAAATTAGGCATTGCCACTCAATTTTAAATTTAAATACTTAATAAACCCTTATATTTTTAAAGTTCAATAATTTGGTCCTTCTAATATTTGATCGCATAGAATCATGGAGCATTATTGTTGCCTTGCCTTGTTTGGAAGACAATGTAGAGCTTGACTAGTGGTTGGTGTTGCCAAATACTCCCTCCGCCCCAAAAATTAAGTCCCTTGTTGACTTTTTACATAGTTTTAGAAAAAAAAATTGTGTAAGAGGTGTGTTGTAAAGTAATTAAACTGACAATTTCATCATTAAAAAATTAAAATTTGCTTTATTGTAAAACTAAAAAGAGGGTAGAAAAGAAAATATGTTTAGTAAAAGTTGTTGAGTTTTTCAAGAGAATAATTTAAGTGAGATAAATTTAAAATATAAAAAAGATTATTTTTGGGACAAAGGGAATATGTGCGATGATAGACCATTTGGGAACATTTGGAAACTTCACGCAATTACCTCGGTCCTTTTGATGATTTAATTTTAGAATCACTTAATAGACTATTCGCAATGAAAAATTATAGCATATGATAAAGTAAATTTTAGTTAATTAATGGATTAGTTCAATTATATTTTAATTGAGGCGATATGTAAGAATATTTTGATATATTATACTGAAAAAATTATTATATGGTCCCGGCCCACTACGTCATCTATGTTCACGTCCGCTAAAAATCAGCCACGTAATTTTTTATTTTCCATGTCATTTTTTACCAAAGATGAAATTTTACCTTTTTATGCCATGTAAATATAGAGTGAATGGTTACATAGAAGATCGTTATGAAAGTATGAGTGACATGAAAAAGATGATTAATTGATTGATTTTTAGTGGGTAGAGACCATAGATGAAGTGGTGACCCGGACCTATAAAATAATTGTAGTAAAATTGAAATAGTAAAAAAAAGAGTTAATTGCTTTAGATGTCCTCAAATTATGGTTTTCATTTTATATTGGTCTTCAAAATTTTGAACGTTTTAATTTTAAAAGTTCGAGATGAAATTAAAACTTAAAAAATTTAGAGATTAATTTAAAATAAAAATCATAATTTAGAGATGTGTTGTGCAATTAACTCTGAATAAATACCTTAAACTAAGTAGATGAGTGTCATCCAAGTGTAAAATACAGTAAGCTTATATCATCAGACGGCATACACTAATGCTTTGGTACAATAGAGAGTGATGGGCTAAAAATGAAAAATTGGGCTTATTACATTGAAATTAAAAGAAATAGATGATAAAAATCAATTTAAGCCATTTTTTTCTAATAGAAATTCTCGGGTTTTTTTTTGTGCCCTTCCATGTCTCGTGTTAAAAAATTAGGTTTAGAATTTAAGATTAAAGTTTAGTGTTAGGATGTAGGGAATTATGAATATAATGTATTTTTAGGGTTTAAGAGTTATGATTTAGAATTATGACTTAGAATTTAAATTTTAGTATTAGGACATAAAATTGTCATATAATTTTTATATTTTTTCTTTGTTCAACCGGTTTCATTTTTTATACTATAATGGTTTTCGATGATTCAACGATTTTATTTATTTATTTACGGTCAGCAAAACGATAGACCAGTCAATTATCTATCCAACTGACCGGTCTAATTCGGTTCCAATATCACTTATCTATTGACATTTTAATAGGAGAAAATGAGTAATTAGAGAACAATTTTATTATGAGTGAAGGCACCCAAATCCGTCTGACGCTCACTTTTTCATCCATTTGGGTTTAAAAATTATTTTTGATGTATTTGAAAATTTTCGCCCAATTTTGAAGTTAAAAATGTAGAGTCGCCACCGATCATTTTAAAATAGGTAGACCGGACACCAAAATAAAACCAGAGATTCAAAATTCAGGTCCGGGAGTCGGATACGGATGGGGAAGGATTAGCACCCCACACCGCCCAAAATCGGTACCTTAGCCGATTATTTAAAGTCTTGGTACAGGAAATTGCACATTCGAATAAAATTTAAAATACGATCCTTAAATCTTAAAATATAGTACTTTATGTAAAATATATTTAATATTTATTTATCAAAAGAAATATATATATATATATATATATATATATATATTAAGTCAATAATTTTTATATATTTACACATTAATTTTTTACAACAATGAATATTTATTATTATTTTACATATAATTAAACAAAAACCATATTTTATTTTAAATATATAAAACTTATATTATATATATACAATATAAAAAATATATACACAAAATATGTATCATAAATAAAAATATATATATGTATTTTATATGTTATTAATATATAAATATAAAAAGCTTACTACTTGACATAATAATAATAATAATAATAATAATAATAATAATAATAATAATAATAATAACAATGCATGGATTAAACTTATACACATAAAACATCTTAACACTAAACATAAACATTAAGGACTAAAATGCAAAGATTAATAATTTACATGGCAAGAAATGGCATAAAAGGGACTAAAACAAAACAAATACAAAATATAAGGGTGTAAATGTAAACTAACATAAATATCATGCTAAAAATTAAAGCATATAATTCAGTGACTAAATCTAAACAAGATGGAAATTAAAAGCCACGAAAAAAACAAAAAAACTATATTAAATGCACATAAAAAATAGAAAGACCATAAATGGATTATCCCATGACAATGATGAAAACAAAAAGAAAGAAAATGACTACTCGGGTAATTAACCCATTCAAGGATGTGCGGATCCTCCCCGGGTAATCGGGTCAAACGCGGGTCGGGTTGTGCCAACGACACCATTTTTTGTCACAGCCGATTTAAACACATTAAGGGTTATTACCCTCTTTTTTTAATCAAAAACGTTTTAAGAACCAAAACCCTAAAGTTCTATGTTCTTCCTCTCCTAAACCAGGCGGCATTGCTAGCCTCAACCGAACAACGATGGCTCGTCACTAAGTTTCACGGTTGTTCATCCGCACAAGGCCTCACCGCGAGTGGCAACGCAACGATGGCAGCGTGAACACCGCAGGTAAGCTCCGATTTTCCCCATTTTTTGTTTAAAAGTTTAAAACTCAAAGATAAAGCTTTGATTCCAAAATAAAATATGAAGTATAAATTTTTTTCTTCGAAATCGTTCTATTATTCAATAAATCTTACATTTTTCGATCTGAAATCCCTTCTCTTTTTCACTATTTTTTTCGCTCCAAACTCTCCTTTTGGTCTTTTGTTGCAAATATATAGAGGGTGGGAGGGGCCAATTTAATTTGATCTGAAATCTGGATTTTTCGGTTGTGGCTTAGATAGGGTGCGGTGAGTGACTAATTAGGGCTTAGGGTGATGATGGATTGGAAAATTATGCTAGGATTAAGGATTATTATTTTGATTTTTAGGTTTTGGTTTAGGGTTTATGGATTTAGGGTTGGTTTAGGGGTTTATTTCGGGTTCTGGTGGAGCGCTGGTGGCGGCGACAGCAAGAATAGCGATGTCATAGTTTAGGGTTAGGGTTTTTGGTTTTAAGGTTAGATCTGGGTTTTTATAAATTAGTTTTTTTGTTGGGTTTAGTTTGGGTAATCGGTACGGGTTATTTTGGGTTAGTGATATTAGGTAAATGAAATGGGGTCGGGTTTTGGTTTGCCCTCTTTGCTTTCGTTGTTGTTGTGTAAACAACAAACGAAGCAAAGACTAAAAATGACCCGTTTCATCTGGTCTGGCTAGTTATCCCCTCTTGACGTATGTCTCTTTTCTTCGGTAGATTTTCTTTTCTCTTTGACGCGAGTCTTCTTTCTTTACTTGATTGATCCCATTGTTACTCTTGGGGAAGCAAAATCTTCAAAATGGGGGTTGTTTGTTGGGGAAGCAAAATGAGTGCAACTTGCTATACTGTTGATGATGAGCTAATTTCTAAAGAAAATTTGACCTAGATGCAACACCAATGAAGAGACATGGTCTACAAAATTCGATCCAGCTGCGACACTGATGAAGAGGCAAGATCGGCAGATGAAAGCTCCAATGTCTGATTCAGCTACAACTCTAACGAAGAGGCAAGATCAGAAAACTAAAAACTTTTTCTTCTTTTTCTATCTCTTTTTTGCCTTTTCTCATTCTTTTTTCTTTCTTTTTCTCTTTTTTGTTGATTTTTTTTTCTTTTTTTCATCTTCTTTTTTCTTTTTCTTTTTTTCATTTTTTAGATACAACATTGATAAAACTTGAAAGTTAGAAAATTTTGACCAAGCTACAACACCGACGAGGCTTGATCAAAGTTAATGAATTTGATCCAGCTACAACACCGACGAAGAGGCATGATCAAAAGTTAGTAAATTTGGTCTAGCTACAACACACGAAGAAGAAGAGGCAAGACCTAAAGTTAGTAAATTTGACCAAGCTACAACACCGACGAAGAGGCAATGTATGAGGATTTGATCCAGCTACAACTCTGACGAAGAGGCAGGATCGGAGGGTTTGTTTCTTTGTGATCAAGCTACGACTCTGATGAAGAGGCACGATCAAAATTTGGCAAATTTGGTTCAGCTACAACACCGATGAAGAGGCATAATCAAAAATTAAATTTGACCAAGCTACAACACCGACGAAGAGGCAAGGTCTAAAGATTTGATCCAGCTACGACTCCGACGAAGAGGCAGGATCAAATGTTTTTTTTTATCAAGCTACGACTCTAACGAAGAGGTATAATTAGAATTTGGCCAATTTGGTTCAGCTACAACACCGACGAAGATGCAGAACCATAAATTTATAAAGTTGGATCTACCCACACCATCAACGGAGGGGTAAGATCGGATTTCACCAACTTAGATCTTACCGTACCATCAGCGGAAGAGCAAGATCAGCAAATGATAACAACTTGATTGATGATTTTTTTTATTCTTTTCTTGATTATTTTTTTTTCTTTTCTCTTTTTTTTTGAAATTTTTGATTGATTTTTTTGTTTTTTTTATTTTCTTGTTTTTTGTTTTGCTACAACTATAATAAATTCCAAGCAAAAATTTGGTCTAGCTGAAATACCATCAAAGAGGCAAGACCTGGAGAGGATTTGATCTACTACACCACTGACGGAAAGACTAGATCAGCACAATATGAGATCCACTACACCACCGACAAAGAGATAGGACCCAGATGGAAAATTTGATCTACAACACCACCGACGGAGGCAAGATCTATATTAAGTTGGCGTACCACCACTGAAGGAGAATGATTTGAAAGATGTTGAATTGTTGTGTCATTGACAGCGAGACATTGTTTGGAAAAACTTGCTCTGCTTCTCTATCGACAGGGTAAAATCTGGAACAAGTTATTTTTATCGGCATGAGTGAGAATCTTTTATTTAGATGTTTTAGCATCTTCTGTTTGGCCTCTTTCATGACTAAGGTTGGCCATCATGTCGTTGCCCCCATGTTGAGGATGTTCGGTCTCTTATTCGAACATGTTTGTAAGCAAAAATGCATGCATGAATTTTATGCCTAATTGCATGCATGAATTTTATGCCTAAATGTATGGTAATTTTGGTGTATATACTTAATCTAAATGTATGACGTATACAAAAAGATTCAATGCAAGATGAATGCGACTAAATGTATGAATGTGATATGATTTTTTTTGCCCTCAATGGGATGCCCCTGACTCCTCACTGGTCTTGTCACGATCTTGGTCTTTTGTTGGTGCCCCAACCTCATCATGGGTTCGATCACATTTATTTGAATTAGCTTTCATCTGGGTGGATGCCCCAAAATTTTGTTCGTTATATGCCATCGTTTGAAACTGCTCTTAAAACTTTAGGGTGGTGTTATTTATGCATTTTTGATGTTCAAGACTCAAATACGAACATAATATACTTGCATTGCAACTTGTAGTTTTAATCCCTTACAAAATATTCTCACTACCATCATACTTAAGTTAGTGAGATCGGTTTACAAAAACATTACTCTAAAAATGATAAAAACTACAAGGGGACCTACTACGGTCAAGTCAAAGCAATATTTAAGCTGGATAAACATGGTCCAGTTGAAAGCTAATTCAATTTTGTGGAGGATCCTTGTTCGTAGCTGTTCCTGCTGAGTCATCAAGGCTTACCACCCTAAGCTTAATAAAATTTTCCACCAACTTTTTGAAACCAAAGCAGTTTTCAATTGTGTAGCCAACTTGTCCCGCGTGATAATTGCATTTTGTGCTGGGATCATACCATTTTGGGAAGGGAGGTTGTACCGGATCTCGGTAAAAAAGTGCCACCATGTAGATGTCGTACAACTATTTGTACAATTCTCCATAAGAAACAGGTAATGCAGTAAACTTTATATTTTCAGTATTCTTCCTCTGACCAAAATCTTAGCTTGAAGAATCGTGAGTACTTGTGGCTTTGGGCTGTATCACCGTCACCGGCTTTTAATAGCCAACATTTAAAATTCCAGAAGAGTTCACTTCATTGTCCCTTTTTGCATAAGACGGCTTTTTATGAGACGAACTTCCACCAACATCGATCTTTCCACTTTTAACAGCATTCTCAATGAGCTTACATATAGTACTAGATCAGCAAAATTGGTAGTTGCATTGCCTATAAGGCGATCTAAGATTGGACCCTCCAAAGTCTGGATGAATATGGCCATTATTTCCTTCTCACCAAGAGGGGGTTGGACTTGTGCAGCTATATCTCTTCAGTGTTGCGCGTATTGTCCGAAGCTTTCATTAGACCTTTGCTTCATGTGTTGCATAGTCCAACGATCAGGTACCATATCACCGACGTGTCAATATTGCTCCAGAAAAGCTCTAGCCAAGTCTTTTCATGATTTTATCTGATGGTGGCTCAACTGATTATACCATCGGGCAACAGATCCTGACAGACTATCCTAAAAGTAGTGTATTAATAGCTTGTCGTCTCTTCCGTACCCTGTCATCCTCCGACAGAACATAGTGATGTGAGTGCAAGGGAAACTAGTTCCATCATATTTTTCGAACTCTGGAATCTTGAATTTTGGGGGTAACACCAAATCTGGGACAAGGCTAAGTTCATTGGCTTCAAACCTACTAAAGATGTCATCTACCTCCATGGCTTGCATCTTTTCTTCGAGTCATTTACAACGTTTCTCGATCTCTTTCGATGGCTCATTTCTTGATTTGTTAGATCTAATCAACTGGTCCATCTCGGAGACAAATTTTTTAACTTGATTGCCCCCTAGCTTAGCTTCTGATGCGGCAGGCAAATTTGCCGGGATAGGGGTACCAGCCTGAAATGGTTGAGATTTTTCCATAGAAATTACCACTCAAGGGTTGGTTTGACTTTTAGCTTGAGTAGAGGTGAACCTTTGAGGATATATAAATTCTTCATTTTCTTCTCCATGACCTGCCCCAGGGTTGATAGCATAGGCCTCTCCTTGTTCAGGAAACTTGCATCATAGTATATGTGCTAATTTTATTAGTATGTCTTGCTGAGATCTTGCGAACTGGTTCATTGTCTCTTGCTAAGCCTTGGTCTAACTTTTGAGTTAAATCTGCTTGCAAGGTTTTTTGATTCTGCTCGATCCTATCTAGTCTGTCTTCGTGTGCCATCTTTGTCTTACTTCTTATTCTGTAGGGGTGTTAAATTGACTGGTTTTTTTTGTCTTTTCCAGTATTACTGTCACAGGGCATCTCGAGGATCAGTCTCAAAATGAATGCATGTAAAAAAAACAAAGCATATGTCCTATATGTGAATGCACCAATGCAAAAATCAAAATGTTATGATATGTCATGTAGTTAATGCAAAAATGAACAGATGTAATATAATGTGATCACAACAGAAAAATGGGTCAATTCGAATTTAAAATAATCAAATGAACAAATTAAATGGTAATTAAAGGTAAAAAATAAAACATATAGCTGTACATAGAAAGATGCATTAAAGCCTAAAAGAATAACCGCTAAACGGGCAGAGTTTTGTATGGCTCTAAAGGGTTGGCTCCTACAGCTCACTATATGCGATTTTGGTTCTAGGGAAAGGTACCCGAATTGTCATCGTTGTCCCTTACTAAAGGTAGCAAAGGCCCCTGATCCTCACCCATTATAGGTTTCAAACGGACCAAGTTCAATTCAGGGGGATACATCCCTTATGCCTATACGGAGGTAGCACACACGAAAGCATAAAAAATATATCCCGAAAGTGATTTACCAACCTATACGGTGGTAACCCACACGAATGCGGTATCACACTTCCACTTAAAAAGGAGAGATCTTGGGTAGAAAGCTCATGAAATGAATAAAAGTAAATCAGTAATATTTACAAAAAAATAAAATGCATGTCTTATTAACAAAAGATAGAATCATATTTTAAATTGAAATCGAATTCGACAATTTTCAACGACCAAGACTAAAAAATAATCGACTCGTGGCCTGACTCTCTTTTAAAAAGCCCCGAGCGGAGTCGCCAGCTGTAAGCACCCAAATCCGTCCGGCGCTCCTTTTTACTCGATTCGTTCGGGTTTTGAAAATTTATTTTTTTTGGTTTAAAAATTTATTTTTCGTGTTTTGAAAAATGCCCGCCCAATTTTGAAATTAAAAATGTGGAGTCGCCATCATTCATTTTAAAATAGGTAGACCAGACACCAAAATAAGACCAAAGATTCAAAAATTAAGGTCCGGAAGTCGGTTACGGATGGAGAAGGATTAGCACCCTCACACCGCCCGAAATTGGTACCTAGTCGATTATTTAAAATTTTGGTATTGGAAATTGTGAATTCGGTTAAAATTTAAAATACAATTCTTAGATACCGAAAAATATCGAGAGAACCGCATCCCTTTACGCCCGGGACACGGCTTCTCACTTTTTTGAAAAATTTAAAAAAAATATCACATCCCTTTACGCCCGGGATATGATTTATCGAGGTTAAAAAAGCACTGATTTAAAAATCAAAATTTATTTCTTTAAAATATTTTTTTGATGATGTAAAAAATAAAATATATATATATATATGATGCAAAATGATAACATGATATGTAAATGTATATACTTAAAATATAGTACTTTATGTAAAATATATTTAATATTTTTATTTATCAAAAGAAATATACCAATATAATATATATATTAAGTCAATATTTTTTTATATATTTACACATTAATTTTTTTTACAACAATGAATATTTTTATTATTATTTTACATATACTTAAACAAAAAACATATTTTATTTTAAATATATAAAACCTTATATATATATATATATATACAATATAAAAAATATACACAAAATATGTATCATAGATAAATATAAATATATATATGTATTTTATATGATATTAATATATAAATATAAAAAGCTTACTACTTGACATAATAATAATAATAATAACAATAATAATAATAATAACAATGCATGGATTAAACTAATACACATAAAACATCTTAACACTAAACATTAAGGACTAAAATGCAAAGATTAATAATTTAGATGGCAAGAAATGGCATAAAAGGGACTAAAATAAAACAAATGCGAAATATAAGGGCGTAAATGTAAACAAATAGAAATATCATGCTGGAAATTAAAGCATATAATTCAGTGATTAAATCAAAAAAAGATGGAAATTAAAAGCCACGAAAAACATAAAAAACTATATTAAATGCGCATAAAAAATAGAAGGACCATAAATGGATTATCCCCATTCAAGGATGAAAACAAAAAAGAAAGAGAATGACTACTCGGGTAATTAACCCATTCAAGGATACGCGGATCCTCCTCGGGTAATCGGGTCACACGTGGGTCGGGTTGTGCCAAATGCACCATTTTTTGCCACAATCGATTTAAACACATTAAGGGTTATTACCCTCTTTTTTAATCAAAAACGTTTTAAGAACTAAAACCCTAAAGCTCTATGTTCTTCCTCTCCCGAACCAGGCGGCGCTGCTAGCCTCAGCCGAACAACGACGGCTCGAACAACTAAGTTTCACGACCGTTCATCAGCACAAGGCCTCACGGTGAGTGGCGGCGCAACGATGGCAGCGTGAACACCGCAGGTAAGCTCCGACTTTTCCCCATTTTTGTTTAAGAGTTTAAAACTCAAAGATAAAGCTTTGATTCGAAAATAAGAGATGAAGTTTGAAATTTTTTCTTCGAAATCATTCTATTATTCAAGAAATCTTACATTTTTTTATCTGAAATCCCTTACCCTTTTCACTATTTTTTTCACTCCAAACTCTTCCTCCCTTTGGCCTTTTGTTGCAGATATATAGAGGGTGGGAGGGGCCTGTTTGATTTGATATGAAATTTGGATTTTTCAGGTGTGGATCAGATAGGGTGCGGCTGAGTGACTGATTAGGGCTTAGGATGATGATGGATTGCCATATTAGACTAGGTTTAGGGATTATTATTTTGATCTTTATGGTTTGGTTTAGGGTCTGTGGATTTAAGGTTGGTTTAGGGGTTTATTTTGGTTGTTGGTGGAGTGCCGCCTGCGGCGGCAAGAACGATGAGGGCGGTGGCAGCAAGAACAATGGTGGCGTAGTTTAGGGTTTCTTTTATAAATTAGGGTTTTTTGGTTTCTGGGTCAGATCCGGGTTATGTATTGGGTACGGATTTGGGTCAGTTTTGGTTTGGGTAATGGGTACTAGTTTCAGGTTAGTGGGCTTAAGGCCCGGGTGAAATAGGTTATTACAATGAGTTAATTGCATCACACTTATTTAAATTATGATTTTCATTTTATATTGATCTCTAATTTTTTAATCTTTTGATTTTATCTCCAAATCATTATTATCATTCTAAATTAATCCTCAAGCTTTAGAATGTTTCAGTTTCATCCCCAAATTATGGCCCTTATTATAAAATTGATCCCAAATTTTGAACATTCATTATTACATAATATATATGCTACGAGGTGTCAAACTATTTATTTTAGACAAGACTTTGAAGTTGTTTTTTAAGCCTAGAATGTTAGCAGACTTGTGACGCATTTTTGAATGAGATTTGGATTTTCTGGGTTGACATATCTTCTTGCAACACCACCATCTATCTCTTAGCTTTCCAACACACCTTGAAACGCGTCAATCCGATGTCAGGAACTCAACGTACGTCTATTTTAGTGAAGACTTCACATGCAAAAATTCCTAATATGGAATTGATACATGTCCCACATGCCACATTTAAGGAAGAGATGTGCTTACCTTTTCACTTGGCCCGATCACTCGATCCAAGTCTAAACAATTTCGAGACAAGCTGAGTGTTGCCATCCAAAGGTTCTTGAGCAAAGGATAACAAGCTAGTTTGAAGAACAAAGAATTCTATTGAGGAAGCTTTTGTTCTTCATCTTTCAAGGATAATTGGGTCACACAAACTCAAATTGAGGGCCCAAACAAAGCACATGCTCATATTGCATGCAAACCTCCTTAATAGGCCATTATTTGTTTTATTTTAACCCAATATTACATTATAAAGTTTGGGTCAATCTTTTAATCAAGGCCACTTAGAAAATCATATTTATTTAGTTAATATCATCATCAAACATGCCATATCCGCCATTTTCCATGCTGTCACATCACTTCAATCTCCACCGTCCATGTGATCATTCGAGGGACCAGAATTAATGTTATCTTTTTCCTCCTTGAATCAAGGCGTCTCCAGCTGTAATCACCTATTTTATTTCGCCCTTTTCGTTAAACCCTTTATATATTTATTAAAAAACCAAATTTAAAATCCAATCCATTTTTATTAAATCAAATGTCCTTTTACAACCTCAAGCCCAATGCCTTGTCTCCTAAACCCAATATAACCCAACACATGCCATACCAAGTAAACCCAATTATCCATTCAGTCCATTACCCAAATTACATACCCATTTACTAAAACCCAATCCCAATACACAACTACAACTAACCCAACTAAGGCCACTCCTGCACCCCTAGGTGCAGACTACATCATCCACATCGAGCCTGCACACTCCATGCACTCTAAACCGACCAGCAGGAGGCCCTTGGTCCTCTCAGCTGCGTCCTTCACGTACACGGGTTGTACCAAAATAGTCCCCCTCCTCTCCCACAGATGACATCTGCACAAAACAACAATAAGGAAAACCAATAGAATGTTTTAAGAATTCTTTTTTGTTTAAAGTGTAAGAATGGCTATAAAAGCCATGGAAAGAAATCTTTAAAATGAGGCCTTTTTTCACAATTTCAGAAATACAAAGGCACCAAGAATTTTTGTTAGTGATACCGGATAAAGGAAAAAGTCAGTCGATTTAGCACCCTTACGAAACCCAACAAAAGACTAAAATGGTGAACGGAGACAGATTGAACAAAATTGAGCAAACTCAAAGAGACATGCAAGCATATTTGGTTGGAAAGTTAGAGGATCAGTAAGCTAAGGCCCAACAAGAAACGAGAGAACAGTTAAAAAAATCTCAACAAGACATACTAGGCCAAATAACGCAAATGTAAGGATTTAAACTTCTCAAGCAAGGAGAGGCTTCTGTTGACAATCCTACAACAAACCCCGCTGATGGTAATGAAGGTCCTATATATTCTCTGGGATTTACTCCTACTCATGCTAAGGTCCAACATAACCCTCAAGTAATATTTTCTCGAGGGAAGTCATTCGTCCATCATACCGACGCCTCTTTCCCTATGAATCTACCCTCCGCATCGAAAGTAAAACCCGGGGAACCATTTTGAGAAATACAAAAAAATCAGAAAATTCTCCACTAGGTATCTTCTTCTTCTTTTTGAATAGAAAATTCGTCATCTTTTTTTAAACAAAAAAACATGGGTTTTAAATCTCTGGAATCAAAACAAAGGTCTTTTCATAACGATTTCAAAAATAAAAAAACCTAGGGTTCATCATTTTCTTCGTTTTCAGACCTAAAAGCCAATCCTTTTTCATTTTTCATCTTTTAAAATTGAAAGGATTCAAAGGTTTAAAATCAAAAATCAAAGGAAAAATTCTGAAATCAAAAAGGGGAAAAGGGTTTTGAAGCTTACCCGTCATTTGGAGGGAGGCCGGTGTCACCCAAACGTCTTCTGACGTCAAGAACGGCCGACGAAGAGTGGCCGTCGATGAACGGTCATGAAAAGTGATCTCGACCCAAAAGGTTTAAATGCTCTGTATTTCTCTTTTTTTCTTTGATTTTGAGAATGAATGAAATGGATTTACCCCTTTCCCCCCCCCCTTTATTTTGTTTCCCTTTTCTTTTAGCAATTAAATGCTGAGTTTTTTAGTCGTAATAATTTAATCCCATTTTTTATTTCGACCCTTTTTTTCGATAAACATTAAAAGTTGAGTTTTCATCCTTAAATATTTTGCTTTTCACTTTTACGAGTTTCTTTGTTTCAAATTCCTCCCTTTATTTTCCATGCATGCATTCTAGTTCTTTGCATTTATGTTTCATATTGCATTTTACATATTCATATATATTATATATATGTGTACATGTAATGTTATATATTAGTCTCTAATATATGTACATAATACTTCCGTATATATGTATACATATTTACACGCATATTATTATCATATTATATGTATACAGTGGCGGAGCCACATATAAACTAGGGGTCAATTGACCCCACTTGATTTATTGGAGTGTGAGATTTTCGAAGAGTTAAATAGGGTTTTCAAAGAGTTAGTATAGAATTTTCCATAAGAAATATTAGAATGACCCCACTTAATTTGTTGGAGTATGGGGTCAACAATATTTATATTGTAGTAGTATGAGAATCTTTGTACCTTATACTTTACTCTGACCCCACTATATAAAAATTCTGGCTCCATCACTATATATATATATATATATATATATATATATATATATATCTTTAATTATTGCACTTTTAATTTTTGTTTGATCACGGTTCACTTTCAGCCTTATGGTGACCTACAACGAGGTATGATCCGTATTATTCATGGCACGTTTAACTTAACTAACATCTAACTTTTAATTTCCGCTTTTACTTTCCCGCATTTATTTATTTGGCTTGTTCTTTTATGCTTTACTTTATTCGCCTTTATTTATGTTATTTCCTTTCTCTTGCCTTATTTATTTGTTAGCACATATATACTTTATTTTATTTTATGCCTTTTGTTAGCTTTTTGTTCATGTATTGAAATTGTCATTCATTTAATCTCTTTTAATTCCACACTTACATTGATGCTTAATGAATTTTGACTATAAAAGGAGGTATTTATTAACTCAAATGTTTGGGTTGTAATATCTTGGCTTAATGGATATCGACCAAATATTTGAATTAATTTATATTGTCTAAAGGTAAAATTTAAAATGAATAAAATTTGACAAGTCATAACATCATACTTAACTGTTTGCATCATGCATAAATGTGATGTACTTGACTCGAACCATAAATTAACACGACAGTCGGTCTTGTTCGATGTTAATTTAATCTATGGTCCTAATGTATAGTCACCCTTATTAATTAAATGACTAATTAATTCAAACCCATTAAATGTTAAAGCCCACTTAATAAAAGCTTGTATTCAATTAAGAACATTTAATAAAAGTCAATTTAAATTTCATTATTCTCTATCGACAAAAGCAACATATAATTTGGTACCGATTTCGAGCGTGATGGAGTGCTAATCCTTCCCAGCATGTAACCAACTCCTGAACCCATTTTTAACGAATCTTTAGTTTTACGGTATCCGGTCTACCTAAACCAAGTGACCGGTGGCGACTCCACTAGTTTCTATCATTTCCCAACCATTTTCCACTATTTTTTCAAAAAAAATTAAAACTCGGTTCTTTTGAGTGACACCAATGTGAGTTTTTTTTTTAAATTTAGTCGCTACATCCAACACTCATTAATATCAAGATCAATGGTCAAAGGAGTAATCCATGCATCCAGCCCCTTCAATAAGGAAATAACAAGATTCTTATGCCATCTATATTCCCAAATTTCCAGATTTTTAATTATTATTTCCATTTATGTTTCAATGCAGATTTGTTTCTAAGTCATCCTTCACTTATAAAAGGATGTGATTCCATGCTTTGTAGTCACTCAATTCTTCTTTGATATATGAAATACTTGATTAGTCTATTTTTGCAAGTGTTGATAGCTTGTACCTTCGAAGATTTTTTTAATATAGTTCTTCAAGTTCTAGGAGGGAGAATCATCTTCACACTCTCGCTTACCTAAGCAATCACGTTTAGGAGGGTGAGTTAGAGCCGCTTGAGGTTGCTTGCCTAAGTAATTGTATTTAGGAGGGTGCCAAGGACATCTCAACTTCATCACCATCATCGTGCCTATACCAAAATCCATCTCACACCATTCTTCACCCCAATTTTTAGATTTACTCTTCATTATTTTCCATTAATCTTATTGGTTTCTTTCATCTTATTTATGGTTAATATCTTTGAATCTAATGCTATTTGTTTGTTTCTTACATTAATTACAGCAACTCTCAAGAAATACCACTATCAATTTAAACCATCTTCTTGATCGAGTCTAAAGCCATAGGATTGCTTCCAACAACTTGGAGAATGAAATCTAATCCGAGACAAGCACTACATCATTTGTTATCAGATTTAGGATGGTTCTTGGAGATTCAAACAACGTTCTTGACGTTCTTGGTTATTCAAAGTGTTGTCGTCATACACAAGATAAGTGGTTATTTTTTATTTTAGGGTTCTTTCTTCTTCTAAATCCTATTTTTTTTTATCTTTTAATGTTTATTTAGTTTCAAAAAAGAAAAAGTAAAGAAAACAAAAAAAACAAAACAAAAGGAGATAGAAACTATATCTTTGCCACCATTTGCTTTTGTTGATGCTTGTCGAATAGTGATGCACTTTAGAGCAAGCATACTCATCGTATCAAGTAATAAAGTTATGAGTAGAGTGTCGAACCCACGATGATTGGATCAATAACTACGAAGTTATCGAACTTAAGAATATGTTTGCAAGTATTGGAGGTTAGAGGTTTAATTAAAACTAAAACAATTAAACTAAAGATAGCTAAGATTAAGACAAACAACTGCATCAACTAACAGATAATTATAGAGGTTGGGATTATTGCTAAGGATATATGCTTGATTACCTATGCCAATGCTATAGCGACTGGCAATACATGTCTGCGTAAACCATCAAATTTTTTTATCTCAACTTCATCACCATCATCACTATAACGACTGGCAATACATGTCTGCGTAAACCATCAAATTCTTTATCTCAACTTCATCACCATCATCACGCTTATACCAATATCCATCTCACACTATTCTTCATCCCAATTTCCAGATTTACTCTTCATTGTTTTCCATTAATCTTATTGGTTTCTTTCATCTTATTTATGGTTAATATCTTTGAATCTAATGCTATTTATTTATGGCCAAGAAATACCACTGTCAATTCAAACTATCTTTTTGATCGAGTCTAAAGCTATAGGATTACTTTCAACAACTTGGAGAAGGAAATATAATCTGATGCAAGCACTACATCAGAAATTATGAAGTCCATTAGACTCAACCATGTAAAAATTCGGTCCAAAAGTTAATTTATAAGTCTTGGACGAATTTATCATCCTAATAAAAGACTTTATATAGTCTTTATTTTAATTTATTAAAATATTAAAGTTTATTTAAGATAGAGTTTCGTCACATATTTTTTCTATTTCTTTTATAGATTAAAATCTTAAAATTCTTGTTTATAACATAATTTATTATTACTATAAGTTAGTTTTGTTCTGAAGAACTCCTCGGCCTATTTAAAAGGAAGCCTTCACGTACATTATAAATTATTATTTTTTTATTAATTTTATTCAATAAAGATACTTTTTGAGTTTTTTTAGTAAGATAATTTTTTTAGTCTTTTAAAAGTGTTTCAACGTAATTTTGTCCAGAGATAGTTGGTGATTCTTTTTTGCATTTTGATCTGTCAAAATAATTATCTTAAAAGGATCGATTAGAGCGTCTGATGAATTTTATTTAATAAACATACTTTCATCCTCATATTAACACATCATAGTTTACATGACAATTAATAATTTTTTATAAAATAATATTATTAATATGAGATATGATTAACTTATATTTCTAATTTATGGATAAAATTAAAAATTTTAAACAAAAATTATAATATGAGATATGTGATCTAATTAACTCGAACATTTTATGTCACTTAACATCCGAATACACCTCTGACCACATAAAGATGTTCACAAAATCTACCGAATCTTATTCCTTCATGGTCTCATGACATAATCCTTCTTTTATTTTTCCCCTTTGGACAACATCACCAGATTCACCGAAGTTGGCTCATCGCTACTGGATTTGGTTAGCAACAAACGGGGGGTTTCAAGGTATTTTTGGCGTTGGAATCTTGTTTTCCTCTTCCTTTGTTTCTCTGTTGAAGCAACCCGACTCAATCTCTTGCTTCATCTCAACAAACAACAACCCAGCAAGTAAAACAAAAGATCAACGAAATCATCAAAATTTTAATAATATTTTCAATAACAACAACAAAAAGATTGTTGCTTTCTTCTTTAATCCACAACCCCATCCCTTCTTTCCTTTTGGATTTCATCATTTCAAATATCAAGTTCATACCTTTTTGGAACACCGGTCCCTTTCTTAGTCAAATTCCTTGCCTTTTGGTTTCTGGGTTTTTGTTCTTCTCCAATCCCCTTTCTGGGTTTTCCATTTCCATCCCATTTCTTGTAACTTTTCAGGCCCTGTTTTTATTCTGTATCTTCTGTTCTATCATTTTCGTGTTGCTTGTGGACCAGCTGCTAACATTCATCTCATAGGATGGAAGGGAATATTGATTCTCCTCCGACCAAATTGGTCGAGTGTAGGATTTGCCACGACGAGGACGAAGATTTGAACATGGAGATACCCTGTTCATGTTGCGGCAGCTTGAAGGTCAGTTTGCACATCAACATGGAGAAAACCAGGACACATTTAACCTGCATTTTACATGATTACTGTGTCTTGATTGTTGCAGTATGCTCACCGTAAATGTATCCAGAGGTGGTGCAATGTAAAGGGTGACACCATCTGTGAGATTTGCCAACAGGTCCGACCGTTGTTCGTTTTTCGGTTTATCACCTGCACCCTTGTCTTTCCATGAATTTGAATGAAACCAATTGATTCTCTTTGTTGGAATGTTATCTCAATTGCAGCAATACAAACCTGGTTATATGGCACAACCTCCTTTATTTCATTATGGAGGTGATCCTTTTAACTTCGGGTATATATTGAGCTCTGTAGCTATATTCTATCATTTTTCTTTGTATTATGAAATTGTTTTCCTGCACTTATCTAGAAAGAATTGTGAATCGTCTCAGAGGGAATTGGGAGATTTCCAACGGAGACTTGCGCGGTCCACATTTTATAGCGACTGTCACGACCGATCATCATTTTCTGGAGTCGGATTTTGATGATTACTTGACCCCCAGTTCTCAAAGTGTGATTTGTTGTCGCGTGGTTGCTATAACTGTATGTCTCTCTTCCTCTGTATGTAGTTCGGATCCAAGATTCACATCTCTATTACATGTTTGGTTTGTTCATTCACAATCTTATGTGCAGTTTACTGTTCTTCTGGTTCTGCGACACGCTCTTCCGGTCATGATCGGTGGAACCGGAGACTATTCTTCGACATTGTTCACTGTAAGAACACATTAAACTAGCTAGTCAATTTGTAGAATGGTGCCAATGAGTGCAACTTCTTTTGGCTTTATATTGCAGTTAGTACTGTTAAAAACCATTGCGATTCTATTTCCTATATGTATGATGGTTAAGGCATTCACTGCCGCTATCCAACGTCGTCGACGACAGCATCAGGTTCGGAATACATTCACTTCCATTGAACTTATTATCCGTACTCGATCGCCTAACATGATTGCTAGATAGATGCATTTTAACCAGCCTCTGCCTGCTCTTCTACCTGCAAAATCGGCATTTGATCGCCCACATACTTTCACTATTTTACAGGATCCTCGTCTTTCCCTGGCTGCATCGGATGAAGAAAGTGATTTGCCGCAACCGCAACGGCAGCTGCATCTGCAGGCACAGTCGCGGGTCATTAATGTACATTAATCTAGTTGATTCTGCATCACATGAAAGGAAGAAGTGAATATTCAGAACTCGTAATCGGAATCTGGAAAATATGTTGGAGTCCAATCGTAATCGAATTTGGACTTGGACTATATACAATCCGATCCAAGTCCGATATCATCACAAGATTAAGTACGAACATTAATACCTAAAGTTGTTTATGTCTCATTCTGCCCTTAATTATAAAACGATATCCAAACTATCTTATTTTATAGACTTCGTTAAAAAAATCGGATTATTAGAGCATATCACATGGCAATTATAACTAAAATAATTCGTTTGTCTTAATAAAAATGCTAAATGGCATTTCAAGTTTTTCAGCTTTTTTAGTTTATTCAGATTAATTCCTAAAAAAATATTTAATCCTAAATGATCTTTATTTATTTATAAGTTTTAAAATTTGGTTCCATAATTATAATATTATAATAGTTTTATTTAATAAATTAATAAATCACTACATTAAACTAGAAACTTGTTATATTATTAACAAACATAATATTTAAATCAATATATGGTTAGGGTGAGCGTTCGATTGAGTCGAGTCAAAAAATTTCGAGTTATTCGAGTTGACGCATCATATTTTACAACTTAAACTTTATTTGAAATTTTTTCGATTCGAGTCGAGTTTATGAAAGTCGAGTCGAGTTTTCGAGTTCCTATACAAATTTAATTGTAGTTATTTATCATGTTATAGTATAGTTTGATTCTAATTTAAACGACTTTCTCTAATCATAAAAGATATGCATTTATATTTCATCATATTTTTTCATATGTGGCATATATTTCTTCATATTTTTTATATTGGTATATACATATTAGGAAAAATTGAAGAACTTAACTCGAACTTAAAAATCAATCCACTAATTACTAAAAATTTCGAGTTATTCGAATTTCCATTTTACAACTCAAACTTTATTTGAAATTATTTCGAGTCGAGTCAAGTTTATGTAATTTCGAGTCGAGTCAAAAAGAGCCGAGTTTTTTCACCTCGAGTCGAGTCGAAAATTTTGATTTTTTCGAGTTAAGTTTTGTTCACCCATATATGGTTAAGATTAATTACATTTATATTTATGAGAAAATATTAACTATAAAATAAATTAAAAATAATAAAAGTTTCAAAAATATTTCAAAAAAATATTAAGGAAAGCACTTGTGGATTATTTTTTAAAAATAATTCAAACTTTTTTACTAGATAAGTCTTCGCTCTTGTAAGCTCAAATATAATATTCTTTCTCGAACACATTTTTAAATTAGATCAACCTTGTATTCAAACAACATGCATAGTAAGACGACACTAGTTTAAGTCACGAGTATCAATTTGTTATAGACTCTACACATCATTTTTGAACTGGAGGAGAGAATCTCATAAAAGATAGTTGCTCCATTGCAAGATTGATTCCATTGAAAATGTATCTAATGAAAGAAAATAGATTTGAGTGGCTAATGATACTCATGCTATCTTATCTTATACGAGTTCAAATTTTGACATTTACATGGAAAATATAATATGTCTCTACTTAATAAAAAAAACTTGAGTTAGCTAGAGCGAAAATTTGTTTGTTAAATAAATTTGAATTTTTAAAATTTTTATTTTTAATAATTTAATGTTTTAATACTCTCTTAAATATATTTTGATTTTTTTATTTTTCTGATAAATTTTAATAATTTTAAAATAAGTTTTATTGTTTTAAATTGTAAATAGCAATAGATTTACAGTAGGGGGCTATAATATCACGACGAAGATTATCATGTAGTGACAACAACAGCGAAGAAAATATCAGAGTTCGGTCCGTTGAAGATGAACTTGATGTAACAATATGATCGGATAACTCCTCCAACAGAGCCGGAGTTCGAAGCAGCGGGTATTAAAAATATCAGCCAATGACCCGATCCATAAACACCGGGTACCCCAGTGATCGGAGACCCGTAATTTCGGGTAACAGTGTATCCGAATTAAATTTGTGTATTATTTTTTTTATAAATTACATAATTTGAAATAATTTTAAAGAAAAAAAATAAAATTTAAAAGTCTAATTACATAATGACATAATCAAAACGTAAAATTCAAATCGGAATTATAAAATCAAAAGATAAAATTTTCAAAAATATTTTCACCGATCAAGTAACACGTGTCAATACTTGATTGGTGAAAATAATTAATACCAATTAAATAAAAATATTCAAAAATCTTTGAATACACGCGTCATCATCTGATTGGCACATTAAATTTGTTTAGATTAAATTAAAATTAAGACCAAAATGATAAAATGTGTAAGTAACAACAATCAAATGTGTAATTATACACATTTATGTTAACTGTCACGTCACCCTATCAGTTAAGTTTTAACGGCAGGTGGCTTGATTGTTACCAATTAAATAGTTACATTGTCGACACAATTGAAAATATGATGGTTATATAGACACCAACCCATAGTTGAGTGGCCATTTATGTAGTTTACCCAAACAAAAATGAAGATAGATAACTGGGTCGGGTACCCGTATAATTTAAAAATTGTAGCCCGAACTTGACCCGTGACCTGAAGAATATAACGAGTCGGGTATCCGATCCGAAAATTTTTGAAAAGGAAAAATATACCCATTTAGTTTTTCACCAGGTCGATGACTCAACAGGTCGAATATATCGAGTCGGATAATTTTAAACACCCATAATTCTAAGTACGAAATGATGTGGCAACACATAATGTTATTACATGTTAGTATAATTTTTTTTTCAGTTTACCATTGTCTCATAATAATATCTTGCAGAGTCAAGTGTCAAAGTTCTTGTATCGCATTGGATATTTTTTAAAGTACAAGTATCAAATGTGATATTATTCTTTTAAAATGTAATCCTCATAAATTATTTTTGTGATATTAGTCATTATATTATTTTTATTTGAAAATTCTTATCTTTTCATTAACTTTTGTTCAATTTTACAGTGAGTTATTGGCATGACAATTATTAAAAAGGTTACTTTTCAGCCCTTCATATTTATATTTTTATCGATTTAATTTTTAATCTTTAAAAATAATGAAATCCTTTTCAGTGTTTTTTTTGGTCTTAGATTTAATGTTTTTAATCAATATGGAAAAAAATATAGTATGTGGAGCATTTTATATTTTTTATAGTTTATTATAATTTTTTTAGTTTTTTAAATATAAGGTGATAACATAATATAATTTTAAAGTCCATCATCATCACTGATTTGACTGATTCGTTTATTCGTTGATATAATCTAAAAATTGAATATCCTATCTGTTTTTTGTTTTTGGATCAGATATCCGATCCAATTCTTTATTTTTTGGATCGAATATAGACAACAATATTTCAAGTTTCGGGTTATTAGAAAATTTGAAATATCTTAAAATTCAAAATTTTATGGATATGAATCTGGTTATATTTAGCAATTTGATACTTGTTATATCTGAAAATTTGAAAAACGAAATTGAAATTTCCATAGATATGAGTCTTGTTATATTTGGTAATTTGTTGCTTGTTATATTCAAAAATCCAAAATTTTCACAGATACGACAGCCAAATTCGAAAAAGTGGTTAAACTAAATGATATATTCCGATAATTCGATATTCGAATATCCAATATCCGAATATCTAAATTTTTCGAAATGGAAACATATCACTATTTTACTGATTTAAATTTTAGATATTCAATTTTCCAAATTAAATTCAATCTGATATTCAAAAATGCACACCTCTAATTTAACCTATAAGTAGAACCTCTATAAATTAATAACTTCTCTAAAATAATATTTTTTTCCGGTTCTAACTTGGATCCAATATCTAAATTAATAATATAATAATTTTTCAAAAGACCCTTATATAAATTTATGGTCCCTTCAATATTATAAATTAATAATTCAATAAAATTAAAAATATAAATAGGACAACTTAGTAAAATATGATTCAATTGTTGTTTGCTTATTCTTAAAATTTAAATCCAATTGTATTTCATCTCTAACTTTTCTTGCAACATCCAAAAGTTTCGGTGTTGCGTTCGCATATTGTAACAAAAAAATCTAACTAGTACTACATACTACAATGGATTTTTTTATTTTAGGGGATGTATTATATTTAATTAGTCACATTGTACATGAGCACCATTCAATTAGTCAGTATAATGTATATGATTTATTCATGAAGAATAATATAAGTTCGTTGAATAAAAAAATATCTTTAAATTAATAAATTATTAATTAATTAATTAATATTTCTTTAAATTAATAAAATTACGTTTAATGTGATTAAAACGTTTAAGAGTGATTAAGGAGTGACAACAGTGAGAAAAAAAACACCAAATTAAATCACAAAATTTTATAGGAAAGCAACATATCTCTAATTAAACTCCGTCTAACAACAGAAAACAAAGATCGAAAAACAAAAAATTAAAACGTTTAATGTGTTGGATTATATTTGTTAAACAGATATCAGACTCACGATTAGGAGGATTAAACAAGTTTGATAAAAAAAATTATGACTCATCTCAATGACAGCCAACAACTACAACCGATAACGGCCCGTCAAGACGAACAATAAAAAAAGTTTAGACAATTTTAAGAAAAATGAGAGGAAGAACAAATGAAAAAGAATTATATAGATCCAAAACGATATCGTATTGATATTATATTGAATTTTTAAGAGAATATAATTTTTGGTACTATCTGTTATGTCATAACGTCCTTTAACTATTTAATGGTTTTGTGATTAAAACATGAACAATTTAAAATTGAGTGTTCAAATTATTTTTTTAATATTTACCAAAATAGGAGAGAATGAAGTTGAGTATGAAATTTGTATTTACTTATATTATTTTCTTGATTGTTTTCTGATTTTTAGGGTTTTGTTTATATTAGTTTGATCCGATTTACACCGCACACTTAATTTTTGGCGGGTAAATCTTTTAACAAAATTTTTTATTCATACACAACGTCTTAAATTTAAGACATATTTAAATGATATCAAGCTGCATACTATTTAGACTAACACGTAAAAACATAAATTTTTAAAAAATCCGTTTTAGAGCTCAATAAATGTACCTGATGGGATCATAGAGAGTATTATTGGGAGAAGGAAGGGGGACTAAAATGGAAGAGCCATTGCTAAGTAGAAGAAATTCCGATCAAGAACAAAGGAAGATAACATGGAGCCGATTCACAGAGGAGTTAAAGGCGGTGAGCTACATGGCGGTGCCGATGGTGGTGGTTTCGGTGTCGCAGTACCTTTTGCAGGTCATATCGGTGATAATGGTCGGCCACCTCGGGGAGCTACCTCTTTCCGGGGTTGCTCTCGGTTTCTCCTTCGCCAACGTTTCCGGCTTCAGCTTTATTGTACGTCTTCTCTACCTCTCAGATCCTTTAATTTTCCATAGTTTCTGTGTTTTCACCTGCAAAATCACTCTCATAAATAATCAATTGAATAATTAGTTCATCCGAATAAATCTAGATCAAATCACTATGAAAAATTTTGAATCTGAAACTTGAAAAATTCCAAAATCCTCTTCAGTCTTCACCAATTTATCATTATAGATATTCATACTTAATCCTTTTAACGATGCACATATTCTTAATAAATAATAATAATTTGAATCCGTATATGTAGATTTGCATCCGTCCTCCCTGAGGTTGAAGTTTTTTTAATAAATCCAAATTTAATTATTGAAAATTTGTTTTTATAGACAATTTCAAATATTAAAATTAAGATTTACCCTGACATAAAGCTGAATCTGAGATTATTTATTAATTTAATTATTGACAAGTTTTAATAAAAAGATTTGTTTCATTCATTTATATATTTTGTTTTACACCACGTGAAAGGGAGTGGCGAATGGGGAAACAGACTAGTCTGGTCAGGCTAGTGTGGACCCACAAACATTATCTCGTGTAATTTTCCCAGCTTTAGGTTCAAAACTTTTCATTCTGAATGAAAATGGCCAATCATACAATACTATACAGGGGTAGAGTTACATTAAAGAATTGTATTATACACGTAAAGATTTTTTTTTAAATTATCAATTATGTCTTATTTCTATTGATAATTATTATTTTTATAATATTTAAAAAGACGTGAATTTGATTGTGCATTTGTGCTTAGGTAATATATTATCTTTTAATTAAGACTCTGGATAGAAATTTTATTATTTTAATTATTAAAAAACTTAAAAATTAACCCATTTATAAATCAGAATAAGTGCATTAACGAAAAGATCCCTTAATATAGGTTTGCATTATTTTTTTTAAAAATATTGACAGTGAAAAAATATCGTTGTCATACGATCATACAATTTTTTTTTTTAAAAAAGAATACATTGCAAAAATAATATTTTAATTTTAACTCTTTTTGTTTTGGCTCACTTAATAATATTAGGAGTGTTCAAATTTGGGTACCCGAAGTACCGAGTAGTTTAAAATACGGCCCGTGTCCCGACTCGGGTTTTACTGGTACTCGTTAGTCGGGTACCCAAAAGTTACTGGTACCCAGAAATTCGGGTATTTTAGTACCCGGATATAAAAATATATATTTGTAAATATAAAAATATTTTATTAGTTTAATATAAAAATATTAATATATGTATTTATTAGTTTAATATAAAAATATGTATTTATTAAATTTAAAAATATAAAAAACTTAAGATTTTCTATTAGTTTAATATAAAAATATGTATATTAAATATAAAAAATATTAATTTTAAATATACTCAGGTACCCGGTTATAATAGGGTACCCAAAAATTCTTAATTTTGTGACCCGGGCCTGACCCGGGAAATAACGGGTCGAGTACCCAATATTGGTAAAAAAAAATTCCAGGTAAATACCTGATTATTTATGCTCGGGCAATCGGGTCGGGTTTTTTGAACACCCATACTTAATATTTTTATAATTTTTACAAGTTTCATGTTTTATATCTTTATACATTTTTAATAATTTAAAATATATATTTACATATTTTACAATTTTTAAGATTTTGTAAAACTTAAATATTTCTGAATGGTCTAAAAGTGATTACAAGGCAATATATCTTCATACATATTTTTAAATCTTGTAGGCAAAGTGATTTAAACTCGTGTCACTCGGAATGAATATTATACGCTTTTTACTGAAATATTTGTTGGGTTCAATATATTTTTTAAATTTTTTTAAGTTTTGTGCATAAAATAAAATAAATGACATCTGGATTCACAAAAGAAAAATAAAGTTAATCTCACTTAATCAGTCAGTTATTTTTTCCTTCTTTGGTCAGAAAAGTTATTTTTTTGTCAGTAGTTTTAATTTGACAAAAAAATTAAAAGTTCAAACTAAAAAATCAAAAAAATTTAAGAGTTAAAATGATTTTTTAAAAAGCGAGGAATATTATTAAGGAAAATTTTACAACGAGAGGCGAACATCGCTAAACATCACTAACGTTGATTATCATTAAATATCATTAAATTGATTAAAAAAAATTAAAAATTTCAAGGACTAAACATACAATTATAAATTATTTAAAATAAAATTTTAATTAAATTATTTTTCATATATACTATATTTTTAATTTTTTTTAAATAATTGGATCAAATACCAACCATAATCAATACCTAAATTAAAAATTCTAAATCTTTTCCCCAAATTAGAACCCTAATTCCCAAATTATAACCCTTAATAATTTAGGCGAAATTATAATTTCATTAACGTAAATAACCTAAAAAGAGTGTTTTTACCCTACGTGATTAAAATAGATTTCATTTAGTTGAAATTCACCACACTCAAATCTTTTAATTTACGCGAAATTATGATTTCATTTACATAATCCAAATATTTTAATTTAGAGTTCTAACTCGGGAAAAAGGTTTAAGGTTTTTAAATTTAAGGATTGACTATAGTTGGTATTTGATCAAAAAATTTAAAAAAATATAATATATATATGAAAAATAATTTAATTAAAACTTTATTTTAAATAATTTATAATAGTATGTTGAGTCCTTAAGATTTTTAATATTTATTAATTAATTTAATGATGTTCAACAATATTTAACGTTAATGGTGTTTAGCAGTATTCGACGTACGCGATAGACTCGTCCTATTATTAAACCGTCATTGGCTTCTTAATCTCCTGTTTGTTTGGTTAGAGGATATCAATGTAAATTGCGAATCAGTGTTTACAGTTATGTACAGGCGTACAGCAAAATTATACTTGCAACTCGTTTATGAAAAAATGATAATAAATTCCACATTCAACGAAATATCACAGTTAATTTTTGGATAACGTTTGAGTACTTAAATTTATATTTGAATTGAATTTCAAAAGGTTTTAATTTGAAATTTATGTTTTTAAAATTTATGGATTAAAGATTTTCATTACTTCAACAATCAGTTAATTTAGTGAGTGATATTAGATTTTTTAAGCAGTGTTAGATATTCGAATTTTGACGTATTGAATAAAATAAATTAGATTAAAATAGTCGTCTCATAATAAATTTGTATAAGTTTAATCAAGCAATGAGTTGAATGTTAGTGATTATACAAAAAAATCTCCATTTTCAAAAATATGTAATTTTAATCCAAGATTATGATTATAGAGTTCGGCATAGAACTTTTAGCTTTTGTATGAAATTAATTTTACACAAGCTTGGTATTTATACTATAAAATCCAATTCCTAAAATCTTAACCTAATCCTAAAAAATTAAACCCTAAACCTTAAACCCTATCCCTTAAATTCTAAATACTAATATTAAATTATAAACCCTACAACCTAAACCCCTAAAATTTAAACCATAAACTAAAACTATAACCCTTAAATCTAAAAGGCACGTGTAAACTAAAGTTTACACGGCCTGTGTATCAAAGTTTTTTTCCCTATTTTAAGACAACCTTAAAATATTAAAATACAAAATAACAAAAATAAGTATTTTTTTTAATAATCTTATAAGTTGACTACAAGGTTGTAGCCGTTCATATTTTTTTAACCATTTGATAAGACACACGTACCTTGCAGATAAAGCTAATTGAACACGGGACTTCTAGGAAAAACATCATACTCTTTTTTTGTTGCCCTTCTGGTTTTCAGGGTTTTACCCTGACTAACCCGGGCCGACCTGCGTTGCACACATGACTTTGGTGAGTGAGTCTCCCAGCGGGGGTTTCTGCACACACAACGCCTCGAACTCGAGACCTGCTTAAGTGATATCAAGCTGCTTACCATTTGGACCAACCCTAGTTGATTAAACATTATACTTTTTTCATTAAGACTACTAATTGAGCTCGGTAAACATGAAGATCTATTTAAAAAGAATTCCTATAAGTTTTATAATATATGTTATCTCGAAATGATTATGAAAATATAACATGAGACAACATAATTAAACTAATCAATACAATAGAAAAAATGACACAAATGCAAATTACTTGAATATCAAGATTTATATCTGTATGTAATATATTGAATTGGAATATAACATGAAGAAGATACAAATACCACGTACATAAACAAACTAACTGAATTGAGAAAAACTTTAGATATTGCAATAAGATATATGAATTCCCATGAGTAGGGGTGTATCTACATTAATACATGATGGGTCACGTGACTCACCATTAAAAATAGGGATGGACGGAGAGGACTAGCCTCTTTGAAAATTTGAAATATTTATATGATTTAGATTTTTTTTTAAAATTTTTTTAGGTATTTTCTATTAAAAATCTATTTTCGCCCCCTAAATTTTTATAAGTTCATCCCCTAACATAAAATCATACTTTCGTCCTGATTAAGAATTAAAAAAAATCATATTTACCCTTTTGGGGTAATTTCCATATTGGTCATTCCCTTTTTATTTGTAATTCATTTTAATATAATTTCACATAATATAATTTCCATATAGGTTATTTTGACCCTTTCAAGTTTTATTTTCTTTCAATTTAGTCTCTCAGTATGTTTATTTTTATTTTCATTTTCATATTTTTTATTATTTTATTGTATTGTAAATTTATTGTTATTAGACTTTTATTTTATTATTATAAAACACTACTATTATTTTTTGTAGTTAATATATATATTTATTATAATAATTCTAATATTATGTAATATATTTACCCTTCCATTACTATATTTATTATGATTATTTTTATTATTATCACATTCATTATTTTTATTATCATATATATTATTTTTTCTATTACTGCTATTTTATTATTTTATTATTATTATTATTTTCGCTAATTAAGTTTATTTGTAGTCATTATTATGTCTTAGTTATTTTTAATTTAAATTTTTATAATTTTTTAAATACAATTTTTATTAATATATTCAATTTACTCTCAGTTTACATGTGATTATATTTATTGTTAGTCGGTGAACCACTAAGTTTAAACTCTTGGATCTGTCCTGCCCATAAGCTTAAATATGTCACGAGTCATTACATTTTTTCAAAATTTAAAATTTAATCCCTATATATTTTGCGATATTGAATGCATGTGATATTTTTATTTAAAAATTTTGGTTTCTCCCCTAATTTTAGTAATAAAAATTTTCAATCATCAAAGTTTGTAGTTTTAAGGTTCAAATTGATAAAGCTGTAAACTTAAAGAACTAAAAAAATATTTTGCCTTTTTATAAATTCTAGGTTATCAATTAATAATAAAATTAAATAGAAGTTAGTGGAGCGTCTAAACTTTTCAAACATACAAATGGTACGATGACTAATGTCGAAAATTTAAAGAATGATAACTAATTTTGTATTTTAAAGTAGTGCAAGGACCTTTGAAATATTTAAACTATGTCTATACATCGACATGTGTGTTATATATTAATTTTGTAAATTTTTACACTCGAAAAGAATTTTAAATTCTATATTTGAACCGTCTGCATTTGAGGTTGAATTTGCCAAATCTATGCTAAATCAATTACCATAATATATAATTACTATTATGATTCATTGTTGTTCACTGTGAGAAAGCACACATCGGTGCCGGAGAATGTGACCGGCGGTGGAGTGTAAAGAAAGAGGTGAAGAACGGTTAAGGATTTAGTTCTATTAAAAAGGTTTACAAAGGTTTTTTTTTTGTTTAACCATCGGTATCTGACTTATTGACCAACTAATTTATATGTTTTTATGTTTTAATCAATAGTTTGGTATCTCCGGTGCACTAGAGACTCTATGTGGGCAAGCGTATGGAGCTGAACAATATCAAAAGATCGGAACTTACACGTACTGTTCAATACTTTCCCTCCTTCCGATCTGTATTCCGATATGCTTCATTTGGATATTCATGGACAAACTGTTAGTATTATTGGGTCAAAACCCTGAAATCGCAATGGAAGCGGGCAGATATGCAATCTGGCTCATACCTGCATTGCTTGCTTTCCCAATTCTCCAGTCATTGATTCGGTATCTCCAGTGTCAAAGCTTGATTCTTCCTATGTTTGTGAGCTCTTCTGCGGCTGTACTTCTCCATATACCTCTTTGTTGGATTCTAACATACAAAACAAGCATGGGATTGACTGGAGCGGCTTTATCAACCGGTTTAGCTCTCTGGTTTAATGTCGTATTGCTTGTTATCTACATGAGGTACTCTTCAGCATGTGACAAGTCTCGTGCTTTCGTCTTCAAGGACGTTTTCTCCTGCGTCAAAGAGTTCTTTAGCTATGGAGTCCCTTCTGCAGTAATGACTTGGTAATGTAATAACCTTCTTGTTTAAAATAATTAGTAGGGTGTTCATTATTCGGTTCTAACTGAACTAATTTCTTTGGTTCGGTTAATTGTTAATCTGTTAATTCTGTAGTCTTGAATGGTGGTCATTCGAGCTGCTTATACTGCTATCGGGACTTTTACCGGATTCAATGCTTGAAACTTCGGTTCTTTCGATATGGTAAGTATCTAAACCTGTAGTAATATAGTGTTTTAGAACTTTAGTTCAGTTCAGTTTGGTTCGGTTCGCTTCTTCTTAAATGCTAATTATGTCTCTTGACTTGTGCAATGTTAAAGCATGACAATCACCGGATTACATATATTTGTACCGTACGGGATTGGCGCTGCTGCAAGGTAAAATCCATAAACGTTCATCTTATGAAATTCTGTCTATTATATTAATTAGCTCCAAACATATATGATCTAAAATGCATGGAATTTATGATGAGTAAACTTGGCAGCACGAGGGTTTCGAATGAATTAGGAGCTGGAAATCCAGAAGCAGCTCGACTGGCTGTAATTGTTGCAACGATAATCGGATTAATCGAGGCAATCATGGTGGCCATCGTCTTATTTTCTTTTCGCCGCGTCTTTGGATACATATTTAGCAATGACGAGGAAGTCGTCAATTATATTGCACAAATGATTCCTCTGCTTTGCATTTCAATTTTCATGGACAGCTTACAAGCTGTACTCTCTGGTCAGTTCCCTTCCCTGCTTCGACACAAAGAACAAATGCATGCATCGAAAATAACACTTGCAACACTATAACACTGCAATTTACAGTTATCTAGATTCTAGTCTTTGGGTTTTTTTATGGGAGTTTAGTGTTGATGATTAGGTGTTGCTAGAGGAACCGGGTGGCAGCATATCGGTGCCTACGTAAATCTGGGGGCATATTACCTAGTGGGAATTCCGGTAGCTGCTCTGTTGTGTTTTGTTGCAAATTTGAAAGTGAAGGGGCTTTGGACTGGGATCGTGTCCGGTACTACTGTTCAGGCATTGGTGCTTGCTGTCGTCACTGCCTCTACAAATTGGCACAAACAGGTAACTTTTCATCTGTTACTATAATTTAAATACTAAACAAAAGATTATTGACAATGTCCATGGGAAAATGGCAGGCAAGCAATGCGAGGCAAAGAATGCTCGAGGAGCTGATCGCTGCAAATAACGGAGCAGCTTGAAGAAGCTCATGAACAAGGCAAAGTGAAGCTCTGAATTCGAGTTTCGTTTTTGTTTGGTAGTGTTTGAATTTTTTAAAAGATACATTCTTGATTCTGTATCGTTTGCTTCATTTTGATTAATAATATTAGTGACAATTATTGTCTGCAATTGGGCTAGCATCTGATATAAGCAGGAACCAGAATGAGCCATGCCACATCGGAAACTGATACTATCATTTTGCAAGTCGAAGAAGAACATTATGAACCATGAACATGCAAAACTCACCAACAAATACATTTCCTAATGCGCTTTAAACACTCGAATCATATTCGAGTTTTAGTTGTTTTTTTTTTAAATCAAGGCCATAAGGAACTAACTTGAAAGCAAGTGATTTTGGGGAAAACACAAGATTCACCAGCAGCTTACACATCATTGTCAACTTTCTTGCCATTTAAGAATGTGGTTATATTTGGCATCGACTTTCTTTTCGTCTTACTGGTGAAAGAAGTTGATCCACTCTCCGGTGTTGCAGGCGAGGCGGTTTTACGGAGCTTTGCTCTTCGTGATGGGGTCGAATTTCCATTGCTTTTCGAGGATCTAACTCTAATCAAAGGTAATTGCCCGTTTGGTGAATCCACATTTTCCTTTGCTGAAAGTGATACATCATTCTCCTCCTCTACTCTCAATTCTCTAAGCTCCCTATGAGCCTTTTCGGTTTTCATCAATATCTCCCTCTCACTAGCCTTTAAAGCTTCGATCCATGCCTGAGCTGCCGCAACCTTTTTATCTGCAATCTCTTCGGCTCCAACTGCATGTCCAGTTAAATACTCATACTCAAACCTTGAGACAGTCATTGTGGAACTATGGTTAGATGCTGAAGCTCTAGATTGCATTGTAGTCTCTATGAGAGATCTTAACTTTTCTAGAGCTAAAGCTTCTGATGACTTAACTGCCTCAAGTTCTTGCATAGCTGCCTGCAATCTTTCCTCGGTTACGTCTATTTCGGACTCAATTTTCTGGATTTCTGCCTTGATAGTTGCAATGTCATCAGTAATAAGCATCTTCTCTTTCTTTGATGCCTCTGCTTCTGCCCTTGACTGTTCAAGGGTGAGGGAAAGGTTCGTCTCGATCGATTTAGCCTTTTCTTCAGCTGCAGTCACTGCTTCCAACTTGGATTTGGCTCTCACCAGCTTCGTATTGAGGCTTTTAACTTTCGAATCCGCCTTCTCTTCTGTTTTCTTTAACTTTGCTGTTTCTTCTTTAACATGTTGCAGCTCATTTCTTATGATATCCATGGATGACATATACTGAAAACCTTCATCTTTGATGGAATCCAATTCTTTCTTGGCTGCCTCCAGTTCTTTCTTGATCGACTCCAAGCAAGCTGAAGGTTCCACTTTTTCAACACTATGAAAACTATCATCTTGATGCTTCAAGCCATCATCATCGCCTCTCGGAACCACACTGTCTAGTCCCTTGACTTGCTTCAGCTCATCCTGTAAGAGACTAATATCAGACAAAGTGGCACCCAATTTTGTTTCCAACTCTTTTGACTGATCAAACTCTGCAATCATGTCCTCCCTTTTCTTCTTTGTTTCCTCGATCCAAAACGAGAACTCACCGGCTTCTTTCGCTCTTTGAGCTTCGAGTTCTCCAGCTTCTTTCTGAGCCTCAATCTGAGCCAATTCAACAAACACATGTTCCTCTTTAGCTGCCTCAATCTGTTCCTTAAGTGCTTCAACAGAGGCACCATTAGACATCATTCTCGAATTCGAGTCTTCAAACTCCTTCTTTGCTCTTGCTTTCTCTTCCATAACAGATGCCATATCAAGCTTCAGTTGACTCAAGTCTTGTTTCACCAATTCCAATTCCCTCATCACTTCTTCATACTGATAACTTTCAACACTCCTGCTCTTGACAACCAATGCATTTCTCTTAGCCTGTAGATTTGATTCCTCCGCCATTGAATTCGGATAGTTAACCGTTCCCCTCGAACCGAAGAGCTCGGATTCTGCAGTTTTTCGACTTTCTTTGTATCTGTTCATGCTCCTCCTTGCCCTATGAAACTCTTTTACCCTTGGAGAAGGCTTCTAAACAAGATTTACCCCAAAGATTGCAACTTTATCAATCAATTTGAAAAACAATAAAATCCCAATACTTGTATATAAACAAAATCATACCTCTGGAAAACCCTCCTGAGTTTTCTTCAGTGAAGAATTCCCATCCAAAATCACATCTCCATACATATTAACAGCAGCTTTAACTGACCCAATTCTTCTCCTATCTTCATACTTTTCCCTATCCATTTTTAAACTGTTCCATACACAAACCAAACCAAAAAGTTCAAATCTTTTTACACATCTGGGTATATATATTGATAGAAAGTTAAGAAAAAGGCAAATTGAAAGTGGAACAGAAAGTTAAAAAGGAAGAACAAGTAGAGTGAAAAGTACATACCAGGGAATCCCAAGGTTAGAAAACAGAGAAATGGTGGTAAGAATTTATAAAAACAAAGGTCGTTAAGTACTAAAAATGGCGAATGGAATAAAACCAAAGATTAAACAGCAGCAGGTAACATAAAATAAGAAGAGTGATACTTTTGAAGATGGGGGTGACCCCCATTTTTGTTTGTGATGGGAATTAAGCATGTCTGTTGTTCTATTTTGTAGTACTTGGTTTAAAAAACAAATGTTTTTTTGTGCCAGAATCATGAGGTGGAGCAAGAAAGGCCATGATATAAGAGATTGAAAAGGTCTTGAGAAGTTCGTCAAGGGGTGGAAAGAGTAAAAAGGCAATGTTCTTTTTGTTGTTAACGTAACGACAGAGATGAAACACAGCAATGAAAGGTCATGGCTTTTGAATTTATACTTGACCGCTTGGAATGTACTGTGTGATAAGGAAATGCCATTCGATTTTATTTGTGATAGAATTTCATTTATGATTAAAATTTAGACTTAAATCAAAAATAAGTGTTTAAAGTATATTATTTTTTAATTTTAGGTGTTTAAATTATTTTTTTGTAAAAATAGGCGTCTAAAATTTTAAAAGTTAAAATTTTAGGTGCCCGACTGTTAAAAAAAGTTAAAAAAACCGTTATCCATTTAAAATGCGACACGTGACATTTTTTATTTCTTTAAATTATTATTTTTTTAATAATTAAAAATTTTACAAAAAATCTTAAAATTTTAAAACTTTCTAAAATAGTCCCCAAATCCCCAAATTCAAAACCCCCAAATTCTCACCGACGTCGCCGGCCTTACCCTTTCGGTCGCTAGACCCATACGACTATTTCCCCTCACTCGCCGTCGCCGAAAATCGGTGAACGGTATGCCAACTGAACGTTGAACGTTGAACGTAAAATAATCGTTCGATTTGTACACCGTTTGCCGATTTCCGGCGACGGTGAGTGAGGGGAAATGGTCAACTGGGTTCAACGACCGAAAGGGTAGGGCCGGCGACGGCGGCTGCAGCGGTGGCGATTTGGGATTTAAGATTTAGAAATTTTTAGGGATTTAGGGGCTGATTTGAAAATTTTGTAAATTTAGGGATTTTATATAAAAATTAATTTTTAAAGCTTTTTTAAAATAATAAAAAAATAATAAAAATGCCACATGTCACGTTTTAAATGGATAAATTTTTTTTTAACTTTTTTTAACAGCCGAGCACCTAAAGTTCTAACTTTAGAAACTTTAGGCACCTATTTTTACAAAAAAAAAAACTTTAGGCACCTAAAGTTCAAAAATGGTATACTTTGGGCACTTATTTTTCATTTAAGCCTAAAATTTATAATTTATTGGTTAAAATATAAATTATTAACTATATCACCCTAAAATCTAAACTTAAACTTAAATCTTAAATTCTAACAATGAATCTTAAATTTTAAAACCTTACAATAAAACTCTAAACTCAAACCTTAAACCCTAAAATTAAGGCGCTTGTGAAAACAAAAAGTTTTCACCGCCTGTGTATGAGATTATTATCTTATACACATGTAGTGGAAAGTACACAAGCGAAATTGTTCAGGAATTTAACATTTTAATTTAGGTTTAAAATCAAAGGTTTAAGATTTGGAGTTTAGAGTTTGGTTTTAGGATTATGAATTTAAATTTTAGATAATAGCTTAAAAATAATTACGCTTGTGTATATTTTTTACACCAACAAGATATCAAATACACTACATTTCAGATAATTTAATTATATATTTAGTAATAAATATATAATTTTTTAAAATAAAAACTATAAATGAAACATTCAATTAAAATATTGTTATAAATAGATCGATAAACATTAGATATTAGTCAAAAATGATATAAAAGAAATTTTAATCCAAGTTCGCAATTTCCTCCTCTCTACATATAATACAAAACTTCTATGTCTTCGATCATTACTTCACTTTCTGGAATTTCTCCGCCATTAATATACTGTTTTAGAACGTTCTGATAATTTTCTCTATAAATTGCTGTATTCTTGGGATGGTTGGTTTGCATTACAACCGCGAACTACATTCCTTAGGGGCTAGAAGCCTTGAATGCTAGTGAATTCGATGCTGGAGCTCACGTTCTATATCAGCTAAGGAAATACTTTGACAAGTGAGCCAATCTTAAAATTGTGATTTAGTATATATTAATAAGAGATTATAATGTTGGAAGAAATAATTATATATTCGGATGTTTGGATAGTACAGAAAATTTATATATAAAAATGAATATCATTTTTTTTTTTTTGCATTTGTTTGTTAATTATGTGTTGTTCTCTACTTTTTTTATTTTTATTTTAAAATTTCCATGTGTACTTTCAGTTTATATTTTTCTTTCTTTCAAACACAGGTTATAAAATGACATTAACTATTTGAATTTATATAATTATATTTAATACACATCCCGTAGAAATAAAAAGTTTCTACAAGTGTTTTAGTGTTAGAGTTTAGAGTTCAAATTCAAGGGTTTAGAATTTAAAGATCGTGGTTAAAATTTAAGGTAATATAGTTAGAGATTTATGTTCTAACCTATAAACCCTAAATTCTAACATCAAACACTAAGTTCTAACCACAAACCATCAACTTCATACCACTTAACCTAAACTCAAACCCTAAAACTTAAACACTTGTAAAAAAGAATTATTTTCACTCCCTGTGTTTAGAATACTTACCCGAACTATTTATATTGAGAGTTCAAATAAAATGGAACCTAAGTGCATTACAATTTCTGGGAGAGGATGTTATTGGCAGGGCTTGAATATCGGAAAAACTTTGATATACGGAGGGTTTAGAATTTAATATTAGTGTTTAAAATTTAGGGTTTGAGGTTTAGAGTTTAATTTTTAGGGGTAAGTGTTAAGAAATTTGGCTTTGAGTTTTATAGTGGTTTATTTGCAGGCTTCTATAAAATAAACTTTACACGATCTGTATATCAAAATTTTATCTTTTGTGAGGTGCCAACCAAGACTTTCATCTACTTGCTCCATTGGCTTGGTACATAAAAACATAACTATATATTATTTTTTTTTTTTAAATGTATGATAAAATTTCATAAATATGTAATAAAAAGGTTCAAAATACAAGTTCTCAAAAATAAAATACAAAAAGGAATGCTCCAAGTAAAACACTTACGAATGTTTAATCATCCGTAAATATTATATTGGTCATGTTTGGTAAACAACAGTTTGAGCCAAAATTAAAGGTTTGAGCTAATATTAGAGGCTTGACTGATCAAATTCACTAACTTGGATGTTTGGTAAATAACGGATTGGAATAGCGGATTGAGGTGAAGCCTCTAATTTTGAAAAAGCTGCTAATATGAGCTTTTTGAAATTAGAGGTTTTAACAGAAGAGTTATAACGACCCTTCTATCATTAACAATTATAAAAAATCTTCAAATAACTCAAATTTAACCTTTTTCGATTTTAATTCTTCACTATCGTGTATTTACATTATAACATTAGTAAATTAATATTTTTTTTTCTTTTTATTCTCACACATTTATATTTGTATTTAAATTTAATAATTAATTAAATTATATTAAAAATAATTATATAAATAATAAATTAATATGTGAATCCCTCAAATATGCTTAGTAACGTTATATTTAAAAATTATTTTTCATAATCTAATTAATATATAAAATATTGTTAACTAATAAACTATTCAAACAAGTATAGAATTTAGTCATGTCCTTATATGTCATTTTGCTTGTTTAAATAATCAAACAGCTATCAGCTATCAGTTAATTTTACCAAACACTTTTATACAATCAGCTAATACAATCCGCTAGTCAAATAAGCTAATGTAATCCGTTATCAACTATCAGCTAATGTAATCCACTATTAGCTATCAGCTATCTGCTAATAGCCAAACAACACAATTGTATTTTTAGTCATATGGTAGAGTTGAAAAAGTAATTTTAGTAAAATGATAGACTTATTTTTAAGGGGGAATTAAAATCTTGAAGATAATGAAATATTTTAATTGATAAAACATTAAAATATTTTATGGTTAATGTTCTCTAAAATTAAAATAAAATGTCAATTAAATTTGTTATTGTGTTAATTTTATTAATTGTCATATAATTATTTATTATTTTAATAAAAATGATTAATTTAATTAATTATCATGTAATTATTTATTATTTTTTAATAATAAAAGCAGATGATTTTTATCTTAAGAGACATGGATTCAAATCACTTTATCTACAAGTGTATGCGCATTGTCAAGGAGTTAATAATTATCTATGAACAGATACTACCTTGTAATTATATTTAAACTAATAATAAACATCCTAAAGACCATGCGAATAATTAGAAAAACTTCTTTTGTTGTCAAAATGTCTAGAACAAATAGTTAAAGCTTTCAGTTGACACATTATTTTTTTTAAATCATAAATTTAAAATTTAATAAAAATAAAATTTCCCTTCTTTCTCTCTTAGGTAAAAAATTATTAAAAAAAACTTTCGTTTTAATGAGATTTTAGGTAAGAAAAAGTGATATCCCTGTCATCTTCCTCTTAGATAATGGAGATGCCACATGGCTTCACTTTAAGAACTTTTGGCGGGTTTCTAGGAAAAAAAAAACTTTTAGACTCCATTAATGGATGAATGTTAAATTGTCATCATATACGGGTACCATAGTGGCAGCGGAGGTATTAGGGGTGTTCATTTTTTGGATTGGATTTAAAAAATTAGATATTTTTAAATTTTAGATCTTTAAAATAGTATTTTGTATATGATTTAAAAAGAATTAAATATTTAAATATCAATTTTTTGAATCAAATATTCGGATATCTAAAAATTTATATATAAAATTTGGTTTAAGTATTTTTTTCGAATTTAGCAGTCGTATCTATATAAATTTCGGATTTTCTAGTATAACAAGCAATAAATTATCAAATATAATAAGATTCACATATATGAAAAATTTGATTTTCAAATTTTCTAATATAACAAGTATCAAATTACTAAGAATAACAAGATTCATATCCATGAAATTTTGAATTTCAGATATTTCGGATTTATGAATAATCCAGAACTTAAAATATTGTGATTTGTATCTGATCCAAAAAATAAAAATCAGATAAAATATTCGATTTGAAAAATCAAATTAAATCAAATCTATGAGTAACCATATTGGATATTTTTACACACTCCTAAGAGACACAACCAAATTCCAACTATGATTAATTCGAAATCTACAATTTTGTAAAACATATTTTCAAGTTTTCAACCTTAAACCTCCCCAACACTTAACTTGTATCGGTGGTGAAACTTTACACTCAATTTTGAGGGGTCAATTAAAGATATTTTTAATAGATTTTATATATATAATTTCGACGATAAAATTTTTCATTGTGTTTCTTTAATATATAAATATATATTAATAAAAAGTTTTAAAGAAAAAATAGAAATATCCAAATATTTGAAGGAATGCGATTTTTAAATTTTTTAAAGGGTCAAAAATGATGAGTATCAAAATTTTGGAGGTTCATTCAAGTATTTAAAAGGACCTATATTTTAAAAATGTTTAAAAGGTTAAATAATAATTTTTTAAAATTTTAGAGGCGGTGACCCCACCAAGTTTTGCCCTGTGTAAAACAAAACAAAAAAAATTTACTAATTACGAACCTAACGAATATTATTTTTATCTAATACATTAATTAAATTCTCGATTTTTTAAAGTTTCAACAGTTACCTTCCAACTCCTATAAATTGTGCCAAAGCTAATACCCAAAATGCATCAAACACCGTTTTAACTTCACTGTTTCCATACAAGTAATAAAAAAAACATGCACCAGTTTTCCTTTGTTTCCTTGTGTGGGAAACTCGAACGGTGGAGGCAGTGACATGTGCTGTTTTCGTACAAGTAAATGTTTTCTTTTACCCACCCAAAGTGTAATTAAAGGGATGGCAAGGTAAAATTATTAGTTTTTTCCCTTTAAATTTTAAAGGGTTTTTTTTCTTAAAGATAATGGTAAAATGTCACTTTTGTCCTCCTAAATCATACGTTTTTATTTTAATTCTTTCAAATTTTATAACATTACAAGTTAAAACACAATAAATTATATTGTAACCCTCAAAATTTTATAATTTTCTTACGGCCCCTCAAAAAAAAAAAACTCTGACTTCATCCCTTATAATGCTTCAAATCCAATCCAGAAAATCTAATGGATTCAGATTGCAACACTGGATCATTAAAGCGACTGACAATTGAAAAGCGATGTTTCATTGCACCTAAAACCATATGAAATTTCATACGCATTTCAAAACAAAATGATCATTATAGATAAAAAAAATGTTAAACCTCTTCGATATTTGGTTTTGAACAACCACATTTGGTCGGTTAGTTAAGCTGCTTATTTTTGTTCACTCATTTTCTTTAGCTCATGAGTTTTAGACCCACTATGAGCACTCTCACTTCATTCCCCTAGAGTCTCCCCTTTCTCCTTCCCTCTAAGTAAGACTAGGACTACAATTAAGATTTGTCGCGTATATATATATTTGGTTTTAGGTTGAAGTACATCAGAAGTCATTATGTTATGTCTAAAAGTTCATTTTAGTCCCTCTATTATGAAAAGAAACGTTTTACTCCCTACATTGTATCAAAAAGTTCATTTTAGTCCATCTACCTTTGAAAAGTTAATATTTTTTTCCAAAAATTTTAAGTTATAATTAATTGACTTAAATATTTTGGTTTAAATAACCTAAAGTTCATGCCAATTTTGAAATTGAGAAAATCGACCCATCTTGGAAAAATGAGAGTAATTTATTCAACTATGTTTGTATAATTTTTAAAATAAAATAAACCAAAAATTTTATTAAAATTTTTCATATTTTTTGAAAATTTTAATGAAAATTTTATTTTTTGTGTTTTTGTTTCATGTTTTTCAATTAAACCATTACTCTCTCCAAATCTAAAAATTCTAAGAAATTCAATGTATACTTTTTCAATTAAATATTTTATGTTTTCTCTTGTGATTGCAATATTATTGTAAGTGAAAAAAAATAAAGTTTGGAGCTAGAATATGAATTAATTTTGTATTTAGATTTCGTAAGTGTTTAAAATATATGTAAAAGTTCACAAAAAATATTTTTGGGAGAGATTAATTTTCTCAAATTCAAAACTGAGAAGGACCTAAAGAGTGTTTATAAAAAAATATTTAAGCCAACTGATAATAACTTTAGTATTTTGGACCAAAATGTTAGCTTTTCAAACATATAGAGACTAAAATGTTCATTTTATAGTAGGGAGATTAAAATGAACTTTTAGGTATAATGCAAGGACTAGAATGTTCTTTTTAATAATAGATGGTCTAAAATAAACTTTTTAGGTATAGTACAAGGACTTGTAGTATACTTTAATTGTGAGATTGAAGTTGTTTTATGCTATAAATGTGTGTTTGTATATATATATATATATATATATATATATATATGGAAAATACTTTGATACACAAATTTGTGTAAATTTTAAAGTTTACACAAGCCTTTTAATTTTAGATTTTAGAGTTTTAGGGGTTTTGTGTGTAGGGTGTAGAATTTAATATTTATGGTTAGAATTTAGAGTTTATGGTTTAGGTTTTAGTGTGCTATGGATAGTGATTTAGGTTTTAAATTTTATAGAATGATTGTGTAATTTTTTTACACAGCTTGTGGATCAAAATATAACATCATATATATATATATAATTTACAAAAGTATGAAACTTACAAAATAAATTATAATATATATATATATATATATATATATATATATATATATATATATAAAGTAAATTTTGCCGCAAATGGTTCTTGCACAGGGCTGGTGAACCGGATTTTGTGAATGTAGTAAAGTCGGTGGACAAAATTTCAAAAAGACTGAACGTTGGAGCCACACTTAGAGCAATCAAAGGTGAAGCTAAGGCGTGGGTGAGGAACATTCGTGCTAATGATACTAAGTCTGAATCTCTGGAAAAGAAGATAGCTAATCTGGAGCTAGCTGTCATCAATAGTGGTTTCAATGATGATACTGCGTTGTGGGTTAAATATAGGAAGGAAGGAAGAGATAGAATGGTTGTAGAAGTCTAGAATAAGGTGGTTTCATGAAGACGACAAGAACACTAAGTTTTTTATCCTGAGACAGAGAAGAAACTTGATACGCAGTATTACAGTGGGTAATTCTGTTGTTGATTACCAAATGCTTTGTAGAGCATTTCCGTGATTGCTATAATAAAACTCCGACCGTAGCTGTTAAAAGATTCCTTGCCAGTTTAAAACAGCTGCGTCCTGAGTCAGTGGAATCCCTTGAAGCTCCTTTCTCGATTGAAGAAGTGTGGTCAGCAATTAATTCAGCAGACGGGAATAGGGCTCCAGGCCTTGATGGGTTTAATTTAGATTTCTATAAATAGTTTTGGGTTTCCCTTAAGGATAAGGTTATGAAGTTTTTTAAAGAGTTCTTCAAAGGTAAGCTTAATGATCAGTCTATCAACCACTCTTTTATAGCCTTAATCTGGAAGAAAAACATTCCAAAGTTCATTGATGGTGAGCAGTTTGTATAAGATCCTGTCCAGAGTGTTATCAAGAAGGCTAGCTGTGTGCATAAATGAAGTGGTAGGGAAGAATCAATTCGCTTTTATTTCCAGAAAACAAATTTTTAATTGTTCTCTAATTGCAAACGAGGTGCTAGACGACCTGAAACAATCTAAGCTCAAGGCGATCGTGTTCAAGCCAGGTTTTCTCAAAGCTTACAACACGATAGACTAGAATTTTTTAAACCTTTCGTTACAATGTATGGGATTCGGGTTAAGGTGGCAAAAGTGGATAAAAAATTGTTTATCTTCTGCATCTATTTCGGTGTTGATCAATGGAGAGTCATCTAACATGTTTACCATCAAAAGGGGATTACGACAGGGGTGCCCACTATCCCCCATGTTTTTCAATATCATGGGTGAGATGCTAAGCTCCCTAAGGTAATTAGTGGGGTGGAAGTGGGAAGAAATGACTTCACGTTATCCCATCTGCAGTTCGCATGCTACAGCCAACAATGAAAACATTAAGAATATAAAGAGAATTTTGAGGCTGTTCGAACTGTGCTCTAGCCTACGGTTAAATATGAAGAAAACACATCTGTTTGGTATAAATCTAGAAGATTGCTGTCTAAACGAGTGGCTGTGGACATAAATTGTATCAAAGGATCCTTTCCTACATCTAATCTAGGGCTTTCTCTGGGACATTTTCGTAACTCAGTGGAGCCAATCCTCAAGAAATTTCAATCGAGGCTGGAGGGGTGGATGGGGAAATTTCTGTCTTTTGGTGGGAGAATTACATTGGTAAAATCAGTTCTGTGCAACTTACCAACATATTATCTTGCTCTTTTCCAGATGCCTGCATCCATTGCAAACAAGTTAAACAGGCTCGTTGCAAACTTCATATGGGAGAATTATGCTGGGAAGACCATTCATTGGGTTAAGTGGGAGAACCTTTGCAGACCAAAGGAGTTCGGGGGCATTGGGATAGCTGACGTGAGAATAAAGAACCGCTCTTTATTAATAAGTAGGTATGGAGGTACGGTAATAAATCAGATTGTCTGTGGATGAAAATAATCGATGAAAAATATGACTATTCCCAAAACCATTTGCTTCCTGATCTTAAAGTAGGGAACAAATTTTTTTGGGAATAGAAGAACATCACGAAGCCTTTATCTTCGTCTGAAGACGTACTCACAAAGAACATTTGATTTGTTTTAGGTGACGGTAAATCCATCAATTTTTGGATTGAGGTACCTTATTTAAAGATGACATTTTCTAGGCTTTTCAAAGTGGCCATTAAGAAAGAAGGTAAAGTTGTGGAGTTTGGATCAAAGATTGATGGAATCTGGATTTGAAATATTAAATTCAGAAGACGCCTCTTTAAGTGGGAGCTAAAGATGTTTGAAGAAATGCTGACAGTGCTGGAAAAAGCTTTAAGGAGATCAGGTGGCATTGACTGCGTTAAGTGTGTTAGCGATAGTGCTCGTATGGACGTGATATTTTGATTATTGAATTTATTGTTATGATAATTTTGCATGCTTTTGTATCCTTAAATATTATTATTTTAAATATTCTTAATCAGATATTATTGTGGGAACAACAATAAGATTAGTATGAAGTTTGATAGATATTCATAAGATAAATATGTGAATGAGATTCAAATCAAATTTATATATATATATATATATATATATATATATATTTGTTGAGAACAAATATTATGATCAACTCGTATTGAGATTAATACATATATTAAAGTTATATATTAATCTTCAAACAGTTGTGACATTAAATCCTTAGACCTGAAATTGCTACGGTTCTTAACATGATAACTATTGTGTTTTGACATAGTTAAACATCATTTTTAATCAGACGATTATAAAGGTTATGCTTGAACATAATAAGGAATCATGCAACGAGATGTGAGTAATTAAGATAGAATTTATCCCTCTTAATATAAGAGAGATATCTTTGGGGCCCTCGATGATTGAGACTGAGAAATGCATGGCTGTGCTCAAATGAGTTGATAGAGATCAATGTCATTTGTTTAATCAATTCAATTGGGCATCGAGAAACTAAAGATGGAACGATATAAGGTTAACATTTTCCATGTCTTATTCTATCAAGATATCGTGAGATATCGTGATATAATGTTATCTCGGATTATGAGCTTTTCATTTAACTTGGGTAGTCATAATGTCTTGCTAGAGGCCGCTTATGACTTGTAGAATAAAATGTGATTTTATCTACTGCCAACGTTAATTGAACCTATACGGCCACACACTAAGAATGGATAAGAATGATTGTGGTTATTACTCCCAATAATAAATTTAAGATAATATGATTATTTTAAATTTTATTGAGAGAGATTATTTATTCGAATTTAAAGATGTTAAATTCGTATTCTTGTGATAGAATATTTTATTATTTTTCTGAAAAATAATATTAAATAAATAATATTATTAAATAAATCACATCATTTAAATTTTAGTTGAACTTGAATTCCTTATCAGATAAATGAATTTATTTAAAAAGCTTTAATTAAATTATAATAAGTGAACTCAATCTAACCACAATCAAGTCATATATATATATATATATGCCACGGGTTTTCTGAGTGATTTTCGAAATAGCCACCAAACTACAAAATTAGATTTTCGAAATCTTGATTGGAACTAGCATTTTGGTAGTCGTTCGTCGTCCATTCGCATGTGGATACTTGTAGAGGGCGGTCGTCTTTCAGAAAGGCAACGCCTCAACTCAACCTGATTCCTAGATCAAATATCAAGGTAATGTTTGATTAACACTTCGTACATTAATATGATAGCATAAGATCCAGAAAATTCTTCATAGGATATTTTTCCGCTGCGTTTATATACCTAATTAGATCAGTTAATTTCCTATGAAATCCAACAAAGTGGACAGGCGATTCGAGTGGTCTATACAAGCCAAAAACCTTTAGTAATATTGTTTCGTCTGATGGAGGAATTATGGATAAAATGTGGAGTTTGATATGGAAAAACTACGCTCTCCCTCAAAGGTCAAATCCTTTTTATGGAGAGCCATTTAAGGAAGAGTTCCAACAAGAACTAAACTTGCAAAGAGAGGTATTCCTTGTGACAATAACCTGTTATGTGCTTTTTGTAACAAGAATATCGAATCTGTTAGTCATTTGTTTTGTCAGTGTGAATTTGTATGGTTGGTTTGGCAAAGGTGGTTGAGTATGTGGGACATACACTTGATTATGCCTGATAATTTTAAAGCTTTTGTGTGGGTATAGGATAACCAGCCGATCAAACCAACAACGAAACCAGTCTGGTCCCTAACTTTTTTCGGGTTCATCTAAACAATCTGGTTATCTCGTAATGAGCTTGTCTTCAACAAAAAATAGTTTACTGCGGCTCAAATTTTCAGAATTAGCCTATGGGTGAAAAGCAGATGTCCATGCTCCTACCCTTCCATTCTAGAATTCATCAGACACATAAATCTGTGTTTGATTAGTAGTGCAAAACAGACAAGACCTCCTAAGGGTTTGTGGAAGGCTCCTACTACAAATTTAATGTAGATGCATCAGTTCAAGGTTCCTTTGGTAGTGTTAGCATTGGGGGAATCTTGCGGGATCATTCAGGTACCTCTCTGTTAAAATTTTCAAAGTCGATATGTCCAATGCGACTAGTGCAGAATTAAAAGCCATTTTGGATGCATGTGCATCTAAGTGACAAGAGAACTACTCGCTCATTATCGAATTCGATAGTTTGATGTCGGTTAATTGGATTAATCAACTATCTGTGGCACCCGTTGTGTTTAAAGATTGTCTCGAAATATAGATCCTATGTCCATAGACACAATTAGAGAATTGATTTTATCTTTAGGGAGTGTAATTGTGATGCTCATGCGCTTGCTAAAAATGGGGTAAACAGATTGGCCGACTTTCTACGGGAATCTGTGTAGGGATGTATGATTGGGTTGTCCGTAGAATGATGTCTGTGTAGGTGCCTAAGTGATCTTCTAGTCTGTTTGTTGGTTTGCTTATGTATGTTCTCTGTTTTATGGCAGGCGATATTTTCAACTCTTTCATGAACTAAATTAGGGTATTTTTTTCAACTCTTTCATGAACTAAATTAGGGTATTTTTTTTTTATTTACATTTAGAAGGGATTTTTAATAAGGCCCGTTATTTTTTTAAAAAAAATTATCGCAATTGTAATGGGCAAAATTATATGAAGTGTATGATTATTTACAATTATTCTAGTATTAATCTTTCATATATTTGAAGTAAGGTTTTTTAATTTCACAAATGAGTGAAAAACCAGCCATACACCCGTTATTTTTTATATTAAACTTTTATTATTTTAATGTACATCTAGATAGAATGTTGTCTTTTTTAAACAATGACATCTGAATTTTATTAAACATCATAAAAGATATTATAAATACAATACATGAAAAAGAGAAAAAATAGACTAGTCCACTAAAAATCTCATACAAATGTGCAACGAAAAGCAAAGAATTCCATGGAAGTTAGCATACCATCAAAACTTAGAAACCTTCATGAATTTCCTTATCTCTAGTCAAACAAGACGCTTTACGAGATGAAAAAAGAGTAGTGAGTGAACCAAACTATCAAGAAGATTGCTCTGCTACACAGTTCTGATTACATCGGCTAACAAACCATCAAACGAGTGGGGATCAATCTTTTCTATGACCAGCGACAGAATCAAATAAGAAAACTAGCACCGTGAAGATCTCTATACGAGCATCATACGACCGCTAAAGTATGCTAAAATCGTGTCAAACGACAGATGAGACGAACCATAAAAGCCAATGAAAAGCTGTCATAAAGGCAGAGAAAACGCGTGCCACAAGAATAATTTTTTTTATTAAAAACTATAAAAAAAATTATAAAAATTATAAAAAATAAATAAAATAATTAACATTAGCTGCCGGTAACCAACACAAAGTTAGAACCGCCGCCGGCTAATCAAAGAAACAAAGTGGAGACCCTTGCGGCGTGGCACTTTTAGAGAGAAAAGTTTTCGGTTTAACAATAGAGAATGTTGTCTTTTATCCCTTATTTGTCAACTTCAGTTATTTGTTAAAAAAAATAACTTCACTGACAACCTTAAAAAATATATTAATAGTGCATTAAATAATTTTGTATAACGAGAAGTAAATGTTTTATTAGTTCTCATTCCTTGATTATGGGTGAAAAGTTCGATCTATACTCATAAGAATAGAGCACATTTTATGATCAGTTATTTATTTTTAGTGAGAACACTCGCAATGAGAGAATTAGTCGTTATTCTCGACAATAAATATCTTAGCTCAAACTAAAAGTTATTATTAGTCAATTAAGTTATTTCATCATACATCTTTAAATTATGACTTAAATTTTAATCTATTCCTAAATTTTAAAATGTTTTAATTGAGTTAGTTAATTGGGTTATTGCGTCATCCATCTCTAAATTACTACTTAAGTTTTAATTTAGTCCTAAAATTTTAAAAATGTTTTAATTGAGTTTTCAAATTAACGATATATAATATCAATTGAGTCCTTTTATTAGCCTAATTTCCCCTCTTATGCATTCAGCTTTAGCTCTTATATGATGCATTGACGTATAATATATTTAAAATAGGCTTAAGGACATAAGAAGCCCTTGAACTTTTGGGGAAAATATTAATGACCCCTTGAACATTTTTTATACTCAATTAATTCCTTGAACTAATAAACTAAATTAATTAAGTTTTTTTTACCACATTGGTTGTTGAATCTTATAAGCTTTTTTATCAATTAGTCCAATGCATCGTGTTACAGTGTTGCCACTTGACATTTTCAGAATTTTTTTATTTAATTTAAAAACCATTCAAAAGTCATAAAAATTATAAAAGCCTTATAAAATTTATAAAAGAAATACTTTTTAAAAAATCTGTAAATGCCACATGATAGGACTGTAGTGTATCATGTGAAATTAACATATAAAGAAAAAAATGTCAAAATTTAATGGTCAAAATTGATCAAAGTGCATAATTGAGTGCAAAAAAAAAATTTAGAGACTTAATTAATTTTTTTCAAAAGTTTTGCATGTTAACAACTTTTAAAGCCTATTTATATTTAAATCGTTATTAACAATTATAAAGCTGGAATAGCTCAGTTGGTTAGAGTGTATGGCTATTAATCATAAGGTTGGAGGTTTAAGCCCTCCCCTTTTTAGCTCTTGTTTTTTTCTTTTTGTTTCCTTCACACAACTCCACAGCCCAAACCGAGATCCAACGTATGGGTTAGCCCAATAGTGTGCTAGATTTCTAAATTGTAGCCCAATGGTCATTTCAGATATAAAAAAAGAAAATGTATTTTATTAATTACTTTACAATTATAATTATAAATTTTACTATTATATTTAGTTATAATATAATGATCCATGTATTGGATCCTTTAGATATTCTGTCAAAAACCAAAAAGCCTGTAATCTATGTATCTTGGTTACTCCTCTCCTATTTCACTCAAAACTCTATAAATATGCATAGATAGACGGGTATATAAAAAGAGAATAACTTCAATACATAGGTAGTTTATACAAGCCTTTTAGTTTTAGGGATTAAGGGTATATTTTAAGGTTTAGAGTTTTAGAGTTTGGGTTGTAGGATTTAGAATTTAGAATTTAGTTTAGCATTTAGAATTTTGGGGTTTAGGGTTTAGAGTTTGAGGTTTAATTTTTAGGGTTTAGGTTTAGTAATTTAGAATTTAGAATTATAGTATAAATATACAGGCTTATGTAAAATAAATTTTACACAGCCATATGTATCAAAATTAAACTCATATAAGAATATATGAAGTCGATGCAAATTGCCATGCAGTCAGTTGTGAGCTTACATGTGATCAGTTGTGGAGTTTTTTGAGTTAATTTATAACGTTTGTTGTTTTGTTATTGTTAAACCAATGTTTTGATTTTGATATAACAATGACTTGTTTGCAAATAAATAAACTTTTAAAGTATTTAAAATTATTCACTGATGGACAAGTATTCGAACAAACTTAACCTATTTTGACGAAGTTATTTTTATAAGTCAAATATTTCAAAGTAAAATATTTCCTAAGTGTTTTGGTACTCAAACAAACCATTTGGTCAATGAGTATCGGTACGGCCATATGCGTACCGGTACGGCCATATCAATACTGGAATTCATATATTTTTATTGGTCACTAAGTACCAGTACGACTTTATGTGTACGGGAACTTCATTAATGAAAATTAAAAATGGCAACTGAGTACCGGTACGGCTCTATGTGTACCGTTTTGGGTTTTAAAACTTCTTTAATGCTTGTTAGTTATTGGAGCGAAAATTCTTTTTTGAAAGACCTGAGTACCAATACGACCATGCGCATACCAATACCCAAGCTCCATAATTTTTTCAGTAACTTCGAGTGTCAGTACGATACGTAGCGTACCGGTACCTTGTTTGTTCCTTCACTCTGTACCAATATGCAAGCCCGTGTACTGGTACCCCTTACATGTAACGGCTATTTCCTCTTTGAGCAGGTACCGATACGGACTCTTGCCTGACATCATTTATTGCGGGGAAAATACAACCCAACAGCTCTATTTAATTTATCAACAACCCAAACAGCTAGAAATCAATGAAAGAGGTATAAAATCAAGTCTTCAAAGCTTCTTCAACAATAAGACAACTATTCTAAAGCATCCAAGCATATATCCAATTATTTTGACAACTTTTATTGTAAAAATCTTGTGCACACTTGAGTAATCTTATTGTAATTTTGTGCAAACAATTTCCTTAGGAAATAGATTTGTGAGGTTATCTCATTTAGCTTAAAAGGAAAGACAAATTAGTGAATTTTTGAAATCTTTAGTGTAGATAACTAAGGTAATGGATGTAGACGTTTGTTTAGAAGGTTGAACCACTATAAATTATTTGTGCAAATTTCTTTTCTTTTTGCAATTTGCTTCTACCAAAATTTTCAATTGCCAATTCACCATTTCTTGGCTATTTTTATCGATTGATCAACTCAACAAATATCAAGTTTACTCGGACTTAGGCCCCATTTTTTGTTGTTGTTGGCAAATCAATGTTTGGGGCAAACCAAGGTTTGGAGACTAAACTTTTGACTGTTTTTGGTTGCTTTTGGAATTTCTTGAGTGAAAAAGCTGGTTTGACCCTCTAAACACAACAAAAAACAAATCCTTGGTTGAGTTAGAATTCGTCTTTGGAAACGAGTTAGTACGGCAACAAATGACCATTGTAGGTAAAACTAAAGGTTAAAGTATATTGCAAGTCCTTGTATTATACTTAAAAGTTCATTTTAATCCCCCTACTAGAAAAAATAACATTTTAGTCCCTATACCTTTGAAAAGCTAACATTTTGGTCCAAAATACTAAAGTTATTATTATTTGGCTTAAATATTTTGGTATAAACACTCTTTAAGTCCTTCTCAGTTTTGAACTTAAGAAAATTAATCTCTCCCAAAATATTTTTTATGAACTTTTACATATATTTTTAAACACTTGTGAAATCTAAATGCTAAATTAATTCATATTCTAACTCCAAACTTTATTTTTCACTTACAATAATATTACAATAAAAAGGCAAAACATAAAAAATATTTACAATGTTCAATTGAAAAAAGTATACATTGAATTTTCTTAGAATTTTTAGATTCGGAGAGAGAGTAATGGTTTAATTGAAAACACGATACAAAAACAAAAAATAAAAATAAAAATTTCATTAGAATTTTCAAAAATTTAAAAATATATTATAAAATTTTGGTTTATTTTATTTTAAAAATTATACAAACATAGTTAAATAAATTACTCTCATTTTTTTCAAGTTCGGTCAATTTGCTCAATTTCAAAATTGACATGGACTTAAAGGGTATTTAAACCATAATATTTAAGTCAACTAACTAGAACTTAAAAATTAAAAAAAATATTAACTTTTCAAAGGTACAGAGACTAAAATGTCCCTTTTGATAGTATAGGGACTAAAATGAACCTTTTGATGTAGTATTGGGACTCAAATGTTCTTTTTCATAATAGAGGGACTAAATGAATTTTTAGATATAACACAAAGACTTCTAATGTACTTAAACCGTCATATTGTTTTATTGGAAACTTTAATGTTTTTCAAGTGTCAATAAATTTGGCCAAACACATTTAGGTTTAGCATAAATGCATGTATGGGTTATGCTAAAAAACCATTGAGACTGAATCATGTGTCCCTATAAGTGCAAACAACCAACATTTTCCTTTTTATGCTCAACTTCAATATTTGTTTTGGTAAGTGCTTAGTTACCCTATTTAAAATTGGTAGTAATTGTCTACCTAATTTCAAATAAGGTTAATCTATTTTTTTGTATTTAAATTTGACTTCAAAGTTTAATTTGATACTTATATTTTTTTGTTTCAATTAGTACAATAACTTTTGCAAAATTTTTAAATTGATACTTATATATTTTTTTGGTCCAAACTAGTACATAAACTTGACCTTTTGTACACATTTTGGTGCGACTTAGCTTCACTCTCATTTTTCGAATGTGTCAAAATACATGGCAAATGTAAGTTTAGGTACCAAAATGTGTGAAAGATTCAAAGAAGCCAAGTTTTTACCAATTTGGACCAAAAGAAGTATATGTACTGATTTAAATATTTAAGAAAAGTTTAGGTATCAAATTGAAAAGAAAATCAAATTGAATCTCAAAACTCAGTTTAGGTACCAAAAAGAACATATTTACCCTTTCAAAATAAAATAAAGTGGATAGCTAATAAGTGTGAAAAATACCCAAGGACTATAGAGGGAGGCGGTGTTGATAGGTAGGATTAGTGTTTGATAGAAATATAAGGAATTTTTACTCAAATATAGCTTTAGTTTTTTTTTTAAATATAGTACTTTTTATTTTAATTCTTGAAATATTATATTAATTATAGTATCTTAAAAGTTAGATTTAATAAAATCCGACTATGAACAATATTTTCTCCAAAAACTCTTAAAATTTACCTGAAGTTGGATTCTCTTGAACTAGTCTTTAGTTTTTTTTTTGGAATTTATTATTCAAAGTCGAATTCTGTTAAATCTGACTTCTAGAGTATTGTAACAAATACATTATTTTAAAAATTAAAATAAGAAAGACTATATTTAAAAAAAACCTAAAATAATATTTATAGAATTCCTCCAAAAATATAAAGGAGAAGATAAGCTGTTTTTCTTTATTATATCTAGAATGTATTATTGTTATTTTTGCTAAAAAGTAGAAAAGAAAAAGAGAGACAATAAATAAAGAAAAAAGACATAATATTCAAAAAGCAACAACTTTTATCAATAAAATAATAATAAATAATGAATGAGATGATTTAAAAAAAAAAAGAAAGGAAGAGAAAAGATTCAAGGATCCATTCTTATTGGGTTTGTCAGTTTGACTCTAATCATGTCCTAAACAAATACTAGTAAAATTTTAATAATTTTCTAAATATAATATTTTCTCTATTCTTTTATATATTTTTTAAAAAATTTACAAGTTCTCTTAATATGTTTTTTTTTTAATTTTAAATATATTTATATGACTTTTTATTTTAAATATATACAAAATTCAATCAGCAAAATAAGATTAGAGGGGAAATTGAAAGACAGTGCTGCCTCATGTTCTTTCTAAAAAAGTTGTAATTTTATTTTAAAAATTATTTACCAATCTGAAAAAAATTCAAAAAATCTTTAAAGAAATTAAAATAATATTTGATATTTTTTATAAAATTTTAAAGAATTTTAATATTTTATATTAAAAAATAAATTAATTTTTTTAAATAACTTTTACGAATTTTCAAAAATATTAAATAGGTTAATATTTTATAAGTCTTAAATAAATTTTAAGGTTTTAAAATAATTTTTAAAACAAAAAGTCTTGTAAGGTAATGTGACATCACTCTAATGTGTCTAATGTTCAGGGTTTAGAGATTTCGTTCAGGGTCTAATGTTTTAGGATTTTGGGATTTTATTTAGGTCTAACATTTAGGGGTTTTAGTGGTTGAGTTTTGGATTTAGAGCGCGTGGTTAGAATTTAAGGTTTATAAGTTAAAACCTAAATCCCTAACCATATCACCCCAAAAGGTAAACCCAAACCTTTAAACCCTAACTTCTAACCCTAAATTATAAATCCCTACACTTAAGTTCTTAAACCCTAAATCTTAAACCAAATCTCTAAACCTTAAAATTAAAGAATTTATAAATTTTTTTTTATTTTCGCCTCTTGTACATAAGATATTTTTCTTTATAACAAATCTTCTCTTTTTTTACCAAATATATATTAATTACGTGTAATGTTAAAATTTTCATCTTTACAAAATAAAATAATTGCCATAAAACCAAAACAAATACAAATACGCAAAGCTGTAGCTGTAACATGGAAAGCACATTACATGTCATGTGTCGAAGTCGCCGTCAGGCGACCCTTCCTATACCCACGCGCTCACGCGCCCCCTTTCCTTTTCTCTTACTACACAAATGAGATGAGTTCCTCACGGTTCGATACATCAAGAACGCTTAGGATGAGATTCCTCTAACACTTTCCACGGTTGCTCTCATTCCACGCGCCTCCCCTTCCCGTTCAACGCGCCACCTTTCTCCCTTTCAATTTCTCTTTCGTTCCTATCTTTTTTTTCTGCAAAAGAGAGATCTGAAAGAAGAAGATCCGATGGTAGAGACTAGTTGAGGTTTCGAGGCAGCTGAGTTCATTTTGTTTTCGGTAATTTTAATGAAAGAGGGACATCAACTGATGCTGAGAAGAAGATGGGAGGAGTCACGTCGTCGATCGCCTCGAAATTCGCCTTCTTCCCGCCAAATCCCCCGTCGTACACTGTCGTAGAGGACGGGTCATGCGACGGTCGGCTGTATATACCGGAGGTGCCGAGGAGGGATGGCGTCGATGTCTTGAAGCTACGCACCCTCCGTGGAACCGACATCGTTGCTGTCCATATAAAGCACCCCAAAGCTTCCGCTACTCTCTTGTATTCTCATGGAAATGCCGCTGATTTGGGACAAATGTTTGAGCTTTACGTCGAGTTGTGTAATCGCCTTCGAGTTAATCTTATGGGGTACTTTCCTTTTATTTCATAGAAATTCTGATTACATAATAGTTAGTAATTTTGTTTCCTTTTCAAACATGATAATTTTTTCTTGGTTAGTCTTAGGTTTTAACTATTCTGCTTAAATTAAATTTGTTTTAGCTTAGTGGAAGTGGTTAGTTGTAGCTTTTGATTTTATTTAATTTGGTGTGGTTTTCTTGGGAATTTGAGGTTTTATGAGTGTTTGGTAATTTCGGTGATTTTCTGTTTATTATTTTTAGTATGTTTTATTTACTCTATTAGTTGTAAAGCCGAACTTTCTTGATTCAGCTGTCTGAATGAGAGGATAGTTTCATAGTGATTGTTAGGGAAAGAAGAGAGATTTTAGGCTGGCAGTAAGTGAAAAGTTGGCTTTGATTCTTCGCCATTACTTTTAGTACATGGTTAACTATATCACAAATTGAGTTTACAATTAAATAAGGGGATCATATACATGTGAATGGTGACGATGAGCGTATTCAGAACAATGGACGGGATCCTAACCTGTGAAAATTATGCTGGTTTTGATATATGCTATATTGTGAGATTAGTGGTAGCGGTTTTGCTTTAATCGGCTTCATTTCCACAGTACTAAAGAGAGGAGGGAGAAAGAATTGGAAAGGATTATTGGTCAAAGCATTGTTGTTAAGTTAGGCGATCAGAGTTCTTTTCTTTTCTTTTTGTTATTCTTGCTTTACTGTAGCTTCTACATTGTGAGGGGGTCATATTTGTAAAGGTTACTTGCTTCTTGTTGAGTAACTAGATATGAAGGAAATATACTTTCCTTTTTTGGCAAATAGAGTTGTGAAAGCTTTACATGCCTAAGGGTATCGACATGCTATGTTACATGGATGCAGTTGCGAGTGTTAGATACAGGTTTGTCTCCAACACGGGTATGCTTGATTTTCTAAGTTTTTTCCATGTATTTGGGGGGTGGGGTTGGAGGGCCACATCCACATTCCCAGAGTACTGGTGATGAACATTGGTATTTCTAGAAACAAGAAGAGCCGGGGCAACATAGTTGACATGCAGGCAAATATCAAGAAATCAGTAAAAAAGGGTCTAGGCATATGATTAGAGTGTCCCAAAATTGATATCTTAATTGTACACGCGTGTAGTTCTCTTACTGGATGTTTTGGTTTCTATAGAGTACAGGCTACTCCGTAGTAATAACTTCGTCTTCTGTTATAGGAACTATGCCTAACTGAAGAGATATTTCTCAACTTTTGATTTCTAGTTTGTCTTATACTTTTAAATAATGTTAGGGCAGTTATTTACTGTATCCCATTACAGATAATGGAAGGATGAAATTTTTAGTTCTTTTCAGTTTTCACAATATGGTTTACTGATGTTCTTGCCAAATAACTAAGAGTCTTACCAAATAACTAAGTGTCCACAACAGAAACACTCCCCTTTTAATTCCAAATTATAGTATCCCAGTCAACTACTCCGCGCCATGCTATGTTTGCTGTGATTGGCCAGAGTTCAGCTGCTATTTTGGGCCGATTTTAAAGTTGCAGCTAGTTGTAAAGTAATATTTGATAAGTACCATAATATATCATCGTTGCATTGATAAAATGTCATGTAAATCTATGATGAATGCAAGGAGTAATGTTTGTTATATTGTTTTCACTGGTAGGCAGGTTTATAACGAATAATTTCTGTAAGGAAGTTCTTTTATTGATTTTAGGAAGTCAAGCGATGGCAGTTTAGTTTATTGGGGCTGTTATTGCTCTACTTTTAAGTTGGGGATTATGCATATCAATCTATTAGCAATTTCAATTTATGTGCACTCTCCTATCCTTGTAAATATTAAGGCTGGCTACCTATTCGGAAATGATGGTCTCCGATCTGTTTCTGCTTTGCTATTATTGCATTTGCATGACTATTGTCTATGTTACTCAGAGTCTGGTCTCTGTCTGATATGGGTATGCGTCCGACACGGAGGGTCATATCCACATACCATGTTTGATACTAGTGTCGGACACTGAATACTTAAAGAAAATGAAGAGTCAAAGCAGCGTAGTTTGAGGTTTCATTCTATCTGCAGGCACAGTCTGGCTTGAATTTGATTGAAAGATATATGTTTTCCTGTTGATAAGTGTAATACTTTAGTACAGTAATGAAGGTGTTGACATGATAGGGAAGAGGGGAAAAGGGAGCTTGTTACTTCCTTGCGGATAGAATTTTCCTAGGAGAAAACTGGAGAAGTTTGCCTCAGAATTAGGCACTGACTTATTACCTATTGAAACCCCAAAATAATGTGAGCACATTTCCTACTTGGAGACTTTTGTTGAAGTGAGCTACAGAGTGTTAATCCTTATAAATAGAACTTCTCAAAGTTTTTCGAGTTATGATGCATGATTGAGCTCCCAATCATACAAATGAAGAAACATTCATCAGATACACAACCATACAAAGACAAATGAACATCATTCTCCTGTTGTTAAGCATTTATTTTGTTAGTCTTGTCCAAAAATAATAAGTACTACTTTAGTCAAGCTTTTTCTTCTATTTATTTATTTTACTAAACTGTTCCTGATATAACTCTTTTTTCCCCCAGGTATGATTACTCTGGCTATGGACAGTCAACTGGAAAGGTTGGTCACCTGGTTTCCCTTCTCTCAGTTGCTAATGTTGGGAGCAAACCCTTATTCATATTGGGGATAGCGATTTAACTATCAACGTGGGCACTTTAAATGGTTAAATATTTTCTTGGGCCAAGCATTCTTTCACAATTTCTTCTAATGAAGTAGACTAATTGAAGTCAACTAAGTCGCTGGTGTGGTGAAGGACTTGCATTGATATTTCTTTAAAATTTATTGGGTTTCTCGTTGATGTTCTGTGTTCAGTGTGATTCAGAATCTGTAAATTTTATTTGCTGCCATATTATTTCCGATTTCTCAATTTTAAATTATGAAGATATTAGTACTGCTTGATGGAAACCTGTATTCTAATTGTCCCTTACTTTCATTTGAAACAGCCAACAGAGTGTAATACATATGCTGACATAGATGCAGCATATACTTGCCTTAAGGAACGGTATGGAGTTAAAGACGAAGATTTAATATTATATGGTCAGTCAGTTGGTAGTGGACCTACCGTCGATCTTGCTTCTCGTTTGCCAAACTTGAGAGGTGTGGTTCTACATAGCCCGATTTTGTCTGGCATGAGAGTATTGTACCCGGTCAAAAGGACCTTCTGGTTTGACATTTATAAGGCAAGTCTCTCTTATTTTACCCTATTTCTATTTTCTTGTTTTTTATCTTGTATGTTGCGGACCTTCATTATTGAGTTTCTTTTACCATTCTAATTTGCAGAATATTGACAAAATCGGAGCAGTGAACTGTCAAGTCTTGGTAATTCATGTAAGTATTGTTCTTATTGTTGTTACTTTAATGGGATAAAGCAATTTTTAGTCCTTAAACTTTACAAATTTTCCCAACCTAGGCCTTGAGCTTTGTTTTGTTGCATCATCTGATTCAACTCTTCCCATTTTAGTTCTTTTGATGATGTGATGCTCTGAGATTGTGCCATGTGGTAAATTCCCAATATGCCAAATCATCAGGACTAAAAATGGGTCAAAAATCCAAGTTCAATGACCAATACCAAAAAGAGTTCAGGGATTAAAAGTTGCTTTATGCCTATTTTAATTTGAAAAATGGTGGTGAAGCACTTATTTTTTTCCTGTTGGCAGGGGACAGCAGACGAAGTTGTTCATTATTCCCATGGAAAACAGCTCTGGGAGCTTTGCAAGAATAAGTACGAACCTCTGTGGGTAAATGGAGGAGGACATTGCAATCTCGAGATCTACTCAGAATTCATCAGGCATCTGAAGAAATTTGTACTATCTTTGAACAAATCAAAAGTAGCAGCTGCAAATGGTTCTGAAAAAATAGCGGTAAACCCCAAGAATCAGAGCAAACCATCCAGCGGTGGAACTTCTGATACTTTCGAATTGGGTGCTGACCTTCCAGAAGTCTCGAGAAACAGTTTGGATAGCCGACTTGAGAAGTCGAAGAAGTCAAGTAAGCCCGAGAAGTCTCGGATGAGCACCGATCGCTTCGACAGATTTAGGAGGAAAAAGGGTTTGGTTTGGTGAGAAGTTTACAAAAATAAAAAGGGTATCAATCCCATATTCCCAGTTTGGATTGCCCACTTCTGTATTTGTCATGTTACATCAGGGTCCAGCATAAGTCAGCAGATTTTTGTCATAAATGTTGTGATTTCTGTGTCTGTATCTTAAGAAAAACAAGATGGATTAAGTGAAAGATGTTAGATTATAAATTCTCGTGTAAGAAGAACAGCCTCTGCCTCAATGCTAAAGGAAAAGTATTATGGTAGTTTCTGCCATTGATATTGAAATCTTTAATTTTTCATCCATATTTCTTACTCAAGTTGAAAAGAAAACAAAGTATAAGTAGTTTTTGTTGTAAACTATTATTTCGATGACTCGGAATCGAACTTGACCAGCTGATGTGATCAAAGTTTGTTTCGTTTCAATTTTGGTACGAGAATGTAATACTTTTTAATTAATAAATAAACGAGATGCAAAAATATATATAAAAAGAGAAGGGTTAAGCCCAAATTCGTTTAGAAGCCCATCAATTGTTCGTTAATCATATTATATTCATCGAACTTACGGGAAAATCATCCTACACTTGAAATATCAACACCACCAATTCCAACACAAACTAACCAAAGCCTCGAGCTCAAACACTCAACTTCGCTCTTCCTTCCCCATTTTTCTCTGTACCCTTATTAATATCTTCTATCGAATTGAAGCATCCAAAGTGAAACAGGTGAATTCCTTAATTTCTATGTTTTTGTACTTGTATGTTTTAGATATATTTTTTGAGGAATTTAAGTTGCAACAAAAACAGTGAATTTATCTTGTAGTTACTCTAAAGTATACTCCTTTTTCTGGGCATCTCTCGTTTAGTTTGCTTACTTTTCATTGTATTTTCTATTCTGTAGTAATAACTGCGCATTATAAATTCTGGGTTCTAGCTTTAGTTGGCTATGGGAAGGAAACAATGTAGAATTCTGAATGAAATGTATGAAAAAACTGAATTTTGTAAGTTCCCTGTTTTTAAATTATTCTCTAAATAGAAAATTATACTCAAAGTTTGAATCTTTTAGATAAAGGACATGCTCTTCTTTATTTTATTATGAATAAATATATTCTGCTATGCTTGTTTTAGGTCAATGTTGCATGCAATCTCTGTTCCAAACACTTGCATTCCGTATCCAAGAAGCTGGTGTTTTGGTCAAAGGAATCGAGGATCAAGAAGACTTTGTTTGCGAGCTTCTTTGCCGGATAATAATGGTGGATTTAAAGTGGAGTATACACCATGGTTGATTGTTGGATTGGGTAACCCTGGAATTAAGTACCATGGAACTCGGCACAATGTAATGAATTACAAATTGTGAAGCTGGCAGCTTATTTTTCCTCTCATTTATATGGTATTTATGTTGTCGTATGTGTCAGGTTGGTTTCGAAATGATTGATCAAATTTCTCGGTCGGAAGGGATTGTTTTGAATACTATACGGTCAAAAGCTCTAATTGGAATTGGTATACGTTTTGTATTTTAGTTGCTTAGGTCTTTTATTTGCTTATTTAACTTTGTATGGGATTCACTGTCCTTTGTTCTTTTCTGCTTCTCGGTTATGTTTGATGGTTTACTTAGATTTCTTTCGTGATCAGCACAGGTGCCATTGGAGAAGTACCAATTTTGTAGGCAAAACCCAAGGCATACATGAATTTCAGTGGGGAATCGGTTAGTCATACATTTTGTTTTTCCCTTTTCTCGTCTTGATTCAACATAGCAGGCTCTCAGTTATGCATTCACATGTCCCTTTTCACATGTGGATGCATTTGCAGCTAAAATGTAACTGGAGACTTACTGCATAGAGTATTTAATGTTTATGTAGTTCATTGGAGATACTTAGGAACTTCAGTTTAAAACTTATTCTGGACTCAGGACAGTCGGTCTTAGTTTTACAAATCAAGTCTGGAGACTAATGTACTGAAACAAGTACTTCAGTAAGCAGAAAAGTTATTAAAAACTTACTTCTGGCCATTAGTGCTCCTCGGTTTGACCTGTTTACCTAAACATATTTGTAAAATCTCATGCATGTTTGAATTAGGAATAGACATTGGTAGATTGTAGTGGTTTATAGGCAGCTAAATAAGCCTATGCAATATAACAATGCTAATTCAAGATGTTTATATGTGGATCGATAAAGAATGTGTATTGAATGCGTGACAAATGCGTGTCCCTTCATCTTGGATACATCTTTTCTCCCGTTATTTTCTAAATAACATCTTGGTGAATTATTTACACCACCTTATAACCATTTTTATCTCTAACGATTCCAAACTTTTTATTTTTGTTAAGGTTGGGCCTCTTGCTGCTTATTATCAAGTTCCCCTGCGACACATTTTGTTGGTATGCATGCACTCTTTTAACTGATTTTTTTGTTATTTTTGTTTGCTGTTTAGAGTACTATGACTTCGAGCTTTCCAATGTAGGTATATGATGAGATGAGCTTGCCTAATGGTGTTTTGAGGCTTCTGGCGAAAGGAGGACATGGCCATCATAACGGGTATGTTCCATCGATATTACTAGTAGTAAAATCTCTGAGAATCCGACACTCCGTTTGCACCAAGCTGGATTACTTAAGAAGCCTTTGTTTATATTAGCATAAGAAATTTCTGAGGCTGTATTAAACTTAATCTGTCTAATTCATGAACCATTACCTTTCTGAAAGCAAAGAGCAGGTTGAGATCACTTTGATAAGCTTTAAAAAAAAGTGCCTTGCGGATGGGATGTCTATCCTGAGGCAATTTGCTTCTAAAGTTGTGGCTCTTTTGCCTCTTTTCTTTCCATGTGACAGTGAGTTCTGAATCTGGTTTGTGTAGATATTGTTTTAATTTAACTTGTTTTCTTGGTAATCTAAGTCTGGTCTCTTGGACATATCTCAGCTATTTCTGAAACAGGTCTTTGCTCAATAAGTCCTGCTTGAAATCATTCTGCATATTCATTGAGCTATTTTCGTCTTCCGCATTTATGTTCTTATGATATGGAATAATACATAAATGTTAAAGTGCAATCTTCCCCTTTCTCCCCACTCAACAAATGGCGATTCAAAAACATTGACTTGTGCTTTCTTGTTGCAGAGTGAAGAATGTGATGGGCCATTTGGATGGCAGTCGTCAATTTCCTCGACTTTTACTTAACTGTGAAACATAAGCACACATTCTTATGATATGGAGAGTCTAAAAGAGCTGTTTATGTTTCAGGCATTGGAAATCCACCTGGTGCTATGGACATGAAAGCTTATCTTTTACAGAAGTTCAGTCCTGTGGAGCGAAATCAGGTATATTACTACCAAATTCAACTATTTTGAAAGGTTTATCTTAGTTGCTTCTCCTTGTCATTCTCCTAAACTGCATGTACAACATTGATCCATGTCTAAATATGCATCGGATGCGGATACTTTAGAGAAAATGAAATCGTAGTAACATAGGGTATTTCGAGAGATGAATATGAAGTGTGTTGACGGGTGTTTTGACAGATTGACGAGGTGTTGGAACAAGGGGTAGAGGCAGTGAGGACAGTGGTGCTGAGTGGGTTCAGCCAAAAAATCACAAGATTCAATTCAGGGCAGAAGTACAAGCATCACAAAGTTTGACCATATCCATATCAACCATTTCATTTGAGTACACTACATTACATGTATGTTACCAAGTCATGGATGATATAGTTAGTATGTATGAACATTTTTAATCAACCTTTTCTTTGACAAAAGTTTCACCCTTTTAGCAAGGCATCTGTTCCTTCATTTTCTTTCCCACGCCAGTCAGTCTTCAGAACCTGTGTAATGGAAATAGATATTTATTGCAGTCTTTAAGGAAATTAGTCAGCCCCTGGTGTAGAGAGAGTTAATCTCCGTGGGGAGACTCACAAACCAAAACTGGGTGTGCGACGGGAGAAAACATAACCTTTTTTTTTTACCTCGTAAAGATTCCATACCCTTTTATCTTCCCCACTGTTCAAGTTCAAATATAAAGGAAGTAAACTGGCATAGAAAATAGCAAATATCAATATATCACATAGAATTTGATAAAACTTTTTCGTCAAAATCACAACAAAGTGGTCTCATAAGGTAGAAGGGAAGATAAAGTTTGTTCTAAAAAGCTTAGACAATGGAGGAAAAGCCGATTCAATCGAAAATTGAAAATTTGATTGAGCTAGTAGGATGTTTAGAAAATGAATCATGATAAATTTATGGAACCCGGTAAAAAAATAAACAAACTTGATTTTTTTTTGTTTAATTAGCGATTTGACCCCTAAACTATAAAAATTGATAATTAATAATTATTCATTTCAATTAATAAGACTGTAACATGTGACGAATGATATCGTCTGACATAAATAAATTATCGATAATATTAAAATTATTTTAATTATACTAATCGATTGAATTAGATCATTGGAAACATGTATAAAGAGATATTAATAATAAAAGCAAAAGCAAAAGAAAAAAAAAGCAAAAAGACTTTTCCCCCTCTCCTCTTTCAATTAGACCGTTGCAACTCCCCATTCATTTCCAATATCAAATCTAAAACACACAACATAATATATCCCATTAGACAGAACCCAGCAGAAAACAGAGTGAACCTTCTTCAAGTTCCAAAAAAATGGTAGAGGCCAATGAATCCCAGCAAAACCCTCATCTTTTCCAAGTCCTCGACCCCATTTCTCTTATTCTTTCTCAGAACTCAAGCCCCACCAACCCATTTCCTTTAAGGCTTACAACAGAGAGTTCTGTAATGGAACGAGGTCCCAGATATGGAGCATACACGGAGATGCGAGAAACAAAGCTGAGAATGAAGACAGGGATGCAACGAGAAAAGGAAGAAATCGAATTCAAACAAACGCCGACCAAGAAACAAGTGAAGTTCAGTTCAAGTGTGGGGATTTCCAGGAAAGGGCCTTCTGCTTTGGCTCAATCGGTACCTGATTTTTCGGCAACTTTAAGGAAAGAAAATCGGAGACCCCCTGGGATTGAATTGACACTGCCTCCGACCGGCAAGAATTGGTCGAAAGGGAACGAGGCTTGGTTGTCGAATTCGAAGGGGAGTAAATCTGCAAATGCAGGGGAGAAAAAAGGGAGGATGATGATGTTGAAAAAGAGTTATGCTAGTGTTGAAGATTTGAAAGGGATTTCATTAGCTGCAGCCAATGCTATTAATGGTGAAAACAGGGGAGGGAAGACTAATGGCCGAGGTGCTGCCGGTAATACTATTTTGAGGTATAGACAGTTTTAGATTTTCTTTTTGGTAATAAAAAAGGGTTCGAATTTCAGTTTGGTTTTCTGGGTTTCTTGATTGGACTTTGTTTGATTATTTTACCAGAACTTGATAGATTTGGAGTTGTATTGTTTGGAATGAGAGATTGTTGATCCTTTCCTGAATTACTGAGTTGAATTGTTCAATAAATTCAAGATTGAAGAGTTAATGTTCTGTCAACTTTCCAATTTTATTTTTGTTCAATAACACAGAATGATTGAATAAGACCTCAGTATTTCCAGTAGAAAGATTCATTTGTCCTAATTGGAAAACAAATTAAATCATGGAAAAAATTCAGACAGTACCCTATCCAGTGCAAATAATAACTCTAAAACAAATGAACTGAACAAAGAAGCTTGTCCATCAAAGTTCTTCAGGCCTCAGTATTTGGGTATTCGAAGACTACATCTTTCCCGGTTAGCTTCCTGTATACTCCTGCAATTGCGTCCAGCTTGTATTCAGTGTTGTTCCTCTCCTTTGGGTCTAAGAAAACCTGACGAGCAACGAGAAACTTAGATATGCCATGGTTGATATACCATGCATGAAAAGAAAAGATTAACTACAAGTAACTACCTTCGTTATTTTGGTTCCATCAACTTGGTATCTGGTGCGCTTCCCAACAATCTCAGCCGGGTGCACTATATCTTCAAGCATTGCTTCGTGAACAGCAGTCAGTGTCCGGTTGCGGGGACGCTGAACGGCGGAGCCTTTCTTTGGTGGCCTCAATATCCTCCTGTTGGCAAGCACCATAATAGCCTGCAAAAGAAAATAAGCAAAACAATTAACTGCGGAGACTCTTGACAGCGGCATAAATGGGTTGAACATATTGGCATACAAAAACACACGGGATTAACTTTTTAATAGAAAAGTAGAGTAAATTACCTTTCCACTGAACTTTTTCTCCAATTCTCTAACAAGGCGTAGATGAACCTTGCGGAAAGCCTTTGACAATCTGTATGGTACATAAATGACAACTGCCTTGCGGTTTCCAGAAACATCAATTTGACTGTAGGATTAAAATGCATCTTCAATATTAAGAGAGAACAATTGGCCAAATAAAGAGGCAACACATGAAAGTCCGGAAAAGGAAATGGGATTCGAATCCATACACTGCCGAGTTGATAAAGAGATCTTGCAACTCAGTCTTAAAATCCTGGTTGGCATTCTCCAAATCAAATAGTGCCTGCAATAGCATCAAGTATTCGAAATATTCAACATTTGGACTGGAACACAATAAGACTCTTCAACACAAGCTAGACAAACCTGTGCGACTGTCTCTTCAAATTCAGTGGGTTCTGCATCCTTGTCCTTGTGGATCTTCTTCCTTGAGGTGTACATATTGGCAGTTCTATAAAACAAAATATATCCATTAAGATTTAGAAGAGGTACCATACATGATAAATGACATTCGAACCGAAGACTACTATATTCAAAATGTTTTGGGCTTAAACACTATCAAAAGCCTAGGCACAAATAAGGAAGGGACAAACTACAAATAAATTCATACATAGTTAAAAAAAATCAATTACAAACATTTTTCAACCAATTTCTTACATAGGTAAGAGAAAGAGATCCAATGCTTGTCCCATTCAAGTTCTACGTAGGTGAGATAGAGAATAAAAAAAAAACATGAAATTTTAATCATGAAAACAATTACGTAAGCTTCTACTAAAACCCTAATGCTTACCAGTAACTTATTTTCATTCTTTTCTCCTAAAATCCTAAATTTTCGACGGAAAAACCTTACTTTACAGCAAATTTAAAGGTTCAAATAACCCAATTCACAGAAACGTAAAAGACGATTTCCCATTTTCTCAGTCCATTTTTACATAATATAATAAGTTTCTCTGTGATTATAGGCAAAGTAGGAGAAAAGAAAGAGAACCCAATTCAGAACCAGGTAAAATAAAGCAACCCACTTTAGCAAGGAAATAAAAAAGGCTCAAAATGAATGGAATCTAGGTTATATAAAAAAAATGAAAAAGAGGAGGCTGTAGCATATGAAACATAAAGGGGGGATAGGAAGAGTACTCAGATGATGAAAATACTTACAACAACAGAGAAGCGAAGGTGTAAAAGAATGTGATTAGCTCTCCCCCAGGTTCCGTCTTCAGCTGCTGCTGTGATGCTTTGAGGAAGAAAGAGCGAAAGGTTTGCTACATATATGCTAAGATTAGGGTTTGAGTGTTTTGCCGCATATCCAACGGTTCAGATTTTTCTTAATTTTGTTTGGCTACTCATTTTGTATTTAATATTTAGGGTAAACTTATCGCAACTGGGCGGGGCGGGTACGAAAACCCCTTCTCATACTTATACCCACACGACTTTTTATATCCGTCACCTACTCATCACTTACGGCATATATAATTTTTTAAATTCACACCCGTTCAAGCGGGTACATTCTCAAATCTACCCTCACCCTCACTATCTAACTAGATGCCCACCACCCAACCCAACATGTACCCGCTCGTATCCACTTGGCAAGAAACCGATAATATCGAATTATGTAAAAATAAACCATAGATTTGTGTAAAGAACAGTAAACTTTTGCATATTTTATTGATTGATCAAGTGCGTATATATAATTCATTTACCTTTTTATAAATTTAACTACAACTAACTAACTATAACTAACTTAACTAAAGCATATTTACGGCGGTATAAATTTTACTTAACTACATCTAAGTAATTAACGGATGTAGACAATTGTAAAGAATGTTTATACCATAAGATTTGGTAAAATTATAAGGCACATCCTTTAAAATCTTAGGGTCTACATAATAGGTTATGAACTTATTCCTAAGTTCATAATGGTTCAAAATTCATATGGTGGGTAGCTAGTGGGCGGGATGGGCAGATGTGGGGCGAGGAGGGTGGATAAGGGCGAATACGGTGCAAGTAAGGTTTCAAATCCATCACCTACCCACTAACCACGTCGGATATAACTTTTTACATCAATACTCGCCCACTTCCAGCCAAACTCATATAGGGAGGGTGCGGTGCGAATTTGCAAAACTGTACTCATTTGCCATCCTTATAAACTAGGATAATTTGTAAGAATATTTCATTTTAGTGAATTATTTTGAATTCCAACCCCAATGCAAATCATTTAGAAAAAAATAACTTCTTTCGGTCCATGTAAGGTTAACATGCGGTTTGCTGAACGCGGGTTACGATCTCGCTCCCCATCAGACGAGGGTTTAATCTGAGGTGGCACCCCTTATCCGTTGGAGCCATTTAATATTCTGGGATAAGAACATGTGTCCTGTTAGGCATGAGTTTTGCAAGAATTTCAAACGACCCAATGACAAATTATCGTACCACATTTTATATCTCCTCATAACTCGCGTTTTACTACACACGAGTTCTTTGCAACCCAGTTGTTAAAACATGCATGATAGGCACGTTTGAGGGGATTTTATAGGATGTTGGAAGAAAATTTATTGTATTTTTTAGTTTCGTGTTGTAATGCTAAAACATATATTTAAAATTAGTTAGATATTGTCTTGTGTAAGGCATTATAAGCTTTTTAAAAAATTGCGTTAAAAATGGTACCTAACCATGGTTGTTTGCATGAAGAACAAGCAAATATGATGATTTTATAGCCATGTTTGAGGGGATTTTACGGGATGTTGGAGGAAAATTTATTGTATTTTTTAGTTTCTTGTTGTAGTGCTGAAACATATCTTTAAAATGAGATAGATATTGTCGTGTGTAAGGCATCATAAATGCTATAAAAATCGCGTTAAAAATGGTACCTAACCATGTTTGTTTGCATGAAGAACAAGCAAATATGATGATTTTATAGCCATGTTTGAGGGGATTTTACGGAATGTTAGAGGAAAACTTATCGTATTTTTTGGTTTCGTGTTGTAATGCTAAAACATATCTTTTAAATGAGATAAATATTGTTGCGTGTAAGGTAAAAATCACGTTAAAAATGGCACGCAACCATGGTTGTTTGCATGAAGAACAAGCAAATATGATGATTTTATTGCTATGCTTGAGAGGATTTTACATGATGTTGGAGGTTATTGTATTTTTTTGATTTCGTGTCGTAGTGGTGAAACATATCTTTGAAATGAGATAAATATTGTCACATATTGGATGCTTAAAAGATAGTTTATATTAATTACGAATACAATGGTACAATGAAAACCATAATCATTGGATGCGAGAGCCTAACTTATGAGGACATCTGCTCTTATTGTGTCTGGGGTTCCTACATCTAGTGCAATGTTTAGGTTTGCCGGTATGTTCTCGAGTAACCATATCATTGGCACAAAATATTTGAGTTGAACGTGGACGACATTTTTTCTCGCGTCGTAGTGTAGGATCTGGCAGCATTTTAGGTTCATCGTCAATAATATCACAATCTTTTCCATTTTCGATAAGAGAGAATTCGTATCAATAAACCTGTATATTTTAAAGTTTATATATTGGATCAACGAGTGCCATCACGTCAAAATGAACGGACAGATATGCAGCAAAAGTGCGTTCATAGGTATTTGAATGTTTAGAAGTATCCACAATCGCACTTTCTTTGTCGTATATCAACCATGTATGTGTTTTGCACTATTTCTTTTAGCGGTCCTGAATATTCTGAAATGCGAAATAAATGTTGATCACGGGAGAAGCATGTCATACCCATCGAGTTTGCATGTGAAGCGTATACTCAAAATTTTTCCTGGAGATCTAGATGAAATTGATGACCACCTACAATCTAGTCCATTTCTTTTTTTCCCAAGGTTGCAAAAGGATAGCCAGTCGATCATATGTAACTTTGACAACATATGTGATAGGCAAATGACGTGTTCCCTTTAGAGATGAATTGATCGCCTCAACCAAGTTCGTTGTCATATGACCATATCGACGATCTCCATCAAAACATCGCAACCATTCTCCTTTGGGATATCAACAATGTAGTCATAGCCTTATTAATTTCTTATCCCCAATTCTTTAAGCAGCTCTTCAACATAACTTGCTCACTGCTCGTACCCTATTCAATAAAAGACTGAATAGTTAATAAGAAATAATAAAACAATGGTAATTAATATTATATAGAGCGAAATATGTACCCATGGGAAGAACAATTAGACGTTCATCTTTGCTATTATATATTTGATAGTAATTTACAACAATATGTCGTAAACAATACCGGTGATGTATACATGAAGGTTGCCAAGATGGACCTATACGCAGGATTGCTCCCCATATCCTTGCTTCTTTGTCTAAAATAATACATATCTTATATTCTCTATCACGTTGAACCTAGCGTAGGACAAGTGTGCACAAGTTGGTGAGGAAAAATTCCCAAGAAGGGATATCTTTATTTTCAACTATTACGAAGGCTATGAGAATAGTTTTTTATTGCCATTTTGTACAACACCAATAGTAAGATATGGGTGTATCTGCCATGCAATCATGTACCGTCGATCTGGGTCATTGGCTTGTAGTGGCAGAAAGCCCTAACATACTAAGAAAATATCCAAAAAATCAAGGGAATTGACACACACAAGGTACAGAACTATCATTGAAGTGTGCTTGTACAGTTTCCAGGTTCACAATCGTTCCTAGTATGTATTTTTGCATCATCTTCAGCCACATTCGCAGCTCATTGTATGACTCTTCCTAGTGCCCATACAATTTTTGTATGACACGATTTCTTACATACCATGCTTTATGGTATTCAACAGTCTAGCTATATTGAGATTTAAATACAGTTATACATACTAGAACAGTTACACACGGACTTGCTTTCTCGAGTAGAATGATGGCTTCACATAGCACGTGCACATCCAAGATAAGATGATCTTGACTCGGGCTTCCCACATAACATGTATGAGATCTGGCGTATTTCGTTATCTTATACCGGTACCATACCGCGGTACACGATGAGCTCGAAAAGAAATCTTTCAAGCTCATGCATCTAAATCTTTATCATCATCACCACCACCACCACCATTATCAACAACAACAATACCACCACTAGTGAAGAATAAGGAAGTCAGTAGTGTTTGCTGAACAATACCGGAGCAAAATTTTGTACCAAATGGTGGAAATTAAAACAATAGTTGTACGGATGAGAAAACATAGGTGAATGATATAATAGTGGTACATGTGCATGAACACTCGACGATCCACTCAACATCATTGTAAACGGGTTCGTGAACAAACCTTATGACAGACTTCCTATATGCTAAAATGCTGATTGCGTCGAGTGGGTAAAGGCCGGTGGTGGGATGAGTGTGGAAGGATATGCTAGTGGAAGTGTTGGTGGCGCCGTTGTTCTCGAAGATGCGATAAATTAGTTTCTTCTTCTTCTCGATGTAGAGGCAGTGTAAAAAAAGCTCGTACTACTATACTACCTCGATAATAGCACTGGATAAGGCCTGGATATTTTTCAAGCACGCTTTTCTGAGGTGAGTATGTAGGGCTTCTCATTCTCTATGAACCACTGCATGTAACCATATGCAATAGTCCTATCATCCATAATGGGTTAAAAAAAAAGTTGCATAGACTGTCTTTTATCTCACCTGACTATCCACGCAGCGTGTTTATCTACCCAGTTAACGTCTTGTCCTACCTCGTCATCACATGCAATGCGTCTGAATTCTCTAGATCATTCGAAATTAGTTGGACACAATTAAACTATCGCAACACGAGATCAACCAGATGCCACTTGACTTTCGAATAGTTTATTAGCGGGACAATCGAGTTCCAAATACGTTACGTAAAAAATATTATCTCTGAAATGCAATTGCGTACCTCTTCAGACTCATACGACGTCCACTCGAACTGTAAAAAATGGAAGCTTGACTAAGTTACATAAACTCTATTTAAAAAATCAATAAATGTAATCATAAAAATAATTTTAATTTAACTTAATAAGAAATTACCTCATTTTCAGTCTTTTGCTTGATTATTGTTCGAATATCCTCAATATTGTATGGAAGCCCCACGTGAACCAATAGATCACTTCGAACTAAACAAATAGGTATATTGAAATACAAAATTAATTTAATTTTTATTACCTCCTTATTAGTAGAAATTTATATGGGACCAGTTGACTCTAAATCGGTTGTAAAAAAGGCATTTGAAACTAAGCTCATGACTGAAGCAAAAGAATGCAATTGTAATCACTCATTTTTATCTGGTTTTTATTTAATAGTATTAATATTTTACTATTATTATTATTTAGTATTTTTATTATTGTTATCTAAATATTAAAAATAAAAAGATGATCATAATAAAATTAATAGTCCAATTTAATTTAAAGTCCGGCCATTACAAACTAAAACCCAAAAATAATTACATGGCTCGTTAGGCCCAACAGACCAAAAAACCCTAACCCTAATCTATTTTTCTCTATACACAGTCAATATTTGATCGTTGGATTAGATCTGATCTAACGGTCCAAATCAGAGCCGAGAAGCTTCTTCAGCTCTTCCCACGTGCGCGTGCACCACTGCCCGAGACTGTTGGCGTTCCAACGGGACCTTACTAATTACCGCCACGTCACTTCATCAATGGTCATCCTTCCTTCGTGAGTCCCAAGGCTGCTACGTCGGTGTACCCTCATCGGTTCTCCAACTACCCAACGTGCAAACAAACACAAAAGAATGTGAGATGTTAGATTATCATCATCATTAGTGGATTTAGTATAACTAATGTAATAATAAAAAAAGAGATCTAGATATAAAACGAGAAGAAAATCTATTAAAAAGGAGGATTCGAAGACAATCAATACTAAAAAATAAAAAATTCAGAGGTATCTTCGGTTTATCCTTTTGCTTTTGAAATATAAAAAAGAGGTTAGAGTTTACACCTTTCCAATCTTGGGCCTCCGCCATGGAAGGCGATTGAGATTGGTGTTGCCGATGAATGTCACCTCTTCGTCTTCTCCTTTCGTTTTCCCAGAAAGAGTTTTCAAAATCTCATATTCAAAATAAAGATTTCTTAGGCTTTTTGGCTTCAGTTTTTAGAGATTTTGGGAGTGCAGGTTGTTTCTTAAAAAATCGGAGAGTGAATTCGGGTTGAAAAGTGAAAAGCGATCAATTTTAGGTTAGGTTTCGAGTTCGCCGACGTCAGTGAGTGGCGGTCGGCTACATTTGAAGGCGATTGGTATGGCGGAAGGCCACCAATTTTTGGGAATAAGGATGACTTCATGAAGAACTCATTAATTCGGATGAACTCTTTAGAGAGTTTTAAAGGGGTGATTTTGATCCGTTTTTGAGATAAAAAATAAATGAATTCGGTTTGTGAAATTTGGGTTTTATACCTTTTTTAAAAATGGTTTTATTGCTCATTTAAGTCCCTCCGCCCAAGAATAATTCTTCTCGCAGTCCTTGAATTTTTTTAAGCTTCTCAATTTTGTCCTTATTTTGTTGATTTAGTATGAGAATAGTAGGTTAATCCCCGCTTTAGTCCCTCTTTGTTATTAATCCTTTTCATTTCAGTCATCATTTATTGTTTTAATTAATTGTTTAGTTTTAAATTTATATGGTATGTTTTAATTGCCCAGCTTAGTTGAATAGATTTATTTATTTATATATTAATTTGTACCATGTATATTTTTGTCGTAAAGATTTTCTTTCCTTTTAACTTTCTTTCCTTCTTTTTAGATTTTAAATCTAGTTTTAATTTGTTTTTTTTTTCTTTTTCATATGAACATTAAATGCCGTGTTTACCCTGTATTGCCATGTATGTACATATTGCTAGTCCCTTTTTTAAATCACTTCATCTTATGTGTGTATATATATATATGGCATATGATATACGTTTTTTTCTTCTTCGATATATGTACATATATTTAATTCTCATGTTTTATTCTTGCCTTATATTTATTTGTTAGCATATATTATTTATTCATGCATTTAATATGTTGCATGTAGTTTTATGCCTTTTTGTTCCAGCATCTTGGTGGAAGTGCCATCCTGGGTCTCCGGATATCATCCCCTCTGGTATCGTGAATACCAAGGCATCTTATGATACTACCATGCATGCATGTATTTTTTAGGGATCAAGTTTAAAATTAAACTGAGTTTTTAGTTTTTCTTTGCATTTACGATACGAACCCTTAGGTACCAATTTCGGGCGTTGTGGGGGGTGCTAATCCTTCCCCACACGTAATCGACTCCCGAACCCCAAATAATATCTGGTTTTGTTTTTCGGTGTCCAGTCTACCTTACCCAAGTGACCAGTGGCGACTCTATAGTCTTATTTTAAAATTCGAGATTTTTCCAAATTCCCCCGAAATCAAATTTTTTTCAAAGCGAGGGAACACGTGAATTTTTTAAATTAGTCACTACAATAGCCTCTAATAGCATAGTTCGAGGGATTTATGTTTTTGCACATCTCCCTGAACAAAAAAGGCCAAAACTATCGAGCCCCAACTCATTTGACTGACAATCCTAAAATCATATAGATGATATAACCACATCAAATGAACTATGTTGCGGATTTTTCGAGCATCAAAATCCCCCTATTATTCGTAGAATATGGGCACGAGCAAATTGCTACAAAAAGTAATTGAAACATAAAAAAATTACAAAATCATAATTAAAATAAAATACAAAATATTAAAAAATACTATTTCTTGAGAATAATATATGGTACCTTCTTAATATCATCAGAAACATTCTTGGGTAAATCAGCAAAGGTTTCTTCTAATTACTTTATGTAGATATAGCCCCTGATTCAAACTCTTTGGATGAACTCCTAGCTCCTCCACACACAAGTCGACCCAGCGACCGTTGACAATACTAGTAACAACATATCCATCAACCGGTAGACTAAGATAAAAAAGGTTAGAGTATGCCCAAAGACCAATCATAAGATGATTGTAAATGACATTTGTTTTATCTTGTTTATTAATACATAGGCGTTGCCATTATTATTTTTAATTACTATTTCGTTTGCATAAATAAATTGAATTATAATAAAGTCCTTAGAATAATATGATTATTCTTAAATATCCTTAGTCGAGTGTTATTGTAGGCATGGATAACAATAATACATTAAGACTAATATGTGGTTGATTGATGATAAAGTGTTGTCATTGACATGGAGATATCAAAATCAATACATAAGTATGTGTTAGAGAATGACATACTGGACTGACCTGCTATGAGCATGTTTCTTGGATTATCATGTGACATTCACAACATTGCTCATAGTGATAACTACATGTATGATCCTCAGACTTGAGATCATTATTATTTCAACATCGTGAGGGATATATTTTGATACAGTCAAATGTGTGCTGTAATTGACTATACTATAAAGACTGATATTAGATATGTCACAATCTATGTAGTGGGATATGGTTTATCAATATTAGGATTTGCCCTCCTACATAATGTAATCACTCATTTTTATCTGGTTTGTAAATATTGTTAATATATTAGTATAATAATTAATGGGGAATTATTATTGCATGTATACATGTTACATTATATGTTTACTATATATATGCGATTAATGTGTGTGAAATATACACGTGTGATATGTATGAGTGCATGTGTATTATACATATTATGTTTATGTATATGTTAATATTTATTATAGTATATGTGTGTCGTATGGATGTTTATGTGTGCATTGTGTGTGACTGTGTAACATGTGAATGTTATATTAGTGATGTGTATAATTAGGTGTACCAGTACATTTATGTTATATTAACTAAGGGCGTGTAACGTATATTAATGTCGGTATGCCATACGTATAGGTGTACGCGTACGAATATATATATATATGTATATATTATCAAAATCGTGTTATTATTATTATTAATAATATTATTATCACATATATATATATATAAATAGATAATAAAATAAAACCAAGGTTTATTAGTGTCCAATCCAATATATTACAAAAACCCAAAAAGTATATAACATGGTTGACAAGGCCTAACCGGCCAAAGCCCGTAATAAATAAAAACCCTAAAAATATATCTAATCCTGACCCCATTTTATTATTATCTATGCGCAGCCAACCCAGAGCCGTCGGATCAAATCCAGATCTAACGGCTGCGATCAAGTCAAGATGACTTTCCATCTGATGCGCGTGACACCACTCGCTGCTCAGCTGTCTTCCACGCGCGCGTGGCTCGCACTCTCTAGACCTTTTAGATCACCGTACGCCACATGTCATGATCCGGTGCAGTCTCCCAATTCCAAGGTTGAATCTCGATCGTCCAAGCTTCAAAGCATCCCAGCCGTTGGATCAGATCTGATCCAATGGCCGAGATTCACTCTGACCGAACGGGTCGCCACCACACCTCCTCCACCATGCCGCCGTACTACCAGCTCAACCACCGCGCTCAGAGAACGTGCAAAACACCCAAAATAATGGATTATCAGTACAAAAAAATTAGATCTGATATTTTTTTCATGTATTATATTCTACCAAAAACAGAGATCAGAACAAGGATATAGAATCCAACCAAAGTGTATTATCATCAATTTTTGGAGAAATACAAAAAAAAAACAACGCAAGTCCAGTGGTATTTTTCTTTCTTCTTTTACTGCATGCATATCTTTCAAAGGCATCAACAATATAAAAAAAACGAAAAGAAGTCAGTTCTTACCCTCGTCGAAAAAGCCTCCCGCCGCCGGTAATAAGCTGTAAGGCTCTTAAGCCAAACACGGTGAACCGGTAAAGGGGAAGGGTTGTTTGGTCTTGGTTTACAAAACTTTTTTTTAAAAAAAAAGGGAAAGAGTTTCGGTTTTTGTTTTTTAGATCTAGGAAAATAGGTCTCGTTCTTCTAAAATCTAAGGTCGTATGTGGGTTTAGAGTGAAAAAAAGGGTGTTTTAGGCCCTGGGCGGTGGTCTGAGGGGGCCGGGACGGCGGAGAGTCACCGGTTTCATCAAGGTTTGGCTCTATGGATTCAGAGAGAAATAAGAGCTTCGCTCTTAAGGGTAAAAAAAATGGGGGAAAAGGTCGAATCTCAATCTGATAAATGTGATATATAGAGTCCCAATATTTTCAAAATGGGTTAATTCGGGTTTAAGGGCTCCCGCGTTTCTGATCTTTTCAAATTGAGTGTCCCCTTGGTACAATCACAAGCCTGGTCCTTCTCATCGTTTAAATTTTTTTAATTTCGTCCTGAAATTAACCGAAATCATGTTTATAAATGGTGAAATCACATGTTGAACCATCCCGCGTTTTCCAAATTTCCATTTTGAGCTTGCCCCTTGGTTATATTACACTTCCAATCCTTATGTGTTTTGCCTGGTTCTTAATTTGATCCCTAAATGTACTCTTTAATTTGTGCCTTCTGTTTTTTTATTATTCCATTTCAGTCCTTTTTTCATGTTTAAATATTTATCTTTTACATGTCTAGCATGTTCATATTGTTCTATTGGTATCGATATATGTTTTGTATAGTATGTTAATTTATAACCATATAATTTGTGTATTAAAATATGTTATACCGTGTTCCTATATTTAATTTATTTTATCCATGTCGTGTTCACGTTTGTCTCACATGTTACGTTTTAGTTTAGGTTATATGTCATGTTCGTATGTTTACATTTTTCTGATATTTTTGCTTCTTAGGTCACATGATAGTGTGATATTGTTTATCGTACACAATGTTTTTATTCATGCATGAAATTTGTGTCATATGTTAAGCATTAAATATTAGTTTTATTCTAGTATGTCGTTTTATTATTTTGGTATCATATTATGCCATGTGTAATTGTCATGTAGATGGTAATTGTAATTCATCTTTATATATAAGTGTTGGATGTAATTAATTTAGTTTTAGAAAGCACATTTTTATGTTTATATTCGTATTTGCTGTTTTATTTTTAGGACATATTACAATGTTTTTTGTTCATGCATTTTGCACTTCAATATTATTATGTTTATGTCTTTTATGTTTTTGTAGTTCCACGCCTTTGTAAATATTTGTCTATAATGTTTTTGTTAGGTTTGCATAACGGAATATTAATTGTCAATGTGGTGCCCTTTTATCCGAGTGTAAACGGGGCCAGTATCAGGCGTAGTGATAGTGGTTGGGCGTTTACTCTTGGATAACGGGGCCTTTAAAATTTATTCGCATTATAACTGAATTTTAAACTAATCATCACTTTAATCCAGAAAATCTAATATTAATAAAGCGGTAATTATTAAAGTACCAATTTTGGGCGGTGTGGGGGTGCTAATCCTTCCCCATCCGTAACCGACTCCCGAACCCAACAGTTTTTAAATCTCTGGTTTTATGGTGTCCGACCTACCTAAGTGGCCGGTGGCGACTCCAATTTTTAAATAAAATACGGTTTCTTTAAAACCCCACAGAATAAACATTTTATATCCGAAAAACCACAAACACTTCAAAAACACCAATTTTTTAGCGAAGAGGGGACATCGCTAAATATGGCAACTCTGCTGGGGACATTTTTTGTTTTTCAAAAACAAGAGAGAGAGTCAAGCTTTTTCAAATAATTACCACTTTACTAATATTAGAAGTTCCGGATTAAAGTGACTATTAAATTAATATTCGGTTGTAATTGCGCGCTTATTTTAACGCATTTAAAATTTGGCATATAAACCCGTTTGTAAGTGGGGGGAAAATGCTAATGCTTTCGTGGAGATATCGTTCTCCCGTGTAGGCCTAGCAAGTACCTTCGGGGCTCGAGTACCTTATGCTTTCGTAAGGATATCGTTCATTCGTGCAGGCATAAGTGAATGGGTCCCCCTGAATTGAACCCGGTTGAAAGGAGCCTATAATGGGTGATGATCGGGGGCCTTGCTACTCTTAGTAGAGGACAACGAGGACAATTCAGGTACCTCCTAGAACCAAAACTGCATATAGAGAACACATAGAAACCCACTCTATTAGAGCCATGCGGATAACCTAAATGTCTTAGATGGAATGTAAATAGGATTGCCTTGTTTGCTTATCGCATTTAATTTGCCCTTTTATTACGTACTTATCATTTTGTCCGGTACTGACTTGTTTTCTTTTTGCTTTGTTTTTGCATATCATCGCATTCGCATTATACAGGCATTGATTCCCGAGTGATTTCTCCCATAATAGAAGATTGTTCATGATGGACCAAAGGTTCTTTGACCTAAAGGAAGGGGGTCCAATTCCAGAGTTCCATCCCGAGACTAGGCCAGGGACAACCGAAGAAGAATCATTCAAGGACTCCATAACAGATTCGGTAAGCAGTGTCAATCCTGGTGACAAACAAGATGAAATACAAGAATTAAAGAAGCAGATGTCCGAGATGATGGACCAGATGAATGCTATGATGAAAGGCAAGCAAAGCATGTCGAACTCAAAAAAGATTTAATCGAGGATCAGAATGTGGAACAAAATGGTCAGAATGTCGAGACAGACAACACCATTAAATATGACAAATCGAATCCATTTGTGATCAATCTCAAGAAGCAGACAAGTAGTATATCTGGGGTAGATACCAAGGGAACAGAGGCAAAACCAGGGGAAGCTCGAGAATCTAATGACATCAAAAGGCATTATCCTATACCCATGAGGTAGGTACGAAAGTTACTTCCGTTGCTTGTCGAAAGGAGCCTTATATCATACCAGTGAAGTATGTACCAAGAAAACCTCCTTATCCGAAGGATTACAACAGTCGTGTCTGGTGCAACTACCACATAGGCGATTTGAGTCATCACACTGAAAATTGTAGGGCCCTGAAGGACAGAGTTTAAGGTCTTATCAGAATGGGATTTTTGGGTTTCGAAGACAGACAACCCCGTTTCTACAGTGAGCCAGCCATTGCCCGAGGGGCAAAGTCGAAGGAGGGTCAATACCAGCCCAAGGTTCAGGTAACACAGAAGTGGGTCACTCAAGCAGGATAAAGTTAGGAGTCAAGAATAGAAGCGTCTCAGAAGATGAACTTGCACGCAAGTGCGGCCAGCTCGAGCATGAGAGGCACGATCTGAGCATGAAATTAAAGAATGTACAAGACGAGTACCAGAAGCTGCACTTTGAATTCAAGAGTGTCGGTCTGGGTGACACCGTGGAAGAGTGGGTCAATGGTATGATTCAACTGAGGAACGGTTCAGAACGCTGGAAGCAGAAATGCAGGAATAGTAAGAATAAAGTCAGATCATTATCACAGAAGTTGGAAGAAGCTGAGGGCCAACGCGACATTCTCCAAAGTGAGTTGGAAAGCAGTCTGGCCATGGAAGATATCCTGAAATCAAGTCTGCAGCAGGAAAGGAATGAATCACAAGCCTTTCAAATGGAAAACGCAACACTCAAAGAACAGGTAGCGAGGCTCGAGACTTCTTTACGTACCAGTGAGATCCGTGCTGGGGCAATGACTGTTAAGTTACAAAAGGCCGAGCAAATAATACGGGAGAAAGACTGAGACATGAAGATGGTTACGATTCAAGCCCGACAAGTAGCTCAACAGGTAGCAGATTTAGCCGATGCAGCAGCACCAATAAGCCAGAATATAGATCCAGCGTTGGACCGCGAAGGAAAGCTGACAGGACTGTTGAATGAGGTCAAGACATTAGGTGCCAGGGCTCACCGCTATCTGTAAAACCCTAATACAGGATGTAATGAAACCTTTTGGTCTGAATGAAAGATGTCTTATAGGGACAAATCACTTGCGGAATTGATGCTTTATTGCATTCATGCATTGCATTTGCATCACGTCCTTTGCATTGTTTAATAATTTTATCATCGCATGGTACTTCATCATTTAATACTTGGGGTTCGATGGCAGAATTAGTCAGAAAATGGAACGAATTGAAGAGTCGAGGATTGACCAGCTAGAAGAAAAAATCGAGAAAGAGCTTAAGAAGAAAGAAAAGATAAATGTTTTCAATACGAGGGAACTCTGCCTAGTCCCTGATTTGGTCATTCCTTCGAATTTCAAGGTTCCCAGATTTGCGCAGTATGACAGAACCAGCTGCCCGAAGATTCACTTAACCATGTTCTGTAGAAAAATAGAAGGATACATGAAGAATGAAGAGTTGTTGATCCACCACTTCCATGATAGTCTGACGGGACCCACAGCAGTGTGGTATAACCGTTTGAACAGAAACCAAGTTAGGTCATGGAGTGACCTCCCTAATGCCTTCTTGGGTCAATACAAATATGCTTTAGATTTAGCACCATGTCGTCAGTTTCTTCAGAATGAGAAAATGAGACCAAGTGAAAGCTTCAAGGAATATGCACTAAGGTGGCGATGTTTGGCGACCCAAGTCCAGCCTCCTATAGCGGAAGAAGAGTTAACTCCCCTGTTCCATGCAACGCTTCCCTCTCCTTTCTTCGATGTGATGTTGGAGAAATCGAGAAACAGATTTGAAGATATCATGACGATTGGAGAGATGATAGAATACGCAATCAAAGAAGGAAAATTGGGGTCTAAGTCTAAGGACCGAATCGAAGATAAGATAGATAAAGATGGAGAGGTAAATGAGTGTCATCTCCAGGGTTCGCGTGGCTGTAAAAGAAGAAGACTGACTGACACCTCAAAGTCATCAAGGAAAATTCTTCGGACGAGCGCAAATTTGGAAGTGTTTAGAACATCTATCTCAGACATTTGGCCTCATCTGGTAGGTGGTCACTATCTTGCTCCTAGGCCGATGAAGATTGCACCTGATCCGATTGCCCATAGTTTTGATTCGAGTAGCACATGTGAATTTCATATGGGGAACAGGGCATCCCACCAGAAATGTAGACCTTTATGGGGAAATCAAGAAGGCGATCAATGATGGAACTCGACACGAGAGTTGATCCAGCAATGGAGGACCAAAGATGAGGGCAAGTCTGCATAGTCTTTGAAGAAGCGGAGATGTCTCTACATTAAAAGACCTTCCTGAAGTAATACAAGGAATCAACTTTACTACATGTGGCCCACATGTGGTAAAGATATTTTGTGATTGGGCATGTTTGTTGATTTTTATTCCAATGAAGAACACATTTTGCTTAACATATAATGTTCTTGAAAGTACATAGATATATATTTTCTCGCCATTATAGGACACTGGATATCAATTGCAAGATGTGACATTAGATAGATTTTAGTGGGGTGTAATCTTCCCTACCAGACTCTGGTCAGCAAAGTGGGACTACTACTCTCTCGATGATGTTCAAGGACGAAAAAGCTCCAAATGTCAACCATGTAGAGTCGCTTGAAATTCTAGGCATAATCTTCTAGGTAGTAAATGAGTAAAAATAAGAATTAAAAGAGAAATAATTGAAGAAAAAGAAAGAAAGAGAAAAGAAAAATAAAAAACACTCCTATGTTCGAAACCTGGTAATAGGCTTGTTCGGATAAGAGTGTGGGAATTTTGGGGCACTCCGCTGAAGCGATAAGGTGGTGATACATCATCCAATTCAAGAAACCTTAGCTTCATGAGTGATGGTAATATTTTCAAATCGTGACTATGCCGAGTAACTTGGGGCAATGTTGTTTGCTCCATCGTTATCCTCAAGACAAAAGACTGTGATGAATTGATTTCCTCAAATAATGATAAAAGCGTAAAGATAAAAAAGGAAAATGAGAAAAAAGAAAAAGAAAAAGAGAAAATGAAGAAAAGGAAAAAGGAAAAGAAAAGGAGGAGAAAGGAAGAAAAAAGAAAATAAACGATAGCATAGGTAAAAACTCGCACCACCTGTAACTCTATTCCTAGAGTAATATTTCTCAAGGCTTGAGTGGTCATACAAGCCCTCCTTTGGGGGCGAGCATGTAATGAGAATTGAGAAAGAGTAGTACTTTACAACAACGGGGTAATCATGAGGATGAACCGAGTCACCAGGGAAGACTTCACATCCTTGAATTACTGAGTGGTTGAATATAAGCCGCTCTTGCACTTGATATCCAGAGCTCCTATGCCGTAATTTCAAGATCATGTATGTTAATCTAAATGATACCCTTCAGTGGAATACCAATCAACAAATTGACAAGTTAAAGCAACAAAGATTCTCACGTATTACTTTAGAGATAAGATCCAGAACACAAGGTTGCAGATATTATTGGAGCACCTAATCAGAAACGAACCCACAATGTATAAGAAGAAGGTGACGACAAGAGCGTATGTGTCAGACAGCTCAAGAACAAGAAGCGGGTTTCAGCTACGATGCCTTGGTTAGTTCAAGAAAGTGAAGGACGAACCAGGACGAGAATGAGATTATAAAATACGGGGACGGTAAGAGGTAAACATCGAGTCTCCAAAGAATTAAAGTACAGAGATCGATGAATGGTCCCCGTCAAGAGGCAACAAGAAGATTGAGGCTAAGAAGCATTTTGCTCACCCCAATGACGAAACTAACAAATAATCAGAATGTTGGGTCAAAAGAGTTGGAAGGTAGCCGAGCACGATCGGGTGGAGCAATGCAGAATAGAAAGAATGGTAAGAATCTCTGCACATGCATGATATAGAGTTTGTTGGTGAAGCGGGCAGAGACCCCGAAGAAGAAAGGCATGTGCTCGTGCAAAAGAACAAGAGCGAGTACTCATTTAACAAAATTTGACAGAAATGAAGATTAAAACTGAGCGTACCGCAAAAAGAAAGGAAACAGAGAAATCCGAAGAATAACTTTTCAGGACATAAGATTTTAAAACAAGACTAACAATAAAAAGAAAAAGAAAAGAGAGTGAGAGAAAATGAGGATAAAAAAAAGAAACAAGAAAAAGTGAAGAAGAAGAAGAAAGCACGACATTGCATGCATCATATAGATAGAGGCATGTCAATTTTTGCTTGTTCCTAGACACGTATTTGAAGAATCGTCAAAGATTTTACTAAAGAAAAGAAAGAACGGCGGCCATAGCGGTGTGAGGCCCAGATGTTAAATCCTTTGGGTCATCGGTAAGTCCCGGTGCGATGTTAAGACCGGGCCACCAATAAGTCTTTCGGCGTGGTGATAAGTCCGCCGGGCCATCGGTAAGTCCTTCGGGTATGATGCGGCAGCATGAGTAGCGTGAGTCCTGAAAGAATGGCAGCCATAGCGGCGTGAGACCCAGATGTTAAATCCTCTGGGTCATCGGTAAGTCCTTCGGGCACGATGTTAAGACCTTCGGGCCACCAATAAGTCTTTCGAGCGTGGTGAAAAGTCCTTCGGGCCATCAGTAAGTCCTTCGGGCATGATGCGGCAGCATGAGTAGCATGAGTCCCGAAAGAACGGCAGCTATAGCGGCGTGAGACCCAGATGTTAAATCCTTCGGGTCATCGGTAAGTCTTTCGAGCACGATGTTAAGACCCGGGCCACCAATAAGTCTTTCGAGTGTGGTGATAAGTCTTCGGGCCATCGGTAAGTCCCGGGCATGATGCGGCAAAGCATGAGTAGCGTGAGTCCCGAAGAACGGCGGCCATAGCGGCGTGAGACCTAGATGTTAAATCCCGGGTCATCGATAAGTCTTTCGGGCACGATGTTAAGACCCGGGCCACCAATAAGTCTTTCGGCGTGGTGATAAGTCCCTCGGGCCATCGGTAAATCGCCGGGCATGATGCGGCAAAGCATGAGTAGCGTGAGTCCGAAAGAGCGGCGCCATAGCGGCGTGAGACCCCGATGTTAAATTCTTTGGGTCATCGATAAGTCGCCGGGCACGATGTTAAGTCCGCCGGGCCACCAATAAGTCTTTCGGCGTGGTGATAAGTCCGGGCCATCGGTAAGTCGCCGGGCATGGTGCGGCGGCAAAGTGAGCGTGAGTCGAAAGAGCGGCAGCCATAGCGGCGTGAGACCCGGATGTTAAATCCCGGGTCATCGGTAAGTCGCCGGGCACAATGTTAAGACCTTTGGGCCACCAATAAGTTTTTCGGCGTGGTGATAAGTCGCCGGGCCATCGGTAAGTCCGCCGGGCATGATGCGGCGGCATGAGTAAGCGTGAGTCCCGAAAAGAACGACATCCATAGCGGCGTGAGACCCGGATGTTAAATCCTTCGAGTCATCGGTAAGTCGCCGGGCACGATGTTAAGACCCGGGCCACCAATAAGTCTTTCGAGCATGGTGATAAGTCCTTCGGGCCATCGATAAGTCCCGGGCATGATGCGGCGGCTTTGGTAGCGTAAGATATCAATGACCTCATAAAAAAAAGAGAAAAAATAGAAAAAAAAAAAAAAAGAAAAGAAAAAGAAAAAAGAGAGGAAAGAGAGGAAAGAACAAGCGAAAACAAAGGTTATATAAAGGAGAAACTTACGTTTTCAAGCCCCAGTGAAAAGATCCATATATGAAGAGCTCTAACTCTAGAATCGCAAAAAGAACCAAAGGTTAAGAAGTTCTATCTGGGGAGAACTTATGAGCCTAAAGATGCGGCCGAGGAAAAGCGGAGAGTTCCAGAAGAACACTTGATTCAAGTCGTGAGCAGGGAAATCAGATAAAAATGAGTGCTTTTTGTCTTTGCTTCGTTCTCGTTTCACAAAAACAAGCAAAGAGGGCAAATCTGTAATCACTCATTTTTATCCGGTTTGTAAATATTGTTAATATATTAGTATAATAATTAATGGGAATTATTATTGCATGTATACATGTTACATTATATGTTTACTATATATATGCGATTAATGTGTGTGAAATATACACGTGTGATATGTATGAGTGCATGTGTATTATAATATTATGTTTATGTATATGTTAATATTTATTATAGTATATGTGTGTCGTATGTATGTTTATGTGTGCATTGTGTGTGACTGTGTAACATGTGAATCTTATATTAGTGATGTGTATAATTAGGTGTACCGGTACATTTATGTTATATTAACTAAGGGCGTGTAACGTATATTAATGTCGGTATGCCATACGTATAGGTGTATGCTGTGTCGAATAATATATATATGTATATATTATCATAATCGTGTTATTATTATTATTATTATTAATATTATTATCACATATATATATATATAAATAGATAATAAAATAAAACCAAGGTTTATTAGTGTCCAATCAATATATTACAAAACCCAAAAAGTATATAACATGGTTGACAAGGCCCAACCGACCAAAGCCCGTAATAAATAAAAACCCTAAAAATATATCTAATCCTGACCCCATTTTATTATTATCTATGCGCAGCCAACCCAGAGCCGTCGGATCAAATCCAGATCCAACGGCTGCGATCAAGTCAAGATGACTTTCCATCTGATGCGCGTGTGACACCACTCATTTGCGCCGGCTTCAACGCAGCAGCGTGGCTCGCGACGCTCTAGACCTTTTAGATCACCGTACACCACATGTCATGATCCGTTGTAGTCTCCCAATTCCAAGGTTGAATCTCGATCGTCCAAGCTTCAAAGCATCCCAACCGTTGGATCAGATCTGATCCAATGGCCGAGATTCACTCTGACCGAACGGGTCGCCACCACACCTCCTCCACCATGCCGCCGTACTACCAGCTCAACCACCGCGGTCAGAGAACGTGCAAAACACCCAAAACAATGGATTATCAGTACAAAAAAATTAGATCTGATATTTTTTTCATGTATTATATTCTACCAAAAACAGAGATCAGAACAAGGATATAGAATCCAACCAAAGTGTATTATCATCAATTTTTGGAGAAATACAAAAAAAAACAACGCAAGTCCAGTGGTATTTTTCTTTCTTCTTTTACTGCATGCATATCTTTCAAAAGCATCAACAATATAAAAAAAATTAAAAGAAGTCGGTTTTTACCCTCGTCGAAAAAGCCTTCCGCCGCAGGTAATAAGCTGTAAGGCTCTTAAGCCAAACACGGTGAACCGGTAAAGGGGAGGGGTTGTTTGGTCTTGGTTTACAAAACTTTTTTTTTAAAAAAAGGGGAAAGAGTTTCGGTTTTTGTTTTTTAGATCTAGGAAAATAGGTCTCGTTCTTCTAAAACCTAAGGTCATATGTGGGTTTAGAGTGAAAAAAAGAGGTGTTTTAGGCCACAGGCGGTGGTGTGAGGGGGCGGGACGGTGGAGAGTCACCTGGGTTCATCAAGGTTTGGCTCTATGGATTTAGAGAGAAATAAAGAGCCGCTCTTAAGGGTAAAAAATGGAGGAAAAGGTCGAATCTCAATCTGATAAATGTGATATATAGAGTCCCAATATTTTCAAAATGGGTTAATTCGGGCTTAAGGGCTCCCGCGTTTCGATCTTTTCAAATTGAGTGTCCCTTGGTACAATCACAAGCCTGGTCCTTCTTATCGTTTAAATTTTTTTAATTTTCGTCCTCCAAATTAACCGAAATCATGTTTATAAATGGTGAAATCACATGTTGAACCATCCCGCATTTTCCAAATTTCCATTTTGAGCTTGCCCCTTGGTTATATTACACTTTCCAATCCTTATGTGTTTTGTCTAGTTCTTAATTTGATCCCTAAATGTACTCTTTAATTTATGCCTTACGCTTTTTATTATTCCATTTCAGTCCTTTTTCATGTTTAAATATTTATCTTTTACATGTCTAGCATGTTCATATTATTGTTTTTTTGGTATCGATATATGTTTTGTTTAGTATGTTAATTTATAACCATATAATTTGTGTATTAAAATATGTTATACCGTGTTCCTATATTTAATTTATTTTATCCATGTCGTGTTCACGTTTGTCTCACATGTTACGTTTTAGTTTAGGTTATATGTCATGTTCGTATGTTTACATTTTTCTGATATTTTTGCTTCTTAGGTCACATGATAGTGTGATATTGTTTATCGTACACAATGTTTTTATTCATGCATGAAATTTGTGTCATATGTTAAGCATTAAATATTAGTTTTATTCTAGTATGTCATTTTATTATTTTGGTATCATATTATGCCATGTGTAATTGTCATGTAGATGGTAATTGTAATTCATCTTTATATATAAGTGTTGGATGTAATTAATTTAGTTTTAGAAAGCACATTTTTATGTTTATATTCGTATTCTTTGTTTTATTTTTAGGACATATTACAATGTTTTTGTTCATGCATTTTGCACTTCAATATTATTATGTTTATGTCTTTTATGTTTTTGTAGTTCCACGCCTTTGTAAATATTTGTCTATAATGTTTTTGTTAGGTTTGCATAACGGAATATTAATTGTCAATGTGGTGCCCTTTTATCCGAAAGTGTAAAGCGGGGCGAGATCGGCGTAGTGATAGTGGTTGGGCGTTTACTCTTGGATAACGGGCCTTTAAAATTTATTCGCATTATAACTGAATTTTAAACTAATCATCACTTTAATCCGAAAATCTAATATTAATAAAGCGGTAATTATTAAAGTACCAATTTTTGGCGGTGTGGGGTGCTAATCCTTCCCCCATCCGTGAATCGACTCCGAACCCAACAGTTTTTAAATCTCGGTTTTATGGTGTCCGACCTACCTAAGTGGCCGGTGGCGACTCCAATTTTTAAATAAAATACGGTTTCTTTAAAACCCCACAGAATAAACATTTTATATCCGAAAAACCACAAACACTTCAAAAACACCAATTTTTTAGCGAAGAGGGGACATCGCTAAATATGGCAACTCTGTTGGGGACATTTTTTGTTTTTCAAAAACAAGAGAGAGAGTCAAGCTTTTTCAAATAATTACCACTTTACTAATATTAGAAGTTCCGGATTAAAGTGACTATTAAATTAATATTCGGTTGTAATTGCGCGCTTATTTTAACGCATTTAAAATTTGGCATATAAACCCGTTTGTAAGTGGGGGGAAAATGCTAATGCTTTCGTGGAGATATCGTTCTCCGTGTAGGCCTAGCAAGTACCTTCGGGCTCGAGTACCTTATGCTTTCGTAAGGATATCGTTCATTCGTGCAGGCATAAGTGAATGGGTCCCCCTGAATTGAACCCGGTTGAAAGGAGCCTATAATGGGTGATGATCGGGGGCCTTGCTACTCTTAGTAGAGGACAACGAGGACAATTCAGGTACCTCCTAGAACCAAAACTGCATATAGAGAACACATAGAAACCCACTCTATTAGAGCCATGCGGATAACCTAAATGTCTTAGATGGAATGTAAATAGGATTGCCTTGTTTGCTTATCGCATTTAATTTGCCCTTTTATTACGTACTTATCATTTTGTCCGGTACTGACTTGTTTTCTTTTTGCTTTGTTTTTGCATATCATCGCATTCGCATTATACAGGGCATTGATTCCCGAGTGATTTCTCCCATAATAGAAGATTGTTCATGATGGACCAAAGGTTCTTTGACCTAAAGGAAGGGGGTCCAATTCCAGAGTTCCATCCCGAGACTAGGCCAGGGACAACCGAAGAAGAATCATTCAAGGACTCCATAACAGATTCGGTAAGCAGTGTCAATCCTGGTGACAAACAAGATGAAATACAAGAATTAAAGAAGCAGATGTCCGAGATGATGGACCAGATGAATGCTATGATGAAAGGCAAGCAGCATGTCGAACTCAAAAAAGATTTAATCGAGGATCAGAATGTGGAACAAAATGGTCAGAATGTCGAGACAGACAACACCATTAAATATGACAAATCGAATCCATTTGTGATCAATCTCAAGAAGCAGACAAGTAGTATATCTGGGGTAGATACCAAGGGAACAGAGGCAAAACCAGGGGAAGCTCGAGAATCTAATGACATCAAAAGGCATTATCCTATACCCATGAGGTACACCGAGTTACTTCCGTTGCTTGTCGAAAGGAGCCTTATATCATACCAGTGAAGTATGTACCAAGAAAACCTCCTTATCCGAAGGATTACAACAGTCGTGTCTGGTGCAACTACCACATAGGCGATTTGAGTCATCACACTGAAAATTGTAGGGCCCTGAAGGACAGAGTTTAAGGTCTTATCAGAATGGGATTTTTGGGTTTCGAAGACAGACAACCCCGTTTCTACAGTGAGCCAGCCATTGCCCGAGGGGCAAAGTCGAAGGAGGGTCAATACCAGCCCAAGGTTCAGGTAACACAGAAGTGGGTCACTCAAGCAGGATAAAGTTAGGAGTCAAGAATAGAAGCGTCTCAGAAGATGAACTTGCACGCAAGTGCGGCCAGCTCGAGCATGAGAGGCACGATCTGAGCATGAAATTAAAGAATGTACAAGACGAGTACCAGAAGCTGCACTTTGAATTCAAGAGTGTCGGTCTGGGTGACACCGTGGAAGAGTGGGTCAATGGTATGATTCAACCGAGGAACGGTTGTAAGCCGGAAGGTAAATGCAGAATAGTAAGAATAAAGTCGATCATTATCACGAAGTTGGAAGAAGGCGAGGGCCAACGCGACATTCTCCAAAGTGAGTTGGAAAGATCGCCATGGAAGATATCCTGAAATCAAGTCTGCAGCAGAAAGGAATGAATCACAAGCCTTTCAAATGGAAAACGCAACACTCAAAGAACAGTAGCGAGGCTCGAGACTTCTTTACGTACCCGGTGAGATCCGTCTTTGGGGCAATGACCGTTAAGTTACAAAAGGCCGAGCAAATAATACGGAGAAAGATCGAGACATGAAGATGGTTACGATTCAAGCCCGACAAGTAGCTCAACAGTAGCAGATTTAGCCGATGCAGAAAGCACCAATAAGCGAATATAGATCCAGCGTTGGACCGCGAAGGAAAGGCCGCAGGATGTTGAATGAGGTCAAGACATTAGGTGCCAGGCTCACCGCTATCTCAGTAAAACCCTAATACAGGATGTAATGAAACCTTTTGGTCTGAATGAAAGATGTCTTATAGGGACAAATCACTTGCGGAATTGATGCTTTATTGCATTCATGCATTGCATTTGCATCACGTCCTTTGCATTGTTTAATAATTTTATCATCGCATGGTACTTCATCATTTAATACTTGGGGTTCGATGGCAGAATTAGTCAAAAAATGGAACGAATTGAAGAGTCGAGGATTGACCAGCTAGAAGAAAAAATCGAGAAAGAGCTTAAGAAGAAAGAAAAGATAAATGTTTTCAATACGAGGGAACTCTGCCTAGTCCCTGATTTGGTCATTCCTTCGAATTTCAAGGTTCCCATTTTTATGATGATGATGTGAACCAGCTGCCTCAAGATTCACTTAACCATGTTACGTAGAAAAATAGAAGGATACATGAAGAATGAAGAGTTGTTGATCCACCACTTCCATGATAGTCCGGCGGGACCCACAGCAGAAGTGTGGTATAACCGCTTGAACAAAAACCAAGTTAGGTCATGAGTGACCTCCCTAATGCCTTCTTGGGTCAATACAAATATGCTTTAGATTTAGCACCATGTCGCCGGTTTCTTGAGAATGAGAAAATGAGACCAAGTGAAAGCTTCAAGGAATATGCACTAAGGTGGCGATGTTTGGCGACCCAAGTCCAGCCTCCTATAGCGGAAGAAGAGTTAACTCCCCTGTTCCATGCAACGCTTCCCTCTCCTTTCTTCGATGTGATGTTGGAGAAATCGAGAAACAGATTTGAAGATATCATGACGATTGGAGAGATGATAGAATACGCAATCAAAGAAGGAAAATTGGGGTCTAAGTCTAAGGACCGAATCGAAGATAAGATAGATAAAGATGGAGAGGTAAATGAGTGTCATCTCCAGGGTTCGCGTGGCTGTAAAAGAAGAAGACTGACTGACACCTCAAAGTCATCAAGGAAAATTCTTCGGACGAGCGCAAATTTGGAAGTGTTTAGAACATCTATCTCAGACATTTGGCCTCATCTGGTAGGTGGTCACTATCTTGCTCCTAGGCCGATGAAGATTGCACCTGATCCGATTGCCCATAGTTTTGATTCGAGTAGCACATGTGAATTTCATATGGGGGAACCGGGGCATCCCACCAGGAAATGTAGACCTTTATGGGGGGAAATCAAGAAGCTGATCAATGATGGAACTCTGACACGAGAGTTGATCCAGCAGTGGAGGACCAAAGATGAGGGGCAAGTCTGCATAGTGCTGAAGAAGCCAGAGATGTCTCTACATTAAAAGACCTTCCTGAAGTAATACAAGGAATCAACTTTACTACATGTGGCCCACATGTGGTAAAGATATTTTGTGATTGGGCATGTTTGTTGATTTTTATTCCAATGAAGAACACATTTTGCTTAACATATAATGTTCTTGAAAGTACATAGATATATATTTTCTCGCCATTATAGGACACTGGATATCAATTGCAAGATGTGACATTAGATAGATTTTAGTGGGGTGTAATCTTCCCTACCAGACTCTGGTCAGCAAAGTGGGACTACTACTCTCTCGATGATGTTCAAGGACGAAAAAGCTCCAAATGTCAACCATGTAGAGTCGCTTGAAATTCTAGGCATAATCTTCTAGGTAGTAAATGAGTAAAAATAAGAATTAAAAGAGAAATAATTGAAGAAAAAGAAAGAAAGAGAAAAGAAAAATAAAAAACACTCCTATGTTCGAAACCTGGTAATAGGCTTGTTCGGATAAGAGTGTGGGAATTTTGGGGCACTCCGCTGAAGCGATAAGGTGGTGATACATCATCCAATTCAAGAAACCTTAGCTTCATGAGTGATGGTAATATTTTCAAATCGTGACTATGCCGAGTAACTTGGGGCAATGTTGTTTGCTCCATCGTTATCCTCAAGACAAAAGACTGTGATGAATTGATTTCCTCAAATAATGATAAAAGCGTAAAGATAAAAAAGGAAAATGAGAAAAAAGAAAAAGAAAAAGAGAAAATGAAGAAAAAGGAAAAGGAAAAAGAAAAAGGAGGAGAAAGGAAGAAAAAAGAAAATAAACGATAGCATAGGTAAAAACTCGCACCACCCAGAACTCTATTCCTAGAGTAATATTTCTGCGCTTGAGTGGTCATACAAGCCCTCCCTTTCTGGGGGCAGAGCATGTAATGAGAATTGAGAAAGAGTAGTACTTTACAACAACGGGGTAATCATGAGGATGAACCGAGTCACCAGGGAAGACTTCACATCCTTGAATTACTGAGTGGTTGAATATAAGCCGCTCTTGCACTTGATATCCAGAGCTCCTATGCCGTAATTTCAAGATCATGTATGTTAATCTAAATGATACCCTTCAGTGGAATACCAATCAACAAATTGACAAGTTAAAGCAACAAAGATTCTCACGTATTACTTTAGAGATAAGATCCAGAACACAAGGTTGCAGATATTATTGGAGCACCTAATCAGAAACGAACCCACAATGTATAAGAAGAAGGTGGCGACAAGAGCGTATGTGTCGAGACGGCTCAAGAACAAGAAGCGGGTTTCAGCTACGATGCCTTGGTTAGTTCAAGAAAGTGAAGGGACGAACCCGGGACGAGAATGAGATTATAAAATACGGGGGACGGTAAGAGGTAAACATCGAGTCTCCAAAGAATTAAAGTACTGAGATCGATGAATGGTCCCGTCAAGAGGCAACAAGAAGATTGAGGCTAAGAAGCATTTTGCTCACCCCAATGACGAAACTAACAAATAATCAGAATGTTGGGTCAAAAGAGTTGGAAGGTAGCCGAGCACGATCGGGTGGAGCAATGCAGAATAGAAAGAATGGTAAGAATCTCTGCACATGCATGATATAGAGTTTGTTGGTGAAGCGGGCAGAGACCCCGAAGAAGAAAGGCATGTGCTCGTGCAAAAGAACAAGAGCGAGTACTCATTTAACAAAATTTGACAGAAATGAAGATTAAAACTGAGCGTACCGCAAAAAGAAAGGAAACAGAGAAATCCGAAGAATAACTTTTCAGGACATAAGATTTTAAAACAAGACTAACAATAAAAAGAAAAAGAAAAGAGAGTGAGAGAAAATGAGGATAAAAAAAAGAAACAAGAAAAAGTGAAGAAGAAGAAGAAAGCACGACATTGCATGCATCATATAGATAGAGGCATGTCAATTTTTGCTTGTTCCTAGACACGTATTTGAAGAATCGTCAAAGATTTTACTAAAGAAAAGAAAGAACGGCGGCCATAGCGGTGTGAGGCCCAGATGTTAAATCCTTTGGGTCATCGGTAAGTCCTTCGGGTACGATGTTAAGACCTTCGGGCCACCAATAAGTCTTTCGAGCGTGGTGATAAGTCCTTCGGGCCATCAGTAAGTCCTTCGGGTATGATGCGGCAGCATGAGTAGCGTGAGTCCTGAAAGAATGGCAGCCATAGCGGCGTGAGACCCAGATGTTAAATCCTCTGGGTCATCGGTAAGTCCTTCGGGCACGATGTTAAGACCTTCGGGCCACCAATAAGTCTTTCGGCGTGGTGAAAAAGTCCCGGGCCATCGGTAAGTCCCGGGCATGATGCGGCAAAGCATGAGTAGCATGAGTCCCGAAAGAACGGCAGCTATAGCGGCGTGAGACCCAGATGTTAAATCCTTCGGGTCATCGGTAAGTCTTTCAGGCACGATGTTAAGACCTTCGGGCCACCAATAAGTCTTTCGAGTGTGGTGATAAGTCTTTCGGGCCATCAGTAAGTCCTTCGGGCATGATGCGGCAGCATGAGTAGCGTGAGTCCCGAAAGAACGGCAGCCATAGCGGCGTGAGACCTAGATGTTAAATCCTTCGGGTCATCGATAAGTCTTTCGGGCACGATGTTAAGACCTTCGGGCCACCAATAAGTCTTTCGAGCGTGGTGATAAGTCCCTCGGGCCATCAGTAAATCCTTCGGGCATGATGCGACAGCATGAGTAGCGTGAGTCCAGAAAGAGCGGCGCCATAGCGGCGTGAGACCCAGATGTTAAATTCTTTGGGTCATCGATAAGTCCTTCGGGCACGATGTTAAGTCCTTCGGGCCACCAATAAGTCTTTCGAGCGTGGTGATAAGTCCTTCGGGCCATCGGTAAAGTCGCCGGGCATGGTGCGGCGGCATGAGTAGCGTGAGTCCGAAAAGAGCGGCGGCCATAGCGGCGTGAGACCCGGATGTTAAATCGCCGGGTCATCGGTAAGTCCGCCGGGCACAATGTTAAGACCTTTGGGCCACCAATAAGTTTTTCGAGCGTGGTGATAAGTCCTTCGGGCCATCAGTAAGTCCTTCGGGCATGATGCGGCAGCATGAGTAGCGTGAGTCCCGAAAGAACGACATCCATAGCGGCGTGAGACCCAGATGTTAAATCCTTCGAGTCATCGGTAAGTCCTTCGGGCACGATGTTAAGACCTTCGGGCCACCAATAAGTCTTTCGAGCATGGTGATAAGTCCTTCGGGCCATCGATAAGTCCTTCGGGCATGATGCGGCAGCTTTGGTAGCGTAAGATATCAACAGCCTCATAAAAAAAGAGAAAAAAATAGAAAAAAAGAAAAAGAAAAAGAAAAAGAAAAAAAGAGAGGAAAGAGAGGAAAGAACAAGCGAAAACAAAGGTTATATAAAGGAGAAACTTACGTTTTCAAGCCCCAGTGAAAAGATCCATATATGAAGAGCTCTAACTCTAGAATCGCAAAAAAGAACCAAAGGTTAAGAAGTTCTATACAGGGAGAACTTATGAGCCTAAAGATGCGGCCGAGGAAAAGCGGAGAGTTCCAGAAGAACACTTGATTCCGAAGTCGTGAGCAGGGAAATCAGATAAAAATGAGTGCTTTCGGTCTTTGCTTCGTTCTCGTTTCACAAAAACAAGCAAAGAGGGGCAACTGTAATCACTCATTTTTATCCGGTTTGTAAATATTGTTAATATATTAGTATAATAATTAATGGGGAATTATTATTGCATGTATACATGTTACATTATATGTTTACTATATATATGCGATTAATGTGTGTGAAATATACACGTGTGATATGTATGAGTGCATGTGTATTATAATATTATGTTTATGTATATGTTAATATTTATTATAGTATATGTGTGTCGTATGTATGTTTATGTGTGCATTGTGTGTGACTGTGTAACATGTGAATCTTATATTAGTGATGTGTATAATTAGGTGTACCGGTACATTTATGTTATATTAACTAAGGGCGTGTAACGTATATTAATGTCGGTATGCCATACGTATAGGTGTACGCGTACGAATATATATATGTATATATTATCATAATCGTGTTATTATTATTATTATTATTAATATTATTATCACATATATATATAAACAGATAATAAAATAAAACCAAGGTTTATTAGTGTCCAATCCAATATATTACAAAAACCCAAAAAGTATATAACATGGCTGACAAGGCCCAACCGACCAAAGCCCGTAATAAATAAAAACCCTAAAAATATATCTAATCCTGACCCCATTTTATTATTATCTATGCGCAGCCAACCCAGAGCCGTCGGATCAAATCCAGATCCAACGGCTGCGATCAAGTCAAGATGACTTTCCATCTGATGCGTGTGACACCACTCGCTGCTCAGCTATCTTCAACGCGCGCGTGGCTCGCACGCTCTAGACCTTTCAGATCACCGTACACCACATGTCATGATCCGTTGTAGTCTCCCAATTCCAAGGTTGAATCTCGATCGTCCAAGCTTCAAAGCATCCCAACCGTTGGATCAGATCTGATCCAATGGCCGAGATTCACTCTGACCGAACGGGTCGCCACCACACCTCCTCTACCATGCCGCCGTACTACCAGCTCAACCACCGCGGTCAGAGAACGTGCAAAACACCCAAAACAATGGATTATCAGTACAAAAAAAAAACAGATCTGATATATTTTCATGTATTATATTCTACCAAAAACAGAGATCAGAACAAGGATATAGAATCCAACCAAAGTGTATTATCATCAATTTTTGGAGAAATACAAAAAAAAACAACGCAAGTCCAGTGGTATTTTTCTTTCTTCTTTTACTGCATGCATATCTTTCAAAAGCATCAACAATATAAAAAAAATTAAAAGAAGTCGGTTTTTACCCTCGTCGAAAAAGCCTTCCGCCGCAGGTAATAAGCTGTAAGGCTCTTAAGCCAAACACGGTGAACCGGTAAAGGGGAGGGGTTGTTTGGTCTTGGTTTACAAAACTTTTTTTTTAAAAAAAGGGGAAAGAGTTTCGGTTTTTGTTTTTTAGATCTAGGAAAATAGGTCTCGTTCTTCTAAAACCTAAGGTCGTATGTGGGTTTAGAGTGAAAAAAGAGGTGTTTTAGGCCCTGGGCGGTGGTGTGAGGGGGCCGGGACGGTGGAGAGTCGCCGGTTTCTGGGTTCATCAAGGTTTGGCTCTATGGATTTAGAGAGAAATAAGAGCTTCGCTCTTAAGGGTAAAAAAAATGGAGGAAAAGGTCGAATCTCAATCTGATAAATGTGATATATAGAGTCCCAATATTTTCAAAATGGGTTAATTCGGGCTTAAGGGCTCCCGCGTTTCTGATCTTTTCAAATTGAGCGTCCCCCTTGGTACAATCACAAGCCTGGTCCTTCTTATCGTTTAAATTTTTTTAATTTCGTCCTGAAATTAACCGAAATCATGTTTATAAATGGTGAAATCACATGTTGAACCATCCCGCATTTTCCAAATTTCTATTTTGAGCTTGCCCCTTGGTTATATTACACTTTCAGTCCTTATGTGTTTTGTCTAGTTCTTAATTCGATCCCTAAATGTACTCTTTAATTTATGCCTTCTGTTTTTTTATTATTCCATTTCAGTCCTTTTTCATGTTTAAATATTTATCTTTTACATGTCTAGCATGTTCATATTGTTCTTTTGGTATCGATATATGTTTTGTTTAGTATGTTAATTTATAACCATATAATTTGTGTATTAAAATATGTTATACGGTGTTCCTATATTTAATTTATTTTATCCATGTCGTGTTCACGTTTGTCTCACATGCTACGTTTTAGTTTAGGTTATATGTCATGTTCGTATGTTTACATTTTTCTGATATTTTTGCTTCTTAGGTCACATGATAGTGTGATATTGTTTATCGTACACAATGTTTTTATTCATGCATGAAATTTGTGTCATATGTTAAGCATTAAATATTAGTTTTATTCTAGTATGTCATTTTATTATTTTGGTATCATATTATGCCATGTGTAATTGTCTTGTAGATGGTAATTGTAATTCATCTTTATATATAAGTGTTGGATGTAATTAATTTAGTTTTAGAAAGCACATTTTTATGTTTATATTCGTATTTGCTGTTTTATTTTTAGGACATATTACAATGTTTTTTGTTCATGCATTTTGCACTTCAATATTATTATGTTTATGTCTTTTATGTTTTTGTAGTTCCACGCCTTTGTAAATATTTGTCTATAATGTTTTTGTTAGGTTTGCATAACGGAATATTAATTGTCAATGTGGTGCCCTTTTATCCAAGCGTAAACGGGGCCAGTATCAGGCGTAGTGATAGTGGTTGGATGTTTACTCTCGGATAACGGGGCCTTTAAAATTTATTCGCAATTATAACTGAATTTTAAACTAATCATCACTTTAATCCGGAAAATCTAATATTAATAAAGCGGTAATTATTAAAGTACCAATTTTGGGCGGTGTGGGGGGTGCTAATCTTTCCTCATCCGTAACCGACTCCCGAACCCAACAGTTTTTAAATCTCTGGTTTTATGGTGTCCGGCCTACCTAAGTGGCCGGTGGCGACTCCAATTTTTAAATAAAATGTGGTTTCTTTAAAACCCCACGGAATAAACATTTTATATCCGAAAAACCACAAACACTTCGAAAACACCATTTTTTTAGCGAAGAGGGGACATCGCTACACATAATAAGAGTAATCTCATAGGCCATTTGATTGAGTACGACTAGAAATGTATGGCCATGCTCAAATAAGTTGATATGAGATATCATAGTTATTCGTTTGTAGTAGTCAATTCAAGATATCAAGAAATATTAGATGGACTATACAAGCTTGATTGTTCCAAGACTTGTGTCCAATCTAGATATAAAGGACAAAATGATGTAATATATGAAAAGAGTTAATCACGAAGAGGTTATGTCGAATCATGATTTCTTGTAACTTAGGTAACAATGACATATTGCTAGATATTAATCATTGTTTGTAATATTAAAAATGTTCTAATATTTACTACTAACGTTACATGAACCTACAAAGTCACACCCACAGTTGAAATTAGCATATATTAAACGAATTATATATGTACCAATTTGTTGTACACGAATTTATTTAAATTAATATATATTTGATATATATATAATTTAACTATTGGATAAATATTAGAAAATAATTATTGTAATTATGACTCTTTTAAGATATAAATAATATAATCCAATTTAAATCAATATAAATATATTGAAATCCTAATTAAGTTGAATTGGGAATATATATTTAATATATATATATTGAAATCCTAATTAAGTTAAATTGGATTATATATATTTAATATATATTGAAATCCTAATTAATTTGAATTGGGATTATATATATATTGAAATCCTAATTAAAGTTAAATTAGGATTATATATATATATTAATATATATATATATTGAAATCTTAATATGAGTTGAATTAGGATTATAAAGGCTATATAAAGGCATAAGAGATCTAACAGCCATTAATGCTTTTTGGAAGAAAAAAAACTCTAAATAGTTTAGAGAGTTTTATATGCTCACTTCAACTGGGTGAACTATGTAGAGGTCAGAGCGTTATCGTTGCGGCTTTGGAATCGACATCGTGGAATCGTGTTTGGATATCTATCTTTTCCAAATTCAGAATTCTTGATTTTAAGCAGGTAATTCTTCACATTTCACCCCAATTCGTTCTTCATATGTGGATCTCTGGTTGTGATCACCGGATAATTTTTTCGTTGCGCCATGGGGTGTACCAGTGTGACCCAACAGTGGTATTAGAGCCACTTGTACGATACAAATTTGAGTTTTAGTTACTTGTGTGATGTAATTGTATGAGATACATGTTACTTTTTTGAATTTTTTGCCAAATATATGATATTTATACGAGAAAATCAATTCAATCACAATTAACCTGTTAATCTAGTGAAAACATATTCCTAAGATCGATGATTAAGAGTGAATCATCAAGATATTTGTTGATAGGGTTTGAAATATTATGGGTTAATGGTTAACATATTCAATATAGAGTTTTAGGACTGGTAGTATTTTGCACAAGAACAAAAGTTGTTCCAAACGAAAAACCTTATGGATTAAGAATCCTGAAAATATGATTCTGTTTATAAAACTTATCAAATCGTGAGGTTTTTCCTACAGAGAATATACGTGCAATTTTAATTTTGCCCCTTTAACCATTCAAAGGCAACAGATGTCATAGGCACATATAGGTATTTTTTAATAATCAAGATAAAACAAGTGTATATTATGATTGATATGCACGGTGTTTGAAATACATGGTTATAGCCTAATAGCTCATTTAATTTTATTTATAAGATTTTATAAATACGGCATGCGTGTCGTTCCTCTCTCTACTTCTATTTTAATTCTTTTCCCATCTTACTCCCTCGTATGTAAAATGAGTTTCTGAAATTGTAATCTATACGAAGAAGCATGAACCAGAGGAACAAAATGATGGGTCGACAGAAAGATGCTTGAGAAGTGATTTATCCTTAGAATAATTTGGTTCTCCTATTGGCTTGGGATGGGCCACTTTTGGATATGGGCTATAACTATTGCATTTATACTTACTGTTTTTCATGTATGTGATAAAATGAATGTATGAGATGCATGTTAGTTAATTAATAAGATCAAATGTTGAATGGTGAGATAATATTCATAAAACCCCTCAATAAAATATTAAATCATTTATTGTCTCCCAATATTAGCCCTCGTTAAAGTCTAGATCGATACAATGTAGGTTCTGCTAAAGCGAGGTACTTGTATCTATCTTGGCCCAATACGAAGAATAAGCAAGTGATATTCACTGGTTGTAATATTGGTTAAAGACTTAACTAGGTTTCTCTAATAGAATTAGAAACCTAAAGGCTAGTTATTTGGATAATCATATGGTGATTATGAACAAGAGTTGTTCACCAAATGAAGAAGTTACATGAGATGTAATTAGCAAATGTTGCTTACCTAGATAAACCATAATCTTAAGAGAAAAGCCAAACCTAAGAAAATGAAAATTTTGGATCCTTACCCACTAGAAATTTTTTTCCAAAAAGTATTTTTGTCATTAATATTTGAGTGTTATTAATAAAAGTAGTGGGAGTATAAAGTCCTTTTATAAATAAACTTGGTAAACGTACTCGAAATTCATATGTTATTGTTGTAGAATTATTATGGCAAATACAAATTTGTTATCATTGTGATCGGTCCTTGAGAAGATCAAGTTGAACGACATAAACTACCTTGACTGGTAACTGGAAGGAAAATGTTTCCATTGTAATAAGACATGTCACTGTAAGAAGAACTACCCCATTTATCTTGAAAAAGTCAAGAAGGCAAATGAACGCGGAGTGCGCCTCGGATATTTATGTTATTGATACTAATTTATCAACACCTACTTCTTGGGTTTGGATACTGCTTGTGGTTCTCATATTTGTACATCTGTATAAGGACTACAAAAGAGTATAAATATGAGAAAAGGAGATGTAGACCTACGGGTTGGTAATAGAGCAAGAACTACTGCATTAGCTATAGGAACATATACTTTATTGTTGCCTAGTGAACTTAATTTATGTTTATAGGATTGTTATTTTGTGCCTAGTTTGACTAAAAACATCATTTCGATTTCTTGTTTAGACAACATTGGTTTTGAGATAATTATTAAGAATAATTGTTGTTCTTTTTATCTCGATAATGTTTTCTATGGTGTGACACAATTAATAAATGACCTCTATATTTTGGATCAAGAGAATTCTATTTACAGCATAAACACTAAAAGATCAAAAACAAATAACTCTAATCAAACTTATATTTGGCATTATCACTTGGGTCACATAAGTGAAAAACACATTTCAAAACTTCATAAAGATGCATTTTTGGATTCATTTGTTTTCGAGCAAGTTGATAAATACGAGTCTTGCTTATTGGGAAAGATGACCAAAGCTCCTTTTAATGGTAAAAGTGAGCGAACAACTGATTTATTGGGATTAATTCACAGTGATGTATGTGGACCACTGAATACACAAGCCAAATGAGGGTTTTAATACTTCATTACTTTCATAGATGACTTTAGTAGATATTGGTACATTTACCAGATGCATCATAAATTTGAAGCCCTTAAAAAGTTCAAGGAATTTAAAAATGAAGTACAAAACCAACTAAGAAAAAGCATTAAGGCTCTTCGATCAGATCGAGAAGGAGAATACTTAAGCTTAGAGTTTGGTGACCTTCTTAAGGAATGTGGGATTGTCTCCCAATTTATACCTCCTGGTACTCCACAATGGAATAGAGTTTTTGAAAGAATAAATCGAACACTATTAGACATGGTTCGATCAATAATGAGTCACGCTAATCTTCCCGTTTCTTTTTTTGTGGACATGCACTAGAAATAGTTGTTTTCACACTAAATCGTGTTCCATCTGGATCAGTTCAAAAGACAGCATATGAGATATGGACTGGGAAACATCCTAGTATGTCTTTTATGAAAATTTGGGGATGTGAAGCTTATGTTAAACATCAGATGTCTACAAAGCTCGAACCTAAATCTCATAAATATAATTTTGTAGGTTATCCTAAAGATATTAAAAGATATTATTTCTTCAATCCTACAGAGAACAAAGTGTTTGTTGCTCGAACATGAATCTTCCAAGAAAGGTAATTTGTTTTCAGAAAATAAAGTGGAAAAAATATTGAACTCAAAGAAATTTGAGATCAATCACAGATCATTAAACTAGAGATTGAACAACAACAAGTTCCACAAGTTGTTGAGGAACATTCAACTGTTTTGGAAATACAACCACAGCGAATATCTTTGAGAAAATGCAATACGTTTGAGAAATATGGATTTCTTGCACATTACATGGTAAAGTTCTCTTCATGGATCGAGATGAGCCTATGACTTATCAAGAAGAAGTGACAAGCCTAGACTCTGAGAAATGGATAAAGGCCATAAAATTTGATATGGTTTCCATGTCAGAAAACCAAGTTTGGACCTTGGTTGACCCTTAAACCTATAGGGAGCAAGTGGGTTTTCAAAAAGAAAATCGACATGGGTGGTAATGTACAAACATACAAAGGGCGATTAGTCGCTAAGGGTTTTCTTTAAATTCATGGTATAAACTATGATGAAACATTTTCTCTTATTGCTATGTTTAAATCTATCCGAATTTTACTTGCGATAGCTGTATTTTATGATTATGAGATATAACAAATGGATGTTAAAACCACTTTTCTTAATGGAAAACTCGATGAGGATGTGTACATGACACAACCTGAAGGTTTTGTCAATCCAAAAGATGCAAAAAAATATGCAAGCTACAAAGGTCTATTTATGGATTGAAACAAGCTTCACGAAGTTGGAATCTTCGTTTTAACGATGCAATCAAAGAGTTTGGTTTTATCAAAAATGAAGATGAGCCACGCGTTTTCAAGAAAATTAGTGGGAGCACTGTCATATTCTTGGTACTGTATGTGGATGACATACTGATAATAAGAAATAACATACCTAGCTTACAGTCTGTTAAAACTTGGTTAGGAAAATGTTTTCCGTAAAAGATTTAGGTGAGGCAACATACATATTAGGAGTCAAGATCTATATAGATAGATCGAGACGACTCCTAAGATTGAGTCAAAATACATACATAGATAAAGTACTAAAAATATTCAGCATGAAAGAATCCAAGAGGGGTTCTTTCTATAAGACATGGAATTTCACTCTCGAAAGAAATATGTCCTTCGACACCTCAAGAAAGAGAATGCATGAGTAAGATTTCATATGCTTCAGCAATTGGATCTATCTTGTATGTCATGTTATTTACTTGTCTATATGTATCATACGCTTTAAGTATAACAAGTCGGTACTAGGTAGATCCCGGTGAAGGTCACTGGGTCGCAGTTAAAAACATCTTTAAGTACTTAAGAAGAACTAAAGATAAATTTCTTATATATGGAGGTGAAGAAGAGCTAAGTATAAAAGGTTATATCGATGCCAGCTTTCAAACTGATAATGATGATTCACGATCGCAATCGGGTTTTGTGTTATGCCTTAATGGAGGAACTGTGAATTGGAAAAGTTCAAAGCAAGATATAGTAGCTAATTCTACAATATAACCCGAGTATATTGCAGCAAGTGATGCTGCAAAAGAAGTTGTTTGGATCAAGAAGTTTATATCTGAACTAAGGGTTGTGCCGAGCATATTGAATGCTATAGATCTACATTGTGATAACAACGGATCCATCGCACAAGCAAAAGAACCCAAATCTCACCAACGATCCAAACATATACTTAGTGTAACACCCTCTTCCTGTATCCGTACACCGGGTACGAGTTGAAAATGTTACGACTTTTTTTTAAAAAACAACTATTCTTTAATAAAAAATCGAGGTATTAAAATTTTTAGAAAAACTTTTCAATGGTCACCCATCCTAAAATTGTTCTAGCCCAAGCAGGCTTAACTTTATTTAAAACTGACATAAATTACTTATTCGAGTTCCAATCATAAAACTATTTACATAACATATACATGCATACCAAAATAAATTATTTTACAAAAAATATTTCTAATAAAAAATTTTGATATCTAATTCATATAAAATATATTAAATTAGACCATTTACCATCAAACTGTAAAAATATAGTAATCAATTTAAAACAACCCACGTCACTATTATAGACCCCAATAATTTCTTTAATAAAATAGACAGATTTATTAAATACTTGCCACTATCAAACATACAAAAACGGATGTCATGATTACTGTAATACATGTCGACTATCTTCTATATAGAATAATGATGATGATGATGCAAAGGTTGTCATCTACTAATCCTGATCACCTACGTGTATAACATAAATACACGATGAGTATATCTCAGTGAGGCATAAAAATACGTAACATGAAAAATATGGTATAAGAATCCTTTGTAGTATAAAATAGCTGTATTATGCATGATATTTGGTAAAGCATGATATTCTATATATAAAATATAATACTCATGTAATAAATCTGTACTGTAATAAATCTTTGTTGTACTAAATCTTTACTAAAAAATCATATAGCAAGGTTGCCCTATAAATCATATAGTCTGTAATGCAGGAATAATGATGTAAGAAATTTGTACTGTAATAATTCTGTACTGTAAAGTCATGTAACTGTACTGTAAAATCTTATGGCCCAAGGTAAATATCAAGAGACGGGTAAACGAGTCGTGTACTCCCAGAGTACTAGCCAATTCCCTTAGGTGCAAACGATGGACACAATTAAGTAGCAGATAATTGTGGACACAATTAAGTGCCATATAACTATGGACACAATTAAGTGCCAGATAACTGTTAGACTCTTATGGTATACCACAATACTGTCATTCTTAATATTATACTACCAAGGGAAAACATTAAAAAACAATTCCTGCAAAATGGCAAGAAATCCCAATAACAGTTTATATTATGTAGAACATGTTCATACTGGAGCAGTTCATACTCCAATATGTTATATACAATTCACAGTATGCGTGCCATTTAAAAACCGTATAAAAGAACATGTCATTTGTATCATGTTATAATCCATTTATGAGCATAAAAATATGCCATAGTCTTTAGATCAATAAAATAATTTAACATGCAAAAACATTTTATATTATATAAAAAATATTTATCTCTTTAGTTGACTTATTACAAGTCTCCCTATAAAAATTTATGCACCCACCTTTGCCTTGCATTACTCAATTTGATTACTTTATCTCTACTCCAACCTTGTCCTTGCCTTTTTTGCTTGTTCGATCTCGAGTCGTATTGGAAGCTGCATTATAACAATAACATATACCATTTTAAGTATATGGTAGTACATATTCATTATAAATATAATAATGGAAAGTAAATTAAGTAACTATCCATCAATTACTAGATAGAATTATTTAAGCTTCATATATTTGATTCAATCTGATATATTAAAATATACTCGCATCATATCTTTCTAATATTTATCCTTAGGCCCAATACCTTGTCTGAATACTCAATTTAGTCTCGAAGGACACTTTCAAGCTATAATTAATAATTTTAAGCTTGATCCCCACATTTTTCATCTTTTACACTTTAAGACCTAAACTTTGAAAAGTTTTATTTCGGTCCCCACACTTGAGCCGAATTGTTCAAATGGTCCCCAAAGGATTGTTTTTTTTCCAATTAAGCCATTTCCTATTTTTCCACAAGTTTTCCTTTACTTTTGCTAAATTGTTGAATTGGTCCATTGTATTCTACAAGTTGTTGTTTCGATCCTTAAGTGAATACACGCTTTCATTCACTTCAAAATCAACACCTAAATCAATCAAATAAAAATTTCCAACATAGTACTCTTCAAATACATAATTGTCACATTTCAACCCTTTGTTCTCTAATTTGTAGAAATGGTCACTAATTTACAATTCAAGGATTCTAGCTTCAAAACTTTGCAATTAGGCCCTCAATCATCAACTTTACATCATAATCCTGACTTAACATAAAAAAATCAGAGTTTGTCCTCTTCTTATACACCATTGCCGAATTGGTTATCCACTTTTGACAAATTGTTAAAATGGTCACTAGCTCGAATAATCACTAGTTTAGCATTCTAACTTCATTTTCATGCCTCAAACATCATTAACAACATAAGTACATTTCAAATTCTAAAAATCAGAATTGAACTCCTAACTTTAACACTTTGCTAAATTAGTCCTTTAGGGTTTAAATTTAGGGTTTTGATTCCAAACAACAAATCAAGCTTGCAAGATTACTAACTCATCATCACAAACTCTAATTTAAGGTTGGATCCCTAAACCCTAATATTATTCAAGGTTTCTGAATTGTTTAGGGTTTAAATCACAACTCAAAAACACGAATCTAACATCATTCTTGCTTAATTTCAATATAAAATCGAACATAGATTCATAAAATCATAAAACCCCCAATTTGAACATAAACCCTAAGTTCTCTCTCATAAAAAATCTCATAAATAAAGCATGAAATCCATGCATAATTTACATCAATAGATAGAGATCGAAGAGAAGAACAACTTTGTAGTTCGGAAGATTACCTTAAAACCGAGATTCGGGCCTTGAATCGAGCTTGGAAAATTTCCCTCTTCTTTATCCTCTTTCTCCACGGTTTTGGAGATGAAATTTCATTGATAAACCTTCATATTTCATATATATAAGCCACTTGTATAATTAAAAATGAACTTTAAAATTCATTTTATTCCAATTTACCAAAATGTCCCCCAACTAAATTTATATTTACTAGTTTGCCATATTGTAACATTCAAACTAGACTTAGTTGGATTCCAAACAGCCACTATTCATCCACTAAAGAGATCTCAAAAATTTTTCCATGTCCTTTTTGGGTGAAAAGACTAAAATACCCTTTACTAATCAACTTTTTCACAAAATTGCCATTTTAGGCCATTTCAATCAAATAAATTTAACCCGACTATTTAACTCTCCAAATATCCATAAAATGATATTTTATAACTCTTCCAAGGTCTATGGAATCATCTCTGAAATTTTATCTCGATCCAATTTACCGATGATTATCGAGAATTTTATCGGTTACAAAATAAATTCCTTAATCAAAATAAATTATAGGATTCATCCTGAATCGAACTAAAAATATTTCCAAAACTTGGGAATATTTTTATATCCTTTTTCTATCATATAGTAAAATTTCATAATTTTCCAGTTTTATCCGGATATCCGAATTCCACTTGAACTTTGACTGCGATTTCCCAATAATCAGAATATCGAATCAAACTAGTTATTCCACATTCAATACACACCCTAAGGTGATTTGTTTGTTTATGAAATAAAACCCCTAAATTTTGAGAAATTACAACTTTGGTCCTTCAATTTTTCATATTTCAACTTGTACCACCCAATACTTTAACCTTGAGTTTTCATTCCAATTTTCCTTGGATTTTCACCAAACTTTACAAGTACCCTATTTAGCTCACTCTTTATCACATGATGCTTTTAAAACTCAGAAATCTGTTTTCTAAAACCCATAATTATGAAAATCCTATCTTTTGCATTTTTGTCATTTTAGTCACTAAGTTAGCTTTTAAGCAATTATCTTAGCACTAAATGACTCTTAAATAGTTCTGTAAATTTTTGGGTATTACACTTAGGCGCTATTATCTCATTCGAGAAATCATAGATCGAGGAGATATGAAAATATATAGAGTACCAACAGATGATAACATTGCCAATCCATTAACAAAGCCTCTGACATTGCAGAAGCATGATCGTCACACTAAGTCACTTGGTATTAGATACATGAGTGATTGGTCTTAGTGCGAGTGGGAGATTGTTAGAATATGCCCAAAGATCAATCATAAGATGTTTGTAAATAATATTTGTTTTATCTCGTTTATTAATACATAGGCATTGCCATTATTATTTTCAATTACTATTCTGCGTGCATAAATAAACTGAATTATAATAAAATCTTTAGAATAATATGGTTCTTCTTAAATGTCCTTAGTCGAGTGTTATTGTGGGAATGAACAACAATAATGCATTAAGACTAATATGTAGTTGATTGATGGCAAAGTATTATCATTGACATGGAGATATCAAAATCAATACATAAGTATGTGTTAGAGAATGACATACTAGACTGACCCGCTATGAACATGTTTCTTGAATTATTATATGACAGTCACAACATTGCTCATAGTGATAACTACATTTATGATCCTCAGACTTGCGATTGTCATTATTTTAACATCGTGAGTGAAATATTTTGATACAGTCAAACGTGTGTCGAAACTGACCACACTACAAAGACTGATATTGGATATGTCATAATTTATGTAATGGGTATGGTTGATCAGGATATGATTTGTCCCTCATACATAATAGAAGTAATATAGTAGGCCACTTGATTGAGTACGACTAGAAATGCATGACCATGCTCAAATAAGTTGATATGAGATATCATATTTATTCATTTATAGTAGTTTACTTAAGATATCAAGAAATATTAGATGGACTATACAAGTGTGATTGTTCCAGGACTTGTGTCTAATCTAGATATAAAGGAAAAAAAAGGATGTAATACATGAAAAGAGTTAATCACGAAGAGGTTATGTCGAATTATGATTTCTTGTAACTTAGGTGACAATAACATATTGCTAGATATCACTCATTGTTTGTAATATTAGAATTTTTTTAATATTTACTACTAACGTTACATGAACTTACATGGTCACACCCACCGTTGAAATGAGCATATATTAAACGAATTATATATGTACAAATTTGTTGTACACGAATTTAGTTAAATTAATATATATTTGATATATATATAATTTAACTATTAGATAAATATTAAAATGAAATAATTATTGTAATAATGACTCTTTTAATATATAAATAATATAATTCGATTTAAATCAATATATATATTGAAATCCTATTTAAGTTGAATTGAGATTATATATATTTAATATATATATATATATATATATATTGAAATTCTAATTATAGTTAAATGAGGACTATATATATATATATTGAAATCCTAATATGAGTTAGATTAAGATTACATAGGCTATATAAAGGCACGAGAGATCTAACAATCATTAATGCTTTTTGAAAAAAAATCTCTAAATAGTTTAGAGAGTTTTATATGCTCGTTTTAATTAGGAATCGACATCGTAGAATTGTGATTGGATATCTATCTTCTCCAAATTAAGAATTTCAGATTTTAAACAAGTAATTCTTCACCTTTTCACCCCGATTCGTTTCTCGTACATGGATCTCTGGTGGTAATTGTCGGATAATTTTTCCGCTGCATTATGGGGTGTACCGACATGACCTAAAAACGCTACATCATATAGGGTAATTGTCGTTTTCCCACACGAAAAATGTAATGTGTGTGTCTTTGGCCTCCACTTTTCTAAAAAGGCATTTATCAAACGCGATTCCAACTTAGCGCATTCAATTATAGACCACACGTGTCCAAATCCGGCTTCATACAGTAGAGGCTTAATATCATCATGAGGCGATTTACTAACCCTCGTAATGTAACATTGGAGTATACGTTCATACCTCTATAATTAAAAATATAAAAAAATAAATTATTCAACTCAAATATTTAAATTGTAAAAGTTTAAACTTTAAAATAAAATAAAGATTAAAAAATAAACTTATATTTTCATGTCAAAAGTTGAAGACGTGTTTATGATCTAATTTAATTAACCCTGCCATTATATTGAACACTTTAACTCCCTTGAACCCGAAACAAAATAATAAGAGAAAAATTATAGGGGGAATTAAATAGAATTGAAGGTGGAATGGGGTTTAGGCGTGGAGAGCCCTATTTATAGCAGAATCAGCACTCTACTGGGCGCGACTATTCCCGAGAACCCGCATTTAGCCCAAAGCGTATTCAGAATACGCATCTAGTAGGACGCGAGTTCTTTGTATTTTCAAAGCGTATTCTGAATAGGTTGCGGGTTCTTTGAATTTCCAGCAACTGTAATAAACACATTCCACAGTTAGCATTCTGTGAGTTCGTTTGAAATAAAAAAAAAACTAACGATAAATTGTGACTTATCCGGTGAATCGTTTGAAATTCTCGCGAAACCCGCGCCTAGTGGGACGCGGGTTCTTATCCCGAAATATTAAATGGCTGCAAAGGATCGGGGTTGTCACCTCATATTAAATTTTGGGAGTATTTTAATTTTGAGGTGATAATACATCTTAAATTTAAAATTAAATTTTGTGAATGTATAATAACTTCTTAACCTAGTTTAGTGGTTAAATATCTTGTTTTTTGTCCAAGGTGTTCCTAGTTCAAATCCCATGGAGGCAATTTTTGCTTATTTTTTTGAGGTTGAGAGAGTATAACTTAAATATTTGTTTGGATAAGATTTAAATAAATCCTATGCCTAGCTCAATGGTTAGGCATTGAACCCTTATGCAAGGTGTTCTATGTTTGAATCCAATTTAGTATAAAAAAGAAACTTTTTGTTTCATTTGTTCAAAATCAGGGGTGACAAGGAGAGAGACGATGATGTGGAAAATAAAAAAATAATTAAATGAGCGATTTCGATAAATTTTTAACGGATAGGGATCAAAACATGAAAGATATCTAACGAGAGTGTCGATTTTAACGAAAAAATTATTGAATAACCAAAACAAGAAAAATGTGATAGTTTGGTAACCACCCATGTAGTTTTCCCATTAAAAATCCAAATATATACAAAAGGGAGCTAAATGCCACCATTTGAGAAAACTAATGCAGGGAGTAACGAGGGGAAATTCGGATTATTATTGGGGAAATAGTGATTGAAAGAGATTAAATTGTGTGTGGACATGATGTGCTTTCTTTGTGCTGGCAAATCTATTTGATTGAAGGGAAGAATACAAGGTGGTGAGCAATCTTATGAAGAAAGGATTGCATCTGCTGGGGTCGAGCAACGAGGATATGAATCATGTGTCATATATTTATTATATTGCGAATTTTTTTACGGATGTGTATAAAAATTATTATGAAATAAAATGTTAGACAATTTTTTAAGTACTTAAAACAAAAAGATATATATAGTTTAAATATTTATTTTGTAAAAAAAAGCCTGAAATAAAAGGTCAAATTCAAGTTTTGATCCTTCTAATATGCTTAAGATAAATATATAATCCCTTTATTTTGACTTGACGTAATTTGATTATTTTACTTTTATAATATAATTAGTTAGTCCAAGTAATTAATTTGGTTAATTTTTTGGTTACCTATCAAACAACAAATTAACTATATTTATTTAAAATCACGACGCTACATTTAAAAAAAAAAACCCTTCCAACTCACCATTTATGTTAGTATTTAAATTAAGGGCAAACTACATAAATGGTCCCCCGACTATGACTCAATTCTTTGTTGAGTCCTCTGATTATAAGAAGTTACAAATAGGTCCCCCGACTAATCGTGACTAACAAATTGGTCCAATTTTCTTAAAAAATAAACAACTGATGACGAGACAGTTAATAAAATATATAATAATACATTTTAACCCTTAACCTTTACATTTATTTTAATTTGGTCTTAAATTTAAAATTTTAAGTCTCTACATTTAAATACTACAACATTTTAGTTCCTTAAATCTTAAACTTCATCTTCTTCCTTTCTAAAAACAAAAGGTATGTATCTCTTGCTGTGGGTAGCTCATCGTAGATGGCTACCGTAAACATTAATGGAGGTTTTAATTCTCCAACGATATTTCACTGCTCATAAAAATGGGGTTGCAGATAACTACTATTAACATCAATGGAGGTTTGCTTTTTAGAAGGGGAAGAAGATGAAGTTTAGGATTTAATGGACTAAAATGTTATAATATTTAAATATTGAGAGATGAAATTTTAAATTTAGGACCAAATTAAAATAAAATGTAAAAGTTGAGGGTTAAATTTGTTATTATACACATTTTATTAAACTGCCACATCATCAACCGTTTATTTTTAACGAAATTGAACTGATTTGTTAGTCGCAATTAGTTGGGGGACCTATTTGTAATTTTTCATAGTTAGGGGACTCAACAAATAATTGGGTTGTAGTTGGGGGACCATTTATGTAGTTTACCCTTAAATTAAATAAAAATATTATATTAAAGTATATGTAAATAAACCATGAAATCTGGTGTGGTGGTTGTTTACCTCATCCTTTAACTTTGAGGTCAGAGATTTGATCCCAACCCATAAAAATAAAATATATTTTATGACCAACTATTTACCTCTTAACGAAAATATTCACGATGAGAAAATTAGTTACTGCATAGATATCTTTAATCTAATAAAAAAAGTACATGCGAATAAAGTCAGAATTTTACAAAAAAAAATGAGTAGAAAACAAATAGAGATATCAGTGTCGGCAGGTCTATGTGTTATGATTGGTGGCCAAAGGTTAGGAAAAAAATATTGATGGGAGCTTTAAAGGCTCCATGCCTCCGTGGCCTTCTCATGTTTACCCATTGACTTAACAAGATTTCAGGTTTCTATTTAGTAGTAGTAATATTTTTAGAACTTTCCGCTTATTTGAAATTAAGTTTAGCTTAAATGAAAAATAAGTATCTAAATTATATTATTTTTTAATTTTATTTGTCTAAACTATTTTGTCTCGTAAGCAATATATGTTATTTTATAATATTTTTATTTAAACTAACAGGATGATGACACGTGTAACTGGCTATTAGTGGAATAAAAAGAATGAAAAATCAAGCACCTTATGCAACCAGAGAGATGGTGACACGTGTAACTGCCTATTAGTTGAATCTCTCTGGCTGCATAAGGGACTTAATTTTTCATTCTTTTTATTCTACTAATAGGCAGTGACACGTGTCACTATCTTGTTAGTTTGAATAAAATATTATAAAATAATATATATTGCTTACGAGAAGAGAGAAGAAATGACATAAAATTAAAAAAATAAAATAAAATTCCACATTAGGAAAACCGTTAAGTTTTTAACAGTCGGTGATCAAAATAAGAAGGAAACATAATGTTAGTGATATTTTTGACGAAAAAAATAATTCGGTGACCAAAATAAAAAAAACATAACATTAGTGATATTTTTATAAAAAAATAACTCAATAACCAAAATAAAATAAAAAAAATTATAGTTAGATTATTACTGATGTAGTTTACCTTAAATTTTTAGAGTTGTAGTCGAGTGAATGGACGTTCTGAGCTCTGACAGTGAGAGAGGAGAAGGCGCGATTCTTATCTGAATTTCTTATCTATATTTTGGCTCCTCCACAAATGTAGCTTTCCATTATTATCAATATTTTTATTTATTTTTTAAAATGGGAAAATATAAATGAAAATTATAGTCCACTAATTAATATTTTTTCTATTTTATTAAGTCAGACTTTTACTTTTTATTGTAGAAAGTGTTATAGTTCTAAAAAATAAAAATCAGAGTATTATATCTGGTTTCTTTTTCAACTACAATATAATTAATATTTTAAAATTTTACCATTAGCTTAAGTATTTATTCAAGATTTTATACTAATAAGGATAATTACACCTTTTTATTATGTTGGGTTAATCTTTAACAAATCATGTTTTTCGTAATTAACTTTTTTATCATAGTTTGTACCCGTTGACAGGGATGGACGCATAATTTTGTGATATGGGAGGCGAACTTATAAACTTCTAAGTGATGAAGTTATAAAATTTTAAGGGTGAAAATAGATTTTTAATAGAAAATGCATGAAAAATTTATAAAAAAAAATAAATTTCAAAATTTTAGGGGGATTGCTCCTTCCAGTCCCCCTATGTGTCCATCCCTTTCCATTGAATACTCTATATTTTTGTTTTGCATAAAGATGAAGGTATCATTCAAATTCGAATATAAATCTATTGTCAACAAGAATTTAAACAAGCAAAAACATAACTATTTGTATGATGGTTAGTTGATTTTATTTTGATTTAAACATTTTTGTCGAAAATAATTAGAAAAGTACGATTTTATAACATTTGATGTTGCGGTAAATATAATTTTATGATTTTTTAATAAATTATTTATAATATGCTATTAAAATTGAAGCTAAACAAATAGAATTTTGAAATAATATAATTAATATACTACCATATATTGTAGAATTATATATTGTCGACATTTTTGGTACGTTGGCATAACTAGATAAGGAGCTTCCAACGGCATTGCTTGTCCACAAAATATTTATCCTCAGATGGAACCATTACCACCCAGACCTAGTCATCTTTATTTATTATTATATATTTTTTAAGAAAATATTTATCGGATCTTAACATGAATTTCAAAGTATCTGAAATAGAGACCGACATATATTCATGAAATTTGGCAAGAAAATACAATTTATTCATATCAGTTCTCATGCCGTTTCATAGGAAATTCAAAAACAAAACAAAGACACCATAGCCAATACCTCAAAATAAGGACCAACAGAAAAAAGATTTAAGCACAACTTTAAAAACAAATGGAATTCCTTTATGAGGGAAGGGACTCAATCGTGAACAGTTTAGTAGCCTGGAGGCTTGTGAGCAATGAAACTGCAGCACTGCACTTGACGCACGTTGTCGAATCCGATGATTCTAACGAATGCGTTGGGATATTCTTTCTTGCACTCTTCCAGCTCCGTCAACACCTGAGATGAGTTGGTGCATCCGAACATGGGGAGCTTCCACATGGTCCAGTAGCGTCCGTCATAGTACCCTGGTACCCTGCAGTTCTCACGGTACGGAAATCCGTTCTGCACATATCACAACATAAATATCTCATCGGAAGTGATGTAAATGGATGATGCAATAGAATTGTTAATAGTGCTAGAAAACACCTCCAATTCGAATTCCAAACAAGGAATCCATTTAGAGCGGAGAAGGTAATCTATTTCCTTAGCCAGTTGTTCAGTAGTGAGATCGGGGAGGTACGAGAGAGTCTCGAACTTCTTCTTTCCAAGTGGAGGCCACACCTACACTCCAAGAAAAAACCCAAAATTTGATTCAATTCAGGTAATTTGTACAGTAACACTAGCTAATTTAAGTGCAAAGCATAAGTCACATAGTATCACCAAGTACCTTCATGCATTGCACTCTGCCACCGTTGCTTGCAAGGGTAGTGATGTCGTTGTTGGCCTTCCTGGTGCCAGGGAAAGCGGAGGCGGACTTGAGGCCGGTGAAAGGGGCAACCATGTTAGCCTGAACCGGGGAGGAGCGGTTGACGGTGGCAATTGTTGCCGATGAGATCACTGAGGAAGCCATTGCAGTTACTAAGCAAGTGTTATTGCCTTGGTGCAATAACTTATGTATAGAGTATAGTAAACAAATAGAGTTTATGGTTCGTTGCCAAAGTAAGAGAGGGAATTTATAGGGGCTTAGGCTCCATCAGCAACAATGCGACACCAGTCATTTTCTTACAATTTTTAAATTGGATCTATAATTCTGACTATTTTTCTCAAACCCTTTATATTTATATTTCACTAACTTACAAAACATTACCCTGTTTTCCCCATAAATTGAAATTCTGCGGCTAACACGTAAAACCTAAATTCAATGGTTGAGAATTTTCTTATCTCTATATCTTAAAATTTTGAAACTGCCATCCAATTTAATAGAACAATTTATAGGTCCCATAGCCCTCTCATTTTACCCCGGTGGATTATTACGGGTGTTTATGGTTAACCAACATACTACAACGGTTTACATATAGGTTTTGTTCTTAATATAATTAGATGGTAATCAAGGGCGAAGCTCCCTTGAGGCTCAAGGGGCCCCGACCCCTGTTATAAAATTAGAATATTTGATAAATTTTAGTCTGATTATAATTTGACCTCTATAAAAATAAATACTTAAATTAAAAATACAATAATTTATTAAATATATAATCAAGTAGAGATTGAACTAAAGACGAACGAGTTCGTATTATCATTTTTTGGTCTAATATAAATTTAAGCCTTAATAAGTTTAAATATTTGACAAATTAGACATTGCTCAATGAATTTGAGTTTTAAATACTTAATAAACCCTCGTATTTTTTATGTTCAATATTTTAGCCCCTGCAAATGTTCAATCTTGGCTCCGTCCCTGATGGTAATATCTAAGGATAATGTGTTCATCTCATTATAGTTAACCAAAATACTATAAGGTTAATTATGAATACCTCTACATATTATAATGGGACCAAAGGAGGTCTGGGCCCTAATATTTTGAAAATTTTGTATTTAATCTTAATATTTTTATAAATTTTATTTTTTAAAATTTTTTTTTTGATTTTTTAATTTTTTTAATCTAACTAAACCCTTCTAATTTTCTTAAAGTTTTTATTAAATTCCAATTTTTTGAAAATTTTAATTATAATCCAATTTCTTTTGAAAAAAAATAAATTAAACCGTTAGACATTTTTTTTTGAAAATTTCAAATAAACTCCTAAATTGTATTGCGAAGATCCGTGGCTGTTTCGCCCTTTGCACCATTAACACCAGTCGTTTTCCTACAATTTATTTAATTTACTTTTCTCGGTATTTCATTGGATGATTGGTTGTGTCTAATTTTTCTAAAACCCTTTAAATTTATATTTATATATGAGATATTTCACTAACCTACAAAATATTAGCTTTTCTTTTTTTTTTTTCCTTTTTCCAATTTGATTACTTTTCTTAACCCATAAATTGAAATTTTGACGCTAAGACGTAAAATCTAAATGTAATGGTTGAGAATTTTCTCGTGTATATCCTTAAGTTTTAAATAACTACCATCCAATTTAATAGTATAAAAATTCCAATTTTATATTACATATTTGAAAATAAAAACAAGTAATATTCTTGCTTATGTAATTAGGCTTTGCTCGATAGAAATGACAAAAAAATGTTGATTTAATGATAGAGATGAAGAATTTATTCGAATACGCTGTAAAATCAGTATCGATAAGTTTAGAATCACTTTTGAATTTTGGAGACAACCTTGTTGGAAGATAGATCTACGAATTCTGAATATGAACCATAAAATGGATACCGTAGTGATAGTAGATACTGTAGTGATAAAAATAAAATGGCTTAAAAGTTCATGTAGCCTTGAACTTTTGAAAAAAAAAAATCAATTAAGCTTTTAAACTTTTTTGCACCCAATTAAGCCATTGAACCAATAAATTTGATCAATTAAGCCATTGAACCAATAAATTTGATCAATTAAGCCCTTTGACTAATTTTTATCATCAATTTTTGACGGGTTTTTGTTCTTGATATATTACTACCATGTGACACACTACAGTTCTGCCATGTGACATTTACAAATTTTTTTAAAAACTATTTTTATAATTTTATATTTCAAGAATTTTTTAAATAAAATAAAAAATTGAAAATGTCAAGTGACAATACTGTAACACGATATATTGCACCAACTGGTCTAAAAACTGTTAGATTTAACAGTCAACGTTGGTCAAAGGGTGAATTGATGAAATTTTAGAGTATAAGAGCTTAATTGAGTGTAAAAAAATTTAAATTAATTTTTTTTCCCGAAAGTTCAAAGGCTATGATACCCTTAAGCCAAATAAAATCAGCTATGGAATGTGTTGAAATCCAAATGCAACAATAAGTAAGAGGTGAAATTATAAAATGATCAATTATGACATTATATTAAAATGTGTCATTCAAGTTGGTCGAAAGGTGAATTGATAAAATTTTAGAGTATAAGAGTTCAATTCAGTGTAAAAAACTTCAAATACTCAATTAATTTCTTTTACAAAAGTTCAAAGACATATGATACCCTTAATCCCGATAAATCAGCTATGGAATATTTGTTGAAATCCAAATGCAACAACATTTATGAGGTGAAATTAAAATGATCAATTAGGACATTATATTAAAATGTGTATATACTTGCAATAAAAAATAAAAACAAGAATAATTACATTTATATTAAATACTAAAAATTAAGGGATACCATATGTTTACGCAGTGGAAGAGTTTTTAAGTTTTATATTTTTTTGGATCGTTGGATGAGTGAAATGAATGGTTGAGATTAACAGTAAGATATGTGAAGATTATTACTTGAAAAAAAAGTAAGAAGTTAATCTCAACCATCCATTTTAACAATCTAACAATCTAAAAAACGTGTAAAAACATAGTTTTACACAATAATTAAATATAGGATACAGTTATGTGGTAGAATAACATTTCTAACCCTCAATTTTATTGATTTAATCATTCTAACTCTTTAACTTTTATGACGTTACTTTTGGCCCATAGATCAAGGACCTGTCATGTCTTTACCATTCTGCCGAGGCTAATTGACAAACAGTCAATACACAACTATGCATAGTAGGAAATCTATCATGAATTTCGTTCATTAAATTAATAAAATTTCAGTATTTGTTTGATTTATTTTAGAATTTTTCAGGATTTTTTTTTAAAAAATTAATTTGTTAGAGATGTATGGCAGTGAATGAGACATTCTGAATCGGGAAGAAAACAATTCTTATCTGAATTTCTATCTATATTTTGGTTCCTCCACAAATGTAGCTTTCCTTAACATCAATATTTTCTTTTAAAAAGGGAAATATAAACAGAAAATATATAAGTCCACAAATGTTGGGTTAAATTTCGTTGTAAAAGTAAACTAAAGAAGACAACCATAACCAATCCTGTTTTTGTTTTTGTTTTTACAATGTTTTTATAACTATCTTGTAATACCCCGATCCCGATTCGGATCCGAAGCACTACATTCGGGTCTCCCAAAACCGACCCATCAAAACTTCCTCAATTAAAACCATAAATTAATCTTTCCCAACAGAATCCATTTTCATAAATTCATAAAAATAAATAACATTAAAAGAGTTTACAAATAGGAGTTACAATTTAAAATACACCGTTTGACCAAATAAGTAGTAAATCAAATAAAGTCACAAACTCGACTGTGGTAAGGTTCTATGATAACATCAGTCCAAACTAGAATATCAAGTACTGTACTTTGAAAGTGGCTCGGTGCTGGGAAATCCTCCTCGATGTGCTCATCAAAAGCAACATGTCAACCTGTGCACGGAAAAACCACAAATTCCGCATGTTGAGCTAAAAAGCTCAGTGATACATTTCTACTCTACCGCAGTTCATGAATATCATAAAAAAACATGCATGATAATATAATCAAGAGTGCACAGAAAGACTTCTCAACACTAAGGATCATTTTCAATCCTACCCTAGCTAGAGATCACAACCATTATCAAAATACCATTAAAGTATAAGAAGTCTCGCATGCCATCCCAGGCTTACCATGCTCGAGGTCACACAACCCATCGAGTTACTCGAGCTCACACAGCCCACCAAGTTAAGCATCCCATACCTTGATCACAAAGCCTAAGGGTAATATAGCCAACATCTATTATCCACACAACAACGTAAATAACATACATAGAAACCTACAATACCCGTGCTCACACAGCTGTCGGGTTACTCGTGATCACATAGCCGTTGGGTTATTAGACCATATTCGGATCACCACAGCCACAGATACGTCCTAGACATACTTGGATCACAATAGTCACAAGCAGTCTTTACCTGAGGTCACTCAGCCAAATTAGGGTACTCGAGTTCACATAGCCCATCGAGTTACTCGAGCTCACACAGCCCCCGAGTTTTTGGCTAGTGACCAAAATGTAAATTTTGAAAGTTTTGGGGCTAAAGTATAAACTTTGGAAAAGCACAGAGACCAAAGTGTAATTTTCAAAAGTTATGTATTTTAACCCTGTAAATGAATAGTTTACCCCCAAGAATGACGTTTCCATGTTATCCAGATTTTTCGTACGGAGTTTGTATTAATGGCTATAAAGTGATAAAGTTTAGAAAAATATTCGAATAATCGGATCGAATAGAATATCTAGGATATTTTGAAGGATGATAAGGCAAGGTTAATTATATAATTTTACATGTCTAAGATATTTTATTTGTGTTGGAAGAATATGAACCCTTGGATTTAAGTTGATTTTCCATGTTAAATATGAGACGTTGGATGAAAAATGGCAAGATCGTAATTTTTGAAAATTATAAGGGCAAAGTTGGTAACTACTAAATCAAGATTAAATCTAGGACATTGGATGAAGGATGATGACATGTGGTACATTATGGATTCATTGTATTTGAGGGCAAAATGGTTATTTCACTATTTGGAGGATTTTTGATAATTATCAGAATAATAGACTGAGTTAGAAAAATTCAGTCTAAGTCCTTAAGAAAGGAAGTTTTATGAGATGATAGTATTTATTTTCTGGATATGGAAATATAGAATTTTTGGAATAGATCCGATAGCTCGGTAAATGTAAAATTGTAGTAGAAGTATTTAGTGAATACCGGGAAATCGGATTGAATTGAAATTTCAGAGGCTGTTCCATAAGCCATGGAAAATCATAAAATGATATTTATGGAATAATTGCGGTTGAGAAGGAACTAATTTAGTTAGATTATAATGAAATGACAATTTTGAAACAAACTAGTAAATAAAGACTAGTTGGAGGGCAAATTGGTCATTTGGAAAGGATGGCAATTTTGAAATATTTTTGAAATGTTGAGGAAGTTTTTGGAAGATGAAATATACATGGATTTAATCTTGGCCCTTGATTTTAGATGAGATTAAATTAGCCATCGGGTTTAAAGGCTAAATTGGTAATTTCACTATTTAAATGGATTTAAAATTCATTTAATAGTTACAAATGTAAAATAATAGTTAATAGATGAACAAATGTTCATCTTTTTCCAGCCATGTACTTTGGGAGCTAGAGGAAAGAAGAAGAAAAATTTCCATTTAAATAGTGATGTACTTTGGGAGCTCGATTTAAGCCCCGAATCTCGATTTTTAAGGTAATCTTCCGAACTACAAAGTTGTTCATCTCTTCGATCTCTATCTATTGATGTAAATTATTCATGTATTTCATTCTTGATTGATGAGATTTGATATGAGAGAGAAATTAGGGTTTATGTTTAAATTGGGGGTTTTATGATTTTATGAATCTATGTTCGATTTTATGTTGAAATCAAGCAAGAATGATGTTGGATTCATGTTTTTGAGTTGTAATTTAAACCCTAAAAAATTTAGCAATCTTGAAGAAGATTAGGGTTTAGGGATCCAACCTTAAATTAGGGTTTATGATGATGAGTTAGTAATCTTGCAAGCTTGATTTGTTGTTGGAATCAAAACCCTAAAGGACTAATTCAGCAAAGTGTTAAATTTAAGGGTTCAATTCTGATTTTTAGAATTTGAAATGTATTTATGTTATTAATGATGTTAGAGACATGAAAATGAAGTTAGAATGCTAAACCGACGATTAATCGCTTTAGTGACCATTTTGACAATTTGTCAAACTTGAATGGTCTATTCGGAAAAGAGGATATGTAGAAGGAGTAAATCTGATTTTTAGTTAAAATGATGGAATTAAGGTAGTAATGTTGATTTGAGGACTAATTTGCAAAGTTAAGAAGCTTGAATCCTTATATTGGAAATTTGGTGATCATTTTGACAAATAAGAGAAATTAGAGAAGTAAAGGTTTAAGCCTATTTTGATGAAGGATGTAAAGAGAACATATGAATAAAAGCTTTATTATAGTCATTTGAAGTAAAGTGATGAGACTAAATTGACAAGTAAAGAAATAAGGAGAAGTTATGGTAAATTTAGAAACTAATTATGGGAAGTTAGGTTGAATTTAAATTATGGCAGTAAGTTTAGAAATTCACCATAAATTCTATAAAAATAGTTATATGGTGAATTTTATGCCGATATAAAGGTATGTTAGTCTAGTTTCGTTTCCAACAAACGGAAACTGATTCCGAGTTTCGTGTTAAAAGATATAAATTTTTATTCGAATGAAGGTCAGAAAAATTATAGAGCAGTTTTCTGCCTGGATAATATGTGACGTGAATTCAGTGATTTTTCATAATTTTTTTAGATTTTATTAATTTATGTGGCTTATACCGTTAGAACCGTTATCGAATCTAGTTTCTCCAGTATAAAGGAAATTAAGATCCAGTATGTATTATGCCTTGTATAAGTAAATCGTTGAAGGTAGCACAAGCTGTCAGAAAATGGAATTTGAAACATTTTGTATTTAAATGTTAGTCAGCAAGCTCGGAAGAATTAATGGAAGTTTAAATTGGTAACTAAGGACCATAATGAGTTTTTGAACAGTACAAGAAGAAATGAAAATATTTGGAAATTTTATATTTGAGTGATTATATTAGACATCATGTTTAAGGTATTGTTAGATTTGAATCTAACAAATATTTTATTTTATTCATGTGATTAATAAAGTCAAGTCCGAATCAAAGAAGGTTCGAGGTACTATGAAAGTAAAGATTGAACTAGGACTTAGTGAGACATTGTGTTAAGTGGCCAAGGTGAGTGCAATGCATACATAACATGATACATGGATGTTTTATACATCATTAGGAAGACTTGCGATATGTTTACCTTGTTTATTTCGGCATGATATTTATGTCATAATCATATATTTGACATGTTTTAAAAATGTCAAAGGTTGAATATAAATGCATAGATCACTAGTTTATATGATGTTATATTATGAATGTTATTTCGGGTATGAACTGCCCAATGTTAAATTATGTTGATATGCATTTCCATGGATGAAAAAAATATGAAAAATATGCCCAAGTAAGTCATTGAGGGACAGGGTATAGTTGGCATGCCATAGAGTCCAGCGGTTTAGCACTTTGTGCGGGCACTATAATGTATATAAAAGACACTTAGTGTATATGGTTAGCACTACCTTATGTGCTAATAAGGATGACTTTATGTCTATTACGGTTAGCACGATCTTATGTGCAGTTTTGACTCGCGTACTCAGGGTCCTCATAAGCTTATATTTGGGCTATGGTTTATTGGTTAATAAATGATAAACAAGTGAATAAGCTTATGAACTTTTGGAATAAATGGCAAGTATATTGGTAATAAATTTATATCTGGTTTATATTATGTTAATATATGATTAACATGATGGTAATACATATCTAGTGATCATGATGGATTATGCATATATGGCATATTATGACAAATGGACAAGCATGAAAGTCTTATGACATTAGCATGTAGTAAATCATTACTAATGCAATGTGAAAGTTGATGCATTGGAATATATATATGTATATCATGTTTTATAAACGTATCCATTAAGTCGAATAAAGTTTAAATTATTGTTATTAACTTCCTTTATTGCCTTACTAAGTTTGTACTTAGCGTGTATTTGATTATGCACACGTAGGTAAATCAAGATAAAAGTGAGAAGAGCATTGCATCAATATAGGAAAGCTCAACAGGTAATCACAGTAATGACATCCTAATTGAGGTTTGATTATTATAGTGGCATGTATACTTGCTAAACATATTTGAGTTGTGATTGGCCTTTAAGGTTCATCATGGTTTCATGATAATTGACGTTTTTGGAAATATTCAAAGTTAAGAGTAATCTCAGGTGATGAGTTGCATGCTAAGATAATTGAGAGCATGTATGTTTTATGATAGTCAATTATTATCTATAAGCATACATAACATTTGAAGACATTCGAGAATTGAATTAGGATGACTTAGAAATAAAAAAAATGCAAGAATGTGCATTTAGGGAGAGGGTGTACCAGTACTCAAGATTTGGGTTCAAAATTACCAAAACTTGAAATTTGTTTTAAATATCATTAATATTTAAGGATAGTAAAATTCTGACATTCCTGATTTGTATTCATCATATGAATACGAAAAGGGGTGTTACATGACCGCACCCAGATCACAGAGCCCGTGGATACATTAGATGTACTCGATCACACAACCCGAAGTACATATCTCCTTAAACAAGCTCTCATGCACTTACTCTAGGATATCTGGATACCTAACCAAGACACATAAGATAACATATGCTCCCCGAGCATCCATACATCTCTCCAAGAGATAAGAGCATCAAGCCAACCATTACAAATTCCCCAAAGCATATTTCATTTGTTACAATAATTAATATGTCTTTTAAGCTCATTCACGCCTTTCTCGTTAGATTATCCTATTATTCGCAGAGACCAACCTATATGGGTGTCCCTTCAGCACACAACAAGGACCCCGAATTTCCACTCAGCTTCAACCGATTCACTATGGATCCCTATGAATTTTTAGTACAAGTAACTCACCCAATTATTACCAAGCCATTAGTCATTTATTCGACATATGGGTTAGAAACCCTGATTTCTCAGTTTTAAAATTCATTTTATTTCTTTAAGGGCCCATTAAACTCTTCATCACGAATTATTGAACCCCCGAACACAACCTCAAAATTCTTGGGCAGATTGCTCTATGGGTACCGATACCCCTACATGAGTATCGGTACACCCCTCTAGGTACCAGTACTCCTACTTGAGTACCGATACTCAAATTAGGTTTGAAAGATTTGGTACCTCAAGCTGTATCGATATGCTCACCCCTGTATCGATACTCAGTATCGGTACGTGATCCACTCACACCGATCCCTACTCTTACAGATACTCCTACCTTGTGTACCGATATGCGAAAGCCTCCATCGGGCAATGAAATAGTGGTATCGATACGACCTCTAGCGTATCGGTACACGAAAATGCCACTGAAATTTCTACCAAGCATGGGGTACCGGTACGCGACCAGTTGTATTGGTACACCCCTAACACAACACCCCACTTTCTTGCTAAGGAGTACCGATACGAGCCACCATATACCGGTATGCGAGCCCAGATTTCAAACTCTGTAGCTCAGGATTTCACCATCCCAGCCCTTAACCTAAATGGTTAAGCCCCAAAATGTTCCTACATTGTTATTTATGGTGTATTAGGTGGTTTTCTACCAATTTTACACATTATCAACACTTGATTCTTGATTTACCATTAAAGGGGTTTAAAGCTTGTAAAACCCAAACTATGCAACCCAAAAATCATAAATCACACAAAGTAATTATTTTATGATCCTCATAAAATGAAGGATTCAGAAATGTACTGACCATAGGCAAGCAAATCCTGAAATAAGGCAGCAATCCAGCTTTTTCCTTTTTTCTACCTTAGACCAAGCTTCAAACTCAACCTTCACCAAAACAAGAGATGAACACCTTGAAAGATAGATCCTTTCTTACTAATAAACTCCCCCTTGATGACCAATCTGAGATTCCCACTCTAAAACAACAAACTTTCATCTTTTTTCATTTGTTTGGGCGGGTGTTTTGGGGGGGGGGATGATGAAGATGCGATGGGAATGAGGATGACTTCACCATCCTTACACAACGCAGAAAAATTAAAGAGTCATCAACCCTATTGTCTTCTTTGAAGTAATTTACTAACTGCCTTCACATCTCCTTCATTCCAACAACCCAAAATCCAACACTTAAGCCCAACAACACATGACAAGCCCAAAAAGGCTCCTACAAGTCCAACGACAAGGCCCAACATAAACCAACCATTCGACCCGATGTGTCGGTCTAAGATTTGGGTCAACACCCATCGTTGACTTGAAAATTTGAGTCATTACATATCTATTAGGGGTGTGCGTAATTGACCGTGATAATTGATATAACCATTATATTTATTGATTAATTAGCTGAACCGTTAAGGCCAAACGGTTTCGGTTAATTGAAGGCTAAAAATGATGGTTAATTATAGATTAACCTGTAACATCCCAATTTTGGGTCTAGATGTTTTGAGGTTCGTTTTGAAGCTTGGGTGGACCGATATTAGAGATTTGAGTCAGTTTTGAGATTTAAATCGGATTAAATATTTTTGAAGGAGATAAAATTATGGAAAAATATTCTAAATCATTATTTAATATATTAATGATTGTAGTGAAATCAATTTTATAAAAGGGGTTTTGGAAATCGGACATTTTGGACTAGTGACCAAAATGTAAACTTTGAAAATTATTTTTAGTGACTGTTTTGTAAAGAGTCAAAACTTTGAATATTTAAGGAGCTATTGCCCCAAAAGTCTAATCTCAGACTTTATCCCTTAATTGGCTATTTTTAAAGTGATTTAGAAAATATAAATAGGTTGGGGATAATTAATTTGCTAATTAAATATTTAAAACAAAAATCACGTAACTAACTTTCTCTCAAATATTTTTTCTCAAAATCTCTCCAGCCAAACATCATTCTCTTCTTCTAAATCTTTAGGTAAATCCTTATTTTCTTAAGTCTTTTTTTCAAATGATTTCTTGTTGTTAGTTTATCAAAACCTTGTTGTTTTAACTTTGTTTTCTCGTGTAAAATCATCCAGTTAAGGGAGAAAGCATCCATTAGAGGTAATGTTCGCCATTCTCCTCTAATGAAAGGTTCTTTACTGAAATTCTCAAGTTGTTGTCTCTTTAGAATTGTTTTCTAATGTGTTTTAATAATTTAATTAAGGAAAATTGGTTTAATTGTGATTTGATTGATAAAATTGGTAGATTTTCGAATTGGATTTGTTTTGTTGGGTTTTGATCAGATTATATCATGATTTTGATGTTTAATTAAGTTAATAGCTTGGCTTTAACAATGTAATCCCGAAACAAGTTGAATCTCTAATGTTTAAGGTTGTTAGTTAAGGGTTTTTGTGATGTTAATGGAGTTTATGCATTGCTGGAAGTAAAAAGATGTTGAAAAAGGGTTTTTAGATGTTAATTGGCGATGTTTGATGTGTTGAATCGTTATAATGTGGCTGGGTTAAGATTGAAAAGTGTTAGAGATTGTTTTTGATAAGTTTCAGATGGTTTTTGAGTGGGCAACTTGTGAGTTGCGGGTAATTGCTTGTAGGCAATGGTTTTAATGTATAATGATGCATTTGCCCTCAAGTTTTATGTGGTTAAAATAGGGGATAATCAAGATGAAGAAGCTTGACGTTGTCTATTGCTTGCCGGGAGCTCGATTTGTGTTGGCGAGCAAGACGAGGTGTATAAATGAGTGAAAACTATTTTAATGCTTTTTAAAGGTTTAATAAAGGTTGTTGGGAGTTTAGGGTAAGCGTGAAACAATTACCTAAGCTCGGAGGTAAGTTTCCTTTATTTTGCTCTTGAATATCGGCTTGGATATTAGCATGTTGATTTCATGTTTTGGGTTTAAACATGGTTTGATTTACTTACTGTAAATGCAAGGTTTTGAATACATATGCAATGGATTTAAAATATATGAATGCTAGTGAGCATAGGGTTTTATTCCGGTTGGGAATGTGGTATTGCTTTGGGCAATGTGATTTGCATATGTGATGGCTTATATAATGCATTATAAAACAGTGAGTAAAAGGTTTTGCAAATGATATATTGGCTATGTGACAAGATGAGGAAACATTCGGATATAGTTGGAATGCCATAGGATTAAAGTGCACTATAAAATATAAACAAAATCGATCGTGGCCATGAGTCTTTGAGGTATGTCGGTTTAACAAGGATACTCAGACTGTTGGGACATTATTTGGTGCATACAGATTAACTAGGCAACTCAAATTGATGGAGATCTTGCGGTTTAACTAGGAAAGGTCGGTAACTCGTGGTTTAACTAGGCGAGGTGGTTAAATCTTGCGGTTTAACTAGACAAGGTTTGGGATATCATGCGGTTTAATTAGGCATGGTATGAGTTATGGTGGAAGTGAGTCCATCATGTGAATCCGTGTATCCGATATGTGTGGATAGAGGTTAGTCTATCCAAGGTCACTATAAAATGCCAATATATGTGAAAATTCATGTGCTAAACCTATTTTTGATGCTTTGGGTTTTAAGCATGGTAATACGATTTAATGCTTTGGGATTTAAGAATGGAATATATTCATGATGTTGCATAAGGATTTTTATGCATGTCTCGATTGGAGAAAAGGAAAATGCTTTGGTTGTTAAGCATGTTTTTGGAAACAAGTGGTTTGGTTTTTAAATGGTTTTAATTGTATCATTGTTATATGAGCATCCTCACTAAGCATGTGTGCTTACGCTCTCTTTTTCCTAATGATGTAGAGCATTGAAGTTTGGGACAACAAGGGCAAGGTTAAAATGATCCAAAGACAAAGACTACCTTGAGTATGAACTCAATTTATGTTTCGAGTTAATAAGGCAATGTGTTCGCCATGTTTTCAGGATTTGTAATTATGTTTTCCCTAGTTTTTGGAGCATGTTTGATGCTGTAATTTGTTGTTGGATTGATGTTGATAAGCTTGTTGTTGATCTTGCTTATGGTTGATGCTAGGTGGTTGCCTAGGTATGCATCTAGTTAACCTTTGGTGATTGCCATGTTTAAATGATTTGAGCATGTTGAATTTGGTGTTTTGGATATGTGAGGAAGTGGTTTGTGTTAGGAAGGTGCTCAAATGAGAATTTTGGTTGTATGGTAAAATGAGATAGGAAACATGCCTATAGATTATCTTAGATGTATGAATGCCACATATTGATGTTGATTCTGTGATGTTTTGGATGGGATTGAACCTTAGTAATGTTGTTTAAGTGTGCAAAGCATGTTAGAGTGTTTTGGTTATCATCAAAGTGTGTTTAAACATCAATTTGGGACATTCAGGTCTAGGCGTAACGAAACAGGTGTCCCCGTACCGGTACAGCTAGGCCATTTTAGGCATAGCGTTTTGATACGCAGGAATGTGTTTTGATACGGGTAAGCCTTTCCAGGCATAACGTTTCGATACACGAGCAAGTATTTCGGTACGAGTTAGTGCATTTTGGTTGGGCGTTTCGATACGCGGGACCGTATCGGAACGAGTTTGAGCTATTGGAATCTAAGTTTTGAAAATTGGTTAAGGCGTACCGAAACACATGTAAGCGTACTGATACGGGCTGCGGTTAATTCAGTTATTTGGAATGTTTAGAGTTTTTGTTTCTTTCATTTTGGTCCCTAAGTATTGGGAATGCAATTGTTTGAGTTTGGATGGCCGAATTAAGTTGAAAATTGACAAGTAAGCTTGAAAACTGACTAATTGAGGATTGGTAACCTTAAATTCATTAATGGTCCTTTAATTTACCATTTTTACATTTTAGTCCCTAAAATGCATCTTGTGCAATTGGTTGCCTTTTCAAGGTCCGTTTCTTTGTAATTTCACCCGCTGTAAGTATGCTCACTTAGGATTAATAAAATGCATCTAGACAAGATAAAATAAAAAATAGACCAGTTTTTTGTAATCTCTCTCCGGTTTGCTTCAGCAAACCTAATGTAGTTCTCTCGGTTCGGTCGGGCGACTAGGCCAGGTCGAGGGGTTACATAACCGTTATTAAATTATTTATAATATATATTTTGTTCACAAGATTGGTTACTTCAATCTCGAGGCCTTCTTATAATATAATATTTATAAGAGAGATAATTTCATTATTCTTAAAAGAATAGGTGCACATGTGAAAAAAATTGTAATAGATTACAAGTTAACCTAAAACTAGGGACGGCATAGGAATTTATGTTAGGGAGAGTGAACCTATAAAATTCTAGGGGGAACTTATAAAATTTTAGGAGGGCGAAAATAGATTTTCAATAGAAAATATATAGAATTTTTTTTAAAGATTTATACATCATTCACGAATTTCAAATTTTAAGGGAAGGTCGTCCCCTCTAACCCCCTCGGTCCATATCTGCCTGTAACCAAACCGTTAATAACCGTTAATCATTATTTTTTAAAACAATTAATCATTTATTAATAGTTAAATTACGATTCAATAGCCGTTATAATAGTTAACTGACCATTTAGACTAAACGGTACGATTAACCTACCATGAACACCACTAGTACCTATATACGTTATATGTGTTTTGATCATAGTAATTAATATAGTATCAGTAGATATATAATTTTTCTGATACTGAGACATATTAGTACCAATGTATCATTTTATCATTATTTTTTTAAATATTTTGTATCTATAATATATTATAATGCAAATATACCTTTATTTATTTATGTGATAATATAAATATTAAAATTATTAATCGAGTCGATTAACCTGATTAAATATTTTATTTTATTCTAAATATAATTATACAAGCAATAGAATTAGCTAAGACATAAAAAAATAAAAAAAATGGTTTGAAATGTTAGAACCTTGTTCCTATACAAACTGGTATCGACCGAAATAGACCCAAACAATTGACCCAAACCAAAGTTTAATTGAAATTGTACTTAAACGACCGATGTCGATACAGTAATTGGTACCATGGTTTCAATTCTCGTGTTATTGGAATACACAGTCGTTGAATATTTATATACAATAAATATATTTCGTATAATATCTATAAATCATACGATGATACGTTGTTAAAAATTAAGTTAAATAAAATTAATTTTAAAATTTTCAAAGCATGGCGTTACCATCTTATTCAATATAGAATCATACATCATTAGACCTTTAGGTATAAACCTTCACAATTATGTTTGTTAGGTGTTAAGATAACGAGGCTCTAACAGCATTGCTTGTCCACAAAAACTTTATCCTCTCTTCTTTAAAACCAGGACCACCCAATATTAACATGAATTTCAAAGTATCTGAAATAGAGACCGACATATATTCACGAAATTTGGCAAGAAAATATAATTTATTCATATCAGTTCTCATGCCGTTTCATAGGAAGTTCAAAAACAAAACAAAGACACCATAGTCAATACCTCAAAAAAAAGACCAACATAAAGATTTAAGTACAACTTTAAAAACAAATGGAATTCCCTTTCGAGGGAAGGGACTCAAACGTGAGCAGTTTAGTAGCCTGGAGGCTTGTGGGCAATGAAACTGCAGCACTGCACTTGACGCACGTTGTCGAATCCGATGATTCTAACGAATGCGTTGGGATATTCTTTCTTGCACTCTTCCAGCTCCGTCAACACCTGAGATGAGTTGGTGCATCCGAACATGGGGAGCTTCCACATGGTCCAGTAGCGTCCGTCATAGTACCCTGGTACCCTGCAGTTCTCACGGTACGGAAATCCGTTCTGCACATATCACAACATAAATATCTCATCGGAAGTGATGTAAATGGATGATGCAATAGAATTGTTAATAGTGCTAGAAAACACCTCCAATTCGAATTCCAAACAAGGAATCCATTTAGAGCGGAGAAGGTAATCTATTTCCTTAGCCAGTTGTTCAGTAGTGAGATCGGGGAGGTACGAGAGAGTCTCGAACTTCTTCTTTCCAAGTGGAGGCCACACCTACACTCCAAGAAAAAACCCAAAATTTGATTCAATTCAGGTAATTTGTACAGTAACACTAGCTAATTTAAGTGCAAAGCATAAGTCACATAGTATCACCAAGTACCTTCATGCATTGCACTCTGCCACCGTTGCTTGCAAGGGTAGTGATGTCGTTGTTGGCCTTCCTGGTGCCAGGGAAAGCGGAAGCGGACTTGAGGCCGGTGAAAGGGGCAACCATGTTAGCCTGAACCGGGGAGGAGCGGTTGACGGTGGCGATGGTTGCCGATGAGATCATTGAGGAAGCCATTGCTGATGCAGCTGGTTGCTAGTAGTATACGCTAGAAGAGTATCAGAAACCCCTTAGTAGTGTTATGGCCTTGGGGCAAGGGCCTATATATAATGATAAAACTTAGCCATGGAGTTCACAAAATGATGAGATAGGCTTGGGAGGAAGGGTGACCGTTGGATTCAAAATCTGATAACATTCAACATAATGACCGCAAAGAGGAGGAAAAGAAGTTTTGAATGGTAGCCTTATCTTTGGCAACCTGCCACGTGGAAGAAGCACAGTGGTCTTATCACATCTCATCCAATGGAAACCCAGGACGGGTGATTCCACCTTTGTCCTCTCCCTTTCCATTTCGCATTTAAAAAAAAAATCGGTACGATCCCATTTGGACCTTTGCCCGATGCAAACAATCTACGACCATTCCTTGTTTGCTTGGCCATGTTTTACTTCTCGCCTTATCTTCAAAGATAGTAACTTGGTAGTGAAATGTTATCTCTTCCCTGTAATATTATAGCGATAAATTGTTAAAAGGAGCTAAAATGTGACCGGAGATGGTTCTTGACATGTACAATAGGTGCGGCCAAACAAGTAAGCTAAATAAACAGAAGAAGAAACCGAGACATTCTTTTGTTAGAGTTCCGCCCCATTCTTGTTTTATCATATTATGTTTAGCTATAATGTTGAAGATGTGAACATAGTTGTTCTTGAGAAAAAACATTATCACTAAAATATTTTATTTAGCATTGAAAATGTATATCAGCAAGATGGTAGATCAAGGTGATAAGCCAATCTGGGACCTCAAACTCTCAGCCGCGTGATTTGATGAAGGCGTGGTAAGTCAGCAAGTTGATCCTTGACAAAGACGTGAGACTCGAAGGAGAGCTCATACAGAGTGATAATCAATCTCAACATGCTTCATTTTAGATTGAGAAACAGGATTCACACACACCTCTAAGATTATCCCAATACAGAATTACTCCGACTGAATTTGAGCTTAGAAAAAAATTGATATGGAATGGTGAACTGCATTGGAGATAAAGAAGGGTCTCGGATGTGGCAGGCATGTAAACGACAAAGGACATGCTCAGCTAGAGCCCAGTGCGTAGCTGAAAGGGAGAATGTGAATTGGGAGAGCTGCAGCAATCTTCACAAAGTTATAGGCCAACATCCAAAAGGCTTGGAATTCATGATTAGACACCAATGAACTGAAACTAGTAGAACCACACTGTACAAGAGAAAGAACAACTCGAACTGTGTTATGTTTGGCAACCAACAAGAACTTACGTTTCACCATAGTCCGCCCCAAGTAGTTCTAGGGTGAGGCACCCTTAGGGTGCGGTTAAAATAAAGCAGATTTACATAAATTCTTACTCAATTGGTAAAAGTTGTGTAACTATATAAATTCTTACAAGCTATCCAAATTCTTATTAAAATGGTAAGAATTTATGTTATAATATAAGAAAACTAAGGCAAAATCTATACAAATTCTTATCCGTTGATAAGAATTTAAGTAGTTACACAAATTCTTACCCAATTAGTAAGAATTTTAGTTCTACCTAAATTATTACACAGTCCTATAAAAATTCTTACTAAAATAGTAAGAATTTGTGTAGAGCCGCGTTTTAGCTACACCCTATGGTGTCTTACTTTAGCATCTCCCGTCAGGCCCTGGTTGTTGAAGAAACCCCTTTATAACCAATCGTGCTTTATAACTAATGGTCATTTAATCGACGGGTTTCATTAGGGGTTCGCATTAAACTATCTCCGTCGTGAAGTCGGGATCTACATGCCGTGGATTCATTGAAACGTTCTTAAATTCAAGTGCGGCGGAGTTGATAACTTGGTAGACAATTTGACTCAATTAGCTGATGAGGAAGCTACAATTTCAATTCACATGACAACTCTACTTGCAATTCCTTTATCTCGATGACAACTTCATACTTGGCTACTTTATTCGTTAAGAGTCCTTTTAGATGGATAGAGAGATTAGTTTCGGGGAGATTAAAAATAACATAATAGATCATCAAATATTGTAGTTAGTAACGGATTTTGACACAACTTTAAAAGGACTAATTAAGTTATTTTGAAGGGATCATAAATATATAACTCAACTTTAATGTAAATTTGTCATGGTGTTTCTTCGATATATAAGTACATATAAATATATATTAAGGATAATTGTAAAACTTTAAGGAAATAATTAAAATGTTAATATTTGAGGGGACAAATGATAATTTTCAAAATTTTGAGGTGTTCATGGACCCTCGCGTTCACTATGTTCTGCCTGTGGCCACAACAATGAAAATAAAACTAGGAGTGAGATGTGTGTTTGTCGTAGCAACGGCTCGACGCGATTTTTGTAAAATAGTAAACAAAAAAACGGAGTCGCTACTAATTTTTTTTAAGTGTAATTTTTTTGAAGAAGTTCAACCAATTCGAGGTGTGATTGGATTACCTAAAAATGAGTTATTTTAATAAAACATTTTATTTTATTAAAACAATAATTTTGGTTTGCGAAAACACAAAAACTGGGTTTGAGAGTCGGTTATGTGCGAGGAAAGGTGCGTGGGAGTCAGAGGGATGGGGCGTGCATCACACGCGGTCAGCTGAAGAGGTGCTTAGGCTTGATCTGGACCGTTGGATCTGGCTTGATCCAACGGCTCTCCCTTGGAGACGCAGAGAAAAAAGAGTATATTAGACATGGCTTTAGGGTTTTTTGGTTTTAATTGGGCCTAACAGGCCATGTAATATTACTGGGTTTTCTTTTGGATTTTGTAATGGTCTGGACTTGAATATTAAATTTAAATGTGTTTTATTATTATTTCAAAAAAAAATATATTCTATGTTAGTTTATTAAACCTAATTAAGAGAGTCTAAAATGGATTTTACCTAAAGGGTTCAAGTATAATTAAGTGTTAATTATTAATTCTACAATAATGAAAAGATTATCTTAATGTGATCACATTTAAAGGCTCTAACTAAATTAAGACTAAAATTAAAGAACTTAATCCTAGAGGTCACATCTAACCTAAAGATTTGATTAAAGAAACTAGCATTTTTAAAGTATTTTAGGAAAAGAATTGAATTAGCAAGATACATGAAAATTTAAAAGCAAATTAATTTAAATTGCAAAATTAAATAAATGAAAAAATTAAACAAAATATTAAAAAGAGGATAAATGAGACGATTTTAAGGAAATGTGTATCCTTCCCTAAATAAGGTCAACACGATGTACGAGCCGAATTTTTTTTAAAAGAAAATTAAAACTTAGCTAAAATGATAATAAAAACCAATTTTTTTTAAAAAAAAGGTTTAATTAAAATAAAAAATTGAATTAAAGAATAAACAAAAAATGGTGACCAAATTTAGAAAAATGAAAACAAGGTTACCCACAGAGCTAAAAAAAATGGGGCGAAGGGATTTAATGAGGATACTTTACCCATTTTGTTTTAAAACATGCGGGTATAAAACCCACTTTTACAAATTTTTCTTCATTTTTATTCTTTAAAATTTTTTGGATCAAACATCCCTCTTTCTAAATCTCTCAATTGTTCATTCGTGTTTTTCATGGATTGAAGAACCGGTAAACTTTCACGCGCCAGACGCTTTTCACCGGCGCCAGCCATCGTCTGGCGACAACAAAATATTAAATTTATTTGAAATCTCGAATACAAATCAACCATTTAAAATGCCCAAAATCGATTTAAAAAGGGACCAAAATCGTCCCCTTTTATAAAAAAATTCCAAATCTCCCATACTTTTAAAATTCCAGAACCTGGCTACTCCTTCATTTAAAATTCGATGGCGGCGACAACGGTTCAAAACGCAAACAAGGTAAACATTTATCCATTTTCCTTTTTACTACACGAAATTGCAAATAAATAAAAAATACCTAAAATATGCTTGCTTGCTTGTATTCCAATAGAGATATACGTACAAATCGTAGTGAAAATTGTGTGTCATTACAATGGATTCGAACCTTTTATATAGGGTTTTAAGTGCCCTAATTACAATAAATAAATCCCCCAAATCCGGTTGATTTCTTGCCATGTTGGGTTTGATTCAGATTGACTTTCTCCTTTTTGCTTGATTCAAATCGTGCATTGATTTGGGTTTGATTTTCCATCTTTTTTCATTTTGATTTTCTTTCCTTTTTGCCACTACAATGCTTCGATCGGAGGGGGAGAAGCTGCGGCGGCACGGTACTGGTCACGACGAGCGTGATCGGCTGGACAACTTCCGGCGTTGCTCGCCGGTGATGGCATAGCAGACGTGGAAGCTTGTTTGTCAGCCTCCGATAGAACCCAAACCCGCGCGCATGGGCTGTAGATGCGAGGGAGACTGAGCGCTTGACAGCGTGCATGCTGGGTAAACTGCCCCTTCTTTTTTCTGGTCCAATCTGGACCGTTGGATCTTACCCTAGATCCAACGATTGAGATTAAGCTACACATGAGAGAATAAGAGGGTTAGCTAGAGTTTTTTTTTTTGGGCCAAATGGGTTACCAATGTAAATGGACTCCATTTTAAAATTATATGGATTTTTTTAATTCTTTTGGGTTTTATTTAACATGTAATAATAATATAATAATAATATAATGATATTAATAAATAATAATAATAATAATAGTAAAAATAATAATTAAAAAAGATAAAAGTTTAGTGACTACAACTACCCCTCTTTACTCATTCCGGTGAAACAGGGATAGAGCAAAGAACATAAGACACTAATCTTTTACCCATCCAACACACAAACCTGACTATAGCTCTATCCTGAAGTAGTAGGGTGTCGTCTGTCTACTAATTCCATACGAAGAGGCATAGGATAGAAATCAACTAATGCCCTCTTCGAAAGAAACAATATTTTGTTCAAGATGTGATAGGAACAGAGTTAACTATTCGCTTCAATTGAACACGATGTTGAAGCGATAGGAACGGATTCAACTATTGCGTACGACGGGAAAACGAGGCGGCATGGGGACTGAACCAACTAACGACCTATTGCTTGAAAAGAAATTTTTCTCAAAAAGTGATAAGAACGAAGTCAACTAATCACTTTCATTGAACACGATGCCGAAGCGATAGGAACGAAGTCAACTATTACTTACGACGGGAAAACGATGCGGCATAGGATGAAACCAACTAATGCCTTATTGCTTGAAAAGAAATTTTTCTCAAGAAGTGATAGGAACGAAATCAACTAATCACTTTAATTGAACACGATGCCGAAGCGATAGGAACATAGTCAACTATTGTTTATGACAGGAAAACGATGAGGCATGAGGACATAACCAACTAATGCCCTATTGCTTGAAAAGAAATTTTGCTCAAGAAGTGATGGGGACGGAACCAACTAATCACTTCAATTGAACACGATGACGAGAAAATGAGGCAGCAAGAGGGTGGAACCAACTAATACCCTCTTGCTTGAAAAGAAATTTTGCTTAAGAAGTGATGGGGACGGAACCAACTAATCATTTTAATTGAACACAATGCCGAAGCGATAAGAATGGAGTCAACTATTGCTTATGACGGGAAAGTGAGGCAGCTTAGGGATGAAACCAACTAATGCCCCATTCGAAAGATAAGATGGAAACCAACTATCACTTCTACTGAAAAAGCCTTCCAAAATTCTGTCAAAATTGATGTGATTGTAATAAGCATGCCCTTAGGGATGCCTAAAATATGAATGCATGTCAACTTTTTATGATTTTCTTTTTATTTAAAATTCAATTTCATCTGATCTTTGCACATTTGCTCATTCAACCCAGATGGACAATCATCTTTAATGTCTCTACTTTACCATTCTCATTATTTGTATCTTTTTGCTTCATAGAAAACATTTGGTCTTCGCACGCAAATGCTTCTTATTTCCACAAATCTAGTATCATTGTAGTTGATACATCAATTTTGAGTGAAAGGCCCCCTTAAGTGGCTCTGCGAGCTCCAACCTTTTGATACATCTTAAAACAAAGTCAAGCCCTTTCAAATGTTCCTTGTAAATTTTTAAATTGTTCGTAAGAGAATCTTTTCCTTACATGTCTTCGAATGATATTGACGCTTTAATCTCTTCCTTACATGTCTTCGAATGATATTGACGCTTTAATCTCTTCCTTTTGTGCTTATCAAAGTCAGGGATCCTGAACCCTTAGTCAACATAAATTATCCCAATTGGTAACACAACCTATTTATCAAGAAAAATCCTATGCTCACGACTAGAGTCATAATAATGAAATGCGTCATAGTCCCTATATTCTAAAAACCATTTTCTGAGTAATTCACAAAAATCTTTTGTGTATTTTTTAATGATGTTAACCAATTGGTTCTTATTTCAATATAAGGTGTTTATATGAGCGGGGAAGGTGCAAACAAGAAAGAAAAGTCTTTGAAACAAAAATTTCATTGATATTGTGGCAAGCATGAAGGTGGTGCAAAGTGAAGGAAATGAAAGACAAGTATCCAGTAATCAAGAGTCAAAACTTTCCAAGTCAAAACAACGAAAACCACCCTTAATCCAGCCTTTGTCAAGAAAATTTCAACCACTATGACGATGTGTGAAGATATGAAATCCTCCCAAAATGTCAAGTCTCTGAGAGAACCACCTGCTGCCAGCCTAATTACAAAAAATTTGAGCCGCCCTTTGTGGGTTTTCAACTCAAATACACCTTTGGTTTCAAGACGCCCTTTGCAGGTTTTTATCTTGAACCCTTATTTTTTTCTCATATTTTTTTATCTAAAGTGCCATTTGTGGGTTTTCACTTTTAGATAATTTTATTTTTTTCTCAAAGCGCACTTTCGAGTTTTCACTTTGGTTTTTTTTTCTTTTTTTCTTCAAGCATAGTATTTCTTGACTAAATCTGAATTTATCAGATTCTGGAGTTTATCCCTGTCTATCTCAGCCAAAATCAATACTCCTATAGAGAAAGCTTTTATTACGACATAAGGCCCCTCCTAGTTAGGCGCCTATTTTCCCCGAGAATCCCTCTGGATTGGCAACATTTTCTTTAGTACTAAGTCTCCCTCTCGAAATTCTTTTAAACAAACTTTCTTATCATGAGCCATTTTTATTCTTTTCTGATACATTTAACCATGGTAGATGGCATTCAACCTCTTTTCATCAACTAGGTTCAACTGGTCATATCTTGCTTGGACCCATTCTACTTCTCAATCGGTAACACAACTTCTATCCCATAAACTAAGAAAAATAGTGTTACCCCGGTAAAAGTTCGTACGGCGATTCTATAAACATACAAGGCAAAAGGTAACTTTTTGTGCCAATCCTTGTAAGTGTTGGCCATCTTCGCGACTATCTTCTTGATATTCTTATCAGTAGCCTCTACATCCCCATTCATCTTTGGGCGATAGGTTACTGAGTTATGATGCTTGATCTTGAACTGTTCACAAATCACATCTATCATTTTGTTATTCAAATTAGAGACATTGTCAGTGATGATTCTCTCAAGTAGGCCGTAACATCAAATGTTCTCTTTCTTTAAGAATTTACAGATCATCGACCTAGTGACATTCACATATAAGGCAATTTCCACCCACTTGGTGAAGTAGTTAATAGCCACTAAGATGAACCTATGCCCATTTGACGCTTTGGGGTGAATTTGCCCAATTACATCCATGCCCTACATTGAGAAAGGCCAAAGAGTTGTCATAACATGGAGTGGTTGCGGAGGTGTATGGATTTTGTTAGCATAAACATGACATTTATGGCATTTTCGAGCATAATTAATGCAATCCCCTCCATAGTAGACCAGTAGTACCCGAAGCATATAATTTGTCTGGCCATGGTGAAACCACTAGGGTAGGTTCCACAAACCCCTTCGTGAACCTCTTCTAAGATCATTTGAGCTTCTATGGCTCCCACACATCTTAATAATACTTGATCTCGACTCATTTTGTACAAGATTTCTCCATTGAGGAATATCCGGAGGCTATTTTCCTAATTGTTTTCTTATTATTCTCATTTGTCTGTGGCGAATGCTCCTAAGATTTTATATACTGTAAGATGCCATAATACCATAGAAGACCATCTGTTTCTTCTTCTATGTCATAACAGTGAGTCAGGGAATCAAACATTTGTATCTTGACAGGTATCATCTCAGAACCTTCACTCATCTTAAACATAACAGCTAGAGTGGTGAGGGCACCAACCATTTGATTATCTTCTTTCGGAAGGTACTTAAAGGTAACTTCGTCGAACTCTTTGATTAGTTTGAGGACCAACTTGTGATACCCAATTAGCTTCATATTTTTTTATGTCACATTCTCTCTAACTTTGATAGATGACTTGTGTAGAATCCCTAAAAACTCTTAGGATTTTAATTTTCCTCTCAATGGCTACTTATAGACCTAGTATGCAATCATCGTATTCTGCCATATTATTGGTGCAAAAGAATTTTAGCCAACTGGTGAAAGGATAATAATTTCCTTCCGGTGAAACCAAGACTGTTCTAATGCCCCGCCCCAAAGCATTAGTGGCACCATCAAAGTTCATTACCCATGATTCCTATGGGTCATCATTCTCTTCAGTTGAGATACACATCAAATCCTCATCAAGGAAATTAAAATTCAATGCTTCATAGTTATTGCAGGCGCGACTTGCCAAAAAGTCTATTATGGAACCCTTTTTTACTGCTTTCTGGCTTACATACTGGATGTAGAATTCTGAGAGTAACAACTGCCAATGGGCCAATCTTCCTAACAAAGCCAGTGTTTTCATCATGAATTTTAAGGGATCTAGTTTTGATATTAACCACGTGGTGTGGTATAACATATATTGTCTGATTCTTTTAGCTACCTATACCAAAGCGCAGCAAAATTTTTCAATCGAGGAATACATGGTTTCACAGTTGGTGAATTTTTTACTTAGATAATATATCGCCTTTTCTTTTCTTTCAGTTTTATCATTTTGCCCCAATACGCATCCCATTGAGTTTTCATACACTGTTAGGTATAAGATCAGTGGTTTTCCTGGAACAGACGGTACCAGTATGGGAGGGTTGGTCAACTACTTATTGATCTTTTCTAAAGTTGCTTGACATTCCTCATTTCATGTCCTCAGATTATTCTTTCGAAGTAATCTAAATACGGGGTCACACTTATCTGTTAACTGGAGATGAAGCATGCAATGTAATTCAGTCTTTTTAGGAAACCCCAGACCTCCTTTTGTGTTTAAGGGGAGAGAGTAACCGTATGGATTTAACTTTATTTGGGTCAATCTTAATTCTTCTTTTGCTCACGACAAAGCCCAACAATTTTTCTGATGTAACCCCAAATTTGCACTTGGTAAGATTGAGCTTTAATTGGAACTTTCTCAACTTTTGGAAGAGTTTTTCCAGGTTTACAATGTGCTATTCTTCTGACCGAGACTTAGTGATCATGTTATCTACGTATACTTCTATCTCTTTGAGCATCATATCATGGAACAAAGTCATCATGATACTTTGATAAGTTGCCCCTACATTTTTCATACTGAAAGGCATCACCTTATAGTAGAAGGTTCCCCATAATGTTACAAATGTTGTCTTTTTCATCTCCTTTGGGCACATTTTGATCTAATTATACCCAAAGAAACCATCCATAAAGAAGAAAAAAGAATGGCCCGCTGTATTGTCCACTAGGGTGTCGATGTGTGGCTTATCTTTAGGGTTCTCCCTATTGAGATCCTTGTAATCGACGCACATACGTAGTTTCCTATCTTTTTTCTGGATTGGGACAATATTAGCCACCCATTCTGGATATTTCACCATTTCAAGAAATTCGGTGTCATACTACTTTTCACCTCGTCTCTGATCTTTAAAATTATTTTGGGTTTCATCCTTTTGAGTTTTTATTGTACGGACATGCATCATGTCTTTATGACAAGCCGATGCACTACAATATCGATGTTCAGGCCAGTCATATCTTGATACGACCAAGCGAATATGTCTTTGTACTATTGCAGAATCTCAATCAAACTCTGCCATGTTTTAGCAGTGATGGTGGTACAAATCTTTACCTCACGCTTCTCTTATTTAGTTTCGAGATTCAAAATTTCTAATTCTTTCTTGTGGGGTAGAATCTATTTTTTCTTCACTTTCCACTAACTTGAGCAGATCGTTAGGCAAGTCATATTCATCCTCATTATCGTAGTTTTAAACCTCTTCTAGACACATGGGCAATTCAAAGTCAACTTCGGGTTAGACTCAAGGTTATTTATACCATTAGTATCCGGAAGCCTAAAAAGAAAAATGATCAAAAATATATATAAAAGGTGTTGGAGAAACAAATGAATGAATGGAATAATTTATTTTTTGTGTTTTTGTTTGTTTGCAATTTTTTGTTTACAAAAATATGATTGCCATATAAGGTTTATTGGAAATGCATCTTTTATTGAAATAAAAACTAGAATGGTTTAACATATGCCCTTTACAAAAGATCACTTATTGACTTCGGACCTAAGGCAAAAGGGTTGGTTTTGAGAATTACTCTGTAAACGTTTTAAAGACTATAGGAATTTCTTCAATAGTCAAATTATTAAGCTCAGAGCATGAGTGAATCATGGACATGTACTTGTTTCCTTCATCATCGTCTATCACAGCATTGATACTCAAGTCCCCAAAAATCTCATCTAGATCATTCTTTTCTTTCTCCTTCTCGACTGTCAAGGTATCAGGGTTCATAAAGCCTCATGATCTAAAGTTATGACTTAAGGGTAGGAATGTCATCGGTTTCCATATAATCCATTCCCTCTTCAGTCTGGCTTTTCTTCTTTCTTGCTTTTTCTTTATTGAATCATTTCTTTGTAGAGCGCTTGGCTTGAAACCCAGTCTAAATTGGTCCCTCTTCTCTAGGATTGTCATTGGATACAATCTTCCTTGGAGTTGTTTCCTAAATTCTTTTCCTATCTCAGCCCCTTTTCCAAGGGTCTCATTCACTTGTATTTTGGCACAGTTGGATAGTCTCGGCCTAGGAACCTTACTTTCTTAGTTGACAAAAGTTACATTGACAAACTCAAATGTCCTAAAATGACATTTGAGTGCACCCTCATTGATCTCGATATAAGGTGCATCAGTTGACACTAAGGTTATGATGTTTTCTTCAGCATCGATAGTTACTAGCTGACCGTCGACCATGAACTTCCATTTTTGGTATAATGAAGAAGGGATTGCGCCCACTGCGTGTATCTAGGGTGCCCAAGTAAACAAATGTAGGTAGGTTTAATGTCCATTACCATAAAAATTGATGTAAAAGGTAGATGACCCAATTTGCAAAAGCACCTTTATTTTACCCAACACGTCTCTTTGGGTTTTATTAAATGCTCTCACGGTGTTCTAGTAAGCTCTCATGTGAAAGCTTTCTATCAGTAATTTCTTTAGAGTTGCTAGGGGAGAACATTCAGGGCTGGCCCATTGTCAATAATGACTCCCGGTAGCATATGCCTCTTACACTTTGTAGAAATATAGAGAGCTTTATACGATCATCTCCCACATTCTGGAATTTCTTCATCATTGAATGAGATAAAGTTTTCCACATCAATATTATTGACCAACATGTTTATCTTGTTGGTCGTTATCTCTTTGGGTACAAACGTTTGGTTCAGAATCTTTAAAAGGGCGTCGCGGTGGCCCTCAAAACTCAGCAAAAGTGACAACATAGAGATTCGTGCTGGGAGTTTATGAAGTTGCTCCACCACATTATACTCACTGTATTTGAGTATCTTTAGGAGTTCTTGAGCCTCGTATTCCTTTACTGGCTCATGATGCATCGGAGGTCGTTTATAGAAGAAGTCCTTTTTAGATTTATTAGTTACAACCTTTCTTTAGGCTGCATCTCTTTCCTCGATCACGTTTGGTGAGTAACACCTCTCACTCTTCTTGAAATGGCCCACCTCATTGATCGGTTCTTCCTTTGGTTCATCATTGGCTGATGTATTTCACGGGGTTATCATTGTGCAATTGTAGTTCCAAGGTACCTGTCTGCTATCCTAATATAGAAAAAGGGGTTGGTGCCTTTATTATTATACGTGGGACTAAATTCCTTGGTGGTTAACTGACTTTCGCCTTGGCCATTATCACAAGAGCTTAATTCATGTAAAGTCTCTCATAATCGAAGACTCATCTGATGCACATGCTTCTATCACTCTGTATATGTTTTTCATCTCGAAGAACTCGAGCTCTTTGTTATCCATCTTAGTTTGGACTAGTTTTCTAAACTTTAGACAAAGCTGGATCTCAAGTTTTCCTTTTCCGTGATACTCACAGTAGGACTCATCTTCGCATATTGTATTTTTTGTTCATTTCTTCAGTATTCTAGCTTCAATCATTTTGGCCCATACCTATTTCAAAGGTGCATCGACCTCTGAGACACATTCTTTGGCCATCCTTCTTTCATCTTCAATTATTGCGTTTACCCCTACTTTCTAACGATTCGGCGAGAGATTCTCATTGACTTCAGATGTGTCAAATGATAGTATGTCCGACTTCCGCAGATCGTCTACTACTCTCTTAAAAATAGTACAATTTTTGATTGTATGTTCTTTGATCCCGGCGTAATATTTACATTGTGCATTCTCATCGTACCATAGTGGGTATGGGGGCAAGAAAAAGTAACATATCGTGGTAGCACTATTCGTGAATCAACTAGTTTCAAGAATAACTTTGCGTAAATCATAGGAATGGGAGGGAAATAAATCTTCTTGATGCCTTGGTACTTTCATTTATCTTTCAGCATATTTGAAGTTGCTGAATTCGTGGCCGGAACACTAGGATTGTTAAGGACCAACCCTTTTGAGTAGTTGTGGTTATAGACGCTTGTTATGCTAACATCATTGATCTTCTTTTTGTAAGGCTTTTCTGTGTCGCCTCCATCGAGTTTCTCACTCTTGACAGCTGCCAAGATTAATTCCTTATTCATCAACATGTCTGCAAAACCCCGAGTCACATGATGTATCATATGATCATAGAAAGGGCATTTTAAGGTTTCTACGAAAATAGGGGTGATCTCATTTTCCAGTAGCTGCGGCTGAACTTGAGAGGCCACGTCCCGCCATATTTGTGCATATTGGCAGAAGCTCTCATAATGTTTTACTCCATTCATTGTAGAACAAGCCGTTTCGAGACCATGTCAATCACGTGCTTGTACTGCTCATTAAAAGCCCTTGATAGATCTCTTTATGTTTGTATATTAACCTGGCTTAACTACGTGTACCAACATAATGCAGATCCTGATAAGCTATCTTGGAAGCAGTGAATCAACAACTTCTTATTATCAAAATACATCGACATCTTTCGGCAATACATGGTCAGATATACCGAAGGATAAATGGTTTCATCGTATTTCTCGAAGTCATAGGTCTTAAACTTCGGAGGAATCACCAGATCAGTCATCAGGCTCAGGTCTCTATCGTCTATGTCACCATGGATGTTCTCTTCCAGGAAAATTTGATGATCCCCTCCAGATTTTTCATAACGATCTTTTAGTTTTTTGTCTGCTCATGCCTTATCAGCAGCTCCATTGAGGTCAGGTACCGCAAAATCTTGGATTTCTTTATTATTAAACCCAAGCTCATTTGGGGCATTGGCGAAATATCCTCCCATATGGAGTTGAAATTTGGCATTGGACAGGACAACTTCCCCTTGAATTCCCGAGTAGGCCTAAGCAATCCTAGGAAGTTATGGCAAATCATTTTTCTATCCTTTCCAACATATCCTAAGTGTTTTTGTGGTTGGTTTCTAAGGTCGTCAATCAATCTTCCATGGCTATTACTTTGGTTAAGGAACGAGTACCGTGTTTGTGTAAAATCTTTGTTATTTTAAACTTTCTGTCATTTAATTTTCTTTAATTAATTTCTTTTTATGTGTGAAAGTATGCAATGATATAAACTAAGTTAATGACAAAAAACAAAAAAAATGAAAATGCATGAATGCAAGCGAAGGTCCTTAATTATTACAAAAGATTTCAACATGTTCTACGAGTATATCTCATCCCGAGCACCCAACTATTTCATTTCTTCAATCAGCCACAGGAGTCTTAGTCCTACTTTTCCTACTGGCCTAACGTACTAATGAAGAGCTGCAGCTTTCTTAGCCAACATCATCACATGATTGGGTACGTCTTGAATATGGGCCATGACACTCTTGTCAAACTCATCCCGCTCCTGAACCTCTTGGCATTGTCCCTAAGCCGAGCAAACCAATAGTCATTCCCTCCTTCATTAACTTCTTTGATGACTAAAATCTTTGTCATGTATTCTTGAATGATGTTCTTCATAGCTCCACTTACTTCTTCGGCTTTTTATTATCACTCTGACTAGCCCGAAGCTTAATATTTGTATGATGGTTCTGGAATATGTGCAGTGAATGATTCAAGTCTACCACCTTAGCCCACAACTTAGCAACAAAGGTTTGGCTCTATTTAGCTTATCATTGTTTGCATCACATATACACCACAACTCGCATAATTGGATCTTGTAGTCATTGGTCTTTCTTTTCTATGCGGCCATATTTTTCTCTTTTTCGAGGACCCGCTTGTTATTCTCATTATTGACCGCTTGTTTTCCCTTCTTTTTCTTATCTACCAGTATCCGCTTATATTTTTCAACTTCTCTCATGATGCGCTCTATTTCTTTTCCCACGGCTTGCTCTATTGCTCTAGAGTTTTTTTCAAATCAACATTTCGGATCGTAGCCTGAAACTTGAGGAAATCAACCATCTGAATCTTGAATTTCACTTCTAGGTCCTTGTACAATTTTACTACTTGGTCTATCTCTTCCTTGTACTTGTCCATATCTAGGCTTGCCTCATACAAGTCTTTCGTACGCTGATTTTGCAAGGCTTTTATATTGGCCTTGGCCTTTTTTAGCTCGACCCTTAAAATATCAGCTTTGGATGAGACTACCTTCAATTGTTCTTCTAAAGATTTAGCTTGCTCGGGGGTATGTGGTAGAATTTTATCATTCATCCTCACATGCCTCCATACATCATAGCCGGGGGTGAACATGCACTTACTGTCGTGCTCACCTTCATAAAGTAGCAGTGTTTCCCTGAATCATTGATAGCCTAGACCTTCTCCCTAAATTCCCCTTGGAACTCAAACTCCGATGAGTTAAGACCAGTAGTGAAGGGGGCGAATTGTCATGAACCATATTGTTGTGATTCTAGTAAGGGAGCACAACTGATTCCACCCCATAAGCCTAGTAGCATCAGATGATTATAATCTTCGTACTTGTACAAAACCTTAGCATGGCCCATTCACGAAACTCTCTATACGATGTTTTGATCATGATGATCTCTGAAAATGTCAACCCACTTGTTCTTCTTGGCTATTGACCACTCTTTTGCCAGAAATTCCTGGAATGGAGAGAAGTTCGGGGAGAACACATTAGACAAAGCCAAATTTGGACACTTTTAGAAATGGCTAAGGGCCTAAGCCTAGAGCAAAGGAGCACACCCTCTGAAACGAACATCTTCTAGCTTTCGGCACGCATTCAAATAGATAAAGGTTTCAGGTAGTACAGCTGGCGCCGGGTTAACTTCCCTCCTCAACTGCTCAAAAAAGTCTAACATAGCTACGTCAATATTGTCCATCACCCTCAAAAAGATAACTAGACCGTAAATTGCTATGTCTAGGAAATCCACTCTCTTTTCCCTATCTAGATGCGTAGGAATTATATCGAGGATGCTCGACCAAGGAAAGAAAAAGCTGACCCCTCTCTTCTGTATCAGACTTTTAACCCATCTTGCACTTATCCAGGCAAAAAACCCGAGTCTATAGTGAACAATCTTGTTTTTAGGGGGTTTATCATAAACCCAGCTCTTCTTCACCTTGCATAGATTGAACAGTGCAAATACTCTTCGAACGTGGGCATCATGTCTTCCCCATTGAAGGTAAAATAACAATATCCTAGGTTCTAGAACTGAACCAAGGCATTGAGAAATGGATCATCCACCTTTATATGCAGCAGATAGGCTATGTTGCCATAGGTATCATAGAATAACTGCTTAGTTGCATAGTCAAAACGATCTCATATCTATCGCAGCTCATGTACACTATTTTGGTTGACACTGATATGAGCATACTCTGACTTCTCTGCCATTTGATCCACTGTCAAACTATCCCCATATGCCTGCTGGTTGACCTCAGACCAGTGACATACATCCGTGTTATCTTCCTCTCTCTTTAGGTACCTTTCATTCGTGGAAAAAGCTATTTTCTAATTGAGCAACAGACTTGAGAACTGACCCCTTCTAAATATGAAATGATGATGCAAGAAATGAATATGCAAAACACCCAAACAAGAAAAAGAAAGGATTAGTACTCTTGAAAGTAACAGAAATAAGGCATAAAAGGTCCAAAATAATTTCATTATACAAATAATAACTATGAAATGCATCCCAATATTTCAGGACATGTTTCCACGGACTATTCTTACAAAAATAATTTTGACCGAATTTTAATTCTAGGGTTTATAATATGGCTTTATTGGAGTGGGCTCCTAGATTCTCACATAAAAGGTTCGGTTCTAGAAAGGTCCCCGAGATGTCTTTGTTGTTCCCTACTAAGGGTAGCAAGGCCCTTGATCCTCACCCATTATAGGTTCTTATAAATCAAGTTCAACTCAATGGGACCTATTTTCCTATGTTCATACGGAGAATCAGTATCCTCACAGAGACATATGGCATATAAGCCCCGAAGGTACTTGCTAGGCCCATACGGAGAATCAATATTCCCACGAGAGCAATAGCACTTTCCCTTCACTTAAACGAACGGGACAAAGCTCGGGTACAGAGCTTATTATGCCAAAGTTTAAATGTGTAAAATGAAATCACATTCATAAATGGATAATTAAATTAAATTTTACACGAACTTAGCAAATTTCGACATTAAGACAAAAGTGTAATAGTCTTGTGGATAGACTCTCTTTTTGTAAAAGAAAAAACAAAACAAAAATTTCCCCAATAGAGTCGCCAAGTTGTCACAGCAAGGGCTCAACTCGACTTTTTTAAAATAGTAAACGAAAAATAAAGTCGCCCCTAATCATTTTTTGATGTGTGATTGGATCACCTAAAAACGGGTCATTTTAATAAAATGTTTTATTTTATTAAAAAACAATTTTGGTGTGCAAAAACACAAAAATTGGGCTCGGGAGTTGGTTACGTTTAAGGAAGGGTGAGCTCCCCCACAACGCCTAAAAATGGTACCTAGCCGATTACAAGTTGTCTTAATGTCAGAATTTGCAAGTTCGTATGAAATTTAATTTATCATCCATTTATGAACATGAACTCATTTTAACGGTCTCACCATCCGGGAAATAACAATAATCACCACCAATATTTCTAGCGCTAACTCGTTACCCTCTTCTGGTGAGACACTCCATTGCAAATTATATCCCGTTATTAAATATGGCAACATCATTTTTTTTAAATTATGGGTAAAGAGTTTTATTACTCTATGTTAGTTTATTAAACCTAATTAAGAGAGTCTAAAATGGATTTTACCTAAAAGGGTTCAACTATAATTATGTGTTAATTATTAATTCTACAATAATGAAAAGATTATCTTAATGTGATTACATTTAAAGGCTCTAACTAAATTAAGCCTAAAATTAAAGAACCTAAACCTAGGGGTCACATCTAACCTAAAGATTTGATTAAAGAAACTAGCATTTTAAAAGCCTTTTAGGAAAAATAATTGAATTAGCAAGATACATGAAAATTTAAAGCAAACTAATTTAAATTGCAAAATTAAATAAATGCAAAAAAAATTAAACAAACTATTAAAAAATGAGACAATTTTAAGAAAATGTGTATCCTTCCCTAAATAAGGTCAACACGATGTGAGAGTAGGATTTTTTTAAAAAATCGAATTAAAACTTAGTTAAAATGGTAATAAAAACCAAAATTTTTTAAGAAAGGGTTTAATTAAAATAAAGAAAAAAATTGAATTAAAGAATAAACAAAAAAGTGACTAAATTGAGAAAAATGAAAATAAGATTACCCGCGGAGTAAAAATAAATTGGGCGGAGGGATTTAACGAGGGTAATTTACCCATTTTGTTTTAAAACACGTGGGTATAAAACCCACTTTTACAAACACTTCTTCATTTTCTTCTTTAAAATTTTTGGATCAAACATCCCCCTTTCTAAATTCTCTCAATTGTTCATCCGTGTTTTTCAAGGATTGAAGAAGCGGTGAACTTCCGTCGCACCGGCCGCCTCTCACCGATGCCGATTGCAGAAAATTTTAAAATAATTTTTTTGAAATTTCGAATACAAATCCACTTTTTAAAATACTCAAAATCGATTTTAAAAAAAGACCAAAATCGTTACCTTCTTAAAAAAATTCAAATCTCCCCCTACTTTTAAAATTCTAGAATCCGGCTACCCCTTCATTTGAAATCTGACGACGACGGTAACGGTTCAAAACGCAAACAAGGTAAATATTTATCCCTTTTCCTTTTTACTACACAAAATTGTAAATAAATAAAAAAGTAGAAAATACCTAAAAAATGCTTGCTTGCTTGCTTGTATTCCAATAGAGATCCAAGTACAAATCGTAGTGAAAATTGTGTGTCATTAAAATGGATTCGAACCATTTATATAGAGTTTTACATGCCCTAATTACAAAAAATAAATCCTCCAAATTCGGTTGATTTCTTGCCATGTTAGATTTGATTCGTATTGACTTCCCCTTTTTGCTTGATTCAAATCGTGCACTAATTTGGGGCTGATTTCTCATCTTCATTCATATTCGATTTGGTTGTTTGATTTTCTTTCTTTTTTGCCACTACAGGGCTTCAATCGGAGGGGAAGAAGCTGCGGCGGCGCAGTACTAGTCACAGCGAGGGTGATCAGCTGGACGATCGCCAGCGTTGCTTGCTGGTGATGGCAGAGCAGCCGTGGAAGCTTGTTCGACAGCCTCCAGTAGCACCCAAACCCGCACGCGTGGGTTACAGACGCGAGGGAGACCGAGTGCATGACGGCGCGCGTGTTGGGGAAGCTGCCCCTCTTCTTTTTTTTTCTGGTCCAATCTGGACCGTTGGATAACGGTTGAGATTAAGCTGCGCATGGGAGAATAAGAGGGTTAGCTATGATTTTTTTATATTTGGGTCAAATGGGTTACCAATGTAAATGGACTCCTTTTTAAAATTAAATGGACTTTTTTTAAAAAATTTTGGGGTTTTATTTAACATATAATAATATAATAATAATACTATAATCATAATATTAATAAACAATAATAATAATTATTATAATAATGATAAAATTCAGGGACTAAAATATTTGATTCAAATGCATTTGTAATGGTGAGGTAAGTTTTTTTTTTAAGATAAAAAATTATTTCTATTAAGGTAAACCACCTCTAATACCATTAAATTATTGGTTTGATTTTATTTTGGCATAAGAATAATTTTAACCCTTAACGTTTATAATTTTTATCATTTTGGCCCTTATCTTTTTTTAAGGATAAGTTTGACCCTCAACCTATATATATTTTTTGTCAAATTACTTATTTTTTAACTAGAATGTTCATTAGACAGTTAAATAAATAATGGAGATGATATTACACATACATGTAACATATATTTCAAATGACATGACATCTAACCTATCACATAATATATTTAAACTATAAGAAATGAGAAATTATTTTAGAAACTCTTCGCACTACTTCATTCATGGTTCTTATTCAATTAAAATAACCCACATCATCTTTTTTTTCCTATGTCATATGTACACTTGGATTGAACCTTCCAATTCGTCATTTTCTTTCTTTTTATCTCAACCAATTTACCCAAATTAAAAATTAGGGTTTGTTTGTTGGCTTTTCCAATTGTGTAGCGAATAGAATCATCGCCAACAAAAAAAATTTAATTTCATTCAATTGTGAATTTCTACTCAGAGCAATAATCTTTGTAAACCTATCAAGTACAATGGAAATTAGGGTTTACTATCAACATCAATAAAAGAATTTTGATCATTCAATTATGAATCTCTTAGTCCCCATACGTCATCCATGCCTAACCAAGGGATGGCCATTGATACATTTTTACAGCGAAAATGTTACAAAAATCCTTCAAGTTTGTTGTAACATAAACTGAGATTTGGTTGTTTGTGTTACAAAATCCTTTAAATTTGTGAATATCTACATAAAAAATAATGGAACCTTGATAACTTTGTTGGTGTCCTTTGACGGTGAAATAGCTAATGCTAGTTAAAAAATTATTTTGACATGTCATCATCGTTATTTATTTAAAGGTCTAATTAACATTTCAGTTAAAAAACGAGTAATTTGACAAAAAGATATAGGTTTAGAGTTAAATTTATTCTCAAAAGGTGGATGATGTTAATCCTATGAGACACTGGTTCAAATCACTTTGTCTACAAGGTGTATGCGCATTATCAAATGGTTAAGAATATGTATGAACATATACTATCTTGTAATCACCTTTAGACTACTCAAAAAAACTTATTCTCAAAAAAGGATAAAGGTCAAAATGACAAAAATTGTAAACGTTAAAGGTTAAAATTATTTTTATGCCTTTTATTTTTATTGTTGAACTATTAATTCTCATTAATCTTTTGATAAATTACACTTCAAATCACTTAATTACGAGTTTGGCAATAAACAAATCACTTTTCTTTTGCAAGTTATAGACATGTCACCCAGTTCAAAATATTATTACAAATAAGTCATAGGTCATTAAATATTAGATTAGAATAGTGACTTGACTTGGTATAAGAATAGTTCTAGTCCTCAAAACTTCTACAACCTATTAATTTTGTCTTAATTCAAAACAATTCAATAAATTTAACTCTTCATATTTAAATATTTTATCATTTTAGTATTTGTTCTTCTCCAAAAAATTTACATTACTTTATTGGTATAATAACAATTTAACGATAACTTATTAATGCTTTAAGACATAACGCAATTATTCAACTACTGCTTTGATCTGATGGACTCACTTGCTTTGACGATATTGCAAAAAGATTAAATTGATAAATTTTTTAAGTATGGACTAACTTTATTGAATTATTTCGGACTTGAGAAAAATTAATATAATGCATAAGTTTTGAGACTAAAAATGTTATTACACCATATCACATTAAACAATTTTCAATTTTAACAATAAAAATAACATATTTATAATAATATTTTAATTAATAATTTATTTTCTTATTTAAAAAAATAATACTATTTATTACTAAATTCATAATTAAGTGACTTTGCTCAACAAGTCGTATTCCCTCCAATATCGTGGTCCCAACTCTCACAGGGTCAATTCTGTGCCCGCTCTGGCTTTGGGAGAAGACCATATAGAGGTGGCAAACGGATCGTTCTGGTTTGGTTTGATTCAAGTCATTTCAGTTCGGGTCAAGTTCGATTTTGACTACATTCGATTTTGGTTCAGTTCAGGTCAGATCTGTCATGGTTTGGTTTTAATTCGGGTCTATAGTGACTCGAGTCAGGTCGGGTCGGGTCACATCGGTTCGGTTGCTTTTTAGGTTGATTAATATCGAGCCTAATATTTGCAGTTCGGTTGATTTCGAGTCAGTTTAAGATTGATTCAATAGGAGATTGATATGTTTCAGTTGAGTTTTCAGGCCTGGTCAGTTTTTTTACACCCATATATGGCTTTATAAAGCCAACATATTTGACTTTTTTGTAAGTTGTGCAACCGTTCATATCAAATCTTTCTTATTTCTTTTAATGTCTTTTCTTTATTTCGGGTTGCCTTCGGTTCGGATGAAGTCGGTTCGGGTCCATTCGGTTCACTTGAAAAAGGGATAAGGTTCATTCGGTTCGGTTGAAAATCGGATTGTCATATCGGTTCAACTAAAAATCTGGTTGATTTCGGTTCGATTCGGTTTGTTTCGAATTTCGAATTAAGTTCAGGTCATCATGTTCAGATCGATATCAGGTCTCGAATTGAATAAAATCAATTTAGGTCTCGAGTCTCGGGTCAGTGTGCCACCTCTAAGACCATCACAGTTTTGGAGAAAGTTTTGAAGTTTAAAATTAAGATTAAATTATAGTAAAATGCGAACTTTGAATGTGAAATATTTATTATGATAATTCAATTAACTATCGTAATATCTATAATTATTCTTCGACAAGAATTGATAAATTTGTTATTTTTGAATCAGGTGACTAATTTATAACTATTCAAATTTTAAGGATTTAGAGAATAAAGTTTTATAGTCGAAAAACTATTTACGTATTTTAGTCAAATAAAAATGATAAAAAGGGGTCTCAATCCCAAACTTCTCGGGATATAATGACACATCTAAACCACCAAATAAAATCCACCAATTGATTTACAATTTACAATGTTTTGTATTTGTTTTTAGAATAATTTTGATACACAAGTTGACAGTTGTGTAAAGGGTTTATGAGACGAGTTTGGGATTTAAGGGTTTAAATTGTATGATTTATAATTTAATGTTTGGGATTAGAGTTTAGGGTTTAAAGGTTAGAATTTAGTGTTTTAGAGAGGGATTTCGATTTTAAATTTTAAGATTGTGTAATAAAAGGCTTAAACGAAAAATAAGTGCCCAAATTATACTATTTTTTAACTTTAGGTGCCTAAAGTTTCAAAAGTTATAATTTTAGGTGTCTGGTAGTTAATTGCCTTAAAAATCCATTAACCAATAAAAAATTGACACGTGTCATATTTTTAATTTATAATTTATTTTAATTCATTTTTTGTTTTTAATAATTTAAATTTTTTTAAAAAATCTTGAAATTCTGAAAATTTCTAAAATAGTCCCCAAATCCTTAAATTCCAAATCCCCACATCTTCACCGCTGCAGACGTCGATTGCCGTCGCCGAACCCAACCGGCCATTTCCCCCAACGTTCCTTCGTCGAAAACTGGCGAATGGTGTGTCATTCGAACATTGAACGGCGAATGTTAAAAAGTCGTTCGATTGTATGCTGCACTTGAATAAAAAGTCATTATAATTTAAATTTCAATTATTGACACAAATTGATTTAAGATTAAAAGTTATAATTTTAGGTATCTGGTAGTTAATTGCCTTAAAAATCCATTAACCAATAAAAATTTGACGCGTGTCATATTTTTAATTTTTAATTTATTTTAATTCATTTTTTGTTTTTAATAATTTAAATTTTTAAAAAAAATCATGAAATTCTAAAAATTTCTAAAATAGTCCCCAAATCCTTAAATTCCAAATCCCCACATCTTCACCGCTGCAGCCGTCCATTGTCGTCGCCGAACCCAACCGGCCATTTCCCCCAACGTTCCTTCGTCGAAAACCGGCGAATGGTGTGTCATTCGAACATTGAACGGCGAATGTTAAAAAGTCGTTCGATTGTATGCTGCACTTGAATAAAAAGTCATTATAATTTAAATTTCAATTATTGACACAAATTGATTTAAGATTAAAAGTTATAATTTTAGGTGTCTGGTAGTTAATTGCCTTAAAAATCCATTAACCAATAAAAATTTGACACGTGCCATATTTTTAATTTATAATTTATTTTAATTCATTTTTTGTTTTTAATAATTTAGATTTTTTTAAAAAATCTTGAAATTCTAAAAATTTCTAAAATAGTCCCCAAATCCCCACATCTTCACCGCTGCAGCCGTCGATTGCCGTCGCCGAACCCAACCGGCCATTTCCCCCAACGTTCCTTCGTCGAAAACCGGCGAATGGTGTGTCATTCGAACATTGAACGGCGAATGTTAAAAAGTCGTTCGATTGTATGCTGCACTTGAATAAAAAGTCATTATAATTTAAATTTCAATTATTGACACAAATTGATCTAAGATTAAAAGTTATAATTTTAGGTGTCTGGTAGTTAATTGCCTTAAAAATCTATTAACCAATAAAAATTTGACACGTGTCATATTTTTAATTTTTAATTTCTTTTAATTCATTTTTTGTTTTTAATAATTTAAATTTTTTTAAAAAATCTTGAAATTCTGAAAATTTCTAAAATAGTCCCCAAATCCTTAAATCCCAAATTCCCACATCTTCACCGCCGCAGCCGTCGATTGTCGTCGCCGAACCCATCCGGCCATTTCCCCCAATGTTCCATCGTTGAAAACCGGCGAACGGTGTGTCATTCGAACATTGAACGGCGAATGTTAAAAAGTTGTTCGATTGTATGCTGCACTTGAATAAAAAGTCATTATAATTTAAATTTCATTTATTGACACAAATTGATTTAAGATTAAAATAAAAAAGGGTATTTCCTTCTCAAGCTTGGTTTTTAGTTGATTGTGGAAAATGAAGCACTTTGGGCAAGAGTAGTTCGATCGAAATGTATGCTGCAAGACCATGTTCCTGAAACAATTGCAATGCCTCGCTGTTCTTTTGTATGGAGATCGCTAAGCCGAGTGTGGTCGTGTCTTCCGGAAAACTTGTCTTGGAACATTGGTGATGGTCGCGGGACACGGTTGTGGTATGATAGTGTGTGCGATCCCTATACGCATCTTTGTGACATAGTTGATTATTATGGATGCTGGGATATTCAATTTCTACGGCAACATTTTTCTGAGGATCATATTCGCCATATTTTAGCTATGCCCGGGCCATGTTGGTGATGATGTGCCAATATGGAAGTGGGAAGAGGAAGGTGTTTGCTCGGTATGTTCTGCATATTGACATTTACAGAAGCCGTGCTGGAAACCCCAAGATACAATTTGGTCACTAGCTTGGTCATTCGATGGACCGCAGCGTGTTCGCCATTTTATTTGGGTGGTACTTCAACATCTTTTGACGAAAGAATCCGTCGAGGTTTATCTTTGGATCCAACATGTGGGGCTTAATGGAGGATATAATTCATGTGTTCTTTGGTTCGAGTCCTTTGGTCTGAATTAGGTTAGCTTGATTGGGTGAAAACGAACTTCATGAATTCATTAAACATAGTGCAACCTGAATGTGAGTGTTTGGCATTCTCATATGGAAGTTATGGAAGCAAAGTAATGGCCTGGTGTCGTTCAGTATTTGGAGTACACAGGTTCACAGAGATTGACTCTCCATCTCCTGAAATGATTTCAGCCTTTGATTAAAGATTGAATCTAACGCTCAGTGTTGATAGCTTCAAAAGGACGTTTCGCATCTCCAGAATATTACCAGGCTGCCACACGAAAGTGACAATGCAAGGACCAATTTCGAACTTCCGCTTGTCCACCGAAGCCAATGTTAACCCTCCACGTCACCAGTGCATACAAAAAATACTAACAAGCATCAGTAATATCAAACACAGGCTGAATGAAAGCCTATACAGATTTCAAAATATCAATACATCATCAAAACGTCATTACTAACACTAGTATATACAGGGTAGAGAGAGAGTAATTATGGGCATTGATTACGACGTGGAAAGTGAGGGCAATAATTACAGAAATTAAAAAAGGCAAGGAAGATACCTTTTGAAAATTTACAGTCGTGGGAGCTCTATGTCACAGACATACCTTCGTTCACTCGAGAAATAACCGTATGGCACTTGAAAGAATATTTCCTGACCAATTCAACCTTATTCTTTGTAGATCTATTTGAGATAAAGTAAGCCATACGTCAATTTTAAGCCATAACATAATCTCTCAAGCCACAAGTCGATATCGTAGGGCATAGTGAATGCTCATAGTTGACCCCCACATTCCCTGGAGGAAAAAGTGGTTTTATTAAATAAAAGAAATGTTCGTGTTACAAAAGAAGACTCGCCCACACCATCAACTTGGGGGGTAGGTGCCGCCTCGATGGTGTGTAGTTTACATACATGTACCAGTGGATCAGTCCAAACTCTGCCGACTGTCCACCCCCTACATATATGCGAAAATAACTTTATAGAAATGACCTGAGTAGACATCAAAATGCTTGAAAATAGGACATTTTTCTCTAACCATAGAAATACCTAAGGAGATGACATTTTTCATAAAAACATTACAATGTTTGAAATGAAGACACTTTATTCTTTACCAAGCCATAAGATCCTCAAGCGCGGTTGGTCCCGATGCAGCTACTCGGTTGTGGCACCGTAAAGGGGATGACCACAATATCCTCCACCGCCTATCTTGTCGACGTCCTCGTCGATGATGACATCTTGAATCTCGCACAACAAAGAATTTCCCCTTGCACCCTTCTCCAACTGAACTGCTGACAATGACTTTTGGACTGCCTTTGAGAGTATCACAACTCCTACCACTCCTGGTCGATCCCCTTGAAACATCATACATCTTGCAGAGGGGACTGGAATGGCATTAGCCTATATCATGAAATCCAACCCTAATACTACATCGAAGTCATCCATAGGAGCTACCGTATAGTTAATCTTCCCTTCCCAAGTCCCAATCTTCGTCTTCACATTCTTTGAAGTACCACATATAGCTACAGCTGCTGAGTTTACCGCTTTCATTCGTCCCACACCCTTGGTAACTTTCATGTTGCACCTCTCAGCTTCCTCTAGAGTAATGAAGGAATCAGTTGCTCCTGTGTCTACCAAGGCCTTTGCTACTCTCCCATTCAAAAGTACATCCACATACATTAGGCCTCTCTCAGGTTCTATCTTTGCCCTATCCCGTTCTGAGCGAATAGCATATAAGAAGCGAATAGAACCCACTATAACTGGATTTTCCTCATCATCTTCTGTATAGGGACTATCTTTGTTCCCACCGAGTGTGGAGATTGCCAATGCATTAAGTGTGCCTCTGTGTGGACATTCTGTCTTTCGGTGAGGACCTTGGCAAAGAAAGCAACATTGTAACCCCCTCGACCCAGCCTAGTCGCAAGATCGAACCGAGCAAGCTATATTGGGTTTACCGAAGTAAACCGTGAAGATAAAACTCGAAACACGTCCATTTTTTCTTTTATCTTGTCTAGATGTATGATTATTATCTTACATGTTCATGCTGGCAGCAGGTGAAGGTTCAACTCAATCGAGCATCGAATTGACATCCAATTGAATACAATTAAAATTTAAGGACCAAATTGAAATTTTAGAAAACTACAGGGACTTAGCTCATTTATATGTTACCAACCTTTAATTAAACATGTTTTATGCATGCATGTCAAAAATCAGCTCAAAAGGATCATCCCAACTCTTTCAATTTCATCAACAACATTTAAGGACTAAAACGTAAGAAAACATAACTTCAGATTATACAAATAACTAACTTAACTGCCACCTATTTTGGTACATGTACACGCGTATCGGCACAAACTCATTATTATGAATTCCCAAATTTCCAGCAGCCAAAATCCGTTCTGATACGCCCTCGCGTATCGAAACGCCCTTTTGAAAACACTATGCCGTACCAAAACACCTCCCCGCATATCGAAACGCAAGCCAAATTTGCCTAAGCCCATATCGAAACAGTTGCTCGAATACCGGTACGCTAAGCCTGGAATGGCTTACTCGTACGGAAACAGAGACACTTGTACTGGTGCGCCTAGACCTGAAATGTCCATTTTGCTGGTTTAACATGCTTTTGATCAATCCAAAACACCCTAGCATGCTTCTAACATACTCCCAACATAATCAAAGATCATTTCACATCAAAACATCACAGATTCAACATCATTTCATACCATCATACTTCAAATGAAAATCTAGAGGCATGCTTCCAAGAAAACCAAATAAGCAAAACATGAAACTTCAAACCATCACAAAAAACTATCCATAATGGCCATTTACAATCCAAGAGCAACAAAATAAACTTGCTCAACCAGTGAGTTTAGCAAACACCTCTCAAGACAACAACGGAAACCCTATTGCCCTTATTACTTATAGTCTAATCCAAAAACATACTTTGGTTACCAAGTCTTGTTGAGATCCCTTGCTTTCCGCTGCCTTCAAAGCATTTAATTATCTGCATTGATAGCCAAAGAGAGCGAAAGTACACTAAGCTTAGTGAGGAGCACTCAAAAACAACACACCATCAATGCATTTAAAAACATTTCTCAACAACACATTGAAATCTCATTTCAATCATTCTTTAACAAGACTTAAACATTATCATGTCTTGAAAATCATGCATTTAACATCTTTAAAAACCATCTTATTAAACCATATGCAACACGTATCATTAACCAACAAGTCTCATTGCCCGTTATATTCAGTTCCTTATTAATTTTAACTGGAGCATTGGATCCATCTTAGTTCCTAGTTAGATCTTTACAGCTATGTTGCTGTTTTGTAATTAAACAAAACCCCCCTTAATCCACCGTGTTAGAAGATAAGCATGAGCTTTATTTATTTTTTCCATTTAAAAAATCAGTCAAAACCGTTGGCTGACGGTTTTGTTGTGCGCCCACGGTCCCAAATTCCCAAATCCGGAAACTGTCGCCTGTTTTTGAACTAACACCAACTTCCCGAAAACCAGGAGCCTTTTTTAAAAATTTTAATTCCTGTTTCTTCTTTAATTAAAAAATCAGGCAGGAGGTTCCCGTAGGCATATTCAGACAGATTATATGTAGCGATTCGACACCACTCTGACACTGAGCGTGACGGACACGCGCTTCTCTCTCCCTTCCACAAAATCTGGACCCATTTGCATTGTATCTTTTAGCATATTCAGCCATCTGTTATCTTTTATTATGAAATCTCCATTTTGTTGCCATAATTAAGGTAATCTTAGTAAGCAATTTGATCATTGATTCCCTAGTGTGGGTTACGTTTCTGAAAACTTTTTGAGTTGTCGTCCTTAGGAGGGGACATGTACAAACTTTTAAGTACGCCTATAAATAATTTTTTTGGGTAAACTACATCAGTAGTCATCGAACCATTGTTTTTTTTTTGTCACTGAACTAATTTTTTTTAACAAAACTGTCACTAACGTTATATATTTTTCCTATTTTGATCATTGACAGTCAAGTTTTAACTAAGATGGTGATATCGCATGGTATAATTACAATTTTAATCCCAAAATATATACATTTCATCAACTTGGTCCTCTTTTTCTAGAGTTTAGATTTTTTTTACTTTTTTTATAATTTGGTCCTCTCTTTTTCACCTCCCTTAAAAAACAACCATCTTCTCTAATTAAAAACCACAGATTTGATGTAGGCTTCTACCAAGAGACTGTTTTCGCTTCCTTAATAGACCTCGTCACAACATAATCTGGGGTCGATTCCTGTGTTTGCTCCAAAATACATGTCCGACACAGATGGTTATGGATACATGATTCTTCAAGGAGAAAGATACTTCAAATAAGTGAAAATCTTGAAAACAAATTTGAATATACTTTTATAACAGACACATGCTTGTTCCCGTTTTTGATGCTTATGCTCTAGCTTAAATAATATAGGTTGATTCAATAGTATCCTGCATTTTTTTTTGTAAAGTCGACTTAAATGGAAGTCAATTTGGATACTTGATTAATCTGTTTACTGACTACCTGCGTTAAGGAAATTTACTTTTTTTCTAACCATTAAAATTGCACTATTGTGTTATTTCCTTAACCAAAGGGTTCATGCCATTGCCATTGTTTATAACTGTAAAATCAAATTAAAAAAAGTTCAAAAAAATGGCATGATTGGGTTCTTATATTTATGGTTGAAATGCTGGAAACAGTCTCCTCAAGCTTTGTAGAATATATCTCAAGATCACCCAACTGCATGTTTGCAAGCCGATGGTCTTATGGCAGTGCTTTCATACCTGGATTTTTTTCTCCATTGAAATTCAGGCAATTAACTTGTTTAATACTTTTTAGCTTAATAAAATATAGATTATAGACTGAAGAAAATTTTCTTCATGTACTCTTAATGACTTTGTTTCTATTTAATCCCATGTTGCAGGAAGCAACACTATTTTCTGTTGCAGTATCATGATGTAATTTTTTGCGTGAAAGATGATTGAAGGATCTCACCGGATAAGCCAACGTTGTAGGTGGATGGCGACGGTATAGTTTTTAAGTGAAGAAGATGATTGTTTTTTAAGGGAAGTGAAAGTGAGAGGACCAAAAAGTCAAAAAATAACTTAAACTTTAGAAAATGATGACCAAATTGATAAAACGTATATGTTTTAGGACTAAAATTATTATTATACCATACAATGTAACCATTCTTGTTAAAACTTAACGGAAACTTAACGGTCAGTGACCAAAATAGGAAAAATATGTAACGTCAATGACAGTTTTGCCAAAACAATTAGTTCAGTGACTAAAATAGGAAATGAATAATAGTTCGGTGACTACTAGTATAGTTTATCCTGAATTTTTTTATAAATTTTAAATTTATTTTTAATCTTATTTAGGAAAAAAGAGAAGAAAAATATTTTTAGTGAGTCTAAAATTTATTAACTGAAAAATATAAGAGCATAAAAATAAATAATTTGACCAAGCAATTAAATATATTTGCTCAAATAATTATAAATTTGGACAAGTGATACGAAAGTGACTTACACGAGCGTGAACTGGATGTGGTGAAAATATCAAAGTGTGTACGAATATACTTTATAGCGTGGCTCCATGAAAGTTGAAATCGTGTTTTGGGAAATAAATAAAAACAACTGCTGAATCCCCTGAACCCTGAAAACCAGGCGGCTATCGCCTACTCTATTTTCCAAGTCTCCTGTTTTCCACTCTTTTTCTCGTAAATAAATTCCGACACCAAATTCACTGGTTTGATATAAGTTTCAAATATTTTATCTTGCATTCCGTGTGTTTCTCAAATAATTTTCAAAATGCGGATGAGTTGCAATGGATGTCGGGTCCTGCGCAAAGGCTGCAGCGAAAATTGTAACATCATGCCTTGTTTGCAGTGGATCGAAAGCCCTGAATCCCAAGCAAACGCCACTGTTTTCCTCGCCAAATTCTACGGCCGTGCTGGCCTCTTGAATCTCATCAACGCCGGCCCCGAGCACCTCCGTCCTGGTCTGTACTCTTAAACATTTTCTGTTTATATTTCTAGAATATGGAATTTTATGACTTGTGGGCTTACGGTTTTTCTTTTTAAAATTTTCAGGGATTTTTAGGTCGTTATTATACGAGGCTTGTGGACGGTTTGTGAATCCCATTTACGGTTCAGTGGGGTTATTGTTGTCCGGAAGTTGGCAACTTTGTCAAGCCGCCGTGGAAGCCGTGCTACAAGGTGCTCCGATCACGCCTATCGCAACGGAAGATGCGGCCGATGGTCAAGGGCCGCTTCTAAAAGCATTCGACATTCGTCATGTTTCCAAAGAAGAGAACTCTGCTCGCTCCAACGATGTTGATCGAGTAAAGAGTCGGTGCCGAGTCAAGAGAACTGTGAAGCGGAAGGGGAACAAGAAGGCGGTAGAGGAAGAGAGTCTAAACGTGGAAGCCAAAGCCGAGCCGCGTTATTGTAGTGACGAGGGAAACCGGTCGACGAGTCACGAGTCGTCGCTGAGCCATCAGTCCGAGTTGGCGGTTATGGAGGGGGAAAGTAAAGAAACCAAGAGCATGATCTCGGAGTCAACGGCGCCGGCGTCGCGGCTGTTCCCGGAGGAGCCGGAGTTTGGAACTAAGCTTTCCCAGGAGGGAAGCGGTGAGATTTGGCTGGAGTTGACGTTGGGGGTTCGACCGGTGATTTCACGTGCGTGTCACGTGGTGGTGCCGGTGAAGAAACGGAAATTGGAGGCATACGACACGAGTGAAAATAATCGCACGTGTATAGTAGAGCTGGGGCTTGCTTACCCGGCTTAAAAGGCAACCTACTTTTATATAGATTTTGGGCCAGTTTTGGCGGCTCCGTTTTGGGCCTTTGATTTTTTTTCCTTGCATAGAAGTTGTTGGATAGATTTTTTTGTGTGTGTGTGTGTGTGTGTGGGGTTGGGGGGGGGGGGGTCTTTGACCTTTATCCGTGACAAGGATGAGATGTGTACACATGTGGCTTGCATAATAGAAATTGTAAATTTACTTGCGGGTTTATTTTTTTATTTAGAAGTGATTATAATATAGTATCTGTTTATAAATAACTTTAATCTCTTTGATAATGTATATATATTTTATAGACAAAATGTTTAAACCCGTGTCTCTTAGTACGAACATCATTCACTTTTCTACTGAAATCACTTATTGAGTTTAAATACATCATAATAACATGCAATCTGCAAAAGAACAACTTAGACATGCAATTTAATAAAAATCACATTATTTAATTATAAAATAAAATTATATATAAAAATAATTTCCTTTAGGTCTAAAATTCCAAGTCGTTTTTACTCGGTCGTATTGTATAAAATTATTGTGTTTTTTTTCTTTTTTATTGTGTATTTTATTTAATAAATTATTCACTTATTATTTTAATGTTGGCGTTTATTTGATTATTTTATTTTTATATTAGACTATTAATCATTGGCGTTTATTTTATTATCTTGCTGATTTATTTTTATTTTATACCATCAAATCGATTCTCGTATATCATAAACACTCGCAATCATTAAAAATGGTTCTTGGTCAAGTTATATAAAATCAATTTTATCAATGTATTAATATAGTTACGTGCATTTCTATATTAACATTGATAATATTTATTTTGATCAGATTGTTGGGATTTTGTCAATTGATATTTTTTTTGGTAGCATCTCTTGTCATTTTTTAATTGTGCCATATTATCATTAGATGAAACTACATATTTAAATTCGAGCGCACACTATGAATGCTTTGAACGCGCACGTTAGCAGGTCTGATGGGTGCTGAGTTTCGTTCCAGTGATTGTATAGCGTCGCTTTTGCTCGATTTTGTTTGGGTTTTCAAGCGTTTTGACTCTTTTTTTTTTGATTTTCCACCGCATGACGAAACCTGTGCAGATTGATTGGAGGAAACTCTTTTCGGGGTCGGATGATCAGTCCTTTCTATTTTTTCCGGTTAAGAAAGACGATTCCCTGCTTATTCAACCTCCGAAAGCAGTATTCGACAATGGAATTGAGGAATGGAAATATTCACTAGGATTTGCCCCCAATTTTAGTGCCTTGTAGAAAATTACTGAACTTGTATGGGGGAAATTTGCAAAAGTTAAGGTTAGTCTAGCTTTCCCTAATGTCTATGTATTTTCATTCCCAAATGCTACATCAAGGGATTGGGTATTGGAACATGGTCCCTGGCATGCTCAACACAAGCCCTTGATACTACGGAAGTGGGAACCAAACTTGGCAAAACTAGAGTTTGCACTGGACAAAATGCTTGTATGGATTCAATTGCATAATGTCCCTCTAGAGCTTTTCAACAAATCCGGGCTTAGCTATATCTCAACTGCATTGGGGAATCCATTGTATATGGATTCGGTTACCGCCTCCAAGGAGAGGCTAGAATTTACAAAAGTTTGCATTGAACTAGAGGTCAGTGTGAAGATTCCTAACTACATCAATGTTGCCTTACCGAATGGGAATATTGCTTCTGTGAAGGTCCAAGTCCCTTGGATGCCACCAAGTTGCCATAAGTGCAAACTTTATGGCCATTGGGGTAAGAATTGTGTTGCAAGTGGTTCGCAATCTGGGAAAGTCTGGAAAGTGAAGAATGCGACCTGTAATGAGAAAGCGATGGAAAATGGAGAATCTTCCAACATCAGTGATGTTGATGGACCTGTCACAGCTCCAGTTGAAAATGTTACCTCGACTGTTGAAAATAGTGTTACTGATTCGTTGCAGGATGTTGCTGCTGAGGATCCGTCACCCATAGTCGTTCAGCAAAATGTTGGCGAGACTAAGGACAATGAGATTGAGAATGCACATTGTGCTACGCATGTTGCTGTAATTGAGCCTAGAGATACCGAAGCACATACACAGGCCGCTGGCATAGAGATCGGGGATATTGTCCTTGAGAAATTCAATTCCAAGGAATTTCCCATTTTGCAAGACTCAGTCCCAAAGAAGAAGGGTAGGGAGAGACCTCTCAAGGATTAAAAGAAGGCTGCGAGTTTAGCTTCAAAACAAATCTGTTTGATCCAAGAAATTAAAGCCAAGAAGCAAGAGCATCTTGCTAAGTATAAGGGATCTGAGGTAGTTGCAGTAGTAACTGGAGGTACATCTTCAAAACATTAATTATGATTGTGGGATTTTGGAATGTTTGAGGTTTTAATAATCCTCTTAAACAAACTAAAATCATGAGAAGGATTGATAAGTTGAAAATTGATGTTTTCTGTATGATGGAGAGTAGAATACGAACGAGTAATTTTTAGGTTATTGCATCTAAGTTTAATAATGGCTGGAATTATTATGCCAATCATGACTTTATTGATAATGGTCGTTTGTGGATTTTTTGGAGGAATCATTTACACTGTTCTGTTATTCAAAAGTTTGATCAATCAGTAACACTAATGAGTGCAGCTTTGGGCAAGAATTTTTTTTTACCACTGTGTATAGTAGTAATAATGAAGAAAGTAGGAATGTTCTTTGGGATCAATTGCGAGAAACTGAGACTATTGTTGGCACCTCGGCTTGGTTGATATGGGGAGGGTTTAATATTATTGCCAGCGCTGAGGAAAGTTCTGACTTCGATAGGTTAGGGAATCACGTTAACTCAGATATAGAGGACTTGCAGCATTGCATGGGTGACTTGCACATTGCGGATCATCCTTATTCGGGGCCGATCTACACATGGACCAACAAAAAGATGAGGGTTTCCTTGATCGAAAACTTGACAGAATGCTTATTAATTCACAGTGGCTACTAGATTTTCCTGAGTCCTTTACTGAATTTCAAGCACCAGGGGTTTCAGATCATTGCCTTGTAGTGGTATGGTTTCAGAAGAGTATACCTGCTGATAAACTAAAACCGTTTAAGTTCTTTAATTGTTGGACTTCGCTTCCTAGTTTCATGAAGGCAGTGCAAGACTCTTGGGGGAAAGAGTTGTGGAAAATGCAATGCAAGTCCTATTTACAAAGTTGAAGAGATTAAAACCGAGGCTCAAAGACCTAAACAGACTGTATCTTGGGGACATATCCAAAAGGGTGGCTGATAAAAGGGCACAATACGAGCAACAACAGCTTCACAATCTTAACCATGCCAAACACAGAGACGTAGATGCGGAAAAAGTTGTTAACTGAGTTACTTGAGCTGGGAAACGCTGAACTTTCTTTCTACAAGCAACGAGCCAAAATGAACTAGATCCAAGAGGGAGACTTCGGGACTAAATTCTTTCACACAACTGTTATGGCTAATCAGAAACGTAACATTATACGCCTGGTGAAGGATGACAATGGCGCTATACTGGATACTTTTGAATCCATGGCGGATGAGTTGATTCGCTACTACTCTACCCTAATTGGTTCATTTGATCCTAACGTCTACCCTTGCCCTACTAGTACTTTCCGTGCTCTTCTTCAGTACTCGATCCCTGTGGGTGTCAAAGATGAATTATGCAGGAAGGTATCAGACTTGGAAATTGTAATGCTCTCTTTGCGTAGGGAAATAACAAAAGCCCAGTTCCTGATGGGTATACAGCTTGGTTTTTCATAGCTACCTGGAATATCGTGGGATATGATTTTATTGCAGCAATCAAATGGTTCTTTCAGACCTCTTTTCTCCCTCACGCTTTCAATGCTACATCTCTGGTGCTCATTCCCAAAGCTCCTAATACTTGCTTGGCTAGGGAATTTCGGCCTATATCATGTTGCTCAATTATATACAAGACTATCACTAAGATTCTAGTAGGTAGGCTTGCGCCTCTATTCTCAAGCATGATTTTGCCAAGCCAATCTGCTTTCATCAAATACAGAAGTATAATTGATAATACATTTCTTGCTCAGGAGCTAGTCTGAGGATATTCTAAGAACTCTTTATATCCACGATGCGCTACTAAAATTGACATGCAAAAGGCTTTTGGTTCCATTAATTGAGAGTTTTTAATGAGAGTCTTAGAAGCTATGGGAATCCCTACGAAATTCAGAGGATGGATCGAGAGTTGTATCACTGCTTCTAGATTTTTTATCTCACTTAACGTGAGCTTAGTTGGCTATTTTGCAGGCGGCAAGGGTGTCAGACAGGGGACCCTCTGTCCGCTTATTTATTTGTTATGGTAATGAATGTCCTATTAGCTCTCCTAGACCAGGCTGCACGAAGCGGAGTATTCAAGTTCCATCCTAAATGCAGCAAATTATCTCTTACCCATTTGTGCTTCGCCGATGACTTGCTTATATTTTGCCATGGCTCATTGGATTCGATAATCAGAGTTCTAAGCACCTTGGACCTTTTTTAGCACATGTCCGGACTGAAATTAAATGCTGAAAAGACAGCTTTTTGCGAGTGAAGTTGATGCAGACACCCTCTCCTCTATTCACAGGCTCACGGGGTTCAAACTTGGTACTCTCCCTATTAGATACCTTGGTGTGCATCTAGTAACCAGGAAGTTATCAGAAAAGGGCTGTTTTCCCCTATTGGATAAAATCAAAGACAAACTCCTTCTTAGTCTCACCGAAAGTTAAGTTATGGCGGAAGGTTACAGCTAATCAAGGCGGTTTTGGTAAGCATTTTCAAATACTGGAGCAGGCAGCTTATTATTCCCAAAGTCGTCACTACAAAAAATAGAACAACTATGTATGCGCTACTTCTGAAAAGGGGACAATACCCCTGCCACTGGAGCTAGAGTTGGATGGCACCAGGTCTGCCTCCTTAAATCTGAAGGGGGCTTGGGGCTAAAAAATCTCCATAGGTGGAACAAAACTTGCAGCCTTTTGCTCGTTAAGCATATTTTGACAGACGAGGGATCTTTGTGGGTTGCATGGATCAAAGAGTACATGCTGAAAGGTGAGGACTTCGAACAGATCATAATCAAACCCCACTTCAGTTGAACTTTGCGAAAACTCCTCAAAATTCGAAATGAAGCATTGGCATTATTTGACTCAACTCCTTGGTCACAGGTGAATACTATGTGGATTTGGGACAGTGTGAGGGACAAACGCCCTAAGGTATCGTGGGAGAAAGTCATTTGGTTTCCAAAACACATTCCAAAATTTTCCGTCATTTCTTGGATGGTAGTTTTAGACAAATTACCAACAAAGGATCGATTGAGTCAATGGAGCTTGAGTAATAATGGTGTTTGCTTGCTCTGCGGATCTTACCCTGAGAGCAGGAATCATTTATTCTCGGACTGCTTGTTCACTTGCAGGGTATGGAGGAAAATTGCCCAAGCGTGCGACATTCACACCCCAAATTTCATTGGTTGGGATGATAGATTGCAATGGATTGTTGACAATTGTAAGGGGAAAACTCTTTTGGCTCATATTTTGAGACTAGCTTGGACGAGATTACTATACTTCATATGGCAAGAATGTAACCACAGATTATACAGGGACACCACCCATTCGAGTGACGATATTTTTGGGCATATATAGAACACAGTCGGCATTAAACTGTACAGATTTCGTATAAATAGATCTGATAGATATACTAGTCACTTAAATACAACTTGGGGATACAGTAGCACTAATCCTTTTTACTTTGATTGTTTACGTTTTTTGTAGCAGACTCTACTCCCTGGATAAATAAGAACCTACCATTTACCCAAAAAAAATATTTAAATTCATAGTGGATATTAAATTTAATCTAAATATTTAATTAGATCTAAATATATTTTAGGTGTCAACCCAATAAAAGGTATACTTTAAGGTCTTGCCGTTTAACTAAATAGTAACATAATATATTTATATAAATATTTTATTTTAATTATAATATATAATTAGATATATTATAATTAATATTTTTAATATAATATATAAAATTAATTTCAAGCACCGAGTAATACAGGTTTTGTCAATATTTCTCAAGTCTTGGGCTTAGCCTCATGGATTGACATTACCATTTTCCTTAATTTTCTTACGGCTACAGCTTAGCTTTAAGTACTAGTTTTGTGAAAATATTTTCTATCTCAAATGTTTTGCATGGTGGCGAATGTCATCATCACGTCATCATAGTGTTGACTAGGGACGGAATTAGAATTAGAGAGCATGTTGTTTAATTTTAAAACGATCGGGATCTTAAAAGTGATTAAAACATAAAAATTAAAAAAGTTGAAATGAATTTTACTAGTTTTAAAATTAAAAGACCTTAAAAAATAAATAATTTAGAAAAATTAGGGTCAATGTTTAAATTAATTAATAAGTCCTAAAAATAAATTATACCAGATAATTTTGAGAAAACATGCTTAATTAAAATAATTTTAAAATTATTAATGACCTAAAATGTAATTAAACCATCAAAATTAGAGTACAAAAATTTAATTAAAATAATTTTAAAATTATTAATAACTTAAAATATAGTTAAACCATCAAAATTAAAGGGGTAATTGCCCCTCGAATCCTTCCCAGATAGTCAAAGCTGTGAAAGCTGAAAGGATACGATCTACTAGAGGTCGTTGGAACGTAGAATCATTGTGAAGGATGTCACCAATCTCTCTCTGCAGTAAAAAGGCACTGTAACCCCCAACTCCCAACCCTAGCGCCGCTTACCCAAAAACCAGATCTGGTTTTCTCCCTCGACGGTCAGCTTTTGTTTTGGTGGCTAGCCTCCCTTTTCCTTCACTGTAAGTAGATCTTGTTTTCACCTTTTTTGATTGGCTTTTGTTTCTTTAGCTTCATCTAATGTTTTTTTATGGGTGTTTTAGGCTATGATCACTACAGTTCAAATTTAGGCACCAATTTTAAAATAGGGACAATTAGTCCTTTTTGTCGGCTCGAAAGGAGAAAGAACGAGTTAAAAAAAGGCTTGGTTTCTACCATTTTTCTTTACGCTCTATTTTTTTTTATATTTTTGGTTGATTTTTTTTTTTTTAGTTTTGAAGGTTTGAAGAATGTTGGTGGAGGCGATAACTTTGGCAACTCCTCATCCAGTTATTCTTTTTGTATGTGACCGTTGGTTTTCGGTGTTTCGCAGTGCTCTCGCTTGAAGAAGTTTGCCCATCTTAACGAAACCTCCGTCGTCTTAGTCATCCCGCTCTTGGATTTCATGTCTTTGCCTTTGAAACCCGTCATCATGCTTGCCGTATGCCCTTTAATGAGTGTTGAAGGTCGACTTTTCTTTCTCGCTCGTGTTGGCCAATAATGCATGTTCCTTCTTCCAGCAGACACCGTGCCAATTCTACAACAAACAAGATAAAAACCACTAAAAACTAACTACTCTCAATCTCCAACACTCACTTAGGTCAATGTCGAAACCTTGACCTTAGGAGGACGTCCCCTCGGCCTTACCATAGTTGCGGAGCTCCCACTTATTCCCCCTGGGGTCGAGCCATCTTCCTCGGCCTTCCACGTGGTTTCCCACTAGGCTTGGGGGAGCATTGGGGTCCTTAGGAGGACGGCCTCGAGGCCTCCCGGAGCTTAAAACCATACCGGGTGGCAATGAAACCTTGGGTTTTGGAGGCCTACCACGGCCACGCCTTGGTGGGGCATTGGGATCGGATTTTATGTGATTGTTTTTCCAGAACACAAGCTCTCCGGTCTCTTTCATTCTTTTAAGGTGGTGGGAAAGCAGAGTGGAATGGCCGGCAGGCAAATCTCCATACTTGGACTCTATGTATTTGGATATTGAAGTTTTGTTTGAACCATTCTCGTTGTTCAATGCTTCAATGGCGTTCATAATTAGCTGCATGACAAAATTATCAAGCGGTTTCAAGGTAGGAAGTTTGAAATTTATGCTTAAAAGTACAAATGAAAAAGAAAATCCTCATGTGATTGACAGAAACTTCTTTGATGAACATCAAAAACTGCAGCCAGCCCCAGATAAAGAGAGAGATGAACATAGTAAACATAAGTTTTCTGACAATTATGAAAGCAACATATCCTTTTTTCTCAAAGAAATTTGAAAAAAAATGAAGAAAATTTATGCAAATAAACTGAATTGACCTGTGGGTAAGAAGGAAGTGGAGGAGGCTCATTGACCTCTTCAGAAGCCATTAAAATTTGCAGACCCAACAAAATAAATTAGCCAAAATTAGGGATTAGATTCCTTCCAACTTCCAACCAAGCTTTCAACTTCAAACTTCGAAGGGCAGCAGTCCCCACAAATCAACTCTCTTTCTTCTCTTTGCTTTTCAAAATTTTCCTCAGAAAACTAAAGCCATAACAGCTTTAGATACTGTTTGATGATCAGCTGCAAAAGTATTTTTTTATTGGATAAAAATCAACGAATAAGATTATGTTGATGGATATGATCGGACGCTTAGAAACGGGGTTCACTCAGATCCATGCCATGGCGGTATAAGGTTTTTGATTTTTTTTAAGGGAAAGAACTACCTATTTAATATCCTACCATTATCTGCGTTAATATTTTGATACCTTAATTTTTTTTTGACAAAAACGTATTTAATGCTACATTTTGATTTTAAATTGGTATTTCAACCATTAAAAAAATAATAGTATAGTAAATAGAAGAGAAAATCACATGTGACAGGTTGACACGTTTTTTTCTTTTAATCAACATGTTATGTCGGATAAAATCTTAAAAATTACACGTGGCATGTTAACTAAGGAAAAGAAATAATGTGATTTTCTTTCTTCTAGTCAACATGTCATATATGATTTTTATCTCACAAGTCAATTTATCATTATTTTTTTAACAATGAAAATAACAAAATAAAAATAAATCATAACGTTTAATATTATTTTATCAAAAAAATTAATTAAGGTACTAAAATTGTAATACAAACGTCAGTGAAATACTGAATAGATAGTTTTCTTTTATAGGGGAATCATTGATTATCCATTGTCTCTACTCTCCCATCTATACCCGTACTCCTATCGGAAGTCGTCTAATATTTTGTTTTTCAAATATATAAATAATTAAATCTTACATAAAATTTATATAAAATTTAAAACAACTATATATAGAAAATACTTTGATATACAAGTTCGTGTAAACTAAAGTTTACAAAACATTTTAATTTTAGGGCTTAGATATTTATATTGTGGTTTAGGGTTTATGGGTTTAGATTGTAGGGTGTAAAATTTGAGATTTATGGTTAGAATTTAGAGTTTAGGGTTTAAGGTTTAGGTTTTAGGGGTTAGAGCTAAAGATTTAAATTTTAAATTTTATAGCTTAAATATGAAGAATTATATAATTTTTTTACACAGCTTTGTATCAAAATATAATCCCTTGTATATTTATATCACAACATGTTGAATTGTGTTTAGTAAAAAAACAAAACATGTGGAATTGTGGAGTAGTTGGTAAAATTCTTTATGCCAAATAAAAATCTAAGGGTAAAACTTTGATACACAGGTTGTGTAAAATTAATTTTACACAAACTTGTATATTTACACTATAAAAATTCAAATCTTAAATTTCTAATCCTAGCCCTAAAAAACTAAACCTTAAATCCTATACACTAAATTCTAAACACTAACCTTAAATTCTAAAACATACAACCTAAACCCCTAAACTTTAAACCCTAAACTAAAACCCTAACCCCTAAAACTAAAAGGCACGTGTAAACTAAAGTTTACCGGCATATGTATCAAAGTTTTTTCCAAAATCTAAACCTGAAATATTATTAGAAAATTCTCGTTCAAAATTTAGTTGATTTTAAAAAAAAGTTAAACTACATCGCTTTTACATGTCATTGGAATCTATAATATATTAACAAGATAACATTAGAATCTGAGGGTTATCTATAAGTACTTTTTTAGAATAATTAAACCAAAAAACTAGATTTTAAATAATAATTAATTAATTAAAAAGTATATACCAAAATACTAGCAAATTTAAATATCATTTAAATTGACATTTTTTTAATTTTAGTATTATATTGGAAATAAATATTTTTTAAAAACAATGATAAACTAAGGTTTAGTTCCTAAACCATTAAAATAAACGATTTAAAATTTGTAAATTTAATTTTGAAGCAAATAGATAATAACAAACAGCAGTGAAGTTGAATATTAAAAACGATTTAATATTTGTATATTTTTTATTAAATAGAGATTATATTCTCATACTGGGATTCGATAATAACCAGAATACTCACATGTGTGTCATGCTCTGAAAAGGCCAAGTCACTAGGGTGTGCATTATTTGATTTTAACCGGATTAACCGGCCGAACCGAATATTTTTCGGTTAATTCGGTTGGTTAATTTTAGGTAGGATCGGTTAATGGTTAAGATTTTTTTTCAAAATTCGGTTATCGGTTAATTCAGCTCGAAACCGGTTAATTAACCAAATTAACCAAAATTATTATATATTAAATATTATATATATTATATTTTTTGTCACTAAACTTTCAAAAGTTATAAATTGATCATTAATTTTTTTAATATATTACAAAATGGTCATTAAACTTTATCAAATTAGCACATAATTATCATTAAATTTATTAAATTATTACAAAATGGTCATTAAACTTTTCAAAATTTATCAATAATTTAAAACGTACAACGAGTCAATGATCATTTTATAATAGTTCAATAAGTTTAATTATTGTTTTGTAACTTCTGAAAGTTTAGTAACTAAAAAGATCATTTTAGCATAGTTCCGTGACCATTTGCGTAATTTACCCAAATTTTTATGTAAAAATTATGTTAATTTGTAAACTGGCCGAATTAACCAAAAATTTTTTCGGTTCGGTTAAAATTTTCTGAAAAAATATTCTGTTCGGCTAACAGTTAAAGGGATACAAATTTTGGTTAATGGTTTTGGGTAATTTAGTTCGGTCGGTTAACCGGACCGACTAAATGCACACCCCTATAAGTCATCACCATTGTTCACCACATGAAGAAAATAAATGAAAAATGAAAAAGAGTGAAGGTTGTGAACCATCCACAAACTATATTAATTCTATTAGTTCTCATAAATGAACAAAGAACTTACTAAATTTTGTGCAATATTTTTACGCACTTCATTGACGCCAAGAGAGTCCAAAACGTAATTATGTCGCTCAACAACATCAACAAATAATAAAAACCAATGTTTGACTTTTGCATCATGTAAAGGCACATATACCTGCTAAATCATGTGAGTTAAAAATCACTATAACCCCATTGACTCGGTCTAGTCACCAGACCGAACCGAGCGAGCTACATTGAGTTTACCGAGACAAACCCAAAAGATTTACTTAAAAAAGGTCCATTTTTTAAATTTATATTTTCTAAATGCGTAATTAAGTCCTAATGTGATCATGCTGGCTATGGTGAAATTTACAACTCAATCGGGCGTCAAATTGACATCTAATTGAATGAGATTACATTTTAAGGACCAAATTATAATTTCTAAAAATTAAGAGGACTTCCTTAAAATTAGATTTAACAAACCTCAATTAGTTAGGTTTCATGCATACATGTCAAATTTCAGCTTAAAACGACCATCCAAACTCATTCAATTGCATACACAACAACTAAGGACCAAACTGCAAGTTTTCAAAGTTTAAAACAAACCTATAACTAAAATAACGGCCCTTGGTGTCGATACCGGAAACCAAATTATGTAGTAGGTTTCGAAACCATCCCTATAGGTTTTGAAACCAGGCCTCTAAAGCCTAAAACCCTTATCGGTACGACTCCCCACGTATTACACCCCCTAACCAAATTTGGCCTACATATTTCGAAACCAGGGGCCCGGTTTCAAAACCTCTGGGTCTGGAAAGAGGATTTTGACTGGTTTTTCAATCCTAAGGCAACTAAAACATGTTCCAAACATTGCATAGGCATCATACATCAACACAGGCATAATTTTTACAACATTCGAACATGTTAAGCAGACAAACTCACAAGGAATAATCTTGCATTTACCTATGGGCATGCTTCCTACTCAACATGCAATTCTTTCCCCAAACCCCTCATTCAAGCATATTAAAACTCATACAAGTCCAAAACATCAAATAAAACTTATCCAAATCAAGGAGAAACCAAAACAACCCTCCCAATTACAACTTGGTCACATTGTCTCTTATTACTATTAAGTAATTGTAAAACCATACTTGAAATTGCTTCACCCTTGGATCGAATCTTGCTTACTCGCTATTTGAAAATGCTTATTTCTCTACATTGATGTGAAAAAAGAGCGTAAGCTTATAAGCTTAGTGAGGGAATCTCAAAAACACTCATCAGTTCATTTAAAACCATTTTATTTATAATCAAGTATATTAAGCTCATGTCAAAATCATCTCATGCTTCTATAATCTTTCCAAAACAGCAGTTTTAAAATATTTCTAACACATGTACCATGGATTTCTAGCACAAACCTCAATTTAAGCTTTTTCATGCTAAAACCTCAAAGAGCAAGCTTAAAGAGCATCTCATGTATAAACCATATTATACAAAACATAATCCATTTCTCATGATACATTATATCATATATTGGCATTCAAGTGACTTAAAACCAATTTCATTCTATTTTATAAAAACACATCGGATACACAGATTTCCCAAATGGTTCCTTCGACCACTTCACACACGTCCTAAAACCGGAGCAGCCCTCAATGATTATAACGTATAAATCCACCAGCGGGAGAATTGGCACAATCTTGACCCCTCGACCGTTGCGGTTCTCATGGTGGAGCATGGCACACTCTTGACCACTCGACACACATGAGGCAACTTATTATAATGCACTTTAAACCCTATGGCTAACCAACTATATCCGGTAACATTTTACCTCAGCCACTTGCCAACATACTCAATAAAAACCATATTAACTTATTGTTTTACATATGTATCAACTCAAACCATTTTCCAATACATTAAGCCATGTATTCTAGCATTCTTAAAATCCTTTCATAAATCATTTGCAATGCTCAAATATCAACATGTATAATCATTTTCAACATCTTTCATTTCTAAAACATGCATATAACAGTAAGTAATCAAATCTATAAACATGTGCATGAGATTGTATTTTGCAAAACTGAAAATGAGAGAGAGCTCAACCAATACTTACTTCTGAGCTTAGATAAGTGTTTCAAACTTATTCTAAATTCCCAACAACCATCTTCAAACCTTTTTAAAGCAGTAAAACACGTTTCCACTCACCAACAACTAAAAGCTCTCTTGCCGTTGTGCAAATCACACTTCCGAAGCTCCCATAACGTCTCCAAAAGCTAAAGGATCCAACTCCCCTGCTTTGCCCAATCAAAAACAGAGGATTAGTGCACTTCCATGCATCTCTAATTTCCAGCAGCCATCAAACACAACTTCGCCTCACTAAAAACCATCAAACGTCTCTCTAAAACAACCAAAATCATCATCAAACTTCATCTAAACAAATCCCAGCCAAAAACCGTTGATTTTAACATCTTAACAACATCAATTAACAACTAAAAACATCCCTATAACGTCCTTAAACCTCTAGCAACTCTACAACACCAAGATCACTTCAAAATCTAACTATTTACAACCTAGAAAATTAGCAATTCACATAGTTTCGAGATTCCTTTAATTAATCTCTTTTTACAAAATCAAAACACATCTTATAAGAGATCTAAATCAATTAAATTCAATACAAAACAAATCCATAACAATGTTTATCAAATTTTCACTTCAAAACTCAATTTAATCACCATATTCATGTTTTAAGCATAATTCCATAGCATAAACCAGTTGTAAAGGATCAAGAACTTGGTAATTTCATTAAAGAACCTTTAATTAGAGGAGAGAAACGAAAATCACTTGTAATTGTTGATTTCCCCCTTAATTGGAAAAGATTAGATGAAAGCTTCAAGAAACCAAGTAGATGTTGTAGGAACCAAAGAAATCAAGTAGGAAATCAAAAGAGATTGATTCCTGGAAATTTTGGAAATAAATTGATAGTTTGTCAGCTGAGAAAGTTGAGAGCAAAATTAGTTACGTGAGAAAATAAATAGTGTGATTAAAATCTTTTTTATTAATTTTATTTTATTATTAAAACCATTTTAAACCTTTTAAAAATAGCCTAAATTAAGGGGAAATCTGATAAAAAAAAAGTTTGGTTAATTAGCTCCTTAAAGATTTTAAGTTTTAACCCTTTTACGATTTAGTCACCAAAAATAAATTTAAAAACTTTACATTTTAGTCACCGGACCAAAATGTCCCAAAATCATATTTAATTCCTTAAAATTAAATTTACCAAAATAATCAAAATATTAATTAATTATTTTCTAGTATTTTTTATATTTTATTTTAACCAAAAACAATTTATTAAGATTTAATTCCAGAAACTAACTTGAATTGCCTAATCTGGTTCTCCAGAACCGTCTAATCAATCCATCTAACATCTAGGCCCAAATTCAGGGCGTTACAACCACAATCAACTATATACAAGCGAACAAAAAATTATAAATATACTTATTCAACATTACTACTATCAATAGGTATAAAGTTCTCTATCCACCGGGAATAAAATTTGAAAATGTTAGTTTTTTTTCCCGCCTTCTAAGCATGTGTGAAATATTCGATAATGATACTCTAAGACAAACGTTAAATTTGAAAATGTCATGAAATCATAAACTAAAAATAATGTGCTCGCTAGCCCATAAATTATTTTTTACATGAAAGGACAAAGGCATATATAAATTCTTTGACATAGGCTCTTGTCTCAAGTACAAACCGTACACATAGAAATCGATAAACTATTAAATATTTAAAAATGATATCAATACTTTTATTAATAACAAACAAAAGAACAAATATTGATCAGGTAAAATATTGAATAATTTAATCTATAATACCAATCAGACAAATTGTGCATTCTTCAGGCATTAGGTACTCCAAATATTGCTTGTACGCATCAGTTATCATACCAATTTCTTTGAATTTTTTTGATAACAAATCATCTACCTTATATTTATCCTGCATAAAAAACATATAACTCTTGAAAATAATAATAATACATTAATGTAAATATTAACAAAATGTGTTTATATTTTACACATTTCTTGTTTTACATTTGATTTGAGCTTGTGCGAATAAATCTTGCAATCCTGGTTCAATCTCAAAATTAAAATGCTTGTTTTCTTTTTCAACTTGCACAATCAAAAAGTAATTGATCATACATTCAACTCAAATGAAATATTTTTACAATATTAATTACAAATTTTCACCCTACTACATAAAATATATATTTTCCATCATGTTGCTACCTTATTTTTTTCAGAACTTTCAACCTTCGATGTTTCTCTATTATCATAAAATTTTGTGAATTTTTCCTATATATGCATATCATATAACAAAAAATTGTTTTAAGCAAACAAATAATATAAAAGTATAAGATGAAATATAACCAATAAATAAAAAATTATACATACCATTGTATTCACTTCATAAGTTCGAGCTCTTTTTTTCATTATCAATGTTTTAACTTCAGATCATCAGTAAAATCAGAACGTGCAGTCGAACATCTCACACTCTTTTTATGTTGATAGTCTTTACTCTTTGATAAAGCCTTAAGACCGTTTGACAATTTAGGCGTCATTTTTGTAATCATTGGAGTTTCTTTCAACGTAACCAGTTGACTAGAAAATTGATGGTGACAAAATTGAAAGTTAAAAACCTCACTAGGAAGTTTTGGGAGACCATCAATGTCAGCCTTGATGTTGTCTTCAGAATTAACTTCAAATTTTCCTTTACCAATAGGTTGTAATGAGGGAAATGAATAATCATGGTAACAATTTATAAATAGAGACAAACTTAATTTTTAATACGACTCTCGATTTCTTCATTCAATGATACGACACATCCTTTTTCCTTGTTGATTTATTTTTTAAACCCTCATCTTTCAATGGACCGCTATATAAACTAGTCTCTTTTGGTCTATTATTTAAAGCATCATTCTTTAATAATCGACTATGTATACCTTCTCCTTTTAATGAATCACCATTTTGTATTGAACCTTTAACATTACTCGGTGTTAATATGGTCACTAATTTTCCAAATTGACCATTCATTTTAACAAATTCCTTTTCAATATTTTACATCGAATGAATGAGTGCCTCGAACTTGTGATCGCTATGATAAGGAGTTCTTTATCTTTTCCTCATGTACAACTTCAACTTTTTCCTATATGTACATAAAATAAATAAAAAATTGAACAATTATAATGAATATACCTCGTTGTTTGTCTTTCTCTGAATTCATGTTGATATGCCGCTTACACTCCATCATCTTAGCTTATTTTGAAGGAGTTAAGTTTAGATCCATCAACTACTTTAAAAGATAAAATTGAAACTTGCATGCATTTAAAAAGAATTAATTAATTTTATACTTATAGCAAAGTACAAGAAAAAGGTTCAACTCAAAGTACCGGTATGGTACCCTCGAGTACCGGTACGCCCTTTGGAAATATTTTTCAGTGAGCTATTTTAGTACATATACACATCCAGTACATGTACTCACTAAATCGCGTACTGGTACTCATTAAACATCATACTGATACGGAATTAGGGTTATAATTTGGGAAATAGAATTTTAATTTTAAAATTAGGGTTTGAAATGGGAATTAGGGTTTTAATTTGAGAAAAATTGAAAATTAAGGGTTGGGCGGTAGTTAGAGTTTAGGAATTTTGAGATTAGGGTTGGGAATATTTCTGTCGGTGGTTATTAGGGGATGTCGGTGATGACGGGGAACGACGGCCATCACCCAAATCAAACATAAGACAAAAATCTTACTTTGCTGACAAAATAGCGGGGAACGGTGGCTAGGCTCGAACGTCGGTCAGGCTACATTAGGGATGGAGGTGCACCGGCGGATAGTTGGGTAACGGTGGTGACAGTTGGAATGGCAAGAAGGAGATAAATATTTAGGGTTTGTTTATCTAGGGATTGACTATGGTTGGTATATGATCCAATTATTTAAAAATAAAGATTAAAAATAGAATATAGTAAAAATATGAAAATAATTTAATTCAAATTTTACTTTAAATAATTATTAATTATATATTAAGTTCTTGAGATTTTTAATCTTTATTAAAAAATTTAATAGTGTTCAGCGTTAATGGTGTTCAGCAGTGTGTGACGCCCGTAGTAGACTGATCGTAATACTCGTCTTAAAAAAAGGAAAAAGGGTTAGGCCTTGCCACTGAAACTTGGGATTCCATCTTGTTTTATAATTAAGGGAACCCTAAGAACTATGAAAATTAAAAAGCAGAAGATTTTGATGCTGAGGGAAATTTTTTTTCAAATTTTCTATTCAACTGTTTAATAGTATAATTGAACTAAAATTAAAGTTTAGTGTCATAATCGAAATAATTGAAAGTTTAATAACATAAATGATACACTATTTAAAGTTTAATATTTAATTGTAATTTATTTATTTTATAAAGAAAGAGATAAAGTAACACGAGTTGGATAATAATAAATCTTCTCCCAACTTCAGCTGGCCATCGAATCAACCGTAAAACAATCTAAAACGGATTTGGTTTGAGCAAATTATAATCTAAAGATTAGATTCCCAAACACTGGAAATTTGACCTATTTAGACAGTTCCGACGTGAAGCTTGTTAGCAATGGGACGAGGTTTGCACATTGCTTCCAATGGCACAATCTTAGGCATGGTGGTCCCATTCAAAACATTGGATCAACAATCCCAAAGTTAACCCCACAATTCGATGAGCCAACCCGACTCCGGGACACACCCTTCTTCCTAAACCGAATGGCATCATCTTGTTCGATTTCCCTTCGCTGTTCTCGAACCTCTCCGATTTGAAACTCGTCGGATCGTCCCATAACTCGGGATCTCTATGAATGGCCCATGCGTTGACAATTAGGACGGTGTCACGTGGCACGTCGTAGCCGCGTATCTTGCAATCGGCTGATGTCATGTGCGGGATTAGAAGTGGACCTGGTGGGTTCAATCGAAGGGTCTCGAGTATGATGCCCCGAAGGTACGGAAGCTTAGGGATATCTGCTTCGTCCAACAAATTATGTTGCCCGATTTCGGAATCGATTTCGGCCCTAGCTTTGTTCAAGACGTGGATTGTTAAGTAAATTGGACATTCCCCATTCTAATGTGATTGCTGATGTATCGGCACCAGCAAACAGCATTACCTACATAATTAAAAACCAAACATTAAATGAAAGTAAGAGTTAAAACAAAACATATAAAGGAGACAGGATTGTGTGTGTCTTAGACCTGAATCAACCCTTTGATAATTTGATCAGTGTAGTAATGAGGCTCGGCTTGCTGCAACGAAAGAAGATGATGAACCATTGTCGTCGTCCCCGATTGTGCCTTCCCTCGAATTTCATCGATCAAGCTTTGCAAGAACCAATCCATCCTTTCACCGATATCCTTCACCTTCGTCACAAAATTCCTCCCACCAATCCAATTCAAAATGGGGAAGAAATCCACCGGATGGCTCACACCTCCAACTGCAAAACCCTCCTCCATTAACTCCCTAAATTCCTCTGCCTCTCTTTCATTTCCGGTGCCCCCGCCATGGTACCTCTTCCCCGCCACCATCCGCATTATGTTATTCAAAGCTAGATCGATAAACATCGATTTCAGCTGCACTTTGGTAAACCCTGCTCGGTTATCATCGGTACTCCTCCTCCTCCTCCTCCTCCTCCGTAGCTTCATCAATAATTTCTTCACTTCATCTTGTCTAATGCCTTGGAAGGCATTCAAGCGGCTCGATGAGAAGAGTTCAATGGCGGTGATACGACGTAGGTTACGCCAATGATCACCGTAAGGCGCGGCGGCCATCGTGGAATAGTTATAGCAGAGGTACTTGCCAATGAGTACATAAGATCGGTTGGCTAAGACGACGTCGAGTTAGGTGAAGCACTCCTCCGCTGCTGTTGAAGATGAGACTACGACTACTCGGCAGATGCCGAATCGAAGGGAGATAATTGGACCGTATTTCTGCGACAGGTGATGGTACATTCGATGGATAGGTTGCTTTATTAGATGGACATGGCCGAGAAAGGGAATTGAAGGTGGACTTGGGGGGGGTTTTTTGGGAAATTTTGGATTGAATCAAGAATTTGAAACAAAAGACGAAAGTGATGAAGAAAAGTAAAGAGTATAAGATCATTGATTCTTCCTTGTTTACGGCGTTTTCTACTTCCGAGTTTGTTTGGTTTCCTCTCTTTGAATACATATATAGTCATCATTTATTAATAGGTTAAATATATTTAAAAGATACTTATTACAATTCGTGAATGAAAAAAATATTATATAATAATATATATATATAACCAATTCTAATAATAGAATGTTGTATTTTGATACACGAGTTGTGTAAAAAAATTCACTCAATCCTTCATATTTGAGCTATAAAATCTAAAACATAAATCTCTAGCTCTAACCCCCTAAACCCTATACTCTAAATTCTACACCCTACACACTAAACCCATAAACCTTAAACTCTAACCTAAAACCCTAAATTCTAAAATTAAAAGGCTTGTATAAACTTTACCAAAAAGAATTTTCCATATTAAAAACTAAACTATACCAAAAGAATTTTAAAATTAAACCCAAAGGATGGTCTAGTTAAAATGAGAATGTTGTTATTTTTAAAAAATTTAAGTTCGAACAATTTTGTCGAACAATTTTGTCTGTAATTTATTCTTAAATTTTATAAAAAAATAAAAAATAAACAAATATTATCCCGAGACCACATTAAAATTGTTAAAAAATATTCTAAAAATGTAGTTTAAATTACTTCCGGCTCGAGGAAGCAAAGTATAATTTACTTGAAAAAATGGAAGACAATTTATAATTATTTTTAAATTTATGAGTTGTATTTTAATATACAAACTGGGAAAAAAAAATTTTACACAACCCTTCTATAAAATTTAAAACACAAATCCAAAACCCTAGCACCCTAAAACTTAAACCTTAAACCCTATACTCTAAATTTTAACCATAAACCTTAAATTATATACCCTACACACTAAACCATAAACTAAATCTATAAACCTTAAACTCTAAAATTAAAAAGGGTAAAAAAATATTGGGGTGGGAGTGGTGATAGAGCCCCTCCCACATATAAGTTTGGTTCGCCAAATTTGGTGATACCATCCAGTAGGAACGAAGCTATGCTTTACTATAAGGGTCATTGTCCTTCCTATTTTTTTATTGTTAAAAATGTATACGAATATTTGTTTCTTTAGACTTCCTAATTTTAGTTTATTTTAATTTTATCTCTTTAATTTTAATTTATTTTGATTTTACCCTATATTTTTATTGTTAGTTATACTTTGCCTTCTCGACCTAGTATTTTGGCTTCGTCCTTGTCAACCAGTTGAAAACTTTATAAGTAATATAAATAACTAATAAGAGTTTACTTAAAAGGCAATTTGTAATTTTACACTATTAACTCCGTAAAAAGAGGTATATTTCATATCTTTTTACTTGAATTATTGTTTGAATTTAAGTTCATTTATTGCATTTATGGAGTTTGATATTGTATTTAAGTGAATTATCATGAGATGCTATGATATATATATATTGAAAGGAATATATATAATCATTTATTTCTTAAGTATTATCTTATGTTTAATAATACATCTCATGCTTGCTTAGGTTTGTAAGAAATATATATATACATTGAAAGGAATATATATAATCATTTATTTCTTAAATGTAAAATTTGAATAAAAATCATACCAATTCCTATAAAGATGATTCCATTAATCACTTTAGTACTTAAGTACTAAAATTACAAATATTGATATATTATTAAAATTTAAGCACCGGAGTATCATATAAATGTTGATATATTATTTTGGATTATCAAACATATTTAACTAATATATTAAAAAAATCTTCAGCATCGTACTTTATTTAACTAATATATTATTTTGGATTATAAAAAAATTAACACATGTAAAAGTAAATAAAAAATAAAGAGTTTGAAGTTGTCGTATAAATTTTATTATTTAAGGCTAAAATAGGTGTCAAAACTATACATTTTTTCTAAGGTGCTTAATGTCTTCTTTGGCTAAAATAGGTGCTTAAAGTTTTATTCTGTTATTGTTTTAAGGCAACACTATTAAAAAATATTCATCACCCAATCAAAATTTATCACGTGTCTTTATTTTTATTTTTTAATAAAAACTAAAAAATCTAAAAATTCTTAAAATCTCCAAAAGATCTCAAATCCTTAAAACCCAAAACCTCAAAATCCTAAAATTGACGCTACTATAGCCGTCGAAGGACTCCATCGTTGTCGTCGCCTAAGGTCACCACCCATTTGCTCCAACCATCCATCTTCGGTAACTGGCGAGAGGCGTCCCAATCAGACTTCGAACGACTAGAGCCTTTCGTGTTCGTCGTTCGACATTCGATTGACACCCCTCCAGCCGGTTAACGACGATGGGTAGTGGTCTTCGAGGACAACGGTGGTGGGGTCCCGTGAGGCTATCGGCTACGACTGTGATGTTAATTTTGGGTTTAAGGTTTTGGAGTTTTAGAGATTTTGGGACTGTTTTGTGATTTTTAAAAATTTTGGGATATTATTTAATTTATTTTATTTTCAGTTTATTTTTGAAAAAAAAATAAATAAATAACAAAAGCCATGTGTCAATCTATTATTGGATGATGATTTTTTTAATGGTGTTACCTTAAAACAATAATAAAATGAAACTTTAAACACTTATTCAACAAAAAAAACGTTAGGCACCTATCTCAAAAAAAGTATATAGTTTGAACACATATTTCTAAGTTAAGCCTTTATTTAACTACAGATAAAAATATAAAGGCTTGTGTTAAACAAAATGCACTATTAGTTTAAGTGAAGCAAATATATTAACCAGCATATTTTCAGTTGAATGAATTGTTTAAGGGTAAAACACGTTACCAAATAGGACCTTAGTTGAAATAGTTAACTATTTTGATTAAAAGAACAAATTTATTTTTCTTTTATATAACAAATGATATCCAATTCATTAGTTTGCGAATTTGTACGCGCTCTCCCAACTTAATCTATTTCACTTGTAATGTCTGAATTTAAACTCTAATTTATTGGATTATTGTTTTGTAGGTTCTCTCAACCTAATATGTTTCATTTATAATGTTAGAATTCAAAATTTGACCTTATTTAACAAATTTAATGTCTCATCTCACTAGACCAATTGGTTGCTCGTAAAATAACACCCTCACAAATATATAAAAATTTGATGGACCAAATGACATTTAATAGCACAACTGAAGGTGGATGGTATTGAGGGGAATTGAACCCGTATAAGCACAGTTCAAAGGGCATTGCCATGCAACATGGGTACCATCAAGCAAAGTCAGTGTACATAATTAAACATGGTATAAAAATATAATAATGTTTGGTGTATACAATTAAACTCTGGTCGGTGTCTGTAATGTTTTGAATTAATAATAACAGTTAGTTTATTTGGAAAAAAAAGAGTAAGCATAGTAAAATTCTAATAGTAGCCTAATTATATTAACTAATTTTTACTAAAATAGTCGGTGTACAAATTAAATATCGAAGAATAAAATAGAATCATACAAGAAGAAAGTTAAAAAATATTTATATTTTTCCAATTTTTTCTCTCTAAAAACCTAAAACTTTTCTCTCTAAAAACCTAAAACTTTTCTCTCTAAAATTGCTACGCGGCAAGGGTTTCAATTTTTTCTTTGATTAGCCCGAGGAGGTACTAACATTTGTGTTGGTTGTCGACCGTCGGTGTTTATTATTTTTACTTGTTTTTTATAATATGTTTTTTTGAGATTTTTTAATTTTTAATAAAATTCTCTGCTCTTGTAGTACGCGTTTTCTCTGTCTTTATGGCACGCTTTTCATTGATTTTTGTGGTTCGTTTCATCTGTCGTTTGGCACGATTTCAGCATACCTTAGCAGTCGTTTGATGCTCGTATAGAGATCATCTCGGCGCTAATTTTTTGTTTTGATTCTGTCAGTGATCGTAGAAAAGATTGATCCCCACTCGTTTGATGGTTTGTTAGTCGATGTAATCAAAATTGTGTAGCGGAGCAATCTGCCTGATAGCTTGGTTTGCTCACCACTCCTTTTCATCCTGTAAAGCGTCTCATTTGGCTAGAGACAAGGAGATTCATGAAGGTTTATGTGTTTTGATGCTATGCTAATCTCCATGGAAGCGTTTGCTTTTCTTTGTACATTTGTATGAGATTTTTAGAGGATTAATACATTTTTTTCTCTCTTTTTGAAGCATTGTATCTGTAATATTTTTCACGGTGCATAATAAAATCCAGATGCCATTGTTCAAAAAAAAATCATAAACAAACAACTTGAAAAAAAAAGTATAGATACATACAAACATCAATGCTGGTAATTAAAGATAAACATCGACATTAACATAAAAATGCATATATGATTTAGGTCAACTCAACCGCAACCTATCTTTGATGATTGCGAGCGCTTATCAATATAAAAGAACCAATAAGAAGATCCAATAGAGAATTAAATCAACAAAATACTCAAATAAATATTAATTGGTCAAATCTAACCCTTAGAGAAAACGTGTTACAAAAATAGATAGAGAACATATTACAAAAACAAACAAAATCATCTATCTTTTCTGTACGAAAAAAAAGAAAAAAACTAAGAAAATAAAACAACATAACTAGGTATATAAAATAAAAATACACAAAATCATGGTAAAATATTAATTGAGTTGTTCGGTGTACGTAATTAAGCTTCACGGCAAAATATTAATAATAATCATCAAAAACGAATGTGTGACTAAAAATGAGCGCACACAAAATAGGTGCAAAAAGTAGAGCACGGTGGGCAATGTTATTAACTTCTCGAGTGATTAGGAATAATAAATTTTAGGCAATAGACACTCATTTTATATACCCCCTAAATTTATTTATTAAGTATTTTTTAAAAAATAAAAACTAATTTATTATTTAATAAATTTTCTCTTTATTTATTTATTTTATTCAATTTTTTAGTTAAAAATAAAAAAAATAATTTCTTTAAAATTATATTAAAGTATTTTAAAATTAAAATCTAATTAAATTTATTTCAATTTAAAAAATTAAGCATTTTAAACTTATATTTGATTTAATTATATATCCAAACTTGAGATGAGTTTCTTTAATTATTTTTATCTAAATTTAATAAATATAATTAAATTAAAATTAAGTTTAAAATATATAACATGCATTTACATAAAAATTATTAAAAAGATAAAATAAATGAGTAAAAGAAAATATATTTATCATTAATGACACTTTATAAAAATTAAGTATTTTAAACTTATATCTGATTTAATTATATATCCAAACTTGAGATGAGTTTCTTTAATTATTTTTATCTAAATTTAATATATATAATTAAATTAAAATTAAGTTTAAAATATATAACATGCATTTACATAAAAATTATTAAAAAGATAAAATAAATGAGTAAAAGAAAATATATTTATCATTAATGACACTTTATAAAAATTAAGTATTTTAAACTTATATCTGATTTAATTATATATCCAAACTTGAGATGAGTTTCTTTAATTATTTTTATCTAAATTTAATATATGTAATTAAATTAAGATTAAGTTTAAAATATATAACATGCATTTACATAAAAATTATTTAAAAGATAAAATAAATGAGTAAAATAAAATATATTTATCTTTAATGGCACTTTATTAAAATTAAATTTACAAAAAAGAAAATATGTATTATGTTTGAGATACGCAAATATTATAATTTAATATAAATTATTATACATCTTAATAGATTTTTATTATTTTTAATTGAAATTTATAGAAAAAAATAAATAAAATAAATTCCAATAGCATTCTACCTATATCCAATCGAATTTAAATATAATTTTACCCTTTCAAACTCAACCAACAAATAAAAAACCTAAACCCATAAATAATATGGTTGAGGTTTTAATTATGTGCTTTATTTTAGATGAACCATTAGAATGACATCTTTTATTTTCTATCAAATGAGTTAATAAAGTACAAAACTATAAAATATACAAATTCATGTCCACAATAATATTTAAGTTTAGTCATAATATTAGAAAAATAAATAGATAAATTATGCTCGATACGTAGAGATGTTCATAAAAACCCAAACTGAAATATCATACCGAAAAATTAAAAAAATCAAACTAAACAATAGAGAACCGGTCTGGAAAAATTCGGCCAAAACGGTACGGTAACGATTGTTTACTAGGTTACGAAGTAAATTGAGTTAACGACACTACTTATGTTTATGCCATGTCTAATATTATAAATATTGAAGAATTTATTTGAATTTTTTTTACATTGATATTTTTAAGCTATTAAAATTAGTAGTAATAAATAGATATATTATTTATAATACTAAAACGGTTCATGATTAATTGAGTAACTTTATCGAAAAAACCGATTAACTATTTAAACAATAACTAATTTAAAAGAACGATTACAATTCATTAAAATATCAAATTAAAATTTTTAATAATTATATCGACAATTCTTTTAAATACGATTAACCGCTCGTGAAAACTTCTATCGATAAATAGGACTGTGCCATTAGTGATTTTTATTGCAGGAGTGAAAATGCTTTTGAAATGGCGGCTAAACAGAAACTGAAATAAACATTGAAAAGAGTTTGGCGGCCTAAAACCTTGTAATTTATGAACCCCCAACGGCCGTTAACTTCATCCACAACTACTAACAATGTTACATCTACTCAGTTAAAATGGACATGACAATTAAAATAAGTATGAGTAAAAAATATTAAAATATATTTTAAAGTTTGACTAAATAATACAAAGTAAATATTATTTTTTATCTATAAATTAAGACTATATATATAATACAATTAATATATCTTTTATCAATACATAAATGATATTAAACCAAGTAGCTAAACAAGAGAAATAATAATTATTTCAGAAATAAAAAAAAAACAGTGAAAAGTAGAGAATAATATTTATATTTTTGCTTAATACACAAATTGCCCCCTAACATTTATATATTTTCTCGATTTAATACTTAATTTTTTTGCCATTAGTACTCCTAATGTCAGAAAATTCATTAGCAAACAGTAGACTTCCGTTAATATTTTTGCCTTATATCACAATTGTTAGAGAATTTGTTAGTAACGATAGACTACTGTTTTCTCTAAATATAAATTTGCTGTCAAATATTAATATTGAATTTTTAAGCTTTGATTTTTTTTTTTGATGAATAAAGGGATATTACTACGAGCCTCGTTAAAATTCTCTCTAACCTAAATGAAGGAAAAGAATACTCGCAGTAATATTACAATTAGATTAATGTCATACGCATAAACAAACCAACAGAATAAAAGAACAAAATACCAAAACCCATAAAAAACAACACTAAGGTTCGACTTGGTCTGTCACAACCAAAGCAACCACCTCCAATGGTGGGTGGTCAAAAACAACCTCCCCCAGTCGTTGATTTAGGGCCAGCTTCGCTAATTTATCCTCCACGGCATTGCCATCCATTCCAACATGAACCAAACACACTTCCTAATCTCGGATGAGTAGATCACGTACCCGCAGAGCAAGGCCACTCATGGGCATGACCATAGAATCCCCCTACAATAGCTGAACAACTTTTATGTTATCTACACAAAGCTCAAATTTTCTAAAGCCTAACCTCCAAGCGTGTGACAACTCATTGTGTGCCGCCTAAAGCTCCACAAGGAACACCGAGCAAGTACCAATGCTTCGCGCAAAGCCAAACAGCCACTCTCCGGTGTCATTACAAATCACCCTCGATGGACGTCATGTTCCCTTGACCCCTAACGGCTCCATCCACATTGACCTTCACCTAGCCTAATTCTGGTCGACTCCATCGATGAGCCAAAACCCCCTGTCTCTGCCATAAGCATGGCCTCAAACTAGCTGTAATCAACTCATCACGGAGCCTTCAGCAATGACCCACTATATCCTAAACTAACTCGCGACCCCCATTAAAGACATAAGTGCAGCGACGCTTCTACAGGACCCAACATATGATAGTGAAGAAAATATTCCAGTGCTGGTCAATAACCTGTAAATTACCGCGCCCTCTGAGGTTCTCCTCAAACTAGACCATAAACTGAGTAGTCGAAAAGGCTTGCAACCGATCACGCGGAACCACTTACGACCATATTTGCTTCGCACGATGACAATACCGTAAAATATAACTAACGTCTTCCTCACCACGGGAGCACACAGGGCACCAACCATCTGATGTAAGATGTCGTCATCGGTACTCCTACATTCGTCATCAAACACCCATGATTAACAAGCCATAAATATGTTCTAACCCGTTGCGTCACATTCATCCTCCAAATAACCTTCCAAAGGCCAGAACTCAGAACAGCCCTAGGATGTGCAAGAACCCTATATGCTGATAAAGATGAAAACACACAGGAATTATTTCATCTTCAAGCTGGCCGATCCCTATCAAGCGAAACGTGTGGGGGCAAAACACACGCCACCTTGTTTAAAGACTCCTGCGTAACACTTGACTTAACCTTTACCAATCTCACTCTCCTGAAGGGGATACCATAACTGCGACCGATAACTTTAGAGGCGGCGTAGAAGTAAGCATTTCGCAGCCAAAGGCTCATAGCCATCAAGCCAAATATCCCACCAAAAATTAGTGTGTCATCCATCCCGAATTTGCCAACACCTCCTCGTTTAACGTCTTTATAGATATTACTAAGGCCCATCCATAATCGAGAGCAATTAGGGCGAACGATGTTTAAAGGAACGCTCTCACTCTATTTATACTTTTCCTTAAGAACCTGAACCCAAAGTTTATTCGTATCACAGACTAAATGAAACCCAACCTTCATAAGAAGAACAAAATTCTACTTTACCAAATCTCAGAACCCCTAGCCGCCCATATTAATAGACATTTTAACAGAGTCCCATTTTAGCAAATTCAAAGCCATAGAACTATTCGACAAACCCCACAAAAACTGCCTGATCAATTTCTCTATCTCGTCGTAAATTCCCTTAGGTAACTAAGTAGTTTGCATGACGTAAGTAGGAATTACCTGTAAAATTGCTTTTGCAAGTGTTGTTTGACCTGCCAAAAACAAAGACTTTGCCGCCCAACCAGAGAGATGTCGTTTAATTCTTTCTGATAGATAACGATAAGTATCCTTCTTAACACGTTTATGTAACAATAGAACCCTAAGGTACTTACCCAGATCATCAATAATTTCAAAATTGAATCTATCTGCAATCATAACTTTTCTATCTACGGCACAATTTTTTAGAAAAATATATTTGAGTTTTTGCTACACTTACACGATGTTCAGAGCAAGCACAAAACTCAGATAACACATTCTCAAAGACCTCCAACTGATCGGAAGAGGCCTTCGCAAATAGTACTAAATTATCTGCAAAGAACAGATGCGATATCCTAGGTCTAGACCGAGAAAGTTAGATTTGTTTCCAAGTCTCGTTATCCACTTTCCTTCCAATTATATGAGATAACCGCTCCATGCACAAAATGAATATATACGGGGAAAAAATCCCCCTGACGGACACCTCTCGTCAGAATAAAGCTATCAGTAACCTCACCATTCTAGATAATCTGCGTCGATACAGAGCAAATACATCATATCATCTACAAACCAACCAGGCAAGCCAATCTCTTGCAACGTTTCACAGATAAAGCCCCATTTAAGGTGGTTACAGGCCTTTTCGAGATCCACATTAATTGCTATCCACAGTTTTGTATCATTTTTCTTACTCATCGTGTGTATAATCTCTAGAGCAAGAATAATATTATCAGTGATTTAATACAAAGCTGGTCTGAGTCTGGCGCCACCCAATTTGGAAAATACAGTTTTAGCCTATTGACTAAAATTTTCATAACCGCCTTGTAAAGCACTGTACACAAACTGATAGGACTAAATTGCCGAAGACTCTCTAGGCTCGCTACTTTTAGAATTAAAACCATAAAAGTACGATTAGCCACCGTCCCCAAATCTCTGATCTCAAAAAATCCACAACAAAATGGAATACTGAGTCGCCGACTACCTCCTAATTTTGCTAAAAAATCTGCTTGAAACTTGTTATATCCAAGAGCCTTAGACGGATTTATACTAAACACTACAACACGTACTTTCTCCCTAGTTATTGGTCGAATGAGATGTTGTTGCAAGTTTGGTATTGGCACAAAGCCCCCATAAAAATTAGCTCTGGCTGGTTGACTCGGCTTAGATATGAATAGTATTTTGAAGAACTTAATCGCATGCGCTGTCAGTTGACCCTCATCTGAACACCAAACTCTATCTTCAGTTTTGAGCATACGAATGGTATTACGTCTTCGCCGTTGCAAAGTCAAAGTATGAAAGAACTTTGTATTACGATCTTTCTATGTGAGCCACCGACTGTGAGACTTCTAAAACCACAAACTCTCTTCTTATTCAAGCACAACATGAAGCTTATTTTTAAGATTTGCCTCGAGTTTCACTAGGAAAATGGATCAAGAACGATCAAAGGCAATCTCAACACCACGAATATAGGCAAGCAAATGAGCCTTGTGACGCCCAATAGGCCTAAAAACCTCAGAGTTCCATTGTTGACTCACCCCTAAAAAGAAAGAAGGTTCTCAAAAGTAGGAGTATCATCCTTCTAGTTTTCATTTAACAAACGCTCAAAATCTGGATGTTCATTCCACGCAGCCACAAACCAGAATTCACATTGCACAAACGACGATCCAATCTCTGACTTAAGTTCTCACGTGACCAAGTAAACCTCAGACCATTGTAACCCATATCAACCAATCCAGTCGAAAAAAAATTACAAAACTTAGTGCACACTCTAGATCGTCGTTGAGACCCCCTTGCCGCTCTTCCACACTACAAATTACGTTGAAATCACCCCCCAAAATCTAAGGCCAATCAGTTTTAGGGTCTAAAGAACTAAGATGGTCTCAAACAAGGCTGCAGCGGCTATACTCAAGACTTGCATACACAAATGTAATAAAGAATTGACGATTCGAATTCACTTCAACGCCCATTCTATGTAAAAATTAATTCGAGATGGCAATCATATCAAGACTGACAGAATTCTTCCACAGAACCCATATACCTCTAGAAAAGTTGGTCGCTTCTACCCTATATGAAAAGTCAAAATCTGAACGTCGAATAAACACATACGTATCCACCCTCTTCACTCTTGATTCTATGATCACCACAACATCAGGGTCCTGCGATCTCACCAGCAATCTAAAATAACGATTAAAATCAAGGCCTAAGGTACCTTGAAAGTTCCAAAAAATGACTTTAACCATTAAAAAATAATAAAAAAGGGACCATCAAAACACTTACTGCCCAATAACCCTACTTTCTCCTTCGAATGTCATATTTTTGATCCATTGAACATTGGATCGTGCACCAGCCCCAGACTTTTCTGCTAAAAGCTTACCATATTCCTTAGAAGTGCCAGCCGTGAGCTCATTTATCACATTAGACACCCACGTTGAAACCTCAATTTGTTATCTTTAGCTTTCTATTTTTTAAGCTAAGCCAGCAAAAATATTTACATTACGATTCGCCCCTTTATTACTCGCTTTGCGAATTAATCAGTCTATCATTATTATCTTTTAAAGTTCTTTTCGACCATTCTTCGATAACTCGTATAACCTTGTGTTTATCAGCTTGCAAAGAGGTTGATGCTGCAACAATCTTATCCTTGGCTGTAACAACAGGTTCTTTCCCACTGCCAGATTGTGCAACTCCCGTATCTGCCCTTACAACTGCCACATCCATACCAACTTTAGGTGTGACGCTCTCTATTTGGACAATATTTTCATTTTGTCGAGGCATATGTTGGTCTTGAACCCCTTATATTGGCACCGAGTCATGGTCTGAAGTATCTCCAGCATCATCGACAGGGTTTGTAGCCAAAGATAATATCTCATCACGTGTCACCTCTACGGTGTTAGGCCTATCAGTAAGGAGAACATTACTAGAAGAGCCAACTACCTTACGTTGTAACACCCTTTCAGTCACATACTCCCTCACACCATTCATGTTTGCTAACATACCAAATCTGAAAGTTCCATTCGAACTCGCATTCCCCTTATCATTATGATTCACATGTTAACAAGAGTAGCACGACGTCGCTTCCGTTCAACCTATATCCAAGGCCCATACATCTTCTTACTGGATAGAGTTTTTGCCTAAGACGTATTAACCTCCACTACAATATGTTCGAACAGATTACACATGTCTTTTGAATGGCCATATTTACCACTACCAAAACAAATGATAGATAATCCCTCATACTCAATCGTCTGGTACCTCCCATCTATCACCATTCCTGGAATTAATGGCTTGTCTAGATGAACCACAACAACAAGCTATGCAAACCGTCCCCGCTTACCCTCAATAGTATTAAAATCAACCCTGACTACCGTATCTAACATACTTGCAATGTCTAGGAATAAATTCTTAGAATAATAGAGATAAGGAAGCCCAGAAAGGCGAACCCACGCAAAAATCTGCTTCGGATAGTCGACTGCCATAAAAAAATCTTGGGACCATGGTTGTATAGTCAAGTAGCTCCCGTATACCATCCATGGTCCACCAGTCAGTACCTTATAATAATCAGCATTAAGAGCAAAACGGATTAAGTAATAATCACTATCAAGGTCAACAATACTAAGCTCACCTATTGGGACCATGGTTGTATAGTCAAGTAGCTACCGTACCAAAACGCATGCACACGGTTCTTCAAAGCTCTATATCTAATCGATCTCCCCAGTAATTGTACAATTAAGGATCTCGATAGTTTATCATCAATAGCCTTATAAATCTGATCTAAAAATTAAATCTCTGGAATAGGGCCATCCCGGTTGATAACGATGTCCTCGACCTGGAGTTCAACATTAAGATCACCAATAAAAGTATCCTACTGTCCTGTCTCAGCCTGCCCCACAACCATGTCCCGAAACAATGGCTTGACAGCCGTGGACGGTATAGTTTTCATGTCCGCAAGCACCAGGGTATTATCCTAGCCAACTACATCAACATTACCTCCATCCACAGCAAGCACAACTTCCATAGGGTTCGCCACATCTAATTCTATTCGTTCATGAGTCACGGCCGCCTCCACACCAGAAAGGGGAGACGCAGTATTTTCCAGCATCACTGAGTCCACCGGTGTAAGACCATCCGACAGTTGACTAGTCGGCGCATACGATTAGTGCGTATTAGGGTTTCCAATATTTTCATAGCTCTCCATATTGATAATGTTTTAAGCTTTGATTTTACTATAATTTAAATCATAGAGTTTTAAGATTATTGTAATTGTTTTGGAGCAAATTATGTCAAAATTTTTGTATAAATACTTTGATGTGGTTTCGAATTTTCAATTAAGGGCACTAATGACCAAAAACACATTAAGTACGAAATTATGAAAAAAGGTAAATGTTAGGGGACAATTTTATATATTAAGCCTTGTAGTTTAGGCAAGAAATCAATATGAGTGATAGTTTGTTAGCACCTAAGTCTGAAGAGGTAGAGATAAAATTTTGGGTCATTTTCTACTATTCAGTGTTACCCATTTCTTTTGCTTTTATCTTGTACACTCGAAAGTAAAATCAAATTATTTTAAATTTATATATTTATCGGTAAGATTATTTATTCTCTGTGAACAAGATGTTGAACATTCATCTAATTTTTAAAAATTTGACATATATTGTATATTTTGATATCAAGTGAAGTACAAAAACATGTAACAAAAATCAAGTTCAAATATTAATTTAGACTAAAAATATAAATACAAACTACAACTATAAAACTAATTTCGTATAAAAATATTGTCTACTTATTAATAGTAGTCGATACAAACATATATGCATGTTAGCAATCCTTATTTTTATAATGACATGTGATTTTTTAAAAGTAGATGAATGTTCAATACTCTTCTTCATAAAAATAAATGATCTCATAAATAAATATATAAATTTAAAATGGTTATTTTTGTTTTTGAGTGTATAAGACATAAACAAAAGTAGAGATAAAACTGAATAGTAAAAAATAAACTCAAATTTTATTCTTTCCTCTTCGGGCTTAAGTATTCATATTCTATTACTCTTATTGATTTCTTGCCTAAAATATAAATATTATTTTCTACTTTTCACTCTTTCTTTTTTTTTTTCCTTTCCTATTTCTGAAATAAATATTTTTTTGAAATAAAATATTAATTAATGGAGTAATAACTTTTGTATTCTAATTAAACTAATGCTTCTTTATTTTTTTTTTAGGTTTGCAAAATTTTTATCTAAATTATCATAACAGTTGGGTAAATTATCCGATGAGTAAAGAAAGTTTTTTCTAACAACTACCCTCAAAAGAAAAACGTCATTTACAGCTGAAATTTAAATGGTTTTAAGAACTTGTTAAAAGGTGCCAGGGTAAAAAAGTAAAATCAAGATTATAAATACAAGGTTTAAATATATATTTGGTACTTGAACTATACACCTTCTTTTAAGTTAGTACCAAAAGAATTTTCTCTCATGTTGGTACTTGAACTAAACACCTCCTAAGTTGGTACCTAAAGAATTTTTTTCTTCAAGTTGGTACTTAAACTAGGCATATTATCCTAAGTTAGTATCACAAAGGGTAAAATACACATATCATTACGCAACTATCTTCTCACTCCTATTTTGGTCACTCAACTTTCAAACTTTTCAATTTAATTGAACTTACGGATTGCTCCTGTTTTGGTCACTATGTAATATTTTATTATTATTTTTGAATTTTATAATATTATTAAATATAAAATTTAAAATAAATAATAAAATCATTATTAAATATAAAAATTTAAAATAAATAATAAAATCATATTTTATCATTATTAAATTTAAAAATATAAAAATATCACCACCACCGTCGACCATCGTTGGTTTCAAAATTGACGACTGTTTGATCCTAAATTGCATCGGTGTACTCGTTTTGACACGTTGAGTCTGAATATGGTGCTTGTTTCGCCAGAAAATATCTCGAAACCAAATCTCATTTGAAACTTTTCGGTTTCCTCACTTTCGATCTCTTTTCCCTGGACTTCAGAGCATTTTCCTGCAATATGGAGGCCGGATTCAGACTCGAAGGACCGAGACGAAGCGACCATTGAAATCTGGGATTGAACAATCACCATCTACGACCGTCGAGGGTGGTGTCCGACGATAGCGATTGGTGACCGACGAACAATTGGATTTAATTTTATATTATATATTTTAAATTATTTTTATATTAAATAATAATAAAAATGTCAAAAATTTAAAAATAATAATAAAATAATCGAGAGTGAACAAAACAAGAGCAATATGAAAGTCCAGTTAGTAAATTGAAAAGTTTGAAAGTTGAGTGACCAAAATAGGAGTGAGAAGATAGTTGAGCTATGAACGGTGTATTTTACCCTATCAAAAATTATACATTCTATCAATTTGGTTCTATTTTGAACCAATTCAATAAATTTAACTTCATATTTAAAAAATCATCAATTTAATATTTTTTTGCGATAATGTCAAACCAAGTGAGTCTATCAGATCAAAGTAACAGTTGGATAACTGCATTATACTGTAAAATAACAAGAAATTATTGTTAAATTGTTATTATACCAAAAAATAATGTAACATTTTTGGGATGAGAATAAACAATTTAGGAGAAGAACAGGTAAATTGATAGAAATTTTAAATATTTATGGTTAAATTTATTCAATTGTTTCAAATTATGACCAAATGAATAGAATGTACAAGTTTTGATGCCAACTTGGGAGCAAAGATTCTTTAGATACCAACTTGAGAGAATATGCCTAATTCATTTATGGGTACAACTTGGGAGAAAGTGTATATAATTTAATTACCATATATATATATATATATATTGACTGACAAATTCTATTTAATCCTAATTCTTATTCGACCAAATGTGTTTGCTCAAGTACGAAATTTATATTTAAGTTTAAATATAAATAACAAAATATATTATTAATTACAATTAACTATTATAAAGTGTAATTAGTTTGATATCATAAAACATTTAAAGAAAATCTACACATAATTTAATAAGTGTAAATAGTACTTTTTCATATGATGAAGATAATATTTATTTTTTAAATATAACTTTAGTGGACAACAAGAATAGGAATCAATACTTGGATTAGTTGTTTAGTGAACGATGACTAGGTTTTGACTAGGAGCAAATAGAAAAATGGGGATAAATGGTAAAATTTAAAATGGTCAAAATCTAATTTTTACCGTTAACTTTTAGGCTGAAATATAATCATACCATTAACTTAACTTTATAACTTTAAATTTTAAGAGGACTAAAATTGAAATTTTAGGCTGAAATATAGTTATAACTTTATGCCATTAATTTCTTCATGGGCCGGACCTAATGGGAAAAAGGCTTCAATGTTTTGTCCAAGTTTAATCCATGTAAAAGTAAAACTCAATTCGATTCGAGAAAATGATTTTTTTCCCCTTCAAATTCAAGCTGGAAAACAGTGATCAGCATAATCAATGTATCCATCCACACTCGTGATGGAGCGACTTCATGTAGGATGCATGAAGAGACCAGAAGGTTTAAGCCATTTCACATGACTGAATTTCTTTAAATAAACGTTAATTGTCTGATCAAATAATTTGAATAACGAAAAAACAAAGGCAATCATGTCAATCAAGTAATTTAGAATTGAACCGACACATTGTAGTAAAGTTAACAGTTTATATATCTCAGTAAGGGTCTACCTATAGATGGTGGAACGATTGAAATTACGCCTTAAGAACTTCGCGATGTGTTCAAGTGTTCGGCATAAAATGGGAATCAAAGCAACTGCAATGAAGATCCAAAACAGTTCATCATACTACACAATAAAGAGAATTTAGTTACAAAAAAGTTATAAAAAAACATTGGGGGCAGAAACAAACTCTCACATTTAAGGAAATGATTTGAAGTGACAAATGTAAGGCAGTAGATTAAGTGTATCAGATCTTTAGTTGCAATTATTGACTGAAAACTTTGTTATCCCATCGTCGAAAATCGACGAATGAACTTTCGATTGCTCCGTCGACGAACATCAAACAATGAAGAAAAAAGAAATCAATTGGTCTTATGACCGGCGACTAAAAGGTGGGGATGCCGAAAGGTGAAGTATGCGATGTTTGGGTGGTGAACGGTGAACCACCAACGTGTGGGGATGCTTGATGAAGAAGGAAATATGATTTGAGGGTTTGATTGAAAGCAATTAAAACCTTGGAATTATTTAAGAAATTTAAAAATTAAATAAATAAAAAACTAGCTCACATGTCATGTTATAATTGGATGACGTATTTTATAACGACCGTTAACAGAACAACCTGATCTGAGTTACGGAAGAAAATGTTAAGCACCAAACTAAAAAAAATCATAAATTGCGCACCCTTCTTACTGTTAAACCAATAAATTATGTAAAATTAAAGATCTAGGAAATTTTGAAACTTTTGGATGATGATCCGATTCCAAGTAAACTCACTGCATCTGTTATTTTGATCATTCTGATTGGATTATAAAGTAATATCTAATCCAGTGCATTAAAACCGTCGGATCTTAGTGCTTATACTGTAATTCTTCGGTTTTGTTTTACATTATGTGATTTAGATAATGCATATTGTAATATGTTCCAAATCTACTAGACATAATAATTGTAACATCCAAATGAAAAATTGAAATTGAATTCACAAAATTACATGAAATAAGAAAAAGAAATGTTTCTATGAATGTGACAATGTGGGAAAATATTGAATGAAATAAATAGGAAAATACAAATTGCAATGGTATCGTAGAAATCTTTTATTGAAGATTGCGGACCAGCTGATAAAACAACCGAGTAAGCCTGCTGGGAATACCCATCACCAGCATCATGGATTTCATGTCGCTATTTTCCTCTGATTGCTAGAGCGGCAGAGCTCCTCGATTTGGCTCGTCACCTCGTCCATTGCCGGACGTTTATCGGGATACTGAGCCATGCAGTTAATGGCAATCTGTAAGAGCTGGACCATATCCTCCTCGACATTCTGGTATCTCAGAAGTTCGAGGTCGAAAACCTCGGCAGTCCACTCCTCTCCTCTCGAACTACAAATTGGACCCATCTTGGGAGGTCTACTCCTTCCTCCTCCATCAAGGCATGTGTGGGTGCCTTCCCTGCAAGCAATTCTAAAAGCAATACACCAAAGCTGTAGACATCAGCTTTTTGGAGAATTTTACGAGCATCTGTTACTTCTGGTGCACGGTAGCCATCAACGCGGTTGGGAGTCGATCTTGGGCCTGGTCCAGCAAGCTGAGCAAGGCCGAAATCGGACACATGAGCTTCATAGGATGTAGTGAGAAGGATGTTGGAGGATTTGATGTTCCCATGGGAGATTCCGGGGCCCTTGGAATGGATGTATGCGATGCCTCGAGCAGCTCCGAGGGCGATGTTGGACCTTGTGTCCCAATTCAATGGAGTTCTACCAGCTCCTCTGTTACCTGATCGAAAACGATCGATAATTGTAATGGAAGAAAACAAACAAATAGGATAATATAGCAAATGTCGATGACACAAGAAGGCAAAACTCACCATGCAAAAGTGCAGACAAGCTTCCCATTGGCATGTAATCATAAACAAGAAGCTTCTCATCCCCACTGAAGTAACAGGCCCTTAATGGGACTAAGTTCTGGTGATCCATGGCTCCGACCACCTCCATTTTCTCCTTTAACTCCTTCTCCGACACCGTCACATCCTTCAACCTCTTCACCACGACAACTGCCCCCTTATCTAAAGTGGCCTTATACGCCGTCCCAAATGTGCCCTTCCCCAAGACCTCAGCAGACGCCTTCAGCAGATCGTTCAGATCGAATACCCTCGACGCCTTCCCAAAAAACACCATCTTAGCATCGTTTTTGGCTACCCCAGACAAGCCATTACTTCTATTATCATCACTCTCCCCTGCTGCTGCTGCTGCTGCCGCCTCCTTATCTCCTAAAATTTCAATCTCAGCCTGTTTTGCAGGGGCAATGCCTCTTGTTTCTGTTTTCTTACCACCTCTCCTTCTACATAAACATATCAGGAGAACCAAAATCAATAAAACAACAAGCACACACCAGATGACAATACCCGCAATTGCTCCGCCGGACAATTTACTGCCACCGCTCTCGGTTCCATCGCAAGAAACCAAAGGCTTTCCACATAAAGAATTCCCTAGGAAAGCACTCCGTGGCTTCCTCGATAACCCTTTTGGGATCGATCCATTTAACTGGTTAAATGAAATATTGAATTGCACAAGTGAAGCCAAACCAATATCTGGTATCGACCCGGATAACTGATTGTTCTCCAAATACAATGTACCCAACCTAGTCAAATTGTTGACACTTTCCGGGATGGTACCGCTGAAATTATTGTTTGCAAGATTTAGCCTGATCAGGCTTCGCAAACTGAACAAGAACTCCGGAATCTCACCGGAAAATCCATTCCCTTGTAAGTAAAGGTTCCGAAGAGAGGAAAGCTTGGCAAAATCGGACGGGATCGGCCCAGACAGAGCATTGAAACGCAGAGAAAGAGTTTGGAGCTGAGTTAAGTTACCAATGGCGGTCGGAAGCTGACCTGAGAGTCCCATTCCAGGGAGTCTTAACTCGACTACTCTGTTCTGAGAACAATTTACACCAGTCCAAGTACATGGGCTGCTTGAAAGGTTCCATAAAAGGGAACGTCCGCGGACGGCTGATCGGAGAGCCACCAAGGCTGCCCTGTCGGCAGCTAGATCTGAGCTTACACTGACTAGCAATACCGTTCATAAAAACAAAGAAAAAACTATTAGCCTCATTGTTTCTGTTTGAGAAAGATCAAAACTTGGAGTGGCAAATGCTGTGAGAGTTGTATGAATGCGAATAGTTGAAAGTGGGGAAGTTTCTTTGTTTTCTGAGAACGGAAAATTATTGTGGGGATTGAAGAAAATTTCTGGCAATTGGTTGGGATTTGAGCAACAAATAAATGGTAATGCAAATAAGAAAAAAGGTTGTTGAAGTTGATGAGCTGAGAATAATGTAAAAGAATGGAGAATACGAGTAACCACCGAATTTGAGTTGGCTTTGGCCGCCTGTTTTCTTATTTATTTATTCACCCTTATATGATTCCCGATTAATAATACTATTTAACTGCCAAAATTATTAAATTTAATCATCTGTTTTTTTTTTCATCTTTACATATTCATTCATTTAGTAAATTGTTTTGTGTATTTTATTTTTTATATTTATTTCATACACAAGCTCTTATAAAAAATTTATTTTTAAAAGTATCTTAACTTTAGGGTTTACTGATTTTATTTAGGGGTTTTAGTGTACGAGTTTTATATTTAAGGGCAGTAGTTAGAACTTAAGGTTTATAGGTTAAAACTTAGATCTCTAACCATATTACCCTAAAAACTAATAATAACATCTAAACCCTAAATTTTAACGATAAACCATGAATTCTAATCATAAACCCTAAATTCTAAACTATAACTTAACCCTAAACTCTAAACCAAGTTTACAGACCCTAAAATTAAAGTGTTTGTGGAAACATTTTGTTTCACGGTTAATACATGAGATATTTTTCTTGAATTTTTATTTAATAAAACTTTTATATATTTTTAATAAATATGTGTTTTTATTTATCCAGCAAACCAATTAACTGCTATAATCATCCTAAACAGCCTGTACATCAAAGAAACAATCAGCCCCTGTACAAGTAGGGTAATTATTCCATACATAAGCGCTTTGTGAAAATTTTGTTTGCACAAGCGCCTTAGTTTTAGATTTAAGAATTTTGTTTAGGGTTTAGTGTTTAGAGGTTAAGTGTAGTAGTTTTAAATTTAGGAGATATTAATAGAATTTGGGGTTTAGAGTTAAAACTTATGGTTTATATGTTAAAATTTAAATCCCTAATCATATTACCTAAAAACCTAAACCCTAAATTCTAACCCTAAATCCTAAATTCTAAACCCATACTCTAAAACCCCTAAACTCTAAACCCCAAATTAAAATCTTAAACCCTAAAATTAAAATGCTTATAAAAACAAAAAGTTTCCACCGCGTAGGTATGAGATAATAATCCGTACAAGTATTCCCATTTCCTGTACAACAAAACAATCAACCCGATTCCATTCAATACAAAGAAAGCTATTCACAGTATTAAGTCTATTCACAAGTATTAAGTATTTCATTTTCCTATTAAGAGAGATATTTTATCTACGCTTGTTTTAGTATTGCTTTAGAAATATTTTTCTTTTTCATAATTGAATTTGTTGTGTTTTCTTTAATCAGTAGTTATTTTGTTGGTTAGCTGGTCTACAACTACTTTGGGTTAGTTTTTTATTATTATCTTTATAGGTATTTTAAATATTTTGGATATGTCGTACTAGAATTGTAATTAAATCAGTTATCAACGTGTTACTATATTCTGTTATTATGTTAGTGTTGATTATGTTCAATTGTCATCGATGATAATATATTTGTTTGTATATTTTAATTTTTTCAAATTATTTAGTTGATTTTTTTATAATTTCGTTGTATAAATATTGAATTATGAAATAAATAAATCACATTTCAAAATAATATTTATCCTTTTTAAAAAGAAAATGGTCTTAATCACAAGATTTTGTGATTTAAAATACGAGTTAAGTAATGAAAGATTTAATATCACGATAACTTATACTTTGACTCTTGCTTTTTGTTGTAAAAGAGTGTTATATGGGAGAGATGAGAGATTATAATTTTGGACAATACAAATATTATTTATATTAATTACAAAAATATTAAGTATCTTTTGTGTCACGGGTTTTATACAAATCAAATTCAATTAATTGACTTAGAAAAAATAATTAAAACTATTCAAAAAATTGACTTAGAAAATAATTAAAATAAATATTTGTTATTTGCTTAATTTTATAATTAAAATTTTTAATTAATTAAATTTATTTTTAAGAGTTTTTAACAAAGTGTTAATTTTTTTTTAATAAAAGCCGTTATTTTTATTAAAAATAAAAAATATTCAAATTTATAATAAAGGTTTACAACTATTGTCGTAAACTAAATACATAATTTGGAGATTTTCTTATAACATTGACACAAGAAACTAGACACTTTAGATCATACAAAGATCATACATGGAAAAAGTTTAAAACTCAACTAAAAGATTGAACAAAAAGTAGATACGAACAAATCTTATTGTTTCGACAAATGAACCACAAAAGGAGATTAAGCTATTGAAAGACTACCAAAAGCCACAAATCAGAGCCGAGTGTCATGAGAAACTATCCACGAACGCAAATCGCGTATCCAAATTCAGCTCGATGGTCCAAAATAGGAAATATCTACAAGATTACATATAAGCGCCATCTTGATCAGTCGCGGCGACGTCAAATCCAACCCTGAGAAAACATAAAATGAAAAGAATAATCAAACGACCGAAAAAAAGACAAAAACATATGAAAAGATAGAAATAAACCTGTCACAAAGACAGAGAAAAATATGTCATAAAGATAAATAGGCTTAAGGGCTACTTTTGTCCCTGTAGTAGTCTCAATTTATTGATTTTGCCCCTATGGTATTTTCGCATCAATTTGACTCCTAAAGTAGTCGAATTGCATCACCGTTTGCCCCTTGATTGACACTCTAACCCTAATTTCTAAATCTCTAACCCTAAATCCTAAACCATAATAAAAAAATTTATCAATCTAAAGTGATTATAAAACATAAAAGTATTCCAAAACCCTAAACGGTAATGCAATTCGACTACATCATAGGACAAATTTATACAAAAATATCATAAGGACGAAATCGATAAACTAAGATTATTATAAAAACAAAAATAACCTTTAATCCTAAAAATAAAACAAATAAAAAAAACTAACTGTCGGCGATCAACATCAATGATGATATCGCCGCGGATTAAACAAAATAAAAAAGAAAAGTCTGGTGTTTTACAGAGAAAAATAAAAATGCGGCACAAACCTAGTTTTTGCAGTAACGAAGTGTTAATTTATAATCCATTGTGTATGTGTAAATTCATATATTAATGTATTAAACTTTGAGTCTATGTTTTTAATTATGCTTTAACTGAGTAAGTATATTTGGTCGGTTGGTCAAGCCGTTAGAGTCACTAGGAACACATCTTTTCCTTCCCTTAAAGACACCTCTTCCTCTCCTTTTGTTCCCTCATATTCCCATAGGTCATGAGTTTTGATTTGATCATATATGTTGATTATTGAGTATAACCATAGGTCATGAGTTTTGATTCATTTTAGAAATGAAAAGATGTTGCAAATGATCATATATGTTGATTATTGAGTATAACCAATGGTTTATGAAATGAGTTTTTGAGAATTCTAGAATACATGGTTTAATGTATTGGAAATTGGTTTGATTTGATGCATATGTAAAACATTGAGGTAATGTGGTTTTATTGAGTATATTGACAAGTGACTGAGATTAAAAGTTATCGGATATAGTTGGCTAGCCTTAGGGTTTAAAGTGCACTATAATAAGTCGCATCATGTGCGTCGAGGGGTTAACCGTTTTCTCCACCAAGGGAACCACATCGGTCGAGTGGTTAATTGTGTCGTATTCTCCCGCTGATGGATTTATACATCATAACCGTTAAGGGCTGCTCCGGTTCGAGGATGTATGTGAAGTGATCGAAAGAACCACTTGGGAAATCCGTGTATCCGATGTGTTTTGATAAAATGAATGGAATTGGTTTTGAGTCACTTGAATGCTAATATATGATATAATATATAATGAGAAATGGATTATATTTTGTATAACATGGTTTATACATGTGTTGCTCTTTAAGCTTGCTATTTTGAGATTTTAGCATGTGAAAGCTTAAATTGAGGGTATTGCTAGAAATCCATGATACATGAGATGCAAATGTTTAAAAGTGCATATTTAGAAAGATTAAAGAAGCAAGAGATGTTTTGACATGAGCTTGAATACATATTTGGAAATAAAATGGTTTTAAATGCATTGATGAGTGTTTTTGAGATTTTCCTCACTAGGCTTTATAATCTTACACCCTCATTTCTCATCAATACAGAGAAGTAAGTATTTTGGACAGCAAGCAAGCAAGAGGCGAACCAAAGGAAAGTGATTTCAAGTATGGTTTTATAAGTACTTTGTAGTAATAAGAGGCAATGTGACCAAGTTGTAAATTTCACCGCTACTAGCATGATCACCTTAGGACTTACATATGCATTTAGAAAAGATAAAATGAAAAAAGGACCGTTTTCTAAGAAATCTTTCGGGTTTGTTTCAGCAATCCCAATGTAGCTCGCTCGGTTCAGTCTGACGTCTAGACCGGGTCAAGAGGGTTACATTTGAAAGATCAAAAAAATTATATATAAGCGTCATCTTGATCAGTCGCGGCGACGTCAAATCCAACCCTGAAAAAATATAAAATGAAAAGAACAATCAAACGACCAAAAAAGACAAAAACATATGGAAAGATAGAGATAAACGTGTCACAAAGACAGAGAAAAATATGTCATAAAGATAAATAGGTTTAAGGGCTACTTTTGCCCATGTAGTAATCCCAATTTATCGATTTCGCCCCAATGGTATTTTCGCATCAATTTGACCCCTAAAGTAGTCAAATTGCAACACCGTTTACCCCTTGACTGACACTTTAACCCTAATTTCTAAATCTCTAACCCTAAATCCTAATAAAAAATTTATCAATCTAAAGTGATTATGAAACATAAAAGTATTCATAAACCTTAAAAGGTAATGCAATTAAACTACATTATGGGACAAATTGATGCAAAAATATCATAAAGACGAATTCGATAAATTGAGACTATTACAAAAACAAAAATAGTCCTTAATCCTAAAAATAAAACAAATAAAAAAACTAACTCTCGGCGATCAACATCAATGACGATATCACCGCGGCTTAAACAAAAATAAAATAAAAGTGCGGCGCAAACCTAGTTTTTGCAGTAACTAAGTGTTAATTTATAATCCATTGTCTATGTGTAAATTCATATATTAATGTATTAAACATTGAGCCTATATTTTTAATTATGCTTTAACTGAACAATTATATTTGGTCGGTTGGTTAAGTTATTCATTTTTGTTCTCTTGTATTTCTGTAGGTTATGGGTTCGAGATCCATTAATAACACTCATTTTCCTTCCCTTAGAGTCACATCTTCCTCTCCCTTTGTTCCCTCGTATTCCCATAGTTCATGAGTTCGAGACCTAGTAGGAGCACTCTTTTTTTTAGAGTTTCTACTTTCCCTCCCCTCTAGGTAGAATTAGGATTAAATTTAAGATTTATCAAAAAAAATATGCTTTAACTAAAATTTAAACATAAAAAAACTATGGTTTTAGTTGGAAGTAACTGGTTCCAACTAGATTAAACGAATTTATAATTCTGAAATGAACCAACCGACAAATAGCCGATATGTTCAATAATGTTGTAAATCGTCAAGTTGTCAAATAAATTGAAAATAAATCAAGTAGCGTACCGCACCCACGTGGTTTGAATTGATTCCGATCTTACATTTTTAATTTTAGTAGCTAAAATAAAATCTTTTCCAAAAATAAATATAATCTCAACTTAACGTTAAAGATTTGGTGGTCAAAGCACCCTATGATTGCATTTAAATTTCTTTAGTATGTTTATTAAGTTTAATTCGATCAACATTTCATTAATAAAAGTTACAAAAAAATATAAAATTGAATATGTTTCAACGTTTAATATTTTCTGATAAATGAGACGATTAATATAGATATTGTTTGAGGAACAAAATAAAATGTATTAATTGAGGAACAAAATTCTGATGTCTCTTTTTAGTGTTTTTTTATGTCCAACACTAAAAAATTAATTTTTAAGTACTAACCCTAAACCCTAAAAATACATTATACCTCAAATTCCCTAAACCCTAATCTTAAACACTAACTCTAAATTATAACTTTAAATCATAAGCCTAATTTTTTAATTTGGGGCAAAATAAGTCAAAAAAAGGACATGATTTCTATTCTTGGTTTAGCCACATTTTATCAAATTAGTGGACTGAAAGCCGTTGACTTGACCGTTTCAGGGATGTTGGAATTGTAATGGCAGGTCGGTCTGGTAATGAAGTCGGTTGCCGGGGATCAATTCATATGCCGTGTAGCAATTCCGGTAGCTCAGGCAGGCTGTCCCCAGGCCATATCTTTACATGTGAGCAAATCTCCTGATTAATTAGGTTTGGCTCTTTATGAACCAAGAGTTGATCTCCAAAATATACATATTATTGGTTAGGGATGCGAGTAAACCGAGCTTAAACAAGTAAGGTTGTGTTCGTGTTCGTTTATTTAGTTTTGAAGATATTCATATTCGGTCCGTGTTCTTTTAACTTTCTAATATCATGTTCGTATTCATTTATTTATTTTTGAAAGTGTTTGTGTTTGTGTTCGTTCGCTTAGCATTCGCAAAATGTTCGTTTATATGTTCACCAACATGTTCGTTTATTGTTTGGGAACATGTTCGTTGAAGAAAATGGTGAAATTATGTCATTAGTTCTAAGCTCCTCAGGCTTTACAGTTTGAACTCCTAAATTCATATTGTGTTCAATTTAGTCCTCAACTTCACCAATATTTAAAATGTGAAAAAATAAAAGGAAAAAGGGAACCGGGTGAACAAGCTTATAAACCACCCGATAAACGAGCTCGTTCGTGAATATAAATAAACCGAACACACATTTGTTCATGTCCGTTCGTTTATTAAATGAACATAAAATTATGTTCATGTTCGTCTATTTAGCTTAATAAGTGAACAATATACTATCAGTTCATCGAACGCTATGTTCATTTACACCCCTATTATTGGTAAAGGCTTAAATTGGAGTTTATATAGCGTTCATATTTTAACAGATCAAATAAATCACTTAACATTTTTGAATAGGATAATCCATCAAGTGGTTCCAATGAAAATGAGAATGTTGTATTTTTAGGTGACTCGTGTTCGAACAGTTTGTATGTACGACATGTGTGTTATTAAAAGGGCTAAGATTAATAAAGAGATACTATTTTATTATCATACCATAATGTTAAAAAACATATTTGAACTGGATCAAATAAGAGGTTAATTGTATTATACATCCCTAAATTATAGTTTGAATTCTAAACTGGTCTTCAATCAATAGGTAAAAAATTGTAAACGTAAAATAATTTTATTTAAATAATTAAAATATATAAATTATTTTAAAAATTTAAATATAATAATAAAAAATTAATCTCAGTTAAAGATATATACAATACTAAGAAAATTAATACATTGATCGGTCGACACAAATTTAATCAAAAAGAATGTATAATCCAACAAAAATATGTGGAGCCTAAATGGATTATAATTTATAAGTGTAACGATCCAAATTTTCGAGTAAACATTGGGTGTTGACTCGGATTATGGACCTTCATGTTGGTTGAGTAATTGAACTCGTGGGACCAAGTTTGGGACTTGTTGGATGTAAATTGGATCATATGAATTTGGAAAGTGGCCATTTTGGGGCAAGGAAGAAAGTTGGAGGTTTTATGTGGTAACTATCCCCTTTTAAAGAGAAAAGGTTGATTTTCCCCTTTATTTCTTTGCCTTTCACGTGGGTTTAGGGAGCAAGATGGTATCATCTTTTTCCCCACCCTTTTTCTCTTACTTCTTCCATCATCTTCTTCTCCATGAACACCATAGTTTCCAACATTAAAGAATTAAGCTTTCTATCCCATTTTCTACATCCGAGATTGAGATATGTTAATCTCCTCTTCATAAGCTTCAAGGAAAGTATAATCTTGTGGTGTAAAGATCCTTATATAATCTTTGGTTCAAGCTTTGATTCATTTTCCATAATCTTGTGGCTAAAAGAAGTGATTTGGGGTTCCTTCAAGCTTAAACAATGAGAGGAGTTAAAGGAGCTAAGTGGGTGAGCTTGATTCGGGATTCTTGCTAAAAGGTCAGTACATCTCTGACTCTCATTCTTCTTGAAGATCATAAAGTGATTGCTTTGTTTGATTTTGTGGTTTAAGATTGCTAGTTTTGGTGTTTAGGTAGTTTAAAGCTTTGTTGATGGTAAATCCCCGATTAATCGTTAATAAGGAGTAAAAATGGTAGTAAACCACCCTAAACAACTTCTATAAGATGTAGGATCGAGTTAATGGGTTAAAGGTTACGTTTGGGGGCTTAAGAAGTGATTTCTCGAGCCTTGGAAGCCATTTCTAGGTTTAGGTACCGATACACGGGGAGCATGTATCGGTACCCTATGTTCTGAGGAATGAACAAAGGAAAAATTTGAAGGGCGTATCGATACGAACCTTGACCGTACCGGTACCCCCTGTTTCATCAGAATTCTAGTAGCAAAAACGTATACTGGTACGCTTGGGAGCGTATCGGTACTAAAAGGTATCGATACACAGCCTCCGTGTACAGGTAAGGGGTTGCTGGTCAAACCCCTTTTCATGTGAAATCGAGTATCGGTACACATATGGTGGGTATCGATACCCAGAGAGGCGTATCGGTACATATAGGTGGGTATCGATACTTATTGGGTAATTTTCCCAAAAACTGCATTTTGAGTTTGAGAGGCTTATAATTTGGAGACTATGACCCAATGGGCTTCTAAGGAAGTAAAATGAATTGTAAAACTGAGAAACCGAGATTTAACCCTCATGGGTGAGCCATCATGTAATAACTTGGTAAATGATAAATTGAGGTAACCATGTTGGTTAGTGTCATGCCTTGGGGCATTTGCTTGATGGCTTGGCTTTGTGCCACTTACCTCTTGGTGAAGTGTATGAATGCTCGAGAAGCACGTATTATCTTATGATTGTTGTAAAGAAATTTGGATGTCCTGGAGTCAGTACTACGGTACTTATATAAGGGGATGCATACTTCGGGTTGAATGAACAAGTACATCCGACGTACCTACGGGTTGAGTGATCTGATGCGATTAAAAACCTATATGTGGCTATGGTGATACAGATAAGGCAATTAACTCGATAGGCTGAGTGAGCTAAAGTAACCTGATAGGCTGAGTGAGCTAAAGTAAGGACTATTTGTGGCTAATGTGATCCAAGTATGCCTATGACGTATCCATGGCTATGGTGATCCGAGTATGGTCCATTTAACCCGATGGTTATGTGAACATGGGTAACCCAACGATTGTGTAAGGATGTTAAAGTAGGGCTTCATTGGCCTTTATATAAATGATGTATGGATTCAATTATGTATGATGTGTGGATGCTATAGATAATAGCTTATGAATGTATTAACTCGATGGGCTGAGTGAGCTCGAGTAACTCAATAGGCTATTTGATCTCGAGTATGGAAAAGCTTGTGGTGCATGTAAGACTTCTTGTAGACTTGTTGATGCCTTAAGATAGGTGATCTAAGAAATCTATCTAGTGTAGGCTAGACGACATCTCATAGATAGTGAAGCCTTATCTATGTTCTCTAAACTATATTTATCTTGCATGCTTATTTTATGATAATCACGACTTTGTAAGCTCAGCATTCGTAATCGTTGTTTCCATTCGCAGGTTAGTAGGTTGATCATGACCGAGTAGCACATCAAGAAGGGATCTCCCAACAACGTAAAGCTTCACAATACAATGCTTAGAATTTAGTTTTGGGCTTATGCATTCATAGGACCTTACAAGTTATTGAGTCTGTAAACTCTATTTGAAATATTATTTTGCTATTCGGTGTTTTAAACTTGGAGCTCCCGATTTGTAAACTTAATTATAATACTTATTTAACTTCTCGGATTTATGGATATTTAATTTTTTAAATGATGGCTAAACTTATGGTTTTAAATTAGAAATTTGATGGGTCAGTTTTGGGGTGATCCGTATGTAATACTTCAGAATCGAATTCAGATTGGGGTGTTACAATAAGAGTGTTATTCAATATATATATATATAAGAGTGACTTCTATAAGTAACTAATTAAATCTTTATTAAAACTTCTAAAAACACCAAGATTTTTGGTGGTATGTTAATCTCTATATCTCTATAGAAGTATTTACTTTTTTTTGCACTTTTGGGTTTTTATATGAGATTTTTGTGGACTAGTTTTCATTATTCTCCATTCTGGATGTGTTGTATTTGTAATATCTTTCATAATTTTTTAATAAAATTCAGTTATCATTGTCAAAAAAATATTTCATAAGTTACCGTGCTTGTTAGTAAGTTTGATAATTGTTTTTTATTTTATTTAAAATTATGCCTTTTGTCATTTTTAATAAATATTCAATCATTTATTTATAAAATATTATTTTTATTATTCGAAAAGACTTCCATATCTTTACCGAATTACATATTCACTTCGATTAGAATTATATTGATTGATAAATATATCTATTTTCTTAAGATTGCACGAAGTTTTAATTGATATTTGGAATTCATTTGTTGTTATATTTGAACTCGCATAACATTTATATATTTGAATTTATTTTTTCAACTTAATATTTTCATATATGTTTATTGGGATCGATTTAGAATCTAAACTATAATTTGGAGACGTTTGTTACAATTAACCTTATATATACATAACATAACCTAACTCCCTGTGTGAACCGGATAGAAATCGTCTGTCACAAGTATGCCTCTTATAATGCCTCACCCTAAAAAAATAAGGTTTAAGGTTTAGGGTTATGATTTAATGTTAGAGTTTAGAGTTATGGTTTAGGGAATTGAGGTGTGGTATATTTTTAGGGTTTAATATTTAAGATTTAAAATTTAAGGTTATAGTTTAAAATTTAAATTTTTAGCGTTGAGACATAAAAATGAACAAAAAAAGACAGGATTTTTTTCATGTGAACGACCTCCAAAAAAGTCAGCCTCCAATATGAAATTTTAGCCATTAATGACCAATATAAAATCTATAATTTTTCACCACAGCCGTGGCATCAAACCTGTAACTAATCTTGTCTGGTAATCAACATTTTTAACATTTTAGTTGTGCACGATGTGACATCAAACCTTGTGAGCATATATAATATACCGATAATCACTATGTACTACCAAGAAAACTTGCATGTTAGCAACATTCGTACTTGGAAAACCTCGTCACGCTGCAGAATGTAGTTTGTATAAATTTGGTACATTTCCACTCATTTCTCGGCTGCAAATCGATAGAAAATACAAAGAAATTAACGCTTACCCTATTCCTAGATTAAAGATGTCCAAGGCAGAGCTTGTTATTCTTGACTACTGGGTTAGCCCTTTTTGTCTGAGGGTGAAGATTGCTTTGAACGAGAAAGGCCTTCAATACGAAGCTCGACACGAGGACTTGTTCGGTGTCAAAAGCGAGTTGTTGCTAAAGTCTAACCCCATCTACCAGAAAGTCCCCGTGTTCCTCCACGACGGCAAACCCTTATGCGAGTCCACCATCATCGTTAGCTACATCGACCAGACATGGTCTTACCCACCACTGCTCCCACCGTGTTCGTATGGCCGAGCTCAGGCACGCTTCTGGGCCGATTATATAGACAAAAAGGTAGCTACACGGATCCATTTACATTAATTACTACACATTGTAACATGTGATTTTGACAGGTATTTGATGCATAAGGATGTTATGGCCAAATTAGATGCGGCAAATTCAGAACAGAAAGAAGGAAGTAGAAGATAGATTGAAAATTTTCCTTTAGGGTTTTACATAGCCTTTTAAAGAAAGACAATCACACTATTTATATCCAACTTCTAGGATAGGACAAAATCAGTTAAGGTTGTTGGAGGATTCCGCTTCCTGGTGCCCCTGCGCAGCTCTATTGCCTCATTCCTTGTTGGTAATTCTGGCTCGGGTGGTTCATCCATCATGGCATTCCCTGGTTCTGACACCTTCCCTGGTGCGTGCATAACACGGGAACTTATGGAGAAGCAAAGAGGTTCCGGTGGAAGCGAAGAGTGAGTTTATAGAGATATTGAAGCAACTGGAACAAGCCTTGGGGGACAAAGATTACTTCAATGGTACCACATTCGGGTTCGTTGACATTATAGAGATCCCTCTAACCTGCTGGTTCTTAGCCGTCGAGAAGATTGGCGGGTTTACGGTGGCGGAGGAGTGCCCCAAGTTTTCAAGTTGGATGAAGAGGTGTTTGCAAAGGGAGACCGTGGCAAAAGTGGTGCCGTGACCCTGAGAAAGTGTACGAAATCGTCTTAATGTTTAGGAAAATGCAGGGCATCGACTAAGAGATTACTCTTTCTTTCTTCCCTTCAGTTCCATCAAGATTCGGTAATAATTGAAGGGGGAACCGAGCAACGACGAATGAAATGTCTTTTTTTAATTTGCAAATGCTTGCTGGTTTTTATATTGTCTTGTTTTTTTTTTTCAGTTCTGTTTAATAATTAAAGCAAATAAATACCTTGATGACTTGCAACATGTTCATGATAGTGAGCCTTGTCCGAACTCCGAATCCGATTATTAGACCAATTGTATTTTATGTTGTTAATTATTGTGATATATTATTTGGATGTGTATTATTTAAAATAGGCTTAAATGAAAAATAAGTGTCCAAGCTATACAATTTTAAATTTTAGGTGCCTAAAGTATTTTTTGCTAAAAATAGGTGCTTAAAGTTTACATCGTTACAATTTTAGGTGCCAAAAGTTTAAACTACCGTTATAAAAATTTTATTAACCAATCAATGCTTGGCATGTGACATGTTTATTTTAAATTTTTTTAAAATTTTTTGAAGAAAAAAAAATCAATTTTTTTAATATTTTAGAAAATCCTAAAACTTTCAGTTTTTTACAAAACAGTCCTTAATTCCCTAAAAAATCTCAAACCCGAACCCTCAAATCGCCGCCACTTCTACCGCCTATCGTTGCTCCTAAGCACACCCCTTCAGTCATCGCACCTAGCAGGTCATTTCCCTCAACATGATGTCGTCGAAAATGACGAACGACGTGCGAGATGAATGTCGATTTCACGTTCAATGTTCGACGTTCGGCTGGCACGCCGTTCGCCGTTTTCGATGACACCGTGTTGGAGAAAATGACCGGCTAAGTCCGAAGACCGAAGGGGTGTGCTTAGGGACGACAATCGGCGGCAGAAGCGGTGGCGATTTAAGGGTATGGGTTTGGGATTTTTAGGGATTTTTAGGGACTATTTTGTAAAAAAATTGAGAATTTTGAGATTTTCTGATAATTTAATTTTTTGTGTAAAAAATTATTTTAAATTTTTTTATTTTAAATAATAAAATAAAATGAATATGTCACATGTCAAGCATTGATTAGTTAATATTTTTTTAATGGTAGTTAACCATCGGGCACCTAAAATTGTAATGGTGTAAATTTTAGGCACATATTTTTAAAAAAAGATACTTTAGGTACCTAAAGTTCAAAAGTTATATGATTTGAGCACTTATTTTTTATTTTATTTAAGCATTCAAACTAGGTCATAGTCGTAATTGTATTTATAACTTAAAAAAGAGTCAAATCCATATTTGACCCTTAAAGTTGAGCACTTTTCTTTCTTTTTTTAAAGATGAGCATATCATTAAAAGGGGAAAAAAGAGCTGAGCAACATAAAAAAAGGAAAAAATAAAAAGAAAGCCATCGAAATAATAGTCTTTGCAGTTTTTTCAAACAACAAAAGGGTGGTCAAGCTAAATTCGAAACAAAAGGCCTTAAACAAAGCAGGCCAAAAATTTAAAGACAACGACCACGAACAGTCGAACGGACAAAAGAAGAAGCCAAAGACAGATGCATAGCTGCCCAAGACAAGAAAAAGCTTCATATGGATCTTCCTGATACAGCTGCGAGAGCTCCAGGGTCGGAGAAAGGTATCCCAACTATCAAGTGGGGTCCAAGTCATCAGCAACACAGAAAGATAAGGCTTTTCCAGATACAGAACAGCATCCCTGAAAACACGCAAAGAGACTAGCGCGAAGTAGGCCGTTAGGGAAGGCATACTCTATGGAAGAGCATAAACCCGTACAGGCCGGTCAGACAGGCAATCGTCAACAGAGAGTGGATCCCTTAAACGAGAAGACCTAACCGGAAAGACAAAAAAAGATTCATTCAACCACTTACCACTCTTCCCATTCACGTTAGTGGTTAGATAGCATGGAATCATGGATCGGGCAGATGAAATTGGTATTATTACACATTTGATCCCCGATTTACACAATCTATCAATTTAGTTTTAATTTTAATTTAATCAAATAAATTAATTATTCAATTAGGTGGTAACACGTGTCACCATAACCTGGGCAAACTAGGTGGAAGGGACATGGCTTTGGCACTAGGCCAAGTACACTTTTAGGTTGTAAAATACAAATATGTAATATATGTCTTAGTTAGTTGTTTATGTAAGGGAAAAGGTGTAACACCCTTACCAGTATTTATTACCAAATACTAGTATAGAGTGTCACATGATGCTTAAACCATATTTTATGCTATCCGAACAAGTCAAAAATGACAATTTAAAATTTTTCCTTTTTAATCGCGTAAAATTTATTTCCAATTTTTAACCCATCAGATATACCTCGATTTTTGACAGCAATTTGGCAATTTTTAACTATACTATACAATTAACAAAACTGCCTAAAATAAAAATCATTTTGATTACTCTAAAATTTTATTATTATAATCTTACCCGATTTTCGTTACTAGCAATTTCTTTAAACTAGTATTCATTTAAATAAAATTCAATATCATATACTAACCACTTATCTAGATATTATTATTAAAATCCATAACTAGACTAGTTTGAAATGAGCTACTATTTATTTATACATGGCAACTAGAAATATCAAAATACGTCAAAGATGTAATTACCGATACTGCATTTATCCCCTTTGATAGTGATGCCTTACTCCTTACTCCGAACCGGGTTTTCTACCTACGCGTGAAAAACCATCACACGCTAAGTATATACTTAGTGAGGCATTATAACTATTTAATAATAATCAACATGCTTGAATTATATCAATAATATAATAAACATGCAGTTTGATCACTATTCCTTTATTTCCCTTATGTTAATCAAATTAACATAATATAATTCGGATTCATAAATCCTATTATTATCATTGCCATTATCCGAGAGTTTACCCATTCTCTAAATTATTTATCATTTATTACCATTATCTGATAGTTCGCTTACTCTATAATTTATTAACCATTTATTACCATTATCCGAGAGTTCACTTGCTCTCTAATTTATTAATCATTTATTGCCATTATCCGAGAGTTTACCTACTCTATAATTTATTAACCATTTATTGCCATTATCCGAGAGTTAACTTACTCTCTAATTTATTAACCATTTATTACCATTATCCGAGAGTTCACTTACTCTCTAATTTATTAACCATTTATTGCCATTATCCGAGAGTTCACTTACTCTCTAATTTATTAACCATTATCCGAGTGTTCACTTACTCTCTAATTTATTAACCATTTATTATCAAATAAATTATTGCCCAACATAGTTTTGAGGACTTGAGTACACGAGTCAAAACCGCACCAAAGTGCTAATAAACCGCACCGAAGTGCTAAGAGACCGCACATAAGTGCTAAAGAACCACACCTAAGTGTTAATAAACCGCACCGAAGTGCTAAACATGGCATGCCAACTATACTATATACCTCAATTACCTATTTAGGCATACTTTCTAATTCCATATTCGATTCATCCATGGCAATATAATTAAATACTGGGCAGTTCATACCCTAAATATAACATAAACATACATACCTGGTATATTTAGTGACCAAATGCATCATAGTTCTTCCTTTGACAATTCTCAATATGTCAAATATAAGTTCATGATATAAACATATAATTATCAAGTAATTATTAATAAGGTAGACTTATTACAAGTCTTCCAAATGATAATCATAATATTATCCATGCATAAAAATGCAATCACCTTGACACTTTATACTTTGTCAATATTCAACTAGCCTCACTAAGCTTTAGCTTTGATCTATATCATTTCCTCGATTGTTAACTCGTTCTCGATTTTGTGCACAGTCTACAAGTGTATTAAAAATACCATAAGCACATTCCAAATTATATGTTAGTATTTTACTAACACATAAGTAATATAGAAATAATTTTCCTAAAACACCCTAATATTTTCCAAATATTAGTTTCATGACATAAGTCATTTCATCCTCGATACTTTGTATTTCTTCCAACCTTTACTCAAAGAATGATTTATAACTCATTCTAACCTTAATTCCAGCATAATACTTCCATGAAAACAATTTTCACTTTAGTCCTTAACTTTCTCCAAAATGTCGAATTGGTCCCCAAACTTTCCAAGATTTCCGAATTGATCCTTATGTATTTACAAACTTCTAAAATGGCCCAAATGACATTTTAAAGCTTGTAAAATCATAATTTTATCATATCCAATCTTATGGAAATTTTTCCATAATTTCTTCTATTTTTTCTTCTTTGACCGAAATGGTCCCTTACATTCCAATATTTCCATTTTGGTCCTAAATTATCAAATCAAGCTAATTTGATCAAAATCTCATCATTTCTAATGCTAGAATAATTTCACAATAATTTCCCCTTTATTTCCAATTCTAACCGAATTGGTCCATTATTCTCCCTAAGGAAAATTTTTTATTCTAACATCAAATTATGGCTTCTAACGTCACAAATCATTCATTTCCATCCTTTATTAAATTCCCTAACCAAATTCCAAGGTTAGGGTTTATAACCTTGAACATAGAATTACACTAAATTCAAGCTTGTTTTCATGTGTTACAACACTTGAGTTACTTAAATCAAGCTTTAATTCCAACATAGTTCATGAAACTCCAAGTTCTCTCTCTTCAAGAACATGAACTATTCTTCATAATAGCATACATTATTACTATCAAAAGAAACAGCATGAAGCATAGATCAATTTATTTCAAAGCAACATACCTTGATTCTAACTTTAAAACCTTCAAATTTGCCAAAGAAAATTTTCTTCTCTTTTCCCTCTTGTGTTTCGAAAATATCCCCAAGAAAGATGAACAAATTAATTCATATTTTATCCTTTTAATTCACATGTGATAATTAAATGAATTTTAAATTCATTTAATTATTAAAATTACTAATTTTGCCTTCAAATCCATTGGCTAAATTTAATCTTATCATAAACCAAGGGCCAAGATTAAATCCATGTGTTTTTCATTTTCTAATAATGCCCTCAACATTTCAAAATATTTCAAAAATGTCATCCATGGCAAAAGCAAATAAATGTGGATTAAGGGGATTCGAACATGACATACTTAGAATGTATAAAAACGACTAAACCAATAAAATAAATCTAATAATTAAATTAAATTCAACAACATTTTGTATATATTTTAAATTATAGTTGGTGCGCGATTTAAAATTATATTAAATTACTATATATATAGTAAAGCCACAAACATAATTCAAATGAATTGATATTTTTTAAAATTTTGAATTTTTTAATATACTTTGATTTAATTATGTGAAATTATAAAAATTATATCAATTCATTTGAATTATGTTCGTGAGTTTAGATTTGCTAAATGAATTTAATATAATCTTAATTTTTAATATAATTTCATATATATATAAAAAGTAATTTAATTAAAATTTTAATAAATATTAAAATTATTAATTAAATTAAAAAATCAATTCAATGATTATATACGCGAAATTATAAAATGAATGCGGAAATGAAAAATATACTAAATTTAGTTTAAAAATACAAAAATCGTAAAACTATTTTTATTTTAAATCGTGCACTAACAATAATTTAAAATATATATAAAATATTGTTAACTTTAATTTAATTATTAGTTTTATTTCATTGGTTTAGATGCTTTTATGCATTCTAAGTGTGTCATATTCGAATCTCCTTAACCCACATTTATTTGCTTTCCCCCCAACATAAACAAGCAATTAAGACATATATTAAATGTTTGTATTCTATATCACAAAATTAGGTTTGGCCTAGTGGCAAAGTCACACCTCTTTCACTAAGCATGCCTAGGTTTGATTCACCCTAAAGCCAATTTGCATGCATTTATTTTCTTTCTCCAATTAGGTGACACATGTCACCATCTGATTGGAGATACGTGTCACCACTGATTGGAAGACTTGACTATTTATATTTAATTTATTTTTATTAAATTAAAATTAGGACCAAATTGATAGATTGTGTAAATAGCGGGGACCAAATGTGTAGTTATACCAATTTTATTTAATAGCCACATCAACCTTTTCGTTTTTTTAACGGCAGGTGGCTACATTGGAACCACTTAAATAGTTATGTGGTATATTTGCCAAAATTGAAAGTATAGTGGTCAAATTGACATCGACCCTATAGTTAAGTGGTCATCTATGTAGTTTACCCAAAACTAAACCACAACTTTAAACGCTAAATTCTAAATACTAACATTAAATTCTAAACACTACAACTCAAATTCTTAAATTCTAAATTAAATCTTTAATCTCTAAAATTAAAAGGCTCGGATAAACTATAATTTACCCGTATTAAAGTTTTCTCTAGTTTAATCCTAACATTATCACCATGTAATGATAGTTTTTTCCTCCAATGTTACAATTTCCACGAGTTGACAACTTCTGCTAAAATCATGAATACAAAAAGAACGACTTATAGGTGGCGAGAGCATCAGAATGCAGCGTTCTTGATGAAGTTAGCTTTCAACCTGGTCACCAAGCCAGATCATTTGTGGGTGCAAGTGTTGAGGACTAAAATAAGTGGCGAGAGCTCATTCCGGAGGATATTCATCGGGCTAGTTGCTCCCATCTTTGGAGAGGTATTAGTTTCGTTTGGAGTGGAGTGCACGATAGCCTGGTTTGGACCGTTGGTGATGGATGATTGGTGGATTTTTGGAGGGATGCTTGGTTAGGGGATATCGGCCCTTTGTTTCATCACGTTGTGGATCCGGTGAGGGCACAGAGCCTCCTTAGGGTATCGGTACAAAAAATAGTTGATTTTAGGGGGATTGGAGCTGGCATGACTGTGCATCGCTACTCCCAGAGCTGATTCTTCATCGTTTAACAGCGTGTATGACCCCACAACAAGTCAATGGGACTGATAAAGTTGGTTGGAAATGGATTGTTTCTCGGGATTTCATGGTCAAGTCATCCTATGAGTTGCGAGTAGGTGCGAATAAGCCCCAAGGAGTTAATTTATGGAAGATTATTGCTTCTTTTTAGGGACTCCTGAGGATTCGTCTGTTTCTCTGGCTTGTGGCGAACAATCGTGTGCTGACAAATGTAGAGGGGGTTCGGCGACACATGGTGGACAATACAGCTTGTGGTGTGTACGGAGATACGGTGGAATCTATTGATCATATTGTACGTCACTGCCCAATCGCAACTGGGATTTGGGTACATTCGATACCGGCAAACAAACTATATGAGTTTTTGTCCATGAGCTTCTCTGATTGGCTTAGGGTGAACTTGACAAAGCCTGCACATTTTGGGTTAGAGTGGCCTTATTGGAATATGTTTTTTTTGGTTCGGTTCTATGGTTCTCTGGAAACATCAGAATCTGTGTGTTTTTGACCCGGCTAAGTGTGCTGAGTTCACTGTCTGGGAGAAATGCCAACTTGTGTATAAGCAATCTTGTCTGGCACATTCGAGTAGGGGGCTACCGGCCCAGGTTGGACATTCAGGTGATACACACAGACAGGGTTGGCAACCGCCTCTGGCGGATTGAGTGAAGATCAATACTGATGGTTCTAGGACTTCTCCTTCAGGGCTCGCCTCATGTGGAGGGGTATTGTGCAATGGTAATGGGGATTTGTTAGTTGGGTTTAATGAGTTTGTGAGGATTTGCTTAATTCTTGAGGCTGAGTTATGGGGGGTTATTGAGGGTTTGCGGTTGGCCTGGGTGGAAGGATGTCATCGTATTCTGCTTGAGGTGGATAGTTTGGATGTAGTGATGGCCTTGGATAAAATGAGCGGTTACAATGGCTTGGCTTCAGCGACTCGTGTGATTGGTGAATTGATTGATAGACCTTGGGAGGTCCGGCTGTGTCATGTCCGGCATATGGCGAATAAGGTTGCGGATAGATTAGCCAAGATGGCTAGGGGGCACGATGTTAATTACTTTTCTGGGGGGGCTTGCTCGTCTAGTGTTTTACGGACTCCACCGATTGAGGTTATTGCACTATTGCATGATGACTTGTTCCCCGATATGGGTCGAGTTTGATTTTGTTTCGTTTGTTTAGAATTTTATCACTCTGTAAGTACTATCAAGTGTACTCTTTTTTCCGTCATTAGGTTTAGGAGGGTTTTTTAAGGAGGCATTTGGTAGTACGGGTTGATTACCCTTCTTCTATTTATCAAAAAAGAACGACTTATAGTTTTATTATATAATTCACCCAAATTCGTAAAATAATCTTAAAGTGGGAGGATTTCTCTAATTATTTTTCTTATTCACTATTTTCTATAGAAAAACCAAATTTTGTATTAATTTTTTTAAGTGATAAGCTTTGCCTAGAATTTGAATTTGTGACAGGAGTCATTGGAAACTTTATAATATAAGTCTTTTGTCACTATATTAATAACTAAATAATAATTTTATACTAATATTGATATATTTTATAATTGAGCTTAAATAAATATTTGGATAGAAGGGATCGATTTGAATTTGTAAAGAACTTCCGTATAAAAAGTGGTATTAAATTTTAATATTTTAGATATATTTAAAATGTTAGTATTTGCAATTATTTTGTTTAGATATAACTATTTAAAAAATAGGTTATTAGAATGAGAAAAAATTTTAAATATAAAGTTTGTTTTACACAAGCATGTCCAACTTAGAGATTAATGATTTAATTTAGTGTTTAGGAGATTAGGTTGTAGGGTTTAAAATTTAATCTTTTTGATTTATTGGGTTATGTTTTAAGGTTCAGGGTTAAAGATATAGATTTTAGCTGTGGAAAAATTTCCATTGTATGTGCATTAAATATCTTATTAGAATTGTACGAGTTTAAAAAATAAATGGATAAACTACATTAGGGTCATCAACTCTGTGTAAGTTTCAACTGTTAACTTCAAACAGAATAGGCTTAGATCACAAATAAATTTCTAAAGTATTCTAACTTTTTCATTTATGTAACTAATTTTTTTTTTATCAAAATAAGTAGCTAAAGTATGCTTTTTGAACAAAACATGTACCTAAACTATTTTTTGGTTAAAATAGTTACATAAAGTATATATTTGAACCCCTTCTCTAGTTAAAGATATAAATATTGTCTCATCCCTTAATAAAAAGGATTAACAGTCCAATAAGTGTTCAAACTATATCTTTTTTCATATAGGCGGCTGAACTCAAACCCTAAATCCCTTCACTTCGACCACCAATTCAACCACCATCGACCACTCTTGTCTTCATCGGACCCCACTACTGAAAATCTCATCATCTAAAACCGACGAATGAATCGTCGATTGCACCGTCGACAAACACCCAACAATGAAGAAAAAATAGGCCGATTTGGTTTCGATCGACGACTAGAGAGTGGGAAATATCGAACGGTGATGTACCCAACACTTGGGCGGTGAACGGTAAACCACCGATGTGTAGGAGATGCCAGACGATGAGAGAGATGCTATTTGAGGGTTTGATTGAAAGAAATTAAAACTTTAGAATTTTTAAAGAAATTCATATTTCTAAGGAAATTTAGAAATTAAAAATATAAAGAAACATGCCACAAGTCATGTTCTGATTGGGTGATGGAATTTTTTAACGGCCATTAACAAAAAAACCTTAAATGAGTCATGGAAGAAAACGTTAGGCACCTATTTGGCCCAAAACATAGTTCAGACACTTATCTAAAAAAAATATATACTTTGGGCACTTATTTGTCTATTAAGCCTAATAAAAACTCGATTTGGTCGAGTCAGTGAATATCCATCCATATTTTTTAATAGTCTTAAGGTAATTACATGGTAATATATGTTCATATATATTATTAACCATTTGATAATGCACACACCTTAGAGACAAAGTGGTTTGAACTCGGGTCTCCTAGGATGAGCATCATCCATTTTCCACTTGGACCACTTGTTGAGTTCAAATGTCCATCCATAGTTAAAGATATAAACATTTTTTTTCATATTGTATAAATTTGAATCTCAACATCTATATTAAAAGGTAAATATTGCTCTACTTAATAAAAAGGCTTAATAGTCAAATAAGTGCTCAAACTATATATTTTTTTATATAGGTGCCTAAAGTATTTTTAAGCTTAAGTAGGTGCCTAACGTTTCATTCCGTAGGATTTTTAAGGTTTTTTTGTCAACGTCTGTTAAAAAAAATTTGTCATCTAATAAAAACGTGACACAAGACATATTTCTTAATTTTCATTTAATTTTTTGTTAAAAAGAAGAAGTCAATAGCTTTTTTAAAACCCTAAAACTTTAATATTTTTCAAAACAACCCTCAATCCCTAAATCTCCCCTCTAACACCATTGAACACCACGATATCATCGTCGAAGTGTGTCTCTTCCTCTTGTCACACGAGTCGCAAAGTCTAGTTTGTCGTTCGCTCATCTGTTGTTTGTCATTCGATTAAAGTTTTAACGTTTGTCGTTTAAGGTTCGTTTTGCCGCTTGTTAGTTGATTTTCAACGATGTAAGGTTGGTGTTATCGAATGTGAATGGTCGACGAAGGAAGTGGTGGTTGAATCGACAGTCAGAGGAGAAGAATTTAAGCGTTTAGGGATTTAGGGTTATAGTTTTGAGATTTTTTAGAGAACTTAAATGATTTTCAGGTTTTTTTGTAAAGTTAATTTTTTTTAAAAAAATAAAAATAAAAAATTACAGAAATAGGCCACATGTCAATTATGATAGATAATGAAAAAAATTAACAGCCGTGACAAAAAAAAACTTACAATGATAACAGAAGGCTTAACAGTCAGAAATGAGCCCAACTTATATTTTTTTTCAGTTTGGTTCCTAACGTTTTTTTTGGGCCACTTTGGTACCTAACGTTTTTTTTCGTAACCCAAATCAGGTTTTTCCATCAATGACCGTTAAAAAATACCGTCTTCCAATTATAACATGACACGTGGCCTGGTTTTTATTTATTTAATTTCTAAATTTCTTTAAAAATGTAAATTTCTTAAAAACCTTAAAGTTTTAATTTCTTTCAATCAAACACTCAAATCACATTTCCCTCATTGTCCTGCAACCCCCACACGTAGGTGGTTCATCGTTCACCACCCAAGCATCGTGTACCTCACCGTTCAGCATCCCTACTCTCTACTCGTTGGTTAGACGCCCAATTAATTTTTTTTTTCATTATTAGATGTTCGTCGATTGAGCAATCGACGATTTATTCGCTGGTTTCTGACGACGAGATGATGAAGTTTTTAGTCGTGGGGTTCGAAGAAGGCAAATGTGGTCGGTGGTGGTTGAATCGATGGTGGGAAGCGAGGAATTTAGGGATTTAGGGTTTAGGTTTGTGGGTTTTAGAGAAATTAAAGATTTTGGGTTTTTTGTAAAATTAAATTTTTTATTTTTAAAAAATAAAAATAAAAAAAATACCGGAAATACATCACGTGTCATATTTTTATTGGATAACGAAAAATTCTTAACATCTATCATGAAAAAAACTGATTTAAATTACAAAATGAAATGTTAAACACTAAACTAAAAAAATACTAAGTGGGGCATATTTCTTACTTTTAAACTATAGCATGTTAGGTACCTACTTAGTTCGTAATATATTTTACACACTTTGAATTAAGCCTAATAAAAAAACATACACAAGCCCAAGGCCGATGATGTAGTCGTGCAGACAAAAACGGGTCAACTTGAAACCCGACTCGTGGGGAACCACACGCCCTTCATTTCATTTCATTTTATTTCAGTGCCATTGGAAATCCCTCGCCACTCTCAGCTCCAACAAAGGAAGCTAGCTTAGAGATCTATTCGTACTGAGAAATGGGTTTAGGCTCGTTAGCTTCAAGGACCCTCAAATCCTCCAGGATTCTCTCTTCTCAATACTCTCGATTCCGACCCATCGTCACCAAACCCGGCCTCCAATCCCCCGATGCCTCATCCGCTGCAGCAGCTGCGCAGCCGGAACCCACTCCTCCTCCACCGAAGAAGCCCGTGGGCGGTGCCCGGTTCGAGTTCACGAACCCTGATGATGCAATCGAGGTGTTCGTTGATGGGTTCCCGGTGAAAATCCCTAAGGGCATGACTGTTCTTCAGGCCTGCGAGATCGCTGGAGTTGACATTCCTAGGTTCTGTTATCATAGCCGACTTTCGATCGCCGGGAACTGCCGTATGTGCCTTGTCGAGGTTGAAAAATCCCCCAAGCCCGTCGCCTCTTGCGCCATGCCCGCCCTCCCTGGTGAGATTTCATGCCCTTTAATTTTGCATTTTAGCTAAATTCATTCATTTTGTTTGAATTTAACCTTTATGGGCGATCGAATTTGATTTCTTTTATGCAGATTCGTGATGTATGTGGTGATTTGTATTAGGCTATCAAATTAATCCGATATTATTTAGTTTGCTTCAACGCTTCTTTGTTATTCTTAATTCTATTATTTGTTCTTTTAGTGTTAAGAAAAATACAGCGCTCTGATTCATTATGCTATGATCCGATTCTTTTTTCTCTTTTAAAGTTTGTATATGTTTTTTTGGTTTACCTTTTTAACAATCATGGCTTCGAAATACTAATAATTTCTGTGTGAAACCGCTCTTTCAAAGCGAAAGTGTTTGTCTTTTTAAACAATTTAACCTTTAGGGAGTTGTGCTGCCCCTAATATAAATACATCTTTTTGTTGTATGTTCATTTGATTCTGGTTTCTGAATACTTAATTTGTTTATTTTATCATGTTCTCTAATTTGCCCGGGACTATAACATAGGAATGAAGATTAAGACGGATACACCATTGGCGAAGAAGGCACGTGAAGGAGTGATGGAATTTTTGCTGATGAACCATCCACTGGATTGCCCAATCTGTGATCAGGGTGGAGAATGTGATCTCCAGGATCAGTCTATGGCATTTGGATCTGATCGTGGCCGTTTTACTGAAATGAAGAGATCTGTTGTCGACAAGAACCTTGGTCCTTTGGTGAAGACTGTCATGACTCGGTGCATTCAGTGTACAAGGTCCAAAAATAACCTAACAATATCTCTCAACTGCTTTATTTCTTTAATTATTTAAGATATTAATCTTTCAATCCAGATGATGACCACTTCCACTTGAATGATAATTGTATCGTCACTAATATTGCTTGTTTATATGTCAACCACCTTTTTAATCATGTGTTGTCCTGCACTTGGAGTGCTTTATGTCATAGTGTGACTAAGTTGGCCTATATAATTTCTAGCGTGAATGTTGCTTTACTTCACTATGGTAGACTGATGCCGTTCTTCAATATTTACGCAGTTCAGTCTAATTTCTTAAGCTTTGCTCACAGAAATTATGCCCTTGATGAAATCAAATGCTTAGTGGTGGAGCCAATGGAAGTTTTTTTGGGGCTATGTGGTTCATAATTAGATCTTCCAAGGCCTCTTTGGTGTTCTTTCTATCGATCTAAATTTTTTATCTTCTTCTTTAAGCCGTTTTTTGGCCAATGCCTTTTTATTTTTTTAGGATTTGTTTGTTCGAGAAATATCCATAAGCAATTTTCTTCTTTTTCTATGTTCCATAGGCCAGACTTTGAGGCAACTAAATTTTTGTGGTCTCATCAGGTGTGTCAGGTTTGCAACTGAAGTTGCTGGAGTTCAGGATCTTGGCATATTAGGTCGTGGTAGTGGAGAAGAAATTGGGACTTATGTTGAAAAGCTTATGACAAGTGAACTTTCTGGAAATGTAATTGATATCTGCCCTGTTGGAGCCCTTACCTCTAAACCCTTTGCATTTAAGGCCCGAAACTGGGAGTTGAAAGGAACAGAGACCATTGATGTGACTGATGCGGTTGGATCCAACATTCGGATTGATAGCAGAGGTCCGGAGGTTATGCGTATCCTTCCACGTTTGAATGAGGTAAGTGTAAATTGCCATAAGCCGTTTATGGTACACTCCTACAAATCTTTTATCTGATACCCATGAAGCAATGAACTATCTGTTGATTGCTTTTGTGCTAGTTCTTAAGTTGTTTTCATCTTATCACTTCAGTAACTCTGACCTGTATTATTTCTGTTATGAAAAGCAACCTCTATATTAGTTCTTGAAAAGCTGCGACAAATTATTTAAGATTGATTTTTTTCTAGCTTTAAATTGTCAATGTGATTATTGTGGCATATGTAACAACACATTTATGATATCATTCTGTATATTTTCTGCTGTAGTTTCTAGCTAGATATTTCTTCCTTTTTCAGTTGTGACTGCTGATAGGTAAAAGTATGGCATGGACTGCCTGGGATAGAGTTAATACTGCCCTGTTGGCTGTTGTCGTCCGAGAATTGTATATATTCTGGTGATCTCTTGGTGATAATTTTGGCCTTGCCCCTACACCCCCTAAAAGAATGTGAAAATTGTGAATTGTGGACTTTTCTATTAGGGTTTGTTTCATTTAGGCAAAAATGATTAAATGGACCCTCCCAATTTGTGCAAGATTCAGAGTATAGCATAAATTGTTGAAGCTTCAATGTTTAAAATTTGAAGAAAGAAATTACGCTTCCAAGCTGATTATATTTTCCTACTTATGTTTTCTTTTTTATCCAAGTAACATTTATTAATGATTGGAATGTTTCTGATTATAAATAAAAAGTTGAAAAAAGAGAAGAAAAAGGTTTCTTAATGTTCTGTTTGCCTGTCTAACTTGACAAGATGAGTAACTTTTGCTTGTTTCACTGACATTTTTAGGATATAAATGAAGAATGGATATCAGATAAAACTCGCTTCTGTTATGATGGATTGAAGAGACAGAGGCTAAATGACCCCATGATTCGTGATGCTAATGGGCGCTTTAAGGCTGTGAGCTGGCGTGATGCATTGGCTGTTGTTGCCGAGGTTGCCCTTAAGGTTAAACCAGAGGAAATTGTTGGGGTTGCTGGTAAACTTTCTGATGCTGAATCCATGATGGCTCTGAAAGATTTGTTGAACAACATGGGGTCAAACAATGTGTGGTGTGAGGGAACTGGTACAAGCCCTAATGCTGATCTAAGATATAGATACCTCATGAATAGCAGTGTTGCTGGGCTTGAAAAGGCTGATGTATTCCTTTTGGTTGGTACCCAGGTAATGCTCCAGCAACCCAAATTCTCATGCTCTGTACAAGCACTCATTCTGAATGTCACAATGTTTTTTATCCACATTCACTGTGCATAGTTAGCAATTACTTATCTGAATCCCTCCCATGATAGTTGTTGCATTTTTCTTCTAAATTGAATGAATATTTTTGGATGCATACTGTTGCTTTGCTTCATTCTTTGAATTATTTCTGTTAACAAAAAATCTATGAGTTACACTGAGGGTATAAAGAGAATGAAAAAATTGCTATCAATAGAACCTAAGATTCTAAACACTGATCAAGTAAAGAAAAAAGACACTGTTGTGAGAACAATATAATGTGTGAGTAGTGTGGATGGATTGGATTTTAAATATAGCAAGTGTAAAATGCAAGTATCATATAATTTCGTGTTAATCTTCAGCCTAATAATCATATAATTTCATGTTAATTTTCAGCCAAGGGTTGAAGCTGCTATGGTAAATGCCAGAATTCGTAAGACGGTTCGGGCCTCAAATGCTAAAGTTGGTTACATTGGTGCTCCAACAGACTTCAACTATGATTGCCAGCATCTTGGCAATGGCCCACAAACAATTCTTGAGATTGCTGAGGGTCGTCATCCTTTTTCTTCGGCCATCTCAAATGCCAAAAACCCAGCCATCATTGTCGGTGCTGGGCTCTTTGAGAGGGACGACAAAGATGCAATTTTTGCTGCTGTTGAAGCCATTGCAAAGAAGGGGAATGTCATCAGACCTGACTGGAATGGATTCAATGTTTTACTTCTCAATGCTTCCCAGGCTGCAGCCCTCGACCTTGGACTTGTGCCAGAATCCAGCAGCAGCATTGAGTCTGCAAAATTATTGTATCTAATGGGTGCTGATGATGTGAACTTGGACAAAGTTCCGGCGGATGCTTTCGTGGTGTACCAGGGGCACCATGGGGACCGTAGTGTCTATCGTGCCAATGTAATTCTTCCTTCAGCAGCATTCAGCGAGAAAGAGGGCACATATGAAAATACAGAAGGGTGCACTCAGCAAACATTGCCTGCAGTCCCTACAGTGGGTGATGCTAGGGATGATTGGAAGATCATTCGAGCTCTCTCAGAGGTTGCAGGAATTCGTTTACCTTATGATACATTAGGAGCCATACGATCAAGGATGAGCACCGTGGCACCGAACCTAGTCCGCACTGATGAGATAGAGCCGGCTGCTTTTGGACCGTCACTGAGCCCTGACTGTACTCAAAAGATAGAGTCGACACCATTCAAGGCTGCTGTTGAGAATTTCTACATGACTGATTCTATTACCAGGGCATCAAAAATAATGGCACAATGCAGCGCAATGCTACTAAAGAAGTGAGTGGTCTCGAGTCTTTAATAAACATTTAACTATTTTTTTTTTGTTGGTTCATTTCTGTCATACCTTAAGCAGTGTACTGGGTTTAGCTTCTTGAACATATGTTAATAAAGGGAATTTTGAGGCCCTTGGCGTTTTGTTTGAATGTAGTATGGATTTGGCAATGTAAAAGCATTGTAAGACTCGTTGTTTCCAAATTCACACACTCTTGTGTTCTGTCTCGTATAAGTGTTACTACAATTAGAGTAATTACTTATTTTTATCCGGTGTATAAATATTGTATTAATGTATTAATTTAATAATTAATATGTCATTGCATGTATACGTAATATATTGTATGTATGATTAATGTACATAAAGTGTGTGTGATGTGTGCATGTATGTTATAAACTATGTATGTATACGTATTAATAATTAAATGGTGTCTGTGTATCATGTATGTATTTACATTTCGTACGAGCATTGTTTATAGGTATAATGTGTGTGGATGTTTATGTTAATTATGTGTATGATTATATATGCATGTATGTTAGTATGTTATATTAATTAATGTTTGCATGTGTGTTACACGTATGTTTGTGTGCATATGTATGTACGTATGTATGTATGTATGTATTATTATTATTATTATTATTATTATTATCACATAAGCATATAATAAAATAAAACCCAAGTCTGTTAGTGTCTAAATCCAATACAAATTATAGGCCCTAGATTAAATATTACATGGCCTAATCGGCCCAAACCCAGAACCAATATCCTAAAAATCCTAATCCACATCAGATAATAGAACACTAATTACATCTCTCTTATTGCGCAGCCGCCCCTGGGCCGTTGGATCAGATCTTGATCCAACGGCAACGATTGAAGGAGAGAGATCATCCAGCTGGCCGCGTGAGATCACGCGCGGGTCGTTCAGTCTCTCACGCGCGCGTGCATCTCATGCATTGGGCTCTTCGGCTGCCACGTGGCTTCATCTTGTGCAACCCAGAGTGCATCTGAATCGTCCATTCTTCAAGCCATCCCAGCCGTTGGATCAGATCTGATCCAACAGCCGAGAACACATTTGACAGAGGACACCACTACCATGACTCTCTCCACTCCGGCACCACTCCGCCGTATCACCAGCTCAACCACCGTTCAGAACGTGCAAGACAGAAAGAAATGGCTTGTCAGTAACACAATCAATCTAAAATATGTATTTTATATTTTGTTTCTACCTAAACAAATCAGATATCACAATATATGTACCCAAAACACAAATCTCTGTAATGATCTGTAACCAGTTCCAAGAATCAATACCAAAAAATAAATTTTCTTAGTGGTAATCTTTTCTTACTCTTTTCTCTTGCATGCATCGAAACAAAGATAAAAATAATACAAAAGAAAAAGGGTACAAAAAAATAAAAATGTTTTATCTTCTGGCCGTCGGCTTCCCTTCACCAGTGATAAACTGTTAGTTTCCAAAACTGAATATGGTGAACTGAAAAAGGGAAATGATTCTTTAGGTCTCGGTTCATAAGGAATAGACTTCAAAAGAGGCTTTTTTTTAAATGGTTTTTTAGACCTAAGGCTGAGGAGGCTTGTTTCCTAAAATTCAGAGTGGTATTCGGTTTCTAAGGTCGAGGACGTGTATTTTTCAGGTCAAGGATGTGGTGGCCGGTGGTGGCGGACGGTGGCCGGCCGCCACCGAAATCTGGGTTTGGGTTCTGTTTTTTGAGAGAAAATAGAGAAGATAAGGGGTTCAATCTTAGAGAAATTTTGAAAAATGGCCAAAAGTTTAAAACCGGTTCTAATTGGGTCAATTTATAGATTGTTTTTATTTTTAAAATGGGCAAATTGCTTCATAAATCCTCCCTTGCATCTGATATTTTCAGTTCTGTCTTGCCCCTTGGTCTATTTGCAGCTTTGATCCCTTGTTCTTTTTAGAATTCCTCAATTTAGTCACTAAATTAAACCGGAATTAATTTTTAACGGTGAAATTACTCTCCCAGTCATTCCGTGTTTTGGTATTTTACGCTTTAAGTTTGTAATCTTATCCCCGAATCTTTTTTATTGCTTTTGATTTTGGCCCTCTATTTTATTTTGTTTCATTACAGTCCCCTTTGTTATGTTTCGATTATTTATGTATATTGTTTTTTTTATGTGTTTTTAGCATGTTTGCTTTTTTTAGTATGTTCTTTTCATGTTCTTTATGTTTGTTTTTTCGTATTACTTGTATATTTTACGACATATGTTTTTTTGTGATATCATGCCTTCGTATTTTAATTTAGTTTGTTCGTACATGCTAATTTTATGTGTTTTAGTTTAATTCGTATATTAATGTCCATGTATGCATGCTTTTTTTTGGTTTGTTTGTTTTGTACATTATGATATATGTTAGATAATGGGATGATTATTTGTGTAACAAGTCGGGAATTCCCATAAATAAACAACCAGTAAGAATCTGGAAAACAAAGCAGCCATATAATAACTCGAAAAGAGCAGTAAACCAAAACAGACTAGAACTAGAAGAGATGGAGGAGTTAATCGCAAAGGAATTCGGATACGTGGTGATAAATGTGGTTCTCCACTGCTTTCTCAACCTGTGGATGGCTTACCAAGTTGGCCAAGCTCGCAAGAAGTACAAGGTCTTTTACCCTACACTCTACGCTCTGGAATCCGACAACAAAGATGCCAAACTCTTCAACTGTGTTCAGGTTTTTTTCCCTTACTTTCCCTTTCATTTCCTCATAATAGTAAAGTTATAATAATTATATAAATATAACCGCAGAGAGGACACCAGAACTCGCTGGAGATGATGCCCATGTTCTTCATGCTGCTTATATTGGGAGGGATGGGTCATCCTTGTGTTTCCGCTGCTCTGGGGCTTGTTTATATCATCTCCCGTTATTTCTACTTCACCGGCTATTCCACTGGCGAGCCCAAGAACCGTCTCACTCTCGGGTATTTCTTCTTTAACCAAAACTGAGTTTTGCTTTATAGCATATTGATGGGAGTTTTATGGATGCAGGAGATTTGGGATTTTGGCATTGTTTGGGCTCATGATTTGTACCGTTTCATTTGGAATCAATCTGCTTCGAACATGAGATGTTTGACTTTGCAAACACTTCTTCCCTTTGCCGATTAAATAAGTTACTCGCGTCGGGGTCTCCGTATGTATTATGTATGCAGGGCTTTGATGTTTTGTAGATGTTCAATTTAGTCCCTCTTTTTACTTGAATGTTACTGTTTTCAGTTGTTGCTGTATCAATATTAAAGAAAAGGTATTTACATTTCATGTATATAAGATGCGACAAGATGAACATACTTAGCCATTAAACAAATTAGTAGATATCAATTGTAGTATATATATATATATATAGTGGAAAAGTGGATGATGTTTATCATAGGAAACTCGGGTTCTATGAACAAGTACTACATTATAATTACTTTTAGACTATTAAAAAAAGAAAAAAAATTTTGATAAAGTTTACACGTGCCTTTTAGTTTTAGGGGTTAGGGTTTTAGTTTATGGTTTAAGGTTTAGGGGTTTATGTTATAAGGTTTAGAATTTAAGGTTAGTATTTAGAATTTAGTGTATAGAGTTTATGGTTTAGGGTTTAGGGTTAGGAATTTAGGATTTGGATTTTTATAGTGTAAATACACATGCTTGTGTAAAATTAATTTTACGGCTGTGTATCAAAGTTTTACCCTAAAAAAAAACGTATATCTTTTTAAAGAGTTATTTGCACAATATGTTTCTAAAATATGACTCTTATTTTAAATTGGTCTTCAAATTTTTAAACATTTTAATTTCATCCTTAAAATATGGCTCTAATTCTAAATTTGTCCTCAAACTTTTAAACATTCTAATTTCATACCTAAATTATGATCATTATTCTAAATTGATCCTCAAATTTTTAAGTGTTTCAATTTCATCTCCAAATTATCATTTATTACATAATATGCTTCAATGTTTACATGTCAATCAACAATTTTCATCATAGGCCCGTTCCGCCACGTCCTCCATGGACCCAACCAATAAAAACCATCAATTTCAATATTTTTTTCCATATCATCTTTTTACCAAGTGAATCTTCACTTTTATTTACTGTAAATTAAATTCAAAAACAATTTTTACCATGTGAAGATTCACTTGGTAAAAAGACAGTAATATAAAAAAATTTATTGAAATGAATAATTTTTATTTATTATGATAATGGATAACGTGACGAGACGTGTCTATGATATAATCTCTCTAAAAAACGAATGTCTAATTACATAAATATTTTAATTAATGTAAAACTGTAATTAATATTATTCATAAGTTAATTTAATGATATAATTATAAAAAAAGCTTGTCATAACACAAAATAGACAAATAAGAATAAAAGAAAAGAAAGGGCTAAACATATTTTATTCAATAATAATAATAATAATAATAATAAGGGTAAAGTACAGGGATGGTCATTAAACTTTTAGCGCACTTTCATTTTGGTTACTGAACTTTTAAAACTTTCATTGGAGACATCCAACTTTTATTTTATTTTTATTTTGGTCCCTACCGTTACATTCCATTAGAAAATGATGACGTGACATGTTATCTTCTTCTTCAACCTCTTTCTTTCCCTTCTTTGTTTTTTCCTTCATGGACACAAAAACTTACAAAAATATGACATTTCATCTTCTGATTTTCTTAATTTATTATTATTCCCTTAGATGTTATTATAAATAAATTTTAACCTCTCCCAACACTTCATTTCTTTTAAACAAACCCATAAAACATGAGATATGAAATGAAATGAAAATGAGAACAATCCTATAACATGTAGATGTGGTGTTTACGCCATTAAGACAGTCGCAATGAACATGTGGATATCGGGTGATTGCCCTGCAAGAATACAAGTAATTACAAATAGGAGCACCTTATTTTTCACATAGGGGAAAATCACTACCGTTATCAACATTGTAACTGTTGGATATGAAAATGGGTAAAAAGAATGGTTCATCCCAGTCTAGGCCAAATCCTTTGTTCAGCCGAGAGCAGGTGCAAGTCGACATCGAAGGATCGGAGATGTATATGACTTGGTTGCTATAGTCTATGTTGTTTATGGGGTAGTTGCTGATGTGTGTTCTCAAGGTGAGTGTTTGTTGGTTTGGTCACAAGTTACGTATTGCTGAAAGAAAGGTGGCCATTGAACATACAAATTAATAAAGAAAGTTTCATGATTAGTTCCCAGCTTTCTCAAAAAAGAAAGACAAGAGAAAAACTGTGTTCTTGTTTTCATTTCATTTTATATCTCATGTTTTATGAGTTTTGTTTAAAAGAAGATGAAGTGTTGAGTGACGTTAAGATTTGCCCATAATAACATTTAGGGGAAGAAAATCAGGAGATGAAAGATCATGCTTTTGTTAGTTATTATGTTTATGGGGAAAAAATAGAGAAAAAAAGAGATTGAAGAAGAAGATAACGTGTCACGTCAGCATTTTTTAACAGAAAGTAATAAGAGAGACCAAAATAAAAGTTAAAAAATCTCAATAAAATTTTTAAAAGTTCAATAATCAAAATGAAACCACTCTAAAATTTTGATGACCATCTATGTACTTTACCCTAAACAAAAATATTGGTAATAGGGGAAAAAATCAGGGCAAAAGTGTATCGCTCAATCTACTCCTTCCCCCTTGCTTAACAGAGCAGGGAAATTTCTCTAATCGGAAAACTCAAATCTCAGTCCAAAGCAGGAATGGAGGCTCCTTCTGTTACCGAGAATTCTTCCGCCGGAAATGACCACGACCAAGAGCATGTTTTGAATCATGGGTGGGTTTTAGGATTCTTTCAAATTTGCTACTATTTTTTAACGTAATTAGTATTGGTTTGTCGAGTTCTTCTGCTGACTGGATGAGCGACTGTATTTTGTTGTGATTTAGGGAACGGAATCGAACCCTGATGTTAATCGAGAAGAAGAACAAGACGAAGAACAAGTTAGGCGCATATTGCAAGTTATTTCCACTACCGGCAGTTTTTGGTATGGAATTTTTCTTTTCCCTAACTTGTATTTACATAAAAATTTATTTTTTTCATATATATATTAAAAACTATTCCAAAAATAGGATTACACGCCGTTATAGAGGACTCTCTTGGGCAGACTAGCTCTCAGTAGGTTAAAACTTACAACTAAGAAGATGTTTGCTAGACTCCACCATTTTAACTATTTTTAATGATGAAACAATACAAGAGAGAATTCTTCATCCTTGCATCTTATTAAGTGTGAGGTAATCCAGATTCCAGCATAGTTATGTATTGCATTTAGAAAATATTTACTTAATATACAAAATTGTTGTAGTAAGAAATAATTATCAGCCTAATCAAGTTCCCAAAGTTAAGATTTTCCATTTCCTTGCCAAATAAAAGTTTGTTTTAATGGCTTATTGGGACTCTTCTATCATGGACTTATCCTTAGAAGGTCTGAGGTGGCTTATATGGGGGAAATTGACGGTTTATAAGAACAGGATTGTATGTCAATTTGTTTTTTTCCTAAATCCCAAATGTTGTCCGTCACATAAAATTGATAATTCCACATATGGTTTTATGCATCATGTATTTTGGCAAACATTGGTTGTTTGTAGGTGTTTTGAGAATATGAAAGAGAATAAATGCAGATTTTAGTGTAATTCTTGTTTTTGTATTTACTGCAGGCATAGTTGGGATAAACTGAAGAGCATGCTATCCTTTCAATTGAATCTGGTTATTTTCGTGTTCTCTAATCTCTTGAAAAATATATAATTGTTTGATTTCTATAGCTTAACTTAAGATTGTAAAGATTGATTAATCTTATTCTTTGTGGATTGTGAAATTTGATAGTTTCTCTTTCGATAGTATTTCTTCATCTAGATTTGATCCTTACTTCTTTCACTAATTTATCATAAAGGTTTTATCAGAGTATCCTGAGGCAAAAATGACAATTGATGAACAAAATGCTTCATTGGGTGAAACTTACCAAGAGTTGGTTACACGGCTAGATGAAGGTACTTTCCAGACCATGTTTTCTTATGTATCCCAAACGTGAGTCAAATAGTTGGTTTTAAAACATCTGTGTGATCTTAGAAGGAAAAATAAACTTAGCAATGTTGATGATGAGGGGTATATGGGCATGCTAGTAGTACTTGAATCTATGCTCAAACAACACTATTGCCGTTTCCTTGAGCTTGGATGCAAACAGGGGATCAACGATAATATTCTTTTTTTTTTGTATCCACTGGTATCGATTCATTGGTTGATTAATCTTGATTGGGTACTACATAAGCCCATTATGCAACATTTTTTTTTGTGGTACAGCAACAATATTCTTTTTTTGTATAACTAGTTTGGTATCAATCCATTGACCAACTGGTAGTTGGTAGCAACAATATTCCTTTGTGGTACAGCTACACATTTATTTTTCAAATTAGAAACATTCATTAGAGTGTGAGCAGAATTTTGTAAGAATAATCAGAAAGGAAATTAAGGAAACTTTAATACTTACCAAGTTTGTTAGAATTTTGTAATAATTCTTCATTTTCTTACTTAGTGACTCCCCTGGAAGGTATTACCTAATGTTATATAGGATGGAAGTGTACTAAGTGATGGTTGCCCTGGAGTCAAACTCTGGATTTTAGGTGATTAAATAAAGAATAATTTGTGTTCTCTCTCTTTCTCTATTTTTTTGGAATAGGAAATAGAAAATGATGATTCTTGTTTTGCCTTTAGGTTGTTTTGGCTTTCATTTGTCATTTAGATTAAGCGTTACCTACTAGTAGTTTAAAAAAGTTTCTATTACCTGTAAAAAATAGTGAATGATGAAAAAGAAATCATATTAGTCACTAGGAGCAGGGATAATAGCTAACATGCATAGTTGTTTTTAACTTTTTATAGTGGGATGGAGGAGAAACAATGATGGAAAGCTTAGATGATTCTTGTATTTTTCTTTCCTGGTAATTTTTTGTTGTATTCAATAGTTTGTAGATTTTCTCTGATTATATGAAGCTGTTGTTTCAAATTTGTGTTTTGTGGGTTCATCTTGTTCTAGCAACTTTTCCCCTTTTGCAGAGCTTCATTGTTTTATTGAGGGCCCACCATTTACCCTTCAAAGAATCTGTGAGGTATTACGTTGTATTATATTCCATATGTTGATATTGTTAGTTTCTCTTTATTCTTCATTTACTACTATTGTATTAGTTCCTAAATTGGTTTCGTTTATTTGCATTTAATACTTTTGTCTTTGGGACTTTGGGTATAGCAGTAACAAGGTATGCTCAATGTTTCTGAAGTTTTTCCATGTACTTGGAAGGTTCTCCTGGGATGATATCTTCCGTACTCATGTTTGGATATGTGTCGAATACTCAATGTTAGATCTTGGTATGTAATTTTGAGGTGGCCAATTACAAGACTTTGGGTATAGCTATTGTGTTAAACTACCAACTAAATCTGATGATGGTGGCCTAGATATGGACCCTCCTCAATCCAGAACCTTGGTTCCCTTGCCAAATAAATGTGTTAAACTGATTTTATTCTGTGTAGGCCGAATACAGAACCATTGACATGAGAGCTAGGAATGAAACAGGAAAACCATGAGAAAACACTTTGTTAAAGCAAATAAGTTGATTGACAGGACTGTGTTCTGTGCTTTGTTTCCCTTCAATATTAAGAGAGAAACCCATTGGTCATTTATGTTTGTCTTCTTAGATTAATGGCACGAGTTTAAGAGTGACTTTTGCATGAGAATTGTGGTAAATTATGTGCCGATGCCTTGTTCAGTCAAACATAGCTTAATTTAGCTTTGATTTGCTTTGCTGGATTCAAGCTGTTCTAACTTGATTCTAGCTTTAGTTGTCTTGAGTGACTCTTACCACTTGCATCAGCACTTGAATTGTTTTCTAAGAAAACATCCATTCTGAAATTTTTTGGCAAAGAAAAAAGAGCAGCCTTAGCATAACATGAATCTAAGGAAATTTATGAGTTTCTAACAAAGACAGCTGCATCACAGTATCTCAATTCACAATAACCATAATGCTGAAATATCTCACAATAATGTAGAGCAATGGAGTGCAATTCAGCTATTATAGTGGTGCAGATAAACATAAAATTCTAGAAGTGTTACTGGAATGCTTGTATGTGAGCTTATTTGCTGCTGAGACTAGCATGTAAAACAATGTGCTCTTGACTAGTCTTTGGCTGTTGTAGAACTTTAGACCTTGTTGGATCTTGACACATGCCATTCACTTCAACCATGAGATATGCCATGTTAGCAGACGCAATATCTTCTACTTGCCAAAATATTGTTATTCTTTAGGCTTACAATAATGTCTAATAACCAAGTAAAGATATTGTTGGGGGTGTGTCATGTAGTTGCAATTTCGTAGGGCCATGAAAGATGGGTTAACCACTCATGTGCCACTTTAGAATTTCCCCGTCCAACTTGAATCATCTAGGTCATCTACTGAAAGTTAGACATTCGAGTATTTACAATATTTCAAAGTTGTCATCTTCTCAAACATTATGCATGTTATTTCAAGCATGCACTACATGGTTAGTTTAGTGATAGCTTGTAATACTTCCCTTAAGCTCTAGTGGAACTTTGTACTAACATAAGATTCTTCCTACACTTCTTTATTTCAGTTAAAATTCTAAGCAAATGCTGCCGGTACTGAAATTTTATGTTCAAAGAGTAATTTAACGTATTGTGAAATTACAGTAACTAATCTAAACTTAAAACTGTCTAGATGGGATCGAATAAAATTCTTGAAGTGATAAATGCCATAATACCTTTTCTATTTACTTCTATCAACATTTAATTTAATTTAGCACAAATTTTATGCTCAACAGATCTTACTTGCTGCAAGAAGCATCTATCCAAAACTCTCAAAGCTTGCCCTAGCACTAGAAAAGGTATGGTATTAAAAACTTGCAATTATTTAGCTGGGCATTGATTTAAAGCTTTTGAGACCTTTTGAATTTTGTTAATTCCAATGAGTGCAAATCATGGGTCTTTTATAAATGATGATTGAGTTTGTGTTTTTAATTTATTTAATCATGCCTATAATTCTTTAAAATTGTCCAACGTAGTCTTTTCAGACAGGAACTAAGCCAGAACTTTTTCTGGCCAAAATTGAAATAAAGATTTATCAGGAGGAATGCACTTTTACCTTTGTATTAATTAAAATTTTACATTTCCTAAAGGGATTAAACCATAAATTTACCATTGGATTGGGATATGCTAATTGAGAGATTAAGTTTTCTAGGAATTTATTTTTACAGTTTTTATTGTCTTTACATGTATTTAGGCTGTTTTAGTTCGGGTATGGATTAACTCATCTGAGTAGGGTTTCTAATAGAATGAGTACTGACTCCTTTCCCGATTTCTTCTGCTTCGCTCAAATGGCTTTAGGGAAAGTGGCCAGCTCTCCATTGCTGTTGGATTGAAAAGTACTTTTGGAAAGTGTTGTGAAAAAAGTGTGTTCTGAAATTTAAAACGTTTGGTATTGCTGTGAAAAAGCGCTGTGATAAGTTAGAATATCCCATTTTAGACATGATTTTAGAAAGTAAAAGTTAACTTAAATGGTAATTAAATTGCATTTTGATATCTATATACCCAAAAGCCAAAAGCTAAATTTTTTTAGCTTTTAAAAAAGCTGATTTGAAAAGCAATGGAGATCTGGCTTAGTGTATCTTTGTTTTTGCCTCTAAAATTCTACTCTTTTCCAAGTCCAAATCAATTTGAATGTGATTCTTTCCATATAATTGAATGTGATTTTAACAGAAGAAATCAAAAGGGTATCAGAAATCTGATATGGGGCTTTTTGATCAAAGATTCAATGAAGTGCAAGCCAGCTAGTCAATGATTTTCTGTGTGTACTCCATTTGTATGTTCTATGTTTTTTTTTTCTACTTAGTGTAGTTGAGTCATGATATAAACTTTTCGTACTTTGTAGAATTTGCTGGTAACCTCTACATTGACGGCCTGCACCAAACCCTACCCAGAAATGATGCCAGATCCCGAACCAGAAAAGGCAAGCGAGGAAGGTCAACCACAGTCTAATTCAGTCCAAAATGGGGTTGAACCTACAGTGGCAGGAGACAGGGATGAGATAATGACAGAGGTGGAGGCCGACATTGAAGAGATGACCATCGATATGGATGCCTTCCAAGAAATGGTGGGACCATCAGAAGCGAATTCCACAGCGGCTGAGAATTCTTAGGTAGATAAACACTCGGTTCCCCATGTTGCTCCCGTATAGTGGTGACTGATCACCCTGTTGTATCTATGATACAATTTTGAAGGAACCTTGAGAGGAAGAAAGCAATAATGGGGCACGGATTTTGGTCCTTGGGAGGGATTGAAACATATAATTTCCCATGAGATACCTCCCTCGGTGCTGTGTTTGTAAGATTGTCAACATGTGACAGTGTCTTGTTGAACCATTTAGGCTGTCGGTGTTTTAAATTGTTTGTTGTTGTGGCTTTGGTAAATGATTGATTATAAGCTTATTTATTTGCTACATTATTCGTTTGGTTTGTTTGTTTGTCTGAAATTTATGACTTGAATTTACCTTCATAAAAAAAATCTATAAAAAAAAGTCCTTTCAAGTATTTTTAGGAGTTGGTAATAATAGGGTTATTATTTCATGCATTGGCGGCATAGTTAATTTCACTCTAAAAATTATAACTTTAAATTTTAAACTCTAATTCCTAAATCCAAAAGTTTATATTCTAATTATAAATTTTAAACTTTAAGCCACAAATCCTAAGTTAAACTGAGTTTGACTGAGTTAGTGTTATCTTTTAATCGAGTTTTAAGTCAATTGAAAGATAAAAGAACACTCTTATTTTAAAAGATAAATTTTATGTGGGGTTTAAATGTTAACCCTGGTTTTTTAAGGGACTAACCGCTACTATATATCTATGTCTAAGCACATCATAAAATGCATTAGATTTCTTTAAAGATCGAGTTTAGTTATCATTCGATTTAAAAAAATTAGAACAAGTCAACAATTTCTAGAACAAGTAGTTAAAAAAAATTTTTGACACATTTCTCTTCCCTAGGTTGTCGGTTCTAGACACATCGGAGGCAAAATTTTCTCTTCCTTCTCTCCGAGTAGAAATTGTTAAAAAAATAATATTAAAACAGTTGCCACATTAACCCGTTTCATTGTTTATTTAATTATTTTTATATAAATGGTTATATTTATAATTAAGTTTAAATTTTAAAATACTGTTAAGTATATACATTTAATTCAGGTAGGATTCCTTTGCTTGAGCTTATCACCGGGTAGCTCTCAAAGTCTCATATTAATTCATTTACTTATTTTTCCTAGACAAATTAGCGTTATTAAACAAATATATAAGCTACCACGAAAGTCACTCAATTATGATTATAGTTATTTTTAGGTCATCAAATTAATAAAAAATTCATTTGAGTCAATTAATATTATAGTATATTTAGGTCACTTGACCATTAAATGTTGTCATTTAATTAGGTATAATGACAGTTTTAGTCCTCAAAACTTTTTATATTGTATCAATTTAGTTAAATTTAAAATAATTCAATAAATTTAACCCTTCAATTTAAAAACTATATCAATTTAGTCATTTTTATTATAAAACAAATTTCTTAAGTTCTCTGTAAGTCTATGCATTTTCATTAAAAAGTATAATTTTTGCAATAATTAAAACCTGAACTGTTGTAGAAAATTGTGTGGCAACAGTAACTAAAACTTGAAGGTTTTCATAAATAATTTAAAGTAGATTTGAATGAGTTTAATTTTAATGTAGATACTAATTATAGATATAACATTAAGAAATAATTATAAATATATTTACATTTATAAATTTGTCTATTAGATTAATTAATGATTTCAAAAGAAGTACTCTAGTGTTAATGAGGGTATACAAGTGATTTGGAAGAAAAAAATTAACTAAATTGATATAATTGTTATGAAGGGTTAAATTTTTTGAATTGTTTTAATTTTGGACTAAATTAATAGAACATAAAAGTTTCAAGGACTAAAATTATCATTATATCCAATTAAACGACAACATTTAACGATCAAGTGACCCCAATGTAACCATAATATTAATCGAATGACCTAAATATAACTTATAATAATTGGGTGATTCAAATATAATATTAAACATAATTGAGTGAACCCCATTGTAGTTTACCCTATAATTTTTTTTTTTTACAAAAAAGAGCGAGCTTCGGGCGTCGGAATGCTATTAGACAAAAAGAAAACAGCTAGAAGAGCTGCTGAAACGGTAGCGTTAACAAGTTACTGGAAAACCCTAGCAATCAAACCACCGGCCGCCGCCGTCTCTTCACTTTTGCTTCTTCAGCCGCCAATAAGAGAACAGGTATGCTATTCTGCTTCTAAATCTTCATTTTCTTTCCATCTATTCCTTTCGATCTGTTTTCGATGATTTGCAAGATACTTTGTCAACTTCACCTACGAATATCGTAAGAAATTACGATCATATATAGTTAGTTTTTGATTAAAAATTTGAAGAATCTTGATGATCTTTTGTTCTTTTCACTCTTATGCGGATTGAGATTGGTAAAATATAGTTGACGGAGTGTTGTTAGATTGGAAAGAACCAACTCAACATGGACTTTGGATTATTTACTAAATGATCGCTTAATTTACCAAAGATACCCCTTGTTCTTCTTGTTTCTTTCCTTTTCTCCCTTGCTTTTTGTTTTGTATTTAGATTTTTTGCTCTAACACTGTAATCTGTAATCCTCTGAGTTAAAGATTCATAATCACTTTTATAACTCGTAGCTTAATCTATGTCTTTGCTGTATGTATTCTTTACAGTTTATTCTTTTGTTCTTCTTCACAACACGAAATGGCTGACGGTCATGAAACTGATAAAAACATCGAGATCTGGAAAATAAAAAAGCTAATCAAGGCACTGGAATCTGCCGGGGAAATGGAACCAGCATGATATCCCTTATAATGCCTCCTCGTGATCAAATATCCCGTGTCACAAAGATGTTAGGTGATGAATTTGGAACTGCGTCTAACATCAAGAGTAGGGTCAATCGTCAGTCTGTGTTGGCTGCCATTACATCTGCTCAACAGAGGTTGAAGCTCTATAACAAGGTGCCCCCCAACGGGCTGGTGCTATATACCGGGACAATTGTTACTGAAGATGGCAAGGAAAAGAAGGTGACAATTGACTTTGAACCTTTCAAACCGATAAATGCTTCCTTGTACCTTTGTGATAACAAGTTTCATACTGAAGCTTTGAATGAGCTTTTAGAGTCTGATGACAAGTTTGGATTTATAGTCATGGATGGTAATGGCACGTTATTTGGTATACTAAGTGGTAACACGAGAGAGGTACTTCATAAATTCACTGTCGATCTACCAAAGAAGCATGGAAGAGGAGGACAGTCAGCTCTGCGATTTGCTCGTCTGAGAATGGAGAAGCGGCACAACTATGTGAGGAAAACTGCAGAACTGGCCACCCAGTTCTTTATTAATCCTGCAACCAGTCAGCCCAATGTTTCTGGGTTGATACTGGCCGGTTCAGCTGACTTTAAGACTGAATTGAGCCAGTCTGACATGTTTGATCCTCGTTTACAAGCCAAGATTTTGAATGTTGTTGATGTGTCGTATGGGGGTGAAAATGGTTTTAATCAAGCTATTGAGCTCTCTGCTGAAATCCTGTCGAATGTAAAGTTCATACAAGAAAAGCGTTTAATTGGAAAATACTTTGAGGAGATTAGCCAGGACACTGGAAAGTATGTGTTCAGCGTAGATGATACATTGAAGGCTCTGGAAATGGGTGCTGTAGAAACCCTTATTGTGTGGGAAAATCTAGAGATCAATAGATATATGCTAAAAACATAGTACAACTGGGGAAATTATCATAAAACACCTGAATAAGGACCAGGAGGCTGATCAGAGCAACTTCCGTGATCCTGAAACCTCTGCGGAGTTGGAAGTTCAGGAAAAGATGCCCTTACTCGAATGGTTTGCCAACGAGTACAAGCGCTTTGGTTGCTCTCTTGAATTTGTCACAAACAAATCCCAAGAAGGATCACAGTTTTGCAGAGGGTTCGGTGGTATCGGAGGCATCCTACGCTATCAGCTTGACATGAGATCATTCGATGAGCTATCCGATGGAGAAGTTTACGAAGATTCTGATTGATAAAGCACTGCTCAAAGCTGTCATGATGGTTCGAGAGCCTATACAAACCCGGATGTAATGTTTCTTTTTTACTATTTCATCACTCTTTGATTCCGAAAACAAAATATAGACAATGTTGGTTCGGATTTTGTCGATTTGTGATGTTTTTGTTGATTGGATTGTGATTGTTTGTAATCAGAACTTGTTCCACGCAACTGGTTCATCTTAATCTTCTTCTTGAAGCCAATTGGCCTCTGGAAATACAGTTTTGTTTGCTCTGTACAAATGTGAAATCTAAACCTTGTCCCATCTGGCCCATCTTTACGATTAATGCTTTGAAATTATGCATACCAATCGGTAGAGTGGCTTGGATTCGAGGTCGAATAATTCGGATTAATTTAGTTTCTGAATACTTCAGATTTAGATCTGATTGAATCATTTTTAGGTTCATCCAGTTTTGAACTTCTCCTGGATTGGACGTTATCAAGATAATTCATTAATCCTGAAATTATTTTCAGAGAAATGTTTTTTTAAAATATAAAAAAAATCTTATATTGAATATATTTAGTTTCAAATAATCATGATGTTTGAAAGAATAAATTAATTTGAGGAAACTGGAAAATAAAAAAATGTTAGGCTTTTGGATTTATGTGGTATTTGTACGATCTGTTTCCTTGTTTAGAGTTAGTTTCCCCGACTCGCTCCTCTTGAAAAGTTTCTGAACCAACTCATCCCAGTTTGTCCCTCTAGAGCTCAACTCCGGTTTAGCTTTTGGGCTATCTCCATTGTCGGCTTCGGCAGCCCCTGTTTCCGTTTCCTCAATCTCGATCAGTTCCCCAGCTGCAAGTACAGTATGAGGGATATTCAAACTGACGGTTTTCTGCAATGCATCTTTGTGTTCTTTCTCAATGGTCTGCAACCTCTCTAGTTTCTGTATTTTTGGGGGAACAGTTATTGTCTCGGATCTGTTCTCCCTCATAATCTGTAGGAACCAACAATTAAGCAATATTGCTGATAATCCAAGGTACAACAATTAAACGAAAAGGAAGAGCACTCACCTCCAAAGCCTTCTCTGATTCCCTTTCGATCCAAATTATTCCATGATCGGATGTCGCGTTACAAGATAACACGATATGTTCAAACCTCCCGTCGACAGGAATGGCGGTTCGGACTTTGGGAGGAAACCTCCCACATCTAAGGACTCGAATCACATAGTAACTTAACATCAAATAAACAGACAAGACAACCTCACCATAATCAAAGATAGAATTGTAAACAAGATTGGTTATTCATCATTCAAGGAACCAGTATAACACAAAATGCATTAGTTGATGTAAAGATACCGAGAAACAAAAGTCTGAAAATGTCAGTACCTGCAAAATTTTCTCTCGACGATATGATACATTCGTCCGGGAGCATAAAGTCGTCTCGGATCTTTAAGTTTTCTACCTTCTGGTATGAAGGTATCCCTCAAGCAAACAAGAAATATCAAGCATGGCAAGCTGTCCAAAGCATCAATTAATACTAGAAATAAAAAGGCTGTATAAGAATATTAAATGAGAAAATGCAAAAGCAAATAAGAGGGGAAAAAAACTACCAAAATATAGACTTGAAGATGTCTTCCAAGGGTGTGGCTGTCCTAGGCAAGAAATCATCCTGAAAAAATTATAATAGCATGCTGAGGGCTGCTAACAATCTAAATTTGCGGGATGAAGCATTCGTGTATGACACATTGATATACAAACGTATGACGATCTCAAAAGATTGAAAAAAGATTAGTGACTATACTGTCTTAGGCATGCGACATATACATATACATATCCGATATTCATATTCGAGACTGATATCGAATATTAAGGGACAGGGTAGCTATATGACCTTTGAGCACAGAGAATAAATAATTCTCTCACCTGCAACACAATGGAGTGAATAACATCAGCATACTTGACAGCTAAGTTCAGTGACATACACCTCGCCGGCGCCAACGCATAGCACCGGATCTTATTCCGGGGAATCCCACCCAAACTATCCCTGTGATTAACCAGCAGCACCGCCATCAACGCCGCCACGCCCGACCCCAACGAATGTCCGGCGAGAATCAACTGATATTCCCTCCCGGTCTCTTCCCAAACCCTCTTCAACGTCTCGCTCTCCTCGTTCAACAACCAAACCGCGGATTTCAACAGCCCGTGATGAACGTATCCCCCGTCAAACATCTGCATCCCCAACCGATTATCCAAAAGCAATTTATAGTCGCTGTCTTTGACCAAGTTGAGTCCCCTGATTGCCATCACGATCTCCCTCCGGTCATGGTCGGCGTAGATAAGGTACGGCGGAGAACGACCCTGGGTTTGTTCGTAGTCGGCGTGTTTCAAGACCCAGTCCGGGTTGAGTCGGTAGCCGCCGTCGGGAGGGCATTGGGGGTTCCTGAGATCAGTTTCGTAGACAGCTAGGATTAAACGACAGAGTCTGGGGACAGGCTCGAACTCGTCGGGGGTAGCTGATGGCCAGGTTTCACTGTCGTCAGAACCGACGTGGGTGCAGCGCTTCCATGCCCAACGCGAACAGCCAAGCAAGAGGACGCACTCGACGCCGCAACAGACAGACATTTACGGTCGGGTAACAGATTTTATTGATGTTTTGTAACGAGAAAAGAACAGAGGTGGCCGGTGGGGAGTTAAAAAGGAAAGCGGAAAAGGCAGACAGCACGTGGAAAGTGGGAAGAAGACTCGATCGGGGCAGAGAATCAGGGTTTCCAACATGTACAGAAACGTTTCAACTTTGAACAACCTGTAGGCTGTAGTAATAGTACTGTTCCTTTTTAGTCGTTGTTATGGTGCTTATCTTCGAGTTTCAACCTTCAGCTACTCCTACTTCTACATTGGTATTTCAAATTAAACGTTTTTTTTTCAAATTTATTAAAAAAAATTCTTCTATCAGCCGTTATAACCTACGTAAATTATAGATTTAAACTTCATACTCTAATTCCATATTTTTTTAAAAGGCTAAATTATATAGGTGACCACCGAATTATGTCGTCGTTCCTATTTTAAACACCTAATTAAGAAATTTCTCAATCAAACCGTCGGACTTTTAAGGTGCTCATATTTTGACCAACAACCGTTAAAATCTAGCGGAGGAGATGACATGGCAGTTAACGAAAATTTGTATAATTACACATTAATCCTTGTTAGTTATCTATTATATCTATTTGGTCATAATTTGGGGGGGGGACAACTTAAATTTTTTAAAAAAATTGGAGGCTTAAATGAAAAGTTTCAAAAATTTTGAGGGTTTAATTAAATTTTTTAATAATTTTGAAAGATTTAATAAGAATTTTTAAAAATTTTGAGAAGAAATTTAATTAAAAATACTTAAAATTTTAAAGTTAAATATGATTTTTTTTTTTAAATCTTGAAGGTACAAATTAAAACTTTTAAAAGTTTTGGGAGTAAAATTCAAATTTCCTAAAATTTTGGGGGGCCATAGCCCCTCCTAGTCCCTTCAAGGCTCCGCCCCTAAACAAGCTACATTCCTTAACGAACGAACACGAACAAAAAATATTCGTTTAATTACTTGTATTCGTTTATTTGTTCGGTTAAAATTAAACGAACGAACATAAACATACCCTCGTTCGTGTTCGTTTATGGACCTATTCGTGAGGTCATTGTTGGGGTAAAATTACCCTAACAAACGTTCTACTATACTCTGAATTGAATTTTGGTCCCTAAAGATTGGTTCTGAAATTAAAAATCTCATCTTATATTGAATATGTAGTTTGAAATACTTACAATGTTTGAAATAATGTATATATACATATTAATTTAACCTCAAATTGTACAATGCCGAGGAAGTGGAAAAAAAGAGTAAGGTTTAGCAACTGGATTTGAGGGGTATTTGATTCCTTGTTTAGAATCAGTTTCCCTGACTCACTCCTCTTGAAAAGTTTCTCAACCAATTCATCCCAGTTAGTCCCTCTAGTGCCCGACTCCGTTTCCGGTTTCAGGCTATCTCCATTGCCGGATTTGACAACATCTGTTTCGGCTTCCTCGTTCTCTGTCGTTTCATCAGTTGTAGATATGGCATGAGGGATATTCAAACTGACAGCTTTTTGCAATGCTTCTTTGTGTTCTTTCTCAATGGTCTGCGACCTCTCCACTTTTTGTACTTCCGGTGGAACGGTTATTGTCTCGGATTCATTCTCCATCATAATCTGTGGGAAGCAACAATTTAAGTTATTCCTGATAATCCATGGTACAACAATGAAGCTTAAAATATTAAACCAAAACAAGTAGCACTCACCTCCAAAGCATTCTCTGCTTTGTTTTTTTATCCAAATTATTCCATGATCGAACGTTGCATTACACGATAATATGATACGTTCGAATCTCCCATAAACAGGAATGGTTGTTTGGACTTGTGGAGGAAACCGCCCACATATGCAGACTCTAATCACAATATCACATAGTAAACTGCATTAGTTGATGTCAAGATGAATAAACTAGAGTGAAAAATATTGGTACCTGCAAAACTTTCTCTCGACGATATGATACATTCGTCTGGGAGCATAAAGATGTCTTGGATCTTTAAGTTTCCTACCTTCTGGTATGAAGGTATCCCTCAAGCAAACAAGAAATATCAAGCATGGCAAGCTGTCCAAAGTATCAAATAATACTAGGAATAAAAAAGTTGTATGAGAAGATACAGAAGTAAATAAGAGGGGGAAAACTACCAGAATATAGACTTAAAGATATCTTCTTTTACTGTCACGCCTAAAAAGAGGCGGGTACATTAATCTCATATCAAAAAGGAAAAAATAGGTCTTGGAATATTAACGGTGGCGCTACACATCTTATCAGACATATTTTTTGGGAAAAGAGTAATGGCCTCGTGACAAGTGGTATCAGAGCGATCCTTTGACTGCCTGATTTAACGCTGAGTACCCATGAGTGGGGTAGGCAGGTGAACAACCGTGACGAGGGCGTCACGAGGAAATGACATGTTTGATAGGATGTGCAGCGTCATCGTTTATATATCTCAAGACCTTCTATTTTCCTTTCCGATGTGGGATTAATGTCTCTGCCTCTTCTCAAGCATGACATTCTCCCCTCACTCGGCCTTATGACGCCTTCGTCACGGTTGTTCACCTTGCCTACCCCACTCATAGGCGCTCGGCGTGAAATCGGGCAGTTAAAAGGTCGCTTTGATACCACTTGTCACGGGGTCATTACCCTCTTCTCAAAAGACATCTGATAGGGTGTGCAACGCCACCGTTTATATATCCCAAGACCTTACATTTTCCTTTCCGATGTGGGATTAATGTCCCCACCTCTTTTTATTCGTGACATTAAAGGGTGTGGTTGTCCTAGGCAAGAAATCATCCTGAAACAATTATAATAGCATGCTGAGGGGCTGCTAACTATCTGAATTTGCGGGATGAAGTATTCGTGTCTGACACATTGATATACAAACATGACGATCTCGAAAGATTGAAAAAAAGATTAGTGACTATACTGTTAGGCATGTGCATATACATATTCATATTCGATATTCACACTCAAGACTAATATCGAATATTAAGGGACATGGTAGCTATATGACCTTTGAGCATAGAGAATAAATAACTCTCACCTGCAAACACAATAGAGTGAATAACATCAGCATACTTGACATCCAAGTTAAGTGACATACACCTCGCCACCGCCACCGCATAGCGCTGAACCTTACAGCTGGGAATTCCACCCAATCTATCCTTGTGATTAAGCACCACCACCGCCATCATCGCCGCCATGCCCAAACCCAAAGAATGTCCGACGAAAATTAACTAATATTCTTTCGGTCTCTTTCCAAACCCTCTTCAACATCTCGCTCTCCTCGTTCAACAACCAAAGTGCAGATTTCAACAGCTCGTGATGAACGTATCCCCCGTCAAACATCTGCATCCCCAACCGATTATCCAAAAACAATTTATAGCCACTTTCTTTGGCCAAGTTGAGTCCTCTGATTGCCATCACGATTTCCTTTCGGTCATGGTCTGTGTAGATAAGGACGACAGAGAACGACATTGGGTGTATTCGTAGTCGGCGTGTTTCAAGACCTAGTTCGGGTTGAGTCGGTATCTACGCGTTTTAAGATCGGGTTCGTAGACAGCTAGGATTTAAAGACAGACTCTTAGGACATGTTCAAACTCGTCGGGGGTAGCTAATGGCCAGGTTTCACTGTCGCCAGAACCAACGTAGGTGCAGCGCTTCCATGCCCAACGCGAACAACCAAGCAAGAAGCAGCACTCGAAACTGCAAGAGAGTGACATCTATGGTGCGGTGAGAGAATTAGGTAACATATTTTGTTGATGTCTGTAATGGAAACAGAGGATCCAAGCTTGGAACTTTTGAACAAGTTGTAGTGTTCCTTTTCTTGGTGTTGCCTGTTGGTTCGGCTATTATACTAATAATTGATTAGTTTAATGGGATAAGACTTTAAGTCTTTTACTTGAGAAGCTTGAATTTTAGTGTTTTAGAGGGAGAAAATTAAGTTGAAAGTTCACTCTCATATTAGACTTCTACAAAATTTGATCTGAATTAATCGGTCAATGAGTCGGGTACCGACGATTAATCTAAAAATATATAACATGATTATATTAAAAATGCATAAATCAAGCTATCCATTGATTAGCCTAATGATTAAGGATGCTTATATTTTTATATTAAAATTTAATTAAGTTATTTTGGGTTTAATTTATTAAAAAATAAAATAATATGATAATTAGTCCTTATTCAAGATTCGAACTACCTTAACCTGATTAGTTCAATTTGAACAAGATAAATTTTAACTTTGATTGATTAGATTGGATTAAATTAAAATTTTAATTATAAAAATAAATAAACAATGTGCACTAATATAAAATTTAATATTTTATTATTTTGGAATGATAAAATAAATACATTTAATTCATCTGTATGGATTTGAATAAGAGGTTTTATGATTGTTTTGTCATCAATGAATGAATAAGATAACTATCTAAAGAAAGGGATATGATCTATTTACATAATGCGGAAGTTTTGAGTTTTACACGTTTTTTAGATTGTTGGATGGATGCAATGAATGGTTGGGATTAACAATAGAATATGTGAAAATTATCACTTAGGGAAAAAAAATATAAAAAGTTAATCTCAACCATCGATTTCACGTCTCCAATGATCCAAAAAACGTGTAAAATTCATAGTTTACATTGTGTGTAAGTGGATCTTAACGCCTAAAGAAACATATATATAGGCATAAAACCAAAAAATGCCCTCAACGTTTGATTGAATAGTCACTTTGGCCCTTATTCTTTTTTTTAGAGCAACTCAACCCTTAACATTTCATTTTTGGGTCAAAATGACCCATATGCGGATGAAAACTGCCAGTCAACTGACGGTAAATGGCTTGAAATGACATGGCAAACCTATATGGCAGTGCACGCTGACATGGAAGTATCATATAGACAAATGTGTTGACTTGAAAAAATATTACACCAGTCAAAAATAATTTTATAAAATCATATAAAATATAAAATAATTTTTTTCTACTAACTTATTATCCTGTCAAGTCATTTCAAATTGTTTATCGTCAGTTTTCTAACAATTTTCATCTGCATAAGGGTTATTTTGACCCAAAATGAAATATTAAGGGTTGAATTGCTCCAAAAAAAAGAATAGGGGCTAAAGTGACTACTCACTCAAACGTTGGGGAGCATTTTTTTTACTTTATGCCATAATATATATATATATGATCCGTTTTCACAATGAGAGTTTTTAAGTTATACACGTTTTTTGGATCATTGAATGAGTGAAATCGATGGCTGGGATTAACAGTATGATATGTGAAGATTATCACTTAGGGAAAAAAGAATGAGTTAATCGCAACCATCAATTGCACTCATCCAACGATCTGAAAAACGTGTAAAACTATGAGTTTTACCATGTGTAAGTGAATTCTAATCCTATATATAAAGAGAGAATAGATAAATATCAAAATTATTATGAATTTGGATAAATATGTACTATGATATATAAATTTTTTGATTTTATCAAAGGTATCTACTGCCGATAGTAATGACTAATCCTCTCACTGCGGGTGCTATATATAGAGTTTTTTTTGTGGAGAAATTATAAATGTGGAGTTTTGGTTTCATTTAATTTTCAAAAATTAATAAAATTATTAATGATAAATTTATTTTCGGACGTAGTATCATTTTACATTTAAATATTATATATTCAATAACTATATTTATCCAATATATACATAAAAGATTAATTTTTTCATCAAAAAAATGATAGATTTATTTTTTAACCTTTTGTTTATAATTAAACCAAAATTAAAATTTTATACATATAATTACACCAAATCAAATTTTATGTATCATATTAAATAATTGATTACAATTCATGTATAATTTGAATATTTATATTTAGAAAAAAATGATCCAAGATTTAGTTCAACTACTCCAATAAATCATTTTTAATTCAGACTTATAAAACTATTATATTATTATTTTAATATATAATTAAAATATAATTATTTCTAAAAAATATTTTATGGATTGAAACGTGTCAAGTTTGGATTCAAAAGACAAATTGTTCTAAACTTTAATGAGTTGAACCATCTAATGTACAAATAATATAATAAAAAACTTTTTTAATTCATAATAAAAAAATCTTCAATTCACCTATTTGAAAAAGAATAGTATATATAAAATAGTAATAAACTCATTCCTTTCAATTATTGGAACCAATATATTTATTATATATTATTTTCTCTCTTTATTCTGTTGTTTTTTTTTAAATAAAAATTTATTTCTACAAAAATATATATAAAACTTTCAAAGTTTATTCAAAAAAAATATATTTTTTCTTTTATTTTACTGGAAAATGATAAGAAAAAAGGCTTTCATTAAATGTTAAGCAGCTACGTTAGGGGAGGAGGCCACGAGGGTGGGGAAACTTAGATTTTTTGATAGATTGTAGCTGGCCATTGTTGATTTCTCTCTCTCTCTCTCTCTCGTTATTTAGGTTAATCAATAGTAATAATTAAAGTTAGGTTTAAGGGTGTAAAAAGTTTTTAAAATTAAAAATATATATTTTTAATTTTTTTGTATTCAATTAAATCATTGAATCAAGAAATTTAATTAGTTAAGTCATTGAACAAAAAAAATTAATCAGTTAAGCCTCTTGACTAATTTTAATCATTAAATCTTAACAATTTTTTAGATTTGTTGGTGTTGTGCGTGTCACGTTGTTTTTAGACGTTTTCAGATTTTTTATATTTTATTTAAAATTTAATAAAATACTTCAAATTTAAAAAAAAAATCTAGGAATGTAGAACTGTAATGTATTAGCTACTAATATGTAAAGGGGAAAAAATAATGGTCAAAGGGTTTAATTAAATCTATTTCTTGGTTCAAGGGCTTAGTTGATACAATTTCTTAGATCAAGAGCTTAATTGAGTACAAAAAAATTTAAGAGTTTAATTTTTTTTTTTTAAGTTCAAAGGCTTATTATAGCTTTAAACCTTAAAGTTATAAATGAATATGTTATTATAAATTGATCATACGAAATTGTTAACTTATTTTTATGTTGAATTATAATTAATATTATTAATATTTATATTTTCTTTTATAGAATTTGAAAATAAAATCACTAAAAATTCCAATAAATCAAACATAAGCTTAACAAAATTTATATATAATTTATTCAATACCACACTTCCAATTATTTTAAATAATTTTTACAAAATATATTTTTATTTAAATAATTGTTACAAAATGTATTTTTCACTCGCATTATAGATGTAATAAAACCTTTTTTTACAATTGAAATGCATAATCAAAATAAAAATATAATCTATACATGCTTTTTGGCTAAATTGATATCAAAATTAAAAATTGCTAAAACATGTTTATGTAAAATTATAATTAATATACAGATTGAGTATATTTCAATTGACATTATCGTTGATACAATATGTAAGAAAACGTGAGATTGAACATACATAAACACTAAATATTCTCCTATTTATAAGTGAGAAAGATGTACACTAAATGTTTAAAAAAATTGGTCAAAAATATATAACTAATGTTATTTTTAAGAAAAAATATTCTATATGAAGCAGTGAAGAAGCTTTTTATTTAAATCTAAAAGAGATATATAATAGTTTTGGAAGCCTATTTAACAAAAAAAAAAAACTTTCCACTAGTGATACATCAAATAATTACCCTAATTTTAATACTATTTTTGTATAATTTTCTAAAAAAATTAATTAGTTAAATATAAATTCTAAAGAATTAAACAAATGAAACTAATATATATTCATATAACTAACTCCTTTTCCACTCCAATAATATTTCTGTTTTTAATTATTTTTTACATTTTCTACGCAAAAAATAATATATTTCCCATGATAAAATTAAAGTAAATGGAAAAGTGCTTTGCACGCCAGTTGTACTTATTAGTTTAAACTGTCAAATAATTATTTGCATTAAGATATTTACTTTTTAAAGGAAAATTTTATAATAAATGACATATACTGATATACACCATTAATAAATAAATATGTGAGACCCATTAATTATTCTTTTGCTATTTTTGTTATTTTTTATTTATTTAATTTATGTCAATATAAAATTATAACATAAGGATAATTTAAACATCTAAACTAATATTGCGATTAAACCATTAAAAATTTAAATGGTAATGACATGTCAATATTCTTATTTAAAAAATACATTTCGCAACTAATTTCTTTTAAAAACTAACAAAAAAACACATAAACAAACAACTAAATCATTATGAAAAATTTAAAATCTAAACGCAAAGCTAATAAACAGAAAGCTAAACTCCAGTTTAAGTTTTTGTATCAAAGTTTTCGAAACCTATCATTTTTTAGTTTATGTCATTTCTTCAATGTTTACAGGATTTTTTAAATTTCTTAAAAATTTCATCTGATATTGTTTTTAAAATTCATTTTCAAATCTAAATAATCAAATTAAAATATCAAACCATCCAAATTAAATTAAACATTAAAATTTTAAAACCCTAAACTTGAGAAATAAAAACTCAGTTAATTAGTATCAAAAGTGTTGTTTGATTAAATAATAAGTGATTTCTACAAATTTTAATAATCACGTCAAATTTCTCAATAATCTTTTATCAATTGACTTAAAGTAAATTTTAATTTGAGGGTAAAATCATATTTATTTCTATGATATATACTATTGGATTTTAAAATAAATTTACTTTGAAAATTATAGACTAATTTCATAAATTTTTAGCCAAAATTTTAAATTCCAACACCATTTATGATTACCATAATTCTTTTCTACGTTTATATATTAATTTAACTTTAATTATCTTTAATAGTTTAAATTAAAATAAAATTTTATGTAATAAGTTAGATTATATGTTATTTAAAATATATTATTACATGTATACGTCATATTATTACCGTTAAATTTTTAACACTCTAATCAACATAATATTTGTGGCGATAGTAGAGGATAAAGATGGTAGTTAAATTATAACAAAATTAAATAATTGAGGCTTAAATTTTTGTTATACCAATTAAAAAAATAATTTAACATCATTTTTAAATTAAAATTAAATCTTGTGTGGAGTCTCATAAATAAATAAGAGAAAAAATAATAGCGTATATTGATGTGTGACATTAATAATATATATTGTGTATGACATTAATCATACTCATCCATTTTTAAAAGAAAAATACTTTGATGTAAATGAACTTTTTAATTTTAAGGTTTTGAGATTTAAATTAGAGTTTAGGGTTTAATGCTTTAAATTGAAGGTTTAAATTGAAGGTAAAATTTATGATTTAAAGTTTATAATTTAAAATTGAGTTAATTGCATCATACATCCCTAAATTATCACCCTTATTTTAAATTGATCCTTAAACTTTTAAATATTTCAATTTCATCCCAAACTATAGCTCTCATTTTAAATTCATTCCCAAACTTTTGAATGTTCCATTTTCATCCCCAAACTATAACTCCATTTGAAATTGGTCCCCAAAATTTTTAAATATTCCAATTTCATCCTCAAATTACCGTTCACACCATATCATATTATTACATAATACATATTAGTGTTTCATGACAATTAACAATTTTTGTAATACTTTTATCAACATAAGATATAATTAACATATAGTGATAATTTGGGGGATAAAATGAGAACATTTAAAAAGTTTAAGGACCAATTTAGATTGAGATATTTAGTTTGAAGATGAAACTAGAATGCTCAAAAGTTCAGAGACCAATCTAAAATGAAACTCATAATTTGAGGATGAAATTAAAATATTTAAAAGTTTAGAGACTAATTTAAAATAAGTGACATAGCTTGAGGACGTAAGATGTAATTATCTCTTTAAAATTTAAGGTTAATAATTTATATTTTAAATTTTATAATTTAAGTGTGAAAAAGCCGTAGATTAAAAGTGATTTGTTTCATAGAAATCCTAAGTTTTAACATGCATTTTATCAATAAATATCAATCGAAAGATTTCTAAGAAATCAGAAAGAACTGAGTTGGGGATCAGACTGACGTGCAAAAGAAAATTCGTCAAAGCTTTGCTCAGATACTATCCAGCAATTAAGCTGCCATCATCTCCCAATTTTAATTTCTCAAAATTTATTAACCTAATGAGACTGTGAGAATGGTATTCCATGTGAAGAAAAAGAGGAAAGTAAGTCTAATTGCTCTCAGTCGAAAGGCCTAGGTTTTCCACTTCAGAGAACAACAAGGCAAGCGTTTTACCTCTGAAATTAAGACAAATACAACGGCCAAAACTTCAAGTGCTTCACAAAAGCTCTCTTCCATAATCTAAAAGACGAGGAAATTATCCTCAAACTCCTAGAAAATTGAATCATTAAGCAAAAATCAAGCACAAGAAGCATAGCAAATGCCCTAAACCAAAGAGAAATCCGCCGGAGCCTCCCAGATCTCTATTTTCAGTGTGGTTAAAGCATTTATCAATCATCATCGAGCAAAAATAACAACAAAAATGCAGATCTAAGAAAAAATGTTGAACTTACGAGAAAACGCAAGAATCCATGGGAAAAGGAAACAAACAAATTCAAATTCTGGAAACTGCGTGTCCAGAAGTACTTTTGATATTGCATCTTTTCGTATCCTCTAGTGCTATTGGTTTATACACAGCACTGAGGATCATAGAGAGATGCTACTGAGATAATGAAGACGGAGGGAAAGATTAAGTTATGCTGAAGAGATTTCAGATATCGGCTGCGTTAGGTTTTAGGTTGGGGAGATTTATATAGTTTCAGAAGATGGAACTTTGGCGAATTTAGGGTTTCGGGAAGTAGATCTGTGTTGACATCAGGGGTCGGTTTATTCTATCCATACCCGAAATCCACACTGTTCTGGATTGGATAGAAAGGAATTTGATATTAAGGGCTTAAAGTATGTTTTTTTAACTTTAAATGCCTAAAATATTTTTTTTTATAAAAATAAGTGCCTAAAATTTTACAAGTTATAATTTTAGATAACTGATCGTTAATGTGTGTTAAAAAAATTTAACCAATTAATACTTGCCACGTTACCTATTTAATTTATTTTTTAATTTTTAAATAAAAATACCCAAAAAAATTTTGTTTTTCAACATTTTGTACAAAATCGAATAGGCCACTCTGTACCTAAACCACCGTACCCAAAATAGCATGAAAAAGCTCCCATTGGGCTTTGACCCACCTTCTCCATTCTCAAAATTTGTTTCATATAAATTGCATAACATCACCAAAATGCACCAACCATCATTCTACAAGAAGATTACACTCCACAGCATAACTTTGATTACCACTAACACACTTACAGGACCACCCCCGCCGTGAAAATTCCAACCCGGCGAATCCGAACTCGTTGAATTCATCGACGGTGCCGTTATATTCACCATGGTTCCATTCCTGCCAAGGCTGCATCACACATCAACAAATAACATGTTCAGTTTATGTAACAAGTGGAAAAAAACCTAAGCCAAAGGGGTAAAAGTGTTTTTTGTTTTTACCTTCCTGGAAAAATACAAGAACCATGACCTGGGAAAGAAGGAAACTTGGATTAGTTTTTTCTTCTAATGTAAGCAATAATGTTATATTAGTAATTTAGTATCTAGGCATGAATGCTCTCTATTCATCTTACTTGGATCTGTTGTTGTAATATCTGCAACCCCATTGAAGTTGCATGCATCGGGAGTCTTCCCCATACGGTGATAGTAAGTGTCGAACGCATAGGTTGCGTGTGCAATCACGTTATCCGGCTCATAACATGGTTTTCCCTGCAACAATGGTGAACAATCCACTTTTCCGGGTCCACATGCCCAATCTAACGCAGCCTGCAACATCTTTGGATCAGCACCCTCCTTTGCGGTACAATAAGTTTGGTTAGTGGTATCGTTTGCTAACAAGGACCCTGAATCTGTCAGGTGTAATATATAAATAGGGTCACCATTTGCATCGAACAATCCCCAGTTCTTCTCCGAGATCGGCCCAGGTTTCAGGTCCTCGTTGTAGAGCTCATAGATATACGTACTGACAGCAATTCCAGGGTGCTTGGGAGTTCCGGTTTTGTTTATCACGTGGCGGATCAAGTTGCTGTTGTAAGTGTTGGCATCCTCTATCGTTGCATCCGGTTCATTGGAATCGCCTTTTGATGGCCAGCCAGTTTCCGTCACTATGACAGGGATGTTAGTGAAGTTCAGAAAAGCCATGGCAAAATATGTAGCGTCGACCATAGCATCAAAGACATTGGAGTAGTGGACAAGTGTGTTAGAGTCGACAGCTTCTTTGGTCGGAGAAAGAGGCTTGAAAAGTGCATAGTCTAGTGGAATCACACCATTTGATACCATATAGTCATAGTACGGGTATATATTAAGCATGAGAGGTGACCCCGACGACTGCAAGAAATTAAGCATGGGGACCATAACTGGATTCCACGATCGATTGAAGAAGGCCTGGGAAGGCGGGAAAGAATCAAGGATTATGGATGAAGCAAGAGGCGAAGAAACTTTGATTTGGTTGTCCAAATTCGATGCCACGAGGGCAGAGTGAATGTACTTCATGGCATTCACAAGCACAGGTGCTGCATTAGGAAGAGTAGTGAAAACCTCAGAACCAACACAAATAGCAGTGATGTTGGTTGCTGGATGATGTGCGACGATGTTCCGAGAGACCCAATTAGCTGAAGTAGAATTTGATTGTCCAATGCCTAGAAGTTGCTCGTTGGGGATAGAAACCATAACTCGAATGCCAGTATTCGCAAGAGCAATCAGCATCCCTCGGTCCGCAGCATACAGTCTAACATGTCGTATTTGCTGAGCTTTAAGAAGAGCAACTACTTGAGTCGGGTGTGGCATGATCGATAGATCTGTCCCTATATTCACTCCAATGTATGGATCTGCAACAACAAAATTAGACCAAAATAGTTAAAACAACACATTTTGAATCCAACACAGATATGTTCCATTTTAGTCCCAAATCTTTCCATGCATTAGAAGGATATTCGGAGGATTCACCCCATATCCGTATCCAAAAAATGTGTTTGAAACACTGGTTGAACATGCATACTCGAAGAAAAATGAAAAGTCGTCCTTTACAAACATTTCTATAAAGATTCAAGAAACTTCTCCATGTGAACATTTCTATAAAAAAACATACAAACATGGGTGCATGCAATCAAAAGCATCAAGACAAATACATATATAAAATAATAGAGAATGGTATGTTCCCTATTCCAATATCTATGCAACATTACCTAGATCCAGTAATCTTTTGACCATTTTTTCATTACCAAGGCAAGTCCAAATGTCACTGCCCGAGATTTTTTTCTTCTTCTTCCTTGAGGAAAATACAGTGGAGGACTAAAATGAACCAACGAAATTACCTCTAGGATCTACCCTGCTGAACAACACTAGAGCTACCATGATCGTTAAATAAATAAAAAACCAGATCCATTCAACCGAAAACCGACAAATTTTCGAGTCCGAGTACATAAAAAAATCGAATGATAGTTGAATCAGTTAAAAATCAGATCTTTACATTAAGCAAAGTGATTTTTTTGTCAACTATAAACTACATTTAGTATTTATTTCATACCATGGCCTGAACCTGTTTTTTTTTTCCTACCATGGTTTTGGGTATCCATTTTCCTTTTCGTTGTCTAAATGCAGCAGTAGTGGGAAAATAAGTACAAAGTGAGGGAAAAACACCCAGCATGAAAGCTGGATTCCACATTGTACACAGAGAAATGCATGGCCCGCAGTAAAATAATTGAGTATCCCCACCCCTTTATAACCTCCCTTCTGTCCTCATTTATTCCCCAATTTAATGCTTCAAACCTACTGAATTCCCCTCAACCAAAGTCAAAAAAGAAAAACACTTTCCCTCAAACATGTTTCACTCTTACAAGTTATACTTTACTGACAGTTCGTGTTCATCGGATTTCTAACATTAAAATGAATGAGAAACGAAAAGAAAAGAAATCCCAGAAAGCTGATCGAAAAGAAATCAAGTTCACCAGTTGTGCAATCCCTTTAAGTGAAGTCTACAACAAAGACTGAGGAAATTGAAGAGAAGGATAAAAAAGGTTTACCTTCATCAGCTGTTGCTTGAGAAACGGATAGGAGAAGAGCAAAAACAAGAAGCCAAGCCATAGGGATAGGGTGAATAAAAAACCACCCTCGAAATTTTCTCACGAAACAAACAAAACCCAGAGAGGAAAGGAGTGTGATGTGGAAAATGGAAACGACTGTGAACGAGTAGAAAATGAGTGAAATGAGAGGGGGGACGACTGAGGGAGAAAGCTATAAATTATTAGAATAAATACGGAAAATAACGAAAGGGTGTAGGCAAAGATGGGTAGAAAAACAAAGGAAAAGACATAACTGACATAGAAAACATGTAGTAATATAAATGGAGAGTAGATGAACGGTTAAGATATCATCTGCAACATGTTACGACAGTTGCTTGCAGGAATATAATGGACAGTATCTTAAATTACATTTTTCATCAAGGAAAAAAAAAGAACAAAACACAAAGACCAAGGCTTCACTGCAAGTACCCTTTTTCTTTTTTGGTAATTGGATTTAGCCGTTGCTGATCGAATATAGTTTAAGCTCATTCGGCATTGCTGGGGTGGATACCCGTCCGCTGCAACGTCCATTTGAACAGAAGCTGTATTTTTTAGTTGTAAAAAAAAAGACATGGTTAAATCAGAGAGGCAAACGCCTATTCAGCGTTAAATTATTGGTTGTTTGGTATTGTTTTTTGTTTGGAGCTCCAACACTTGTTGGAGAAGTATTGCCGAATGAGCTTTAATATACAAATAAGTGCTTAAATTATACATTTTATGTTTTAAGTGTTTATTTTTTTTTTTGTGAAATTAAGTGTTTAACATTTCATTTCGTTAATTTTAGGTGTTTGGTAGTTAAATGCCGTTAAAAAAATCTATTAACCAATTAAAATTTGACATGTGACAATTTTTAATCTCTAATTTATTTTAATTCTTTTTTTTTACTTTTAATAATGTAAAACCTATATTTGATTTTGATATAACAAATTGTTTAAGGACCAAATTGTAAAAGAAAATAAATTTTAAAGTACTCAAAAGTCTCACAAAATGACAAGAAAAAGTTTTCTAAAGTTAAAGACTTAAACTCAAAAATTTTCTAAGTGTTTCAAGCCAAAATACACAAATACGCTCAGACGTATCGATACACCCCTTGGTGTTTCGATATGGATTTTAGCTACTGGAATTTAGTTTTTGCAAAGTGTTTCGATACGGTCTTCAAATTGGCATGCACTTTAAATTATACGTACTGATATGGCCTCACCCGTTTCGATACGACATTCATCTGGGCAAATGATTTTGTTAAGTGTTTCGATACGGCTTACACTGTTTTGATACGATATGAAATATGGGTTTAAGGAATTTTTTAATTGTACCGATACGGCACCACCCGTATCGATATGTTTTGACAAGATCTTGAAGATCTTTGCATTTATTATTTTCGACTGTTGCCTTGTCAGCATTGGAATCAACGAACTTTTAAACATTCAGTTACCCGTATCGATACGCCCCTAGGCGCACCGATGCAATTTTTCAACTCGGATTCCAGTGAGCAAAACTCGTACCGATACGGCCTAGCCGTTTCGATACGCCCCAAATTTTACTCTATGAGCGTTTCGATACGGCCTCCCACGTATCGATACGCCCCCAATTTTACTCTATGATCGTTTTGATACGGCCTTCCGCGTATCGATACGCTCTGTACAACGGCTATATTTTTCTTGTAACATGTATCTATACGGGCCCTCGTGTACCGGTACGGTAGGTGACCAGACAGCATTTATTGCGGGAAAAATGGTCCCCAACAGCTATATTCAATTCCTCAACCACCCAAACGGTTAGAATTCAATGAGAGAGTATAAATACAAGTCTCCAAAGCAGCAGCAACAACTAATGAACCTACATTGATCAACATTCAAGCAAAATCCAACCCTTTAAGCTCTTAAATTAAAATTCTTGTACCCAACTTGTGTATTTCATTGTAATCTTTTATTTCAAGTTTGGGGTTGCGTGTTTTTGTATTTTGGGCAAATATTTACCTTGTGAGGACATTATCCATTTGCCATTTCTTTCTTGTAAAAGAGTGATTCTTGATCAAGTTTCAGGTAGAAAGCTTTGATCGATTGTAACGGTTGCCTCCTTAGCCTAGAAAAGGGGAAGAATTCTATAGTGGATTGGTTGAAATCCTTAGTAGTAGGAAGCTAAAATAGTGGACGTAGACCTTGTTAGAAGGTTGAACCACTATAAATCTTTGTGTCTCATTGTCTATCTCTTTCCATTTGATTCCTAAAATTTTAAATTGCCAATTCACCCCCTCTTGGCCACTTTCGATATTGATTGATCATCCTAACAAATAATTTAAAATTTTTCAAAAAAGAAAAATCATAAAATTTTTAAAAAAATCTAAAATAGTTCACAAATCCTTAAATTTTCAAAACCCCAAATAATCGGGTACCCAATCTTTCGTGTATTCAATTTTTCGGCCAGATCCAGACCCGTAATTACCGAGTACTTGCTAATCGGGTACACGTAAAATTCTAGTGCCTGTAAAATCAGGTACACGTACCCGGTTTACTTTTTTTTATTTACTTTTAAATTTAAAAGTTTTATAAAAAATCACATAGTAATCACATAAAATTTAAAAATTCAAATACATAATCCAAACATAAAAAATGGTGATTTGAAGTTAGTTTAAAATAAAAATATTTGGATATATATGTACATATATTAAAGTTTATCACCAAAAAGACATTAAAAATATTAATCTTGTTTTTTTCTTTCGAATCTTGTATTAACAAATTAATACAAATATTATTGAAAAATTTAAAACTTAAAAATACATAATACAGACATGGAAAGAATTTAGAGATTTAAATTTAATTTTAGGGTAAAAATATTGAGAACCTAAAGTAAAAATATAATTTAGAACTAAAAAATAACTATATTAAAAGTATCGGATCGAGTGCCCGGTTACAAAAAATTCAGCCCAAACCCGGGTCGGGTATTTTTTTAAAGTTTATCCGATTTTTTAAGGTTCGGGTCGGCGAGTTGACGAGCCGAATATTTTTTTGAACACCCCTAGTTGTCGTAGTCGATAGGCGCTACTGAGTCCACCCCTTTAGTTACCAGACTAGGCCAACCATTTTTCCTAAATTATCATCATCGAAAACCAACGAACAACCATACACCTAAAATTAGTGTCAGTGTACCACGTGTCAAGCATTAACTGAATAATTGATTTTTTTAACAATCTTTAACGACTAAATATCTACAATAATAACGAATAAAACGTTAAACACCTTTTTTCTGCCAAAAATACTCTAAGCACTTAAAGTTAACAATAAATCTAATTTAGAAACTTTTTTTAATTAAACCATTTAATATTACATTTATATTCACTTTTGCCGGCTTATGATATACAAATTATTTTTAAAATATTTAACTCCAAACAGTTTAACTTAATTTATATTTTCATTTTATTATTTTTAGATTAATTTTTTAAGTAAAATCCGTAAATAACTTTTTATGAGTTCACTGATTATGAAAAATTATAAAATAATCAATATACTAAAAAATGAATTAATTTTTTATTAAATAATTAATTGGTCAAAGTTTAGTCATCATTGGATTTTATTGATCGGCTGGACTTGACTTGAGTTCGAACTCGGCTTGAATTCTTAACGAGCCGAGCTATATCAAAAAACTCACGAACTACTTGAAAATATAATATACTAAATATTTTTAAATTAAAATGAACTAAAATGTATGTTGTTGGATGATGACGATGATAATATAAGACTGTAAATAAGATGAGACAGATTGTTAGCTACTTGAGTCCAACTCGGTTAAAACTCGATCAATACTCGACTCAAGTTCTTAACGAGCCGAATCGAGTTTAGCACTACTCAAACTCGGTTGAATTCATTTACACCCCTACTCCCAGTAGTCACGTTTGGTCTCAATTATTTCAAAATCTGAGTTGAGACCGACTTTAAATGAGAGAAAGTCTATCAATTCCAACTCTCACCGATTTTTTAAATAGTCTAAAGGTGATTGCAAGTTAGTATCTGTTTATACATGTTCTTAACTCTTTGATAATAAGCATACACATTGTAGACAAAACGATTTATACATTAAAATGGGTTCATCGAATCAAATTTAAGCAAATCTTATGTGCAATAATTAATTATAATAAAACATTATCAAGTTACAAAATCTAAGATTTTTCTGTTGAGGCCCAAAGTGCTAAAGTGAATCATAGTCTGGGACGGAAATTGTAAGTCCATCTTTGCTAACTTCTCTTTTTTATGGCATTTGTTGGCCTATTTTGTTTGGGCTCTTTCAGATTGGCGACCCTAACTTTTAACCATTAAATTTCTGACCCTCCGGAGAAAAAAAAAACTTACTGAAAAGATCTTCCAAAATTACTGTTGAATTGTCGCTGTAAATTTTATTTGACTTAATTTATTTTCATGTTTATAATTGTACTTAAAATGTTATCTATTTATATAAAATTTATTTGGGGTCATATACTTGTATTTTTTATGTAATCATGATGATTCAATTAAATTTTCTATATCGGTGTAATCCTGTCTTAAAAAAGTGGATCCACGGTTTTTGGGTATTAAATCTTATTGCATATTATGTACGCAATAAATTTTGGTTCGGGCTACATACCCAGCCCAGTTCCAAATAACGAATAAAATTTAAAAAAACTCGTCATGAATTGAAGTCGTCATCGATGGTTTTGAGTCGGATACGACCAAAAACGTACATGTTGCCACTTGCATTATTCCATGAGCTTTCTATATGAGCTCTGTCCCATTTAAGTGGAAAAAAAACGTAAAATTTTCGTCAATTTCGACCCGGACAAAAACGGTATTAACATATTATTAGCTTATGTAAACAAAGTTGAATGAATCAATAATTTCATTTGCCTCCACTGATTTTATGGACTACATCTTTGCTTGCATTAAACCCGAATGCATAGTTTCTTTTAAAATGCCCCTACAGTTTATTCAATCTATCTCCGATTTAAAGTATTATTCACATCATTACATATATTTTTATAATCATCGATATCTAATTTATTGTTTGATTAATTTAAATTCGATACTGCAGTCTGCAAATGTTCATTACAAAAACGACCTTCCTAAAATGTTCATTCACAATGCCATAATTCAAACCTTAAAACTATGTAAGAAATGGTAGGTGTTCTAATCTCTAAAAACTTTTTCGTGTAAAAATAATTTCAGTCCATATTAATTTGAATACATGTCGAATTAAGTTTTTATTCTCTCAAATTTCAGGATTAAATATTAATTATGTTCCTATTAACTTTGAAATTAGATAATTTGATCTCTTTCTCTGTCTAATTTCATTTTCATCATTGACCAATGATATTAAATCAAATTATTTGTATGTTGAAACAATCTATTTGGTTATTAAATCAACATCGTAAGATGATTTAAATGTTAATAAAACATTCTCACGTTGTGAATGTATAAGATATGGCAGGGACGGACCTAAAATTTCATGTAAGGGGTGTAAATTATCAAGAAACTATATTAAAAATGTAGGGTGTAAAATTACAAGAGTTTAAGGGGTGCAGAATTAGATTATCAATAGAAAATACAAAAAAAATATATAAAATATAAGAAAACTTGAAATTTTTAGGGGGTGCGACTGCCCCAGCACCCCTAAGCCCGTCCTTCATATATGGATATATTTTAACCTCTTTAGTGTTAATGCGTTGGTTCTTTGTAGTTGAAAAGGACCACTCAATTCACCCACTCCAATTCTAATCACTAACATAAATGTTTTTTCTTCTAATTGTCAGAGATTAGTTAAGAATCCATCTTAATTATTTTAATCTAATTTTCTGCAGCTTAAAAAAGTGGTAGCCAACAATTTTAATTTCCCATGAAAACCATGCCTGGTTTTGGAGACGCCGACAATGATGGATCTTTGTGTTGGGTAATATGGATATGGATGAATCACTTTCTATAAAGGGACAAGTATGGAAGGCGATGGACTCGAATTCTAGAATTATGAATAAAGAAAATTTTGATTGAAAATATTTTTTTTATAATAGACTTTTAAAAAATTTGATCCGTATTAATCGACCAATAACTTAGATAGCGATAATTGTACCAAAATGTTAAGTAAAAAAAAGTAAGACGAGAGTTACTAAATTGATGAAGAAATAGGTGCTTATGTTTACACACTCGTCTCCAATTTGGTCAAGCAAGATTAATAAAATACATTGTTTCATCCGTCTTAAATTCTTTGTCCCTTGTTTTTTTATGTTAAAGAACAATGATTTTAGATAGAATTTTGAACTTTTTTTTGTTTCCTTTCTGGTTCCTCAAGGCTTTGTCATGATTAATCCGAATTGACCAATGTCACACAACTGACTATGGTTGGTGAATCTCCCAGCAAAGATTTTCTGCATATAATCCTCGAACCAGGGACGAAGTAGGATTTGTGGTTAGGGGACACAACATAAATGTTTGAAAGTGGATGAGGCAAATTCATAAATAATCTAATTTTTTGAAAAAAAAAATTATATACAATGACAAAGGTGAAAAAATTGGAAGGTACGGACAATTGCCTCTCCCCACCGCATGTAGTTCTGTCGCTGCCTCGAATTTGAAATATACTTATACTAAGCTGTTTACCACCTGAACTAAAACAAATAAAAGGATGGACTTTTGAAACTTTTAATAGACTTAATAAAATGATTTTTCCAGGTTAATAACAAAAACCAATCATGAACAATAAATTCGAAACCTAAAATACATGTGAACCAAACCAAGTATCACCATCAAAGATTTTGAATATAGCAAGGTTCCAACCTGTTTCCACTGTTTTAGGATTAGAGTGCTGTAATTGTCTTTTCCTTTGGGATAGTGTCATTATTTGATTCATTAATCAGTTAATCTGGATTGAATTTTATAAATTTCTATTATGAGAGTGATCGTCCAACTTAACTTTCTTCATTTATAATGTTTGAAACTCTTGATCTTATTTAAGAATTTGATGTCTCATCTCGTTAGACCAAATAGTTATTATTGATAGAGTATTTAGTATATTTGTTAGGCTTAAATGAAAAATAGGAGCCTAAAGTATTTTTTTTTTGTAAAATAGGCGCCTAAAGTTTCTAAAGTTATAATTTTAGGTACTCGGTGTTAACTACCGTTATTTTTTTTTAAAAAAAATATTTTTTATTTTATTTTTATTTTAAATTTCTTTTATTTTTTAAACTTATTTAAAAAACCCTAAATTTCTAAAATTCACAAAATAGCCCCCAAATCGGAAATCCCTAACTCATCAAAACTTAAATCACGATTTTAGCCGATTTCATCGCCGATGGCGCCGCCGCCGCCGACCACATTCGTCGTCGGACCATCACGGTCGTTTACCCTATCATCCCATCACCGAAAATCGATCGAAGTCGTGCAAAATGCCGGACGAAGGTTGAAACATTCAAAAATTCATTCGAACGATTTGCGACGAGCGGCGGTTGAACGACGACGATTGGTGCATGGGTGTTTGGGAGAAGGGAGGACACTCTATTTTGTCCCCGAAATCGTGGCCAACGACGACGGGAGTGGCCAGATTTAGGGTTAGGTATTTCGAGAGTTAGGAATTTATAAATTTAGGGATTTTTTAGAATTTTAGGAATTTAGGGGCTTTTTTGAAAATTTCATTTTAAAAAAATAAAACTTGTCACGTGTCACATTATAATTGGCTACCAAGTTTTTTAACGGCAATTAACACCAAGACACCTAAAATTATAACTTTGAAAACCGTAGGCACTTATTTTTTCAAAAAATACTTTAGGCATCTAAAATTAAAAAAATATATATTTTAAGTACTTATTTTTCATTTAAGCCTATTTGTTATGCGAAATTGTCCTATTTTTCAACGGCGAAGAAAGGAAGGGAAAGAGGTTGCTTGAGAAAGTGATGAGCAGAATAGGCGATACGTGTGCCCTAAGGACACGTTTAATGGGCCCTTTTATTACATAATCCCAAAAGCCTTTGCTTAGGACATATTCATACTCATTTCCTCCTCTTTTTCTCTCTTAGTGGGTTGCTTCATTCTTGTCTCATGAATTTCCACCCTAGTCAATTTACTCATATGCCCTTTTTGTTCTATTGTCTACATAAATTGATTACACACTAAAATTACACAATAAATTTCATCTAATTATCTTTTGTATAACCACCAATATTTACTATATTGATTGATAATTTAGATCGAGTACTGTAGAGATCTACTATGAGGACGACTCTCTTGACTTAGTTATTTCATTCACAATATTAAAATTTAAACTTTTAACCTTGCTTAAAAGATCTAATACCTCATCCAGTTAGACCAATTGATTATTTGCAAAATTTTATCTAATTACTATGATTACCAATGTTGCAACGTGCAAATTAAAGAATCCAATAAACTTTCTAGGTGTCTATTAATAAAATTGGAGTATCTAAACTTGTGTTTATCCGGTAATTATATATATGATTGAAAGTCCCTAATTTGATTTGATAGTTCATTTGAGTTTGGGTTAAGGTGAAATGAAGGTGCTTAATGAATTTAGTATACATGTAATTTGAGGTGACAAAAGAGGGTATTTTTGGGTGCTCAAGTCACAAGGAAGCTTCTCAAATACAACCAATAGGCCTAGTAATAAAATCAGTAGACCCCAAAGAAAGAATCTCTTTAGAAAATTGGGGGCAAATTTGGTACCTTACCGAGAAAGCAACAGCATGTTATTTCCTCGTCCTAATCCATGCACTGTGGAATTCGATTAGCCGCTGCTATAAATTCAAAGCTCCCATTTCACCCCCAACATTAAAACCTGTAAGAAAGAAAACCAAATTCTCAACTGATAAACCTCTGAGTATCTAAAGATGAGGCCTGCAAACAACTCGACGGCAGCTTCTACCGGAGCCGCGTTCCGGCACTGGAACTCTCCCCTCCCGTACCTGTTCGGAGGAATAGCAGCGATGCTAGGACTCATTGCAATAGCGTTAGTTATTCTAGCTTGTTCATGGAAGGAATGGTCGAACAATCCCCACGGTGATGAAGCTGAAGAAAAGCCGGCCAAGCAAGGAGTGGCCACCATGCAACTAGAAATGGAGCCCAGAATTGTCGTGATCATGGCAGGTGATGAAAACCCTACGTACATCGCCAACCCAATTCGCCATATCGAACAAGTTTGACAGCTCTCGGTCGATTGCTTAAGGAGTTAAAAAAACTTTATAGTAAATCTTTCATCTTTGAATCCTTTCTTCTTCTTTTTGGTAGCCATTTTCAAGTCCAGAAGATGGGTGTAGTTTTGCGAGAATATGTAAATGTTGAAGAGTATATTAGAGATGTTAAGCTCACTTTTTTTATACATAACAAAACCATCATTCAATTTCGAATTAATTATAATTAATGAGCTAAATTTAAAAAAGAACATTGTGAAGACCAGAAGATGGATTGAAATGAATTAACATTTGTAGTTGTTGTGGCAAAATAAATTGGAAGCAAATTAAGAAAGGGAGAGCGAAAGAGATGATGAGCAAACAAGCAATATTCCTTTGTTGCGGAAGGGGCCAAAGGCTTTGGTTATTGGTTTGGGGAGGGCCACTAGCCTATGGTAGATTCTAGGGTAAAGTACATAAATAGTCATTAAACTATCCCAAAAAATATAAAATGGTCACCAAACTTTCAAAAGTTACGTCACGGGCATTAAACTTTAGTTTTTGTTACAAAATGGTCACTGGATCGTTAACTGTCGCTAAGTGAATGACGTGATAGTTACGAAAATTTGATTAATAGCATATTTAATCCTCCATATTTACACATTCATCAATTTAGTCCTAATTTAACCCTCGTTATTGATATCTAAATTGATTTAATGTGTAAATATTGAGGATTAAATGTGCTATTACTCAATTTTTCGTAACTGTCACGTCGTTCAATTAGCGACAGTTAACGACTCAGTGACCATTTTGTAACAAAAAAATAAGTTTAATGCCTATTATGTAACTTTTGAAAGTTTGGTGATTATTTTGTATTTTTTAAGATAGTTTAGTGACCATTTGTGTACTTTACCCTAGATTCTATTCAGAATTTGTAGAGTATTTTGGGGTCTGTCAATTTGGAGTTACTTTAGAATATCATTGCTTGTTCCATGTACTTTAGGCTTCCCAAATCTAGTTGAATTGATTGCTAAATGAAGAGCAAAAAAATATTTTCATTTTTTAAATTTTGTTTTCTTTAAAGATTAGAATGACTTTATTAAAGAATAATGCATAAAAGATTTAAACTTGAAGTTTACTTTACTTTATTTTTTTTATATAAGAACTGATATTTATTCATTGATTAATTCAGACCAAATAATGTAAAAGTTTATTAGAGTACTCTTTCAAACCAATTTATTTAATGTATTATATAAAAATTCGAACTTTGATCTTACTTAATGATTTAGTGATTCATCTTACTAAATTAACTGATTATTAATAATTTAGTTTAATTTAATCATGTTATTTTTTAAAAAAGTAACCTCTTCTAATGCTTTTCCTTGAATTCAAAGCTTACTTTAGGTAATCGTTTTTAGAGGTCTTGCGATAATTTTTTAAATTTATAAGTTACACAATCTTTGTAAAAAAAATAAGTAATATTTAATTCACCCAATTATTAACACGTTTTCGCTCTGATCGCCCATTTATGCACGTGTGTGTGCGTTTAGTTGAAAATTAAAATTCTGCCACTAATTTTTGATTAATTGGATTTCTCACTAAATCATTTTTTTTATCATGAAATGATACTAAATTTTATTAAAACAAAAGAATGTACAATATTAACGATGCAACTAATCAAAAAGAGAATTTTAAAGATTATATTTTTAAAAAACTCAAACATAAAATTAAATGAAAAAGAAAACTCAGAGGCGCAACGATAGTCGCAACCTTCTTTTGAATATGGCGAGCGAACCAAAATAGATTTGATGGAGTGGCGAGCGAACCAAAGCAAACTTACATGCTGCTTCGCAAAATAGGTTTGATTATATCGATAAAACAACCACAAAAGAGAATCTAGCCATCGAAAAATCATTGACAATCGTAAATCAAATACGAGCGACGTGAGAATCTACAAGGTCGAAGATCTACCGCAAAAGTAGGCGAACGTGTCATAAGGTAGGGTAAAACGTGCCACAAGAATGGAGTTAAAACATGTCACAAAGACAGATGAACATGTACAAAATATGTGAAAAGAAAGAAGCTAATCAAAAGAGATTTTTATTGAAAATTAGAATAAAAACTGAAGAAAAATAACAAACTAAAATGGGATGTGAGAAAACAATGATAAAGATGAACATTAGTGGTCGACAACTAGCATCAAAACTGGTGTCACTAGGGGTGTGCATAATTAATCGTAACCGTTAACCGGTATAACCGTTATATTTTGCAGCTTAATTAACCGAACTGTTAAAGTTAAACGGTTTTGGTTAACCAAACCGTTAAAAATGATGGTTAATGGTTACGGTTACGAATTTTGACTAATGGTTAACCTATAGGTTAACCGTTATTAAATTATATATATATATTTAAAATATAAAATAATTTTTTAAAAAATCAACTCACAGATACAAATATACACACCTTTTTTTAAATTCTAAACCCCATTTCTAAAGTTGAGGTTTCATTTACATTATGATTATTATATGTTAGTTAAAGATTTGTCTTTAAAACTTTGATGGTGGTTTTTATGTCTTGAACTTTAATGGTGTATTGTTACAATGTTATTGTTATGTGCTGCAAACTTTTTAAACTTTAAACTTTAAAATATTATGAAGCTTGTGTGTTTTGTCTTATGTTGAAACTTTATAGTATGTAAGTATTTTTTTTAATTATGGCGTAAGTGATTATAATATCTTTATTTAAGTATTTTTTATGAATATGTTAATATAATATTTATAGAAAAGATAATTATATTATTCTCTAAAAAAAATAGTGAACATGTTGGAAAAATTGTAATAGGTTACAGGTTTACCTATAACCGAACTATCGGTTAAACGCATCTTAACGGTTAACCGTTATCAGTTAACCGTTTCTTAATGGTTAGGTTACGGTTAGCAAAATTCAATAACCGTATAACGTTTAACCGACCGTTTAGGCTCAACGGTACAGTTAACCTACCATGAATACCCCTAGGTGTCACCTAGGGACGGAGCTAAGATTTGGGGTTAGGGGAACAAACTATAAATGTTTGAAAGTGGGAGGGGCAAATTCATAAATAAATTAATTTTAAAAAAATTTAAATAGGGGGACAAAGGTAGAAAAAAATTTCTTCCCTACCCCCACATAAATTCGTCTATGGTGTCACTGTTGACAAATCAAAAGAAAAAAAGACTTACGACTGAAAGAAAGAAAAAGAGAAAATTTGGGGTTTTTACCGGAGTCACTAAATTAATTTTAGAGTGTGTTTTACACCATAAAATTAATATTATAAGAAAAAATTTACGGAAATAATAATAATAATAATAATAATTCCCACAAATGAAATAATAATAATAATAATAATAATAATAAGAAATTGAAGTGTATAATTACAGGTTTAATTATATTAATTCTTATGACCCTTCAAATTGAAGAATGCAATTGAAGGTCTCTAATTACACCTAATTCAATAGGATTCATAAATTTTTATAGTTGCCTAAACACCCTACAATTACACCTAATTATACTCAAATTTAATTACAAGACGACTTTTCAAATGCACCCTTAATTTAATTTTATTGCTCAACTTTATTTCTGAATAATTTGGAACAAAATTTAATGAAAAAATACACTTCGAATTTTTATTTTAACAATAAAATGAATGAATAAAACATTAAAAATAGTTACTAATAAATAAAAATGGTTTAGTTTTTATGTTTTATTTTTCATAAAATAAAATTTCTATGCTAATTTCTAAAGTTTTAATATTTTAATAAATCAATCTATTACTAGTTATTGTTGAGTCGGATTCTACTGTGACAGTGTAGTGGGTGTTACACTTGGATTGTAGGCCGTCATACCTTTAGAGCTGTTTTCGACAAATTGACGTTGCATGTCGAGCGTTAGCCTGCGTTTGTTTCCAAAATATGTGGCGTGAAGCAAATAGTATAGCCGACGTTTTGGCCAAGGGAGGGGTCGAGAGTGCGTCGTGGTTTCACATGATTTGAGAGGGGAGCAGCATGCTTGTTTGCTTGGCTGGTTATCATGTTGGGGGTGGTTGTTTTGGCTGAGCGTCATTAGTTGGTGGTGTTGCTTTGTTGGAGTGCATCGTGTGTGGATAGTGCGGGTCTGGGAGTTGCTCATGGGGGTTTTGTTTGAGGCATTGTTTGTTCTTTGGATGGTCATTGTCTTGGTTGGATCGTCTTTTTTTTTTTTATATTAGCGTGTTGTACTCTTATTTTCCATTTAAGATGTAGGGAGGTTTTTAACGAGTCACACGTTGATATTTGTATGATTTTTTCCGGCAATAAAATCATACTTGATAAAAAAATCTATTACTAGTTATTAAAATAAATATTTAAAAGAGTTTCTTTTGTTCTGGAATCTTCCAAAATCAACCTCATGTGACAAAATTAAATTAAAATTAAATTTATTTTGGTTGCAAAATTTAATTATATAAAGTTTACATAATATAAAATCAATAGTAAGGGTGTTTAAAGCCCTTGATTTTTTTTAAAAAAATCAATTAATTTTCTAGATTTTTTTGCAATTAAGCTTTTAAATCAATAAATTGAATCAATTAAGCTCTTTGATCAATTTTGGCTATCATTTTTGACATTTTGTTTTTATATATTATTGATACATGACACATTACAATATAAAATTTGTAAAACTTTTGAAGAGTTTTTTAAATAAAATAAAAAAATTAAAATGCAAAGTAACAACGCTATAACACGACACGTTGTATCAACTGATCCAAAAAAATTATTAGATTTAATTGTTAACGTTGGTCAAATGATTGAATTGATGAAATTTTGAAGCATAAGAGCTTAATTGGTGCAATTTTTTTAAAATTTAATTATTTGTTTTCAAAAGTTAAGCTTATGATACATTTGAGCCAGTAAAATATATAATGATAAATTTAAAACCACACATAATATGATGACAAATTTATCCTTTTTTTTCTCTTGCTATTTCTCTTAACATCGAGAAGGCCTAAGAATCAGTAGAACTCTCTTTTTCTCCTGTCAGTTTATACAAGTTTGGTCACAATAGTCAATGATTTAGAATTGCAATGCAGTTTGGATCTTGTGTACTGTAATGGTTTCACCAAGTATGATTGGCCTTTGATTGTAAGTTGACATTCAGTGATTATTATTATATGAACCAGGGCATTCTTTTCCAAATTAAATTTTAGAAGGGTATTTAAGGAAGTCTTTTTTTTTCAAAAAAAAAATAAAACACAAATATTAAATAGATTTACCATTTTCTATATATAATTATATATGGATAATTATTTGATACATTGACGGAATTTTTTTTTAATTTTTGCAAGCATCTTAATTTTAAGGTTTAAGGACTCATTTTAAGGTATAACGTTTAGGGGATTAGGTTTAGTAGTTTAGAATTTAGGGTTTGTGAATAGAATTCAAGTTTTAAGGTTAGATTTTAGGATTTATAGGTTAAACCCTAAACCCTCAACATATTACCCTAAAATTTAAACCCTAATCTCTAAGCCCTAAATCTTAATCCTAACCCCTAAATTCTAAACTCTTACCCCTAAATCTCTAAATCCTACACCCTAAACTAAATCCCTACACCCTAAAACTAAAGGCCAGTTTGGCATTGCTTTTGAAAAATGCAGTGAGAAAGTGATTTTGAAAAGTATTTTTGGATTGTTTGGTTTAAAATATGAATGTTTGGTAATGCTGTTAAAAAGTATTTTTAAGTAGATAAAATATCTATTTTAGACATTTTTTTGTGAAAATATAAAAGAATTTGTGATATAAACGAGGATATATGAGTAAATTTATTTAAAAATATTTTTAAAAAAGTTAAAAGCTAAAAATTCCAGCTTTTGAAATATACTTTTCAAGCCAAGCTGAAAAGTACTTTGGCCTGAAAAGTTACATAATTTTCATTGTTTTTGGTCTCAAATTAGCTTTTTGGCTCTAAAAGCTGGTTTAAAAAACAATGCAAAACGGACTTAAAGTGCTTGTAAAAATTAAAAGTTTTCACTGTTATTATATCGCATATAAATCCATTATATAATTCATCGATTATTTTTTTACTTTGTGAATCATTAGCAAACCCATATTCGCTAAGAAAAATATATAATAGTTCATAGATAGTAATGGATTGGATTGAGAGACGTGGTGGCTCGGAAATGTGGTGTTCGCTAATGTCAATGTTGGAAGACTTGAAAGAATAAATAAAAGAGCAAGTGAAAAGAGGGTTGTTGTTTTGTCAACATCGTCAAATCAGTACAAAGGAAAGTGCAATTACACATCATGTTTTTGTTTAGTGGGAGACATTTCAAATGATAGTTTCCACCACAATACAAATTTGCTTACCCATTCCCATTCCCATTCCCATCATTTTTGTTGAGTTTCCTGCTGAAATTGATTGGAACTCACCCAAATTGTTTTGTTTTACTTTTGGTTATCTAATAGGCTGCTTTGGGTCCTCAAATTCTTGCAAGTTGAGTCCAATTTGTGAGATTTGCTGCAATTTGGATGGCCATAGTGAGACTAGTGGAATTAGATATAAGATGGTGAGTTAAATGTGCTGAATTACATCATAAGAGAATTATATAACTATGATTTAATGGTATATTTTAAGAAGAAGAAAAATAGAATTATAGAGATTTTGACGAATAGGCTAATTATACCAATAGTTATCATGTCCTGTATTTTTATAATCATCGATGTTTGTTTCATTAGTCGATTAATTTATATTAATTATTGTAAGAGACTTATTACGGGGTCGATCCATCCAATTCAATTTGCTCCATTTACTATAATTTTGTAAAGAAAGACAGGTCTTCATATATAATAATGATTAATGTATTAAAAATTAATTTGAACTAAACCTCAACCTTTTGTTCCTAAATTTGAATTAAATTTTTATGCTTTGATTAATTAGTTTTAACTTAACAAATATTCTTGTCCATGTAAACATAAATCGAACAAAACGCAGTGGAAGGATCGAAATTCATAAATACCTCCACCCATTGTCAAAGACCGTATGCCAAATTGAGATGTGGTTGCACCAACTTCGAGCACGTTGAACCATCGTCAGATGCTTAAAACCATCGTGGAAACGCCTCGAACCACCGTCGAATATAGCGAACACGGCAATACGAAAACTAAAAAGCCAAGGATCTTCTAAGCACCCGAGAAACCTCACTAGATGGAATAAAATACTTTGTGATTCTTGGTGCTTAGGGACCTTAGACTAATGAGGTATTTATAGTGGTTATTCCATCAAGAACCACCACTGTTTACTCATTAATCCCCTTAACTTCCATAAGTGGGCATGGCAGGATGTGGGAAATGGCCATGAAACTGTTTCATTAGTGGAACGTGGGACAACATCAATTCACAAATAAACGTGCATAAGAGAAATTCCCACAATCGGCCACATGAACCACATAAAGTAGTTCATACATTATCCCTCTTGGTTCGTATTGTCCATAAGTACTTAAAGTCAAAATATAATGTATGAATCATGGCGATATTTCCTCTATGGATTTGAGTAGTATCTTCCATGTATCACAATACATCAAGTTTCAACACTTTAGCCCATATACTTAATGAATAAACCCAATGTTTATTCTAGGTCCAAACTTTAGTGATATTTCTCGAAACAATTAACTTAATGTGTACACAACATATATGAGAAATATCAAACTTTATTAGAGTTTCAACAGAATCGTTCTTACAACGAAAATTTACAAAGTGGGAACTAGTCCCATAGTGACAACATGATCCTTAAATTTATGTGGTGGCATGCCCTTAGTCAAATGATCAGCTAACATCTGCTCAGTGTTAATGTGCTCAATGACCACTTTCTTTTCTTTAACACGTTCCCTTATGGCTAGATACTTAATGTTGATGTGTTTACTTCGACTTTCACTTTTTTTTGTTCTTAGCCATAAAGACAGCAGCTAAATTGTCACAATATATCTTAATGGCCTAGAGATTGAATCTACAAGTCTCAGCCCAGAAATGAAACTCTTTAACCACACTCCATGTGAGGTAGTCTCAAAGCACGAAATAAACTCGGCCTCCATAGTGGAAGTGGCAGTCAACGTCTGATTGACACTCCTCCAAGATATAGCTCCGCCGGCAAACATAAATATGTAACCTGATGTTGATTTACGTGAATCAACATAGCCAACAAAGTCTGAATCAGAGTAGCTAATCACCTCCAAATGGTCAGTTCGTTTGTACGTAAGCATGTATTCCTTTGTCCCTTTGAGGTATCTCAAAACTTTCTTTGCATCTCTCTAGTGGTCCATACCAGATTATTCTGATATCTTCCCAACATCCCAACGGCAAATGCAATGTCAGGTCTTGTACAGACTTGAGCATACATCAGGCTTCTAGCAACAGAAGCACATGTAATGTTTTTCATTTGCTCATTCTCAAATTCGTTCTTCGGGTATTGGTTCAAATTGAACTTATCACCCTTCACGATAGGAGCAACACTAGGTGAACAATCTTTCATCCAAAATCTTTCTAAAGCTTTGTTGATATAGGTTTCTTGAGATAGACCTAAGACACCTTTATGCCTATCACGATGAATCTTAATGCCAATGACATAAGATGCATCACCCATATCTTTCATATCAAAATTCTTAGAAAGGAATTGTTTCACCTCATGTAGCATACCCCTGTAATTTTTTGCAAGTAAAATATCATCCACATATAGAATAAGGAAACAAATTTTACTCCCACTAACCTTCTGGTAGATACATTGATCCATGATATTCTCAACAAAGCCAAATGAAGAGATAACCTCATGGAATTTCAAATACCATTGACAGAAGGCTTATTTCAATCCATATATAGATTTCTTTAACTTACAAACCAAATTTTCACCATCACTAGAGGAAAATCCTTCAGATTGTTTCATGTATACCTCTTCCTCTAGGTCACCATTAAGAAAGACAGTTTTCAGATCCATTTGTTATAACTCAAGGTCAAATTGAGCTACCAATGCTAACACAATACGTAAGGAATCTTTCTTAGATACTGGACTAAAAGTCTCAGTGTAATCAATTCATTCTCGCCGAGTGAATCCTTTAGCAACAAGTCTTGCTTTATATCTTTCTATGTTGCCTTTTGAGTCTCTTTTTGTTTTGAAGACCCATTTACATCCAATGGCTTTTAAACCATAATGCAACAGTACAAGATCCCAAACTTTATTGCTTTTCATAGAATTCATCTTATCTTTCATAGCATCATACCATAATTTTGATTCATTCCAGCTCATGGCAGTTAAAAATGACTCAGGGTCATTTTCAGCTCGAACGTTATAGTCAGATTCTTGTAAATACACAAAATAATCACTAGAAATTGTTGATTTTCTTTCTCTAACAGATCTCCTTAATGTTAAACCAACATTTTCTTGTGGATCATGTTGTTCAACTGGTTGTTTAATAATTTTTGGATTTTCTTGAACAATTTGATCTATTTGAGTGTTTTCAGGAGGTTGTGGAACTTCATTGATTAGTTTCTCAACACCCGGTTGAGATTGAGGGGTGTTATATATGATAACCAATCTCTCACTTGAAGTAGATGGATGACCTACGGGTATTGAATCCTGAGACAGATCACTCCCACTGATTGAGTCATTCTCAAGAAATTTTGCATTTCTTGATTCCACAATTCTAGTGTTGTTAGATGGACAATAGAATTTGTAACCTTTGGACTTTTCGGCATATCCAATGAAATACCCACTAATGGTCCCTGGGTTCAGTTTCTTTTCTTGTGGGTTATAAACTCTCACTTCATACGGATATCCCCATACGCGTATATGTCACAAACTCGGTTTCCAACCTTTGAATAACTCAAAAGGTATCTTTGGGACAGCCTTGGTTGGAACCCGGTTTAATATATACACTGCCGTCTTGAGAGCTTCAACCCATAAAGACTTAGGTAGCTTAGAGCTACTAAGCATACTTCGCACCATGTCCATTAGAGTTCAATTTTTTCTTTTCGCAACACCATTCTGACCAGGCGAGTCTGGCATGGTGTATTGGGCAACTATACCGTTGTCTTGAAGAAATTTCGCAAATAGACCAGGTGCTTGTCCATCCTCAGTGTATCTATCATGATACTCACCACCTTTATTTGTTCTCATAATCTTTATTTGCTTACCGCATTGTTTCTCTACTTCAGCCTTGAAAACCTTAAAGGCTTCTAACGCTTCACTTTTATGATGAAGCATGTAGAGATACATGAACCGTGAGTAATCATCTATGAAGGTGATAAAGTATTTCTGACCTTGCACATCCATATCTGGATAACAAATATCAGAATGGATGATTTTCAATATGGTCGAACTCCTCTTGGCACCTTTCTTTGACTTGTTAGTCTGCTTGCCCTTAATGTAGTCTACACAAGTATCAAAATCAGTAAAATCTAAGGTATTGAGAACCCCATCATTTACTAATCTTTTAATCATTTCGATAGAGATATGTCCTAATCTCTTGTGCCACAAAGTAGATGAATCTTCATTTATAACACAATGTTTAGTATCAGCTTGAATGTGCATAACATTATGAGTGACATTATTTTGTAAATCAATAGAGTAAAGACTGTCACTTAAAACACCATTTCCAGCAATTTCAGATTTATAAAATAAATTGAATCCAACATTTGAAAAATTAAAACAATACCCCAATGGTGCAAGTCTTGAAATGGAAATTAAGTTTCTAGAAAAACTAGGAATATAAAAGGTCTTTTCTAAAATTAAAACAAAGCCACTTCTAAGCACTAATTCGCAGGTCCCAATAGCTTTCACATGCGACTGCATCTTGTTTCCCAAATAGATGTGTCGCTCAGCTCCCACTGGCTCCTAAGGGTTTTTTAATCCCTATAAGGAATTTGAGACATGGATTGTAGAACCAGGATCAATCCACCATGTGTTATAATTAACATCAACCATATTTGACTCAAAGCAAACAAATGAGATTTATTTACTTTTCTTTTCAAGCCAACCCTTATGCTTGACACAGTCCTTCTTCAAGTGTCCCTTCTTTTTACAGAAAAAACACGTGAACTCTTTCTTTATGTCAGCTTGGGGTTGCATCTTAGTCTTCCCCTTTTGCTTAGCTTGGACTGACCTCTTTCCTTGAGTAACTGTCAGTGCACTCTCTCCCATCTCTAGTATGAACCTACCTTCTTCTTGATCACACATGGTCAAAAGTTTATCAATAGACCATTTATCCTTATGTGTGTTATAAGAGATCTTAAATGGCCCATATTGAGGTGGAAGAGTGTTCAATATATAGTGCACCAAGAAAGATTCAACATTTCAACCTCAAGTGCCTTAAGTCGAGCTGCCAAATCTCGAATCTTATTGATGTGATCACGCACACCTTTCACTGTAGTGAGCTTTAGTGATGTGAACTTCATAGTTAGGGTGCTGGCTAATGACTTTTGAGAAGTCTGAAACTGTTTCTATATAGCCGTTAATAGCTCTTTGACATTCTCATAATGCTCAATCGAGCCACAAACATCAGCAGGAACCTTGGTCTTAATGAACATAATACTTAAGCGATTGGATCGCTCCCACTTTTCATATAGAGCAAGATCAACCTGATTGATGGTGTCAGTGATATGTGGCTCAAATTTCCTTATAGCATAGTCAATATCCATACACCCCAATTGAAGAAGAATACCCTCCTTCCAGAACTTAAAGTTGTCACTGGTTAATTCAGGGATATCTACTTTATTATCAGACATATTAAAGGGTTGTAATGCTGCAAAAATAAATTGACATACATGCTTAATTTAATTTTGAGGCAAACATAAGTCATAATTTACCAATGTAAATAATGAATCTAGTGACATAAAAATTGTCTGTGGGCTAAATTTTTAATTCGATTAGATCCATTTTATGATAGAATTATTTTCTATCCCTTATATAAAAATTATTAAATTTATTTTCATAACTCCTGTGGGTAATTATAAAAACTCATCTAATAATTTTTACCTTAATAAGTTATGTAATGGGATTTAATATCTAAGCTTTCCGTATGTGATTTTTAACCTTAGTAATTTTATTTAACTAAAGATGTTGTGGCTAGTCTTTAACTAAATAAAATTATGAAAATCACTTAGCTAGATAATTAACCCTAAACTTTATTCAAAGTTGTTGCTAATTCATTATGCAACATTTTATATCTAATCCTTATGAGATCCTTACTGTAATTTTATTTAATTAAAGTTGCTGTGGCTAATTCTTTAGTTAAATAAATTATTCGGATCCCTAGACATATATTCTATAGTTTTATTGCTTAATACTTTATGCAATAAGACTTAAGGTTTTATGTACCTAACTTTATATATATAACTAATTACCAGATAAGTTATATAGCATCTCTTAGTTTAGGCACATACAAAATTATTTCTAAAATTTATTTTTAATAAAATTATTAATAAATTTTAGAAATTAATTTAATAAAATCTAACGATTTTAAAACAAAAGTCTACAACATAATTTTTCTCAAAAATTTAGAATTTAAAGATCAACATAACATTTTAATTTTGAGAATCATGCAAACTTTAAAACGACAAGGTAGGGATTTAACCATGCTCGGATACCAAATGTAAAAATAAATCGAGCAAAACGCAGCAGAAGGATCGAAATTCATAAATACCTCCAGCCATTGTCAAAGATCGTATGCCAAATTGAGATGTGGTTGCACCACCGTCTAGCACGTTGAACCACCGTCGGATGCTTAAAACCACCGTGGAAACGCCTCAAACCACCGTCGAATTAGCGAACACGGCAACACGAAAACTAAAAAGCCAAGGATCTTCTTAGCACTCGAGAAACCTCACTAGATGAAATAGAATACTTTGTGATTCTTGGTGCTTAGGGACTTTAGACTAATGGGGTATTTATAGTGGTTCTTCCATCAAGAACCACCACCGTTTACTCATTAATCCCCTTAACTTCCATAAGTGGGGCGTGGTAGGGCGTGGGAAATGGCCATAAAACTGTTCCATTAGTGGAACGTGGGACAACATCAATTCACAAATGAACGTGCGTAAGGGAAATTCCCACAATCGGCCACACAAACCACATAAAGTAGTTCCTACAGTCCTATCTAAAGTTTCATTAGTGTCCAAGCAATCTAAAGAATCTAAAAAAATAAAAAGCCTCGAGAATATTAAGGCTGGGCGTTTTATTATTTGCCTATCTACTAGGATAGTACTTTTTATGCATGCGTCTTTTTATGTCACGACCAGATTCAACAAATTTATGTATACATCTTTTTATGTCACGACCAGATTCAACAAATTTATGTATACATCTTTTTATGTCACGACCAGATTCAACAAATTTATGAGGTATAAACTATGTGTCGAGTCTTGAAAGAAAGTGTTTTTTTTCCCTTTAATTCCCACGAGTTTTATGAGAGTTTTGTAATTTTGAGTACATTTTTATAGATCTGATCTGATGACACATCAAGTAACACAAATATGTGTATCTTTCCAAAACAAATACTTATAGAGTTACTTAGATCAATTGGTATTAGTTTTGGGCTAAAGAAGACAATTTTAACTTATATTCTCACGGCACTATACATCTCGTGCCTTCAAACCGAGTTGAATTAAGTTGTGACATAATATATAATACTTAAACTAGACATCAAATCCCAAACACTTACATTAGATGTTATTATACATTTAAATATATTCAAATTTACGACCTTTAAAATGTTACAACAATACTAACTGAATTAAGACCTCACTTTTCTAATAATAATAGTACAAAACAATGAGCATACAAGTTTTAAAGGAAAAACAATAAAATTAGTGATTTTGAGGCATAAATGCCCATTTCTCTATGAATTAGTAAACCATTATTAAACAAGATATGATCAAAGCTTAGCAATGGTGTGCGGATTTTGGCTCCCATATGTGAATAGAAGCATAGATATGATGATGTAATTTTTGAACTCCATAATTGTGTACATATGAAAATACGCAATATCCGAACGCGATTTTTTAACTCCATAATTGTGTGTCTAGGGTTTTCATCTAACGATTGATTCAGGTACGCTTTTAGTTTGTATATTTGGATTATTCAAATTATGATTATATTATTAATTGTAATTGGCAAATAAATTCAGATTTGACCTTTTGATTTGATTAAAGATTGATATTGAAATTCTAAGGTTTTATAATTTGTGGAATTAAAATTCTCTTATAAAGTTTTAGTTCTATTCATATTAATTTCTTGTCAATTTTATAATCATAAATTTAACAGATTTAAATTTTTTTCGTTTTTTATAGCTCCATTTAGAAAACTTTATTTTGGGTTATTTCAGAAACTTAAGTGTTATCAAATATTTTAGTTTAACTGTTACAAAATCTTGAATTTGAATATCGGTATATTTATATTATATATTTTAAGATAAATTAATTGAAGCATCAAGTCACCAAAATGACCTCTATTGTGAAAATTATTTTATTTTAAAATATATAAGGTTTTGTGCATGTAAGTCGGATTATGCTAGTATTAATTGGCTTAAAGGAAGGTTAATAATTAACATTATTACATGTGCATTTGTGGTAATAAACATGCGATAATTATTCAGTTTTATATGTGAGCAATAAATCGACCCAAAGAAAGATTTCAGTTTGACATGTTCTTATTATCAATGTTTGATTATTGTATCAAGATATCACTTGCAAGTTAATGTTTTGTCCAAAGATGAAATATTAATGGAGTGTCCGGTATCTTGATATGAGGTTTACCTTTATTCAAATTTAATATTATTTTGATTATCATTTAATTTGATTGAAAGATAAAATTAAGGAAAAATATTTTAAAACAAATAAATTTATATTTTGGCTTCATATGTCTAATATTTTAATAGATTAATTGAAATACAATGTCACCAAAGTGACCGCTTTTGTGTAGATTAATTTATTTAAAATATTACGATGATTATGAGTTTTTGTAATTCATGCGTCTATTAATTGTACCAAAGAAAAGTTAATATTTGGCAGAATTACAACGACAACTGTGGTGATAAATGTGTGACATTTATAAGGTATGTTATGTGAACAATACGCTAGTCCAAAGATTAATCTATTGTTTGACATAGTTTATTGTCAATGTTTGATTGCTACAACAAGAGTACCGCTTACAGTTAATATTACTGTCCAAAGACTTGATATTAATGTTGTGCTTGGTACTTGAGGGAAACTAGCCATTATTTTTAATTTATTTTTTTACTTATGAATATTTATGTTAGCTTGTTTTTATTTATTTATTTATTTTTGTTCTATATTTAGGTAATTTATCATTTTTTTCACAATATCTATTAATTTACATTCTACAGTCATGTTTAGTGAAAATAATTTCAAGGAATAAAAAAGGTACTTACATATGTATTTGATGGTTGTATGAACATAGACTTTGCACTAAGGAAAGAACAACATTCTATAAGTCTTTAGGAGCACAAATCTAAAGAGATTACTCATACTAAAGTTTTTCTTGACGAAATTAAGAAATATTTTACCAACACATTAAGGTTTAAGATGACATCACTTGTGCCTTCTTTAATGCCTATGAAGTATAAGGGTCAAGGAAACGTCAGCGAGTACACTATGAAAATGTTAAATATTGCTTCAAAATTTAAGGCACATAAGATCAAACTTTCTAACAATTGTGCGTTCTTATTCTTTTGGTACCTTTTCCTATGCAGTTTAACTAGTTCAAGATACAATTGTCAAAAAGGAAAAATAGACTCTAATTGGGTTCATTTCTCATTCTGTTCAAGAGGAAGAAAAGTTGAAGCATTATAAGTGAAAAAGTACTCATTTTGTTAGTGCTCTTTTTGTTAGTGCCTCTAAGAATATGGACAATAAAATAAAATATTAAGAATAAAGTTGCTAAGGGTCCAACTCAAAAGAAACAACAATAAGTTGCATAGGGTTGATTCTTTTGTAACAAGTTAGGACACATCTGAAGAAATTAAACTTCAAAAATGAGCAACTACTTCAGTTATTTTGAGCAGTCCATGGGTTGTAAGTTTTATGATATCACAATTAGGAATTATTTAAGGAGAGGTCTATTTTTTAGGATGTTGAGTTTGGATGGAGAAATAAGGTTAGATACATTGCTTTTGAGGAGGAATTGGATTATAATATAATTCTTACTATCATTTTTGATGATGTTTAGGTTTTCACATCTATCATTAATCAAGAAGTGAATCAAATACCTCAGCAAAATATTGTTGAAAACTCTCACTCAAGATAAGGTAATTGTTTCAGAAGAATAAACTTAACAACCTTAAAAAACAAGTATCGTTAAAGAGATACGCAAGAGGAAGGAGAAATACTATTCAAGATTATTATATTGCATTTCTTCAAAAAAAAATAAGGATAACAATGGAATGATAGAAAATGACTCAATCATTCCATTGATCAGACCATAAAAGTTATAACTCTCAAAAGTGGATTGATGCCATATAAGAAGGGTATAATTTTATGCAAGACAATAAAGTTTAAGAACTTATCCCATTACTTGAAGGTGCAAACCAATTGGATGTAAATGGATATTTAAAATCAAGAGGGATGCAAATGATAATGTGGATAATTATAAGGCATGTCATGTAATTAAAGGATACACTCTAAAAGAAGACAATAATTTTGTAGAGACTTTCCCTTCAGTTTCATTGAAAGACTCTTTCAAGATAATCATTGCGCGTGTTGATTGTTTAATCTTGAGTTACATAAGATGGATGTTAAGCTTGTATTTTTCAATAGTGACATTGAAGAAACGAATTATATGGTACAAACATAAATTTGTGTCTAACGGTACAAAGTTAGTGATATGCAAATTAAGGAAATCTATTTATGGGCTTAGGTATTTCTCTCACCAATTGTATTACAAATTGCACCAAGTGATTATTTCGTTCGGTTTTGAGATAAATTTGATTGATAATTGTATATACTATAAGTTCAGTGGGAGTAAACCAAGTGACACTCACATTGTTAAAGAAGACAAATTTAGTCTTACTCAATGCCCTAAAAGTAACCTTGAAATTTAAAAAAATACAAAAGATTTTGTATGCATAAGCTATTGAGAATCTAATTTATGCTCAAGTATGTAGGCATTCGGATATTGCGTACATTGTTGGAATGTTAGACAGATATTGAAGCAATTCTAGTTTGAGCTATTAGATAGCAGCCAATAAAGTTATGAGATATCTTTAGAGAATAAAAATTACATGCTGACATATCGAAGTTTTGGTAAGTTAGAGATCATCAAGTTTACAAACTTCGTTTCTATTAGAATATTGATGCAAAAGAATTTTGTCACATGGGTTGCTAATTATAGATCGAATAGAAAGACCACTTTGATTATTTTGTGACAATAAATATTCATTCATTTATTCTGTAAACAATAGGAACACTTCAAATTTGAAGCACATAAATATTAAGTTCTTAGTTGTTAAAGAAAATTTAGAGTGGTTGTGTGTCTATAGAGCATGTTGGTACAAACTCTATAATTGCGCGCTTATTAAGAAGCTATCACCCTAGTTCTTTCATGTGGGTATAATGTTATTTAAGCATATTCGGTTTTAGTGAGAGTTTGTAATTTTAAAAAATGCTCATTCGTTCTAGACACAATTTCGGTTACTTCAGTTTAAGGATATTCTAAGGTTATTTGCTGCAGAAATAAAGTCCTTTTGGTTTATGCACACTCTAAATTCAGTAAAGTCTGATCTCACTAAGGTTTAGGAGGACCAGTTGGAAATAGACATGTTCGGTTCACATTTCATATAATTGTCCATGCTACGCATCCATGATTGATCTATGTCATTTGACTATATTTGTATATGTGACCATTGATGGGTCTAGTCATGATTGATATAGCAAAGACTGCTTTGATCCTATATGAATATAGTTGATGGATGAGATTGTTATAGAATACCTATTATATAATAGCAATTTTTGAGCTCATAAGGTTGTACATTTATCAGGAAACATATGTTGCACAACTAGGAGATTGTTGGATTAAAATCTGCAATTGTGAGCACATATGTAAAATGTACGATGCTATTATAAATTATGACACAAAATTAAGTGACCAATTATGTTAGGCATGTCATGGGTATTAAAACATCTTGGAAATAAAAGTGTAGATACCATAAGATGTATTTATAATTCAATGAGGGACAAAGTTATAAATACTTAATAGTTGATTTATTAAATCAACTATATAAAGAGGTAGTGGTCCCCAAAAAATAGGTTAACTTGAATTACTCTTGTCCCCGTCAGAGAGTTTTTACGGTAAGGGTTAACCTATCTTCTTGGAAGATCACAACCACCTTTTAGGCGATCTTCATCAAAGGATTCAAAGTTTTCATCTATCGATTAATTCAGGTACGCTTCCGCATTCAGTTTATTGTTCTTGATGATTTGATATGATAGATCATGTGTTAGATTTCATATTTAGTCATAGTTTGGTTCTAACATATTGAAGTCTTTTTGATTGATTGTGTGAAAAAACAATACTTTTTTTGGCTCAAATTTCATTACAAAATTTTGTTTAAGTATATTTCGAGTTCGAGACTTTGTATATGCAAAAAAATTTCGTTAGGAAACTCACCTACCAAAATCAGGTGTGCGACGCGAGTCAGTCCGGATTAATCTAGACAAAACCCTAGAACTAGGAGGGATAGGCGATTTAGATGTTACGTATTGACGGATATTTCAAAAGAATTAAATAAGGGTTTTATTTTTTTGAATTAAATCAAATAAAAAAATTATGTTTTTTTATGAAACTTAAATCTAATCTTAGAGGAGAGGGGATGAGAGACTCTAAAGAAAGGACGATGAGTGCTCCTAGTAGGTCTAGAACCCATAACCTAAGAAAATATGAGGAAACAAAGATGAGCAGCTTGACCAACCGGTCAAATATGCTTACTCATAAAAAAATATGTTATATACGTTCGAAATTAATTGTGTCAAATATCTCTCGATCGCTTAGAGTCGTATCAAGAAACTTCTTCCTCAAATCATTGTGTTGAATGAGTTCAAAAACTTATTGAAATCATGACAAAAGATCTGTCCTATGTGTAATAGTCTCCTACTGTTGTTCATGGTGGGAGGGTGTAAAGTTTTTGGTGTATTCCTTATGGAGCCACCTAAAACATGTGGTTTAAAGAAACAAAACTGCATCATCCAACACCATACATGACAAGGGTCAATATTATATAATACAAAAATATACTAAAATTATATATAAATACACAAATGTTTTCAGCAACAAATCCATAGTTTTTTAGTAAGAATAAATCAGAAAGTTTTAAAGTATAATTTTATTATTAATTTAATTTATAATTTTATTATTTTTAAAATATTAAATTAAAATTTTATCATTTATCAGAAACAAAATACAAAAACAATATTTACTATTAATTTAATAATATTTATAAACTTTTAATGATATATCAAATAATAACACAAAAACACTAACATAAATGCTCAAATTAACAAAAAAATTGAACAATGAGATCTAAATTTGATTAAATAATAATGAAAGGTATCACAAATACAACGCACCAAAAACGAGAAAAATAAAAATTATGTCCAACAAAAAATTCATACAAAAATAAAATATTAAATCCAAATGTGCAAAGAAAAGCAAACTCTTTCCTTGATATTAACGTACATCATCAAAGAATCCAGAAACCTTCATGAATCTACTTGTCTCTATCCTAACGAGACGCTTTACGAGGTGAAAAAAGAGTGATGAGCGAAACATTTTATTAAGCAGGTTGTTGCGCTACACAATTCTGATTACATCTGCAAACAATAATTAAAAGAGATCAAACTTTCTATGACCACGATAAACTCAAATCAAAAAACAAGTTTCATGAAAAGCTTTACATGAATACCAAACAATCGTTAAAATATATGAAAACTTACCATAAAATAAAAAAAAAAGGTGCAATAAAGGCTAAGAAAAAACATGCCACTCAAATAAACAAATCTAAGTAAGATTAAAACAGTGGGCTTTAACTTTTCAAGTATAGGAAATTGACATGAAATTGTATGGTTTAAGTGGAAGACATTTGTTGTGCAAAATAATTATGACACCCATGAATCTAAGATATATGCTTTTTTTTAATATAGTTTAAGATGATTATAAGGTAGTGTATAAATATATATTTTTAATTTTTTTAATAATATATATATTGCAGACAAAGTGGCTCGAATTCAAATTTTCTAAGGTGAAGATTATTATTTTTTACTAGGGACCAAATATATGCCTTTTAAAAAATTGATTTTATGTAACCATTAAATGAAATTAGACTATTAATAAATAAATTATATATAAATTGTCAGGAAAACTACATATTTAGTACCCCATTATGCCTGCGTTACTGTTTTGGTACATTAACTATTATTTTTGGCAAAATAATATCTAACATTACGTTTTTGTTCTGTTTTGGAACCCGACTGTTAAAAGCTAACGAAGATGTTGAAGTGCCTTGGTATAATTACAGTTTTAATCCAAAATACATATATATTATCAATTTAGTCCAAAATTCATCAATTTAAAACATCACCTTAATTTTGATAGAATTTTGTCCCATCCCTTTTCCACCCCTCGTATTCTCGTCGGTATCCCGATCGTGGAGTTTGGGCCTTCCATTGGACCCCGCATTATCCCTCCATTGATCCAAAATCCTAAAGTTTTGATTGTCCCTAGCATATTTTTTAAACTCCAAAACTTCAAAAAAGTGTTAGACTGGAAAAAGAAGAAAAATGAGGAATTTACAATTTTAATCCAAAAATTAAAATAATGTTTAAATTAATAAAATTTTAGACTAAATTGATAGATTCTATAAGTTTTTGGACTACAACTATTATTAATCAAGCCACATCACTATTTTCATTAATTTTAAACGGCAGAGGTAAAAATACATAACAAAAACATAATGTTAGGTACTATTTTGCCAAAAATAATAGTTGAGGTACCAAAATAATAACGCGGGCATAATTAAAGTACTAAATATGTAGTTTTCTCTAAATTGTCTTTAAATTTTATACGGTTTAATTTTTTTGAATAGTCTTAAGGTGATTACACGGTGGTATCTGTTCATACGTATTCTTAACTCTTTAACAATGCACATACCTTGCAGACAAAACGATTTGAACACGTGTCTCCTAAAATGAACATCATCCTCTTTTTTACTAAGACCACTTATTGGGTTCACACGTATATTTCGATTATTAGTTCAGGTATTTTTTATGGATTAATTTTGATTACATTTAGTCAAACATATATTATTTATAATTGTCATGTTACCTTATACTTTATAACTTTAAAAAATCCATTAATCAGGAATTACTACCTGATATTGGTATAAATCCACATTTCTAGAAAGATCCATTGCTAGATGTGAAACTACTAAACGCTCATTAAGCCCAATATTAAAGCTATTTAGCAGTAATTAGTGACATAAGTTCAATATTCTTTTCATCACATATGAGGCTTAAGACATTAACAAAGAAAAATAGAAGATGAGAAACCTTGTCTTAGAACTCCATGTTCACACTTTCAGATTAACAACACTGACTAAATAACTTGATGAAAACTCAAATTAGAAAAAAAGGAACATACAAGCCTAAATTCGCAGATGGATTTCGGAGACGATGTTGAGATAAAGAGAAATAACCATACTGTAACACCGTTGAGCACGAGTAATCTGGAGCAGCATTATCATACACATTCGAAGTTCCGATGAGTACCGGTGGAATGAATTATAAACTTTTTTTTTAAAGTTTCGCAATCTTGAACCACTCAGTGTGGAAAGATCCCTCCATATCGACCCTTTCATAAGTGTGTGTGCCAAAATAATCTCGTTGAGATTGAACCAAATTAGCGGGTAGCCTCTCCCTCCTATAAGTGTCGAAATAAGCAAGGCTCGATGACATGCCGGGAGTGCTTATACCAGAGTTGATAGCAAGACAAACAACTCTTCTCCAAGCAGATTGCCTGTCAATGATTTCCTTTGCAAACTCGGGATCGACGAGAAGGTTTGCGAGGGTTTCTATCGTAAGCCTTCTTGATTCGATCAAGAAAAATAGCTCGGATGATGCAGCCTCCCTTCCATATCCTAGCCAGTTCTCCCAACTTCAAGTCCCAACCCTTCTCATGCTTTTTGAACGGATGAGATTCATGCCCTGCGCATAACTGCAAATCTTGGATGCATACAGAGCTTGTCTTACATAATCGATTAATTTTTCCTTATCCACGGTTTGGTCGGTCAAGATATCTCCAAACCCTCCGGATTTGAAGACTTTAGCGGCTTTAACTCTTTCTTCCTTTAACCCACAAGGAACCTTGAATCTAAAGATGCTGCATTTGTCGGAGCTGCAACAGATAACTCGGCAGCTTGCTGTACAGTCCATTTGCCGGTACCCTTCATGCCGGTTTTGTCCAAAACTTTATCAACTAAATAACCCTCTCCTCTGTCATCCTTATATCAGCAGTTATTTCAATCAAGAAGCTCAAGAGCTCCCCCTTGTTCCATTCTGAGAAAACACTCCGTAGTTCTTCATTCGATAACTTTCCAACAGATATCAGAACATCATAAGCCTCAGCAATCAGCTGCATATCACCGTATTCAATTCCATTATGAACCATCTTGACAAAATTTCCCGATCCACCTTTGCCAATGTAAGTCGCACAGGGTCCACTATCAGGAACTTGGGCAGCAACCTTAAGAAGAATGTCCTCAATGTATTTATAAGCTTCAAAGGAACCTCCAGGCATCAAAGAGGGACCCTTCCGTGCACCTTCTTCGCCACCTGAAACTCCCATCCCAAGGTACAATAAACCCAGTCCAGACGTTTCTTTCGCCCGTCTCTCGGTGTTCTCGTACCACTCGTTGCCACCATCGATGATACAATCACCTTTCTCCATGTATGCAGAGAGAGTTTTAATGGTCTGGTCCACCGGGGCCCCTGCCTTAACAAGCATGATTATCACTCGAGGTTTCTGGATCGACTGAACAAACGATTCAGTATCATGGAAACCATACACGGGAAGATCTCCTTCCTGTTTAGCTCTTTCAACGGTCTCGTCGACTTTGGAGGTAGTTCTGTTGTAAACAGAAATAGGGAAGCCTTTCTCGGCAATGTTAAGCGCGAGATTTTGGCCCATAACAGCCAATCCAGCAAATCCTATTCTTGTAGGTGGAGCCATAGTTCTTCCTGTTAAATGTTTTCATCACCATCAGTGAAATGCCCAAAAGAAAAAAAAAATGACAACTAAGAACGAAAACGAGAAAACTATCTTTTAAAAGATTATATATATATAAACAACAAATGACTAGGGATTATGTCCTTGAAACTAAAAAGCATCCATGTCTGCGCAGAATTTCCCGAGCATTCTAGATAAGATTAACCAATAACAGCTAGCCAACATTGTAAAAGCTCATTTTTAGTCTTTTTTTTCTCGGTTTAATGGATGAGCCGTGTATCCAGGTATCCTTCCTACTAACATAAATCTGTCTTTACCGGATGAAGAAACCGAATTCAGGTCAACGATACAACTAACGAAGTCGTTAACCATCTAAGCTGAATGGAATTTCTATGAACATTTAGATGCAAATTCAAAACATGTGCTGTAGTTATCTCTAAAGTCATAAGATTCAAAACATAATAACAAGAAAATCAAACAGAATAGAAGAATAGGAGCCAGCAGTTTGTCGGATTCAAATACGAAAACCTAAAGAACACTGTCATAGAAGATTCCTGAAATGAATTAATTAAACTCTCATTGGATAATCAATGGTAAACTTTACAAATCTATATAACTTCTATAAGAGAACTAAATTGTTTGTTTATTCAGAAAAAAATTAAAAATCGAACCACCTATGTTCTTCACACTCATAAACTAACCCTGAAAAAGAAACTGAGATTTCTCAGATTATACATAACATAACACGATTGTAAACCACTTCACATAGCAACTTAATAAATTTTGAATTCATTCAAATCCCAAGCACAAATTACAACTAACAATTAAAAGAAGAAGAAAACTGATAAAAGAACCCAAACATCCAACAAATTCAGATCAAAATGCTCAAATAAAAGACAGAAAGATAATTTATTTAGCTTAATTAATAACAAAATAGAACTTTGAAACTAATTGCATGCTGGAATCAAACTAACGGATAAAAAGTTTCAAACTTTATTGAAATTCAACATAAGAAAAGATACCCAAACCTCAAAAAGTCACTTATTTCCTCTGTTTTTTTCCCGATAGAAAAGGGAAACCAAAGATGTAGGTTTTTGATAAATTGCACAATTGGAAACTTAGAATTTGGTCAAATATATATAGCAAAAAATACAGGGAAGTGATCCTAAGATTCAGAGCATCTGATTCTCCGCTTACCTACCTTATGTAAAAAATATCCAATGAATTAACTAATTAATTCAAATCGAATATTATTAAAGTCTATTATAAGATAATTCTTTTAGATCAATTTTTAATTATTAATATCAAATTTTAAATTTTTTACTTTATTTTTAAAACATTATATATCATTTTAGGAAAAATATTTCATGCACTAGCGGTAAAAATAAAATGTTTTCACAAATGCCTTAATTTTAGGATGTAAGGCCTCGGTTTAGGGATTAAGATTAATTTGGGGTTTATAGATTAAAATTTAGGTTTTATAGTAATATGTAGGGGTTTAGGATTTAACCTATAGGCCCTAAATTCAAAATCCCTACATTTAAACACTTAAAAGAAATCCCTAAACCCTAAACAAAGTCCTTAAACCCTAAAACTAAGACGTTGATAGAAACTTTTTGTTTCTACCATCGGTCAGTGGTATAATTACCTCTTATTTTGCTATCCCAACTAATAATTGAGAGATAAATTTGTGGTAGTTGGATCAAGTAATGCACCAAAATCAACTAACTTTTAACCCAACTAACTGATGAATGAGGATACTTCATTCTATAAGGTAACCAACCACTCTTTTGCCCCTTTCCTTTTACTTTTCATTTTGCAATTACTTTTGATATTTTTTTGTATTTAAATTACTTTTCTTAATTTAGATGATTTTATGAAGCTCATAAATAATTTAAAATGTAATTCTGTTTTAAATTATTATAAATAGATAATTATATAGAGTTAATTGCTATCATAAGTATATGGAAAATACTTTGATACACAGGTCGTGTAAACTTTAGTTTACACGTGCCTTTTAGTTTTAGGGGTTAGGGTTTTAGTTTAGGGTTTAAGGTTTAGGGGTTTTAGTTTAGGGTTTAAGGTTTAGGGGTTTAAGTTGTAGGGTTTAAAATTTAAGGTTGATATTTAGAATTTAGGGTTAGAGTGTGAGATTTAGTTTTTTAGGGTTAGGGTTAGGAATTTAGGATTTTAGATTTTATAATGTAAATACACATGCTTGTGTAAAATTAATTTTACACAGCATGTGTATCAAAGTTTTACCCTAAGTATATTCTTATTTTAATTACTTGAGATGTTAAGTAATTATCTTTAACTTCATTATCAATAGAGAAGTTTCATTTGAGTATTTTCACTAAGATAATATCACTCAAAATTAATTAAATAATTAAACATTTATCTTAACTAATTAAATTATCACCTTTAGACTTTTCAAAAAAATTAAATTATCACGTGGGTTGGATTTTTTTATCATCTATAATTTTAATGAAAAATATATTAATTTCTTTAAATAAAGTGAAAAAAAAAGAAAGCATGATTTTCGATTTTTTTATAGTATTACAATATTTTCAACTTTAACTTCTACTTAAAATAAAAAAAATAAATGAAATAGAAATCTCTGATCTGGTGATCAAAGATGCTTATGCTATAAAAAATAAACGAATCTCGACATTTACTTTAAAAGTATAATATATCTCTATTTAATAAAAAAATAAATGAAATAAACAATTAATATAACAAACATATTATATCTTATATTTTATCTATTTTTTTAATATTCAAACTCCAACAATATTAAATAAACTTTTTTTAATTGAATAATCAATTTTGCCACTCTATAAATATTTTAGCTGAACGTGAGGTGGTCATGAGATCGTGAGTTCTTTTATCCACCTACCCTTAAATGAATAAAATAAAAATTTGAAAACATTTTTAATAAAAATTTAAGATTAAATCATTATGTAACCTTGAGATTTTTTCTCGAAAGCTCTTTTTGTCCATTTAAAAATCAATGGATGAAAGTAATTTGAATATAAAGACACCATTTCAGATTAATACCATCAGTTAATCCAAAGGTAGCAAATTATCTACTAAAAGTAACACATACATGCATGCATACATACGTACATATGCATGCATACACACATAATGCATAATCTTTTGGAGGTGTTCATCTCAATCTAACTTGTAAATCTGACCAACAAACAAGCTTGAGAACTATAACAATAAAGAGTACATTTGAATAGCCAATAACTAGATTAACACCGCGAATTTCGAACTCGGGCCACCAAATCTATAGCTGGAAAAGATGTTACTAATCAAAAGAATTGTTTCCTTGTGTACATAAGCTATCTGGTTCGGTACAATACATGCTTGGCATATTCAGAGGCAGTACAGCAAAATTTAAGAATTAGTAATTGTAATTCTACAATAAATGGGAGAAATTAAAGAAAACTGATGTTGATGGGATATTGCAAGCCACTATGAACAAGCACTTCAACTCACCTAGACTCCGAAATTGCACATCTGCAGAAACTCCATATCGTTATCCAAGCATTTAGTCCAAAGGTTCTTGTATTGGTTCATAGCTATGTCTAGCCAAGGTTTCATGTCTCCATTGTAATGAATGACTGCAGCATTATTGATCTCATCCATGCTGATGCTTGGATTGTATCCGAGCCCGAGTACATGCCAAGATTTGTTTAATGATTTAGTCAATAAGTAGAATGTGATTAGGCCAGGCGGAAGAGTATCCAATTGCCATAGAGTTCGATCCTCGTTCTGGTCAAAAGAGAAACTGAAAGTTAATCACATATCCACTTTCAAACTTTAAAGTTCAAACCACAATTCTTACCATTAGTATAAATGAGATGTTTAGAGAATGGTTTTATTCTTAGAAGTTTTTATTTTGATCATCATTTCTATGGTTTCCGATTTTCAATCCAAAAACCAACCTAATATTAAAAAAAATAAGCACAAATTGTGATTTTCCCCATCAAAGTGAAAGAAATGATCACTAGGAAACCAAACATCACACTGAGTTGCTAACAAATTACTAGCCTCAATATCTAACATCAACAAGTTAAATTAAAAGTAAATCACATACTTACCAAGTTTTGCCAGTAGTGATATGTTTCCGTGCATTTTTCGCGCCTCCAAGCATCAAGATCAAAAATATTCATCCCAAAAGCCCAAGCACAAGCCTTCGGATTAAACCTTTCCTTAATTAGAGGATGTGAGAAGTTCAAATACCGAGAAAAACGATGAAACGAGCCAAAGCAGGTCTCGACAGCCCCATTTACCTTTCCAGCCAGATCTATCTTCCACAACCCTGTCAAGTCCTTCTGAACCACAACATCATCATCCAATAACAAAATCTTATGCAATTTCGGGTACATTTCAGGCAAATAGAACCTAAGGTGATTCAACATTGATGTAGACACGGGGTTGTTTAACTTCATGTTACTCCCATCTTTTCTCGCATTCTCCATTGTTTTCTCAGGGCTAAACCTCTGCATCTTAGCAGACTCAATCTGCCTTAACAGCGGCACATAGGAAGAATTCAAGAAACTATAATCTTCCACTGTCTTCACCTCTAAATGAGCACCCCCTTCTACAGGTCTCATTCTAAACCAAACTTTCATCGCAGCCACATTCATCCTATCGGTCACTACATGGAACACATGTTTCCAGGGCTCTTCCGCATTCTTCACCACGGACCTCACCACCACAGAAACTGCAATCACATTATCTGAAAATACAGCATAATGATACAAACTAGGATCCTCAAACTCAGCCTTAGGCGACTCTTCCTTATACTTTTCCGGGTGAGCAACTCTCTCCTCCACGAGCCTCATTGCCAAGCAATGCAAACTCTTAGGAATCGATTTAGCAGCAATAGAGCTCCCCAAAGCTCCATTCTTTTTGGCCTTACCTAGCAATTCACTGACGGAGAAAATTGTATCTTTCAACTTCTGAATTTTCAACTGATTATCATAATTCTCTTTAGATTCAGCTACCAAGGACCTAGCAAATTTCACTCGATCTTTCACTTCTTTCTCAAATTGCCTCAAAACATCCTCATCTAAATTCCCATCAGTCTCAAACAAAGAGGATTTATAACTCGGTTTCGAATTAAGATCTGCTAAGTTCTTAGCTAAATCATCAAACATTTTCAATTGCCTTGAATTTTCAAGCTTTAGCCTCATTGCATAAGCTGCATATGCTTTCACTAATGTGATGTGATCATTGGCTTGCTTGTATATCAATTCTAACCTTGTTTTGAGAGGATCTGAATTCAATGCCAGAAACGTTCTATGCATGTAAACATTCGCGACACTTGGAAGACTCTGCTCAAAACCCAAACAGAAAAAACGGTTAGATCATCTAAAAACGCATTTAAAACCCCATAAAGATTCAATTTTTGAAGCGTCAAAAGCTCGGCTGAAAAAAAAGACAAACCATAAGAAAAACGCAAAAATGGTATTCAAGAAAAACCAAACCCCAGATTAAAAAACTGATAAAAGCATCTGAAAAGCCCAAAAAGATACAAGATTTAGAAGAAATTAAAAGTGAAGAGAAATGGAGAAAGTGAAATTACAGAGTGGTGATGCGCTGTAGGAGGACGAGAAGTGAGGAGAACGGAGACGGTGACAATGAAGAGAAGCGAAAACATGGCTGAGATAAAGATCCTGTAAGAAAAGAAAGTGCGGAAACCAGCTCCAACTCCGCCTGATCCGCCGCCGCGACTTCCCCTGACGGCAATAGCCATTGAATTCAGCTACTATCCGCTGCTCGGTTCCCCTGAACTGATCAGTGAAACTGGAATGTGTTTAAACTTTGAAGTGAAAGATTATGAAAAATAGAAACAGTGAGATCTGAGATTTGATAACGAAGATGTTTTAAGATCTGATTTCCGTGTCGGTGTTATTAAAATGTTTTAGGATTTGATTACGAAAATGTTTCTGTTTTGACTCTGGAGCCGTAAAAACTTTTACATTATTATTGTAGTTTCTTATTGGTATAATAATATATTCAGTCTTTAACACTTACAAATATTATTAATTTGGTCATAATTTAATAAATTTAATCATTTACATTTACATATTTTATTAATTTAATTTTCAAACCATCATCACTCTCATCATCAACACACCACTATCAACCCAAACACCATCACTCATCATCATACCTACACAAAATCAAACAATAATGTTAGTGGTGAAAATGTAACACTTTGTAATTTGATTATCAAAGCATAAATGCACTAATAATTAGGCGACTAATAGTAAAATTTACCCCATATTTCATTTAACTTATCAACTCCAAATCTAGAAAATCTAATATGATATTACAATTACAAAGTAATATCTTATTACAATCCAATTGAAACAAATAAATTTGAACCGAAAACTTAAAAAATAATATTTACGCAATTAAACTTAAAACATCAAAGATGAAAAGACAGAAAAAAAAACAAACAAAAGATTATCAACAATCAATAATTAATATTAAAATTAATATCGCCGTCGATCATATAAAAAAAATTATATACGCCATGAAAGAGACGGCGGCTAGGTTAAAAATTTACATAAAAGTTACACAAACTTTTAAACCAAACCACATAGAGAATGTTATATTGAGGATGTATTTGCAAGAAGCAATACCTATGGGGATGGATTTTTTGTGCATTAATTAAAACGTAAGAAGTATACTTACTCGTTCTTATCATCTTCCTATCATTTAGTGGAATTTACTTTTATGATTACGAAAGTTTCTTGGTCTGATAAATAATTCCCCAACTCAAAGAGCAATGCAAAGTAAACAAAAAGACAAATGAAAAAAATTGGTGGAGAAATAAATTTTGGGTATTTTCTCTTTCGTGCAATTATAGAATTTGAGATCATTTTCCAGACCAATCTGAACTAACTTCTTCTCAAACTTGGGAAAGACGCACAAGTTTTTTTAGACTAGGTTACCACATTATCCGAGGAAAATAAATTTATTAAATGTTAAATAAAATAAATTAATAATTAGAGTAAATTCATTCAATCGGGTCTAAAGCGTCTTTTACAAAAGTTAGTGGTTGTCTCTTATTGTTTTAGTTGTATTTAAAGTGTTTTTTTAATAAAACAATAAAAAATAATGTGTTTGATAATTTTAATCATGTTTCTATGATTTATTAATGAAATATTAAATTAATTGTTTAAAATAACATAATATTTTTTTGTACTACAGCGTCTATTTTTGTGTTTTTGCTCAAAGCCCTGAAAATATTTAAGACGACTATGAGGAAAAAGGATATACATATTATAGTTGTACATATTATGTTACATGAATATTATAAAACCTTCTCATTCAAGACATTTTTATATAAAATTCATGAGAATATTCGAATTTCCTTACATGTTGAAGAACCAAAAATTTTGTGATGGAACAGATTTAGGATAAACCGTGTTCCAAGGCTACATCTTCCAGTGCCAGGTTCATCGAATTCGAGTACGAGTGACTCAGTCGCATATCAGAAATCATCCGGTGAAGTTCTGAGGCTTCACCTTTAAGATGAGTATTCTCTTGAAGGACCTTTTCATGGCTATCCGAGACCTGGTTCAGCTTATCTATGAGCTGGTGGTTCTCATTCCTCAGCCAAACCACCTGCGCCCAAAGTTCATCGAGGTGCCTCTGTTTACGCATACGCGATCTACGCGCGGACTCTCGGTTCGATATCATCCTCCTTTGCTTCCTCTCGATGATGAGGTTTAATTGTTGCTCCTCGGCTTCGTCGGAAGTCGAGTTGCTGCTGATACACGACGAGTAGGCGCTGATTTTGTGTAATTGAGGAGGGATAGAGAGATTATACGCCGGGTCGGAGAACAGTTTCGACTCGAGTGCAGGTTTGTTGCTCTGGCTCGTGCCTAAATGTGGTGAATATGGGTATGGATTGGAAGGAACTAGGTATTGGATACCTGAAACTTCACTAGGCTGCATGGTGAAAGAGACGATTAAGATACAAGTGTTTAAGGTTCTTGTTGGAAGAGGAAATGAAGCGCGAGGAGACGAGGTTTTATAGATTAAGAAAAGCTAAAATCCGACTCGAACATTATTCTATCACTTATTTTCTTCGTTCACAAAACTCAAAAATGAAAAATTTGTAATTATATTTTGTGCATCACATACTCCAAATACACAAAAGTTTATGCAATTATAGAAGTGGTACATAGTTTATTGACATGCATGATTGCACGCGCACATACATGAAACAGGAGATGCAATATGTGTTGTGGATAATTATTTGCGGATCGAATTATGCTTACATCATAGGGAAAGAGAGAGATTGAGTTGTGGGGAGTATAATTATTTTATTGGGGGAAAAGCTTTAGCTAAAGGATGCAAAAAGTTTGATCTTTGAAAGTGGAGATGTTTGAACCAATAGAGACTTCTGACATAACAAATGCCTTTTCCTATCCCTAATTTATATTATTCAGACTCTTTACAAAAATATTCTAAAATATAAAATAATAAAACATTTTTTGTGTTTGAATTTCGATATTTACGAAAGATTTATTTGATTTCGGCTCGGAACAGGCATGGGGTGTGGTATTGACAACCATAAATCCATAATGTGGTGGTTCTACTTTTGGAGCTTTAAGATCAGATATGGAGAAACACAGCAGGACATAGGTGGGGAGATTAAATGTGTGGTCCAAGGTGTTGTGTTCACTTATTTTAAGAGGCAAATAGTTACTTCTTTTTGCTTGGCGAGTAGACCAATAGTTTCTTAATTGCAATCTTTTCTCTCTTCATTGTTTATATTTAAATTCATAATAAAAAAAAGTGTTGCGACAAAGCATAGATGATAACGGTTTGGGATGGTCATGAGTTGGGTTGAGTCGATTTTTTAACTGATTCGTACTTGACTCGAAAATTTAACTTTTCCATCAAACCCGATTTGGCTCGATATTTTATGATGTTTCATCCAACCATAATTTTAGAGTAAAAATTTGAACCCGACATGACATAAATAAAAAAATATTATTATTTATTACTATTCGATAAAATATGGAGTTAATTGAAAAAAATACAAATAGAGAAAGAGCATTATAATAATTATTCAATTTTTATTAGACAAAATAAGGAGATAATTGAAAATATATACAAAGAGAGGGACATTATAGCAATTATACCTAAATATTTAGAATAAAATTAAACTATTATTTCGGGTCGGGTAGGGTATTTTCACCTTAAACCTAAACTCGATCGCATCCTCAAAAAATTAGACTCGAACCAAACTCGAACCCAAAATCATCTTTAAAAAAATTTGACCCTATAAAATCGAGTTTGGTCGAAACTCGTCGGGTCTTGGTCAAATGCTCATCCCTAATCACGGTACAACTGCAAGGAAAGAACAAGTAAACACTATCAACTTGTAATTTATAGTATAATAGAAGTATAGTGTTGAAATTCTTCCTCATATTTCTAAAATTTTATATTCACTTCTAAATTCAGATAAAAATGTTGCCACCTAAAGTGGGGTATTTAGTCAATAGCAGTAGCGAAATTTGGAGTAAAAGTTTGAGGGGGTCAACTTAAATTTTTAAAAAATTTGGAGGCTTAAACAATTTTTTTTTTAAAAATTTGAGGGTTTAACTAAAATTTTTAATAATTTTGAGAGACTTAACAAAAAAAATAAAAATTTGATGGAGAATTTAATTAAAAATATTTAAAATTTTGAAGCTTGATATGAATTTTTAAAAATCTAGATGGGACCAAATAAAATTTTCAAAATTTTGGGGGCAGAGCCAGAAATTTATTTAAAGGGTGATCATATTTTCAACGGTGTTTAAAGAGGGTTGGTTATTTATAAAGGGGTGTAATTTTATTTATAAAAGGGATGTCATTTTATTTATAAAAAGATGTCATTTAAATGTATTTAATGTTTTATATACAAATTATATAAAAAAAAAAATTTTTAAATTTTTTTAAAATGTCTGATCCATTACATAGCTTTGCCCATAGACGCAATCTCACTAGTCCTTTAAACGATCCGCCTGGTAAATAGAATCATTATAGAGATAAACTCTACTTTCATTCCTTTCCTTTGCTCCAATTTCTCAATTTAAGTTTTATTTATTTATGATTTCTTAGTGGGGAATGAGAGTGTAAAGTTGGAAAATAAGCCATTGAAGACTTGGCTAACCATGTCATTTTTGTAAATTTTACTTGTTTTTGTATGCTTTACAGGTATATACATCCAATTTTAGCTTGTCATTGTTGTCCACACTATGATGATCTTCATTTTCCTTGTTTTGGTGTTGGAGAAACCTAGAAAACGAAATGAAGGGTTTGTTTGGTGTTAGCATTTATTAGAATTTTTTAAAATAAATTAAGACCACTTATTAAAAATATCTTCATCCTAGGCTATCAAATAATAATGCTTACCATTTTATATTTGTACATTCATATATCCTAAATCCTAAACCCTAAAAAATAAACCCTACACTCTAACCCTAAAGCTTAATCATAAACTCTAAATCTAAATTTTAGTGTTGAAACATAGACATAGGCACAAAAAAAGGGCAAGGGATTTCTGCTCTTACCTTATGAATAGAAATCTTCCTCATTTTTAATAAATTCTAAATTTAATCCTAATCCTGCCTAGAGGGAAGGGGAAGGGGAATGGGAGACTCTAGGGGAAGGAAGGGTGTGCTCCTAGTGGCTCTAGAACTCATACCTATGAGAATATGAGGGAACAAAGATAGGGTTTTTGTGTCCCTATCTATGCCCAACATTAAAAATAGGGTTTGTGTTAGATTTTAGTGTTAGAGTAGGTTTAGGGTTTGAGATTTAATATTTAAAAATTAAGGTTAGGGTATAAAATTTAATTTTTTAGTGTTAGGACGTAGATAGAGACACTAAAAATAGACAAAATTTTAGCTCATATCTTAACTACCTCTCAACCACTTACCATATTTCCTTTCCATTCCTAATAAATAATAATGCCATCACAATTCGGTTGAATGATAACAAAGAATAAATTTAAGGAAACTATTTTGATACACAAGTTTGTGTAAACTTACACAAGTCTTTTAATTTTAGGATTTTAGGTTAGGGTTTAGGGTTTAGGGGTTTAGTGTGTAGGGTGTAGAATTTAAGGTTTATGATTAGAATTTAGAGTTTAGGATTTAGGGTTTAAGGTTTAGGTTTTAGGATCCTAGGTTTTGAGATTTAAGTTTAAAATTTTATAGCAGGGTTGTGTAATTTTTTACACAGCTTGAGTATCAAAATATAACCCTAAATTTAATTGTATTATGTTTAGAGTTATATTTTGATACAAAAGCTGTGTAAAAAGTTACACAACCTTTCATATTTAAGCTATAAAATCTAAAACCTAAATCCCTAGCCCTAACACCCTAAAACCTAAACCTTAAACCATAAACTCTAAATTCTAACCATAAACCATAAATTCTACACCCTAAAACATATACCTCTAAACCATAAACCCTAACCTAAATCTCTAAACCCTAAAATGGAAAATACTTTAATATATAAGCTTGTGTAAACTAGAAAATACTTTGAAAGTTTACACAAGCCTTTCAATTTTAGGGTTTAGATATTTAAGTTAGGATTTAGGGTTTAGATGTTTAGGTTGTAAGGTGTAGAATTTGGAGATTATGGTTAGAATTTAGAGTTTAGGGTCTATAGTTTAAGATTTAGGGGGTTAGGGTTAGGAATTTAGATTTTAGATTTTATAGTTTAATTATGAAGGGTTGTGTAAATTTCTTTTACACAATTTGTATATCAAAATATAACTATATTTTTATATCATATCATGTTTAAAATATTTTAGATAATATTTTATATTTTTATCATAATAATAAATTTATTACAAATTTCATCTTATCTATATATAAGAGTGTAAATGAACTGAGCTTGAACGAACAAGGTTGTGTTCGTGCTTGTTTATTTATATTTGAAGGTGTTCATATTCATGTTCGTTTAAATTTTTAATATCGTATTCATGTTTGCTTGTTTATTTTTGAATGTATTCATGTTCATTTGTTTAGTATTCACAAATATATTCGTTTAACATTCGCGAACATGTTAGTGTAGCGTATGTGAACACTCTTTTTTACCCTTTTATTTGCGAGCCAAAGAAAAATAGTGAAATTAGACTAATGGTCCTTAAGCTTTTTAGACTTCATAGTTTGAACTTCAAAGTTCACATTGTGTTCAATTTAGTCCCTACCTTCACCAATACTTTAAATGTATAAATAAAAGAAAAATGAGAACTGGATAAACGAGCATGTTCATGAACATAAACGAACCGAACACATCTTTGCTCGTGTTTGTTCATTTACTAATTGAACAAAAAAATGTGTTCATACTCATTATATAGCTTAATAAACAAATATAAACGAACCTTGTACTATTCACAAACAGTTCATCGAATATTCTATTCATTTACACCCATATATATTTTTATAATTAAGCCCTTAAGATTTGTTTACAAATCTTTAAAATTGATTTTTTTACAATTGGGTCCCTAAAATTATTTTTTACAATTAGGTCCCTAAAATTATTTTTATATAAATTAGGTCCAGTACGGGTTGAGATATATAATTTCCGTGTCGGATTTGGTTTTTTAAAGACAGTGTTGGGTCGGTTCAGGTTTGAGTACTTATTTTCGAGTTTGGGTTCATGGTTTATGGTTCGAGGTGAGTTTTGGGTTTTGGGTCTATTGTTCGTGTTTTATAGTTTAAGGTTCATGGTTCAATATTTAGTGCTTAGGTTTTATGGCTTATATTTTAGAGTTCAAAGTTTAGGATTTATGATTTTTGGGTTTAGAGTTTGTGGTTTAGGGTTACTATATTTACATTGATGTAAATACGTGAAAATAGTATGAGGGTATAATTGATAAAATTGGCTTAAAACTGGCGTGTTATATAAATACTACTTGTGGGTCTATGTCTCTATGATGAATATCATGGGTAGGTTTGGGGTACGGTATGTCTAGGATGCAGCTAAAAGACGGCAAGTTTCGAAACTTGTTCTTGAACTAAAAATGTTAGACTTCTTGATAACATTTTCGGTTGGTTTTTTGAGTTTTTTCTGCAAGTATTGATACTTAGTTTTTTTTTTTTGATAAATTTTCAGTTTGAGACAAAGTATCGAAACTTACAAAAATAAGTATCGAAACTTGTTCTTGAACGAAAATGTTAGACTTCTTGATAACATTTTTTCTGTTGATTTTTTGAGTTTTTCTGCAAGTATCGATACTTATTTTGTAAGCTTCGATACTTTTGTCTCAAACTGAAAATTTATCAAAAAACTAAGTATCGGTACTTACAAAATAAGTATCGATACTTGCAAAAAACTAAAAAAACCAACTGAAAATGTTATCAAGAAATTTAACATTTTTAGTTCAAAAACAAGTTTCGATACTTTATCCCAAACTAGCCGTCTTTTAGCCGCACTATAGACATGTCGCACGTTACACTCCCCCTGAATATCACCCAACTTGTTTATTAAATAATACGACCTATTAAATATCATCTCCACCAAATACATAATTACTTGTACTTTCCATAATATAGACTTGTTAAATAATATTTCACGTATGTTACAAGCCAACCAAACATGGCCATTGGGGCATGATAGTTATAATTGTGCTCTTTTTCGATGATCCTTTCTATGCCTCAACACTACAAAATAAATTTTAAGTCATAATATTAAATTATAAATCTTAAACCCTACATCCTAAAAGATACACTATCCTAAATTTTTAAACCCTAATTATATACACTAACCTTAAATCCTAAACTTAATTTTTAGTGTAAGGGTTAAGGGCACCGGGCAGAGGATTTCTATTCCGGTGCAACTCCTAACCACCGTATTGCTCAGCCTGTCAACTCAAGCGAAAGAAAAACTTTTTTTTAATCTCACCCTTTCTAATACTTTAATTTTTTATTTATTTTTCAGGCATTTTTCAAGATCGTAGCAAATCAAATTACAAATTTGGACAGTGCCACTTTGTACCATTTATGGACCCCACTAATGTTGCCCAAGACAATAATTTTTGGTTGATTGGTGTCCATAATACCCACCTCATGACATGTGAAAATCATTGGAATTTATGTTGTTTTAAGCAACTATTCATCTGTATTTTTTCAAAAAAAAAATAGCTAAGGATGAATTCTAAAAAATTACAATTATTGTATTATTCTTTTTTATAAATTTAGTACAAGTTATGTATTAAATGTAAAAAATAAACATCTTTAAAATAAAAAAATTATTAGTGTTTACTGATAGTTAAACAAATACTTTCTTTATCATAAAAGAGACGAACATAATAACAATTATTCCTAAGAAACTTTTAATTTATTAATGTTACGAATTTCGGGTAAATTTGAGAAATAATCTAAATGAAAGTTAATATTTAGAATATAGATGATGTTGGGAGATATTTAGAGATATAGACTATTTTTTACAGTGCAAGAGAAAGATACCACCTGCAGGTGGCGTCTTCTATTTTTTTAATATTAAAAATAGGGAAGACGTCACCTAGGTGTCCTTAGAAAAAAAATTAAAAAAATAAAGTACGCCACCTACAGGTGGCGTCTTTCCCTTGCACTGTAGAAAATAGTATATATCTCTAAATATTTCTCAATATCTCCTATATTCTAAATATTAATTTTCATTTGACCTATATATCCAACGAAACCACAAATTTCACATGTCAACTATCATTTTTTGAACATATAATTTTTGTATGATATACATTATCTAAATTCTACTTCATCCATAAATGAAAAGACAACAAACATTTAAATATACTTAATCTCAAGTTTTTTTATATAATGTATCAACAGTAATATCAATCGAATTAAATATAATATATTGTATAAATTATCATCTTTAATAAATTGTTAAATTAATAGGTGAGTAGTGGGAATTTGAGTAGGAGTGAAAAGCACGTAATTATTAAATTTCACATGCGCTTACGTACTTTGGTTTAAAGTCTTTGTCCCACTTACAATTGTGGATACTAAATTATGGTGTTTTGTTAAACTATTCGCCAATTTTACTTTTTATTTGTTGGGGGCAAAGCAAAACTAATCCGTCAATTACAACGTCCTTTTCGATGTTATTGTTAGTTCTTACGGATTTTAACCTATAAATAACTAAATAAATAAATTATTATGTTTATTAAAAATATAAATACACCCATCACCAATAAACATGATAATATAATTTCATTAAAAATAAAATTATATGTAAGTTTTATATTCTCGGTAACAAATTTGATGTTTATTATGCGGAATATAGCTAGGATTGAACTACGAGAGGCAAACTGATTAACTTTGAAATGAATAGGTTTCAAAAAAATAATTAACTATAAAAATTAAGAGAGTTTAGTTTAATTTTACTGATTTTAAAATTTAAAAATCTTAAAAAAATAATTAAGCCAAAAAAATGAGAGAATAATATTTAATTATATTAATTTTAATTGATAGAGTCCTAAAAAACAATAAGCCATTAAATTTTAAGAGGGATAAATGCTTAATTGTAATTGTTTTAAAAATTTTAGGACCTAAAATACAATTGGGAGGACAATTGCCCCACCCATGTATAAAGTGGTTCCGTCCCTAAAAAATTACCTTTTTAGTGTTGGGAAAAATATCCATCAAATCATTTTACTAATAATGTAATCATTATCATTGATTAATAAATAGATTAATGAAATAACAACATATGATATATTGGCTTTGTTTAGTAAAGAGCAATTTGAGTTAAAATTAGAGGTTTGAGCTAAAATTAAATGTTTGACAGGTCAAATTTGCTAATTTGGATGTTTGGTAAAGAACAGACTGAAATAGCGGATTAGAGTTAAACCTCTAATATTAAAAAAACTGCTAATAGAAGCTTTTTGAAATTAGAGGTTTCAACATAAGAGTTATAAATACTCTTTTACCCTTAACAATTATCAAAAATCTCTAAATAACCTAAATTTAACATTTTCTATTTTAATTCTTTAACCTCATGTATTTACATTGTGACATTTGTAAACTAGTACTTTTTGTTTTTTTTTATTCTCACACATTTATATTTGTATTTAAATTTAATAATTAATTAAATTGTATTAAAAATAATTATATAAATAATAAATTAATATATAGATATCCTTCAAATATGCTTAGTAATGTTATATTAAAAATTATTTTTCATAATCTAATTAATATTAATAGATACAAATTATTGATAACTAATAAACTATTCAAACAAGTATTGAAAACATGTCCTTATATGTCATTTTGCTAGTTTAAATAATCAAACAACTATCAGCTATCAGTTAATTTTACCAAGCACTTTTATACAATCAGCTAGTCAAATCAACTAATACAATCCAGTATCAATTAATACAATCCGCTATCAGCTATCCGCTAATTACTAAACATGGCCATTATAAAACTATCATATAATCAAACGGTTAAGATCATAAAAAAATATAAAGATTATCCGTATTGATTTAGTTATTAAAATGACATATTAAATCATGTATTATTTTAAAAATATTTCAAAGTTCAATTGTGGTTAAAAAATGTCAAATTAAGGGATTGATATTTGAAGTCTATTTTTCTAACATCATATCGTACAAATATTTATATTTTATTGTGACGATATTATAAAATTTTAATACAATAAATACAAATTAATACTCATAATAATTTTTAAAAGCATTGCATTTTCGTTAACAAAAAAAAAATATAAATACTATCAATTGCCATCAAATCGCATTGTCCCACAATCCAATATTTGTTGACCAAAATTTCTTTCCGTGGTCTGATGAATTAAGCCTTCATTAAATTGTGAAAAAAAATTGTCAAATCAAACTTTTTTTTCCAAGTGCATACGCCTTTTCTTTATCTTTTGGGGCTCTCTTTTTTAACTTGGAATTCAAATTGAATTTCCATTGAAAGCATTTGTTGCCATTCATCACAACTTCAAAATAACCTATGCTTCTTATTTTAATAGCATGCAACATAATTCACAACTAATATCACCGGCTAAAATAATGTTATTTGAATTTAAATTCGACTCGAATCCATCGAACATTCATCTCTAGATCGAATTATTGACAATCTTGTGTGTAAGAACATTTGTGTTATAGAAAAATGAAACCGAAATTCAAATGACAAAAGAGAAATACATGTACTTAAATCATCCATCAAGATGGAGATGGTCCAAGGAAGAGAAGAGAATGAAAGAGGTTTAGTTTGAATGGCATCTCTTTATCCATGAAAAGGTTAATAGTCTCCATCATTTCTTCGTTCTCATAATATGGGAAACGGAAATGTGTTAATTTGAGGATATTATAATTCCGTACTTTAATTAAAAGCGGATGATTTTTTTAGGAGACTCGAGTTCAAATTTGTTTGTCTGTAAGGTGTGTGTATTATTAAAAAATTAAAAATATATATGAACAAATATTGCATTATAATTTCCTTAAGACTATTAAAAAAATCTTTTCTCTTTCATTTGTTTTTAGAATTCAAAAGGTTGTTGTAATAACCCATTTCAACCAAAACTCAGACCCATGACTCGACCCGAAGTAAAAAACCCCTAATCCCTAAAGTGTTAACCCTAGTCACCGCCGATCTCCTTCATTTCTGTTGCCGTCAAGCCTGGACGACCACCATTTCAAACCAAAATAACCCAAAAAAATCTCTAGAACAAACCCTGAACCCCAAATCCAGCTTAAATCCAAAAACCACAAAAATAATAACATAAATCAAATCTAACCTAACCCTAAACCAGCTCATACCCTAAATCTTTCAAACCCATACCAAATCTGACATATCTACCCACTCAACCATGCCCTTGTCTCTACCAAAACTGGGATTTCAACATCAAATCGACACTCCCTCATCTTCTATATCAGATCTGCAATCACAAATAAAAAGGGGGAATAGAAAGAACGAAAGGAGATATAGAGAGAAAATGGTTGTTTTCAAAAGAAGAAAAAAGCTTGTAAAAGGGGAGTTTTTTTTGTAAATAAATTTTGAAATAAAAAGGGTAAGCTATTCTTCTTTTCTTTGAAATCAAAACTGTTTTATTTTTTTCTTTTATTTCGAATAAAAAATAAAAAAGAAGTTCGAATCTTATCTAGTCGTTCGGAGTGTTGAAAGCCTCACTGTGACGCCATAATGTATTGCTGCCGGTGAATGTCGTGCGATGAATGGCCGAGCGTGACAGCTCCCTTGAGCGGCGCTGTCGAGTAGGGTTTTAAAAAATGCAGTGAATGCTTGGTTTAAGTTATAATAGGGAATGGGTTATTCCATGTTTTGTACCATGTTTTTTAATATAAAGGGGTAAATCCCTCTTCAGTCCTTAGGTTTTTATTTTGTTTTATTTATGTTTAATATTCTTTTATTTATGTCATTTAATTTTTGTTTTTGTTCAAATTTAATACTCCATCCTATTTTATTAGCGTTTTAGCACTGTTATTTCCTGATCTTTTCATGTTAGTCATTTTTTATGTTGTTCTAGCCATGCATTTTAATATTTGTACATTTTAGCCCTTAACATCTAGTTTCATGATATATTTTATATTGTTCCACGCATCTTAATATGATTCATGCATATACTACTATTATTATTATTACTTAATATTATTATTATTCTTATCATTATCATTATTATTATTATTGTTATTATTATCATATTTTATGTGTTAGATTAATATTCATGTTTGTATGTTTTAGAGTAGTATCTTGTTTATGTTAGGTTTGTTTTTTATGTGTTAGATTAGTATTTTATTAGTATTTATTTTTATTGCATTGTATGTTTGCCATGTTTTAAGTTTGCATAACAAATATATAATTGTCAATGCGGTGCTCTTTTATCCTAGCGTAAACGGGGCCAGTATCAGGCTTAGTGATGGTGGCTGGGCGTTTACTCTCGGATAATGGAGCCTTTAAAATCTACTCGCACTTATAACTAAATTTTAATTTAATCGTCACTTTAATCTGGAAAATCTAATATTAATAAAGCGATAATTATCAAAGTACCAATTTTGGGCGGTGTGGGGGTGCTAATCCTTCCCTATCCGTAACCGACTCCTGAACCCATCAATTTTAATTCTCTGGTTTTTTACGGTGTCTGGCCTACCTAAGTGGCCGGTGGCGACTCCATTTTAAAATAATACGGTTTTTTTCTAAAACCCCAACGGAAGACATTATTTTCAAATAAAAAACAACACATTTTTAGCGAGAGGGACATCGCTACATATGGCGACTCCGTTGGGGACATTTTTTTGGTTTTCAAAAGTAAAAGAGAGCCGAGATTTTTTAAATAATTACCGCTTTACTAATATCGAAAGTTATGAATTAAAGTGACTATCAAAGTAACATTCGGTTATAATTGCGCGTTTATTTTAATGCATTTAAAATTTGGCATATAAACCCGTCTTTTTAAGTGGGGGAAAAAGCTAATGCTTTCGTGAGGATATCGTTCCTCCATGTAGGCCTAGCAAGTACCTTCGGGGCTCGAGTACCTTATGCTTTCGTAAGGATATCGTTCCTTCGTGCAGGCATAAGCGAATGGGTCCCCTTGAATTGAACCCGGTTGAAAGGAGCCTATAATAGGTGATGACCGGGGGCCTTGCTACTCTTAGTAGAAGATAGCAAGGACAATTCGGGTACCTCTTAGCACCAAAACTGCATATAGTAAGCCGTAAGAGCCAACTTGTTAGAGCCATGTCGGTACTCTGCCCGTTAGTGGTCACCCTATTTAGGCTCTAGTTCCTTATTTCCTGTTCATGAACAGTTTTAATTGCTTTATTTTGTTTACCATTTGTCTTATTTATTAATTTTATTTGGTACTAACTCGTTTCATTTTATTCTCATCGCATCGATTTCATCTGCATCATTACACAACATCATCGCAATCTTGATTTTGCATTGCATTGATTTAGGACGCATTTTGCATGCATATACATTCATTTTCAAAATAAGAAAACTGACTCTAGGGGTACCCTATGATAGTGATACTAGATAAAGTAGAAGATCAGTCAGCATCCATACGGAACCCGGTACAAAACAAAGATGACGAATGATGAAATATTGAAAAAAAATTGAGCAATATTAGAAAGAATTACAAGCGAACATATCCAAGCAGGTTGAGGAACAGTTGGCGAGAGTCCAACAGGATATGAGGGAACAACTTGCAAAGTCACAACAAGACATGCTGGGCCAAATGGCACAAATGCTGAGATTAAAGCTTCCCGAGCTTGGAGAGGCCTCTGTTGTAAATCCTACTACAAATCCTAAACCTACTGTTGGGGACGAGGATCTTGTGTATCATCTGGGTTTACGCCCGTTCAAACCAGGTTACAACCGAAAACTCAACCTCAGGTGATCATTTCTCGGGGAAAGTCTCATCTACATCAGGTCGGTACTTTGATCCCTATAAATTAGCCATCTGCATAAGAAGTTAAGCCTGAGGGCAATCAAGCTGAAAATTTTATCTCAGAAATGGATCATCTGTTTGAGACCGAGAGGGCGAAGGTAGAAGCTTCAAAGGAAATCAAAGATCGATGTAAGAGACTCGTAGAGGAGCTAGAGGCTTTGGGAGTAGAGGATACCCTCAGTGGATTCGATGCTAGTGAACTCAGTCTTGTCCCAGATTTGGTTTTACCTCCTAAATTCAAGGTCCAGAGTTCAAGAAGTATGACGGGACAAGCTGTCCCCGCACTCATCTTACTATGTTCTGTCGGAGGATGACAGGATACGGCCGAGATGACAAGCTGTTAATTCACTGCTTTTAGGATAGTCTATCGGGATTTGCCCTCGATGGTATAATCAATTGAGCTGACATCATATCAAATCCTAGAGATACTTGGCCAAAGCTTTTTTGAAGTAGTACCGACACGTCAATGATATGATGCTAGACCGGTGGACGTTGCAACAGATGAAACAAAAACATAATGAAATCTTCAAGCAGCACGCTCAGCGCTGGAGGGATATAACAGCTCAGGTCTAACCCCCGCTTAGTGAAAGAGAGAGACGGTGATCATATTTGTACAAACTTTGGAGGGTCCGATCTTGGGTCGCTTGATAGGCAACGCGACTACCAATTTTACAGACCTCGTGTTATCCGGTGAGCTCATCGAGAATGCTTTCAAGACTGGCAAAATTGACGATAGGGGCAGTTTGTTCCATAAGAAGCCTTACCATGGAAGAAAAGACTAGGAATAGAACTCTTCGGAAGTTTACAATGCCAATTATTCTAAGCACATCACAGTTGTGCAACCTAAGGCCGTGCCAAGTGCTCACGTTGCCTCAAGCCAAGGTTCTGGTCAGAGGAAGAATATTGAGAAGATAGAGTTCACTCACATGCCGATGTCGTATGGAGATCTGTACAAGGATCTGCTAAAAGCCATATAGTGGTACCTTTCCACCAGGCTCTAACGCAACCCCCATTCCCTAAGTGGTATGATATTAACGCGAGTTGCGAATATCACGCTGGACAGGTGGGCCACACGATTGAAAATTGCGAATATCAAGCTCGGTATTATAAGTATTAAAAACCCTGCAAGTTCCGCCACAAGTGGAAATTCCTTACCACAACATGAAGACCCCAAGTGAGAATTTTTGAAACCCAGTATTTGGGCATGCCCCGTTATTAAGGATCTTATTTTGAAATACTGGATATTAAACTATTCCGACCATTGTAGGTCCGCTTGTAATTTTTCTCTCTTTCAAGATAACACTTTTTGGATTAATTTCACTGTCTCAAGCCTGAGGACAATGAAAATCTTTTGTAAGGGCAAAAAACTACAAGTTTTAATGAAATGAACCTTTTTGTTCAACTATGTTGACTCTGATTTGAAGACTGTTGTGGTCGCACTTATGGATAAAGGAAATCAGAAATTGTGAAAACAACAAATGTTTGGATTGTATTATGATCTAATTTGGGGGCATTACATTTTCCACAAAGGGACAAAAGAAAAAGCCATTATGTACTCTAAGGGATCAAGTTTGATGTGTAAACCTTTTGGGGTATCCATTTGAGATAAATGAGGATATCTAGAGTTGGTTGAGGTTGGGGGCATCATGTTAAAGACCAAGATCCTGACATGACCAGTGAGGAGTCAGGGGCATCCCTCTGAGGACCAAAAATGGCATTCACACGTTCAAATCATTTTGCATGTAGGATAGAATGCATATATCTTACATACATTTAAGTTGTCATACATTTAGACTAGACACATGCATTTAGGCATAAAATTAGATGTATTCATGCATTTTTGCTTATACATAACAGGTCTACGAAAGGGATCAAAGAGCCTCAGCAAGGGGGCGACAACACGACGACCAACCTTAGTCTTAGAGGAGGCCAAACACAAAGAGGATATTGAAACATCAATAAAAGGTAACATTGATAAATTTTGTGAACATTTACTGATTAATGTTTTTTTCCATTTTCATGTCATACCTCTCCGTTAGTAAAGCAGCAAAAGTAGCATTTTTCATATCTTGCCTTCGTCATTGTTGATAGGCCAACATTTTCAGATTTTGCTTTACTGCTGATGGTGCAGCAGTATAGACATCCTGAAGATCTCGTTTCTCCGTTGACGGTGCAACAGATCCGAACCTTTCCCAAGTAGATCAAATTTCTATTTAGGTCTTGTTTCTCCGCTGACGGTACAGTCAGACCTAATTTTTTCTTAAGTTTTACTTCTTTGTATAGTTCAAGAAAAAAGAAAAAAATCATCAAAAAGAAGAAAAAGAATTGAAAAATTTTGAAAAAAAGAGAAGAATTCAAAGAAAAATTAAAGAAAAATTGAAAAAATAAAAAAATCAAAAATCAAAAATGAAAAATGAAAAAGAAAATTTATCAACTTTCATCGCCCGATCTAGACCCTCTGCTGATAGAGTAGCTAGGTACAAGCTGTCGTCGTCCTTAGATCCTGCTCTCTGCTCATGGTGTAGCCGGTTTCAGGTCGTCATTATCTGATCCAGTCTTCCACTGATGGAGTGGCTAGGTCTAAGCTATCGTCGTCCTCAGATCCTGCTCTCCACTAATGGCGTAGCCGATTTCAGGTCGTCATTATCCGATCCACTCCTCCGCTGAGGGAGTGGCCAGGTACAAGCTATCGTCATCCTCAGATCTTGCTCTCCGCTGATGGTGTAGCCAGTTCCAGGCCGTCATTATCCGATCCAGTCATCCGCTGATGGAATGGCTAGGTCTAAGCTATCGTCGTCCTTAGATCCTGCTCTCTGCTCATGGTGTAGCCGGTTTCAGGTCGTCATTATCTGATCCAGTCTTCCACTGATGGAGTGGCTAGGTCTAAGCTATCGTCGTCCTCAGATCCTGCTCTCCACTAATGGCGTAGCCGGTTTCAGGTCGTCATTATCCGATCCACTCCTCCGCTGAGGGAGTGGCCAGGTACAAGCTATCGTCATCCTCAGATCTTGCTCTCCGCTGATGGTGTAGCCAGTTCCAGGCCGTCATTATCCGATCCAGTCATCCGCTGATGGAGTGGCTAGGTCCAAGTTGTCGTCGTCCTTAGATCCTGCTCTTCGCTGATGGTATAGCTGATTCTAGGTCGTCATTATCCGATCCAGTCTTCTACTGATGAAGTGGCTATGTCCAAGCTGTCGTCGTCCTTAGATCCTGCTCTCCGCTGATGGTGTAGCCGGTTTCAGGCCGTCATTATCCGATCCAGCCCTCCGCTGATGGTGTGGCTGAGGTCCAAGTTGCTGCTATCATGCTTCTCCGCTGATGGTGCAGTAGGGTTCCAATTAATGTTCTGATTCTTCGTTGATGGCGAGGTAGAATCCAAGTTACAATTCGATCTTACCCCTTCGTAGATGGTGTGGTTAGATCCAAATTTACTGACTTTCAAATTCCCTTTATTAAAGTTGCAGCTAGAAAAAAACAAGAAAAATTCAAAAAAAAAAGAAAAAAGAAAAAGAAAAAATTCAAAAAAGAAAAAATTCAAAAAAAGAAAAAAGAAAGAAAAAAAGGAAAAAATTAAAAAGAAAAAAAGCAAAAAAATAGAGAAAAAAAAGAAAAAAAGAAAAAAGAAAGAAAAAATCTAATCAAAATGAGCTTTCAATCTTTTGATCCTGCCTCTTCGTCAAAGTTGTAGTTGGATCAGACATCAGAACTTTCATCCATCGATCTTGCCTCCCCGTCAATGTCGTAGCTGGATCTAATTTTGTAGACCTTGTTTCTTCGTCAGTGTTGCAGCTAGGTCGAATTTTCTCTAGGTGTTATCGTCGTCAATAATGTAGCGAGTTGGACTCATTTTGCTTCCCCAACAGACAACCCCCATTTTGAAGATTTTGCTTCCTCCATGAGTGACAAAGTAGATCTGTCAAGTTTAGAAAGAAGACATGCGCCGAAGAGAAAGAATATCTACCGAAGAAAGTAGACACGCGTCAAGAATGGATGACCAGCCAGACTGGATGAAATAGGTCATTCTTATTCTTTGCTTCGTTGCCGTTACACAACAACGAGCAAATAAGGGCAGCCGTAATAACCCATTTCAACCCAAACTCAGACCCATGACTCGACTCGAAGTAAAAAAACCTAACCCCTAAAGTGTTAACCCTAGCCGCCGCCGATCTCCTTCATTTTCGTCGCCATCAAGCCTGGCCGGCCACCATTTCAAACCAAAATAACACAAAAAATCTCTAGAACAAACCCTAAACCCCAAATCCAACTTAGATCCAAAAACCACAAAATCTGTTAGTCCTTTTTTATGTTGTTCTAGCCATGCATTTTAATGTTTGTACATTTTAGCCCTTAACATCTAGTTTCATGATATATTTTATATTGTTCCATGCATCTTAATATGATTCATGCATATACTACTATTATTTATTATTATTACTTAATATTATTATTATTCTTATCATTATCATTATTATTATTATTATTATTGTTATTATTATCATATTTTATGTGTTAGATTAATATTCATGTTTGTATGTTTTAGAGTAGTATCTTATTTATGTTAGGTTTGTTTTTTATGTGTTAGATTAGTATTTTATTAGTATTTATTTTTATTGCATTGTATGTTTGCCATGTTTTAAGTTTGCATAACGGATATATAATTGTCAATGCGGTGCTCTTTTATCCGAGCGTAAACGGGGCCAATATCAGGCGTAGTGATGGTGGTTGGGTGTTTACTCTCGGATAATGGAGCCTTTAAAATCTACTCGCACTTATTACTAAATTTTAATTTAATCGTCACTTTAATCCGGAAAATATAATATTAATAAAGCGGTAATTATTAAAGTACCAATTTTGGGCGGTGTGGGGGTGCTAATCCTTCCTCATCCGTAACCGACTCTTGAACCCATCAATTTTAAATCTCTGGTTTTTTTATGGTGTACGGCCTACCTAAGTGGCCGGTGGCGACTCCATTTTAAAATAATACAGTTTTTTTTTCTAAAACCCCAACGGAAGACATTATTTTCAAATAAAAAACAACACATTTTTTAGCGAGAGGGACATCGCTATTGTTGTTCTATTAAAAAAATTCAAAAGGTTGTTCTACTGATATACAGTAATTTGTTTTTCTTTGGTGGTTATAGTTCGAATAACATTATATATATAAGATAATAAAGAAAATATAAGTAGCATACAAAGACGAATCTAAAAATTTAAACTTGATAGTTCATCGACCAACAATAAATACAGTCGCATGTAAATCGAGAGTAAATTGAATAAGTTGTTAAAAGCTGCATTTGAAAAATCATTAAAAATTCAAACTACAAATTATTATGACAGAATAATGACTACAAATAAACTGAATTCTTGAAAAAATAAACCAAAAATAAATAAATAATAAATAATAGAATGGCAGTGATAGAAATAAATATGGTAATAAAAATAGGATAATTATTCCATATATTGGAAGAGAAACAAAAAAGTTTCCACAAGTGTCATAGTTTTAGGGTTTATGGATTCATTTTAAGGTTTAGAGTTTAGGGGTTTATGTTTAGAGGTTTAGAATTTAAGGTTTGTGTTCATGATTTAGGATTTAGGGTTAGAATTTAGAGTTTATAGGTTAAAACCTAAACCCTTAACCATATTACCCTAAACCTTAAACTCTAACCTATAACCCTAAATTATAACACTATAAACCCTAAATTTTAGTAACAAATCCTAAATTATAAACCTCTAAACCTAAACCATAAACTTTAAACCCTAAACTAAATCTATAAACCATAAAACTATGACAATTGTAGAAACTTTTTATTTCCACTTCTAGTATATTCAATATAAATCCATAAAGATAATAAAAGTGATAATAATAAAAATAATTATAGTAAATATAATAAAATATATTACACAATAAGTATAAATATAATAAATATATATATTAACTACCAAAAAATAATAGTGGTGTTCTATAACAATAAAATAAAAAGCTAATAATAATAAATATACAATAATAAAATAATAAAAAAAAATAAACATGATGAAGGTTCAAATTAAAAAAAATAAAATTTTAAAGGATCAAAATAACAAGTAAATATGTAAAATTATATTAAAATGAATTACAGGCAAAGGTTGAAGGACCAATATTCAAATTAATTCCAAAAGAATAAATATAATTTTTTTCTTTTTAATAGTGGGTCATGTGACCCACCAAATATACGTAGATAAATCCCGGTAATATAGGATGTTAAAATAACTACAATGTTACTAAATTTGTGTTATCCAAACATAGTTTTTCTCTTAAACCTAGTTTTCTTTTTATATCTGCTGCAATTTTTCTTATCTTGTTTTTATTTAACTGGTGGCGGCGTCTAGTTTGTTAGAATTGCGATCCAAATTCTTTTGGGATTTGGTTTAAAGTTAGAATCCTACTTTTAGTAGATCTTGTTTACTTTATATTAATTAAAGGTAGGAAACTTAGTTTGAGTAGAATTTGATTCTATGCAAGTTTCCTCTGTAAACAAGAAATCTATCCCTATAAATAGATACTAGAGATTAGAGGTTTAGACAGAACATCGTAAATCAATTGTAATCTCTTTCTCCATCATAGTGAAAGTTATCATCCTCTGTCTGTGGTTTTTCTCTTTTTGGGGTTTCCATGTAAATTCTTAGTGTTATTTTTCTTTTCTGTATTTGTGCTTATTTACTTATCTCGTCATTATTGTCCCGGTAGTATAACAAATTGGCATCAGAGCTTTTCAGGTTACTCAGGATAATGACAGTGTTGAAGTCTGAAATTCCGCTATTGGATCGCAACGTCAAGTTTTCGCTATGGTAGATGAAGGTTCAAGATGTTCTTGTTCAGATGGATTTAGATGATACATTAGATGGGTTTGATAATATGCCAAAAGAATGGTCGATACAGAGAAGCGTCGCAAGGATAGAAAAACTGCTTCCTAGATTCGTTTGCACTTATCAAACAGTATTTTGCAGGATGTTCACAAAGAGAAGACAACTGTCGACTTATGAGCAAAATTGGAACAAATTTGCATGAAGAAAACTTTGACTAGCAAGTTGCTCCTGAAGCAACGCCTATACTCCCACAAGTTAGCAGAAGGTTCGTGTCTTTACGACCACCTAATCGATTTCAAGGAGATTGTCTCAAATTTGGAAACGATGGAGGTAAAGTACAATGAAGAAGACTTATGTTTGATTTTACTTTGCTCATTACCCGCTTCATATTCGTCAATTAGAAGCACCCTCCTACACAGTCGTGATACCCTTACTCTTGAAGAAGTATATGATAATTTGAATTCACATGACAAGATGCAACATCTTACCGGATCCGAGTTCCAAGCAGAGGGTATCATGGTGCATGGATCGACTAGTTCAGTCCGTAGAAGAAAAGGTGATCGTAATTCCGGCAGTCAAAATAGAGGCAGGTCTAAGTCATCAAATCGAGGTAAAATATGTTATTTCTGCAAAAAGAAAGGTCATTAAATCTGAGTGTTACAGATTACAGAATAAGATAAATAGGGAATCTGACAATCAGAATTCTAGAGAAGATGAAGCTGATATTGCAGATGAGTATAATGATGGTGAACTTTTAGTTGCTTCTGGAGCAGACTCTATAGCGAGTGAGGAGTGGATTCTTGAATCTGGTAGTAGATTTCATATGAGTCCAAATTGGGATTGGTTTGCGACGTATAAACCTGTGTCTACATGTGTTGTCTTGTTGGGAAATAATGTCTTTTGTAAAGTTACGGGTATTAGCACAATCAAGATTAAGATGTTCGATAGGAATGTTCCAACACTTGGTAATATGAGGCATGTTCCAGATTTAAGAAGAAATTTGATTTCGTTATGTACTCTAGATTCAAAAGGGTACAGATACTCCAATAAAGGTGTAGCTATGAAAATTTGCAAGGGCACTCTCGTTGTGATGAAAGGGAATAAAAGAGCTGCCAATTTTTATGTTCTGTAAGGTTCAACTATTTTAGGTGATGAATCCGTTGTTTCCTCATGCGTGTCAAATGACGATGTTACTGGTGAAGGTGTCTTGACTGAATCAAGTAAAAGAGGATTTTGTGTTGAACATAACAACCATGAGCATAACGGTTCTGGTAGGCAGAAAAAAGTTCAATTTTGTGGGCATAACGAATTTGAAAAGAAGAATAAAGTTGAATTCTGTGGGTATAACGAATTTGAGAAGCTTAAGAGAGTTTGATTTGCTTCAAAGATAAAAAAAAAATAAGAAATGTAGTAGTGTCATTGATGATCGGGGTCGTGTTATTGCTCGTGGTGATATAGTTGTGAGCAAAGTTGGCACTAATGTTGATCTTACCGACGTGAAGACTAAATTACCTTGTATATCCAAGCTTGGGCAAGGCTTGGATTCGATCGGTGTTCATTGCTGAAGACTACCCCTTGAAGGGTTTTCGTGGAAGAGGTGGAGATATTGTTCGACAGGAATTTGTCTCAAGGTGGAGATTGTTAGAATTGTGATCCAAATTCTTTTGGGATTTAGTTTGAATTTAGAATCCTACTTTTAGTAGATCTTGTTTACTTTATATTAATTAAAGGTAGGAAATTCAGTTTGAGTAGAATTTGTTTCTATGCAAGTTTCCTCTGTAAACAAGGAATCCATCCCTATAAATAGACACTAGGGATTAGGGATTTAGACAAAACATCATAAATCAGTTGTAATCTCTTTCTCCATCATAGTGAAAGTTTTCATCATCTGCCCGTGGTTTTTCCCTTTTGGGTTTTCCACGTAAATTCTTGGTGTTATTTTTCTTTTCTACGTTTTCGCTTATTTACTTGTCTTGTCATTATCATCCCGGTAGTATAACATAGTTTTAGTACTGATTGTCAACCACCGATGTTTATTATTTTTCTTATTCTTTCATGTTTTGATTTTGCAATTTTAATAATAATCTTTGCAATTGTGGCACGCGTTTCCTCTGCCTTTGTGACATGTTTTTATTAGCTTTTGTGGTTCATTTCATCTGTCATTTGGCATGATTTTAGCATACCATAACAGTTGTTCAGTGCTCATATAGAGATCCTCACGGCACTAGCTTTCTGATTTCATTCTGTAGGTGGTCATAGAAAATATTGATCCTCACTCGTTTGATGGTTTGTTAGTCGATATAATCAGAACTGTGTAACGGAGCAATCTTTCTGATAATTTGGTTTTCTCATCACTCATTTTTCATCCCGTAAAGCGTTTCGTTTGGCTAGAGACAAGGAGATTCATGAAGGTTTCTGGGTTTTGATGGTATGTTAATCTTAATAGAAGGGTTTGTTTTTCTTTGCACCTTTGTATGAGATTTTTAGTGGACTACTCCATTTTTTCTCTTTTTTGATGCATTGTATTTGTAATATTTTTTATTATAATTAATAAAATCTAGATGTCATTGTTCAAAAAATGTTAAAATAACTAACTTTTTCCTTCATATACTTCGAATTAACCAGTCAGTAAATTTAATACTACTAATTATACCAACAAATTCATATACAATAAATGCTCCTCTAAAAGACATTTAAACAAAAGTCAAGAGGGCCATTGCCATATTTGCAAAGGGTTCTAGAGGAAATGAGTGCTCTCAGTGATTGCCATTTGCTAGTGATGTTAGTCCAACTTGTATTTTTTTCATATTAGTAACTATATAATTCATCAATAACTAAAAGCAAATGGACAAAATGTAAGTGGATTAAACAAGTATAACTTGTTTTGACTATGGCTTTTTAAATAATCATTTAGCAATCTAAAAGGCAATGGATACTTTCTCATTAATGTCACCAATAATTGAATTTATTTGGATTAACATCACAAGCCTCAAAGTTATGGTTTAGCCTTCTTTCTCCATTATTTTTTTATCTAATATAATATTATATATTCGTTATTGTCGTTTATACACGTGTCAAGCTATGATACGAACTTGTCCTACTAAAAAACTTTATTTATACTTAATATATTTACTAAGTGATATTGTTATTGTTGTAATATCTAAAAAATCATGTGTAAATGTATTTAAGTAGAACTCCCCCTATATAAGATTTAGAATTATAAGTAGTTCAAACTAATACTTTATAATAAAAATATATATTTGGTAATTGTTATTTATTTATTTTTATTTTGATATGATCATTAATTTTATTGTTATGTGCAAAAACTTATAAGTATATATGTCAATTCTGACATGATCCAAAAATTGATCTGATTGATCAAAGTTAAGCTTATTTTTTAAAAGGTAAATGCTGTATGATTTTATTAATGGCTATCATACAAAAACGAGACAAAAACATGTGTCTCATTAAAAAAAACTTCTCTACTAAACTTAGACGGAGGAAAACAAGTGTACCTTGTCTATGCTATTAAAATTTCGAACACGCTACATTCACATGTCGGAGACCATATTGGTACTGCACGTTACCTATTTGATTTTCAACAACCCAATGAAACAGAATCTGAGCAACACACACAAAATCATTTCCCCCAAGCAACACATTCTTACAACAGAGGTGACATCCGAGTAGCACATGCAGACATGACCAAAAATCTAGGCATAAAAATCTAGACATCCGAGTAGCACACCAAATCAGAAATTCATACCCGACTCATCCCAGGCTTTGCCAGGCCAACGGCTGCGATCCAAACTTAAGTAGATCTACTCGATGGTTAATCCTCGACTTTGCGAGCTTATCTGCTGCGGCGTTTTGGTTTCTATCGACGAAATTAATTTCTCAACTTATTTCTTTACCTTCATCGAGGCAGGGGAGCAATGGGGTCTTCGAATCCAGTAAACAACGTTAGTGGCGTCCGATTCTAATACTAAATGGAACTCTTTTGAGCACTTAGAATTCGCAAAAATTGAAAGGGCCTCCTTAATTGCTAAGAGTTCAGCTGAAGATGCGAATAGATCTTGAAAAGTCGACTAGCATAGTACCCAAGTAGCTACTCGTTTTTATATATAATGTTATTAAGAATATGTCCAATCCGAAATCAAAAATGAATTGAAGCCATAGTGAACCAAACAAACTAAAATGAATGAGCACAAAAGACGAAATAATCCACACATAAAATGATCCAAAACAAACTCGTAATAATTCAAATTCAAAAGGACCAAAAAATTTAAAACTTGAATTAACTCAACTTAAAATTTTCACATCCAAAATCCATTCAATCTATGGGCGTAGCTACATACAACAATGGGATGTCTGTTGACACCCAATTTTTTTAAAATTTCTTTCCTATATAATTTGTATATAAAAAATTAAAAAAATATATAATAACACCCCTTTACAAATAAAATAATCCTTTTAAATACCATTAAAAATGACACCCTTTAAAAAAATTTCTGACTCCGCACCTGATTCAATCCGATTGACAAATAAAGTTACAAAGAAAGAAAGATTGCAGAAGAAATTGAACATATAGCATCAGAGACATTCAGAATTAGACAATGGGAAGAAGAAATTTGTTTAAATTCAAAACTAACAAAAATTTAATTCAGAAGAGACAAAATTTGATAAGTGTTTATACTAGTAAAAATTAAAAGTATCTTTAGACAAAAAATAGAGAGAGAGACAGATCTCTCTAGCGACCTTAATACATATGTCCCTGTCTAGTATATTGGGTAATACAATTTAAGCACTCGCAAATACAAATAAACAATCGAATGAAATAATCAAATAAAATGTTTAGGTTGAAACAACCAGAGAAAATGCAGTATGAAAAATGTAAGCTTAGTTTTCACTTTAATTTTTCTTCTTCTTGTTGTTGAGATATTTTAATTTGTATTTATATTTCCTTGTTGATGATTTTGGACAACACTAGACAAGGAGATAAAGACGGCAGCCAAAAAAAGGTTTAGAGACGAGATTTGGTGGTTCACCTATCGTGGGACGGGCCGAGAGCAATAAACGGTGTAAAAAGGGCGAGTGGAAGCATACGGGAGAGGAGAGAAAAAATAGTTGATTTAGAAGGGTTATCTTTGGCTACGATCTTGAAGGTATTTAAATTCTTTTGTCGATGTAGACGAAGAGATGTTTGACGAGACCATATTAGGCCTAGGCGCTGATAATTGGTAGCTCAACTGTCAGGCTACAAGTTCAGTCGAACTAAATTGTTGTTGTGTCTCAGCGCAATAGTCGCCAAACTGATAGGTGTAATCACTACTTTTATCCGATTTTTATTATTTTTATTATTACTATTATTAATATTATTAATGTTGTTGATTTTGTTATTATTATTAAAAAACATATTTAAAATTAAATAAATAAAAAAAACCCAATTTTAATTAAATATATCAGTCTATTATATATAGTCCATTTACAATATAAAACCCCAAAAATATATATATACATATAAGGCCCGTTTTGGGCCGAGAAATTTAAACCTAAAATTATAAAATAAAATAAAACCTAATTTGATATCCAACACTAATCCCCTCTTCCTTGCGCAGCCGCATATCTATCGTCAGATCTGGGATGATTTGAAGGTCCAAATCGAAGCCAAAAAGGCCCTTCAGCTACTGCGTGACACACACGCGCCCAGATCAGACTCTCCCGCTCCTTCACGCGCCTACGTGGCCTCGTCGCCGGCAATCGCGCTGCCACCGTACGGCCACCGGCCATCTCTCCAACAACCTCGCGTTTGAAAATAATAAAAAATCAAGGGATGTTACAGCCATCATCATCCATAGTGGGTTTAGTGCAACTAATGTAATCAAAAAAGGGGAAAACAAGTTCGGTATACAACCGGTACAAAATCTTGTAATTTTTTAAGATTGGAATAAATACAAAAAGAAGAAGAAAAGGAGAGAGAACCTCAAGTATTTTCGGGGTAAAAATTTTAGTCTCTATTTCGATTTCAAAAATATGCAAAAGAGCAAGAGTTCATACCTTGCTCTTCGGATCTACCGTCGTCCGGGTGGTTGAGGTCACCGTCTCCAATGATAGACGGTATGGGTTTTCAAAACGAATTATTTTTTTGGTTTTTGAATCTTAATTTTTATGGATTTCAGGGAGTTAGGGGCTTGATTTTGAAAATCTAAGGTCGAATTTGAAACTAAGAGAAGAGCAAGGTCGATTCGAGGTTGTTTTCGAGATTTACCACTGCCGACGAATGGCGGCCTGTGATGACCCGTGGCGGCCGACGCGGCAGATGGCCGTCAAAACTGGGCAGTTCTTGGATTATCTAAAAACCCTAGCATAGCTTTTGCAGAGAAAGTTTGGGTTATTTACACATTTAAAGATCTGTTTTATTGCAGAGAAAGTTCGGTTTTTAAATGGGTTATTTACACATTTAAAGATCTGTTTTATTGCTTTTGCTTTTATACCAACTCAAAAATGGGTTATTTACACATTTAAAGATCTCCGCCCTTCGTTAATGCTTTTTGCAGTCCCCGGTTGTTTCGAAAAATTATAATTACATCCATTCCCTTCAATTTGTCCAAAGATCAATGGTAAAATCGCGCTTTTAGTCCCTGCTCCTTTAATCTGTTTCATTACTGTTCTTTGATTCCACATGCAATTTCACTTTGATTCCATGCAATTTCAGTTTCCATTTTTATTTTATGCACTGTTTTCCATTTATTTCATTTCAACCCTTCATTTATTGTTGTTATCGTTATTATTATATATTATATGTGATGCGATGTGTATATATGTATGTATGTATTATTATATATTAATATGTTAAGGTTCCGTTTACCTTCTACATATATTATTATATCGCATATTACTCTTTTTATATATACACTAATATGTGCATATTTTTATGATCTCATGCCTTTATTCATGCTTGTATTCATATATCATGCCATGTTATTATGTTGTATACCGGGATATAAATTGTCAATGCGGTGCTCTTTTTTCGAGGATAAACTTGGCTAGTACCTAAGATATAGGTGGTAGCTTTCGTTTATTCCTCGAACATCGGAGCCCTTTAAAATAAACTCACATGTATAACCAAATTTTGATTTAATGTCACTTTAACTCACAAAATCTGATATTAATAAAATGGTATTTGATTTGGTACCAATTTTGGGCGTTGTGGGGTGTTAATCCTTCTCCACACGTAACCGACTCTCGAACCATTTTTAAATCTCTGGGTTTATTTTTTTTGGTGTTCGGTCTACCTTTTTTAAAACATCGGTGGTGACTCTAGTTTTACTCAAAAAAATGCTTTTTTTAAGAAAATCCCCCCAAATTCATTTTTAAGAAAAGTAAGGAAAATCGATTTTTCAGATTTTAAAAAGTCGCAACAATGGGTCCGAAGGTGTAGAAGTGTCCAGGAGAGGAGCTCCAGGCTCTATAATGTTAGAGTGTGGTGTAGGGACAGAAGTGTTTTATTCGATGATAGAGTTTTTTGAAGGTGTTCGTCTGAGGTAAAACATTAGTCCCCCTTAGTCGAATGAGTGTCATAAAATGGCACTAACTGAGACTTAGTTGTTGTGTTGGTCTTTGGGTTATGTTGACAGGCAAAGGAATGAGCACTAGTTTTTGCTTTCCCTTAGGTCTATATTTGTTGTGACCATTATGATTGCTTAGTCTTTGCGATGAGGGTTCACTATGGTAGATTTGTTTCTTTCTTTGGGCAAGGCCGTAAATTGAGCAGAAAACAGAGGTAACTCGACGTTTTTGGAGACACAAACATAAATATGAATTGAGCAGAGGTAAATCGACTGTAACGTCCCAGTTTTAGGGCTTAGCGGTTTACTGGGTTATTAGACTGTTCGGTAGACCGGAGTAGAGATTCAAGTCAGTTTCGGTATCGTATATTTTTGGTGTGGGAAAAATTATGAAAAAATGCTTAAAATCATTATTAATTATGTAATTAATAATGGTGGAATCAATGTTGAAAATGAGTTTTGAAAGATGGACATTTTGGTTGGTGACCAAAATGAAAGTTTTGAAAATTGTGGTTTTCTAGTGACTAAAATAAAAAAAGGTAAAATACTTAGTATCTTTAAAGAGCTACTTTACCAATTGGTTTCTGATGGGTTCTCCCTTAATTTAATTGATTTTAACATGTGTTTTAATTAATAATTAAAGAGGATTTTATTAAAAAGTTAATTATCCTTTCTAAAACAAAAATCACGTCATTTTCTCACAACTTTTTCTCTCCATTCTCTCCTCAGCCAAACACTCAGGTTTTCATCAAATTTCCAAAGGTGAGGTGGTTTCTAACTTGATTTTATTGTTTCAAATTGTTTTATAAAGATTTTTTATACAAAATCTTACAATAATTGTATGTTTTCTTAGCTTTTCACAAATCAATTGAGGGAGAAACTTCACAATAGGGGTAAGGTCTGAGATCTCCTCTATTGTATGGTTCTTTACTGAAATTCCCAAGCATTTGATCCTTGCTTTTGTGTTTCTAATCTGATTTTTGATGATTTTCTAATGTTTAATTGAGTTATTTGGGGAAAATGAGTTGATTTGCGGATTGGATATGCTTTCTAGTAAGTAATGATGTTTTGATTTATATTTTGGATGTTTAATAATGTTGATAATAGATTTTTACCAATGGAATCCCGAAACTTAAGAATCTCTATTTGTTTAGGTTGTTAGTTTTGAGGTTTTGTGGTGTTTCTATGGTTGTAAGGTTGCTGGAGGTGGTAAGCTCATTTGGATCTGTTTTTAGATGTGTTTTGATGTTGAAAATGATGCTAGGTTTATAGATGTTGGCTGGGTTGCGAATCGAAATGTTTTGGTCATGTTTTCGATTGTTGTGGAGGGTTAATTGTAAGGGTTTTGTGGAAATCCGAGAAGGATTGTGGTTGTTGTGTTTAGAATGCATTATAATGTATTAATCCTCTATTGTTTTGTGGTAAAAATAGGGGAGGTTGATCCGGAAGTGATTGGAGAAGCGTAGGAGGCTTCAGATACTTGATTTCGCGTCGGTGAATCGAGGTTTCGCGTATCAGTGAGTGAAAACGTGGATTCCATCTTTGGAATGTTTTAAAGGTGGTCGTTGGGAGTTTAGGTAGAGCTTGAAACGCTTACCTAAGCTCAAAAGTAAGTAAAGTGATTTTACTCTCTTGGTCGTGCTAGTAGAAAATGGTTTTATGCACTTATTTTGATTTACATGATACCTACTGTTTAAGCATGTTTTTAAGTATTTGATATATTGTTTTTGAGCATGTAATGCTGAATGATGCACATGGTAAGTGATCCTTGTAAGTATGACTTATACTTGTATTTTAAAGCATGGTTGTTGCTTTGGAAAGGGCATGGTTTAATGCTTGTTAAAAATAGTGAGGTAAATGTATTTAGTTAATTATATTGGCAAGTGACGTGGTTTTAAAATTGTTATCAGATATAGTTGGTCGACCATAGGATTGAGTGCACTGTAAATAAGTTGCCTTGTATATTGGGGGTTAAACAGTACTGAATACTCCATCCAAGTACCCTAACGGTAGAGGGGTTTAACGGTACTGAATACTCCCGTTAGTGGGCTAAGCATCTAACCGATGAGAGGGATTGGTGTCCCTGTGGGTTGAAAGTGTACCCGATTGTTATTGTACCGCGATTGTGATTGTATCGCTATTCCGGTTGAGATGGCATGAAGTGTTGGGTTAACACTTGTTGAATTCGTGTATCCGATGAACTCTTTTGTTAATGGACTTGTTTAACGATCACTTGTAAGCCAATATAATTGTTAATGTATCATTAAAATGTTTTATGTTGTATAAAGTGATTTATACATGTTTCTCCTTAAGCTTTGCATTTGGTAGTAATGCATGAGAAGACTTAAGTAGAGGGTTAACAATGTGACTTGCTATTGAATAATGATACATGTAGCATATGGTTTAATATGTTGGGTTTTAATGATGTAAAGTGCATGTTTTAAAGGGGCATGATGTTTTTAAAAGATGATGTTGAGTAAATGGTTTTAAATGCATTGATGGTGTTTTGTTATGAGCTTTCCTCTCTAAGACTTGTGTGCTTACGCTCTCTTTGTCCATCACTGTAGAGAGCTAAAGTCCCGGAAGGCAGCAAGAAGTAGGGGGATCTCGACAAGACTTGTTTCCAAAGTATGTTAGAGACTGGACTATAATGAATAAAGGCAATGGGGTACTTGATGTATTTTGGGAGATGTTTTGTGGAACTCCCTGCTTGAGCATATTTCTTAAGTTTCTCTTGGTTTGTAATTGGCCTTTAAGGATTGATTTTGGTGTTGGTTTATCTTTTGGTATGCTGCTTGAATGCAAAGCTAGGAAGCATGCATATAGATTTCCTTTGGATGCATTAAGCCTTGTTGTGTTGTTAGAATTGTGTTGCTAGTTGGCTTGTGATATGTTTGGCATGTTAGTATTGAGATTTAAGCATGTTGGATTGAATAGAGTATGCTTTTGGGATGAAAAACCAGCAAAATTTGACATTACAGGCCCATGCATATCGATACGCGAGGGACCGTATCGATACGGCTAGGCAAATTTAGGCTTGTGGGATCGGTACATGTACTGTGTGTTTCAATATGCCTAGGCAAATATGGCCAGACGTACCGATACGGGTTTGGGTGTTTCGGTACGAGATTTAGCCTATGGAATTCACTTTTTCAACTTGAACCCGCGTATCAAAACACCTACAGAGCCGTATCGGTACGGTCTTTAACAATTCAAAAGTTAGGTAATTCAGTTAGGCATATCGATACGATATGGTGATGTATCGAAATTAGGTATTTTAAATCGTATCGATACGGGCTTACCTGTATCGGTACTGACAGCTGAATTACTGTAAATATCTTTCGAGTAGTTTTGACATCCTTGCAATTTAGTCCCTGAATCTTGCCAATGCAATCGTATGCGATAGAATGATCGGTTTGAGTTTTGATTTGAGACATATGCATGAAACGTGACTAAATTTAGGTTGGTAACTTAAAAGTGGGTTTCAGACCTATAACTTTGTCAAATTACAATTTAGTCCCTAAGTCATATGTATGATCAATTGGATGTTAAATTGATGCCCGTTTGAGTTGGGGTTACACTTGTTATCTGCATGAACATATAGGATTAATTATTGGCATCTAGACAAGATAAAAAGAAAAAATGGACCGGGTTTTATGTATCTCTCCAATTTGCTTCGGCAAACCTAATGTAGCTATCTTGATTCTGACTGGCGGCTAGACCGGGTCAAGGGGGTTATATTTGGTGGTATCAGAGCCAGGTTACGTTCGTTTGGGAGGTTGTTGTGTTGTTGCCATGAGTTATGCTCTGTTGTTTGATTTTTACGGTGATTATTATATGTACGATGGTTGCTAGCATGGTGATTGATATATGCACGTTGACTGCATTATGCTATTTTGGGGGGAAATTAGGGGTACCCATTGCCTTATTATATAGTCTTAAAAATTGATTTTTGAGATGAAAGTCTTGGATCCTTGCTTGAAGCTGGCCTGACTATTTTTGTTTTGAAATGATTAATACGCCCTAGATATATTTTAGCACGATGGGATCAATGAGAGAGTTACGATCTAACGCGATTGCTGTTTCCGTTGGGCAGGATGATGAAGGAGAAGTTGTACCTCTTGGAGGGTTGCCACTGCCCCCACCTAATCCACCTGAGGGAGTAAAGCAAGTACCACATGCGCCGGCTGAGCAAGGGATATGTGATATGGAACCATTGATACATGCCATGACCAGTGCATTTCAGGCAGCAGTTGCGGGTGTTCGTGTGCCAACACCAGCGGTTGAGGGGCAAGGTTTGCCGCTTGAGCGTCTTCGTAGTTTAGGCAGAGTTGAGTTCCGAAGGTTATCGCATGAGGCCTCTGAGGGTTACTTGGCCAGTATTGAGAGGATACTGGGCCAGATAGAATGCACCGATGCACGTAAGCTGGGTTGTGCCATTTCTTTGTTCTAGGGTGATGCCTATATGTGGTGGACTAAGACGATATTCGGTATGGCGACCGAGGATGTGACCTAGAGTTCTTTTGTGAGGTTTTCCGGAAGAAGTTTTTAGGAGTCCGATACCAGGATGAGAAGAAGTGTGAGTTTATGGCATTGATGTGTGGCAGTATGTCTGTTACGGAGTACGAGGTACAGTTCGTAAGGTTGAGTCGATATGCACCTGAGTTGGTTCTTGACGAGCGTACTCGATGTGATCGTTTCCGTTATGAGCTTTTCCGTTATGGGCTTTTGCGGGATATTAAGACATACATGCGCACCGTGAGGGTCATAATGACACTGATGTGGTCACAGGTACTTTTACCCTTCAGTCTCTATCGGTGTATCCATTGGTTGATTCTGGTTCTACTCATTCATACATCTTGAGTTGCTTGATATGTCTGCTGAAATTCTTAATGTAGGTGTTAGAGTGACTAGTTCTCTTGGGGAGACAGTTATTGTTAGGAGATTGTATCCTAGGTGTCTGCTGATGGTTCAAGGACATGTGTTTGCCGTGGACTTGATGGAGTTGCCATTCCATGGTTTTGATGTGATTCTGGGTATGGATTGGTTGACCGAACATCGGGCTGTAGTGGATTTTGAGACCAAACAGATATCCTTGATGTTGTTAGATGATTATGAGGTGGTAGTTGTTGGTGAGAATGCCAAATTTTTGTCTAATATTATTTCGGTTTTGGAAGCAAAGCGAATGTTGGATTCGGGATGTCAGGCTTATTTGGACTACGTTATGAATCATGGATCAAAGGAGTTGAGAGTGCAAGATGTTCGCACCGTATGTGAGTTTTCAGGTATTTTTTTGGAAGAGTTATTAGGGTTGCCACCTGACCGCGAGGTAGAGTTTGGCATCAAGGTCTTTGCGAGTATGGTACCTATATCTATTGCTCTGTACTGCATGGCTCCGAAAAAATTGAAAGAATTGAAGACGCAATTGCAGGAGTTGTTGGATCGGGGCTTTATTAGACCAGTATCTCACCATGGGGAGCACCGGTGCTATTTGTTAAAAAGAATGATCGTACGTTACGGATATGTATAGATTACCGGTAGCTGAAAAAGTTGCCAGTAAAGAACAAGTATCCCTTACCGCGGACAGACGACCTGTTTGCCGCGGATAGACGACCTGTTTGATTAGTTTAGAGGAGCCTCAGTGTTTTCCAAGATAGATTTGAGGTCGGGGTACTACCGGTTAAAGGTGAAGGAGGTGGATGTGCCTAAAACAGCTTTTCGTACGAGGTACGGGAATTATGAATTTCTTGTGATACCGTTTGGTTTGACCAATGCTCCAACTGCTTTTATGGACATGATGAACTGAGTGTTTCATGAGTTTTTGGGCCAGTTTGTGGTGGTGTTTATTGATGATATCCTTGTGTACTCTCGTACTGATGAGGATCATGATAGTCATCTGCGGATCGTGCTTCAGAAGTTGGTGGAGAATCGGTTGTATGCTAAGTTAAGCAAATGTGAGTTTTGGCTTAAGAAAGTTGTGTTTCTTGGGCATGTTGTGTCGACCGAAGGAATTCGGGTCGATCCGTATAAGGTTGAGGTTGTAATGAGTTGGAAGGAGCCCAAGTCTGTGACAAAGGTTAAGAGTTTCTTTGGTTTGGCGGGCTACTACTGAAGATTTATGGAAGGGTTCTCCAGTTTGGTGGCTCCGTTAACAAAGTTGCTACAGAAGAATGTTCGGTTTGAGTGGACGAATGATAGGCATCGAGATTTTGAAAAGTTGAAGGAAGCCTTGAAGCGAGCTCCGGTCTTGGTTCAACCAGAATCGGGGAAGAAGTTCGTTGGTTATAGTGATGCATCGTATGTTGGGCTTGGTTGTGTATTGATGCAGGAGGGTAAGGTAGTGGCGTATGCATCTAGGCAATTGAAGGTGCATGAATGTAACTACCCTACTCATGATCTCGAGCTTGCGGCGGTAGTGTTTGCCTTGAAGATTTGAAAGTATTATCTTTATGGTGAGAAATATGTAGTTTATTCGGATCATAAGAGTTTGAAATATTTGATGTCACATAAGGAGTTGAATCTTAGGCAACGCAGATGGGTAGAGTTCCTTAAGGATTATGATCTGACCATTGAGTATCATCTGGGGAAAGCCAATGTTGTGGTGAATGCTTTGAGTAGAAAAGCGGCTGTGGAGTTGAGAGCTATGTTTGCTCGGCTGAGCGTAACAAATGACGGGGGTTTGTTCGCTGAGTTGCAAGTGAAGCCGTCCTTGTCACGGATGATCAATGAAAAGCAACCGTACGATGGGGGTTTGGTACCTCGTGTGGAAGATATCAAGGATGGAAATCCTATGGATTTCTATTTCAACGATGATGGGGTGTTGTATTTCAAAGGTCGAATAGTGGTGCCTAAAGATGAAGAGCTGAGGCGTACTATTTTGACTGAGGCTCATGCTAGTCCTTTTGCTATGCATCCCAGTAGTACTAAAATGTATCGAGGGTTGAAGGAAGAGTACTATTGGGTTGGACTGAAGAAAGATGTGGCTGATTTCGTTGCTCGGTGTATGGTTTGTCAGCGGGTAAAGGCTGCGCATCAATTTCCTTTCGGGCTGTTGCAATCGTTGAGGATACCGGAATGAAAATGGGAAATAATCACCATGGATTTTGTGTTTGGGCTGCCTTTGACGCCGACCAAAAAGGATTCCATCTGGGTGATTGTGGATTGGTTTACGAAGTGTGCGCATTTTGTGCCAGTGCGTACTACGTATACCTTGGACAGGTTGGCTGAGTTGTACATCTCTGAGATTGTACGTTTGCACGGGGTGCCCAAATCTATAGTTTCGGATAGGGATCCGCAGTTCACCGCAAGGTTTTGAGTGAGTTTTCATCGTGCCTTGGGGACCCAGTTGAGTTTTAGTACCTCGTATCATCCTCAGATGGATGGCCAGTTGGAGCGCGTGATTTAGGTTCTCGGGGATATGTTGAGGTGTTGTGTTATTGAGTACCAGGGAACTTAGGAGAAACAGTTGCCATTGGTGGAGTTTGCTTACAATAATAGTTATCATATTAGCATACAAATGGCACCCTATGAGGCGTTGTATGGCAGAAAATGTCGCACGCCCGTGTGTTGGCCAGAAGCGGGGGAAACGTTTGTGTCAATGCCCAATGCTTTGAAAGGTACAATCAAAAAGGTAAAGTTGATATGTGAGCACTTGAAAGCAGCTGCAGATCGCCAGAAATCCTATGCGGATTTGAAGCGTAGGGATATAGAGTATGTTGTGGGTGATAAAGTGTTTTTGAAGGTGTCGCCCTGGAAGAAGGTATTACGTTTTGGGCGGAAATGAATGCTTAGCCCGAGGTTCATTGGACCGTACGAGGTTGTTGAGCATGTGGGTCCTGTTGTATATTGTTTGAGGTTACCTCCGGAGTTGGGAAAGATTCATGATGTGTTCCATGTTTCGGTGTAGCGGAGATATAGGTTAGATCCATTGCATGTTATGCTGGTGGAAGAAATTGAGTTGAGATCGGATCTATCTTATGATGAGGAATCAGAGAAGATTCTTGATACCAGCAGTAAGGTGATCCGTGGCAAAACAGTCGAGCTGGTTAAGGTGTTGTGGAAGCACCGCGGTGTTGAGGAGGCCACGTGGGAACGTAAGACAGATATGCTAATCAGTTTTCGCACCTGTTTCCTCTAGGTAAATTTTGGGGATGAAATTTCTTAAGTGGGGAGAGTTGTAACACCCCGGTTTTAGGGCTTAGCGGTTTAGTGGGTTATTAGACGGCTCGGTAGACCAGAGTAGAGATTCAAGTCAGTTTCGGGATCATATATTTTTGGTGTGGGAAAAATTACGAAAAATTCTTAAAAATCATTATTAATTATTTATTTAATAATGGTGGAATCAATTTTGAAAAATGAGTTTTGGAAGATGGACATTTTGTTTGGTGACCAAAATGAAAGTTTTGAAAACTGTAATTTTCTAGTGACTAAAATGAAAAGGGTCAAATACTTAGAATCTTTAAGGAGCTATTTTACCAATTGGTTTTTGATGGGTTCTCCTTTAATATAACTGATTTTAACATGTGTTTTAATTAATAATTAAAGAGGATTTTATTAAAAAGTTAGTTATCTTTCCTAAAACAAAAATCACGTCATTTCCTCTCAACTTTTTCTCTCCATTCTCTCCTCAGCCAAACACTCAGGTTTTCATCAAATTTCCAGAGGTTAGGTGGTTTCTAACTTGATTTTATTGTTTCCATTTGTTTTATAAAGATTGTTTATACAAAATCTTACAATAATCTTGTGTTTTCTTAGTTTTTCACAAATCAATTGAGGGAGGTACTTAACAATATGGGTAAGGTCTGAGATCTCCTCTATTGTATGGTTCTTTACTGAAATTCCCAAGCATTTGATCCTTGCTTTTGTGTTTCTAATCTGATTTTGATGATTTTCTAATGTTTAATTGAGTTATTTGGGGAAAATGAGTTGATTTACGGATTGGATCTGCTTTCTAGTAAGTAATGATGTTTTGATCTATATTTTGGATGCTTAATAATGTTGATAAGATATTTTTACCAATGGAACCCCGAAACTTAAGAATCTCTATTTGTTTAGGTTGTTAGTTTTGAGGTTTTGTGGTGTTTCTATGGTTGTAAGGTTGTTGGAGGTGGTAAGTTGATTTGGATCTGTTTTTAGATGTGTTTTGATGTTGAAAATGATGCTAGGTTGATATATGTTGATTGGGTTGCAAATTGAAGTGTTTTGGCCATGCTTTCGGTTGTTGTGAAGGGTTAATTATGAGGGTTTTGTGGAAATCCAAGAAGGATTGTGGTTGTTGTGTTTAGAATGCATTATGATGCATTAATCCTATGTTGTTTTGTGGTAAAAACAGGGGAGGTTGATCCGGAAGTGTTTGGAGAAGCATACGAGGCTTCAGATACTTGATTCGCGTCGGCAAATTGAGGTTTCGCGTATCAGTGAGTGAAAACGTGGATTCCATCTTTGGAATGTTTTAGAGGTGGTTGTTGGGAGTTTAGGTAGAGCTTGAAACGCTTACCTAAGCTCGGAAGTAAATAAAGTGGTTTTACTCTCTCTGTCGTGCTAGTAGAAAATGGTTTTATGCACTTGTTTTGATTTACATGATACCTACTGTTTAAGCATGTTTTTAAGTATTTGATATACTGATTTTGAGCATGTAATGTTGAAGGATGCACATGGTAAGTGATCCTTGTAAGTATGGTTTATACTTGTATTTTAAAGCATGGTTGTTGCTTTAGAAAGGGCATGGTTTAATGCTTGTTAAAAATAGCAAGGTAAATGTATTTGGTTAATTATATTGGCAAGAGGATTTAAAATTGTTATCGGATATAGTTGGCCGGCTATAGGATTGAGTGTACTGTAAATAAGTCGTCTTGGATGTTGAGGAGTTAAACGGTACCGAATACTCTATCCAAGTACCCTAACGGTAGAGGGGTTTAACGGTATCGAATACTCCCATTAGTGGGCTAAGCATCTAACCGATGAGAATGATTGGTGTCCCTGTGGGTTGAAAGTGTACCTAGTTGTTTTGTACCCGGTTGTTATTGTACCGCGATTGTGATTGTATCACTATTCCGGTTGAGATGGCTTGAAGTATTGGGTTAACACTTGTTGAATCTGTGTATCCAATGAACTCTTTTGTTAATGGACTTGTTTAATGATCACTTGTAAGCCAATATAATTGTTAATGTATCATTGAAATGTTTTATGTTGTATAAAGTGATTTATACATGTTTCTCCTTAAGCTTTGCATTTGGTAGTAATGCATGAGAAGGCTTAAGTAGAGAGTTAGCAATGTGACTTGCTATTGATTAATGATACATGTAGCATATGGTTTAATATACTGGGTTTTAATGATGTAAAGTGCATGTTTTAAACGGGCATGATGTTTTTAAAAGATGATGTTGAGTAAATGGTTTTAAATGCATTGATGGTGTTTTGTTTTGAGCTTTCCTTACTAAGCATTTTGTGCTTACGCTCTCTTTGTCCATCAATGCAGAGAGTTAAAGTCCCGGAAGGCAGCAAGAAGCAAGGGGATCTCGACAAGACTTGTTTCCAAAGTATGTTAGAGACTAGACTATAATGAATAAAGGCTATGAAGTACTTAATGTGTTTTGGGAGATGTTCTGTGGAACTCCCTGCTTGAGCATATTTCTTAAGTTGCTCTTGGTTTGTAATTGGCCTTTAAAGATTTATTTTGGTGCTGGTTTATCTTTTGGTATGTTGCTTGAATGCAAAGCTAGGAAGCATGCCTATAAATTTCCTTTGGATGCATGGAGCCTTGTTGTGTTGTTAGAATTGTGTTGCTAGTTGGCTTGTGATATGTTTGGCATGTTAGTATTGATATTTAAGCATGTTGGATTGATTAGAGTATGCTTTTGGGATGAAAAACCAGCAAAATGTGACATTACAGGCCTAGGCGTATCGATACGTGGGGGACCGTATCGATACGGCTAGGCAAATTTAGGCTTGTGGGATCGGTACAGGTACTGTGTGTTTCGATACACCTAGGCAAATTTTTCCAGGCGTACTGATACGGGTTTGGGTGTTTCGGTATAAGATTTAGCATCTGGAATTCACTTTTTCAACTCAAACCCGCGTATCGAAACACCTACAGAGCCGTATCGGTACAGTCTTTAAAATTCAAAAATTAGGTAATTCAGTTAGGCGTATCGATACGATATGGTGATGTATCAAAATGAGGTATTTTAAATCCTATCGATGCGGGCTTACCTGTATCGGTATGGACAACTGAATTTCTGTAAATGTCTTTCGAGTAATTTTGAAATCCTTGCAATTTAGTCCCTGAATCTTGCCAATGCAATCGTATGTAATAGAATGATCGGTTTGAGTTTTAATTTGAGGCATATGCATGAAACCTGACTAAATTTAGTTTGGTAACTTAAAAGTGGGTTTTAGATCTATAACTTTGTCAAATTACAATTTGGTCCCTAAGTCATATGTATGATGGAGAAACAATCATAATATGGGTGGAGTTATCTCCACACCCTTAGAGTAATAATCTTAATATGGGCAGAGCTTATCTCCACACCCTTGGAGAAACATTCATAATATGGGCAGAGCTTATCTTGACGCCCTTTGAGAAACAATCATAATATAGGTGAAGCTTATCTTGATGCCCTTGAAGAATCAAACATGATTATGGGCAGAGCTTATCTCGATGCCCTTAAAGAAACAATCATAATATGGGCAAAACTTGTCTCGATATCCTTGGAGAAATAATCATAATATGGGCGAAGCTTATCGCGATGCCCTTGGAGAAACAATCATAATATGGGCAGAGCTTTTCTTGACGCCCTTGGAGAAATAATCATAATATGTAGGAGTTTCATCTCAACACTCTTTATGAGCTATTTGTACGAGCGAATGTACCAAATTGGCAGAGGATAACTCGATATGTCCGGTGAAGTGGCGCCATCGGGTAATAAACTTATGAATGGTTCGATATGTATGTTGGTATGGGTATTCATTCATTCATACATACATACATTCAACTACTCTAAGTATTCAAGCGAATATGTAATTATGGAGGCATTCATTCATTCAAGCATTCAACTACTTCATCACTCGAATAAGCATTTAGCCGTTCAATATGTATGCATTCATAAGTAGTTTAAGCGTTCTCTTAGGACTGTACCAAGTTTCTAGGATGTTTAAGTATCAAAGAAGGTTTTCTCGATACATGAAGGATGGGAGGAGGATGTGTTCGCAGCGTAGATCATTTGTTGGAGGGATACTTATAGAGAATTCATTACCATACAAATTTCACTTTTATTTCGTTTGTTGGGGGTCCTCCGTACTTTCTTTAGTCCTGGCACAGAGGCAGCCAGAAGGCGGGGGTTACCTTATAATTTACATGTTTTTACAAATACAATGTAGAGAGTGCTTCCCCTTTGGCAATATCCTAGTCCTAGGCCACATGTAGTGGCGGACACTAACTATACGCGTCGGGGCACCGGGTTGTGAAGACTCTTGGCCGCTGGTGTTTCCTATAATCATCGGGCTCGTCTGGCTGTAGTTTTTCCTGTACAAAGCATGTTTCCTTAATACGAGAAGCCATTTCGTTGACTGACCGGAGATGGTAACTTTCGATGTCTGCGGAAAGCGCCTCAGTTACTCCATCTCCGTTGCCTTTTTATGGAGATGGTCTAGAGGTTGCCAGATGGTGCATGAGGAGTCCAATCTTTTTCTTACGGTTGTTGTTGTGGCTCCCCATGGTGGTAGGATGGGCTCTCGAGTTCTCCTCAGTGGGGCAAAGCTGCTGCCTTACGGCTTTGGACTTCCACTTTCACCGATCCCATGGTGACACCCTTGGATGTTGGTGGTGAGATGTTGTTAACCCATTATATTTGTTTTTTTTCTCTTTCCCAGTTGGAATAGCTCAAAATCGAAAAAAGACTTCACGACTGGTTCTTTTGGTCGAAAAGTGTCTATGCTCACCGCACCAACTAATTAATGTTGATTTTGGGGGACTCCAGACAAGGAGGTGAAGACGGCTGCCGAAGAAAGGTATGAGGATAAGACTTGGTGGTTCACCCGTCGTGGGACGGGCGGAAAGCCACAGTGAGCGATGGTTGACTGTTGAATCGGACGGTTCACCCCTGGTAGACTTGAGGTCGAAAGCCGCAAATAGCGTAGAAAGGGCGAACATAAGCATACAAGAGCAGTGAGAGAAAGTAGTCGATGTAGAAAGGTCATCCCTTTGTCTTCGATCTTAGGGGTATGTATATCCCCTTGTTGCTGTAGACTGAGTGATGTTTGACAAAACCGTGTCAGGCCTAGTGATGGCTATTGATAGGCTGACAGGTGGTAGCTCAACTGTATCGTTGCAAGCTCGGTCGAACTTGATGAATGTCTTGTCTCAGTATAGTGATCTTCAGAGCTGATGGGTTCGAAGGTGAATAAGTGTTCAGGGAAAAGCTCTGAGCTCCGTAATGTTAGAGCGAGGTGCAGGGACGAAAGCATTTTCTTTGGAGGTAGAGCTTTCCGAATGTGTTTGACGGAGGTACAACACACCTGATTGATTTTTAGCCGTTTAAGGTTGGAGGGTGAAAATAGTTGTTTGAAGCATTGATTTTGCGCAATAAATGCATCGGGTGTTGATACTAATATTATGAGTCTTGATACCTAAACACTTAACCAAGATTTAAATTCGTTCAAGATGAGATAATATAAACATCATTTACCATCAGTCAATTGTTGGATCTCGGCAATCTTTGGTGGAAGGACTTTCCTTCTATTTAAAGCTAATCTCCAATGAGATTAAAAACAACTATTGAGATGAAGGATTAATTATTACAGTAATGAGAATTAATAAAAATAAATATTAACCTGTGAGATTAAAACTAGTGATGAAATGTATATAAAACTAGTGATGAAATCTATATTTAGAAAATGATTATTACGAATATCACTTTAAAATATATAAATAATCATTATAATAAATATTAGGCATAGGAATAATTTCAACCCCTAATGTTTACAATTTTTGTAATTTTAGCCCTCATATTTTTTTAAGATAAATTTAACTCTTAACCTATATTTTTTTGTCAAATAACTTATTTTTTAACTAAAATATTGATTAAACCATTAAATAATTAATGGTGATGACATGACACTTACATATAAAATATATTTTAAATAACATAGCATTTAACCTATTACACGCTTATACATATAATATAATATAATATAATATAATTTATAAAATAATTACAATTCAAATAAAATACTAAAATTAATTAAAAAAAAACGTGAAAACACTTGATCAGTTCGCGACAGGTTCGCTCGATGCTCAAACTGTTTTTTAGGCTTGAAACCATGAAAACCCCTAATCACATCTGCTATTCTCCATCAAACCAATTCCACCAAAAGTCTCCCAAGCTCAAGACTTGTAATAATCAATCTACCCCCCCCCCCCCAAACCCCCAAATGCATATAAATATCCGACCATAAAGACGACAAGACCCGAATCTGAATTCCAATTTATTTAAATTTTAACCGATTAAGGGTTCCCTCGTTTTTTTGTTTAATTAACTTTGATGTTTTATTTGAATTGTAGTTATTTTTTATAATTTAAATTAAAATAAAATTATATTTTATGGGTAAGCATGTGATAGATTAGATGTCATGTCATCACCGTTAATTATTAAACGGTTTAGTCAACATTCTAGTTAAAAATGAGTTTTTTTAATAGTTAATGAGTTATTTGACAAAAAGACATAGATTAAGGGCTAACCTTATTCTAAAAAACGGATGAGGGTCAAAATGACATAAATTATAAATGTTAGGGGTTAAAATTATCTTTATGCCTAAATATTAAAAATATATATTTCAATTAAATAAATTATTATAAATGGAAATTATATTTGTGCTAAATTGTAATTAAAATTATTGTAGTTAAATTTTAAAAATACATTATTAAAATAGTTTAGATTAAAATTATATGATATAAAATAAAAGTAATATTTATATTTATATTTAAAAATAAAAATAATTAAATTGAAAAAAGTGGGAAGGGTAAAAGGACAATTTATCCTTGGATCCTTGAGCTCCAACCAAAATTTGAGTTCCATTGAGATTTCATTTAAATTATTTTAATTTTTGGATTATGTCTTTGAATTTTTATGAACAAAATATTTTTATTTTGATTTGGCAAATTATTATATAAAACTTCAATTAATTTATTCAAAAATTGATAAAATAATTTATTTAACATAGTACTTATCATGTCATGTCTATGTATATATCTGGAAAAATGTGATCTAAGCTCCCTAATGCGACTTCAAAAATTTCATGCTAGATAATAAGAGATTACAGTGATTAAATTAAACTCATGCAATTCTAATTTCATGACTAGTTTGTGTTCGATTTCCATTTTCTTGCTCAGCTTCGCCGGACATTTCTTCCAACTACTTCCCTTTCGATTCCGGCACCAAGAATGTGAAAAACGTCCCCAACAAGCTGGCGCCACCCAAAATTATATGTGATTTTTGCACTCCGATCCCTTCGGCAGCATACAAGAGCCCGAACGAACCCACCATCGCCCCTGCTTTGCCTGATGCAGCCGATATCCCGTGACATGTCGATCTCAACCTTACCGGGAAAATCTCGGCGGGGACGACAAAAGTAGTTGCGTTCGGGCCGAAATTCTAGAAGAAAAATGTGAGGGAGTACGTTACGACAAACCCGATTCTGTTGTGTAGTAAAGTCCAGTGGTGGTACGGTATTGCCAAGGCAAACATGAAGAGTGTCATGAATATGAATCAAATCAATTGAATCCTGAATCTCCCCATCTTGTCGATTAATGCCACGGTGAACCAATATCCGGGGACGGTGCTACATAGTGCAATGAGAGTTTGAGCTCTCGCGATTCATGGTTTTTGCCTTCGGGATCCAACCGATGCCGGTGAAAATGTCCTTTTCAAACAGGTTTTGGCTATAGAAGGCAATGTCCAACAGGAACCAGGTGCTTGTTGTACCGAGCAAGTGAAGTCCGTGTTTACGAAGAAATTGTGTGCTGAACAAACCAAAATCACTCATGTTTTCTCTAGCGGTTTCTCTTGTTTTCGTTCTTCTTCTAAATCAACTTGAAGAACTTTCGACATATCCGCGGCGGCCTGTTTCGCATCCGTGGCGACTAACGCGGTGTAATGAGCAGTTTCGGGCATCTTCATGCGCCAGTAATAAGTGAGCAGAGCTGGGAGTGCACCAAATATCAAAATGATCCTCCAAATGTAATCGGCTTCCGGCACAGTTGATCTATTCGGATTCTTTTCGAAAGGCGGTGAAGGGAATTTTGCCTTGAAAGCTCCCAAAACTATAATCGCAACCATCCCACCAGCCAAAATCCCAAAACCCTGCATTGCAAAAACAGCAGCAATGAAAGCCCCATGAGTCTTTTTATTAGCGTATTCCGACATGATGGTGGCTGAGAGAGGGTAATCGCCACCAATGCCGAAACCGAGCCAGAACCGAAAGAAGCAAAGGGTAGCCATAACATTATTAGGGGAAAGACCAAAGGAAAGGCCCGAGGCAAGGGAGCATATAACTATGAGCATAAGCGTGATGCCATAGACCCGTTTCCGGCCCAACTTGTCACCAAGCCATCCGAAAAAGAGTTGGCCCGTAAGGGTACCGACGAATGCTACACCGTTAACGGCAGCTGCTACATTAGGAGGAAGACTGCCGGGCGAGGAAGAGCCTTTCTTGTAGTAATATATTCGACCGAGCAATTTGGTGACCAAGAAAATGCAGAACAAGTCGTATGCATTGGTGAAGAATCCCATGCCGGCAATGATGATTGCTGTGAAATGGTACCATAGAGTTTTGGCTACATCAAGCGGATTAAGCACTTGAAATTCATCGTTTGCCATCACTAGAAAAATGAAGTAGTTGATTCCTTTTTGGAAGTTCTGGTTTGGTTTTCCAATTTAAAAAATGATAAAATGGGAGTAAAAATCATCAGAATCTTTTTTGTTTTGCAATTTGACATGTTCTCTATCGTTACACCATATTTTCCTACAATTGGTTAACTTTAGGGGACTAAATTTTAAGAGTATGATTTTCGGGTTCAATTTGGGTTCTGGGTTTGTTTCATAAAAGATTTGATTAAGAATATTCCCTTCTTCTTTTTTAGAGTTTCACTGTGTGTGTTTGACTCAATAATAACTTAAATGTATATGTTTATAATTTTTCTCAACCCTTTGATAAGGTGCACATGCATTGTAGACAAGTTACTCTAAGTTGAGTCATCTAAGATGAACATTATCTTTTTTTTATTAAAATCACTTGTTGGGTTCGAATCTAACATATTTTTTTATATAACTATAGAGATAAAAGAATATATATATATATATATATATATATATTTGAGTTCATATTTCATGTTTCTCTTCAAATTTGGATAACATATATTCATACGTTGATCCGAACCAAACCGATCGAAATTATGTTCACCCTTAACACTTGTGATCACTAAAGTTTCAAAAGTTACGTTTTAGTCAATAAAATCATCAATAATAGCAAAACGGTCACCCGGTTATTAAATCTCGTTGGATTGATGACATGACACTTTAATAACAATGATTAATATCTAATAACTCCTAAACTATAACTAAAGCACCAATTTGATTCTTAACAAAAAAATAACTCTAAAAGTTAAAACACTGGTCTTCCTCAACTAGCCCATCATTAACAACACCAACCCTCACCACTCAATATCATATTACCACTAACAATAGTTTTTAAAGAAAAGTAAACCAATAAACTTATAGCCTTATAAAAGACACTGTTTGAAATATGAGGAAACCAATCTTTGAAATCGCATTGAGCTTCATCTTGTTTATGTCGCCCTGAACTTGACAAAAAGATAAGCGGTTTCGAAGATTGATTTCCTCAAGTTTAAACAATGCCGTTTGTAAGTTTATGCACCTATTGGTTTATTTTTCTTTGACAAACGATTGTTGGTGGAATGGTGGTGGTATGGTGATTGAATGGTGAGGGTTGGTGCTGATAATGTTGGGTTAGTTTAGAAAGACTAGTGTTTTTAGAGTTATTCACATCATCAATCTAACGAGATTTAATGTCCGAATGACTGTTTTGAGATTTTTCATTAGTGACCAAAATGTAATTTTTGAAATTTTATTGACCAAAACAAAAACATATCAAAATTTTAGTGATCATGAGTGTAATTTACCCAATTATTTTTCCTGTAATATTTTATTTTAATTATTTTATCATACCATGCAACAATGTTATGTTACAATATTACTAGCTATGCCCTTTTAATACTTCTTATAATGAAGAGTCGTGTCTAAAATCGGTGTCCATTATTGCATAAAAGATTACAGAAGATGCAAAAACATTAGCAAATTGAGGCACGCAACAATTCTCTTTTGCTGATTCTATTCATAGTCTTTCTTGTTTTCTATAACATTTTCACAATTAAATCATCGGCTTCCGTTCCTATGTGACTTTGATTGATTTCAAATTTGGATAGGCAACAATTCATATATATATATATATATATATATGATTATATTTTGATACATAAACTGTGTAAAAATAATTCACACAACCTTTTATATTTCAGCTGTAAATCTAAAACATAAATATATAGCTCTAATACCCTAAAACCTAAACCTTAAATCTTAAATCCTAAACTCTGAATTCTAATCATAAATCTTAAAGCTTTGCTTGGTAGAGAGAAAAGAAAATTGAAGGAGTGGAAAAGTGGAAGAATAAAAATATATATTTTCTTTCCATTGATGTGCTTAGTTGAGAGAATAGAAAATTAGAAAGAAAACATAATTGTTTCCTCTCCATTGCTTGGTACAATAAAAAATATGGGAAAAGAAATTCACTTTACCATTATACCCTTATACTTATATTTTTTTTAAGAAAATTCTACGACGAGCGTCGTACACTGCTGAAAACCATTAACGCAATACATCGTTGAACACTATTAATTTTTTTTAATAAAGATTAGAAATCTCAATGACTCGAATTATAATTAAAATTATTTTAAAAGAAAATAGAAATTAGATTTAATAAACTTTTTATATTTCTTAGTAGTATTTTTAATTGATATGTTAGAATCATATATCCCAAAATCTTCTTAATATCATAAACCCTAAGCCCAATCCCTTTAATTTCAATATATGATTCTAACATATCAATTAAAAATACTACTAAGAAATATAAAAAGTTTATTAAATCTAATTCCTATTTTCTTTTAAAATAATTTTAATTATAATTCAAGTCCTTGAGATTTCTAATCTCTATTTAAAAAAATTAATGGTATTCAGCGGTATATTGCGTTAATGGTTTTTAGCAATGTTCGAAGTCCATAGTAGACTCATCTTTTCTTTTATCGATAAATTTTATTATAATATTATTTAATTTTAATTTTTATTAGGATGATATTTATTTAAATTAATTAAAAAATTCTTTACTTTTTAAAATCTTAATATAACAAGTTTATTAAACTATTTAAAATAAAATATATTATAAAATATTGTTATATATATACACACACGAAGCTATTTTTTCAAATTATAAATTAAATTGAAAATATTAATTATATTAAATTATAATAAATAAATTTTCAACCTGTTATCCGGCTTAATTGACTGGGGATTGAAATTATAATAAATGAAATAATCATTCATGTTCAGTAAATTAATTACTGATAACAAAACTAAGCAATCCCCAGATTTTCTGTCACCTACTGATAACAAGCTGAACATGAATGATTAATTCATTTATCAGTAATTTCTTCAATGAAATCATGTTTTTTCTTCATTAATTATATTGAAAAAATTAATTATACTAAATTATAATAAATGAATTTTCTTCATTTAATGAAATCATGTTTTTTCTTCATTAATTATATTGAAAAAAAATCATTATATTAAATTATAAATTAATTCATTAATTTTCATATATTGTAAACTAGGGATTTCGGCCGTAATATCATGAAAGAGTAAAAGGTAATTTTTAAATTTAATGAAGGGTAATGTAGTAATTTTATATTTAAAATCATATCGACTGGTCTTTTCCGCCCAATTTTGGACGGATAAGCATTTCTACAGTATGAAAGAAAAACACCCTTTTTTCTCCTTTGCTTTCTTTCCCACTTTCCTCAATACCAAGCAACTTTCTACGTTGTCATCCAAAAACAATGTACTGAAAAATCATTAAAAAACAATATATAAATTATATAATGCTAAGTAGGAAACATATTTAGAACTGCTCATTCAACCATGCTCGGTGACCTAAGCACCGACCGAGGTTCCCACTGGCCTGTCTCCCCATCGATGGTGAAGCTTAGGGAACCATTGTCCACTTCTATGTGACTTTTCGTGGCCTAATGAGCTCATTGGAATTTGGACCCATCTCAAGACAAAAATCATGTGACAAAATTAATAATTCCAACCTAATGAGCTCACCCTACTTTACTAAAATCAACCCATTTTTTGTAATTTTACTTTTGATGTTGAAATAAATTAATTTTTTGATTTAATCCCTATCATGAATCATATTGGTAAAGATTTGCAGCCGGTTGATTTAGTTTAAAAAATCATGAACCTACCAATAAGTTGGCCGGTTTGGATTCATTCATCGTCTATGGAAGTCAGCAAATATACAGTTGGAACAACCTGAACCTTATATTAATTATAATTAATGTAAAATATCTGCATGATTAATTAATAAAAAAAGGTATCTGATATTGATTAAGGAGTTAATCATGTCATTAGTGCTCAATGACAAGAAAGGTTTGACAAGGAAAACCAATTAAATTTGGAACATCGGGAGCCGTGAATCTAGAGCATATCATTTGCTGATTAATTATTAGTAGGGTAAAGTACACAAATGGTCACTAAGCTATCTCTAAAATATAAAATGGTCACTAAACTTTTAAAAATTATATAATGGTCATTAAACTTTAGTTTTTATTATAAAATGGTCACTGGGCCGTTAACTGTTGTTAATTGGGAGACAAGACAGTTACATAAATTTTTATAATAACATATTTAGTCTTCAATATTTACATATTAACTCAATTTAGACATCAATAATGAGGGTTAAAGCACGAGTAAATTGATTAAATGCGTCAATATGGAGGATTAAATGTTATATTATTTAATTTTTTGTAACTGTCACGTCCTCTAATTAACAATAGTTACTGGCTCAGTGACCATTTTGTAACAAAAGTTAAAGTTTAATGCCCATTTTGTAACATTTAAAAGTTTGATGACCATTTTGTATTTTTAGAGATAATTTAGTGACCATTTGTGTACTTTACCCTTATTAGTAATTACATCATATTCTTTGAATTTTTTAGATGGGAATTGGGAAGCTGCCAAATGACATGGGGTGATAAGGAAATTCACTTCATTGGTGTTTTGCACCCTATTTGTTAAATGATGAGTTTTAATGTGAAACGTAAAGCATTAAAAATATATATAAAATTTAATATATATATATATTGTGATACATTATTTTTTTTGAACAAGTGTGATACAAGATTTTTAATTTTTAACTGTTATATTTTGATTTAAATTTTAATTGATAATTAAGGTTATTTAATACCTAAATGTCGCGACCATTTTTTTTTGAAAATCGGGAATGTGAAAAATAGCCTGATGATTGGTCTTTTAGAAAATTAGGGTTTTTCTAGTCAGTTTTAATTTAATCTTGAAAATTTGTTCCTTTATTTATCCTTGAAAAAAAACATTTTGGAGTCGCCACCGATCACTTCGAGGTAGACCGAACACCGGAAAAACAAACCAGAGATTCTGTCTTAAAAATTGGGTTCGGGAGTCGGTTACGTGTAGGGAAGGATTAGCACCCCTACGAACGCCCGTTATCGGTACCTTTAATTTTACGTGGCATTTTGGAATTTAGAATAATAATTTGAATTTAATTTATCCCATAATTATTAATTGAGTTTAAATTCTGAATGCAGATATCCTTTTATAAGGAAATTCATTTTGTTCGAATACGAGATTAAAAGCACCCCGTTAAGTGGCCCCTATTCGTATTTAAAAATAAATTTCCAACATAAAAGGTTTTTAATTAATGATATTTTATTGTCTTGTCAATTTTAAGTAATAATCATAAAAAAGCTCTAATTAATTATTCATTTAAATCTATGAATATTAATTAATTTAATGGCTTTTATGAGAAAATGTCAATTTCTTGAACACCTTCCATATATGTAAAGCCCTTAAATTAATTATATTCCTAATTAATTAATTCCTCTAATTAATTAAAGTTCTAGTTCTAATTAAGGCTCTAACAAATTATTAAGTCAATATTATAAGTGAAAATGTATATCGAATATACACCTTTATGACCAAGGCTGAGATAACACCCATTGTAAACAGTGGAACACCATCCAGATTTGAACCTCAAAGATTCTATTCGATATACATTTAATTAACTACAATGTATTCATTATTAATGTCAATTAAAGAACTAATTTGATTTCCAATTATAAGTGTGATATATTAAATATATTCATTAAAATCCATGTTGAGATAACACCCCATTGTAAACAATGGAACACCATCCAAATTAGGATTTTAAGGTTTATAATTAATATATTTTTAATTACTATAATTATCTTACCTAATTCAATTATTGAATCCTAATTAGAGAACCTAAGCTAAAAGGCTCTAAACAATTATTAAACTAAGTGTAATTAATTATCTAACATATAAAACTATATGCTTGATTTAAAACATACATCACATATAAATTAATGCTATAAAAATTAAATTAAACAATTAAAGAAAACTAAATTAAGAACAAATTAAAACTTAAAACCCAAATTATTATTAATGGATCAAATTGAAACAATTACAAACCTAGAAGCCCAAATTACAAAGTTCTAGTGACTAAATTGAAAGGAAAAACAAGTCCAGGGGAGCAATTAAGGATTCGGGTGACCAAATTGAGAGAAAATCAAGGTTTGTGGCTCAATTTAAACATATTAGGGATCAAATTGAAAGGATGCAAAGGTTTGGGAAAAAACCAAAGAGTATCCGTTTAGAAACACGCGGACTCTGGGTTGACACGAATATAACACGCGGGTTATTTTAACCCGGTGCCAAAACGACACCGTGTTGACTCGGGCTTAAATAGCCCAGACCCAAGCTGAACTCGGCTATAATCCCAAGACACACTCTCTCTCTCTTCAAATCCACACTCTCTCACACTCAAAACTCTCTCAACACAAACTTCCCAATACCCAAAAAAAACCCATGATATTTCGATCAAAACACTCTCGTTCATATCTGTTTTTCATACATTCAACCCAAAAAACCTATTTGATCTGCCATAAACACTCAAACACATTGATTCTATGTTTCTCTTTGATCAAAACCCCAAAATCCGCTAAATGTTCTTCACTCATTCAACCTAAAATCTCATTCAATCCATACAAACACCCAAACTCTCCTTAATCAAGTTTCTTTTCGATCAAAATACATAAAATCCAACTTGAGTTCATAACTGTTCTTCCTAAACCGTTTGAAACCCTGGACTCCGGCCCAACTTCTCCCTGACTGCCACCCTTAGATCTAGGGCCACCACCACTCAAACTCTTCAGCCTGTTCGTCGGCCGCCAGAGACGACGCCGACCACCGGTCATCCCCTCCGACCAAACCTAATTCTTGGCCACCGTTTGGTTTTTCTCTGGTGATCAGTCACCACAACGAAGCGATTTTCGGCCGCCGCCTAAAAACCCTAAAACCTAAAAAAACTCCATTTTTCCGATCTATCCACCTAACCTACCCGGTCCGCCAGGATCTCCCTTATTCCTCCTAGATCTACCCATAATCTCACCAAAACTATCATTTTCAACTTCTTCCGAGACCTAAATACACTTCGATGACCACTCAAAACCTCTCCGATCAACTCAAGATAAGCCTCAAATCTTACTGTGATTTGTTTAATTTTTTAAGATCTAGGTTTGATTTCAGTTACTGTTTTATATTTTTAAACTCAGATCTAACTTATTTTATGTGTCTTTGCAGGTAAATGAAGTATAAGGTGGAAAATATACCTCCTAGTGTATTTCCGATGATGGATTCACTGTTCTGGTGTCTGATTCTGGCGACCTTCGGAATTTCAGAGCCTCTTCAGCTTCTCAGGTAACTTATCCACTTTCTTCTCTCTTCAATTATTGCTGCAATGATTTCCCTAATTATTACCCTCATTAATTAACCATTTTCTCTCTCTGCAAGGTATTTATAGCGGTAGGGATGGTAATGGGTCGGATCTAGACCGGATCCAGCTAGACCAGATCCAGACCCATTTTTACATCTTGGATCCAGACCCGCCCCGGATCCGAGGGTCTAAAAAATTGGGACTCAGATCCAAATCCAATGGATCTCTTGGATCCGGGTCTAAAACGGGTCTGTTAAAAAATGACCATTTGACCTATTTTTTAACGTAATAAAATTGTCATTGACTAATATCACATCACATCTCTAATGTAAGAAATATTAATTTCAATACAACTAGTAACATAATAAAAATGATAAACTAAAGTCTCAAAAAAAATTCCAACACAATTACACAAATGTCTTTTGAATAACACAAACATTAAAAAATGTAGATCATGAAACACTCTATTGTCGCAAGCCGAGTACCACACTTCTACCTCTTTAGAGTGCTAGTCTTCATCACTACTTAAATCATCAACATCTTAAAACAAACAAGAAACAACCAACCAAAGAGAAAATTTTGTTTAATGAAAATAATATTTATGAAATTTAAATATTAATATTAAGGTTATGTAATATAATAACTTTCTTCTTTACCATGTCAATGATATCCGCCACTTCCGCATCATCACAATCTTCATTAATAGTGGAACAAACATGTGTTCCTTCAAAAGTGTCTGTCATATATAAATAAAAATTACATTAGAGAATAATGTGAAATATAAAATTAAAGCTAAGGAAGGAAAATAATATTTTAAAATCAAAGGTGGGGTTTTCTATAAACGGGTAAACGAGTCTATGTCCGGATCTTAGTGTCAGATCTGGACCCGGATTCGTACTTTAATCAGAGGATCCAGATCCAGCCCGGATCCGTCAGGTCCAAAATTTTAGGATCCAGACCCTATAAAATATATCTGGATCCAAGATCCATTGCGATCCCTAAAAGAGGGGATACTGGCTGACGTCACAGCCATTAAGCTGTTGACAGCTGGTCTGAGCTGGGGTTTAATCTGGGTGAAACACCAATGGGCCAATGACAGCGTGCCACGTGGCAAGTTTGGGAGGCAAAAAGAAACATAGTTGTGTTTTCTTGGGCTTATACTGAATTGGATAGAGTCTTTTAGAATTTAGGGATATAAATGGGCTTTGTAATTTGGGTTTGAAGGTTTTTGTAATGAATGTTGTAAAATATGGACTGTAAACTTTATTTATTTTGAGCTTTACATATTTATGTATTATTTATGTATTATTTATACTTATTTATTTAATTTAACCTGGTCAAAATTTGGGTATGACAGCTGCCCTCTTTGCTCATTGCTGTGAAACAGGGATAGAGCAAAGACTGAAAATACACGAATTTTGTCTGAACTCGCTGGCCATCTCCTAAACTACCGAAGCTTGAAGCTGTTCTTCTCATTTCAAAATTCTTCAAACTTCTGCCAAACTGTGGAATCTGAAGCTGTTATTCTAATTATGAAATTCTTCATCTTTCAAAAGGGCGAACTCTTCTTATTATGAGCTCTTTTTTCTTCATCAGGCAAGTTCTTCTCATTAGGAACTCTGTGGCGAATTCTTCTCATTAGGAATTCTGAAACGAACTCTTCTCATTATGAGTTCTTCATTCTTTGCTGGGCGAATTCGTCTCGTTAGGAATTCTGAAACAAACTCTTCTCATTATGAGCTCTTCATTCTTTGCTAAGCAGATTCTTCTCATTAGGAATCTTGGAACGAACTCTTCTCATTAGGAGTTCTTCATTCTTTGCTGAGCGGATTCTTCTCATTAGGAATCCTGAAACGAGCTCTTCTCATTATGAGCTCTTCATTCTTGGCAAATCCCTGGCAAAATTGATTAAGATGCTTTGATGAAGGTTAATATGGCCCTAATTTCTACATATGATGCATGAACAATGATCTGCTGGGAAACAAAAATTGCTTCTACTTTCTGATTAACTCATCGAACTCCGCTTGATTGTGTTTCTTCATCAATCTTTGACCTATTCTGACACTTCATCTCATACTCTAGATTAGCCATCAGACCCTCTTTCTGCGCTTCCTGGTCCCGTGCTCTAAAGCACCCTTTTAGGTTTTCACTTTAGGTTGCTTTTCTCAAAGCGTCATTTTTGGGTTTTCACTTTGTTGTTTTTTTCGGCGCCCTTTTGGGTTTTCACATTTTCTTTTTCTTTTTAGGTGCCATTTCGGGTTTTCACATTTTCTTTTTTTTTCTTTTTAAGTGCCTTTTTAGGTTTTCACTTTTTATTTTTATTTTTTTCTTTTTCTTTAGGCGTCCTTTCGAGTTTTCACCTTTTTCACATTTTCTCTCGTTTTTTATGTGATCCCCACTTGTTCAATTGTTGACTGATTCAAGCACTTCTTTATTTTCATCTCCATTTCTGCTGGCACAACATTCCACCCAATCTTCTCTTACAGTCATCTTCAATAACCTAGAGTGTAAAGATTCACCTGCATTCTTCAAAACATAGTAATATCAATAAATCATTTGCTTTTATATGAATCATGCTAATCTACTTTCATGATGCTTTGGAAATAATAACAGAAAGCTTAGAAGAGAATTCATGAATTTTATTGAAGCTTATCGATTAAAATACAGGAGATTTGAAAAAGTCGTGGCAAGCAGAAACAACAAAACAAGAAACAAAGTCAAGTCTTCGAATATCCATAGCATGAAGAATTCAGCAACCCTTTCAACCAATCGTAGCCTTGAACTGGAGCCCTTGTTCAGCAGACTTCAACATTGTCGAAATGTTTATAGATGTGGAATCTCTTCCAAAATACTGGGTGTCCGAGAGGTCTTAATTGCCAGATGCCTAATCATAAGCCATCTAAGCCACTCTTTGCGGGTTTTCAACTCAGATCCTCCTTTGGTTTCAAGACGCTCCTTACGAGTTTTCATCTTGAACCCTTTTTTTTTGAATCTTTGGTGCCTTTTCGGGTTTTCACCTAAGATTATTCCATTTTGTGAAGCGCCATTTTCGGGTTTTCACTTCATTTTTTTAATCTTTTTTATTCTTCAGACGTAATATTTCTTAACTGAATCAGAGTTTACCAGCTTGTGCAACTCTTCACCATCAGTTTCAGCTAAGGTCAATGCTCATCCGGAAAATGCCTTTTTGACAATATACGGTCCTTCCCAATTAGGCATCCATTTCCCACGAAAATCTTTATGTATCGACAAGATCTTTTTTTGCACTAGATCACCCTCTCGGAATTTTCTGGGTCGAACTTTCTTATCATAAGCTCGCACATTATCTTATGGTACATTTGATTGTGACATATGGCTTTCAACCTCTTTTCTTCGATGAGATTTAACTAATCATACCGTGCCTGTACCCATTCTGCTTCATCCAACTTTGCTTCGGACAAAATTCGAAGAGAAGAAATTTCAACCTCAATTGGTAATACTGCCCCAATTCCGTAAACCAAAGAATATGATGTTGCCCCGGTAGAAGTTCGTACTGAAGTTCGATATGCAAAGGGTAACTTTTCATGCCAATCCTTGTAGGTATCTGTTGTCTTTGCTATGATTTTCTTCATATTCTTATTTGCTGCCTCTACCGCGCCATTTATCTTTAGGCGGTAGGCTACAGAATTGTGATGTAGTATTTTGAACTGCTCGCACACCTCTGTCGCCACTTTGTTATTGAAATTAGTGGCATTGTCGGTAATCATTCTTTCAAGTAATCCATAGCGAAAATGATATCTTTCTTCAAAAACTTGCAGACTATTGATCTAGTGATATTGGCATAGGAGGCTGCTTCTACCCACTTAGTAAAGTAATCAATGGTCACAAGAATAAAATGATGTCCATTAGAAGCTTTGGGGTAAATCTGACCGATGACATCCATGCCCCAGACTGCAAAATGCTGTGGTGAATTCATTGTGTGGAGAGATACATGAGGAGAATTGGTTTTGTCTGCATATATCTGACACTTGTGACATTTCTTAGCATGCTCGATGCAGTCCCCTTCCATAGTTGACCAATAATACCCATACCTCATGATTTTTTGGGCGATTGCAAAACCACTGGCATGTGTCCCACATATTCCATCATGCACTTCAGCTAAGATACTTCGAGCTTCTCGAGCATCTACACATCTTACCAATATCTGACCTTTGCCACTTTTGTACAGGATTTCACCATCAAGCACATATCCTGCGGCCATTCTTCTGATTTTCCTTTTATCAACATCATTCACCCTATCAGGATAAGTCTAGGACTTGATGTTCTGTAAGATATCATAATACCATGGGTTTCCATCTGCCTCTTCTTCTATGTTGTAGCAGTGAGCATAAGTTTCATAACTCTGGATTTGAATTGGCACCATATCTCTTGGCTTATTTGCTAGAAATACCGAAGCCAGTATAGCTAATGCATCTGCCATTTGATTATCTTCTCTGGGAGATATGTGAAAGTGATCTCTTTAAACTTTCTCATCAACTCAAGGATCAATTTTCTATATTCAATCAAATTCGCATCATTTGTTTCATACTCTCCACGAAGTTGATAGATCACTAGTGCAGAGTCTCCATATACTTTCAGAATCTCTATCTTTCTTTCAATAGCAGCTCGTAAACCCATAGCACAAGCTTCATATTCCGCCATGTTGTTGGTGCACAAAAATTTCAGCTTACTTGTGAAAGGATAATGTGTATTATCCAGAGAGATCAACACTGCTCCAATTCCACGTCCCAGGGCATTAACTGCTTCATCGAAATATAATTTCCAAGCACCATTCTTTATTGTTTTCTGCTTCTCTGAAGAAATATTCATCACATCTTCATCTGGGAAATCGAAACTCAGGGGCTCATAGTCTTCCGAAGCGCGACTAGCCAAGAAATCTGCTATTGCACTTCCTTTTATTACTTTCTAGTTTACATATACAATGTCAAATTCTGATAATAGCATTTGCCATCGAGCCAATCTTCCTGTCAAGGCTGGTGCTTCCATCAAGAACTTCAATGGATCAAGACGGGATATCAACCAAGTAGTGTGGTATAACATGTATTGTTTAAGTCTACGAGTTACCCAAACCAAAGCACAACATAACTTTTGAATTGGCGGGTACCGTACTTTACACTCTGTGAACTTCTTACTTAGATAATAGATGGGTCTTTCTTTTCTTCCTGTATCATCATGTTGCCCCAATACACACCCCATCGAATTCTCATGGACAGTCAAGTAGAGAATAAGTGGTATGCCTAGAACCGGGGCTATCAAAATTGGAGCATTTATCAGGTATTTCTTTATCTTGTCAAATGTTTCTTGACATTCTTCATCATATTCACAAGGATTGTTCTTTCGTAGTAGCTTGAAGATTGGATCACATTTATCAGTTAATTGAGAAATAAACCGAGAAATGTAATTCAATCTCCCTAAGAATCCTCAGACTTCTTTTTGTGAACTCAAAGGCGGAAAATTTTGAATCGCCTTCACTTTGTCTAGATCAATTTCGATTCCTCTTCTGCTAACCACAAAACCTAGGAGCTTTCCAGATATAACTCCAAAAGTGCACTTGTTCGAATTGAGTTTCAACTAGTACTTCCCCAGTCTTTGGAACAGTTTCCTCAAATTTTGAATATGTCCCTCTTCGGTCTGGGACTTGGCAATCATGTCATCCACATACACTTCAATTTCCTTGTACATCATGTCATGAAAAAGAGTCACCATGGCTCGTTGGTACGTTGCCCCAGCATTCTTTGGTCCAAAGGGCATCACCTTGTAACAATATGTGCCCCACAAGGTTATAAATGTCTTTTATCCATGTCTTACGGGCCCGTCTTTATTTGATTGTATCTAGAAAATCCATCCATGAAGGAAAACAAAGAATGACCTGATGTATTATCCACCAGAATATCTATGAGAGGCAAAGGGAAATTATCCTTTGGACTTACTCTATTCAAATCTCTGTAATCAACACACATGCGTACTTTTCTATTTTTCTTTGGTACTGGGACAATATTGGCCACCCATTTTGGATATTGTGCCACTTTTAAAAAACCAGCGTCAATCTGTTTCTGTACATCCTCTTTGATTTTCAGTACCATTTTCGATCTCAATCTTCTAAGCTTCTATTGAACCGGTTTACATTCTGGTCTTATTGGCAACTTATGTACCATGATGTCTGTATCCAGTCCTGGCATATCTTGATAAGACCAAGCAAAAACATCAATAAATTCTCGCAACAGATCTACCAGCTTTTGTTTCATTTCTGATGAGAAAGAAGCACAAATCTTCACTTCCTTTTTAACTTCCTCTTTAAATTCCTCTGTACCCAAATTCAAGATTTCTATCTCTTCTTTATGAGGTAAGATCTGTTTATCCTCCTTTTCCACCAACCTTGGTAATTCATCATGGATTTCACATTCTGTCTCATCTTCGACCTCATTGACTTCCACTAAACACTCTGGCCGTTCAGAGTCTAGTTTGGGACCGGGTTTAGAATTATTCATACAATTAATAGTTGAAGACCTGCAAGAAAAATAATAATATATATTTAGAAAGGATGTGAAAAAGCAAGAAACATGTTTGCCATTTGAGAATCACAATGAAAACATCTTGATTGAAAGTAAACTTGCATAATAGCCCTTTTACAGATAATCCCTCATACTCGCGGGCAAAAGCATGAGGTGGTTCTTGACATTTACTATGTTTTATTCTTAAAGACTAGGGGCAGATCTTCGGAGGTCCAGTTGTTCAAGGCTTCACCAGGAAAGCATGGGCGTATTCCCTCTAGAAACTTGCCAGGCTGGGGTCCTTCAAACACGCTATTGATTCACAATCTTCCCATGTTTTCACCAAAGATCTCCTCTTCTTGGAGCCTCAGCGTCTTTTGGTTGTCTTTCTCCAATTACTTTTCCACATTGACGAACCCACGTGACTTGAAGATGCTTCCCAAGTCAGGAAAGAACACAGGCTCCCATGTAGTCTCAGTTCCCAAAAAACGGGCTCTCATTCGATCTTCATTCCTTTTTAGCTCTTGCTTCCTCTGTTGAATATTTGGTTTGAAACCAAGGCCAAAACGATCTCTCTTCATCTCAATAGATTTGGGATGCGGACAACCCTGCAAATCTTTCCCGAGTCCTTTTCCAACTTTTGCTCCTCTGCCAAGTACCTCACGAACAGTCATCTTGGTGCAGTTTGACAACTTTGGGTAAGATATTGGCTTCCTTTCAGCAACGAAGGTTGCATTTATGAATTCCAGAGCATGGAATGAACATTCCAAAGCACTTCCATCCATCTCAATGTATGGTGCATCGGTAGACATTGAAGCAATAATGTCTTCTTCAGCTCCAATACTCATTAGCTTCCCTTCTATCACAAATTTTAGCTTCTGGTGTAAGGATAATGGTACTGCACCAGCAGAATGTATCCAGGGCCTTTCCAGCAAACAGTTGTAGGTCGACTTTATGTCCATAACAACAAAGTTAACATTGTAAATCACAGGACCAATTAACAGCGGTACTTCAATCTTTCCCAAAGCCTCCCGAGTTGTTCCATCAGAAGCCCTCACTGTATTCTTGTAGGTCTTCATATGGGAATCATCAATTGGCAACCTTTGCAAAGTAGTCATGGGTAGGGTCGATCCATTATCTACCAACACTCCGGGAAGAACATGCCCCCTTACAATGAGTTGTGATATTTAAGGCTTTGATAGACCCCATCCCCCCTTCTAGAATCTCATCATCACTAAAGGTAATATAATTGTCGGCAGTTATGTGATTCACAATCCTGTCCAGCTTATGTACCGATATATCATTCGAAACAAAAGTCTGATTGAGCATCTTAATCAAAGCATTGTGGTGCCTTTCTGAACTTAGCAATAGTTTAAGGATAGAGATTCTAGCTTGTTGTCTCTTTAACTGCTCAACAATGCTGTACTCACTGTGTTTTAGAAATTTCAGAAACTCTTGGGCATGTTTTTCAATAACGGGCTCATTTATTTTCGGTGCTGGTTCTTCACCAAATATCCTTTCCGGAATCACTAGAGCTTTTGTTTTTTTCTTCTTCAGATTCTTTAGATATTTCTGGAGAATAACATCTCTCACTTCTATTGAAATGCCCAACTTCATTCACCATTTCTCCATCAGACTTTTCTACTTTTCCAGTTTCTTCTGGCACCTTTTTCATCTCCTGAGACTTTGACCCTTCAGGTATTGTCACATTAGCCGCATAATTTTATGGGACCCTTCGAGTTTTCTTGAATGTAAACGGTGCTGGAGGAGAGATCACAACCTTATGAGTTGCTACCGGTTTTACATTACTAGGGGAATTTCCAACTTTGGGCCTAACTGCAATAATCAACGGTCTATTCACCCCATACCTGCTTCTAGAACTTTTAGAGCTACACACTTCTACTTCTTTTCTTTCACCCGTTTTCTCAAAGAATTCGATCTCCTTATTATCCATCATCCTCTGGACCAAATATATGAATTTAGCACATTGTTGAATTTCATGACCAGCTTCTTGATGATATTCACAATAAATATCTAACTCTACCTCTTTTTCAGCCTTTACGTCCATTTGTATTATCTCAGCATTGTATAACTGCTCAAATACCTATTTCAGAGGGGATCTGATTTCAGATACATCCGTCTTTAACTGCTTAGCCTCATCGTCCTCCTCAATTACATTCACTTCTCGCCCTCCATGATTTGGCAAAGGATTAGCCGCTATATTAGGCTTATTAAACTTTAACACACCAGTGTTCACCAGATTCTGGACCACCTTTTTAAATGTTGTGCAATTTTCAATTGTGTGCCCCGAGATCCCAGCATGATATTCACAATGAGCCTTTGGGTCATACCATGGAGGATGTGGAGGTTAAAGTGGTGTAAGATAATATGGTCTTACCAAATCCGCATCAAACAACTGTGGATATAGTTCGTTATATGATATTGGCAGAGGTAAAAAGTTCATCCGGTCATTCCTCGAGCCTGAGAATCTTTCCTGTTTCAATTCCGTGAACTCCCTGACGCACCATCCGATGAAATTGTGACATTCTTTGGGGCCTCATAAGCATTCGTATTATTCACCTCATTATCTCTTTTCTTGAAATTTTTGCGAGAGCTTTCTCCACTTTCTAGTCTTCCACTCTTGATTGCTGTTTCGATCAACTCACCAGTCATCACCATATCAGTAAAGTTATGAGTTGCATTCCCAATCAAACGTTCAAAAAGCGGTCCCTTCAAAGTGTTTATGAACATATGATTCACTTCACTTTCCATCAATGCTGGTTGTACTTGCGCTACCACTTCTCTCCACCTTTGTGCATATTGACGGAAATTCTCAGTCGGTTTCTGTTCCATGGCCTGCAGCATGACTCGGCTAGAAACTATTTCAGTTACATGTTTATATTATTCTTCAAAAGCACCAGAAAGGTCTTTCCAAGACCTAATGTTAACTCGGCTTAATTGTGCATACCAGTGTACCACTGAACCCGTTAAACTATCCAGAAAGCAATGAATCAACAACTTCTCATCCTTCAAATAAACGGCCATTTTGCGATAATACATGGTAATATGCGCTTTAGGACAGGTCGTCCCGTTATACTTTTAGGATCAAATCAGCAACCAAGCTCAGATTTGCAGCACTAGCTCCCTGATTACCCATTTTCTCCAACAACTTATCCTCTAAATCCTTGCAGCATTCCTCATACCTCATTTCAAACTCAGCACGAATCTTCTCGATCTCGCTGATCATGTTCGGATCTGGGACTTCATCACCGCTTCCAAAGGTTGCTTCAATGTGAACTGGATGACTGGCGGTTGCTCCGACCAAATTAATTTGGACCTTCTTCAAAGGAGGTGGTCCTTCAAGCTGTTCCTTCATATGAGATGTAGACTCAATCTGATCATTCACGTTGTCGGCGGTAACTTCTTGCTCTTTGCCCTTGCCAGATTCTTTTGGTCCTAGCAAGATAGTCAAGTGACTGATGATGTCCCTCTATGTTTGAGCAAAGTGATCCCTCATGGATTGCTCAATTTTTTCGAACCTATTCCGAACTTCAACATGATCATTTTTGAGACTAACAACTCTATCTTCAACAGCCATGGCCTTAGAGCGTAAACGAGTTTCGTATGAAAGTGAAATGATTGCAGTTCTAAAACAAACAACCATAGAACCCTTTTTACTAAAATATTTATAAATTAATATGATTTGTTGCTATATAAATGGATACATGAATGCATTAGGGGTATTAAGCTCAAAGACAAATCTTTAGAAAAATATCCATTTAACTAGGAAAAGTCGAATACAAGGAATGGATAATCTCAACTACAAAAAACTACTAGTTCTAAATCCTAGATTGACTATCTCGTTCAATATCCGAACTATTCTCTCTTCAAGCTCTAAATCAATGTCTAGGCGTTGTAACAAACTGGCAGCATCTTTTGACAGTATCTGAACATATTGAGCAATGCCCCTTACTCATCATTTGAAGATAACCAGTTCGTTATTTTGTTCCTGAATTGTACGATGAGCTACTTTGTACTTTTGTTTCCATGCTCTGCTTTCTTGATACATTGCACCTTCAAAGCTTGAAAGCTTCTCTTTTAAGTCCTGAATTGTATCTTCTAATTCAGCCACCTTTCTCTTCAACTCTTTCTTCTCTTCATCCGCAGCATCTCTTCCTTCGTTGTAATATCCTGTAAGAACTTGTTCCATTTGCGATATCTGAACCCTCAGTTCTTCATTTTGTTCTCCCAGTTCTGCATTCTGAGCCAACAACTCTGAATTTTGCATATCTTTTTCCTCTAGCTTTTTTTTAGCACGATCATATAATTCCTTCAAGTCTTGGATTTTTTTCTTGAAGGATTTTGCATAATCTTCATACGTTCTCTTATAATCATTCCTCTCCTTCACAGCCCTATCCAATTGTTCAAACAAATCACTGATCATCCGGCTTGTATTTCCCTTTTGAATTTTCTTGCACTCTGAATGAGTTTCCTTCAAGTCTTTCAATTCTTGGTTGAGTTTTTGATTCTGTTCATAAAACTTCTTTTTCTTACCCTTTTGCACGTCTACCTCTAACGATGTCATGGATAACTTATATTTCAATTCTTCAATTCGCTTCTCGTATACCTTTTAACTCTTTCTCATGATCATGTTTCAGTTTCTCCACTACTGAGGGTGCATCTCTCATACGTTCGTTGATCAGACTAATATTACTGACTCTGTTCTGTTGAATGCCATCATTAACCATTTGAGTCTTCCATTGTGTATAATTTTGCATGACCTCTAATCCGTCCTGAAGCTTCACTCTTCTTGGTGTTTCCCATGCCGTTACGATGTCCTTTATCTTCGTCTTATAACCTTCTGTCTTATGCATGTACTCGAATTCCTCCTTGCCAGCAGTAGCTGAAATAAACTGCCTTGATCCGAACTGTCGAGATACTAACAGCGGGCAATAGGCTGTTCCTCCCTAAACTCTGTGTAAAGGAACCCAATCAAACTTCCCACATCGGTACAAATAACTAACCAAATTCAGCTATGGGGCTTTCCAGACAATCTATGAATCTTTCATGTTCAGCAGGTGCTCTTTCCACTGCTCTTCTGTCATTTTCTCAATCGGGCAAGCTGCTAGGTACTCCTCTAGTGGTGAATAATCAGTGCAAAATCTACGGGCCATATAAGGTGCAACCCATCTGTGACCTCAAAACCATACCTCTAACAGTTGAGCACAACCCCAAAATCTTCCTTCGGCCCCTCTTCTACAAGCAGTCAATGTCCTTTATGTTTCAGCCAAAATTGCTGGTACCGGATTTACCCCGTTCTTTAAGTGCTCAAATAATCATAGGGTTGACGGATCAATATAATCTGGAGTTCTTGGGAATAACACCAATCCATAAATACACAAGGCATACAAATTTCTCTTTCTCTCAGGTTTATTACTTGTTAAAATTAGTTCCTGAATTACCTCCCAACGAATGCGTTCATTATCTTCGGTTATTTCATTATTCCCCTTGTGCTTTAGTTTTCCGTTAAACCAAACCTCATCTTTCCCGGTGACCATTTTTAACTTTCTTCTAAAGGTTGAGTTGTTATGGGGTCTTGTGTAAATATTGTCCTTTCCAAATTTCGAGCAATGCAATAAAGCCTTGTATTCTTCCAGCGTCGATGTCATATCCACTTCTCCGAATGTAAAACAATTATAAGCCAGATTCCAATACTGCGTCATAGCTCTAATTAATCATCGGTCAACTAGAACATCCAACAACATTACTATGTCCCCGAACTCTAACTGAAAATCTTTCTTTATAGTTTTGTCCCATTGTTCCCACATCCTCTTGAGTTCTGGTAAACAACTATTTTGTCCTGAATTCATTCTAGCAATCTCTTTAGTCCGTGATACATAATCTCCCCTAATATTGTCTCCCTTAACGAATTGGGTTTCCTCTGACCATGTCCAGACTACGGTATTATCCTCTCCCTGTCTATCGGACCCTTCCGTTGTATGAGACATTTCCTATTCGATTGACTTCGAACTTAATACCCCTATGAATTATGATGCAAAAACATATAACAACAACAAAAACAAAAAGCAAAAAGAACTGTGTTAGTACAATAGAGTAATGTTGTAAGCAAAAATAATTGCTGTAAAATAAAACAATTTATATTGCATAAAATTAACCAGAGAACATTTTATTTTGCACACAAAAATAACCAGAGAAATAAATTTAAATCAGCAACACCCTGTCCTAGGTCCCTGTCTGGCTCTAGTGGGGCAGGCCTCTATTATAGCATGTAGGTTTCGATCTAGACTCTGGGTACCCGAACTGTCATTACTGGACTAGTAAGACATCGATTCGGGAGTATATGATCCCTTATAGTGGAGGCATAACCTTACGGTGTATAAGGTTGGTATACCAGAAGGAGGACAAAACCCGATCATAGAGCTGAATAACTCACGTAAGATCATGCCTCACTCCCACTTAAGGGTGAAAAGCCTGGGTAGAAAGCTTATGCATGAATGAAAATTTATATCACACAAGAAAAAGTTACATACATTTTTTTCCAGAAAATTCATCCAACAATTATAGGAAAAATTAAATTCAAATTACTGTCCAAAATGCCACATAAAATTAATTAGGCCTGACTCTCGGTTTTTAAAATCCCCAACGGAGTCGCCAAGCTATCGCGACCATTTTTTTTTGAAAATCGGGAATGTGAAAAATAGTCTGACGATTGGTCTTTTAGAAAATTAGGGTTTTTCTGGCTAGTTTTAATTTAATCTTGAAAATTAGGGTTTTTTTATATTAAATCAAAATTTCCTTTATTTATCCTTGAAAAAAAACATTTTGAAGTAGCCACCGATCACTTCGAGGTAGACCAGACACTGAAAAAACAAACCAGAGATTCTGTCTTAAAAATTGGGTTCAAGAGTCGGTTACGTGTAGGAAAGGATTAGCACCCTACGAACGTCTGTTATCGGTACCTTTAATTTTATGTGCCATTTTTGAATTTGGAATAATAATTTGAATTTAATTTATCCCATAATTATTAATTGAGTTTAAATTCCGAATGCAGATATCCTTTTATAAGGAAATTCATTTTGTTCGAATACGAGATTAAAAACACCTCGTTAAGTGGCACCCCTATTCGTATTTAAAAATGAATTTCCAACATAAAAGGTTTTTAATGAATGATATTTTATTGTCTTGTCAATTTTAAGTAATAATACTAAAAATGCTATAATTAATTATTCATTTAAATCTATGAATGTTAATTAATTTAATGGCTTTTATGAGAAATTGTCAATTTCTTGAACACCTTCCATATATGTAAAGCTCTTAAATTAATCATATTCTTAATTAATTAATTCCTCTAATTAATTAAAGTTATAGTCCTAATTAAGGCTCTAATAAATTATTAAGTCAATATTATAAGTGAAAATGTATATCGAATATACACCTTTATGACCAAGGTTGAGATAACACCCCATTGTAAATAATGGAACACTATTCGGACTTAAACCTCAAAGATTCTATTCGATATACATTTAATTAACTAAAATGTATTAATTATTATTATCAATTAAATAACTAATTTGATTTCCAATTATAAGTGTGATATATTAAATATATTCATTAAAATCCATGTTGAGATAACACCCCATTGTAAACAATGGAACACCATCCAGAATAGGATTTGAAGGTTTATATTTAATATATTTATAATTAATATATTTATAATTACTATAATTATCTTACCTAATTCAATTATTGAATCCTAATTAGAGAACCTAAGCTAAAAGGCTCTAAGCAATTATTAAACTAAGTGTAATTAGTTATCTAACATATAAAACTATATGCTTGATTTAAAACATACATCACATATAAATTAATGCAATAAAAATTAAATTAAACAATTAAAGAAAACTAAATTAAGAAAAAATTTAAACCTAAAACTCAAATTATTATTAATGGATCAAATTGAAACAATTACAAACCTAGAAGCCCAAATTACAAAGTTCTAGTGACTAAATTGAAAGCAAAAACAAGTCCAGGGGAACAATTAAGGGTTTGGGTGACCAAATTGAGAGAAAATCAAGATTTGTGGCTCGGATTTAAAAAAATTTGGGAAAAAACCAAAAAGGATGCAAAGGTTTTAAAAAACAAAGAGTATTCGTTTTGAAACACCGAGATACAAGTTGGGTTATTTTAACTCGGGGGTTATTTTAACCGTGTTGACTCAAAAGCTTAAATAGTGTTGACCCGAGCTGAAATCAGCCATAATCCCAAAACATACACTCTCTCTCACTCAAAACTCTATCAACACAAACTTTCCAATACCCATAAAACCCATGTTATTTCGATCAAAACACTTTTGTTCATATTTATTCTTCATACATTCAACCCAAAAAACCTATTTGATATGCCATGAACACCCAAACACCTTGATTCTATGTTTCTCTTCGATCAAAACCCCAAAATCCATTCAATGTTCTTCACTCATTCAACCTAAAATCTCATTCAATCCATACAAACACCCAAACTCTCCTTAATCAAGTTTCTTTTCGATCAAAAGCATTAAAATCCAACCTGAGTTCCTAACTGTTCTTCCAAAACCGTTTGAAACCATGGACTCCGGCCAAACTTCTCACTGGCTGCTACCCTTAGATCTAGGGCCACCACCACTCAAACTCTTCGGCCTGTTCCTCGGCCGCCGAAAGTGACATCGGCCACCGGCGGTAGTCTCCGGTCATCCCCTCCGACCAAACCTAAATTCTTGGCCACCGTCTGATTCTTCTCCAGTGATCGATCACCACTGCGAGGCGATTTCCGGCCGTCGTCCGTCGCTGCCTAAAAACCCTAAAACCTAAAAAGAACTTCATTTTTTCCAATCTATCCACCTAACCTACCCGATCCGTCAGGATCTCCCTTCTTCCCCCTAGATCTACCTATAATCTCACCAAAACTATCATTTTCAACTTCTTTCGAGACCTAAATACACTCCGATGACCACTCAAAACCTCTCCTATCAACTCAAGATAAGCCTCAAATCTTATTGTGATTTGTTTACTTTTTTTAGATCTAGGTTTGATTTCAGTTACTGTTTTATATTTTTAAACTCAGATCTAACTTATTTTATGTGTCTTTGCAAGTAAATAAAGTATAAGGTGGAAAATATACCTCCCGGTGTAGTTCCGAGCTAGTTTCACTGTTCTGGTGTCTGATTCCGGTGACCTTCAGAATTCCAGAGCCTCTTCAGCTTCTCAGGTAACTTCTCCACTTTCTTCTCTCTTCAATTATTGCTGCAATGATTTCCCTAATTATTACCCTTATTAATTAACCGTTTTCTCTCTCTGTAGGGTATTTATAACGGGGATAATGGATGACGTCACAACCATTAAACTGTTGACAGCTGGTCTGAGTTGGGGTTTAATCTGAGTGAAACACCAATGGGCCAATGGCAGCGTGTCACGTGGCAAGTTTGGGCTGCAAAAAGAAACACAGTTGTGTTTTCTTGGGCTTATACCGAATTAGATAAGGTCTTTTACAATTTAGGAATATAAATGGGCTTTGTAATTTGGCTTTGAATGTTTTTGTAATTAATGTTGTAAAATATGGACTGTAAACTTTATTTATTTTGGGCTTTACATATTTATTTATTATTTATGTATTATTTATACTTATTTATTTATTTAATTTGACCCGGTCAAAATTCGGGTATGACACTAAATATTTATATTAGGCAAGAAGTAGAATACTTGATAATTATTCTTTGGAGAGATAAAATTACTTTTAGGATCTCTGCAACTATAGTTGTTATGTTGTAGAGATGAGTTTTGCAGGGATGTTGTGAAGACTGAAGAATATTTTGGATATACCGAGTTTTGGGATATATGAGATGTCATGTACAAATTAAATTTTATCTCTTGTGCATATCTTATTTTATGTTGATCTCACATTGGTTATTTGTGGCATATCAAATTCTTATCCTATTGTATATGTATAAACTTTATATTACATTTGACTAAATACATGTGCAGTTTTAATATTTGTCGGTATATCAAATGAAATAGCTAAACATAAATAATTATTTCATTACTGGACAATTGACAGACTAATGAAAATACACGTTATGACCTTAACGTCACTTGTTAGTAGACAATCACTTCACTAATAGAAAATTTAAATATGAATGCGAAATTTATTTAATTATTTCAAATTAATAATAAAATAAATAGAGTATATAACTTTTTGGGATAAAATTATTATTATATCAATGTTAGACGTCCATTTGAATTTTAACAATGGGTGTTCTATTTGTAATAAATTTTAGAGTGATTAAATTATAACTTTCAAAAAAATTGTTTCGTTTATAACTAAACACGTAATGAACTGACCTAGTGTTTATTTTACTCTTTAATTTATTTGTCATTACATACTTTTGTTACCGTGTAGTTTTTCGCTTCTTCGAGTAGTTATAGAGTCACCTTTGGGTGTAGTTAAAATGAGATTAATTCTTATATAAATTTTTATTTAATTGATAAGAATTTATATAATTATATAAATTTTTATTGGTAAAATTTACACAAATTTTTATTTTAAATAATAATAATTTAGGTTATAACATAAAAATTTGTATAGTTATATAAAATTTTATCGAAGATAAAATCTTCACAAATTTTTACCGATTGATAGTTGTTACACAAATTCATATTTAATTAATAAAAATTTCAATTCAACCCAAATTTTTATTCAATCTTACATAATTTTTTATAAAAATGATAAAAATTTATATTGAAATCATTTTAACCGCACCTTCGCCTTTGCCCCCGCTTCTTCGCCATCATTATAAATCAATGTTATACGCCAAATATCTGATTGGACTCGTATACAGAGTACAAACACTCTTTTCTTGGTGGTTGTTGGGTCTCCCTCAATTCTTCATTTCAAAGCTCACTTTTTACTGTTTCCTTTGCTGCTTTCCTTAGAATCTGTAACTTGGGGTTTCAAGATTGTGGGGATTGGATATTTGGGTTGGTTTCTTTTCTTTGATTTTTATATCAAAGACTCAACCATTGGCAATTGTAGATTGTATAAGCATTATTTATTATTTGTAAAAACATCTGTACATTAAAAGGCTTGGAAATTTCTAGCTTCAGCTGAGAAGATCTGCAAATTTTCCAACCTGCAAAGTTCGGATTTTATTACAGGTTAGGAGGACTATTAAATTGCAGTGTTTTCCTCCCTATTTTATATAATTTTTTGGTTTTGATTTTAATGAATTAACGTTTTAGCATTTTTTATGTGGACAGAATTTCAGTGTGGTGAAGAGTTTGAATTTCCTCAAAAAGTTGAATCTTTGAGAGTTTTAGGTGATTTAGAAGATGACAATTGGGGATATAACACCAAAGAAGGAGAGGAAGTCAAGGAGGAGCAAGCATGTTGTTGATGAGAAAGCTCCCTTGTTGCCTAAACAACAAGATGAAGCTGCTGGTTATGATGAATTCAATGGAGCTTCATTCACTGGGGCAGTCTTCAATTTATCAACAACAATTGTTGGTGCTGGGATCATGGCCTTGCCTGCAACAATGAAAGTTCTGGGATTGATTCTTGGGATTGCTATGATCATCTTCATGGCTTTCTTAACTGATGCCTCCATTGAATTCTTGCTTCGATTCAGTAGAGCTGGAAAATCAACTTCTTATGGAGGCCTTATGGGAGATGCATTTGGAAAGTATGGCAGAATCTTTTTGCAAATCTGTGTTCTGGTCAACAATATTGGTGTACTCATTGTATACATGATTATTATTGGTAAAAGCTTTATTTCCTTCAACTGAATTTGCATATCCGGTTGCTCTGTGATGTCATTTGGTTGTCTTTCTTGTTGTTTTGTTAATTTCCTTGATTTCCCTTGTCCGATCTTTATGGTAATGTATGAATTTGCTTTTCAACTTATGATGGTTTGTTGTTTTTATGAAGGTGATGTGCTTTCTGGAACGTCATCAAGCGGGGTGCACCACGCTGGTGTCCTCGAAGGGTGGTTCGGAGAACATTGGTGGAACGGGCGAACCTTTGTGCTTCTCGTCACTACGCTCGGCATCTTCTCTCCGTTGGCATGTTTTAAGCGGATCGGTTAGTGTTTTGGTTGTGCTAGCTTTACTGGATTCCACTAAATTATCTTGCTTGTTCTTGGTTGATCATTATCTAGATCACATGTTGACTCCATTAAAACATGATTGAAATTGTTTCAGTATTTTACATATGATAGATCATATCTTGGTAGATCATTAGATGCGACAGTTCCCGAAAGAATTCAATTTCTAACTTACTGTGTTTCTGTTATTTTTAGTTCAAGGCGTCTGAATCAGATTTTGTATAATTTTTGTATCATTTCTCAAAAATGTACAATATATTCCAACTGCAATCGATATATATGCTGTTAAACTGCTTAGTAAATGTGTATTACATAGAATTTAGCAGTGCTGTTTGGTCTATATTTACACGGGAATAAATCTAAACTGAATAGTTTGTATTGTGTGTTTATTGTTTATTTGTATGCGACTAAGGCTTAGTTTGACATTACTTTTAAAAAGTGCGGTGGAAAAAGTGATTTTAAAAGTGTGGTAGAAAAGTTGCTTTAAAAAGTTAGGTTAGTGTTTGTCATTAATGTCAAAAAGTGATTTTGAGAGGACAAAATGCCTATTTTAGACATAGTATTGTAAAGTAAAATAAGTGAATTTGGGTGATGTTCAAATTTATTAATATTATGATGTATGAAATAAATCAACTTAAATTATAATAAAAAATTAATTTAAAAATAAATCAACTTAAAATATAATAAAAATTTTAATTTAAAAATATAAACTATAATAAAAAATTTATTCTCAATATAAATACTATAACATATATATTATTTTATAATTATGTATAAATTTAATTTAACAATTAATTATAATTATATAATAGAGGGTAAAAAAATAGTTTTACTTTTCAAACTAGCTTATCCACTGCAAAAGTCATAAAATATAGCTTTTGAGTTTGGGTGGAAAATCACTTTTAAAAGCAACAAAAACATCTAATTTGTTTTGAAAGCACTTAAAAAAGTACTTTTAAGTTGCTAAAAGCAACCAAAAACACACCCTAACAAGTGACGGTGCCTTCTCATTTCCAGATTCCTTAAGATTTACATCCGCCTTATCAGTTGCTCTAGCAGTTGTGTTTCTTGTCATCACTGTCGGAATAGCAATTATCAAGCTGATTAGTGGAACTGTAATGATGCCTAGATTGCTTCCCGATGTCACTGATTTAAGCTCATTCTGGAAGCTCTTCACTGTAGTCCCTGTTCTCGTCACTGCATACATCTGCCACTACAACGGTATGTGAGTTGATTCATGAAATGTATTCTTTGTTTAAGCAATGTACCATTTTATCTTTTACATTGATTCTGGATGACAAGAATGGCTGGTTTTCCCGTGTGCTTAAATTTGCAGTTCACAGCATAGATAACGAACTGGAAGACTCTACCCAGATAAGACCGGTTGTACGAACAGCACTGGGTTTATGCTCATCAGTTTACATAATGATAAGCTTTTTCGGGTTCCTTCTGTTCGGTGATGGAACATTGGATGACGTGCTTGCCAACTTTGATACCGACCTTGGCATCCCATATAGCTCCCTGCTTAATGACTCTGTCCGTGTCAGCTACGTTGCTCACCTCATGCTTGTATTTCCCATTGTCTTCTATCCACTGCGTCTCAACATGGACGGCCTCCTGTTCCCCTCAGCAAGGCCTCTAGTTCTGTCTAATACGAGGTTTGCCTGTATTACCGTCGGACTCATCACGGTTATTTTCTTGGGTGCTAATTTCATACCCAGCATCTGGGATGCTTTCCAGTTCACTGGAGCAACTGCTGCAGTTTGCCTTGGGTTCATTTTTCCTGCTGCGGTTACTCTTAGGTGAGTTTTTGGTTGTCTGATTCAATATCAGCTACATTTTAATTTTGCCTTCTTTCACATTTTTGGCAGTGGTTCGGAGATGTTAAATTAATAGGGTTAAATTGCGTATGGATCGTGTCCATTATCTTGAAAACTTTGGCATGTTCGGTTTAAATTCGTATGCCTTGATACTTCAGTGGACTTTAGGAGTTGCCTATCATCTATTGATTGTTAGTCTAATCTAATCACAGATTTACATTAAAATCATTTATACTTTGGCGTTTCAGGGATCACCACTTCATAGCAACAAAGAAAGACAAGATCTTAGCTCTTTTCATGATCGTCCTCGCCGTATTCTCGAACGCGATAGCCATATACAGCGACGCCTATGCCCTTTTTAAGAAGAATTCAGGCCCCAGGGCATGATCTATGTGGCAGTTCCCTTGATTGCAGGAAGTGAGATTTTTACTTCTCAGACATCCTTGAAGACACCTGGTTTTATAGAATCATTCGATATTTGATTCGAAAATCCGGGTTTTCGAAGGAGGTTTGATTAAGCTATATAATAAGATGAACTTTACTTCCAATGTATAAAAGTCAGATTGTAGGGAAGTGTATGAAGTTCCATACATCATATTCCCCATGAATGATTAATGCTTGATTTTGAACATTGTTAAGTCAAGTTGTAAAATAGGCTAATAATGGTTTTGCTTGCTGCTAGCATTATTGGATCTGCTATGGAAATATCTCTAGAAAAATTAAAAATGTCATGTTCCATCTATTTTTAACAGTTAAATATGTTTTAAAAATTATAATATAAGTTTTAGTTCGGTTGATATTGTTTATAAAAATATACAATACTTCTGATCTATTTAATAAAAATGTTTTATTGATTTAAAATTTTATATTGAAAAAAATACAAACGCTAAATATTAAAATTACAAATAAACTTTAGTCAAACGTGTAATATGATGCACAACTTTGATTTTATGTAATTATATACATAAAATTTTAATCTTATTCAGTTATATACATTTTAGAAAATAAATAAATCTATCTTTTTTTATTTTAAATAATTATAATAATTTGTGTACATAGTACGCAAGTAAAATGATCTTATATTATTCGGTTGATTTGCGAGCATCAATCCCCTTGGAAGCTATGGTTTGTGATTCACTGGTAGTGGCACCAGTGGTTACCAAAGTGGTGTCGAATTTGAATTTGGAGACTACCCCGGCTGTACCTATTGTTGCAAATTTAGTTGAATCTACGCCCAAGGCATCTTTCCGAGATATGGTCCTGGGATCGACAAGTGTTCAGTTGGTGGATCAGTTGATCCCGGAATTGGATGTGGAAATTAGACCGGAAGATGTTCGAATGAGGACTGTGGATGGTTCGCCTACTATTGACTTCTCTGAGCGATTACATGCGCTAATCGATTCTATGTTATCAAATTCAGTTATTGTCCGTTTATTGGGAAGAATCATTGGTTACGCGGCTCTGCTCACAAGAATTAAAACGTTGTGGAATCCGAGTGGTGAAATCGCTCTGATTGACATGGATAATGGCTACTTTTTGGTCCGTTTCACGAAGGCTGAGGATTGTTCGAAGGTGTTGATGGGTGGTCCGTGGTTGATTTATGGATGCTATTTAACAGTTCAACCATGGAGTCGAACTTTCTCTACTAAACCAAGAGTATGTTCAGATATATTGCTGGAACGGTAGGGGAGATTGTCCGTATTGATTATAATACCGTGGAAGGGAAACGTGGAAGGTTTGCTAGACTGGCTATTGTGGTTAATCTAAACAAGCCGTTAGCGTCAAGCATTGTGATAGATGGGTTTTGGCAACAAATTGAATGTGAGGGGCTTCCAACGATATGCTTTTCTTGTGGCAAGTATGGACATACGATGGATGTTTGCAAACCATTGAATGAAAAGGATGGCGATGGGCGTGACGGTATTATAGACATGACGGTTGTTGAGCCGGAGGAGAAATTCGGCCCCTGAATGCAAGTTACTAACAGACGACAACGACGATTGGGGAACACTCGTGATGGGGCTCGAAATGTATCGGATGTACACCCAACACGTTTGGGTACTCTGGGTCGTTTTGACGTGTTATGGATTAATGGATATGATAAAACAAGGAAGGATGGGGCTACAACTTCTTTAGACGCGGATATGAGTAGAGCTACTAGCTTGGGCCCCTTGCTGGAGGATAATCTGGTGATGATAGTGTCAGCACCAGCTCAACGTGGGAAACATAATCAAATAGATGTAGGGCAGGATACAAGTGCAAGGATGGTTGAACGTCGGGAGGGTAAAGAGCCGATGGTTATTCAGGCAGTAGAGGATGCTTCAGCTCGGAGTGTGGCAGTTTCAAAGAAATGGGCTGGGGTGGATCCAAAGGTGTTAAAGGGACAACAAGCAAGGGTGCGGTGGTAGTTAAAGGAGTTACAAAAAGGGTTACTGTGAATGACCTTTCAACTAAGGATGTGGTGGCATTAAAAGGGGGTACCACGAATGATGCTGCAACAAATGGAGCTTCAAGGAATGATTTTGCGGCTAATTCAAAAGTTGCGACTGAGGTGGCGTCAAAGGATGTGATTGTCATGGTTCCTAGTAGTTTAAACTCGGTAAATCATAAGGCAATTAAAATGGTTTCAAAAGTGGTTAATTCTATTGAGACACTGGTGCATGAGGTGAGAATAGGCGATGGATCGGGGACTGGTGTTTCATCTTCAGAATGCCAATTTTCCAGAATAAAGAATGTGGCACGTAAGAGCCCTTATCCGCAGCGTAAAAAAATTCTTGAACGGCACGATCGGGATCCAACTAAAGATGTGTCGGTTGATGTGGGGGAATGGATACGGAAGATGTTAAATGATTTAGTGACGAGTGAAACAAGCAGCGTTGCCCATCTTCTGCCATAGCTAGATCATAACAAGGATGTTGGGGAAGATGTTCAGTGGCGTAACAATACCGTTTTTGATGGGGATGGGGGAACGATTTGAGTGGTACAAGTGTTCTTTATCTCTTATATTTTTAATGTTTAAAGTACTTTTTTGTAATATATAGGGAGCTTTAGCCCCTAATTTTAACCATTATTTGAGGTTTATTGTGAGGTCGCAGGACCCCAATATAGTTGCTTTGATGGAATCGAGGGTCAGTGGCAGGAAGGCTGATGCGTTCATTGCCCGAAATACGTTTTCGTTATCGTTTCAAGTTGAGGCTGATGGCTTTTCTGGGGGAATTTGGATCATGTGGAAGGATACGGTTAAGATGGACATTATTGCAGTCTCTAATCAATTTGTGCATTCGATTTGTGTAGAAAGTGGCTCGGGGAAGTCTTGTTTGTTATATGTTATTTATGGTAGCCCGGATATCTGAGTACGTAATAATTTATGGCCTCGGTTGCTAGCACTACGACAATCTAATAACGCGCATTGAATCTTGGGTGGTGACTTCAACGTCATTCATTGCTCAGGGGATCGCATGGGAGGCTCAGCTCGAAGGAATGGTGTTTGTAGTAAATTTGGGGCTTTCCTAGATACTACGAATTTGCATGATTTAGAGTTTCAAGGTCCTAGGTTCAGATGGAAGCGGGGAACCTTACATCAAAGACTCAATAGATGTGTGGGCAACGAAGCATGGTTTGATGCGTGGCCAAATTCGAGTGTGGTTCATCTTGCTCGTATGGGCTCTGACCATCGCCCTATCTTATTATTGGGAACAACTCTAACGAACCGGAGGCTTCCATCGCCATTTAGATACCTTGCGGCTTGGCAGAATGATCCAAGATTCGTGGATATGTTGAAGGATACCTGGAATACTGATGAAATATTACTGTCAACTTAGCAAATTTTACTAATGCGGCTACAAAATGGAATCATGAGGTTTTTGGCAATATTGGAAGACAGAAGGTGTGTCTTATGGCGCGTATTTAGGGTATTGAAAAGATTTCTGAGTTCTCTAACAACGACCATCTCTATGATTTAGAGCGAGAGTTAAAAAGGGAGTTAGATAATATGCTTGCCCAACAAGAAAGTCTTTGGTTTCAAAGATCACACAATCAGTGGATTCGAGATGGTGACCGCAATACTCGCTACTATTATCGGGTTACTAAGGCACGGCAAAGACGACGTAATATTTCTATGATAAAACTTACCGAAGAAAACTAGTGTGATAAATCCGAGATGATAAAGAATGGTACCGTGACTTTTTTCTAGTCTCTCTTTGTAGCTTCGAATAGTACCCGTAGACCATGGTTATTTCAGAATTTATTTGCACATATTTTAGCCATGGAAAAAGAGAGGTTGGTTGCATCTGTCACTGAAGATGAGGTGCGCAACGTGATTTTTGACATGGATCCTTTGAAAGCCCCGAGGATCGATGGGATTCACGCTATGTTTTATCAAAAAAATTGGGCATTGGTTGGTAAAAGTGTGGTTGCTTTTGTAAGGAAATGTTTCGTTGAGAAAGAAATCCATGCAGAGGAAAATTGAACTATTCTCGTTTTAATCCCTAAAGGCCTATCACCTGATTCTTTCTATCAATTTAGGCCTATTAGCCTTTGTCCGGTGATCTATAAAGCTTTAACCAAGGTTATTGTTAACCGGTTAAAGCCATTTCTTCCTAGTTTGGTCTCGAATTCCCAAGTGAGTTTCGTGCCTGGTCGTAATATTACGGACAATGTGATACTAGCGCAGGAGGTGATTCACTCCATGCGCATGAAAAGTGGTCGTAACGGTTGGATGGCCTTGATGATAGACCTTGAGAAAGCTTACGACCTTTTGGAATGGACCTTTATTACTAACACTTGGGTGATATTGGATTGCCAACGGGGTTAATCAGACTGATCATGAGTTTTATTACGTCTGTGTCTACTCAGATTGCGTGGAACGGGGAATTGTCTGACAGATTTAGGCCAACTCGAGGGATTAGATAAGGAGATCCTATGTCGCCCTACATTTTCGTGATTTGTATAGAATGGCTTTCACAAGCGATTAGTGTTGAGATAGATCAGGGATGGTGGTCTGAGATCAGATTGAATCAGAATAGGCCGGGGATTTCTCACATTTTCTTTGCTAACGATATTATTTTATTTGCCGAGGCTTTTGTTAGGCGAATGCAAGTTATGTGAGAGGTTCTTGATATTTTTTGTGCTTCTTCCGGGGCATAAGGTTAGTGCTTCTAAAACTAACATTTTATTCTCAAGAAATACAAAGTTAGATGTCAGATCGAATATTGTTAATGGGTTTGGATTTAAGGAAGTGCAAGATTTAGGAAAATATCTTGGTGTCCCTATTTTGCACAACCCTGTTACTAAGGCCACGTATGGCTATTTAGTGGATAAAGTCCGATCCCAACTTGCTTCAAGGCCGGCGAAATCTTTGGCGTTTGCAGGTCATGTTACCTTGGCTAAATCTGTTCTGCAAGCCAGTCCAAGTTACACTATGCAAGCAACTTGGTTACCTAAGGGTGTTTGTACGGAAATCGAAAAGCTTATTCGGGGTTTTATTTAAGGTAGTTCGACAGATCATAGGGGAATCAGTCTTATGCGATGAGAATATGTGCAGTATTCGATTGATGAGGGGGCCTTGGCCTTTGTCATATGAAGCATTTTAATCGAGCATTTCTTATGAAGCTTGGCTTTCAATTGCTCATTGAGAGTGATAAAACTTTGGGTGCAATTGGTGCGATCTAAATATAAGGTGGATGGTATTTTGCCTATTACCCTTAACTCGCGTGGTAGTTCTCGCTTGTGGTCTGAGATTTGTAGGGTTTGGGACTGTTTTCGTGAGGGTATATTTTGGATTGTGAGATATGGGTGTCTTATTGACTTCTGTATGATGATTGGCTACCAGGGTGTGGTCCTCTTTCGACTTGGTACCAATTGGATGAGATGCCTACACCTTGTTCGGTAATGTCTTTTGTGTCTCACTATGGTTTTTGGGATCTGAATGCGCTTCTTCATGTATTATCGGAGGAGATTGTGCAATACATTTTGACGGTTTATCCTCCCACGCCTCACTTGGGTCCAGATCGTTTAGGGTGAAAGGATGACAAGAGTTATCAATTTACTATGAAGTCGGCTTATAATCATTTGATGGGGTATGCTTCGAATGATGGTCTAAATTTTTGGGCTGGTATTTGGAAGTTACCTCTGCCGCAACGGATTCGAGTGTTTATTTGGCTTGCGATGCGGGGTGGTTTGCTTACTAATGTAGAAAGACATCGTCGCCATTTGACTGATGACTCAAATTGTAGCTTCTGCCGACAAAGTCACGAGGATTTGATTCATGTGCTTCGTGATTGTTCCCGTGCGCCCTCAGTTTGGATGCAACTAGTGCCGTTTGTTTATTCCTACAGTTTTTATAATCTATCGCTACAGGATTAGCTTGATAGCAATTTGGGGGCAAATGGTCCTTTTATGGGTAGTTTGGATGATTGGAGATTGTTATTTGCGATTATTTTTTGGAGACTTTGGAATCAGAGGTCTCTGCTCCTATTTGAGCCTAATTACGTCGAGCGGGATGATATGGTTATGGCAAGCAAGTTGTATTTGGAGCAGGTGATGGTGGCTAACTCCTGAAGTTTGGGTTTTGGTACTAACCAGAGGTCAATGACCCTTTGGTCTTGTCCGCCCTCTGATTGGGTGAAAGTTAATGTGGATGGTGCGGTGCATCCGTTATCTAATTCGGCTGCAGTTGGGGGAATTTGTCGCTCAGATACATGGGACTGGATTTTTGGCTTTAGTCGTCGGATTGGCCGCTGTTCTATTTTGAATGCGGAGTTATGGGCGATTTTAGACGGTCTTAGACATGCGTGACAGCGTGGTTATCTTCGTGTTAAGCTGGAATCGGATAGTCGCGAGGCTATTCGTTGTGTGGTTTATGGGGACATGGTTCAGACGGTTAACGGACTAGTTGTTGTAATCCGAGAAATGATTCAACGTTCTTGGGAGGTCAATGTGGAGCACATTAGCTGAGAGTCTAATTTGGTTGCTGATTGGTTTGCGAAGGATTTGCGGGATCAAGCGATTAGTGAGGTGTTCTTTGAAGAGCCACCAGACAGTATTCAAGGTTTGCTTGGTAATGATTTACGTTGTCGGGATGGACATCATGATACGGATTTTGGGTAACGTATGGGTTTTGGTCTGAGGTTGGTATTGGTTAGTTCTGTGTGGGGTCGTCTTTTTCTTGCTCGTGGTCTGTGGTTTTTAGTGTTGTTTCTGTTGTAGCCCTTCCACATGCACTTTTTTTCTTCCATTAGGTTTAGGGAGGTTTTTTAACGCATGTGGTTGGCATTTTTTCCCATTTTCAATCGAAAAAAATGATCTTATAATGATAATAGATTTTATAATTTATAAAAATTGAATTAAATTAAAACTTCATATATTTAAATAAAATCAAAGTTATTATATTACATTATACATTTGATAAAAATTCACATAATTTTAATATGTACCTTTAAATATAATTATATTATTAAAATCAACAATAAAAAATATTTATTTAACATGAAATTATAAAATGACTAAAATTAATTAATTTGAAAAACAACTTGTATTTTTGGTTAATTAACGCTAATTAAATGTTGTGATTTGAACCTACACAAAGAGAGAATTTAGGTATATGATTTAATGGGTTTAGTTTTTTAAGGTTAAAATTAGAAATTCAAAATTTGAGTTATATAATATAAATATACAGATTTTTAAATACGTATATCAAAATTTTACCAATCAAATATATATACCGAAACGGAACCGACCCGCTTATCATTGCTCGCTGTGCGGAGTTACCCTCAAATTTCTGCAACACCTCTCTCCCGCAACCATGACCGCCACGATGGGTCCACCGCCTCTCCAGACCCCAAATCCCTCCACCGAACCTGAAACGGTAACCCAAGAAGAATCCGAACCCAATAAGGCCAAAACCTCGATGGGTCCTCTGCCGATGCTTCCTCCTCCTCCTCCTCCCGTAAACTCTAACCTGCAAAATCATCAAGACGAAGAAAAACAATCAAACTCTAATTCGGAACCGAATTCAATTGGAAAACCATTAAATTCAAAGCAATCTTCTGTGCCTTACACAATCCCTCAGTGGAGTGGACCTCCTCGTCACCATTTCTTCCTCGAGGTGCTTAAAGATGGCTGCATCGTTGATCGTCTTCTTTTTGGGGATGTTGAAATTTTTTGAAATTTGTTTGTTTAGGTATGAGAAGGGAGCTTATATGTTTGGACGTGTTGATCTCTGTGATTTTGTGCTTGAACATCCCACTATTTCGCGGTTTCATGCTGGTAAATCTTTTTTTTATTATTATGCAAATATGCTCTGTGCAATAAGATAGGAACTAAATAGCTTGAATTTGGTTAGTTAAGTTGGAAATGTTTGTAGAATAAAACAAGGACTACAGTTGGTTGTTTTGCTGGGATTCTTAAGAAGTGGATTCAAATAGCTGAGAAATTTTACGGTGTCAAAATGGGAAATTGAGTTTATTCCCAATAAAAGGAGCAAAGTTTTTTTTTTTGAGTTTTTCGTCTTGTAATGTTTAAATCATCCAAGTTATGGTTACGTCGAGTAACATATTTCAAGTTCATTGTGAAGGCTATCAACCTTCTACGATTTTAATTTTTTTCATTGGCCAACAAAATGATTCTTTGTTTATTTCATGTAATATAGCCTGTCTGAGTTGTTGAAGTCTTTTGGCTGCTGCTTGTAGTTTCTACTTTTATACTAAAACCATATTAAATTGACTGACTTGAATAGCATCTGTGGCTTGTGATATTCTTGTGGAATGATTAATCAAATTTCTCTCAAACGGCCAACTCTGTACCCTCTAAAAGCTTGAGTTGTCGCAGATTCCATCATAAGAGCTTATCTGATTTTCAATTACTCACTTGTACAAGAACTTGCTCATGACCTACCCGCAAACAAATTTGTGAGATCTGAACTAAACAAGATGGTGTTTTATGCTACCTGTTGTAAATATTTCTCTCTCTTTTTCTATCCGTGTAATGCTATTGATAGGCTGCTTTTTGATTTCAAATATCTATGTTTTTATGCACAAATATTAAATTTAAGGACTGCTAAAGTCAATGCTTTTCCTTGTTCTTTTTAATTATTGTTTCTCTTTACTAGTGCTTCAGTTTAGGAGCAGCGGTGAGGCCTATCTTTACGATCTTGGCAGTACACATGCCACTTCTGTCAATAAGAGTCAGGTATTGATGTCCAACTGTATTCTATTTGTTGTATTTTACCATTCTAAAGTGTTTCAGTTTTTCTGTTGAATTTTCTGCTAAGATGGTAACGTGTTTAGAAGGTCAACTAGATTATGATGTCTTGTCCTTGTGATAACATGATGAGCCCCCCCCCCCCCAACTTAATTAGGTGACCAAAAGGACTTATGTGGACTTACACGTGGGTGATGTCATTCGGTTTGGCCAGTAAGTACACTTTTGCTTGCCCGTCTTTATTTGCTCATAGCTTTCTTTCTCCATCTTTCTTTCAATGCCATTCATTTGTTTGATTTTCCTTTTTATCTTTCTTACTCATTTTACTGTTATCCTGATGGACATATGCAATATTAGTTTTAGAGCCAAATTTTAATTGAGGATTGCATACTATTCTGATGTGCATATTAGTCTCGTGTCCCTTTAGAAGGACTATTTGACTTATACAGTAATCCCTTTAGTAGTATACATTACAGTGGGAAAATTGATACAAGTATTTGCTATAGAAGACATAGTTTCGTCACTTGTAAATGCATCAGTTATTTTTTTGTAGACGTGCAAATATAGGAGGAGAAAGGGATGTTTTAGTGCTTTATTATCTCACCTTCTTTGTTATGTTCGCTTGTATTTTCTTGTTTTACTTATGAAAGAAAAAGGAAGAGTGGCAGAGAAAAAAGATGCCATACCAAGTTCTGATTATTTTTCAAGAATCTAAAATCTCCAATTCTGCTTGTTTTGGTTTGGTTTGGATTTGGGCTAGATGGATGTTTGAGAAGGTTAATATGGTAAAAGCATATTTGGAAGATAATGGGCTGTGTTGTTTGTTTATTCATTTTGTTATTTGCATACCCATTTAAAATGGGGGGATGATATCATCATTATTTTGTTCCCTTGTTTTGTCCTTCATCTCCTTTCCCCATTTTCTTACAAGAAAATCAAGTAAGATGAAACCATTTTTGTTCTCTCAAGGAAAAATCTCGTGAATTGTTGTAGAGATAAAGTTAATCATCACTCAAAGATCTACATCTTGAGGTAAAAAATGGGCTGTGTTGTTTAATTGTTGGGTGGAAGAAGATGTTTGGAGGGGTTTCAAGAAGAAAAACGGGTTTAGGTCATTGGAGACTTCTTTATCACTTTTGATCCGAAGTTTTGGTTCATTGGAGACACAGTTTTGCTAACTCCTTTGAATTTCTGCAACTCATAAAAATAGGCTTTGTGCATGATTTGAGTGTTTATGGCTTGGTATGCTTTGGTTGACTCTTTAATGGCAAATTATGGGTTTGACGTTTGTAAGGCTTAAAATTGGTAGAAATCCACTAAATAACTTCACCATAACTTGTAGGAGTAATTTGGGGCTTAACTACTGGGCTTAAAGGTCGGATTGGTGAAATCCCAAGCTTCAGGTTTCAAAATCTGGGCTCGCGTATCGATACGAGGTGGTAGCGTATCGGTATGCCTTTGTTATAAGGGAGACGAGTTGTGAGGGGCGTACCGGTACGCCTTCCCGTGTATCAGTACCCTTCACTTAAATAGAATTTCAGTAGCGCTTAGGCGTACCGGTACGCAAGGGGCGTATCGGTACCCACTGTTACTTTGCCTAGGAGAGGCTTAGCGTACCGGTGCACGTATGTGGGGTACCAGTACGGCTTGGGATCGGTACAGAGCGATCCGCGTACTAATGCTGCGTACCGATACGGGGTAAGAGCGTATCGGTACGGCTAGTCGTCCAAACCTTTCAAATGTAAGTTGCGTATCGGTACTTGAGAAGGAGTACCAGTACCCAGAGTAGAGGTTCGATACCCAACTAGGAGTATCGATACTCGCTGGGTAATCTGCCCAAGAAAGTTGAGTTCGCGTTCTGGGGTTTGATAATTCGAAGTAAAGGGCCTTGGGGGTCTGTTAATGTGTAAAATGAATATTAAAACTGAGAAATGGATATTTAAACCCCGTATGTGAAATAAATGGCTAAATGACTTATTATACATTGGGTAACTATGTGAGGTTGTAACCTATAGGGATCCTAGGTGGATCGTGGATGCTGTGTAGAAATCCAGGCCCTTGCTGTGTGCGGAAGGGGCGCCTATAAGGTTAAGTCTTATCGGATAATAAGATAATATAATGAGAACGACAAAGGTGTACCTTTATAAGTATGCTAATAAATAGACAATTCAACAGGATGATGCAATAAATAAAAAGAAAACCATAGGGCTATGGTAAAGGTGTTAGAGTTGTGTGCCGTAAGACCCTTGTGTCGAGGTTTAGAGCTGTGTGGTTACTAGGGTCCTTGTTGTGTGCTGATGGGACACCTAGATAGTCGAGTCATCCCTTGTTGTTGGGATTTGGATACCCAAAGTGTGTTGCAACACCTTGAAGACTCCCGAATGTAGGATCTCGATGCTATGTGGATGTGGGCCTCATTCGAAGATGCTTGGTGAGAGATCCCGAGCATGAATGTAGGATCCCGATGCTATGTGGACGCGTGCCTCATCCCTTGGGTATAGGATCCCGATGCTTAGTGGATGCGGGCCTTGCTCGGAGTATAGGATCTTGATGCTTCGTGGACGCGGGCCTTACTCGTAGTGTAGGATCTTGATGCTATGTGGACGCGGGCCTCACTCAAGTGTAGGATTCCGATGCTTTGTGGACGCGGACCTCACTTAATGTTGTTGGGGTTATCTATGTGATGATAGGTAAATGAATAAGGTATTTGTATGAGCTGTGTGCGTGATATACATTCATAATGCTATGTGTTTAGGCGGTTATGGTAGCGCTGTTGTTATCTTGCCATTATGTCATTCATGTTGCATTGCTTTATTTATGATCTGCATGAAGCATTGTTGAGTGGCGGTGTACCCACTGAGCTTTGTTAGCTCAGCGTTCGGAATCGTTGTTTCTTTTCGCATGTTAGGAGGTTTGGCTTGTTCTTGGGGGAGCACCATCAAGGAAGGATTCCAACGCCTCGTCTCTTCAGAGTACAGTATTTAGGTCATTGGGCTATGTATTCGTGGGAACCTATTGTATATTGCAAATTGTATTTGGATTTTTGTAATGTAATTTTTAAAAAGAGTCGTATAGTTTTCAAAAGTTTATAATGTAATCAAAATTTTAAAAAGGGGCCCCATTGTAGCATTTGTATATGTTTTCAAATATTTATTTATATTTCCATTGGATTGAAATAAATTAATGTTCTGTATCATAACCATCTCTTCCTCTTTAAAATTCAGTTAGATTGTACTCTTTTATTGGAAGAACTAGAAAGAAATGCAGCAGTGTTTTATTGTGTTTGTTATAATTTGTTTAATGCTATTGTGTTATAGGAAAAAGACTTGAAAGTCATCAGAGAAGCAAAGATCCGAGAAGAGATGTTAGACCGGGAAGCTTCACTTAGACGAGACCGGGAAGCTTCACTTAGACGAGCAAGAGCAGAAGCATCTCTTTCAGATGGTATCTCATGGGGCATGGGAGAGGATGCTATCGAAGAAGCAGAGGTTTGCACCACTTAGAAACTAATATAATACTCTTGTCGTTTTCTTGTTGATATTCTATGCGATAAAACAATGTGTTTAAGAAAAAGACTTGAAATCTTTCTCCCAAAATTTGGATGATGGCACAATTGTTGTATTTCTTTTGGATCCAATTCATTTCATCAGCTGGCAATCAGATGAACGTAATGAATTTGATGACTTCCTTCCCTGCAGGCAATTTATTGCTAATTGTTTGTTCAAATGCCTTATGACGCATTAGGCTCTTATCGTTTTATTTTATTACACACGCACGAACGCGGCGAACACACACACACATATATATATGTGTGGGGGGGGGCAGAGCTTGCCATTTTCATTTGATGGCTACATACATTGTGCATTTTTCTTTCCCACCCAAATTTCATATTGTTTTCATGTAAGACTAACCGATGGTTTTGTTAATTTTATTTTCTACCTATTAATGTCATTTGGATATCTAGGATGATTCTGATGAAGTGACTTGGCAAACCTACAAAGGACAGCTTACAGAGAAGCAGGAGAAAACCTGTGATAAGATAATAAAAAGGACTGAAAAGGCAAGCCCTTTTCTCTTTGTGACTTCTTATGAAATGAATTTAGTGACACGTTTCTTTTCCTCATCTGGGCTGTTTTTTATATTTGTCTAAGCTTTCTTTCTAGATCTTTATATTCAACTTGGAGATGTCACTTTCCGATCTATTCCTTGTTAGTGCCTTTTCTATATTTATTTATTTTAATTATTATTATTGCAACGTGTTCTGGATATAGATTGCCCATATGAAGAAAGAGATAGATGCAATACGAGCAAAAGACATTTCACAAGGTGGGTTGACACAAGGCCAGCAAACTCAGATTGCTAGGAATGAACAAAGAATGACACAGGTATACTGAAAGTTATGTGGATAGGAATCTGATATATTTCTATTTGATTATTATATGGTTCGATTGTGAAGAGAAGTCGGAGAATATTTTAGACACAAATCTTGTAATTTTGGTAGATACTGGAGGAGCTTGAAAGCTTGGAAGAGACTCTAAATGACAGTATCCGTGAAAGCATAGGTGCACGTGCTGGAAATATTTCTCATGGTAAGCGAAAAGGAGGGCCGGATGATGATGATGAAGACTTCTCAAGGTAATTGTCATTTTTGAGAAAACAAGAGATTTTATGTTGCCTTTGCTTCCAAAGCTGTTGAAATACATGCAAATTTTTGTTATATAGTACTTATTAACTTTAGTTACTAGTTTAAAATAAATATGTAATTACCTGTTGTTGCATTTATCTTTCTCAATTTCCGTCTCTTCTTTAAGTATATTAGAAGGATCTGCCTCTGGTTTGTTTTTTAAGTTTGAAGTTAGATAAATAGTTGATGATCATAATGATTTTTGATTATTCAGTGATGATGACGAATTCTATGGACAAAGAAGAAACCCACTGTTCAAAAAGTTGGTGAAACCCAGTCTATTGAAACTGCTGATAGTGGCGTATTGTGTTGCCAATGGTCGTAGTGGCAATTTACTCTTTTTTTTTTTACAAATTATGTTTTAATTGTTTAAGAAATAGGCGTGGATATTTAAATTCATTGGAAGTAGGGATGGCAATAAGGTAAGGTGAGACGGTCTTTTGCATCATTATCCTTTCCTATAAATTTAAATATCCACACCCAAGATAGGAGCTATGAACTATCTCATAGCTCCATCTTATCCTTTCCATCATTAAAGCATGGAAAAACATCAAAAGACATGGGAGCTTCAAACCTAAGATAGGAGCTATGAACTATCTCATACCCATCCAAGATTAATGCTCTAAATTTCAGTTTTTAATCTTTGGGTACTCATGAAAAGTTTGATACTTCAACAGAAAGTAGGCCACTTTTTGGACATATTTGGCAAAGTGGTGCAGATTTGCAGTAGCTATCCATCCCCATTTAGGACTTGAAATTGTTTGACTACTTTGTGGGAAGTGGGTGATTTCTTGGATCAGTTGCCATGTTTTATTTTATTTTATTATTGAGCTTGGGTCATTCTCAAAGTTTTCAACTTCTTTCTTGGATCGCTCGTTTCCTCAACTCAGCACCCAAAAGTTAATGTGTGAAAGAGGGGGAGAGAGAGATTTCTAGGGATCTTGAATGGCGGTTTTGAATTCTTCAAAATGAAACTTCTTGGTGCATGGGTCATTTTGGAATTCTCTTCTTTCTTTCTTTTAATTTTTTATTGGAAGTTTGGGTTTCAACAATGTATATTGTTATTCCTTGAAATACAATCATGTTTCTCTTGGTAATCATAGATTAAAAAAAACAAATTATGGTTTTCGGAACTTTGTAAACCTGTAGTGGTGGAATTAAAATTTTTATATAGTGAGGTCAGAGTGAATTATAAAATATTTAATATTTTTTTATAAAATTTTTTATATAATTTTAATATTTTTATACAGTAGGTACATTTTAGTGGGGTTAATTGCAAATAGAAATCTTTTGCCCCTATTTATGCCCTCATACTAAAAACTTAAGTTTAGGGTTATAGTTTAAAGTTTAAGATTAGATTTTATGAAATTTTAGATATGATGTATTTTTTAGAGTTTAGAGTTTAAGGTTTAGAATTGAAAAATTAGGATTGGAACTTAAAATTTAATTTTTTAATGTTTGAGCATAAAAAGACCGAAAAAGTCAGAAATTTTATCGGGTAATTGCACCATAATTTATTTATATAGGTCCACCCTTGCACGAGTGTCCGTCGTCTATTCATTAAAACTCTAAATATAGATTAATAGTATAAATATGAACTTTTTATGTTGAAATAGAGGAAATCATATCAGCCATTTAATCAAAATAATTAAATACTTCAATTAACTGAGTAATATAGAATCTAACGAGTAGTTCAAATAGAAAAGAAAATGTTATTCATTTCAAAAAATTCGAGTTTGAGCACTTGTGTGTGCAAGATGTGTGTAGGTTGTCAAATGGTTAAAAAAAGTATGAACAAATTAACTTTAGGTGATTACAAGGTAACATCTACACCTTATAAACAAAGCAATTTGAACATGTGTCTTTTAGAATAAACATTATCTGCTTTTCTACTAGAACATTGTTGGGTTCTAATTATGATATTTCAACTTATGTACTTTTAACTAGTCATATATTTTAAATTTTTTTTACAGCATTTACATTTTTAATATTCAAAATTATTTACATGAAGTTGGTCGATCCAACAATTCAAGCCAATGATCACAAGTCTCCTTAGTTTAATTTTTGGTCCGACTTTTTTCACAATCCCTGAAATCTAAATAATAAGGGGATACATGAGTTTGGGTTTACTCCTAACAAATAGAAATTGGGATCTCCGTATTTCCATTATTTGCTAATTATGTCTGATAATAAATACGTATTTTAAGTACAAAAGTGTAATTCATAATTTAACCACCATGTTTCAGCTCATGTTCTTCTCAAAGGTTCATCCAACAGTTGTAGACATTCATGTGGATTCGAATAAAAATAATCTTCTTCTTTCGGCCTATCCGGTATCAGGACCCGTTTCTTCGGGCTTCCCATTCTATTCGAATGAACTTCCTTCACGGTATCGGAGAACTCGTCCCAGCTTAACAATCCATTATGGTATTGATCTATTAACTTAACTAGAAGTTTTCGGTCTAGTAAGATAGTTTTCTTGAACCCCAAGAATCTGGAACATGTTAAACAGGCAATTGCCGATAAAAATCAGATCGAATTTGAACATGCCTTTCCTATGACATGAGCTAAGAAAAGAATGGTAAAGTATAATAAATATTAGGCTCGATTTGTTACCTCCGATGGCCTTCGACCACTTTGGCCATGTTTCCGTCATATGTTGGAACGAATATATCACTTTCTAAGGCGACTAGATAATCCAATGCTGCCATTTGAGATGAGTGGTTTTGGAAGAATTTCAAGTCCGATCGAAGTAGAGTCTCCTTTCTGACCTGTTTTGCAAGAAATTCCTATTATTATGGCATATATATACGCATTGTAGATGTGTAAACTATAGTTTACTGACCAAATTAGGAAATTCTTTTGCCAACGGAGCCATCCGTCTCTCACCACCGTAAATTTCTCCGGCAGCAATGTAAATTTGAACATTGTGGTCAATACCGAGCGCTTTCAATACTAGAGCTGTTTCTTCTGGTGTCAAAGGGCACAATCCTTCTTTCCTTTTCATTTCTGAATTTATTATCTTTTCCTTCCACCAGGGATAAGCATACCTAATAGCATCAGATTGTCTAGTGAAGCAATGAAAAAGTTTATATTTACGGAAACGACAAACGACAAACGACAAACAAGCTTGCTGCTTACCTCATTCTCATGAGTTCTTCCTCTTCCTCACTGTTGCAGCCATGAGTGCAGCCGGAAAAGGCCAACATGTCCATTTCGTATCTGAGATGAAGCACGAGAAAAGGGCCTTTCTCCCTTAAGATCTTGACAACCTTTCTACCCAATTCCTCAATTTGGGAAGTAAATCTTAGCACATTGAAATTTACATGGCAGCGCAGCTTCTGAATCTCGAGGGGTAGTTCGTTATTTGCAAGCCGAGTATCAGTTTTATTCAACTGTACAACTTTGTGCTTTCGCACAAGAGGAAGAATCTGCAAGCAATAACTCCAGAAATTAGCTGCAATTCAACGAATAGAGAACAATTCCATCTTCAAGCAATCGGAAACTAACCTGATGAACATAATAAGAAATATCGGACCAACTAATGGGCTGCATAGAGAGGAACATTCCTTGATCAACCCGTAGCTGAACTCGAGGTGGTAGTTCCTTCAATATCCGAACCTCGTCTCTCAAGGAAGTAATGAAGTGATCAACATCGAAAATGTCCTTAAACTCACTGATACCATGAACACCAATTAGACGACAATCTTGAATTGCAGGGCACAATTCTTATACTTTTTAATTGTTCAAAAGCAAAGATTAAATAAATAGTATGTACCTAGGATCATTCCAGAAAGAGGTCTTGTCCAATTCTGGGACAATAAGTGTAACATTTAGGTATCTGGCAATGGCAACCATGTCGCAAATCTGCAAACCAAACTCGGAAACGACACGAACCGGTTAACATCTGAATTGATGCCGAGATTAAAAAAACGATTATCAACTTACCGCAGCTCGCATTTGGTTAAGCCCTCCATTGCAGGAAACCATAAGATAGCCATTGTTCTTATATAACCCTGCAAAAAAAGTCATCAGATAAGAACAGTAATCATAGACAACTTGATTGGGAAAAACATAAAGCTCCATAAAAGCAAAGTCTTTTTTTAGGACATAAAAGGCATCTTTGACAAAAACTGTCTGTTCACAAGAAAAGAAAATCTTACAAGAAACACCAAATATAGAACAGAATGAGAATTGTTGAAATCAGTGATGGCATACTCAAGAAATTTACATAGAAATTAAACATTAGAAAGAAAGAAACCTTGGGGGCTCACTTTTTGGAGGAAGAATGGGTTTTGGTGGAATAGAAGACAAATCAGCAAGCAAAGGCAATTCAGAACCAGATTGAGTGAAACAAGAAGGCCAACCTTTCCACAAATTCGGACCAAACATTTCTCCCAATGTCATCAGCTGAGCAAAGCAAGTCCATAACAAAACTGTAGTTAATGCCCTGAACATCCATTGCTTCATTCTAGGCCTTGAAACCATTGGATTCTTTAGCTTCTCCACTCTCCCTTCCCCAAAAACCTTTATCTTCATTTCAGACTGTTTCTTGTAATCACACTTTCCACTTGTTTCTTCCACTCTACACATTGTAAATTACCCTTTTTCACATCAATCTCAAACTCAAGAACAACAATACTTGAGTTCAAAGTTCTCCCCCCACTTGATCCAAAAATCCAGGCCTTTGATCAAATATAATGCAAAAAAAAAAAAAGACTGCAACTTTGGGTTTTTTTAAACAAGCTAAGGTGATTTCTGAGAATTTTTTCCAACTACATGAACCTCTAAACTTCCCTGTAACCAAACTATTGCATTAAAAAATAATTAAAGCTAAGATTCTTTGTTGGAACACCTATACTATTATTTCACCTAGAAACAACAGCTCCACGAAGCTTACCAAAAGCAGAACTTAGAAAAAGACAGATTTAAAAAACTAAACTTTGTTTGGATAAAACCTTGTAAACTCTCCACATACATTATCAAAATAAGCAAAACCCAGAATTTATATGATTCGGTTTCAACTAAATCTCCACTAACTATCGCCAAAAAGCTGTCTTTCAAACTGATCCAAAAAGCTTGTTTCTTTAGCTTATACAAGCATGGTAGAAATGGGAAAAGCTCAATTGAGGTTCATGCTTTTTTCCCGGTGAAACTTCCGACCAGATCCGGCAAGGTCGGTGCCGGTGAACTGCTCAGAAAGAAACAAAGTTGTGAGCTTAAGAGAGAGAGAGAGAGAGAGAGAGAGAGAGAGAGAGGAAAAGGTGAGCTTTGAGTTGTGCTTTAGTAGATGGCAAAAAAGTTAAAAGCCTGCAAGTGTTGGAATTGTTTTGCTGTTAAGATGTTTGAGGGATCTTCAATTCTGTTTGTTTGACAAATGAGGAAACTAATAGGATTTGTTAATATTTTTTTGCCCTCTCCGTTTTAAAGCTTTAGGCTGATTAATTCAGATTTATTAGAAACATGCTTAAAGAATATCAAAATGCTTACTACTTGAATCAACTCTTATTAATATATTATTGAACATTTTTTATCAATTAACAAAGGGAAACAATTAGTTATAATATTAAACAACAATATAAAGAAAAGTGCATATAAGATTTTCATTAGTTTTAATTTTTTTATTTAGAGACTAATCAATTTTATCTGGTTGGTCTATTTTGTTTTATATTTTTATAATTTTATATTATAAAAAAAAACAAAACAAAAACCTACAAAATCAAACCTAAATTTGTTTCAAATGTCGGAGTATACCAAGTATATAAATACAAGGCTTAAGGGTGTAGAAAGCCCTTGAACTTATAAAAGTTTAAGTATTATAAAAATATGTAAATTTTACTCCAAATTTATTTCATTGTTTAATGAAGTCTTTTCTTTCCTTTTCCTAAAGTAGCATTCAAAACTTTGACAAAATAAAATAATTAACATTATTTACAAGATTAATTATAAATTAATACATTTAATTATATATTTTCCTAGTCAAATTTCTATATATATATGTATGTAAACTTTATCCAATCCAAGTCAAATATCATGCAATCTATGTATTCTAGTTTTGATTTTATTTGAAGGTTTCAAAACAGAGAGTTGAAAATTTCTATTTAATTTTAACTTTTAAAAATAATATTTTGTTTGCCCTTAATTGTGAGCTGATTTATTTTCGGTAGAAAGAATATCAATAAATTATTGACTGAGTTTTTAACATTTTTCCAACAATTAACTTTACGTTTAATGGAATTTTTTATAAATATTTTTACTTCCAATTTATTCAATTTTATAATTTATTAAGAATTTTTAATCTTGTTTAATTAATTTCATCGAGCTTGTTTTAAATGCATTTAGTATCAACTTATATATTTATTTTAGTTTTTCAAAAAATAAAAGAGATTTATTTTAAAAGGATGGTTAATTGAATTCACGATTACTGCTAAAAATTACACTAAATCTCTAAACTCTTGAGCCTAATTATACTATATAAAATATATGTAGTCATTCCGTTCTTAAATTAATTAAATTTAATAAAATTCGTACCAAAAATCAATTTTTAAATTAATTTTAATTTTTTTTTCTAATCATCGACATTCAACTCATTGGCTGACTAATCTAAATCGGGTACTGTTAAGACTCATTATAAGTGAGGTAATCTTAGTCTCAACTCGTTTTATCCCATTCACAATATCAAAATTTGAACATCTGATCTTGCTTACGAGGTTTAATGCCCTATCGCACTAGACCAATTGTTTATTGATAATAAATTTTAGATTTTAATATAAATTTTTGTTAACATCAATAGTGGCCCAACTAAAAGATTTATCCTTTTGATCGATTTTTCTTTAATTATTTGAGTAATACAATAGAAGAATAATAAATCATTAATTCGTCTTAATCATAATTATTCAAAGTTTTAATTTAGTATAGAAGGAAGGCTTGGCCGTGCAAGGCTCATTGTCATGGTGGTACTCTAAACTAATGGGACAAAATCCACCAGAAACATAGACAATGACACATGATACATATAGATATAGGCTGCATTATAGATTTCTTGGTACGAATTACAATCAGGGATGGATCGAGGGGCTAAAAGAGCGGTGGTCTTTTCTAAAAATTTGAAATTGATATATAATTTAAATTTTTTATGTATTTTCTATTGAAAAATATATTTTCGTCTCATAAAATTTTATAAATTCGTCTTATAGCATAAAATTGTGTGGCCGTCTTTATTACGATAGAGATTTCAAATATTTGTGATTTTTTAAATTGAATATTGTAAAATCAAATAATATTTAAATTTAAATATTATTATCATTGTTTTGGTGTTTTTGAAATAAATAAAAATAATAATTTCGAATATATTTAAATTTGTTTTATTTTTTAGAATAATGTAATCGGACATTACATTTTATTTTATATATATATATATATGAACTCAACAAATGTTCCAGCGAAAAAGCGAACGATGTTCATCTTAGTAGACATGAGTTCAAATCGCTCTGTCAAATAATTAAGAATATGTATGAACAGATACTACCGTGTAATCACATTTAGATAATTAAAATATATATATATATATATATATATATATATATGTATGAATAATCTTAATATCTATGCCAAACCCGTGTGGAATTGTCTTTTCTCTATTCAAAAGAAAATATAATAATTTTATTCTCGGAAAATTGTCCAATATATATTTTGTATAGTTTTGCATTACACCTATTTGATGGGTTAGGTTTAATTTAGGATATAATTGTTTAAATTTTAGAGTTTAAGATTTAAAGATTATAAAGTTAAAGATTAATTTTGAACCTAACAAGTGAAAGAACGAATGAAGTTCATCTTAAGAGATCTGGATTCAATCGCTTTGTCTGAAAGATGTGTATGCACTATCAAAGGATTAAGAATATCTATAAACAAATTAATACTGCCTTATAATTGCCTTTAGACTGTTTAAAAAAATAAAAATTAATATTAATTTTTAAAATATAAATACACAAATTTAAATAATTTTTTTATACAATGTATCAAAAAATTTCCCTTTCCTCTCTTGTATATAAAATAGACCGCCATGGGCTATTGTTTGCAGACAATAAATATGGATAATGGACTATCCATCCAATTAAATTATTCTCAGCTCCCACCTGAATTAGTTAATTAATAACTATACTACACCATAGTGCAATTAATGATGTCTAAAAACTAGAGTCCTTCCCATCTCTTTTGTTAGTTTCTAATTTCTTCTCCCTTTTTTTAATTTAATTATTAATATATTTTTGGTAGTCCGGTTCTCCAGGGTTTGGTCTTAATTAACTCGGATCGACCTGTATCACACACTTAATTTTAGTGGGTGAATCTCGCAGTTACAATTTTCTGTATACACAAGGTCTCAAATTCAAAATGTGCTACTACGATACTAAACTGTTTACCATTTAATCCAACCACATTGATAATTCTTAAGTAATACTTTATTGTACTGTTTAAAAAGAGCAATAAAGCATGATTAAAGCTTCGCTAGCCCACCAAAGTACCGACCTAATAAATAACTCTTTCTCTAAAAAAACAATTTAGTAAAATATGGGGGATTGAATTAAAAATATTGAAAAAATTGAAATAAAGTATAACAACAATTTAGTAATAGAGCAATAAAGCATGATTAAAGCTTCGCTAGCCCACCAAAGTACCGACCTAATCAATAACTCTTTCTCTAAAAAAAACAATTTAGTAAAATATGGGGGATTGAATTAAAAATATTGAAAAAATTGAAATTTAATATGATTTTTTTACAAAAATTGGAATCAAATTAAAAATTTTAAAAATTGAAGGGGCTAAATTTTGAATTTTTAAAATCTGAGAGGGTTGTGGCCTCCGGGGTCTCCAGCATGTTCCGCCCTTGTATATAATATAAATTATTCGGTTTAAGTCTATTCAAGTAACCCATATCTCTCGTGAAGTTAATTTTATTTTCGATTTTTTTACAGGTATTGGGTGTATTAATAAGGCACATTGCACTCCCAAATAAAAGACGCAAATTCAAACCTTGAAGACAACATTATTGTTAGAAGGCACAATCTCGTACCCTGAACTCGAACTGTAAGACAAACTGCATATTACCAAAAAGAAAACTTGTTCAGTTGGATAGAGTTTACTCTTCAGCCCCAGAATATATGTATACTATAGTAGGCTTCATTTTTTTACACTCGTAACAAAAAAGTTTATTCATTGTCTTTGTAATACTAAAAAGTTCATTTTAGTCTATATACTATTGAAAAAACGATGTTTTAGGCCCTATACGTTATGCAAATTGAATATCATAATCTAAAATGTTAAATTTATTGATAGTTGAACTTTAATATCGGATTTAAATACTTATAAGATCCATGTATCAATATATAAACTGAACAAATCGATCATTCAAGAAAAAAATGAATAATTTGATCCGTATATATTTCAAAAAGTGAACAAATAAGGATGATTTATGATGACATTAACTTTTTTCATTAGTACATGATATGTGTATAATTGTGAATGGGAAAATTTTATGATTTTTTTTTTATAAACATGATTAATTTATATAAATATTCAAAACAATTATTAAAACAATATAAAGTTTTAAATTTGTTAAAAAAACTAAAAATCAACAAAAAATGAAGAAAGTTATTAAGAAATTATAAAACTGAACACAGATAAAATTTAGAAATATTATTTTAAATTTTAAATAATGTAAATTTTTTAAAGGCAATAATAATTTCTTTTAAAAAATTAATAATAGTAACTAACTCTGCTTGCATAATAATTAATATAGTACTAGCCTAGACATAGAATTATTTATTTTGTTCTATCTACAAATGGAATATTGGTAGTTGATTGGTGGTATTCTATAAAATAGTAGTGTTACTTTTTGGACATTTACGGCTACGACAAAGTGTACAAATCTAAAATCAACCCAACATTTATTTTTCAATAAAATATTACACTTAATACTTTGAATATTTATAATTTATCGTATACAATTAAGTAATTATATTAAACAAACTAGGTCTTACTAGATTGATTAAGGATTATGAAGGGTAGGTAGGTCCATTTACTTTATCATTCTTTCCCCAACTAATGAAGCATTTATCTTCGGACAATTGTCCTGACCGACAACTCGCATGCAATAAACGCTGAAGAAAAGAGCAACCTCCGAGCATAGAAATCAAATTAATACTGTTGATAGTTGAGCTCAATCTCTGAATGTGATTATATGTTTATGTGCACGTAGAACATGCCCTTTTTTGGCTTCAATTCAATGACCCACGTCTGGTTTTCAGAGTCCAAGCTGTCATCTTTACTAGTTCACATTTTCACACCTACCAACAGAGGTTTTGATCAATGCTCATGGGTCCGAATGAAAATGGAAAGTATCAATATGTTAAATGAAATGAAGAATTTTAAGATTTAAATGATTAATTTTTTGTGATTTTAGAAAAAAAAGATTTTTAGAAATTTAAAAAAGCAAGTTATACAGGGTTTTAGATTTAAAAACATTATTAGTTCCAAAATGTCAAAATTGAGAGGTGAGCCAAATACTAATTGACAAAACGGAGCTCACATTTTTCCTGCTGCAATAGCGGCTAGTACAAAATCCTCACACTGTGTAAATCCGCCTGATAACACGTCACCCAGGGCGCCGATGATGTCGAACGCCTCCTGCAAGTCGGTTGCGGAATTCATGTCATCGAGCCATGAGAGCAACTCTTTGGAGAACCCTAGCATTTCCTTGACATTCAACAACCGCTCTTTCATTACCACCTCCCAGACTTCTAACCTCCTCCGGCTTTGCCTTTGACGGTTGCCGTACTTGATTTCTTAACCTTGAATATTTGCTGCAACTGCTCGATCAAGCCGGTATACACCAGCATGGGTCGAACAATTGACAGTAGCTCGTCACCACCAGATTCTGAGGTGGAGGTGGAACTTTTGCTGCTACTTGCTGATTCTATCTTAGTGGTTGGCCGACCGTGAGTATGCTGCATGTAGGCGTGATATATTCCTCGTTGCAAGAAGTCACGTCGATGTTGCAGCCATGACTCGTATGATTCCGAAAGCAGCGAATTTACCATCATGAATTGAACGGTTTCCTCGGTCCCCAATGAAGGTTGAGTTCCACTGGTGGTGGATTTTGAATCTAATGTTGAAGACGATAAATATGTTGCTACTGCCTTGGTCATGCTACGTCTCTGAGAGGGGCCTCCCTGTTCCAGAAGGTGACGAGCCATTTGGATCATGAAAGGCAAAAAGCGGGAGTTGCTTTCCCTTCCACCACCCCTACTCTCTGCACTGAATGATGCTCCAGTTGCAAATCGAGCTAGCATCTGTATGGAAAATATGCAGATATATAAGGCATCTAAAATGTAACATACAATAAAGTTAATAACAAGCTTAGATACAAAAGAGCATACCAGAACAATATCATAAGTCAACAGCCGGAGCCGACTTCCATCAGCACGACCAAGAGCGTTGAGGTTATCCCAGTATTGATCAACATAGCGAACATACTGTGCTAGTGGAACTGATGGTCCTCTCACAGGAAATAAAGAATTGCAAAGCGATTCATTGTTTCTGAGAGTAGCACCCTCCCACTCTTTTTTGGATTCTTCAAAGCAGCATCTGCTCTTTTGGCCTCCTGATGGCACTGGAAATGAATAATATTGAAGTAACTAACAGTAGTGTAAACACACTCTCCACGAGCACTTCCTGCTGCGCCAACACCCAGGTTTACTCGCTTGCTATAAGAGTAAACACCCAGCAAGTCAGTGGGTCTCAAACTATAGCCTTCTCGACACACCATACAAGCCAGCCCATCTTCCTCCTCCTCCACATCTTCCAAACCTTCCAGAAGAGGCTGAGCAACAACTATTCGCTCACCACCATCTGAAGCTAGTTCTTGTCGCTTTCCAAGTCCCTGGATAGTTGCCCAGAGAAAACACAATACAAGTTGGTTCAGCTTTTCTTGCCAGAGTAAACAAATATATACAAAAGAGAAAAACTGGCATGTGCATGCCTGCTCTGTATCTACAAGAGCCATTAATTAACATTAAAAAGTTTCATCCTTAAAATACATAGGCAGTAAGATCTATATTAAAGAAATAGAACCATGCAATCAAAACCATTCACAACTATAATTTCCTAAATAAAAGAAATGCGGGTAAAAGGCTATGTAGAAAGACAAAACCTAGCTACAAAATTGCAACTCATTTGGAAAATTCCACTTTCCAGCAACATGTATGCAAGCTCGTATAGAAGTAGAGGAACATAAATTCAATGAAGAGTACCTGAAGCAACTCTTCCCTTTTCCTTAGAGCCCGCCTTCTCATTTCATCTCTAGTTGCATGCCGTAACTTACGCACCTTTTCCCCCAAGAATCCATCTCCTTTGCATTCCTTATCCGATAGTGTGTCCAACAAATTCTCTGCCTTCGCTCCAATCTCATTTTCTCCAGGCACACCTTCCAAAGCATGGAGTAAGGGCAAGATTCCACCCTCGTCAATGCACCTTTGAGTGGCAAAGTGCCCCATTGATAAGCCCCTGAGCATTGACAATACAAGTGGGACAGATGGCAGTTTCAAAGCTAATGTCCACTCTGAACTAGATTTAAAGCCAGCTTGCCCTGCAATTGCAAAACTCTCACTCAAATGTCTGACAGCCACACCTGTAATGCCCTTCTCTAGGATAATATCCTTCAATCTCTCCCCACACGAACTTGTCTTTAGAGATTCTGAAACCATAACAAAATTTTCCACCGTGAACCTCTGGTTGGCTGCTTGCAGGGCAATAGTTTCATCTTTAGGATTGTCTTGATGCTGTTTCTGCAATCGGTCAAATTCTCCCCAGTCTCGCAAGTACGGGTTAAAATGCTGGATAAGAGCTTCCATAGCATCAGGTTCACCATAGGTCAAGTACGGTAATATTCTTGCGACCATCTCAGTGTTCCTCTGTTGTTTGTTTGATTTCTTATGACCTGAAGGATGAGACAGCCTCTCCAGGAACATAAGAACTATTTTCTTTGCTTGGTCTCCAGTGCCAGTTTCCTCACTGGTGACAGTAAGAACACTCTGTGAAATACTAATATTGTCACTCTCATTTGCTTCCATGGTCAGACTCTCCACAATCAAAAGAATCCATTCAGCTGGTTCCATGGCATCCACAGAGAACGCACGCCTTGCTGTTTCAAGCAGTAGACCTAAAGCTCCAAGCCTTAATAAAGCCCTCCTATTCTCTCTAATCTTGCAGCAGTACATGAGGAGATTGAGAACAGCAACCAACTGCTCCTGGTTGGACTTGAAGTCATCTCGCAAATGCTGTACATTCAGAGTATGAATAAGTTTTGACTTAATAGTTGTCTCTTTATGACCCTCAAAGTTCTATGCATGACGTAAATAAAAAGTGTGGAATCATGATGATCTATAACAAGGAATGAACCCACGCACCTGAATCATGAGCAACAAGATTTCCAGCCCATCATACTCACGAACTGCACCAGCTATTGCAAACTCAACCTCAGGATCTTGTGATTCTTCTCTATCTTCCTCCAGTTCTTTTATCATAGGCTCAGTAGCTTCACCATCTAAACCCTGTGGAATTCATAATGTAAATAAAACATAAATGCCAGATTACTTTTGGTCTCATACTGGCATATAAAGGCCATTTAGCATCAAATGTCATAAGCTCCACTCAAAATGGGTTTTAAGTTCAAAACTGCAGAAAACAAGGAGGATAAGCATGATTTAAATTCAAAGAATACAATTCCAAATAAGGATTCCCATTTACATAAACCATTGCAAGGGAAAACTATGAGTACTAAAAGGCATTCCTGCACAGTTGAATCATGAAGTCCTTTATGAAAGACAAGGCATTGACTACAAAAAACAGTAACAAACCTGAAGTCGGTATGTCACTATCATGGGCGAGCATTCTCTACTTGATGAAACAGCACCAGAGGATAAAAGTGAAGAGTTAGACATAGAATTTGAAGATTGACTGTTTGACTTCTTCCAGACTTGCTCATAAACCTGAGCAATGCTCAAATCAAGAGAAATTATATTCCCGGCTACTAAGAGTTCCATGCCATAGTCATCTTCAAGAAGACCTATCAGATCCAATTGATGGCAAATTTTATTTTTAACATCACGCATTAGCGGACCAATCTCAGCACTTGAATAAGGATTCTTAGTCATTGATCCTCTAATAAACTCCTCCTGTGTGTGAGCTTTGTTTAGAACCAACAAATAAACGGCCTCCGGTTTTGATGGGCAGATCAAGTTGCAGAGTTGCTCTAAAATAAACTGCCATAAAATTCATACAATTGAAATTAATTGCAACATTATATATCATTAGTAAAATAGAAGTTGCATTATTGTAACCCAAGAGAATCATTACAAGGAAAAAAGGGATAATTTATTAAGTTTCCCATACCAGAGAAGTTCTTCCTTTCTTCTCCTCACCATGAATCTGCAGACCACAGATACAAGCACGGATAAATTGTCGTTTGTTCTCACTACTCTCAAGCAGCAGACTATCTAGAAGATCTTTTAGAAGTCGGTTGCAATCACTAATCAGCTTAGTCTTCTGCACTATCAAACCACGGATTACAATAAGTGCCTCAAGGACTTCAGTCAGCAAATTGTCTTGCATGAATCTGTTGTCAAAACAAAATCAATTAGAAGATGAAGGAGCAATTTCATTATTAGTGAAAATAATTAGTAGTAGTGATACCTGGATCTGATATTGGGAACCTCCAGAAATTTGCCAAGGAGCTCTATGAGCTTATGGAGGATGAATCCTTGTGAAATATCAATATGCAGGCTCCTCTCAAGTGATTCAATATTCCCAACTTCTTTGGTAATCAACTTACAAATTGTATCTAGACATCCCCTTACTGTCAAGAATAGACGAGCATCTTCCGATTCAATCATCTTGAATAGCAACTCAAAATACTCTGCAGCACTTTCACCAGCAGCAAGAGTTGCCGGTAACAAACCCATCAGTAGGTTTAGCAACAGAAATCTCCTTGACGAGCTTTGTGCGCAAAGTAAACTAATTAGCATACACATCTCAGACCTAATAGACTGGGAGCAAGCACTCAAAACAAGTTCTGTAACCCATGATCCTAGCTCAAATACTGACAAGTCACCTTTGTTTGCTTTACAAGCATATCGTTTCCACCTTAGTCCATATTTGAGGGCCAGGAAGTCAGTTCGATGCGGACGAGACCTCGGGCCCACACCTTTGACAGGCTGAGACACTTTATATTGCCTTCTGACAAAATCAAGATAAGATGCCCCCTTCTCCCACTCAGAATAACTTAGCAATTGAATATCTTGGGTCTTATGAGAAGCAACCCAATTTTTTTCAGTATTTTCTGGCATTAGCTTACTGGAACTGATACCACCACCTTGAGATCCAAATATGGTTGAATTATTTTCATCCTTCTGTTGCATAACTGGATTAGATTTGCCAACACCTTGCTCCTTTTCTGCAGTATCAGGTTTTGGAGGAGTACAAGCCAAAGATATAATCCTTAAACAAGGGAGAATTATATGCTCCGATATGGCAGGATGCTTTGCACCTAATTTTATGGAAGAAAATAACAGATGGAAAACAACACGCAATCTTGATTCCCAGAATTCATCAGCCAGGGAGCACACCTCTGAAAGCAATAACAATTCCTCACGAGAGGCAACAGCAATGTCCATGGAGCGATGATGTTCAAGGCAGTACATGACTTTCTTCTGTATCAAACTGTTCAACTCAGATACTGCATTAATATCGCCTTCAGAGAAAGCACAAAGGGCTGCCCTAGCTTGTACACGAGCAGTTTTTGGACCTTGATGAATATTATTTTCAAACAACTCAGACAAGATGCCAGATGCAACAAGTTGTTTCTTAGAGTTTTGATGTTTTGACAGCACCTGGAGGATCTCAAGACACTGTGTGACAAATGTCATTGCACAACCATAGCAGTTATTTGGGGATCTGGAAATCACAAACCTGGATGCAGCCCCAGAGTTATCTGAATGTTTCTGGTGTAAGTAATTCATTAGAACCCGACGGAGACCCTGCAGTGTCTGTACACTTTTACTGACAGAATCGAAAGCAGCTTTGCACTTCTCACCATAGAGGACACCTAGAAGAGCAATTTTGCGGTTTATCTTACATGAAGGACCAGGCAAGGAGACCATCATTTGCTGGACAGAGTCTTTCTGCTGCGAGTCCATCTCATTTTCACCAATGCTTGACACAATCTTCAGAAGGGGCTTCTTAAAGCCCAGAAGTTGCCGATATCTCCGATGAGCATTTTCAGATTCAGCTTCTATAGCTGCCAGCCCTTTCTTCATGTCTTCATCATTCTCCATGTTGTCAAATGTAAAACTTGGCTTTGCCATGAAGTTAAACTCGAACCGACCATACTTGCTGTATCCACACTCATTGCATAGAAAAGAATCCAGATTTTCATAATTGATATTACGGCACTGCCTGCATTGATATGCATTTTCATGGCAGTTACCGCAAATTCCATGCTTATCAGTCACAGGTCGACTGCAACGGGGGCATTGCAATGGTTCAAGGGATAAGGCTTGAAGATTCTCATAGAAAGAATCAAGCTCAATCATTAAGTTACAAGCAGTAATTGGAATGGGGAACTCCACTTTCAGCTCACTCTGGTTGAAAGCAAGATGACAACTCTTCGCGCGCTTCCATAATGTCCAATTATTTTTTAGTTCTGACAAGTCAGCCACAGGTCGATTGTTGTAATACAGGTTCAGGACTTTAACTGACTTGGACTTACGGGCATCGTGAACATTCATAGTCACAGTCTGGATTGTATAACTTCCAGTACACTTCACAATGATGCGGTTGTCAGTGAACTTGGTTTCAGATTTCAAACTTTCTAACTTCATTCTGCTATATGGGACCTCAGGAGAGCTGCAGGCAACACATGGCTCACTCTCAAGATAGTAACCATCAAATTCCACCAGACCACTCAAGGTGTTGTATATGCGAGAATTTGGATGATTAGCTATGAGTTCATTTTGTGAATGAAGGGTCTCAAATATACTCCTAATAACATCAGGGGTCAAGCAGTGGTCCACAATTTCAGTCTGTTGTTTTGAACTTTTATCAGGGAACTCACCGAGTAACCAAGTGACAAGTTCAGTATACTCCACAATATTCTGACCATACATTGGCAAGCATTTAACCTTTTGCAGGAGAGCTGCCAACAAAGTTTCCTTGAATGAATGTTTCCCATGATGCCACACTCCATAAAGAACACACTTAGCCTCGGCACGTACAGAACTCGAGTTCCATTCCAAGTAAAAAGCAATCAATAAATTGCTCTCAAGACATCACCCCCCTTATCAGTAAAGATTTCAACCACCGTTTCCATATCCACAAAAGACTTCTCTAAACCAGTTTCGACTCCATCATCACCCTTCTTCTTCTTCTTTGAATCTAAAGATTGCGTGCCTGTTTTGTTCGAACTGGTACCTGAATCCCCAGATTCAGCTTTTTGCAAAGAGTGATTCATATCCTTCCCTAAATAGAATGCCAAATTTAATAATTTAAGAGTCTGAATGACAGATCTCCTCACCAAAATAGAAAATCCCATTCATTAGGAAGGGCAAAACATCACTATGTCTCAAGCAATACTTCTGCCAGTTCCGAGGCCGAGCAGCAGCCACTTCAGCAATAGTAGAGAGGCACTTAACTATCTTAACACTTCTTTCATACGGAACAGGATTTTGAAATCCACCAGATTTGTTCACATGTTTGTATAGTTTCTTCACTTCAGTTGAGAATTGCCAAGAATCCCGAACACTATAATAGTGAGTTTTGCTTCCACACAGATGAAGAAAAAGCCTCCGTGCATATCTTCTCACGAATGTTGTATGGGGATTATTTATATAACTGCAGAGGACTTCCTGATATCCATCAAGCTTCAAATCCTTGCCAGAGGATGCCTTATAAACCCTTTCTTTCTCCCCATTTTTGTCATGTTTTTCTGGTCTTACCAAGGTGTACACCAGTCGAAATGCATTCTCCAACAATAGCCTCTGGTAGTCCATAAAGGTATCTGCCCGATGAGCTTTGGCATATGAATCCGAAAAGAATGGAGAAAAATTACCAGCAGGTAGATCTCTTCGGATTGTTAATAAAGCCCCACATCCAGAAGCAACATTTGAACCATGGGCATTTTCAAGACCAGTTGCTGGTGACTTAAAAACATGCACTAGCTGCTGCAGAATATCCATTAGATAATTAACAAAAGCTTGGTTCCTAAGAGAGTTGCAAGCTCGAAGAAGTTGGGATGCAAAGTCATTTTTGTCATGATCCACCAAGGAAGACTTAGAGGCAGCTGAACTGGAGACTTGAGGAACACTTTTATCAGGAGTGTCCGTATTCCCAGTTCCTTTTGAAGTAGCACTATCACTACCAGGCTGATGCCAGTTTCGAAGCATCAATGTGAAAAACATGAAGACTAGGATTGCCACTTCTCCAAAAGAAGAACGTGTTCTGGCTACAAAAGGTTTGTGGAGGTTAATTTCATCCAGAAACCATTTAATTAGTTTCTCCAAATCTAAGGTTTCAGACTTTGAACTGTCAATGAAAGGCCCACCTACAGCAGATGATAATCTGTAGAAAAGTTGCATAACAGGAATAGCTCGAACACCAGAGGTGGTCTCCATCCACCCTTTCAACTGCTCAAGAAGCTCAGACAGAAGCAAGGAATTCACAGCTCGTTTTGAAGCGGAAATTGAGACAGAATCAGTCATTGAAGAAGAGAACTCCATGGATTCACTTGGTTCTAAGACATGAATGGAAGGTGCTGAAGTCTGCATACCAACATCAGTTACATTTGTCACCAAGTTTGAATCACTCAAATCATCTGTAGAGAAGCGGATTTCACTGCCATCTCCTCCAAGAGATTCCACTTCAATTGGAATTGCAGTCATAGGGTGATCTCTAGAATGGGGCGGAGGAAGCCGATCAGCATCTAGAACTTCATAGCATGCCTCACATAAGTCAAAATCAGGACAAACAGTGCAATGCCATCTCCGCCTTAATATGGGAACAGTAGAACATCCATCACAACAATATTGAACAGATGAGGTTATAGAATCTTCTTCGATCATGACTTGTGAATTTCCACCAGATGTATCAGCAGGCACAGAGGTCGTTACTGCACTTTCTACCACATCATCAGTTCCTAACATAGTTTGTTTTGGAAATGGAACCTGGAGCAGTCTTGATGATATGGCCAAACTGAAAAAGAAGCAAAAGTGAGCACCCTAAAATCTTTAAAATAGATTGATATGCAGCAGCAATTAGCAATAAGATATTCCAAATATTGGAGATGTCTAGTCAATAAATATTTCATTCATCTGAGCAAATACCTGCTTGAAGTTTGAACTGCCTCATTTGGGAAGAAGAGAAGCTTTTTAAATAATATAACTGCAGGTGCCACAGAGCGCCTCCCTGTGTCCTTTCCGTGCAAAGCCAAACATTCAGCATAACTGTAAATTAGCTCCACAGCAGATATCACGATATTGTTCATAGTTTGTGTGTCAGGAAGTTCCAAGTCTAAAATTCCCCACAAAACTTGCATAAGGCCATCCACCACTTCAGAACCTACATCAACAAAAATGGGTTTAGAAATATTAAAACAGCTCCCCCTACCCTAACGCACTAAGAAAACTACTTCTACATGCAAAACACAAATCCATTTCCTTTATATGGAAATTCTTAGCATATTTATAGTGTTAACAAATTTTACCCTATATTAACAATTTGTGAACCAAAATACACACACGTAATATACAAGAGCATCAAGAGACAAAAACAATGGTCAGTCAACAAGCATTCAAGCTTCAAAAAAATGTTTTTTCCAGTTACATGCAGAGAATGCATTCAATATGCATAAGACCTCTAGCTAAATGGGGTAGCTTGAGGAAGTGTCAGTATTAATAACAAAATACACAATCATATGCCACATTTACTATAGAGAGCAACTATGCATAAAGTTTATACCATTCATTTCCAAGAAAGAAGCTAGATTGGAGCGATGGTGAAGTGCAATTTTAGACACAGCCCGCATCTGGGCAGTGAACTCTTCAATAAGCCACCGTCCAGTAGCACCACCAATTCCAAGCCTTGAAGAAAGAACAGACGTTGACTTGACCACCCCAAGAAGACGCATGCTGTCCTTGATCTATAGCAAAGAATCTTGTTAGACACTAATGATACACTCAAACTAAGTCATGCAATCCAGTATTAGGTTATAAACATTCCCTTGGGAGTGTACCTGATAGTATGTATCCTTCTTAGGAAACACGGCCTGCAGGACACGGCAAGCAGCAGTCAGCATCAAGGGTTCCCTATCACTCTCAAATATTGCTTCCAACAACTGCTTGCTCTTTAGCTTGCTCAGATCAACTTTTAGCTCCTCTTCTTGTTGTCTGCAGAGAGAGTAAATCCTGGAGAGAAGCTTAAGACCATCAGCCACCACCTGTTCCTGAATAGGAGCAGACTGCATTGACGGCTCTTTTTACCAGATCCTGCAAGCACAGAATTAGCACCAAGAACACGAGCTTCTATATCTAACACAGCATCCATTTTCTCCTTCCAACCAAATTCATCTTTAGCTCGACCATAAACTTCAAGTGAGTCTATTCTAGGTAGGGCTGTGCCACTGAAGGTTGGACCAACAGAGATGATGAATTCTTCATCAGCAAGGAGTGATTCAGCTACAGTAAATGGAATGTCATACCAGGACCTCATGCCCTCATCCAGCTTAATCACCCTTTGGAAAATGGTAATCTCAGAAGGTATATGGTTTGCTGATTGATTACCCACATAAACACGAAAGCCAACCATGACAATATCAGGGTTTGAATTGGAAACAGATACCTGAAAAAAAAAAGAAGAAGAAGGAATATCAGTTATAATAGTAAGAGATGAATATTTAAGAATTTAACAAAGAGAACTCAATCATATGTAACAGGCTAAACAAGCACCAACAACTCTTCCCACGTGATTGATAGTTTTAGAGGATGCTTTGGGAAATAATGTTGGATGACCGCTAAGCTTAACATTGCCAAAATGTCAGTTTAAGTGCAATGTGAACAGTAGTAATATTGCTGTAGAAAAGACTAACTCAATAAATGGCAATTTTACAAAATGACAGTTTAAAATTGCTACCAGCTAGTTAAGAAAAGACCAACAGTATATACATATACATATCTGTGCAAGCCTAATCTGGCCTGGCCCAAATTATGGGCCTCAAATTTTGTCGAAGCCAAACCAGGCCCACCCATATTTTTTAAGCACGTTATTTTTTTTAAATATTTAATAATTTTGTATATTTTCTTTTTGAACACAAACAATAAACAAACAAAAGAAAGATAACATGTTACAAAATCAAAAAACGGGCCAGGCTGGATTGGGCTCAAGCCTTGGATACTGGATCCAAGTCTGGCCCATATATTAATCCGGACTAATTACCCAAGCTTATTTTTTGGGCTAAATGTTTTGCTCAAATCCTCCAAAATATTGGGGGCCTTTGGGACTAGGCAGGTAGTCCGACTCCTGGACAGGAGTATATAAGCAAATATTATGTCACTTGCCAAAGCCAAACATAGAAAAACTAATGGCCATAAAAGCTATAGATAACAAGAAAAAGAACATAAAGCAATACCTTAAATCCTGCAGGACTTGGGCTTTCAAGAAAACCATCCTCTGATGCCAAGCTCTGTTTAGCTCCTTCAGAATCACCATTCCTGATTGCATCACCACCCAGTTTCACATCTGCTGTAATGCAAACTGTTTTCTCAAAGAAGTCAAGGGGGAATTCTGGCTTTGTGCCAGCATAAGCTTTATTATTAAGGATATTAGAACCCAATTTTTTCACTTTCTCAGCTGTGGCACTAGCAGAAGCATCCACTCCCATAGGAACATGAGAGTATATCTGAAGGCTCCCATCATCATGTAAAACAAGGCAGTGGACTTTGTCTTTGGATAAGGGCTTATATGCAGTTATCCCCACCAAAGGCGAGGAAGAACTCACAGCATGCCTCAAATTCTGTGCAAATAACTCATTTGTACCGAAGGATAAGGCAATAGCAGAATTTGATTTCACACTTGAGAAGCCACAGAATAATCCACTACCAATCAGTAACTCTTTCCATCGATGCAATCCAGCTGGTCGCAGCTTACCATCTTGTTCCTCCTCATAGACACAAGATATCTCCGTCAATGATGTGGCATCAGGACTTAACCAACCTATCAAAGTAGTGCCATCTTGATAGGACAAGAAAAATAACTTATAAGTAGAAGAGAAGTACAGAGATGAGCCCTTTGCATGAATTTCTCTGTCCTGAATATGAATTATTTCTTTCAAAGGTGTAGCCCCCACATGACCCTCCAAAGATAATCCCAGCCTAAATAAGCTCCCACGTTCGAAAGGACAACAAGAAACATCCTTCCCTGAGAGGCCACATAAAGTGTTGCATCTACTATTGTGTCATCTGGCAGTGTAAAGTAATGCATAGGACTGATATTGTCTTGGGAGAGATCATATATTTTGACAAACCTGTTAGTAACCACCATTAACTGAACCTGAGAACCAGGTACCCACTCTATCCGTCTGATATAAGCACCTTGCAGGGCAAGTTCAATGGCTAGACGATCAGTCACTTCTCCACGAGGATTTAAAGTAAGAACCTGGCAATCTTCATAGCCAGCCACAGCAAGATAATTCTCTACAACATGATTAAATGCAAGGTGAACAATTTCAAATCGAACGAGGTTCTTGGATAAAGCCTTGAGATTGGCCTTGTCAGCTGTTACAGGTGCAATAGTGGCTTGTCCTATCAACTGCCCAACATCAAAAATAGTAACTTTGTCACCTTCTCCAACAGCAAGTCTTCCTCGAATACTGACGCTGAGCAATGATTTGACGAGAGAACCACTAGCTAAATGCATTTTAAGTTCTTTGCCATTTGAATAATCAGTCTTTATCTTCAGATCCAAGGACCCACTTTTGTATGCCTTCTTCAACTGCAAGAGATCCATACCATAAGAAAGCACTTTGTCTTTACCCAGAATTATTTTCTTATCCTTTGAAAGGTTGGATTCCCTCCTACTTGTTATTGAAGGCAACAATGCAGAGCATAGTTCAAGCACCTGACTCTCAACATCAAGTTCTTCAAGCAACATGGAGATCCCATCTTGCAGATCTTTTGGAATAGACAACCTCAGCAAGTTCTCCATATCTGCCCCAACATCCTCATCCACATCTGAATCACTTTCTGGCAGCTGATCTGCATCCTCTGTGAGAGGTAAAAAGGACTGAAAATTGTTGGCACCACAATTAAGGGCACTATCACTACCAGTAAATTTTCGAGGCTTCAAGCATTGGCAACTACTGCCCCTAACACCTCCTGCTCCACAGTCGCAGAAAAATCGACTGGAGCGAGAATAAACAACACGGTGACCACGATGACAAACTTTAGCACAAACAGAGCAGCAGCCTTTTGATACTGTTAGATCACAGGTATAACAAAAATACCAATGTTGCTCCATGAAATTGCTGCCACTTGATGTGAAAGTACAAACTTTAGAAGCAAGAGCCCTTTCACTGTTAGTATCCTCTTCCTCATCCTTATCTATGCTAGCTTCCTCACCATCAGATGTTCCATCATCCTCATCTTCATCTACAGAAGTAGCATCACACTCAAGAACAGCAGATGCCCCATCTCGATTTGCAGAAAGAACCAGAACATCAGAATTCTTCCTGGAGCCAACTGGTCTAGAAGCCACAGGGCCTACTGCAACACTGCTGACAGATGGAGACTTCCCAGAACACTTTCCTGTTGTATTGCTGGAGGTCCCACAATCACTCAAGAAACATCCAAGAAAGCCAAAGATAAACTTCAATCCCGGTAGTAAACGCTCGTCAACTGCCAGTTTCTGCATCAACATTATGGTCCTCTTTAAAAGCAACTTCATTGAGTTCTCTCCTCTTGCAAGTTGAACAACAAAATGGAAATATGACTTTGCAGTATGAATATCAAATTGCAAAAAAGCAGTCTCAAGTGAGATCAATACAGCTTCAAACAAATGATTGTATAGCTTTGATTGTAATTCAGATTGTGATGATACAAGGCACAAAATAAAACTCATAGTTGATTCTCTAAGAGAAACAGAATTTGCTTTGACACTTTTTACCCCATCCATGGCTTCAGCTGCGTAACCCAGTAGCCTCTTCTCCAACCACTTGGACAATAACAGTAAATCCATACTAAGGTATTTAGTCTGTATCCTCAGTTTAAGATTAGGGCATAGCTCTCCAGATAAAAGATCAACAAGGAAGCTAAGCACCTTAATGTTAACTGATTCAGAGTGGCAGTTAGCCACTGAGTCAATAAGAACCAATATATCACCACGCTGTGACCCATGCAGCTCTTTGAGCAGTTCAGACATATCTTCAGCTCCAAGATAAAATTTGAAAACTGGAGATTTCTTAGGATCTTTTCTGAGGGCATCCATGGTATCGATTGTCTTGGTAATTACCCATTCAAGGATACTGGTGTCAGCCAGTTCTCTAGAATGGATATATCTTAGAAATCCCTCCATGCGCTTCAGTAGGAACAGTTCAGTATAATCAGACAGTTCCAATCCAGCATTCAAGTTGAGACAAACATCTTCACATTTTCCATGAAGCCTTTCAAAGATGCGATCTAATTTCACACTTGTCAATGAATCAAGAATTTGATGTTGTACATCAATCTCCAAGAAAATATTTCCTTTCAACTTGGCTAGTTTCAGTAATCCATCCAAAGTGAAAATAATCCCCCTTATATTAAGAATACAAGAAAGTAGGATTCCGCTAGAAGTTCGAACATGAGAAGGAAAACCATGCAACATACATTCCCAAAATACCTTAGCTAAAATGCCAGAAGCTCTCTTCTCAACTGCTCCATCTACCTTCAATAAGATGTCAAGAACAGACTCCAACTGAAAAGAATCCACACCACACTTCTTAAGGAGTTCATCCCAGAGGAACTTGTCAAACGTAGATAGCTTGAGAAGCAGCACAGGCGAGAACATAAAGTCATCATGCTGACTATCACCAAGGGTAGCAAGGAAAGCCTTTTCATAAGCCTGCAGATATCCTTTTAAGAAGGATGTGAACATCCTCAACAACTCTGAAATTTGACCATCTGCAATCAAGCAGGAAATGAAGCCTTCGGCAGAATTGCTATACTCATTATCACCAGGTCTGTTCTCTGTCCAGAATGGACCACCTCCAGGAATGTTGTTCGTTGCACAACATCTACCGATGCCAACATTAAAAAAAGAGAGTACCAAAGACATCCACATTTCTTTTCTCAAGTAGTCCCATCCAAGATTCTCAAAATTATGCTGCAAATTTGCAGCATGCAGTCGCCTTAGCAACACAACCACAAGATTTTGAAAGTCAGCACCATTGCCAATAACATTACACTGGCCCAAAAGTGAATGGCTTAAGCGAAAGATATGTTCTATGCTAGATGTTTCCATATTCTGCAGGTTACTCCACAGTGAAAGCTGATGATCCAACGGAGACTTCATACAGGGCATATCCCAGCAAAGCAAGAAAATATACCTTTCAATAATAAGGTCTTCCACAGCTGCAGCTTTTTTACCATTCCACAACCCCAGAAGATACGAGAAGCTTGACCACAGGTCATCCCAACTCAAACGTAATGATCCAATGGCAACATCATTAATGCAAAGTGGAGAGTGAATGTATGCAACATCAATCAGTTGGTGAAACAGGCTACTGCTGCTTGGCTCTTCGTCAACCCAGGCCCCTATCAAATCCTTTGCTGCAATTGATGCCAGGGAGGAAAAATCATCAAAAGAATTTGTTGGCACATGAGAAACAAAACACTGGGTGTCCCTCAACTTTGATCGAAAAGCCAGCAGCAATGATGGTGGACAAGTACAGGGATGTAATATCATGTGACGAAGCACCAATATCAACCTTGAAACTACCAACGCCCAGCAAGAGAGCTGCATGCCATAAGAACCAGCAGATGGAACATCAGTTGTTCGAAGGGCAGAAAATATGAAGTTTGCCATGGTTGCCTTCTCTTCTTCAGATGATAAATGGAATGCCATGAGAAGAATTTCAATGTGAAATACAGATGGAAGAGTGACCAGAAGTTCCTTCAGATTAGGACAGTCTGAGCAAATAGATTTTGCCTTCTCAACAATAAAAGAAACAAATCCTCTGTATATTTTGGTTCTCAACTGGCTTCCAGATAAGCCCACTTTAGAGAAAAGTGCATGCGCCAGCAAGGTTAAGGTCTGATCATTATAAACAAAGGTACCATCTTCAACATTTAGGATTCGCTCAACTAGGTAATCCTCAAGTGAATCAGACAATGCATGCTGAGTAAGAAGATTGTGCAGAAGTTGAAAAGAAAGTTCTTGGATATGCCCACTCTTCCTATCTTCTTGAGAAACTGCAAAGTTATCTTCAAAATGGCACCCCTGACAGCTAAGTATGTAAAGTAAAATATCAATCTGGTCCACACTAAGCATTTTGCAACCATCCTCGTAAACAGAAGGAAGCCATTCATGAGAGAAGATGCACCCTTTCAGAAAGCTCAACAGTTCCATAGCAGCTTGCATTGGCATATTGCAATAGCTGGAACTAAAACTTACAGCAGATGTTTGATCACATACATCAGCAGATCCTAACGTCCGAGTACTCTCAGAGAAAAGATTCCCAAAAAGTGCTTCATCATCATGACAAACAGCATTTTCCAATTCCGAGGAGCAATTAGATCTTCCAGAACTGGTCGACCTCTCCATTTTTGGCCTTAATTTTACTCCTTCAGAATGAAGAAAAGAGACAAGATGCATCAGATTGTCCATCCACTTACTTGATGAAGGAAATATCATTCTTGATAGTTCGTCAACAGTGAACCTCTTAAGCAAGGGAATCTTCTGAACACGTAAATGGCACGAAGGAGAATCATTTAATAACTCAACACAACCACCAAGTTCTGTGCTAAGCTCCTTCAAATCAACAACCTCATTTAATTGGATTCTGAGATCCTGAATGAGCTTCAGGGTATAAATAACAGTTCGAGGGAAGTAGGCTAAAGGAGCCTTTATGTTCGAAGAAGCCTTGTTGTATCTCCATATGGAAGGACCAAGATGTTCCAAAATAGATGCTACTATACAAGCTTGAACATTCTGAAAAATGACACTGTTGCAGAAAATAACTCGAACAAGATGAATAAATTCTTCCACTAGTGACAGTACAAGACTTTCAAGATTACCCTCGGTAGCAGCAATATTATTGACAAATTCAAAGCTGGGTCTAAACAAATTTGGCAAAACATCAGCACATGATGCAACTGCTTCTAACATTGAGGAATTGTATTCTACATATGGCACATCCTTTACAAGGTATCCAAGTGACTTCAAAATCCTCAAACTGAAGGAAAGTCTCTTGCGGAAATTTGTACCTGCCATCCTTTCATCAAATATATCAGGAAGTTCAACAAGCTCTTTGCACAGTAAAATCAAACACCGAATGCATTCTGTGTGAGCAACTGCCCAATGCTGGGACAGGAAAATTAGACTATTCAAATTTTGATGGAAAGTAGGAACCTCAAACCCTGAAGCATGTCTTTCAGGTTGCACACACCCAGAAGCTAAGGCTAATAGAAGTCGATCCACTTGCTTCTCTGCCCTTGAGCACTTAATCCCTTCTCGAAATTGTTTGAAGTGCAAACAGAATCAGTAAAAAGTCAAGCCACTAAAATAAGAAGAGTATGAAAGAATCGAAGATACCTTGAAGACCACATTTTATGTTGTCATTCAGCTCAACACCGTCCAAATTGCTAGAAACTATAGGCAACAAGTCTACAAGGCTATTTACAGAGGCAGGTTGCAAGAAATCAACTATTTTGTCGGTTCCACCACCCAATACAATCTCCAAAAGTTGTATCATATTACTCTGGAAATCCAAAGAGATATTAAGCAAATTTACATCAGTGATAATTAGATTGGTGTGGAATAAATACCGCCTCAAATATTTAGATATATTTGGCCATACAGAAAGCAGAAAGCATAAGATCAAAAACAGAAAAGGAAAAAAAGAACAAAACAGCGATCATAAGAAAATAAGACAAAATAATGTTAGATTTAAATTTGCAGAAACTAGTCAACTACAATGAGATGAAAACAGTGCTAAGAAGATTGAACCTCCACTTTATACAACAAACACATAAATGAGCCTTTTCTTTCTAGAGTTGAAAGTTCCAATGCCTTCCTAGATCTCTCAACGCTAAAAGCCATACTCTAGTTAATAAAGATAACCAATCTAGACATAAACAACCCAACAAACAGGATAGTTACTCTAGACCACCCACAATTATATGACAGCTGTTACTAGAATGAGCTCTCGGGTGAATTAATTGGTGCTTGTTACTTGTCTAAATAGGAATTGAGGTCAGGGTATTATCAAATACCAGAATGTGTACTATGAGTTTTTTGGTCTTGCCATTTGGCCTTACAAATGCCCATCTACATTACAGGATCTCATAAATCACATTTTTCAGCCATATCTCGGGATTTTTTTATTTGATATTTTCAGTATATTACGTTAATTAGTTATCCTACCTGTAGCACTTGCAAAATGTATTTGAAGTGTTTTTATAGAATCAGTCAATTGTTAATTAACCAATTTTAATTTTGGGCTTTTAATTTTAAGATTGAGTACTTGGTCATACCATTAGCAGCAATAGAGTGGCCATGTAACCAAGAATGCACAAAGGGATTTCCTAAGCCTCATTGATAACTACAGATGATTTGTTAAAGGGAATGGAGTTATTGCTTAACATCTCACCGAACTACTCAAAAGGAGTGGAGTTATCGGGACTAAGCAAAGCAATCACAAGCAATTCCACTTTTCTAGTAGGATCTAACGCCTTAATGTAGGCTTAAGAGCTTTCTGAGTCAAAAAGGGTTGTCAATCTCTTATTTTATCAAGATCTTGTCAACGCAAAACCAGGCTTTCTCCGTATACAAATGGACATGTTGGAAATCCTAGCTGTTATAAAAAAAAAAATTGATCCCCAGAGTCTGAAATTTCTATTGGACCAGAAAACTAATGCTCCAACTCTGTGAGTTATTGTGAAGGAACCTAGTACTTTGTTGAATAAACAAAATTAGAAAGTGAAGTGCTCAGCAAGTTATTGGATTCCTCTTGCTGTGGAACAATAGTTTTCCTAAAGATGATAGTGAGATGCCTACCTAACTTGCTCAACAGATCCCCAAAATTCCCAACTTGATGCAGGATCTTTCTGCAGATGGTACTGAGTTGGTTTGTTTTAGAAGCCTTACAATAAAATAAGTTCTATATGTCCATGAGGTGGAGTTAGTTGTTAATATTCGTTGTATCCGGTCGAATTTGCAAATGTATTAGGCAAAACTGGAACGAAAATACTCTTCCCCGATTTTGTTATTCTAATTCTCTCTCTTCTTTATTCTACAACATCCCCTTCATCTATGTCATTCATAACAGCAACCATCACACAGGACTGGGCAATCAAATTATACAAATTTAACACAATAATAAATAACAAAGTTTCTTTATTCGTACCTGTAAGCTCAAATCATCACCATTAAAATCTGATTTCTCCAAAAAAGAAACAGTAAATTCCACTAACTTCCTTGCCACAGCAACAATTATAGGCTCCAATTGTTCCACTGCTCCAAAAACAAAAAACAAATCTTTCATTTGATCTAATCCTACTTTTATTACATAAAATGAAACCCGAAATTCCATCTCCTAATAAGCAAAACAATTAAAAGTCGATCACATCAAAAAAACAATACAATAACAAATAAATCTACCTCTTGAAATAAAAAAACAAACAAAAATAAAATCACGAGAAAATAATGGAAACAGAGGACTACAAATTTCAGAGATCTAACGGTAAAAACAGTAACCTAATCAGTTAATGCGCTAAAAAGTTCTAAAAAACTACAAATTTATTCAAAACAAATACAAATAAACACTCTTTAAGTATTTTAAAAAAAAATAGCAGAAACGAACCTGAGAGGGATCGATAGACGGAGGTAATACAGGAACCTAAAGAAGCGAGGGAGAGGATCTGATTATCGGACCAAGACTTAAAACGGGGATGGGAACCGGGTTCGATCGTGTCGAGTCCGGCTTGAAGAATCAAGTATAGCTGTTGGAGCCCTAGCTTGATCGACTCATCGGAACGAAGTCTCCGAAGAAGATCGAGCGATGAAGACGAGGACGAGAGCTTCTCCTCGGCGAGGAATTGGCAGAGTCGCGTTAAGTGATCCGCCATTTCTTTTCGAGAAAAGAAAGAGAGAGAGAGAGAGAGAGAGAGAGAGAGAGAGTATGGTTTCCTATGGGAGAGGGGTTTATTGAGAGAAGTATGGAGATGGGATAAATGGAGGGGCTTTTTTTAATTAAATACAAACTATGAGGCGGTGGAGAGATAGTTTTACACTTTTTTTACTCCCTTTTTGATTTTTTTCCGGTTTTATTAGAAAACGGACGTCCACTTTTGCTTTTTCATTTTTTTGCCTTTTAAATGTTTTTCTTTCGTTCAACATTCAATTGAGTTGAGTTAAAAAAATTTGAAATTAATCAAGTTTATGAGTTTTATTTTACTATTTAAACTTTTTTAATTTTTTATTCGAGTCGAGTTTATGTAATTCAAGTTGAGTTAAGTTTTCGAGTTTTTGTACAAATTTAATTGTAATTATTTATAAATTTATAGTACAAATTGATTCTAATATAAATTGTTTTCTATGTTCATATACAATATATATATATATATTTCTTCATTTTTTTCATATGTGGTATATATATACGTATTATGTAGAAATGTGGAACTCGGCTCAAACTTAAAAATTTCGAATTATTCTAATTTTTATTTTACAACTCAAAACTTTATTTTAAATTTTTTTAGTCGAGTATAATTTTTCGTGTCGAGTCAAAAAAATTCAATTTTTTCCAAGTCGATTTTTGCTCACCATAATATTTTCCTCTTTGAAAAGACAGCGTTTTGAAGTTCTGAAAAGTAAAACTTCACATGGCATCCCATGAGAATTGGATGTTCAGTTGTTGTTAGTGCTTTGGAGTAATAAAGCTTTAACCCGCCAAGGCTCAATGATGAGTTTCACTTTTCAATAGACAAATCAAGACCGTCCATTTAAGTGTACTACATATTTTCTTTGAGCCACGCTTCGGTTCCCATATATACAAACTCAGTTAATTCTGCATCTGCAACAAAGTATCATACAATTGCCAAGTTCTGAAGCAAAGAGAAACAAGACACAATGAGCAAAGGTTTGTTTGTCAATATTTTCGTGTGTTCTTACAAAGTATGTTTAACAACATTTTGATGTGGTTTATTATTCAGGATTACCAGAGCATCTGTTGCATAAGAATCGTTTGCAAGAATATGCTCAGAAATCCGAGCTAGGTCTTCCGGTTTACGAAAGCAGCAGCGAAGGGTTCCCTCATGCCCCGAGGTTCAGGGCCACCGTTCGTGTCAGTCGAACCACCTACACCTCTCCGCAAACTTTCCCTCACAGGAAAGAAGCGGAGCAAAATGTTGCCAAAGTTGCTCTTCAAACCATCAAACAAGCAAGTGCAACCATGGATAAGGACAAACAACTCCAGGCCTCTTCTGCACTTTATCGGGTACAATAGTGAAACTTGCACAAATTACAACCATTTAAGTTGGTTTTGAAGAGGATTTTGTTTCTGATTTCTTACCAAGTGAACCCTTTTTGTGTAGGATCCGAAATGTTGCAAATCGATCCTTAATGAGTTTGCTTTTAGGCTGAATCTCACAAGTCCTAAATACACAACCATCCAGCAGGATAAGCTGCACCCAGTTTATCTGTCTTCGCTGGCTTTCGATGGTAAAACTTATCGTGGCAGAGTTTGCGGAAGCAAGAAAGAAGCAGAACAGTCAGTCGCATGGATCGCCATCGAGTCTCTTCTCGGTACTTTTCGAAAGCTAGATTTCACATTTAGCTCTTTAGCTTTGTTCTTGTATCATGATTCATGCATCCTGTGAAAAGTAGCTTTGATTTCATTCTAAATAAAAATGGTTCAGATTACACTGCATTTGAAAAAACTATGTTGCAGGAACTGATTCCGGCATTCTTCATCAAATAATCAATTCCAAAAACAAAGCTCATACAGATAAAAACACGATTAATGGCAATACCAACATCGGTGAGATCAACACTCAATAGCCAGGTAACATTGTTTGTAACTCTGTTGAAATTATAAAATGTTTGGGTGTTATACACATATTGAACTAATGATTTCTGATGGTTATAGCTGCTGCAAGACCATCAGAACAACCTGTTAATATTCCGGTAAGTAATTTATCTCTTTAGAAATGCAGCAAACTATGATCGTGGAAATGGTAAAGCTATATGGATGGTAAGATGACCCTGAACCAAGCCTAGGAAACAAGATTCCAGAAATAATGTTAACCGCATGTGGAATGAGACATAATGCTATTAACTTCATTTTTCTGTGTGAATAATCTTCCATTGCCATTTGCCAACATACATTCTCAGGGTCCAAGTGCTACTGCTAGTGCTACTAATGATCATAACAAGAAGCGGAAACTGCAGGGCGAGAGTTGGCATCAGAAACAAATGCAAAGTCGTCGGCAGTAGGTTTGTCTTTCTCCGTTTTGATCGATGTCCTATAATACTTATCCTGAATGCAAAGGCCTGAATGGTGCAATGTTGCATTTAGACAGCATATAATGGGCAGCCATGGATGATTGGACGTTCCATTTTGTTTTAGTTTATGATAAAATCCCAGATTTCTCAACATTTTCTTGTTTGTACCGTTTGGTTGTAGGCTTCTATAACATGCTCTCTTCTCTGGTCTCGAAGGTGGTTTCAAGAAGATTTAAAACTTTTATGTTGCTAAATGACAGACCTTTTATGTAAGTTTCTAAAGAATATGTTGTGCAATCTGCATCAAGTAGGCAAACTGACTTAAGCTGTTTTCTTATTACCATTTACTGTTATAAGTAAAAGGAAAACGTGGAAGAAATGTGGTCTTTGATGATCATGAATTTCTTTACATAATCTATTAAATTCAATGGCGGTTCTGAACATATGTAATGAGAGTGATCGTATATAGCTTCAAAAAAAAAGTTACAAATATTTGCCATTAAATTGAGAAACAGACGTAGGAGCTGCAAACGGGCGTTGGCAAAAGCTGAATTTTCCAGCTACCAGAAAATTGGTGTTTAAGTGCTAAATAATGATGGACAAACGAGCATTTGCGGCAACGGGCGCTTGGGCGTAAAACTCAACTAAAAACAAAGCTTTAAGTTAAATACTTAAAAGTAAAAAGTCGGTTTTAGAATAGTGTTAAAACAAGCGGGGAAGCAAAATAGTATTATACTCTATGGTTTTGAGTCCAATTAGACTTATTTTTTATTCTTGGAGAAAGCAAAATGTAGTCGTACTCAAATTTTCCACCATTTTAATTCCAAATTAATGGCCTCTTAAATCTCTTTCGTATTATAAATTAAGGATTAGAGATGAGCATTCAATTGAGTCGAATCGAGTCGAAAAATTTTGAATTAGTCGAGTTGATGAGTCCTATTTTATAACTCAAGCTTTATTTGAAAATTTTTCAAGTCGAGTTTATGAAATTTGAGTTAAGTCGAGTTGAGTTGTTTGAGTTTCTATTTAAATTTAATTATAAACATTCATAATGTTGGGTACTAATTGGTTCAAATTTAAAGGACTTTATATAATTATTTACGATATACATATATATTTATCCATATTTTTATATGTGATATGCATATACCAAACAGAGTTGAAATACTCGACTTGAACTTAAAAACTAATTCACTAATTACTAAAAAATTTTGAGTTATTCAAGTCTATTTTATAATTTAAACTCTATTTGAAACTTTTTTAGTTAAGTTTATAAAATTACGATTCGAGTTGAAGTTTTTTTTGCATTAAATTGTGTCTAAAATTCGATTTTTTGAGTCAAATTTTACTCCCTTACTAAAAGTCCACTTTAAAAATTGTACATGATCTTAAATCTTTAAATCCCTCCTATTTAAATTGCACAAACTAAGCTGCAATAATTGTTTAATTTTTATACATTGAATATTAAATTGATTAATTTATCAAAATTTTTCATCCTTTCATCATCAAATTAGAGTTGATTCCTACCAATGAGAAAAAATAAATTTCTATGATTAAAATTTATCTCAAGAAAAAAACAGTTCAGGGGTTTTTTGATCTAATCTCAAATATCCATTTACCTTCATCTAATGGTCTAAAAAATAAAAACTTTCAAATTTTACATAGTGTAAAATGATCATATAATACATTAATGAAAAATATAGTTAATCATACAACGCATTAATCATAATAAAAGCAAAGAAAAGTGATAATTAGATGAAAAAAATTTTAAATAAAGTTTGAGTTGTAAAACAAAAACATCGATGTACACCATTAAATTATTATTAAAATTATTTCAAAACAAATTAAAATTTTCATTTAATAAATCATTTAATATTTGTTTTATAGTATTTATTAATTAAAATATTATCTTAATTCAATAAAAATTTCTTTTTTTTAAAATTATGCCACATATGAAAAAAATATGAAGAAATACTATAATATCTTTTCCAAAACCAGAAAATCATTTCCCATTGAAATTCCAAAGCACAATGATGTATTCTATGTCCTTTGCATACCTTGTAAAATTCCATATTAATAGTTCATTGGTACGATGGTGCAGATATGCAGTTCCTATAATAATAGCTATGTTAGGGGAAAGTAAGCTGGTTTGACAGTGGCGATAATCCTGTTGTAGAACTATTTAGTTGATTAACGACGTTAGACGCATCGCCTTCAATTATTATTTAACTGGACTAAATTGAATTTTTATTATTTAACTGAACTAAATTGAATTTTTATTATTTAACGAGTTCAAACTTAACAACTTTAAACCTCAAAATCTTAGCCAATAAAGAGCCATCTTCTCGTTCCATATGTACACGACCATCAAAATTCAAAACCCGACCTTTTCAAACTAAAGGGTCACTTCCAAGCTATGGTCTCTGTCATAAAAAAAATGATAGTTATAATCGGATCGGAGATAAAAATATATATATCTTTATTTTATATATTAAATTTTAAAAATTAATTAAATGAATAGAAACTACCCTAAATTTTTTTAAAAAATAGGTAAAGTTATGTTCACTAAATTATTCTAAAATGCTCATTTAGTCACTGAACTTTCAAAAAATACAAAATGGACATTAAAATTTAAATTTTTATCACAAATTGAGCACTGAGTTGTTTGATGTCATTAAAAGTCCAATGACGAGCTATTGAACAATTAAATAATATATTAGTTGTTATAAAATGGTCATTGAACTTTGTAAATGTTACTGGAGTGTCATTGAACTATTTAATTATTACAAAATGATAAATTCAATATCTAATTGTTACAAAATTTTCATTTAACTATTTAACTACTACAAAATGGTTGGTTTATTACATGTAATGTTGCAAGTTTTTTTCTTATTGTTTTCAAGATTTTATTTTTAGAAACGTTTCAAATGAAAAATGAAATTAATTAAGAGATTTTTGTTTTAAGAAATCATTTAAATGAAATGTTGTTCAAAAAACTTTTCAAATGAATGGAATTAAAAGTTTTTTTTTCTTCAAGAAATGCTTTTGTTGTAACAATTAAATAATCTAATGACTATTTTGTAACAATTAAATAGTTCAATGAACATTTTGTAACAATTAAAAAGTTTAATATCATTTTGTAACAATTAAATACATCAATGATCATTTTGTAACAATTAAATAGTTTAATGATCATTATGTAACTATTTACAAAGTTCAATGACCATTTTGTAACAATTAATATATTACTTTTCAATGATAATCATTTGTAATAATTAAACAATTTAATATTCATTTTGTAACAAAATTCAAAGTTTAATATCTACTTTGTAACGTTTAAAAGTTTGACCAAAATGAACATTTTAAAATAATTTAGTGATTATTTGTGAACTTTACCCTTAAAGATTTTATTTCAACTTTTTCAATGTAAAAGTCTGAGTTCGTCATTGAATCGAACCACACTTACAGTTAAAATATTTGTAACAAAATGAACTGCCATGAAAAAAGAAAATAGTCACTTTTGTAATGTTTAAAAGTTTAATCAAAATGAATATTTTAAGATGATTTATGCAAACTTGATTTGTGTAACTTTAAACAAAAATTTTATTTTATCTTTTTAAATTTGGGTTTAATCACAATGTTTGCAAAGTGTATGCATGTCAAAGGGTTAAAAATATTTATGAACAGATACTATCTTGTAATCATCTTTAAACTATTCAAAAAAAAAAAAGAAGAAAATAGTTATACAGTCTATCGGTTAAAATTCGTCACCAATACAATATTTCATCTTATGTAAACTTGATTTAGAGTATAAAAAAGACAGATTAAAAATAAATTAAAACAAAAAATACTACAAAATAAATTAAAACAAAGAATATTAAAAAATAAAGAATTTTTTGCTTCATCATATTCATATTACTATGACTGTTTTTAAATTAGTCCCCAAACTTTTGAGACTTTCAATCTTTTTTTTAAACTAATTATATTATCTTTTTTTACAATTGGTCCTTAAAGTTTTTGAGCGTTCTAATTTTATCCCCAAATTATCATTATATACTAACCATTTCTTATGTTAATAAATCCATTCAATAATTTTTAATTGTCATGAAACCCTTATGTGTATTATGTAATAATATGACATGGTATAAATGATAATTTGAGGATGAAATTGGATCATTAAAAAGTTAATTTAAGTCAATTTAAAATGAGGTTTTTAGTTTATGTTTTGAACAAATGAAACATTTTAAAGTTTGAGACCATTTTTAAAATTAAACTTTTAATGTTTGAGACTAAAATAATTTAAAAATTTAAATATAATTTAGTATATTTCAAAAAATAAATTAAAACAAAAAATACTACAAAATAAATTAAAACAAAGAATACTAAAAAAAATCGAGAGTAAATTAATTTTCGGTTCTCTTTAGTTTGCGCAAAACAGTGTGCTTAGTAAAACAGTTGGAGGATATGATAGAAAAAAAAAAGTGAGTCAAACAATAAATATTTAAAATATTATATTTTATCATTTCTTAAATATTATATTTATATTTTAACCTATAAAAGGTATAACAATAAAAGTAATAAATGTCCACTCTATTTACTCTTAATAATATTTTTAAAATAGTCTAAAATTATAATTTTTTAACTTCTTAATAATATGAGTGTAATTTTTAAAATGAATATCATCCGCTTTTTCAATTAGACACTTACACTAATAATATTTTTTTTTAATTTATTTTTTTTAATGTGTAATTTTATTACAAGACACCCTTTTATTTAATCTTATTTAAATGATTTAATTTTTATCCCCACTAAATTAATTAATAATTATAAAATTAATTAATACATTTTATAAATAGATTCTTTCATTTTTTTTTCAAACAAATTTACATTCAAAAAAATTTAGTAAAATTAAATCCATCCAGTTAGGTGAGTTGAACATGAATGATAATCAACAAAA